>OW203663.1:17510000-20010000 GCA_934044485.1 Apeira syringaria | reverse complement strand
GCCGAGCTGTTTCCGTAGTTCGTGGCACCACTAGACGTAAAACTCGTGGCTTCGTGGTAAAAAGGCGATTTTTTTGTAAACAAATGTCGATATTCAATCGAAGTCGAAATTTTAATATAATGTATAATGATAATAAATCCTCCCGTTGTGTAATCATAATGTTATATATGAATATACCGTCCCGTTTCAGACCCACAGCGATGAGTTTGTTCCCGCCGCCGACACCGCCCGCGCCCGCGCCCGCGCCCCGGCCCCGGCCGAGCGCGCCGGTCCACATCAACAACACGAGGAGTGATCACTCGAACCACAGCTCCAGTGAGTCACCGTTTTGTTTATAACCGCCTTCAAAAGAAACACTCAATTCGATCGCATATATATTTTTATTTATTTTTCATGTGTGTTCGCGGATAAATTCGTCCTTTTTGAACCGATTATGATGATAGTGAATTTTTCGTCTGTTTTGTTTGATAGAGTATACTTCCGAGGCGGTCCCATTTACATTTCATCAAAATCGGTTAAGCGGTTTTTGAGTTGCACTCCAATAACGAAGAAGGTCACACAGAATAGAGGGAAAAATGTTTTTCTTACCACTAAATGGAACCGACTTCAAAGTGTGAGACTCAAAAGTGTAATGTAACTAAATTTTTTTTTAGGTTGGATCTCGACTTTCCTTCTTTGCAACGTTTCTCTAGAGAGCTTATAATAATATTTCATTAAACATTATTATAAAGCCCAATGCCTGACACACCCGGGAGTTTCCTGACTATTTGATGAAGTAGCGACCGACTTGGATTTCGACCATAGCTTGAATACATAGACATAGGACATACACAATACATAGGAATACTTTTAGTAGCAGCGCTACTTGCACGGCAGCTTGACCTGGCTGGCATATTGAACGCCAGTTAATATTGTCTATCGTGATTATTTCTTCAACCACATCGGCACCGACTATCGTGTGAAGTGTTGTACCGTCATTGTGAATACCATTGAATAACGCTCCTTTTCCTCACACATAATATTAACAATTTAATTAATTTTCATCAACAATCCATTAAATAATTAACATTTTTTAATGGATGTTATTATACCTACATATAAACCTTCCTCTTTAATCATTCTATCTATAAAAAAAACCGCATCAAAATCCGTTGCGTAGTTTTGAAGATTTAAGCACACATAGGGTTATAGGGACAGAGAATTGATACGACAATTAGGTTCTGTTTATAGTTTTTACATTATTGTTGTTTACAGATACGCGGTTATCGTCTTCCGCGCCGAACCCTTGGGGCCACGCGGCCAAGTGTGCGGGCGACAAGAGCCCCGCGGCCGAGTCGGTGGGCGCGTTCAGCGTGCCGGACAGCGTGCAAGACAGCGTGCCGGACAGCGTGCAGGACGAACCCCGCGACCGGCTGGACAGCGACGTGGGCCCGTCGCTCAGCGCCGCCGGCAGCCAGACCCTATGTCAGTATATCTACCTGTGGTAGTATCAGTTTTGTCGAGGTAGTGCAGTTGTATAGTGTCATCGTCGTCGTCTCAGCCGTTGGATGGCTTCCGCTGACGTATGCCTCCCCCGTGTTGATGTGTGCGTGAACCGGTTAGAAGCGGCCCGGTTCGGCTTTCAGCGATCTTGGTCAGGACGTTTGTCCGACTCGTCGGTGGAAGTCCAATTTTTTTAACCGTGTGAAGCCGGGGCGCAGCGCTAGTCTATATAGACATAGATATTGAACCTTATCGCGGTTATTAGGACGCAAATGTCCAGATCCAGCACATGCTTACGATGACAGAGTGCTTCAAATTAGGCTTCAAGTTTGAAGTGTACTTCATGACTGATCGATCCGATGTTTGAATATGGACACAACCAATAATTAAGATGAGTGTTTATAACGCGGTACTGCTGTAACATCTTTGTACAATTGAAATATTCATACTATTTTAGTTTGATTACATCGTTATTTGAGTAGAGTATGATCAATAAGTTGTGTCATATGTTTGGTCAGTGGACGAGGTGGACGGGGACGTGGATTACTTCGAGCGGCTCCGGAGCCAGCGGGAGCGGGAGCGGCGCGACCGGCACCGACAGAAGCTGGCGGCGCGCTCCGTCAGCGCGCAACAGGTAGGTACCCCCCTCGGCGGCGCCGCGCACTACCGCTCCATGTCTATCTAATAACATGAATGCATCATCATCATCATCAATAACATACGCTACGCATCTACACATGAACCATAATTACTCAGATATACCTACAATGCAATCGAGATACGATTGTTGTTTTAGCGTAATATCGAGTTTATTGTCCAAAAACATAAGAGGATTGGTGCCCCGGGCATGTGCAGTTTATCAACCTATACAGGTTGATAAACTGCACATGCCCGGGGCACCGGGACATTGTTTTGTATGTAACACATAATTATGGTCATTAATACATAATTATATTTAGCCGTACTATGATGTTTTGTAACATATATCAAGAATTGTTGATCGGATGATCGTTGAGTTTGACACATTATCATATAAATGTACTCGTATTATGCGACTCTACTCACGTTTATAGTTCGAAGTTTAGATCTATATCTTTAAAGAAAACTGAAACATATATCTAATTAGTGATTTAATTTACTAAAATTAATACATCGTTGAACATATCGACACCAAATATCGTCTCACCTGTTAAAGCACCGCGATACCTAAGCGCTGCGAGCGTCTGCTACCGAGCCACCCCCCACCCTCTGACTGAGCTTCCGGTCACAACATACCGGTACTATCCAATACCCGCCTTGCTAGCTACCACCCTCGAGTTTAATAAACTGTCACAAATCGCAATGTGTTCAGACAGCTATCTTTAAGAGCCAGTTCACAATTTATGTCTAGCGTGATTTCAACTTCGACCAAATCGTCACTGAACATCTAGTGAAACAGTGCTGAAACGCTAATATTATAAAGTACGTGAAAAACCACTAAGTAAACTGCTGAATGAATCTTAACAGACATCGGCAAGAGGAAGCTTGTACTTACCTTATTTATATTCGGTTCTTACGTATCACATTGACGTTTAGTGTAGAAAAGGGAAGGCTATTTTTAACCGACCACATTTTTTCAATCAATCCGAGTATGTACCATTGTTATCTATTTATGCACTTTCGACATTTTATCGGTAGGTCGTTGATTCCTTTGCTGAAAAAATGTTAGCGCCGGAGTCAATAAAATATTTGAGCCCGGTTTTGACAGCCTTATCAGAATTGTATTTTTTTCCTTGCGAGAAATTGTCCTCATTCCGGAAAAAGTAAGTCTGTTGGAGCTAGGTCCGGGAAGTACGGTGGCTTCCCCATACACATCAATAATCCATTACCATATGAACCGAAGGCCAGATATTTGAGATCAAAGTGCCCAGTTTGGCAAAACGCCAATTTCATATGTGAGGACCTAGTATTGTCCTGATTCTATCCTACACTCCCGGTGATAAATGTCGCTCACTTAGACGGAAGAACAGTCACGGGTCATAAATTATTAAGTAAAAAATGTGGTTGTTTGTTTGCAGCGAACTGGAAGTACAGAGCTTATCGACAACGACCTATTACTAGAAGACCTGCTGCTGCACGCGGGGGCACTGAAGAAAGAAGACACTAAAGACGGCACGAAAGACGACACCACTTGACAATCGAACTTCATTCTCCCGTGGGAATGAAGTTTGGATATGTCCGCGCCGACTCAGTATTAAATTGTGATATTGTACATTAATGTTCAAGTATGTACTTGTCTAGCAAATCATGGTGTTATTTGTATTATACATAGGCTTATGTAAGTATTTAAAAGACATGTAAATAAATATACGAATTAGTTACCATATTGCCAGGTTTTTATTTATCTTCCTCTAAATTATAGGTAGGTACTCATGCAAATTACTGTGGTGGTACCACCGGCCAAAATAGTGAACTCTCCCTTCTCTTCCCGCGGGGCCGTGAGGGTCGGCTAAGGTATCGCTTACCAGAAGGTGGGTTACTCACTACTGCTGCTACATTATATTGACTACATAATTCCTCAAACCCGCTTCTCGAATGCCAGCAATCGCAACTTCGGATTTTGCGCTGGTGCGTTGTCTTGGTGAAACAGCACTCCAGATCGAAGATTGCCTCGCCTCTT
Source organism: Apeira syringaria (assembly GCA_934044485.1). Taxonomy (NCBI): domain Eukaryota; kingdom Metazoa; phylum Arthropoda; class Insecta; order Lepidoptera; family Geometridae; genus Apeira; species Apeira syringaria. The sequence goes on along the minus strand of OW203663.1, from coordinate 20,005,859 downwards.
TTCCTTGATAGCTTCTCGCATCTCCTAAGTCGGCATAGTAAGAGCGTGTAACAGTGGCTCCCATTACCAGGTCGGCTGTCCAATTTCAAAAACTAGTATCTGACAAATTTTAAAAACGGGTGTTTTTGCATTTTTCGACCTTATATACCACTCTTCACATACTAGGATAGCAAAAACTCCCAAAAATTAGTAAAAAACGAAGTTGCATAAAGTCGGAAACCTAGTATCTACAGTAAATATTTTCAAAATGCAAAAATTACAAGATTAAAAGATAGTATCTAACATCAACCATTTTAAAAACCTAGTGAGTGCTTGTAGTTACTTGGATTTAAAATGGTTCATGTAGATACTAAGTTAATGAAATGGTTGAAATAAACGTCAAAACTCCCGCGCAACTTTAGTAAGTGAGAAGAAGTCGTTGCACGTGGGTGTTTTTGTCTATAAAAATGAGTAAAAATCAGTTTTATAGATCGAAATTGATCGTGAGTGCTTTACAAGAACAATATGGTGATAGGTAAGTACGCTTCAGTATATAATATTGTCAAGGTTTTTTGTTTTTCAAGATTTTTATGAATAAAAGGCCTAAATAATTACACAAGCATGTAAGTTTTATTGGTAACTGGCTAGATTTTGTTTTAATTAATAATATGTGATTGCTTGGTATTTGCAAGTATAATTTTTTTTCTATAACTAAAGTTTAAAGATACCGAGAAGAAAAATAACGTTATCCATTCAAATAGAATATTGAATGTTTAGAAACTGGGTATTACATCTTGCTTATGCACAAATATACCTTATTTCAATTCATTTTGCTGAAAACATTTCTGTTATAGCTCTGTAATGTACCTTAATCTGTTATTTACGGTTTCATACGTTTTTTGCAGCACGAGAGTAATGATTAAATCACAGATTCTACTGCAACCTACTACGACACAATATATTAACATATTATTATGCGCTAACGACCATTATCCGCGAGGGGGTGGTCACTATTGTGATTTCCTCTTTACTCTAGTTTTATACAGGTTGATTCAGAAGTGCTTGGTTATATTTAAGGGTTGTGTTGGGTAGCTGATTAGAGAAATAATATTGACGTATTCTAAATGTTCTGGTATTTTCTAAAAAAATACCACTGAAACAATATGACCACGCACTTCTAAAACACCCTGTGGATACCTAGTGCTACAACGAACATTCTGTAAAGCTATCTCTATTTTCTTTGCTTTTTGTTTCCTACACACTAGCAACGTTTTGGTTATGGCATGGCTTTATAATTTTTTTATTTCAGATTAAATGAAAACACCTCAAGTTTGCCTTCATCAGTTTGCAGTAATCAAATACAAGGAAAAAAATGATGCTTACAACCCTCAGGCCCTAACAACACCATCTTTAAATGCATTGCATAGACATTTTTCACTCACTAATACAACGCAACAACCTTTCGATAACTAACTCAACTGATAACACTCCTTTGGTAAATGAAGATGCTCCATTCAACATCTACGACAATCCTATACCATGTTCTTCACAGCAAAGTGATGGAAGCGTGGAAGAGTTTATTGAAAATATTTCCTATATTTCAAATTTTTTGGACAGTGATGATTCGGTAGCGGATCCAAGTTTCTCAATTCAAAAGTATCTAAATATTAAAAAATATCCACGCTACGTAGAAGAAACTAGTGAATTAATTAAAATATATTCCAAGAGGCAATGAAGAAAGTGAAAAGGAAGGCATAGTAAATACTTTATTACAGCATTTGCCAATGAACAGCAAGGAGTTTTTCAGTTGATTTAGTTTCTGGTGGACAATTATTAATAATCAAATAATTTATTTTTATGTTTACGAATATTTTGAGTGTTTTTTTACTGTGAATAAATAGTGTTTAGTTTCCGATTGTCTGTTTTTTTATCTTTTTCATTAAAACTGCTTATTACTGGCCATATATTTATGTTGTTTTATTCTGTTGTTTCTTACTAGGTTTATAAAATTGCATTTAGTTCATACGCAGTAAATTCAGACCTAAATGAAAACAAAGCAAGTGATCTTACTAGGTTTTGAAATTGTCAGACTCAAAAAGTTTGGTCTAAGAAAACAATGTTTTTATTAGTAACTGCTTCTCTACGCACATAGTTTATGATAGACGCATTAAAACTACTTTTATATGAAGCCTGTTATGTGCCTAACATTTTGCAATCACTCCCAAGAAGGTACGACTAATAATATTGAAACGGCACGCTGTCAAAGATATGAAATCGTTTTTCGGCTCTCCTGTAAAATTTGGTTTTATGCAGATACTGGGTTTTGATATTTCACAGCCGAGGTAATCATTACAATTCCTTCAGCATTCCAGAAAACGGATGCTAACCTGCGCTGAGCTTACTGCTTCAAATTACTTCAGCGTCGGTGAAGACTATTTGATCTCGGTAACGAAGTGTTGGACCCGGGTCTGATCCATATTTATGAATCGCTTTATAAATCTGTACGGGTCGGCTAGAAAATTTTCATGATTTATTCTTGAAATGTAATTTTATTTTTTTGTTCAGCTGTTATCTTTCTGGATACCCAAAGCGCCGCCACCTTGTTCACGTGAAATTCTTCACGGATGATCTTCTAAATACTGCAATATGAGATTCCTGTGACTTCAGTTTGGATGTTATGTAAGAGCCAATAAAAATAATAGGATAAGGAATATTTTATTTATAATGGTTTTACCTTTAACTTGTTATTTAATTAATCATTTTCTAAAAACTTACTTGTAGTAATCATATTTTGATCTCGTTAAAAGCCTAATGAGAGTATTTACTTTTTAAGTGACCTAAACTAATAAAAAATGCAACCGACTTCAACACTCAAAAGTGTGAAATAACTTGTTGAAGTCGGTACCATGATAGTTCACACAAAAGTAACTATCATCACAATATTGTGCTCATGGTACCGACTTCGACAAGTTAATTCGCACTTTTGAGTGTTGAAGTCGGTTGCATTTTTTGTTTAAAAAATTTTTTTTTTTCACCCTTTTCAATGACCTTTGCTACACACGGGATCAATTAATTGTCATTGTGTGTTCTGCGATGTCTTCGACCGCGACAATAATATCATCAAGATAAGCGTAGTACTTTTCAGTTATCGGAGTATAACTCAAAAACCGCTTGTCCGATTTTGATGAAATTTGAATGGAACCACCACGGAAGTATACTCTATCTAACAAAAACAGAAATAATCAAAATCGGTTCATAAACGACGAAGTTATACGCGAACATACAAAAAAAAAAACAACATACAGGTCGAATTGAGTAACCTCCTTTTTTGAAGTCTGTTAAAATGGGGCCTAAAGTAAGATATGTTTAACACGTTCTAAAGTTGAAACACAAATCAACTAAATGGCCTCTATACACACGTTAATCTGCAAGCTTATTTTTTATATGTGGTGGACACAAGTTCATGGCAGGACTACAGATTGTAATCAAATGGAATGTTCGAATATTTTAACTCTGAATAAAGTTTCTTAGTCTCAGGAGCATCACCACTAATATTTTGACATGCATGTTAATGTGTGAGGATAGCAATACTGGCAACTCTAATGAACTCGGTTGCTGTAATATGATAGGAACGCTACCATGGTGGTTTTAGTCAGTAGTGGATCCTTGCTGCTGTGGGTGCAGTTGGGGCTGGGGGCCATGCAGCCCCTCCATGGAGCATCACAGTGCTTTAGCGAGCCCAAAGTATCCTGCCTACTTCCCCAGGTACATCAAGTGGTCAAGGGGGCTACAAGGGTCATAACACCTCCTATGCGACTTCTAATAAAAGTTTAACATAGATAAGATTTTATGTAGTACCTACCTACTTGTTGTTTTAGTTCTGAGTAGTATATTGGTTAACTGGGGCCACTTCCAACCGGTCCTTGTGGTAATAAATGGGAGGAGGCATACATCCAGCAGTGACACTTATGGCTGAGATGATGATGACGGATAGTATATTAATGTATAAGAAAAACATGGTATAAGTGGTTATCAGGAAATGTATTAACTTAAAAATATCAGAATGTCAGATCAAGCTTATAGCTTGAGCTTAGTCCTTCTCCAGTGGCGCCTCTTAGCGTTGTACCTGCAAAGGAGACGTGGTATTGAGGAACTTCAATAAAATGGAAACTTTATACAGGTATTCATAATAAGCTACAAAATAATGCAATATTAGTATTTAGTTATTTATTTATGTGGAATGACCAATACATTTAAATCTTTTATGGAGAGTAGAATATTGGATAGCCCAATACAATGATTTTAAGTTTTCTTTTTTACAGTTCGCAGTCAGTTGCTACTTTTGGTAGTGTGAATCTACGCCTAGCTAGCATCTTTATGTCTGTCTTTACTGATACTTAATATGACTAACCCAAGAATTGATGATCAAGAATGATCATATACTTACAATCACTAATCAAATAAACATAGATTCTAAAGTATAGGTAACTTATGTGTTCATTATTTATCCAGGTACCTGGCAAATATCCAGTTGCAAGGTCCTTTAGACGTTCAAAAGACTCACATTTATCCTGGGCCTGCAACCTTTCTCAAGCAGCTCAATATTTTTTTGTTTTCATAATTTTATCTACCATTTGCGAGATTGCTACAGCAATCATAATACTTTAAAATGTCATGAACATGAGATAATGTAATAAAAATTGCTACGTTATTGAGAACCAAACTTAACTTTCAAGAATTCATTCCAAAAAATGTAGTGAACATTAAATTTGTTTTCTTTGAAAACCATCCTGTCAAAAATTAGAATTCTGTACATTTTTATCATCACGGCACTTTATAAATGGCAAATAACTTGTTTAATCAATTACTACTTTTTAATATTGTATTCTCTTTCACATAGGAAGAAATTAAAACCGTACTTTTTTGGCATACTAGTTTAATAGCTATCAGGAAATTTCGTATCTGAAGTGGGTAAGAGGGCAGCTGCCATACGAGGGAAGCTCTAAGCAGACGGCTAGTCATCATAGGAAAATTGAATTAAAGAAATCCTTCAACCGGTTGCTTACAGATGACTAAATAAGGTGGGTACTAGATAAAGATCAGAACCCATAATTTGAGAGCAAAATCGAAACAAGCTGAGTTGTGCTTAGTAATTAAAAAAACAATTGTTTACTGGCTTGTAATACACAAATAGGTATCTACATTTCTCTGATGTAACTAAATTATTACAGCAGTTTGACAGGTGTATTGAATTATTGATAGAAAATCTACCAACATTATTAGTCAAAACGATTATTCACCTTATAGTGTTTCCTGTTCGCATTCTAACCCATTGTGGAATGGGTCGGTTTTGTTTCAGCTTCTTCGCAAGCTTCCGCTTGATGATAAAAGTTTTGTGGGCCGACTGAAACAATAAATAAGTTGTAAATGATCACCTTGCAACAAAATAACACAAGATTGCATTGATTATTTCAGATTTCATAAGAACAAAATTATACCATTTCGCCTTCCCTTCGCTGTCAAAACAAAGTGAACGATCTCAACCAACGAAATATCGATCGTATCGTAATCAGTGTTGCCAACGCCCAACAACTCGCAAGCTAATATCACCAATTTTCACACTATGAGTAGCCGAATTTTAGACGAGATAGCCGTAGCCCAAACGCCAAAACTTCATTACGAATAAATAAAAAACGTAGTTTTTACCAAAATTATTTGGTACCCTCGATGAAACTGGTGTAAAGATCTTGGAAACTGTAATCGCTGGTGGATAGGTGTTAAAACTAAAAATAACTAAAACCGAATAAAAGAGGTTCCCCATACAAATTTAAAACAATCGCAAGTCCTAAACTATTGTAGGCAAGCGTGGGGGGTTCGAACAAATGTAATAGAGGTTTTGTAGAAGAATTTGGGGATTTGTAAACAAAATGAAATTAGACCTTCGAGCCAATTCAACCAAAATCTAAGTTGCTCCCATCCGGCTGAAATTTGGTATTAGGGGCCATTTGGGGTCCCCGATTCCTTCCTTGTTTTCTTTCCATTTCCATTACGAAAATGTCATTCTCGTTAGGATTCAAGCTAATATTATAGGTATTGAAACATTTTTGAGTCATTAATATTCATATGAATCGTCACATATGATAGCTTTTGTGTAAATGACGTGTATGTGTCGCATCGAAATAATATGTACTACACGTAGTACAATATAAATATCGTTTTTGTCACAAACATACGCAGTATCTCTAAATAGTCTGTGGTCACAAATGCGATATTCCCAAATCGAACACTTGTCCACTGCCAAAAACTACATATCCACTTGTGCATGTCGAACACACCTATAAAATACTCATAGAACATGTAACCTTTGCATTGTATTTATAGCTCAGATAGAATAATAATAATAATATGGGACAACATTCACACAAGGTCTTCAGGTCCCAAACTAGGCAGAGCCTGTAGGTACTATGGTAACCTGATGACTGATATATATACTTAAATACATACTTATATATATACTTTTTTTTTTTATACATATACACACCCAGACACAGGTCAAACAGACATGTTCATACACACAAATGTTTGACCTGTCCGGGAATCAAACCCGGGACCAGCGGCTCAGAAGGCTCAGAAGAATAAAAACTACGTAATTGTATTTTACCTTAAAAAGAGGTATAAAATTACTCTATGATTGTACTAGTTTTATTATTATAACGGGCTGCGTTCAAGAGCTTCGTCGGCCAAATATTGATCGACCAATATTTGATCGATGTCTCACGAACGGCTACTTCATAGCATGTTACAGAAGAAAGAGAAGAAGTCATTTACATTGTTCATGGATCACATGATAGTTACTACTGCATATGCCACTTTTGACAGCCGACCAAGATTTGATCGATTCTAGAGGTAGAAAGATTAAGGTCTCGTCGAGCATAATTTGCTCTGTCAGATTGACGTGAACAGTCATCAAATATTGGGTGGAGCAAATAATGCTCTAGTTGAGTTCGTGAACGCCACACATCTGCTGTCAGAGCAAGATATGGCTTGCCCGATGGAGCTGCTGAACGCACGCACGGAGCGAGTACAATGTACATACTCATTGGTTATCTATGGTTTATCCGTGTTTACTACTGTGTACTTACTGTGTACGTAAAAATTAAAAAATATTTATTTAAAATATAATAATTTTCAGAAAATTTCCAATTTAAATGCATGAAAGGAAATATTTGTTTTGAGGTTGGTGGGAACATATCTATGGTTTATCCGTGTTTACTACTGTGTACGTAAAAATATTTATATTAAAGTTGTATAAATTTAATCTACTTGTAATTTTCAGAAAATTTCAAATTTAAATGCATGAAAGGAAATATTTATTTTGAGGTTGGTGGGAACATAATAAGTAAGAAGCGTGACCGCTCAGCCAAGTGAAGTGATCTAAACATTGCAAAGTCGCTGTTTCCTTTTCTGTTATTTAGTTATGATACTAGATAAGACAATAAATATGAATAGACTTTTATCATTATTCAGTGTAAGGTTGTTCATAGAAAAACGAACGATAACTACTAGATTGACTGCCGATGGAAAAGAAGTACCGAAAAAAAAATACTTTGAAAATAGGATAACTCTCATAGGCACAGATAACTCTGTTAGTATTACAGATCTAAGGAATGCTCAGAACTTATCTTTGAGGCGAGAGCTAAAGCTTGTCAAAATTCAAGATGTTGATGCGAAAACCAGAAGAGCGGTTTATAAGTGAGTTCTAAAATATCAAATTGTAAACCTAGGCTGCGTTCCAAAACGGTAATTATTACCCGGCTATTTCCAAAACCTAACCATTTTTGATGTGTTGGACACAATTTCATCTGATAGTTGATAAAGAACCCTGGCCGAATCAAAGTTAATTAATACTCTTCTTGACACTGAAGAGTAGCTGTTACAAAACTCAAATTTACTCTACACGCATTGTTTGCATTGCACATGAATCATTTTGGAAAGCAACCTACAAGGGTTACATTCTCAAGAGTTATTAGAAGGGGAATAATCTTATTTTACTATATGGTATTTATAGGCTTATGACTAGTGCTGATTACCACGCTGAAGAGCTTGAAAGAAGAAAAGAGAAACAAGCTTCTCGTCAAAATAGTGTCAAAGGAGAAAAACTTTTGACATTATCTACAAAGATTGGAGAGCATGACTTGATGACCAATGTGAGAAAAATGGTGAAGCTGCTGGAGAAACAATATGAAGTCAGAGTGGTCATAACTGGAGAAGGAACAGAAACTACTAACAAATCAGTAAGACATGAATTATTATTAATTTAAACATGATTATTGATGAATGAAAAATGATTTTAATGATCTTGGCATGTCTTTCTAAATATGCATTATGTTCTTACAATATTATAATTATTGTATGTTTGTACAAGTCTTGTAATATATATAAGAAATAATTTAATCCTTCCTAGTAGTACAGATTTCTAAGGAATAATATAAGACATTATTTAGACAAGTCATTGTTTTGGAATGCTCTATGTTTACTATGTGACCATATTGTATTAAAGAGTAATCTTTTGAATTAAATCTTAGTAGTTATTTAAATTTAGTTAAGTTACTAAATTTGTGTTAGGTAGGTATTTAAGTTGTGATAATGATATACTAATATTAAAAAGAGGAAATATTTGTATGTTTGTAATGGATAAACTCAAAACTTACCAGACCAATTTCAAAAATTCTTTCACCATTAGAATTCTACTTAATCCCTGAGTAACATAGGTCGTATTTTTTTTCTCATTATAGGCTAGAAAGAAATCGGGATCCTTACTAAAACTTCTATCATGTAACTGTGTGAATCCAGGAGGGACCGCTAGTATTACATATTTAATGAACACATGAACCTTATATGTAGAGTGACCTTCAGTTTATTGCTGCCCATTTTTGGTTGTGGGGTTCTATTTATATATTATGTCTTTCTATCATGTCATCACTTAACATCAATTTTATAATATTAAAAAACTATAATAATATTTTGGAGCTTGGTGTAAACTTTTATTTGCCTTCTTTTCAATTCATAGACGAAAACAAGTATTAGAAAAGCTACTCATTTCTCATCTTTAGCTGACCACTATTTGACTGATGGCTTCACTGACAGTTGACACAATCAGTGGGATTTGATCCCGGGAATTATTGGCCCTTTTCTCTCAACATTTAATGCTTGAACAAATACAAACTTTTGGGTGTTTGCTGATAACATACATACTTTTAACTTCCTAATTCTCTTTGTTGTGCCTTAAATATGACATAATATTGTTCCAAAGTAACTATGAAAATCTTATAGCAATTTTTATGTTATTGACATTGATGCAATACTTCATCCCATTTCAGGAAAGTATTTACTCTGTCATAGAAAAAAATATCAAGACAGCGGGTAAACTGGTGCAGAAGAGATTAAAAGGCAATACCTTAAGATTTCAACTACTGCCACTAAGAGAGGATAGTTCTCAAGCTGGGGCTGATAAGGATTCAAATGGAAATGATAAAGATAAGAAAGGCCCACTATGACTAGGCGTCATTGTACTAGTCTTGTTGAGTATAAAGTATATAGTTTTGAAAAAGTATTACCTCTCTAAGGCTGAATCAGATGATGCTCAGCAATGTTCACAATCCGACCCTAATTTAAGTATTAGGCGTCAGATTTTACAACATTTGTTATTTTGGAAAGTTTAAAGCTGTTATTTTATATATATGTATTGTTATAGCATGTAAGTAATTTAACTATAAATGAGATTACACATATTGCTTTGGTAAATATTGATTTTTTATTTGGAAAACATAAATCTTACAGTACAGTAATCATTTAGTCAGTCATAATTATGTCTACTTGCTCATTTAGGCCACATTTATTCTAGTACATACAAGTTGAAACATATTTATCTAAAACCACAAAGACAAGACAATAAATAGACTTACAAGCCAATGTGTATGCACTATGGACAATTATACATATTTGTAATATGGACAACTGTATACACAGTCATAAGTTGGTTAGTTAAAACTAGTCAATTAACCAAGGGTGTTCATTTTGGAAGGAATACATCCCAGTGCGTTTCACTTTGAATTCAAGAATGTATATGACCTCCCTTCCTTCCGCGGAGAGATAGGAGGCAAGTCTGCGCCTGATGTGGTTGAAACTAATGAACTCATTTATCTAGAGTTTACCGTTGTTCCTATTAAAAAAAATTGAAAAACATGCTACATTTCTTTATTTCATTTAAATTATATTATTTTATAAAAGCGATTTATGAAATTTATCATCTTGTTAATTGATAATTATAAATAAATCCATTATTATACACATTGTTTACTAACTAAAATAACTACATTTCAATACAAAAAAAATATCTTATTAGACTGAATACATTGTCTATACCATACTTGACGGTGATCATGATATTACTACAAAATAAATTACTTTTATTCAGTTGGAATTATCACAGATGTTTTGGAGATCTTTCATTCTTAAATGGTAGGAAATATATTGTAATAAATTACACACAGATCTTATTTAAAAATACATGTTATTTATGTGTTTATCTATTATGACGAATCACGTGTGATAATGGAAACTGGATGATACTTAAACTAGTTATTCATATGTGTCATTGCCATATCCATAAGAATGATTACAGATATTATAATGATATAACTGTGAATTGAATTCTATTCTGCATGTTTTAGTGCAGTTACATTCCATTTTTCAGTTTATTGTGCACATAGTAATACGTTTATATCTCGTTAATTTACAATAGATAATTTACATGCTCGCTTGAAGAGGTGAAGTTTGGGTAGCTTTGGGAGCATTTTGTTACCCATAATCACACTCATATGCACTATACAAACTAATTGAACATACTTTGGTTCGTATTTGAAGAGTCAGTATATGAATTATTGGAAAAATAGAAAAATCAGTATGCTAACGTCAGTAGCTGAATAATGCCTGCGGGAGATCGTACAGGCTGATTGGGCCTTAATGTAGATCAATTCAAAGTGGTGTCCTAAGCAACAGGACGAAAAGCTGTATCAAAATTAGAACAATACAATAAGATTGTCTGATTTACTCTAGGTACTCTTAGTATCTTCTGTCTGTTAGTTATCAGATCTCAGTAAAACCACAAAAAGTTTCGACGTTCTATCGATTCTCGGCGAGGTGTATGTTAAAAGGAGTTACGTATATAGTACGTAAGCGTGGTTACGTATATAGTACGTAAGCGTAGTTACGTATGTAGGACGTAAACGTAATTACGTATATAGTACGTAAGTGTAGTTACGTATATAGTACGTAAGTGTAGTTACGTATATAGTACGTAAGCGTAGCGGTCCCGACCGGCCGCCGCCCGCGCCGTGGGGAGGTCAGTGTTGAGAGTGCGCCCCCACGTGATCAACGGCGAAACGGTGCCCACCACGGGCGCAGCGCGCCCATCTGTCACGAGCTTCACACTCTGTTGACAATAGTTGATATTATTAGCGAACATGGGAACATAGACATGCGCGTGTGAGTTACTGCGTCTGTAAACAATAAAGTTATGGGTAGGTATGGCTAGGCTAATGAGTCAAGAATGTGCTAAGCTAGTGACAGTCCCTCACGCAACACGAAGTTAATAAATTGTATAATAATTATTGGGTTAGGAAAGATACCAGCTCTGTCAACGTTGTCCGGCTTGATTTGGACTATCTGTATATTAAGCGTAGTTATAAGGAATTTAAAGTATTTTTGTCTTATACAGAATTGGCAGGCGTTTGACTACTAAATAACTCACCTGAGATACTGGTTTTCAATAGAATAGAATATTTTATTTGCATAAAATGTTGGTATAGGTTGATTAATTATTGTTCAATACAGAGCCTACAACATTTTGCTGGAAATCAGCGTACAAATATTATTATCTATTATTAGAACAATTTATAATTTAAAAATAACTTATTATTTATATCAATAATAATTATCACAATACATTTATGGAATAAGTATTACTTAATATATTTGTCAAACATAAACTTGTACCATATTTTAGTTTTTTATTACATATTACATTTAGATAATCCTTAACCGTATAATAAACATTTTCTAACAATAATTCGAACAGTTTTCTAAACAAATTAATACTATCTGCGCGTAGGGGTAGTATCTGACAATGTATTGTACACCCGTGTGGCCACACTATTTTATTAGCATTTTGCGTGGTGACGTTTATTCGTTGCGGCGGTGGTATGAGGGTCAAACTGAAAGTTCTTAGAAAATAAAAAAACTGATTAGACTGGCTTGTTATTAGTTTTATTATCTTTTGAAAATAGTGCCCATTTACGTCAATACATCGCTGCGTCCGATAGAATCACTGAGTACAGCACTTTGCCCACTCGTCCCCGAAGAGACCCCTGGGGTCTCTTCAAGCACCTTGAAACGCATCCACAGCTTCCTCGACGTCCATAGTCCATATATTAGTATAAAGCGCTAAGCAATTATTAGAAACCTACTATTAAAAACTCATACCCCGAACACCCATTTTATACCCAGTTCACAAGTTAGTCAATTTATGAAATGTATCGTTCAAGAACGTGTCTGCGACATAACATTCAGCAGTAAACATTATATTATATATGATATGTAATGTCACAATGTACTATATAGATACACAGAGGATGCGTGTTAGATACATGATAGGTACATTAGTAAACATGCGAAATGTTGTTATGTGGCGGTTAGTGATCACTGCACACTTATCCTCTTTTGTACACTTAAGGTCCAGATTGTTTCTACTAATGTTATATTATTATATTTCTATCTACAACGTGTAAATTCTAAATAAACAGTAGAGGACTAAATCGATTAAGTAAATATGTACTTTCATTAATTTGAAAGATAGATCGATTTTAATTAGATATCACTAATTAGTAAAGAATGCGCAGCCGTGTCCGGTTTCAGCTATTTATAATGAATTATCTAGATACTTAATAATGTAATGAAATACTATTAACCTTACTTTAGTCGATATGACCTTTTGATATGTTATAAACAATTAGCGTGGAGCTAGACGAAGCAATGTCTCCATGACAAGACATGTGCCGGAATCCGGATAAGTACTAAGCAGGTTGGTGCACGTGCAGGTACATTTTTATATTTTATTTTATTTTAGGAGTTATAAAAGGTACATGGTTGCGTTTAAACGTTTAAAATCGTCAAGGTGAGAATAAGAACATGTTTTTCTCGCCTAACGAGGCGAATACGGTAAATACTTAGTAGGCTTAGAAAAATATTTTCTTACTATTTCAACTTCCTATGCAAGAGATATTTTTAATCTTTTCATTTTTGGATCTTTATGGCAGAGAATAAGTAAGCAGCGAATGATAGACACACCATGTTACCCATGAGAGTGGTTCGCCGTCGGCCCGAGCGCCGCTTGCGCCGGCACCAACAGCGCCCCCGCGCCCTCCCGTACCCTCGAGTGCGTGCTCGCCCCACCTCGCGAGGTCGCCCCCGTCCGTCCGCAGCCGCCGCCCCTGCCCCCGCCGTCCCCTCTCCGTCCGCCTTCCTCCCTGGTACCGCACCAGTGCCACTCTCCGCGGACCGGTCCGCGATTATGTGTTCTTCCACGTCTTCTAGCGGTGATTCTGAACTGTCGAGTATCGTGCACATTGTGAACAAAACATTTCAAGAAGAGAGATGTAAATCGAAAGATCGAAACTGTGTAAAGTACAATAAAAGTACCAATAATGGTATCGGAGGCCAAGACCCACTTTGTATCGTAGAGCCTCTGGTACCTATCTAAGTAAATATCAAGTACCTATATCTGTGTGTGCTGTAGTAAAATCTAGGTGTGGCAAAACTTTAAATTTTAAAGCACGTAGGATAAAGTACCACTGTCTTATTTTTTGCCGGATACTTTTGTAGTGTGCTTTGGAGTTGCATAATTTGGTGCCTCCATTCATTCCTCTGCGGCAAGTTATACAGAAGACCGAAGAGTATAACTTGCCCTTATGTTTAGCATTTATGGACTATGAGAAAGACTTTGATTCGATCAAGACGTGGGCGGTGCTACAGTCTCTCCAGCGATGCCATATAGACCATCAGTATGTTGAAGTGTTGCTACAATAACGCCACCATGTTGGTCAGAGTACAAGAGCAAATGTCGAAGGCGATTCCATTACCATTCCAGTACCATTGTTTAATTAATTATTTTATTGTATCGTCAGTGATAATTCTTACTTGGCCTTCAGTATATAGTCTGCAATACTGTGATATTACTAGCTGTAATTTTTCCTAAAATAAATAAACTGTCGGAAAAAAGTCCCCTTAACTAGTAACGTACTTAGTTAAAAATGTAAAAGGCGACTTTTTCTGAAGATGAAAAGAAAGATAGGTACATCAGTTAGAACACAAAGTTACCCTCTCTGACTCCGCGTTTGATGATATTGCCATTAGGAAAATCTTTCGAAAAAATTTCCCGACTTTATGCCGGCAAATTCTTTATCCAACGACGAACCGATTTACTTTTTATGTTTAGAACCTCTGTTCTAAACATAAAAAATAAATCGGTTCGCCATCTTCCCTTAAATAGGTTCTGTTTAGCACGGCGGCGATTGCTGGCGCGCCCATCATGCTGATTGCGGACATCGAAAAATGTTTTTTGTTTCATATAAATGTGTAACTTTATGTTAACAATGGAACGGATCCTGGAGCTTGTGAAGTGTAATGTTTCAATAATAATAATAATAATTTTAAAGTACACATGAAAATAACATACATCAGAATTGAGATACTCTTTCTGTTTCGAAGTGGTAAAAACTAGGTAAAGTGAAGCTTACAATGCGCTAATGGAGCAGTATTCTGTCAGCTGGCTCCAGGTGCAGCCGATGACGCAGCACTCGTCCGCGATGCCGAGCTGGCGTTTGCGTCGTGCAGCGGGCCCTGGTTGCTCCACTACTGAAATACACAACACATTGACAACTTTATTTTATTCAAATCAAAATTCATTTATTTGTTTTCTTACACAAACTATTACTACTAATAAATACTACTATACTAGTAAAACTACTACTATTCGTAGCTAGCCAGGCGGAAACTCGAGTGTGCCCTACAACCATGCTGGGAATTTTGATAACGGTGTTACCTTCACCGGAAGCTCACGGCGTTGGTGGGGATCGAACCAGCGTCCGTCAGTTTGATAGTCGACGCTCCCACCGCTGAGCTATCATCGCGTCAACCTTTGTTTTCTGTAGTTACCCCCTAAGATTATGCCATGTGTTAAAGCAGACTCCGGGTAAGCATAATAGGAGGTAACGACTACCGTTACGATTACTCCTCTTTTTAACCGACTTCAAAAAAGGAGGATATTTTCGACCCGTATTTTTTATATTTATGTTTGTTACCGCATAACTTTCGACTGGGTGAACCGATTTTGATCGTTATTTTATATTTGAAAGCTGGTGCTTCCTGCGTGGTCCCATTTACATTTCATTACAATTGTTCAAGCGGTTTTTGAGTTGCACTCCAATAAGTGATAAGTGCTACGCGTACGTCGATGATATTACACTTGCGGGTGGAGGGAGTAATCGGTGAACATACACATTGACAATTAATACCGTGAGTAACAAAGTTCACTGAAAAAAAATTGAACCGACTTCAATATTCAAAAGTATGAAATAACTTGTCGAAGTCGGTACCATGATAGTTCAAAAGTAAATATTATCTAAATATTGTGAGCTAGTTAGTTGGTAGACGGGCACTAGAAAGTACCTCGTATCACATAAAAATGCCATTTACTGCCGTCTGATTGCTATCTCGATCTCACTAGCCCGAGGTTGTTATCGATTCAAAGCCTACTAAAAGCTACTGTTTAGCCATTGTTCCCAATCCTTGTAATTAACGATAATTTAAATCACTGTGTGTACGCTGATGCCTACATGTATTATATCATACATCGTAGCGTAAGTAACCCTCGGTGTCAGTAGATATTACCAGTCGGATCTGCTTGACCTTTTGTATTATTACGAGTGATAGCCCCTGTTGCTTTGCGGATATAATTATAATTTTACAGGGGCCATCCATACATTACGTCATACGAGTTTCATGACTTTTTAATAAATAATTTGAATGGAATTTTTTTTTGTTATGGTTACCGACTCCACGGCGCTGATGTAGGTTTATTTATATACACGCGCGGCGTGTATTACTACATTACTACATACATAGTATAAAACAAAGTCGCTTTCTCTGTCCCTATATCCCTATGTATGCTTAAATCTTAAAAACTACGCAACGGATTTTGATGCGTTTTTTATTTATTAGATAAAGTGATTTAAGAGGAAGATTTATATGTATAATAACGTTCGAACCATTAATGACATAGGCTATATATTTTATACCCGTGCGAAGCCGGAGCGGGCCGCTTGTATACTATATAATTTGAACAAGTTTTCACTTCTGTTCTATCGGTACTTCCGGAGCGCCATTATTTTTTTTTGTTTTGGCCGTCATGTGCTAAGTGCAGTCATTGCACATCATTAACCATTAAACACTACCTTATACTCAAAAAAAGTATTAGATACAGTATCTACAATTATAAATATGTAAGTATACTATAATCCAAAACCAGTCACGCCTCGCCGTGTTTTAGGCTTATATACATTACTGGTGTATAAAACAATTGTGTACTAACATGTACCGATAAGCTTAACAGTTCATTACGTGCCCACTGCTGCAGCAGCAGCACCAGGGCCACGGGGCTTCCTCCTACAGAGGAGTGTTGGAGAACGTCCGCCACGAGCGTTGGCCACACGGGTTGGCCATAGACTGTCGGGCCGCCAAAGGACGTCTGACACCGCCTAGCGACTGTTATCCACAGACGACATTCGAGGCCGACGGCTTAACGTGCCCACCAAATCACGGAAGCGATCCGTTGGATCTGCTACCAGAGCAGTCACCCATCCAAGCTATAACCGAGGCCAAGGAGTACCTACGTTGCCATGGGGTAGTTCCGCTGCGACCGCTTCTATACCTTGTATTTTACAGTTATTTTGTAGAGGCAATAATATACTTACTATGACAACCGAACCAAGTGTATCAATAGTTACTATTAGTTAATAGTGGTGAGGGAGTTCTCACGAAAATGATATGATGATAGTCGGTACCTATGGATAAAGATTTCTTCGCAAGAAATTCTTGGCGGAAATGCAAAGACCCGTTAAAATTTCAATTCAATCCTTACATAAAATATAAAGAATCGTCTTATTATTTCCAATAAATGGAATACTAATGCGGGTACAACCAATATCCTAACTGAAGTCAAGTTAACATTATTGTGAGCGTGAATAATATGTTTTTAACTAATTATAAATTAATTGAAAATAAATCTTGAGCCAAACGTCGCCTATAACCCGATCTCAATAATATGTTGTTGATTATGAGAAACTGATATTTAATCTGTGTTTATAGTAGGTACATACTCTGTGCTTTCTTTTTATAGCGAATGAAACATTGTTGACACTCCGTAAAGTAAGATAAAAGGTAAAGATATCGTAGTTATTTTCATTTATCACCCAAGTACCCAGTCCCAGTACCTGCGTACTGGGTTGCAGAGTCTTAGTGATGACTATTTATTTATACCATACTGGCGACCTTCGGTTATATTAAGCAGACCCCGATAATAATTGGACTGACATTATCATAACTACAACAGGATAAGAAATATTTAGTATAGATATATATTATATCTGTTGTAGTAGGTATTATGTAATAATAAAATCATCAAACCATGCAAAACTGATTAGGTACCTAACTATAGTAGAGCATAATATAATGACTAGCTTACTAGGGGTGCGTTTCTTTTTGAGCTTTTGAGCACAGATAGCGGGCTTAGTCATTCCGAAATGCACTGACAACTACACGCAAAATTTATATGACGTCATCGTCCTGTGCTTAAGACGCTCACGAGTATGACGTAAAGCAGTGTGAGCGCTGTCAAACACATAGTTAAGTAACAACTGGTAGTTGCGGTCGACATCTTCAGTGGTTCAGGTCCGGGCTCTTGTTGCCGCCCGGACCTGAACCACTGAAGATGTCGACCGCAGTGATCGACGAAACGTCTGGAACACTAGTTTCATTTAGACCACGGCCAAAGCCCGGAAGCAATACATACAACAGGAGCAGGAAGCAGACAGCTCTGCTTCCTGTTGATAATCCCTCGAAGTGTTAGCAATCGCAAGACAAAGTTACCTGTAGGGACATCCCAGGAAGGGCTGTTGTATGCATGGCACACGCGGCTCATGATGTCACTGAGCTGCCGTCCGCAGAGCTTCACAGCTGCCATGGCAGCTGCTTCTGACTGCCCTTCCAACACCATCACTACCGCCAACATTACCCGCACTGCTTGCCTTACCAGCATCATTTGCAACTGGAACAAAATGAATTTAAGGTCACTGTAATTTATAGTCATATCGTACCACACGTATGACAGAATTACGGGCCCAAATGGAATTCAGCCATGGATTGGGATCACACAATAGTGGCTTTTAAAATGTTAGGTATGACTGCTGTTATCGAATCAATAACAACTAGATATCCGATATAAACGTCTGGAACACAAGTTTCACTTAGACCACGGCCAAACAGCCCGGAAGCCATACATACAACAAACTAGATATCCGTTTGTTGGAAACTTCTGTTGCAATTACAAGTTTTTAAGTTAGTTCGGAAACAGGACCTTCTTTTAATGGCTTGGTGGCTGGACAATGGCTGCAGACAAATACAAATACATAATGCATATGTATGTAATGGAAGCAATTTAAATTTACGTATGTAGATGTAACTAACTATAAGGATAACATTGTTACCATTTTTTCGCAATAAAGAATTATTATTGAAAAAAAAAATTGTGTCGATAAACTGGTGTGTGAACGAGTTAGTGCAAAAGTATCATATTTCGTTGCTCAGAATTGCAACATCGGATTAATGTTTAAAACCAAGCTTGCCCGCATTGTGCGTTGGCCTTTTCAATAGTCGCTCGTCTACCGGGTATTAAATTGTGAATGGGTAGTGCGTTTGTCAGATCTAATGTCCCAGATGGTTCAACAGCAAGGAACACCTTGTGCTTCTATCGTTATAGGCTCAGAATGACGTGTAACCTGAGCACCCTTCACGCTTTTATATCAAGGGTGAAATGTAATCTGAAACCAGGCACCGCCCCGTTGATACAGGATACGTCCCTCAAAGCACCTTATCATTTCCTAAGTATATTGCCATTCTCGTTAGTGATACGTACCCTTTGCTTTACCTGTTATACATTTGAAATTACCATAGATATTCTTCCATGACTACACTACAAAAGATGTACCCATCGTCAGGTAAGTTAGGAGAGATATATCAAAGTAATTATTTACATTCTTATAATTGCTAAGTACTTCTCTGTTTTGTTTTAATCTACAAAGGAATATGTAGAAATGGCGTAGGCAAAGACTGAAGCGTAATCGATGTCAAGAAAGCAAAGGTATCTCGTCCGTAACCTTATCTAAGAATGTAGATACACGTGAACATATGCCATGGATCAAAGTTTATTCCTCTCATTAAAATATTATGTGAACCTGTAGGTAATTAATTACATTCACGATGTTTACTGATGATGAAGTTAAAGTTTTGTAAATAGTGTAATCTTTCGATAGATAACTCGAATATCTCCTTGGATCGTGTATTATATAAACTTGATACTTATGTTGTGAATATTTTAGCGATAAACTAAATATTACTTAATTTGACTGGGATCATTGGCCTATCTAGCAGTGGATATTTGACGGCTCAAACGATGAAGATTACATATATTATATGACTAGCTGCGCCCCGCAGTTTTACCCGCGTGGTGATGAAAAACGGTGATGATGAACATAAGCCTATGTGTTAATCCAGGGTATAAGCTATCTCCATACCAAAAGTAATCTAGATCCGTTCACCCGTTCTAGCGTGAATGAGTAACAAACATCCATCCATCCATCCATCGTAACTTTCACAATTATAATATTAGTGGGATGGGATTTACAGTTCCGCTGTATGATTTTGTATGGCATGTTTTCATTTAGGTTCGTCCATAGGACTGGAGCTGAGTGCAAGCTGTGTAAATGTGTGTGTTTAAAATAAGTTCAGCTCAGAGACATCTGTGCCCTATCAAAAGAAACGTTTACTCTTTAACTCATTTTCTTTGAAAATATGTTATATTGTAATTGTTTTGGCAAAGTTCAATTTGTTCTTTAAATAGACTCGACAATTTCTTTTTATTTAACGCTAGTTTGCATCCCATCAGAGCGAAGCCGCCAACAGAAGATATTCCTAGATTTTCTCTTCAAAGAACATTCATACCTACTCGTTAATGTCGATGATTTCACTTTACCTTCCTTATTCATAAAAAATGCAAATCAGCTCCTTCCTTTGATTAAGTGCCATTTACGCAGTGTGGGGTGGGCGCCGCGGCCGCGGCCGCATCGTTTTGTCCACATCATGCTACGATGACTGTTTGCACATTGCATCGTGTATTATTCTATTAGAGGTAGGTAGTAGGTAGCTCGCATGCGTTTGGTTCCGGACGGGGTTATTTATGTATGTGGGATTGCACTTGCCGCATGGCCGGCGGGAGCGGCGGCGCGGCGGCGCGCAGTACCTACTACGCGCGGTGCGGCCTTACCAATAGGGCTGCCAATACTTATATCATAGAATTATTACACACGTGTATTAAATTTCATAAACTTAAATGTTTTGATATTATAGTTACAGTTATAAATTGTTATTTATTATAAATTTTACGTAAATAGATACATCAAAAGATTATGTGGGTACCTACTATACTTACCTACATTTAGTTTTTTTTTATTTTCCCTAAAAATCAAACGGTGAATGATGTATATCGTGATATCATTTGTTTAGAAAACGAACCATTATTAATTATTTTTAAAGTGAAAAGTTCTTTAGGCGCGTTGAGCACTTTTTGGGTGAACAAAAATTAGAAACCATGTAGATTACTGCAGTCCCCAAAGACAGCGCCGCATTTTTTTATTGTTTTTAATTATTTTTTTATACATGTGTTTTACAAATGGAACTGTTATTGAATGGCCATAATAATGGCGGCCCCACGCGTCTGTCTAGTTATAGACGTGATTACTAGTTAAAGACTCTAGTTCTAGAACACCGTAATAGTCAAGGGCTAGGGACGGGCGAACTACGGCCCGCGAACGGATGCAATCTGACAGTCTACAAGAAAATGTTTTATTTTAGAGGTGAATAGAGCAACAAATATGAGAATCAGTTACAAAGTACTTGAAACATTGCGGTTAACTTTACCTGCAAAATATTCGGGCGCTATTTAATAACGTACACATTGACCCCTATATATCACATCCAAGCTTTCAGAATCAGAATCAGAATCAGAATCAGAATAATTTATTGACAACTGATAAAAATATTATACATTTTTTGCACGATGGTATTGCAAGAGAGTGATATCAGCTTACCCGTATCGGGCATTCAATGTTGCATATTATAACTAATTATTACAATATTAATATGTCAAGATAATCATCTTTAAAAAGTAATTTCACATACAATTTTATATGACATAGGTTGTATTAATTTATTTCAAGATTACAGCATTAATATTTAAATGGATTATGCTAATTATTACATTGCCTTATTGAATCATAATATTCATAACAAAACGTCAGTAGACTTATCTCGAGACATGAATTCTTTTAAGTCATAAAATACATTCTTTATTAGCCACTGTTTCAGTTTTTTCTTAAATATAGTTTTACTAGTTATGCCCGTGATATGACTTGGCAATGTATTGTACACATATATAGCACTGATATATGAGCTTTTCCTATAGATCATGCAGTTTATGACAGGTATGTACAAATAATCAGGCCCTCTTAACTGTGTGCTTCTAGTGCGCATTTCCGATTTCCTTTTAAATAAGTGCATATTATTTCTAACAAACATTGCTAACTCCAAAATGTAGATTCCTGTCAAAGTTAAGAAACCTTGTTCTCTAAATAAATTTCGTAATGTTTCATCGCTATTTTTATTGTATATGATTCTTAAACATCTTTTTTGAAGTATAAATGTTTGATGCACATTAACAGAGTTACCCCAAAAAATGATGCCATATATTAGCAAAGGGTAAATGTTTCCATAATATGCACTTTTTGCGACATCAACAGACGACACATCTATTAACACTGACAAGGCGTAACAATAACTGGATAGCCTTTTGTTAATTTTTTCTACATGTGACTTCCAATTTAAATTTGTGTCCAGAGATACTCCAA
Organism: Apeira syringaria; assembly: GCA_934044485.1. Classification (NCBI taxonomy): domain Eukaryota; kingdom Metazoa; phylum Arthropoda; class Insecta; order Lepidoptera; family Geometridae; genus Apeira; species Apeira syringaria. Next base: position 19,983,525 of record OW203663.1, on the reverse strand, counting down.
GAAAATCTGTTTCCTTAACAACATTGATTTGATTATTATCTATATTTATATTAAGTGGGATCGGTTCAGTCATGTAATTGTGAAATTGCATCAATTTAGTCTTAGATATATTTGTTTGTAGGTTTAGAGTGCTTAGCCATTTCTTGATTTCGTGGAGAGAATTGGTTATATCCATAGAATAATCAGCAGTAGTAATATTTTTAAACTCTTTGACAAATAATATTGTCGCATCATCTGCGTAAAGTACAGTTAAGTGTTTTAATAAGGTCGATAATTCATTTATATAAATCAAGAACAGAAGAGGACCTAGGATACTTCCCTGAGGGACACCCAGAACTACTTTCTGCTTATGTGACTGAATAGTTTCAATTGTCTTTGTACTTCTATTAAAGTTAACCAAAACAGTAGTTTGTGTCCTATCTTGAAAGTAAGAACAGACAAGGTCATACGCTGTACCGCGTACACCAATTTTATGAAGTTGTTGGAATAAGATAGCGGGCACAACGTAGTCAAATGCTCTCGTCATGTCGAGAAACAGGGATGTACATCTTTTCTTTTTATTAAGTGATTCCCATACTGCATTCAAGAGAGTATACATTGCCATTGTTGTTGACGTTCCTTTACGAAACCCGAATTGATTACAGCTCAGAATTTTACTTTTGTTAAAGAAGTTTTGTAATCTATCCGAAATAACACTTTCGAATATTTTGGAAAATGCTGGGAGTAAAGCTATGGGACGGTAGTTATTCGGATTGTCTTTTGAACCTTTTTTATGTATCGGTTTTATTATTGTGATTTTCAAATTTCTTGGAAAACAGCCATATTCAAGCATGAGATTTACTACATATACTAAAGGTTTTACAATATGATTTGCACATGCCTTAATTACTTGCATTGTAATTCCGTCATGACCGCAGCTTTTCTTATTTTTTAATCTTTTTATTATATTGATTATGTCTTCCGTATCGGTGGGCTTCATGAAAATACTACCACATGCTGATTTGTACGATGCAGACGGCTTATAATTTGTGTTGCTAATACTTTGTGTTGTAAATAGTTTGTTGAAAAAATTTGCAATATCATTTTGATCAGTTATTTTTTTCCCGTTATCTTGTATGCATTCTATTGTCTGTTTGATTTCATTTGTCTGCGTAGTGTGCATTTTTATCAAGCCCCATGTAGCTTTAGCCTTATTAGTACTGTTTTGTATATATTTAATATTTGATTTTCGTTTAGAAATTTGGATAGATGACTTCAATATCCTTACATATCTTTGATAATAATTAACCCCTGTAATGGTTTTCTTTTTTTGAAGTTGAACGTACAAATGTCTTTTTACCCTACTAGATTTAGCCAATCCTTTAGTTTTCCAATTTGGTTTACGTTTGTAACTAACTACTACTCTCTGTAGGGGAAAGCATAAGTCATATATCATTTTAAATATATTGAAAAATGTATTGTACGCATTATCAACATCTCTCTCCTCGTAAACTGCTGCAAAACTAACCTGAGAAATGTATTTTATAAAAATATCTAAATTTGTATCTATCCGTCTTTTGTACTCATACCAGAACTTTTCCTTGTAACTGAGGCTACATGGTAAAGTTATTAATTGGCCAGTATGATCTGAAAGGCCAGTTCTAATAACTTGTGATTCGTATGTTTTGGTATTTGTAATGATGTTATCTATGCACGTATTTGAGTGAAAAGTTATACGAGTGGGTTCATTAATAGTACAATGAAGATTATAGGCTTTCAATATGGAAAGAAACTCTGTTGTATATTTATCAATATGTAGTATATCGAGGTTAAAGTCTCCAACAAGGATGATCTTTTTATGTAGTTTGCGCGACTTTCTCATTATTTTGAATAAAATTTTGTCTAATATCTCAATAAATACATTGAAATCACCCTTAGGTGGGCGATATATACAAATTAACGTGAGGTCCAATTGTGGTATAGCTATTCCACAACATTCAATAATTCTTTGGACAGAAGTTTCAACAAGCCAATCCAATTTGCAATATTTTAATGATTGTCGAACAAATATGCAAACTCCACCTTGTCTAACTTCATTTCGGGAGTAATGTGCAACCAGCTCATAGCCTTCTACTTTGATAATTTGTTGGAATTTCGTTTTCATAAAACTTTCTGTGAAGCATAATACATCCAAATTTTTGTTGAAGGATTTCAGAAACATTTCAAGGTCATTAATTTTTGATTTTATGCTCCTAATATTCTGATGAAAAACTCTAAATCCATTAAGTAATTTATCTACCGATTTACTTACGAAAAAACTGTGATTCATCAGTTTGTGTATATTGCGACATCACTGAAGATGTTTTTGTGCAAGGTATTTCATTCTCAATCGCAGGTCGAGAACAGTACTCCAGGTATAGCCGTCTGTAGTCCAGACGTAAAAGCTCCCTTAGAATATCTCTAGACAAGTTCCTTATACGGTGCTTAGGTAAGTTGTGTTCATAAGATGTGTAACCCGCCATTGTCGACCAACAAAATTGATTGATTAGATAAGTGTACATTGAATGTAAAATTTTTGAGTTTAAATGTTTGTTCATATATACTTCAGATACGATTACGTTAGTATTTTTTAATTGTTTGATTGCATAGTATAAATGAGATTGTAAATTTAAGGGATCTTTATCATTAGATCCTGCTACAAGCACTACATAGTCCGCCTTGGTCAATGATAAACAATATCTTAAGTTTGATTCCACTATTTCGTTCAGAGGTGCCCCGGGCTTTATAACAGAAAAAACATCGTAATTTTGTCCTAGAAGACTTCGGAGGGATTTGTTTAAGCCTTTTCCTTCTTCATCGCCAAGAATTACTACTTTTTGCTTTACTAATTCTACGACATGATTCATTTTGATTTTGGTTACAATTTTTCCATGGCTCTTTGATGATTCGTTGCATAAGTCCAGTGTATTTGTAGTAACTCCTTCAGTGTATTTGTGACGTGTGACGCCATTTTTATCAGTTTGCTGATTTAATACTGGAGGTTCTTCTAGAGTATTTGGTATAAGTTCAGCTTCGTTACCAATGTTTTTTTTAAGGGATATGGGGAGAGACGAACTTGTGTCTTCTCGAGTATGAGTATGAGTATGAGTATGTATGGCATTTGATGAGTGAGGTTTATGGGCTTCTTTTAACAACACATCGTTGCTGCTGGTTGTAGGTGAACTTTCGCAAGATGCATAAGGTATTTTTTTTCCTAATTTTGTCTTGAAGATTACAGGAGAACTGTGACATGATGCAGACGTTTTAGTAGGCCTATTTTTAGTTGAGGGAGAGTGCGTAACATGTGTTCCATTTGTCTTGTTGTTTTCGATGCAACTTACACATAACTGTTGCAAGGGAGACAAGCTACAGTCAGTGGGTAATTGTGGATTGCCTGTACCTTGTGTTATTTTTTTTAAAGCTTTAATAGTAATCTTAGTTTGTTCCCATTTCTTCTTAAGCTCCTGGTTTTCCAGGGACAGTCTGTCTATCTCTAAGTTTGCACTGGACAACTTTTCCCTAGTACTGGACAATTCCTCTTTTAATTCTATGACTTCTAACTGATTGCCGGCTGATAGGTTTGGTAAACTTCTCACAGAGCTATCCAGTAACAAGGAATTATATGTTTCGCTTTGATCCAACGTGATGTCATTATCTGTTGTGTCTTGTATGGAGCTATGTGATTTAGTTCTAGGCCGTCGGGTCGTAATGTTGCTAGAGTATATTGAGCTATTTAGCGAAGCAGTAGTTGTTGCAGGGGCTGTAATACACGGAACACACTTCCACGCATCTCGTTTTTCCTTCTCCATCAAAATATATCTCTTATAGGCGACATTGGCGCTCTCCAGATCATAAGTCCTATAGCAGGATACACATTTTATATAAATCGCTCTATTTCTTTCAGTTTCCATTTCAGATGTACTTAAATAGATCAGTAGAAATATTTTCTCAGAATAAAATCTATCACGCCAACAATACCTACAACATAAACATTAAATGTCCCTGGAACACAGAGTGCAAGTGTGTTATTGTAAACACGTAACAGTTTCGCTTCTCATTAATACGCGCTTCTATGAGTAGATAAAATAGTCTCGTTTTAAAGTAAACAAAATGTGTCTCGATCGGCGAGGTCCAAAGTCCAATTCTTGCTAGTGTCAAAGCAGGTTTTGTTATTGTAATATATTTTAAATGAACTGTTCCGTTGCTAATTAGATATTTACGAAATTTACACTAGTTGCTTTACCATAAGTATACAAAATGCCGCTGTCTCTTTAATTATTCACTTCACTTTTAAAAACAGAAGGTAGGTAAAATGTAACTGTTTATTTAACCGTATTGTTCGATCATATTCGTAAGAAATTTGCGCACATAACGATTCTACACCATATATGGTCAAAACTTAGTTGTTCTAGCACAGATTTTGAGCGTAATAATCACTTTTAACAATATTTTATACTTAATTACTTAGGAACGTTTACGCCGTGCTTGACGCTCGAGGTAGACCCGATTTTAGATCTAACGCCATCTACTTTGAATATCTAAAACACTGTGACAACGCTATCTATCATATTTTTCCGACACTAGTAACACCTAGTCAAATCCATACTTTACATGGTTAACGCTAACGTTTCTGTTCGAATATCTAACACGCTCTGACATATATTATTAATAATTATACACGTAATTGCATTCAGCCGTTCTGGGCTTATGGATGGGGGAACCGGCTAAGTCCGATGGACTCGCTGACCAAAGTAAAATGTGGTCCTCCATCACTTCGGGGGTTGGAGGGCGGGTTACGGACCCCTTCCACGTAAGAAAATCTGAACGTTACGAGACCGATAATAGGAAAAACTTGAATACCAACGATGAACGGCAAGGATTAATGGAAATACAATTAGCTACATGGAATGTTAGACGGGAAGATATTTTTTTACCTACCATTGGGATACACAGGATATACGAAAAGTCTAACGACAATGAAGTTCGACTCATAAGTTTTGCAGCGTCCAAATCGATGGTCATAAGAAGTACAATATTTCCCCATAAGAATGTATATACAGGAACCTGGATGACTCCTGACGGCGCGGCGGCGTAACAGTAAACCAGATAGATTATGTGCAATATTCAAACATTCATGATGCGCAGTTTGTTTTTAGAGCTGGACTTTCCACAGAAAGCGGAATCCTAGCTCTTAAGGGTACTTTCCAGAATTATACTGAGCGGAAGACTCCGGTGTACCCGTTTTTTCTCTTCAAAGCCTTCGATCTCGTTTTTCTAGCTATGATTTGCGTTGAAGAAAGATGGAGGACAGGGGAATGCTGGTGGGACTGCTCAGATTGTTCCAGTATTGGTACGGTCATCAGATCAACAATGTTAAGCGGGCTAATGGCCTCTCCGACTCGTACAAGTTGGAATGCGGCGTAAGACAGGGAGGTTTGTCATCTCCGAAGATTTTCAACCTGTATGTGAACGATCTACTAGTCGAGTTGCGTGCTACAGCATGCGTGTCGGTTGCCACGTGGGTTGACATGCTACAAAGTCAAAATCAAGTCAAAGTCATTTATTTGCACGAACATGGGTATAAAAAAGTTGTTAAAATTAATTAATGCTCTCCACATTCCACCACAATGGTATGCACATGTTTGTGAGAACTAAGCCGCATGGTCTGATGTATAATGTCAAAAAAAGTGTGGTAAGGTTTTTAAGGCCGACGGCAGGTGTTCAGAGACTATTCGTACAATTACTCTTAACGGCATAAGCTTGAACCGAGTAACCCAGTTTAAATATGTAGGACACTTCCTTGCCGACGACCTTCAAGGCGATGAAGATGTGGAGAGGGAACGCAGAGCATTGGCAGCGCAGGGGAATATACTTTTTTATTTTACTTTTGAAAGAAAATGATTTTGCAGTGCCGGTATGTTTGCCGAGAACCACACTGATGGCATCATGAGAAAAAAGGTGGTGTCTCTGGTGAGAAGGCTTCGGGGGAGTGACATAGCATCGTGAAAGTCATAGCGAATGACCTCGTATGATTTCGTAGAAGATGCGCCCTCTGCCCTTTCAGAGATACATGCGCATCTTCTGCGTGTTGTAGGTAACACCATACTAACTATACTAACCTTAGTTCTAAGTTTTTCTAGTTATGTCAAGTATGTTTCCAAAAAATTGATATTTTTGTTGTCCGTAAAAAAACACTATTATTATTAAACATAACACTAGTGGTTGATAAAAATCTCTGTATTATATTCTCTGGTTTGTTATTAATGTTTGCTCGGCTGTACCACGGCTTTCTGGCTAAATTCATCATAACTTTTAATGAGCTCATCCACCATCTTCTATTGTTTGTATTCAAACCAATTTACGAGATTGTGTGAGCGCGGGCGTGTCGTCATTTCGATTGAGGAGAACGGATTTAGCGGAAACGAAGCTTTGCGATTTAAAAAACTTTTAGGCAGCCGCAAAGTAAAGAAATTCTAGTATAAACTATTAAAACTGACACGCATGTGACTTAAAGCAGTAACACCTGTTTAAAGAGAAACGATCTTCAAATCAGACGGAAACATTCATCGACCTTGGTCATCTAGGTTGGCAACCCATCAAATGCTCTTTTTTATACTTTATTGATCTATATTTTGACAGCTTAACAGTTAGCGAGGATGACGATGTTGTCGACAACATTTGTTGTTGGAATCGTTTGAATACTTACGTTGATTACTCGTTACGATACCCACTGTCCATCTAAAGGTTGTCTGGAAGAAATCGCTGCAAGCGATAAGACCGCCCATTTTACTAGCTTACTTTTAGAGTAATTATGTAATAACTTATAAGTAAGTATTATAATAATATGGTAAAGTGCAGGAGAGAATTAGTGTAGAGTATCGTACGTTGAATGCCTCTCAGGGACACTTGCCTGAATGCACTGTGTGTTTGGTGACAGCTTTTCAAACTTTAAGGTGGTAGCTAGCCAGGCGGGTGCTGGAATATTTTCCAGTTCAACCTTAACACCATGCTGTGGATTTGATAATGCTGTTACCTTCACAGGACTTTACACTTTACAAAATGGTTTGTAAACCATTTTGTAAAGTTTATACTTCAACTTCAGTCTAGCTTCTCGCGTCGCCGCGTCGCAACTGTGTGTTATGTTATGCTGCGTTAAGTGTCAGGTTGTTGTTGATCTTTGCGAGCAGTGTGTTGTGTAGTACATACTATACGGCACGACTACAGTCTACAGTACAGTCACACGGCCGATGCGTGCTTTCCTGTTAGGGCTACTACTTACTTACGCTTAAGTGATTTTAGTTATGCAGGTGTGTTCCTAGTGCACAACTCAATATTATGGTGCTCATTAGAAGAAACATTTGAATCGGTTCTACGTGAGGATAAGTTACGTTTTCAGACAAAGCGTGAATGATTAATCAAGGTCCGACGTCGATCGATTATGGTGTCAAATATCCAATTTTCTGAACATCCGTTGCTAAGGTCTAAACGGTATATCCTGGCTGGTTGTCTTTCTAGGTTTAGTGCGCTGACACTGAGTTTTGTCCGATTCGCCTCTGACTGAGTGACTTAATATTTAGTGGTCAACCGATGAAATTAGATTTATGGCAATAAATAATGACAATTAGCTCGCGAATCGATGGACAACTACAGAATATACTTCCTAGAAGATCGTTCGTGATCCTCAAAAATTTAAATTACAGTAAAAAGTTATTTAAATTTTAGTTTGGCTAGGCAAACGTTTGACACCTCACTGTTTTTGTCCTGGGGCCTATCCTAATCCCTCTCTGCATTTTCCTGAGATATTGGCTCATAAGCTATAATTTCCCACGATTGAACAATTTTCTTCGACATTACCTCTACGGCAACAAATGTAGGACCGTACGCACCGAGACCGGCGCGGGCGCACTCGACGCTTGACCGCGCGCCGCACACTGGCTCTATACTACATAGTTACTTGCAGTGAATCGGTGCTCGTGTACCTACTTGATTGAATAATTATATAAATCTCCGACTACGAGCAGCCTTGATTCTGCTTTATTTAGCTACAGAATTACTGGATAAAGATTAGCTTACATACGTTACGTGTCAAGATTGTACCGTTCTAATAGATACCTACGTGCACGCAGCCAAGGTTGCAAATTATTGCAAACCATTCATTTTAATGGTTTGTTTACAATTTCAAAGGTAGTTTCAAATTTCGAACGTGGAACCACAAGTCTTCATTTAAAAACTATGTTTAAAATCAGCTATGTGCCAGTCGTTTTGTCGATTTAGTGATAATGCTCGAAAGTTTGCTAGTATACACTCGCCCGCTAAAATAAAGAGTCACCTCCAAATGACTGATACCACCTAAGCTAGCTTCTTAAATTAAAAAGTATCTGAGAGTAAATTTAATTACGCATAAAATGTATGATGATGATCAAAATAACCATTTAACATGAAAAGAAAACGTAAATTGACCAACATATTCAAAAAAATAATGAACTTAGGTATTGTCAGTATCGTGTGAAAATATTCCAGTGCAGACACTTCATATTTTTTAGTACTTACCTTGTGTTAATTCCGTGGGTTCTTCGCAAGGTTTGTATGCGATCAAGCGTACCAAAAACTAAGTTCCTCGAGCGGTGTTGAGGTAAATTCAATAAGGCAATAAGGGCCTGTTTTAAGGCAGGAAGTAGCGAGGGTGGTGGAATTCTTTTCCTGACTAACCTTCCAAGTTCGTCCGATGCATACTCGATAAGGTTCATGTCCGGACTCCTCGCCGGCCGACCATGAGATCGATACCGACTTCTACAATATTTCGTCTCACAGATAATGCAGTGTGAGGGCGAGTTATCGTGCATAAATATTAAATTATCTAATTAAGGAAAGGACTTGCATGATCATTACGGATTTCTATTATGTCCACATTCAGGTTTTTTTTCAATGAAATCCAAGTCTGTTCGTCCTTCTGAAATTCTATGATGACGTTCGAGTTTTGGGCCCAAACTGATCTGTATGGTTTCAGGTTAGCTTCTACAGGGCGTCTTCTTACTATATCATCCCTAATCCAATCTATTCTGGTGTCCAGAAGATGGATCGCAACTGCTTATAAATGTCGATTCCGAAGCGAAGTCGTGACGATAAAGTGATCTTCTCTGGCTGTTGTACATCTTTGACGGCCGTCGCTTGGTCTTCTGAGAAGTCGTCCAGTGTCTTCATATGTTTTCAAATCTCTTTGGACCGTGGAAAGCGTCACACCTCTACTTCTGGCCACTCTGCGCTGGGTAAACCCAAACTCTAATAAGGTGATAATTTTGGTGCATTCTTACAAAGTCGAAGGCATAATTTTGTACAAATTACTCGAATTGATTAAGAAAAATCAATTTCAAGTCCCATATTTATGCAAAATCAAAGAACTCGAAATCGAAAAACCTTCTAGGCTTGCGTCACGCTACATCTTAGACCGCGTCTTCACTTAACATCAGGTGAAACAGTGGTCAAAGGCAAGCTATAAAATATAAATATTAAAAATATACATAAGTCCAACTTAAGCTGGAAGTCTCATATTGCTAAGATTAATGAAAAACTTTCACAATACATTTATGCACTATCCATTCTGGCCAATGTACGAGTATCATGTAAAAAATTGCCATCAGGCGTATCATGGTTATGTTTATCCCCTTTTAAGTAATGGCATTATATTTTGGGGAAATGCCGTAAAAGTAGAGTCCACATTCCTGCTACAAAAACATGTTTTCGTTAAATTTAAAATTTGATGACCGTCTAAGGGAGTGTCCAGACCTGACGAATGCGCAGCTCGCGCGGCGCTCGCGCGCTGTACTTCTCAGGTTGGGACGCCCGGACTACAAATGCGCGCGCGAGGATCGCGCGCGCGTCCCTGTTCCCAAATGTCAATGATTATCTGACTCGCATAGCAGGTATTGAATTTTTCAAAGTGAGATTATCCTGTCATGAATGAAATGAAAAGATGTCTATCAAATGAAACGATTTAACTTGAGAGACTGTTATCGTCCCCATGATTGAGGCTGTGTTGTAAAATAGACACGTCTTCGCGCGGAGCGTATACCGCTGGTAGTATAGATGGTTTTATTGCTAAATAGGTGGTCACATCATAACCGACAAAACGTCCTTGTAGCGTAGGTTAATGAGCAAAAAACTAATCGGTGTGCGTACGTAACGTTTAATTTCCAGCAAGCTACGGTTACCAATAGAAGCCAAAGAGTAATTAATCGTAACTATTTAGAGGATACGAGAGGCGGGCGCAACGTGCGCTGATTAGCGAACACCACGTGCGATAGTAGGTATCGCGAAGTCGCATGTCGTCACGCGAGTCAGTAGGTAGGTAGGTAGGTTTGTAGTTGACTTAGCAACGAGACACGGTAGTCACCCGGGCCCGGGCAGACGATAGGTAACAAAAGATAATTCAGCAGTTTGTAAGGTCAAGTGCACCGTCGGCGGCCCAATTGGCGGTGGAGTCCGGTCAGTGGCTCGGCTTCGCACGAGACACCTCGCTCACCTCGTACTATAATTGATTGTGATCGTCTACGTACGACACCAATATCAAATCTGCTTTTTTAGAGCGTACTTCGGTACTGGTCATTTCTTAATACCTACTTACTTTGTTACTTGTTCACATTTCGTCATCTCATCTCCATCTAACCTATCATTTTATATACAACTTTAGCAAAGTAGGAAAGTTAACGACTGGCTGACTTACAGTAGGTACCTATGTACTTAGTTTTAAAAGTTGAATGCGATCGAAGGATCGATGAATGATCCATGGTGAAATAGAGGACAGAGGTTCTACACTACAAAATCAAATTTAGGTTATTAGGTATTCGAGAAGTCTTTAAATATCTTAGGAACATCAAGCTAAGGTGTTTACATTGTAGTTTTATCTGAGAACACCTGTATAATTCATGGTTTACGCTACCTTACGAAAACCTTACTACCTACCTTACGAGTATGTAAGCGCCTAATTAAAAAGTGTTTTTAACTGACTTCAAAAAAGGAGGAGGTTGTCAATTCGACAAGCTTATTTTTTTTGTATGTTACCTCAAAACTTTCGACTGGGTGAACCTATTTTGATGATTATTTTTTTATTTTAAATCTGGTGCTTCCCGTGTCCCATTCCCCCAGTCAAGGGGTTTTTGCGTAACACTTCAATAACTGAAAAGTGTTACGTCTATTTAGACGACTTTCTAATTGAGGGTGAAGAAATCGATGAACATTAACAATGACAATAATTTATCCCGTGAATAGCAAAGGTCACTGAAAAGGCTGAACGGTTTGGTAATGTTTTTTAATTCTTAGCATTTTCTTCTTCCTTTCCAGTAAGTAATTGTATTTATATTTATTAAAATTTCCACATATATCGTCAACCACTACAATAAATCCAGTTATTGCATAGGTACAATTCTACAAAAATTCTGTATTTATATAGACTTATTCCTATACCAGCGTGCGAGACGAGTTGTTACCTAATTTATCGGATAGCTACTGTCATTCAAATGATACACATTTCTGTAGTGTGCAATAAACGTAACGAAGCCTCCTTAGTACCAATCTCAAGTTACACTATTGCTCTACCGCAGCGCCGCGCCGCGCCACACCTACCTGTATAAGTATACCTATCTATACCTACCGCGTGCAACACAATATTAGTAGGTTTTTTTTTTTTTTTTAAATTATATTACGGCCTTGGATACAAGTCCTTTAGCCAAAATATTAGTAGGTAATAAGCAGCGTTGCCAGTTTTTTTTTTTTTTTTTGCCAAGTCGGGATTTTGGAACTTTAAGAGTGAAAAAGCAGGATACTTTCGTCGAAAGCGTGACATAGCAAAAAAACGTATATACCTAATCAGAAGTTTAAAAATGTTTATCTTTTTATTTGAGTGTAAATTACGTTTACGTAACAATTGATAGCAGAAATATCCATAGAGAATGTATTTTAACAATAATATGATATTTTAAATCAGATTTACCCTATCGGTAAACAGTTCATTATTTAGTTATTCGTCTTCTAAATAAATAAAAAACAGAAATCAAAATTAAAAAGTTTTATTCATTACCAAAATACGGCGTTTCAAAAATAGTCAGATTATTCATGATTTGTATTTCTGTGAAGATTTTACTTCTTTTAAAGTTTCATTTTTCTGTTTAATAAAGATGAAGAATTCTTCACAGGATACTTGTAGATTAAACTGGATGAGTAATGCTGCTTTCAATAAATTTACGGAGCATTTGTTCCTGGTATACGACCATTTTAAATTCATCTGGGAAAAAACGTGTTCAGGAAAGCAGCTCAGCTCGGTGTTGGGATACTTAATATAAAATACACTAGTTTAAACATATTCCTGATATCTTGTCATTTCTGTGCGGTGGTAGCAGAGGTGTCCCAGGAGCCTGTCAAGCGCGGGACAATTAATTTTGATTGAAAAATCGGGACGTCCCGCAAAACTCAGGAAGCCTGGCAACGCTGCAATGTTAATAAGGCTCATTTCGCGTTAGACTTATCTATGGATATGTATGTAAACAGTTAAATATATATTTCTTTAATCGGACGAACACAATAGTGATGCGCAATGCCTGTAATTTCAAAGTTACGCTACAACTTTTAGTAATTTGATTTTTTTTAAATGGTCATTAACGTTTATTTGTTTCCGTTCCAACTGTGCTGAGTTTGACAGGACTTTCGCTGTCAGATAGCTGACGTAATAAGAAATAACATTCGCTACACTTATTATGAAAAAGTAGACTTCTTGCGTAAATAATTAAACCCATGAAATATTAAATAAAATTAGTGAGGTGTATTTAAATAACCTAATATAAATTAAATTTATAATGCAAAAACTGTAATCATAAGTATCTCACTAGCTTCGAGTAATTATCTATTATGACTTATGAGATAAAGATGAAGTACTTAGCCGATTTTAGAATGTTGTATTATAGTTGACCCGTAGCCGGAGTAGATATCGTTGTATTGTATCGCCGCCTACAACAACTCCGTGGTGTTCGGTATTCACATAATTAATTAATTAGTGTATAAAAGCAGTAATTTTTGCAGTCGTCGTCGCTCAGTTGGTTATCCCGGGCCCTGGGTTCAAATCTAACCCGGGGCAAATATTTGTAATACTTATATGATGAGCATAATAGAAAGAAAATCAAATAAAATATATGTCCCGGATCTGGGATGATTTAGTAATGTGAATGTACACATTCACATTACAAAAACATCCCAGACCCGGGAACCCGTGTGAATAAAAATAAATTAATGAAATTGTACACCTACCATAATATCTGTATGCATATTAATAATGTTTAAATTATACCGTAATTAATTCACAAAACATAATGTAAAAAATAAATCAAGATATACGAAGTACGCACAATAAAAAATGTTTGGTACCTATTTACATTATTATCATTCGAAAGTAAAAAATCCGGCCCAGTGCGAGTCAGACTCGCGCACCGAGGGCTCCGTACCAACCTGTAGGTATTTAGGTAAAAGTTATGGTATTTTTACTGCTAATTGAAATTCATAACATGAGGAAAGAGGGAAAATTTAAAAATATTAAACATATTTTTATAATATGATGCAACTAAAATATTATATGCGTTTGGCAATTTTCTCTTTATCTGCGCTTAGACGTTGCATCGTACCAAATTTTAAGATTCTGAGTTCACGGGAAACCATGTAGGTTTTGATTCCCTTACGATTGTCGAGAAAATTGCTACATAAACGGCTGTACCTTTTGATTGCGTTGGCTTAGAAGTTTGATAAGGGACAGTAGACCTGAATATTTGATATGAATTTCAGCTTGATACCTCCACGCGTTCTTGGGAATAAGGGTCTTTACAGATAAACAGACAACAAAGTGATCCAATAAGAGTTCAGTTTTTTTCCTTTTGAGGTACCCAACCTCAAAAAGAATGCAGACTATGTATGATGGAAAGTCACAAATGACCTATTTTGGACTTATCGTGTAGGTAAGTACTAAGTACCTAGCAAACATACAGAATTGCACTTACTGCTGTAGCTGCAGCGAGACGATGCGTATAATTCGTGCTAGAAACACAGAACCTATCTAACTACAGGGTAAGTCTTTGCTTGTATGGATACCAAAGGGAGTCTTTTTAGCAGTACCTAACTTATGCCCGTAAGAAGCCAACCAATTATCACCAACCTTTAGGTGATACCTGACGACGACGTTGGGTTGGATGCGACATTTAAAGTGTAATTTTTAGACTTTCGCGATTCGAACACATTGTTATTAAATCAAACGGGGCTTAATCGCGAGGTAAATAAATTACTAAATGTTTTTCTCGCGATTAAGCCCCGTTTGATTTAATAACAAAGACATTTAAAGTGCCGACACCTTGTAGTGCGTCATGCTGGGGAACACTTCAACTAAAAGTGCGGCAGCTGCTTGTTGTTTGTTTTCTCTCTACGGCTTAGGATACACCTATTAGAAAACAAGCTGCACCCGCGGCTAGCCCGCCTGGTGATGAAAAACGGTGGTGATGATGATGAGATGATGAGCCTATGACACTTACAAATAACGTGACTTTCTATTGGTAAATTAATTTACAAAATCAGTTTAGTAGAGCCAGAGATTACCCCGTAGAACCTCACAAACTTTACCTCTCTATAGGTAATATGATAAACAAAAAAATATGAAATTTGTTTTATTATAGTCATATATCTGTTGAGGTCAATTTCAGTACAAAATGTGGCCTTTCTTTTTTGCAAAAATCACAAATCTCAATCTTATGTAGGTACTCAATGTTTGCTGAGCGCTTACGCTTATCGGCTGACATCGGGTTAGTAAAACTTACTGAATTACCGCGACACAACAACGACGGCCCAGGGTACTTATAAGATTATCCTATGTAGGTAATTTTTGTTTTTGTGCCGACGCCTGAGGTTTGTTAGGGGTCAATCGTGTGCAAACTATCACAGGTCGAAACGTGACCGCTTTCGACCCCAGTTTAAAAATGACCTGACGAAGTTCAAATGCCTATACATCTTGGTGGACAGCAAACAAACATGCGCTTCCCATGTGATTTATGTGATAGATATACATACCTGTCTCACACTGTACCAACATATATTTACTTTGACCGAAATAGGACCATAGAATCGTTTTGATTATGATTAGACGTTTAACAAGCGCATGTCCAACAACAATATAATTAGGTTTAGGTACTTCCTTAACTATTACTTTTTACCTTTCGGTCACTAAAAACAAAACAATTCTTTGAAACCCAATGGCTAAATGTTTTGATCGGCCCGCGTTTATATCTCTGAACTCAAAAAACCCTACCAAAAAGATTTGGCTATCCAATCCAATCAATTCAATCTAGAGATTCAGATATATTTCATTTTGAAAACACAAAAAATGTCATGAAATTTAAACCGTTTATATGCGTATATATTTGAGTATTCTAATTCTAATAAATTTCATTAGTCTAGATCATAGCAGAATGTTAAAGAACACTCTAGAATGTTTAGGAGCATTCTGGATGATGATGATGACTGACATTTCTAAATCATTTCTAAGTCTTGTCTTTGAATTATACCTGATTGTTCTAGATCAGATTCTGGAATATGAAAGAACAGACTTCTAGAATCTAGATGATGATAGATCAATGAAAAATTTTTTTTACAGTTTTAAATTTTAAATATTAGATCGTTCTAGAGCATCCTAGAACATTTTGGCAAAACCTAGAATTTTTGGAAAATTCCTTAGCTACAAGATCTAATTCGATCTTGTGTGGAAATGTGGAAGAAACTCATCGACATGGACCAGCGGATTAGAAAGTTTAAATGGATTATCATGTGGAAATAATAGCTGATGGGGTCGCAACTTTATCAAGTGAGGAGATTATGCATTGGAAAACGCAATGTAGAGTATCAATAACAAGGTACACAGACTACCTGACCAAGTACGCATAAAGAGGCTGGATGCGGGCAGATTCTGATCGGTCCTTGCGGAGATAAATGGGGGAGGCGTATATCCAGCAGTAGTCGTCTGATGGTTGAGATTATGTCTTCCACAAGTCATGTTTCTTGGCGTTCAACCTCAACGGTCAAAACATATTTTGTGACAGTTGGTAATGCTCTACTTCAGCAAGTAGGTATACAGTACAAAATTACTGGGGTTCCATATTGACAGCGCGTTGAAGTGGGAAGCGTTGATAGAGACGAACTGTGTAGGAAACCGAGCCGCTCATGCTTCGCACTCCCGCGACTCGCGAGTACCGCCACGTCATGCGCTCCAGCTACTTCGCGACTGTCCACACTCCACAGCAACATTACTAATGGGCTGGAGTTATGGAACTGCGCTGCCGATAAACATAGAATTCTTGTTATGCAAAAGCGAGTTGTGCTTGCCATTTTGGGAGTCCAGGATGACATTTCAAGCGTGGAACTATTCTGAGGACTTAAACGGCTAACTTACTACTAGCTACTTACAACTAACTTAGAAACGCTGCCCTGTGAGCGAAAATACGAAATACCTAGCTCTATTTACCCACACAAATCCGGACGTTTTCCAATAAAGAGCCACAGCAGCATCGACTTGCGTAGCAATAAAAAGAATAACGAACTAGTAACGCCATCGCACCGACTTGCCGTCATGGAGTTCGGAGATTTAAAACCGAGTACCCACTGCCGCCGTGCGAGATGCACCTACCACCTCGTGTTTCAAAACCTGGCTCCAAGCTTTTGTCAAAGATCAGCTTTTTACGAGTTAGATGACCATCTCAAATTAAAAAGATTAATAATGAAATTGTTTATTTTAATTGTATTTTAAATTAATTCGATAAGTTCTATAAAAGCTGTATTAAGATTATATATGTATATTAATGTATATATACGTATAATGTATATTGACATTAAAATTATGTGTAATACGCTTAATATGTATGTCGGCATGTATTGGATACCTGAACAGTATAGATGGCGAAAATGTTAACTATGGATTTTACTAAAGGGCTTTGCAAGTAATCGATTGGTCAACTGAGTGGAGGTAGGAAACACGTTATAGTCTGTTTGGCCAATAAGAGGTTAGTTCGTGAATAGAGATCAGGTGGTGAGAATCTTGGTTCAGCGAACAGTCTAGTAGTGGAAGCCGTACCGAACGGACGTTTTAGTAGTACCAAGGGTTAATGTTATTATCGACCGGGAGTCTCTAGTCGCCACACTGACAGATAACAGTTGGACGCACACAGCGGAACCTTGTAACTGTGTGTCTATAATCTTGTGTGTTTAAAGTGTAAGGAAATCGGAAGATGGAGAGCGTTGTTCCGACGTAAAAGTTTTACCTTTACTCCTACCTTTAATCCTGTCCCTGGGTCGCAACACCCAGGGCTTCCGAGTTCGCTCCATTTGGATTAGACGTTATTAGAACACGAAATGTTTAATGTGTGTTACTGTTACTGGTATGATATGATAATGTTACCGTTATACCAACCTGACCGCGCTTTGGCGGTTAGCCTTACGCGCTGATATGTATCATAACGAGGTGTATTGCTCAATAAGCATACGATTTATATTTTCAGTTAATATTAGACTGACTTGTAACGTAGAGAACATAAATATAAAGTATAAAATTCAAGTAATTTTCTAACAGTTAGAAAATTATTATTAATATTTGATGGTGCAAATGATAAAGAAAATAGAAGCACTGCACTAAATAACCGTTCGTGTTTAATCTTTCCTACATCCAGAAGGGATGCGAGTGCAGAAGTTGTTTTGCGAGTTTGTATAGTAGAGTAAGTACCGAACGCAGTACGCATGTTTTGTTTGGTCGTCTTTTTTTTCTAGCTACTATGCTGTTAGCCTCTACCGGCATTTACAGCTTCACCGGAGGGTAAAAGGTAGTTTTTTCTTGTTTAGGTATGTTTAAAAGATAATTGCTGAAGTCGGTACACTCTTTGTTGAATGTTACTTAAGCCGGTGTTATTTTGTTTACCTACATGTTTGTGGCTTTAAGAAATGTTTAGCTACTAAATTACTGTATATTTGTGGGCAGGCTGAGTTCCGGACTTGATTTCACCCGTGCCCCTGGTCGTAAGGCGCTTGGAACAGTGCATATATTTATTCCGACTACTCCAAATAATGTCTTTTGGTACATTTGTATAGTATATATTAAATTCGACGAATTCAATAAGAATAAAAATAAGAATATTAACATGATTTCTAGGTATCCCATTGCGATAATCATATCTCTAGCAATTTATTTAAGAGTTTAAATAAATAAAGGATAAACCAAAAAGTTGTCGAATGTATTAAAATGTTTCTAGTTTAGACGTAACGCAAATTTTAAGTTACGAAGCACCGGGAAAATCTGGAGACAAATAAAAATAGTTTAATTTCTCACTCGCGTAAAGACTCAGTTAATTAGTTTTTAGATGCGCGTTGTAAGCAAGCTGCAAGACAGTTGTCAAACGCAAACTTAAACAAATATGTAAAAAAAAAAAAAGACATTCACAGCTGCCGCCGGCTGGATCACAAATGCAGCCCCGGCCGGCGGCGGCAAGCCGGACTGCAGTAAAAAGCTTACGAGTAACTGGCTCCATTCCTCGTCATTTCTTAGAATCACTGATGTGGATGTTTTCTAATTGAAACTACCTTTACAACCACCACCGGTGGGTAATCAAGTGTATCTTGTCGTCGAGTTATTGCAGAGCAGGAACCCGTTACTGTTACGTTAAAGTTACGCTCCTTATATTTACGTAAGTAACAATTACATGAGCGCATCGCACTCAAGATCCTGATGAAGGTTTCCGAACGAAGCCGGAGCCGATGCCGAAGAGACAGCATTGAGAAGATGGCATAATATGGTAATATGCCATCCTCACAATGCTGTTTTTATTACTTTTACTTTAATAATATATTATTTTCGATCAGTTAACTACTTGTACTTAAACGGTACACAAGATTATTTTGCTAATATCGTGCTTGACCGAGATAGATAAGTACCTACCCATAGCTAACCATCACTCACAGTCATATTTCCTACATAAGGATGGAAAGTTGCGACGCATTCAATGTACACATTCACAATCGCCATATTAAAATATGTATCTGCTATATTGTGCGAATGTATTTCACAACAAAAAAGGTTTTTTTTATTAAGAACACATGACCTATGCATTTACCCTAGAGACGATAAGAATAGGTGTTATTCTTATTGGACACACTCTTAATTTACTTTAATTAACAGTTTAAGATAAAATCGAATCATTTATTGGCCCAAAGGCTATATTAGATAAGCTTAGCTATATTAGATTAGATTAGATTAGCTATATTAGATATCACGTATTTAGCATTTTTTCTTAAACATGGATGATAATAGTTTAAATATTTAAATCTAACATTCGTTGTACGAGTTGACTATTAGAAAAGTAAACTTCATACCACAGATCATATACCTACCCAGGTTTCATAGTCAATGCTTCAAGCAGTATGTTAGAGAAGATCACGATCAGGTCAGTATACCCCGATATCCCCACTGCTGAACACGGCTCCGTCTCAGGGACAGTAACAACCCTTATAGCACTCTTATAATGAACACATTGTATTTTTAGTCGACTTCAAAAAAGGAGGTTATTGATCCCGTGAGTAGCAAAGGTCACTGAAAAGGGTGAAAAAAAAAATTTGCCGAAAAACTTCAACACTCAAAAGTGAGAA
The DNA here is from genome assembly GCA_934044485.1 of Apeira syringaria. NCBI lineage: Eukaryota > Metazoa > Arthropoda > Insecta > Lepidoptera > Geometridae > Apeira > Apeira syringaria. Next base: position 19,963,806 of record OW203663.1, on the reverse strand, counting down.
ATAACTTATCGAAGTCGGTACCATGAGCACAATATTGTGGTGATAGTTTCTTATGTAGGTAAATTGTCATGGTACCGACTTCAACAAGTTATTTCTCACTTTTGAGTGTTAAAGTCGGTTCCATTTTATGGCAAACATTTTTTTCTTATCACATTCACACCCCCGCTCTTGGGTTCCCCGTGTCGCGGGAGTCATGGACACACAATGACATAATAATAAACATACAAGACCCGGGACAAAAATCCATGCTCATAGCAAACATTTTTGCCCCTGGCGGGATTCGAATACAGGGTCTGCCGGGAATAGAGGTCATGGCACTGTCGACTGAGACACGGCGGCCTTATTTGTTTGTTTGTATTGTAGTTTGGTAAACAGTTAGTGTATATGTGTGTTGTATGTGTCGTACCGACCAACAATAATATTTTCATTCGCCTTGTGCCGCTGGAAATAATCAATACCTAGGGAGGTACCTGAACTGCTCATTAAAACACTTGCAGATAAGTTATTTGCTACATATTTATATGTTACTAGCAGCGCCCCGCGGTTTCACCCGCGTGGATTACGGCTTTCCCGCTACATCAATTATTCCACGGGAATTTACACATTACATTACACATTTTACCGGGATAAAAAGTAGCCTATGTGCTATTCCAGACAATAATCTATCTCTGTGCCAATAGATCCGTTCAGCCGTTCTGGCGTAATTGAGTAACAAACATACATCAATCCATCCATACATGCATCCAAACATTGACATTTATAATATTAGTGGGATTTATAGGTAGGTATACTAATATGGAGCGCGGTTGGTTAAACCATATTCATCAATTCTCATATGTTTGTAAACCATAAGGTGATTAGATTCCAAATCCAATTAGATATTTCCAATTAGATATAGGTACCTAGTTAGGTTCAAAACAAAACATGAAATTTAAAAATCTTAAATCAGTTTTCGTAAAAAATTAAATGTTATGTTGAACAGAAGATACTTTTCGTCGAAAAATCAGAACAAAGGTCAGGTATTGAAAAATAAAAAAATATTTTCTTAGGTCAATGACCAATAAACTACCTAGGTACTAGATCTTAATTATAATTTATGTACCTGGACTACGTGATATAACATATATATAAGTAGTTAAATACGTGATTCATTGTCGCTATCGGTAGGTATAATGTTTTTAACCAAATTCAATAAAATAGAGTAAACTATCGTTTCAGCAGTTATATTTGTTTTTTTTTTCATTTAATCTGTTTTACCTAGCTTGTCTAACAAGAAAAAATAGAAAAAAATACGCAGACACAATCGCACTGTTCATAGTTATATTAATATTATTATAGATTATACCAATCATTGTCCTCAAAGCCATTTAATGTACAAAAAAATAATAGAACCGCGGAGGTTGAATTTGGGCATAAAACTTTAACGTAAGTAGGTACATACCTATGTTACGACAAGATCGTAATGTCCTTAACGAAAGCTGGTATGTTAATAAATGTGAGTGGTCATTCTAACTTACATATAAGTATACAGTTTGTTGAAGTAATGTAAAACTTACTTTTTGTTGTTGACAGCAAAGCCCCTCTCAAGAAGGATTTCCTTGCATACAGCAGCGATTGCCTTAAGAACACTAGTGATGTGATGAGTAGAGCTGAAGCTCGCGATCGCGACTCGTTATGGTCGTGTTGTAAACAAGGTGAGTGGAGCGCGGAGTGTAGTGCAGACTGCCTCGGCGCCGGCGGAGATTTGGAGTCAGGGCGCATAGGTCGTGGTCGCGCGGGAACTGCGGGCCGTGCTCACTGCTCTCCGTCCGCTGCCTGCGCCCGCGCCCGCCGCTACACGCCACACACCGACTCGTGCCTCGCGACATTTCGCGCGCTTATTATACAAGTCAGCTGGTGCCAGATGGGCGGCGCGGCGCGGCGGCGGCGCGCGCGCACCCGCCGACACGCCTCGCACCGCGCCCCGCCCCGCCGTCGCCGTACGTGTAATTCATGAATGAACTTCAGAATTTTCAGATGAACCTTCCAAATTAAGTATAGGTATACTTAGTTCAATTTACTTAGTCTGTACAGCTGTAGAATTTGACTGTTACATGTAAACACGGATGCTATACCCTTAGTCTTGTTCCGACATAAACATTGCGAGCTAGACTTGCGCACTGGTGGTATCAAGTATGTACCTATATTTCAAACATAGAGAAATTGTGTAACCAATGATATTATATGTTTGTATGAGGTATATAGTATATAGTAGTTAGTATATAGTAAAACATCATTGTGTGTAACTATGTGAAGAAAGATATATGTTCCAGTAGATATATATATGATCATGTTTCTACGGTGGAACATTTGTTGAAAATTAAAATGGGAAAATCTGAAAGTTTGAAATCTTGTAGATGGGAAATAATTATCCTATTCGATTTATAAGCGACTGAGTTTTATTAAGTTTGTTCCCAAATTGAAATGGTCCTCCATTGTTATATCAGTTAAGTTAAGAGACCCTTTTTCTCTTTGTTATAAGTTTAAGCAACTATAACCTTTTCGTTAACAAACTTCCTTTCATCACCAAATAAAATGTGGCAATTTAATACCTAAATGTTTCAATTAGAAATCGCGTAATGTAAAACACACCACATATTATTAGAATAGTTTCAAAAACGGACACGGGTTTGTTGTAGTTTAGAGTAGGTGCCGTTTTAGTATAACATTCATTACATTGACCGTGGTCATGAACTGGAGCAGTCAGTTCGCAACCGCGGTCAATGAAACATGATCGGAGCGTCGAGGTAAAGGAATTTGCTTACCTAGCCGCGACCAAGTCCCATCTTAGAACTTTACAATAAATTTGTTTATAGGTACTTATGCTATAATGGCAACCCTAGGTCACAACTCACCACCTCTGAGGTCTGATGAGATTATGGAGCACGAAAGTTGACGTGGGATCTATTTAATAACAGCGACTAACTATCAAATATATAATAACGAAAAATGTATTTGGGTATACTTATATGCCAAAAGTTAATACAAAAAAAGAGGCGGGCAAGCGCCATTTTCATGACTCAGGACAGTTTAAGAGATTTATGATTTAATGCATTAACAACATGCTAAGCGGCACTTACGTTCAAATTATATACAGGAAAAAGTCAGCTACTAGCGGGACTTGAACCCACGAATACAGAATACAGTCATGTCTCTTTGTCCATCTAAGCTATAGTAGCACTCCACTACTAGCCGTCCGAATTTATTCCTTCCTTTAACATCTGAGGGGATGTGGTTCTTAACGCCATCTACCTCTTATTGTATGAACTATTAATAGGACTTATAGACCAACAATACAGTTGATATCATATTATCAAACGAAGGGACCATACCCTTATTCTAAGAGTTTTATGGTTTATTTATTGCATTAACAACATGCTAGGCTGAACTTACGTTCAAGTAATCAGGTCAGTTTCATCTGTGTGATTATATCGCAAGAATATGTTTTTTTTATTATACGCCGTATAAGTTTGTTAACCCTCTGACAACTAATCCTTGTTTTTCAAATTAAAGTGACTCGGTCTCTGAGTAAAGTTGTGCAAAAAGTAACTAAAATAAGTCTGTGTATTTAGGGTTTTGTAGAGTGTTTAGTTTCTTGTTAATATACTTACATCATAAATCTACATATAGGTACATGTACAAGCTAGTCTCTGAAAGTACTGATTGGATTTGTGGCAGGTAGATTTACCTTTTTTTTTTTTTTTTTTTTTTTTTTACGTGGAGGAAATGCCTTTACGCACTGCCGCCTGCCCGGGAAGGCAGGCGGGGTGTGTCGGGCTCGCCCGAGCACCGCGTACTTCGCGAGGCTCGGGGGAGGCCTTATGGGAGGCCTCCAACCCCCACTGCACCCACAGCAGCAGGGGCCCACTACCGACTAAAACCTACCACGATGTATCTACAGGACGCGTTAAAAGCTGGAGTTACGGGTACTCTTGCGGACTCTACCGCGACCCCAGCAGCGCTGACCTAATAAAGTCCCGTTCTCATTTTTTTAGTTTCTCACCTTTGAGGAGCGCGCGGAAACACCGCGCGCGCCGCCTCGAGGTCAAAGAGTGTATTGGCGACGGCCGCCGCCAGACCTCTGTTATGGGGGCTGAAAGAAAGCATACATTCTCCTCCGCCGCCCAGCTCTGCGTTGGCGGATAGGGAGGTTTGATGAGATCTCCCGCTCCCTCTCTGCCACCTCCTTACAGGTCATCACCTCTTCGCAGAAGGTGACGCTGGCATTCCACTTTATTTCACTTTCCAGCATGGCTTTCACCAGTGCTGGAAGCGACACGTCATCTCCAACGCCTGCTGCTAGTGCACGACGCTGCGTGGCCCAAGCTGGGCAGACTTCCAGCGTGTGTTGCGCCGTGTCCTCTTCGCAGTCACAGTGGTGGCACTCGGGAGTTTGTTCTCTTCCGGCTATCTTACACAGGTACTTTCCGAAGCAACCATGGTTTGATAGCACCTGTGTAAGCCGGAAGGTCAATGACCCATGGGCTCTGTTTACCCATTCTTCCAAAACCGGGCGCATTGCGTCGACAGTCCATCTGCCTGCTGTGGAGGAAATCAACCTTTCTCTCCAGCAACAATTTTCCGGCCGCTTCCAACCGGTCCCCAAATGAATGGGGGAGGCATATGTCCAGCAGTGGACGTCCTATAGCTGAGATGATGATGATGATCACCAATTTTGCCCCTGCCGGGATTCAAACCCAGGGTCCCTCCCAGGTGACATGACCCAGAAGTCATGTCACTGAACACTGAGCCACGGCGACCGTCAAAGATTCACCACCTTGCTTGCTGCTAACAGCTTTCAGTTCAGATTAATCTCGTTCGGCGCCTTATGATAATGGCATTGGAACAGTTTACAGTAGGTTTTCCGAGAACCCCCTTGGACCCCCTTGGCCGCCGAAAATTTCGGCGATCATTGATTCATTCGGTTATTTCGGAGCACAACGTCCAATCTAAAAAAATCCTGCCAAAACTTAAATTAGGTATTATAAATTAGGTATTATATGACCGTTGGGGTCGAAGGGTTCTCGAGTGGAGACCACGGACTGGCAAGCGCAGCATAGGACGGCCACTCACCAGGTGGACAGACGACCTGACTAAGATCGCAGGCAAGGGCTGGATGCGGGCTGCTTCCAACCGGTCCTTGTGGAAATCAATGGGGGAGGCCTATGTCCAACAGTGGACGTCCTATGGCTGAGATGATGATAAGTCATAATATCTTGTTGCTTCTAAATCTAGTCATCAAATTTTGCGTTATATCTCGTCTTCCCGAAGTTACCTAGAAATGAAATGAGCACCACCTAAGCCAACGATATACCTATAAACGTAAAGAGATTACAATACTTTTAAAAAAATACTATAAACGGTACAACTGTGAATATGTCTGACAGCCAGATCGAGAGACAATGAGATAGATAAACCTAATCACGTAGACGTTGTAGAAAAAGTATATAAGTAAGTAAACATTTTATCTTGTCGCCCTAGAATTTTTGTGAAAAAAAAACATATTTTGACGTTTTGTCACTAATGTACATTAAGGTACCTTTGGACTATATATAGTATAACTCGAGCCTCGTATTGCAGGATAGGTAAGACGAGTCTGGGTTCAGTGACAGTTCGACGGTAACTAGGTACCCGACCAGTGCGCTGACCGATACACCGGCATCTCCCGCCACGTCCACTGACCAGTTATAATTATACAGGATTTCTTGCAATTTTCCACAGCACAATATAGATATGCTATTTTAGAATGAGGTGACAATTAATTGATTTATAACTAACTCCGTTGCTGCAAATGTATTGGCAATTAATTATAATTTAATTGTGTTACTTGTCATGTGAACAATTTAATTAACTTTGTTATATTTTAGTCATTTTATAACATATGAATATCATAATTATGTCAGGAGTTTAATTATTATTAGTACCCGTGGAATTTTATGTAAAGTTTCACTAAAGCACCTACTTACATAATGTATACTGAATCAAAAGGGAAAACGTGACTGGTGTTTTGGGGTGAACAGATTATACCTACCTTATAGTAAATAAAAACCTGAACACTTGCAATGGACGAACATTGTAATCAGACAAAAGCTTCTTAATTATTCAACTATAACGAGTTATTATGCCAAAAACTAATTACGAGTATATTGTAATAATGCCAATTTTCCTGTTATTCGAAGTCGAATAAAATATATTGACAGTTAGCGATAATTTACTAAACAGCTTGTTAGTGATCAAGTCAGCTATCGTGATTTATGTTATGTAGCGTACATAGAACTACGATAAGTTTGAAAGCTGTCAAGGTTCTCGAATGGCTGCGGTCGCGATGCGAAGCTGCCAAGTGGCAACTCTAGCGGCTCGTCCCGTCGCGTCGCCTGATTGCGGACTGTCCCAGTTGTCATTATGCCGCCACTGGTTAGGAAGGTTACCATTATCCTATTCCCATACATAATTGAATCAATCAAAACTACTGCAGATGCAGAGTTTTAACATAACGTCGTAGCGTCGTCTATTTAGATTTGATCACTTCTACTCTAGGGAATAATAATTACTGTTATTAACATAATCCGAAGTACGAATTCGAATTCCATCCGAAGTATTTCTATGAGTAAGCTGCAATTGTTACACATAATAATAATGGCGTTTTGTAGCCGATACTTAATTAAATCTGTGATTAACATCCAGACTAATTTTATTAAGGTGAAAGTCACTTTAGACTTATCATTTACGTTTTCTCGCCTACACGGTAAGACAACAAATTTTGATAATTTATGGATAGGTGGGCCAATGGGCCTTGGAGAAGCAAAAATAAAACTTAGCTGGATGAAATCAGGGGATATATTTTTTATGGGGACCAAACCTTTCTCACGTTAGGGATATAAAAAAACTTAAAATGAAACCTACTTCAACACTCAAATGTGTGAAACAACTTGTCGAGGTCGGTATCTACCATGAGAGTTCAAAAGTAACTATTGTCAAAATATGGTGCTCATGGTACCGACTTCGACAAGTCTTTTCACACTTTTGTGTGCTGAAAGCGGTTCCTTTTTTTGGTATTTTTTTCCACCCTTTTGAGCGACCTTTGCTACTCACGGGATCAATTGTCATTGTGTATGTTCACCGATTACTTCACCCGCAATTATAGTGTCATCCACGTATACGGAGCACTTTCAGTTATTGAAGTGTAACTCAAAATCCGCTTGTCCCATTTTGATGAAATTTAAATGGGAAACTGGTGCTTCGGAAGCAGCCAGCTTTTAAATAAAGAAGAATCAACAAAATTGGTTCACCCAGTCAAAAGTTCTGAGGTACCTACTAACTAACATAAAAATTATACGGTTCGAATTGAGAAACTCCTCTTTTTTTAAGTTGGTTAAAAAAGGGGTTATTGTTGCTAAATTATAATATATAGTTAGACATATCTACAGCCTCGGGGAGGTTTGTAGGTAATTTTATATATTTATTCATATAAGTATACATAATATACCTAACAATATAATATGTACTTTTTTATTTTTTATACTGTATACCACTATCTTGACGGTCGCCGTGGCGCAGTGGTCAGTGACATTGACTTCTGTGTCGTCGGGACCCTGGGTTCGAATCCCGGCAGGGGCAAACATTTGTGCGATGAGTGTAGATGTTTGTCCCGGGTCTTGGATGTTGTGTGCTGTGATTGTGTGTGTCCATGCCTCCCGCGATACAGGGAATCCTAGTGCGGGGGTCTGAGTGTGATATATATAAAAAAATAAAAAAATCTTACTTGATTTTCAGTGACGATGTGGTCGAAGATGTTATCATGCTAGATCTAGAATGCTCACTGGCTCGCAAGGACTGCTGCATGAACACACTATGTGTTTGGTGACAGTTTTTCAAACTTGATTAACAAGCAATTTTAAAATCTTAAGTACCTACAAATCTCTATAATATTATTGTTGAATAATAATAACATGATTGTTATTTAATTTTCTTATGTGATTATTGTAGCCGGATAATTCACGGTCGCCGTGGCTCAGTCGTGTAGGCTTGAGTTCTGGTCCAGGGTTCGAATCCCGGCAGGGGCAAACATTTATGCGATGAGTGTAGGCGTGTTTGTCCGGTGTCTTGGATGTTAGTGTGTGATGATTGTATGTGACCATGTCTCCCGCGACACAGGGAATCTTAGTGCTGGGTTTTGAGAGTGAAAAAAAAATTTGTAAGTATTTGCCAGACACGTTTCGAGAAATCGGAAAATCTTACCAAAAGAAGATTTTGTGCCAGAAAAGTCGGATCGTCGTAAAATACGGGAAAATCGTAGTCCCGCGGGTGAAGTCGCAGGAAGCAGTTTAATTATAAATCCATATGAGGTTCTTAACCTAACTACTTGAACTCTGATGCTAATATGCTTCTGTCTTTACGTTCGATAACATGCATGCGCAAACCTTATTTTGTTATGACTACATCAGGCCTGAAACGGTACCACCGCCAACATTGTTTGGGCTAGCTCAAACTTTATTCGTCGTGGTACCATTGAACTTACGCTTACAAGTATGACAGAAGAGCATTTTATAGCGACCGCCTGGCAATAGCTTCATGTTTGAACATCTTTCCCGAAGCAAATAGAACGTTTGATGCTTTTGATGCATTGCAATGTAGCGCCTAGCCTTCGATCAAGCGAAGCGCCTAGCACTAAAAGTTCTAAAGTTCTCTGTTTCGAAAGCTGTACATATCTGCTATATCATAGAGTTATACCGCTGTAAAAAAACGCTAAATAAATAACTGGATCAGTAACAGCTTTGTTGTTGCAGAGTAGCTATTTGAAATATTTTATTTCAATAAGACAAGGAGCAGTCGGTGGCGTTTTCAGAGAAAGTTTTGTGTCGGCATAACTCCAGGTCCAGGTCCTGAGTAATTCAGTGTGTTGCTTTTAATTACAAAAGGATTAGCTTTTTTAATCTTTATTGACCGAGGTCGATGCGTAGGTGTGATATTTTATGCGCGACATGTAATAAATTATACGTGAATTTACTTTCCTTACATTTTTTGTAGAACTTTGCAAACAATCGTATAAGTATTCCAATTAATATATGTAGGTGCTTATACATATACAGCCCTATGAATAGACAGAGACTAGAGCAGGAGTAACGCTAACCCATGGTTTACGCCATCTTTGAAAAGAAAGTATCACTTACCGTTGAATGAAATAAGTTGTCGAGCTCGTGCCGCTGCTCAAGTCGACCTCCACAATTTTTACGCGCTGAAGAGGGTGATTCAACAGTACCGCTATAAAATAAAGAAAGGTAGGTAGTTGTGGGTAGAAGGGGCGATCTTTAACTGTAGGTTACATGCGAGGGTACCTAGTCAATAACATCCATAAAGTAGGTTACCGAATTGCAACAGTTTGATGCAGCTAAATCGTGGCCGTGGGCAGATAGGGCAATAAAATAGCCATTTATCACCCACATGTCAACGTAGGACATAGTCCACACTCGTTAAAAATAATACGACATCTGGCCTAAATCTGTACATGTATGGCCTTTAAAGTTCAGTTACTATCTGAATTATATTTCACTTGACCCTTTTTAAAGTGGTGTTGTTGTAAAAAAATAGATATTTTCTCCAAGAGAGCCCATTATATCTTCAGTGTCACACAGAGCTAAAGCCCCGTGTGGTCGCAGCGATGTAAAGTCTGCGTACAGTGCAACTTATAAAAGTGTCTACCTACTCTTTTTGTAGACCTAACTCCGACATCGACACATCGGGTACATCGGACACCGCGTTAGAAATTAACAAATTAAGCATCTTCCATTCTCTTCTATCATTAGTCTTCTCAGTGCTCACACCTTTCGTAAACATATCATTCTTCACACAGTCCATCCATGCCTTCTTCGGCCTTCTTCTACCTCTATATCCATACACATTCATGTTAAGTACTCTTTCTGTTACATGCTTTTCATCCCTCCTCATGACATGTCCATACCAAGCCAATCTATTCCCTTTCAACTTATCATTCACTGGTGCTACTTTCAAGCTTTCTCTGATGTATTCCCTATTTTATCCATCCTAGTCACACCACACACCCATCTCAACATTCGCATCTCTGCCACACGCACTGTTCTTTCATCCACCTCTTTTGCTGCCCAACATTCAGATCCATACATTGCGACAAGTCTCATAAATATTGCTCTTGAGTCTCAGGGGCATTCGGAGATCGCATATGGTCCCTGAGACCTGTCTCTATTTCAACCAACCTGCATTTATCCTGTTTCTTACGTCTCGATCAATATAGCCATCGTTTTGGATCAATGAACCGAGGTACCTAAAATCGGTGCAGAGTGGTAGGGATGCACAATTTAAGGCTATATGGGAAAACTGGATGATCCACCGATCCAAGTCGCAAAACAGGTGTTCGGTTTTGCTTTTACTGATCTTCAGTCCGGCACTCTCCAATTTTTTCCGCCATTTTCCGAGTCTGTTCTGGACCTCGGTTGCATTTTCTCCAACAAGGACAATGTCATCGGCGAACAGCATACGCCAGGGTGCCTCGTCCTGTATGTCTGATGTTAGTGCATCCATAACGAGGAGGTATAGGTAAGGGCTTAAAGCCGATCCTTGGTGTAAACCTACAGCCACATTGAACTTGTCAATGACGCCAGCTTCCGACAGAACGTGCGTACTAGATTTGGTGTACATGGAGCGAATAACCTACAGGTACTACCCCGGCACTCTCTTCTCTTTTAAGGCCCACCACAGCACCTCTCGGAGCATGCGATCAAACGCATTTTCAAGGTCGACGAACACCATGTTCAGGTTTTTGTGCGCGCGTCTGTATTTTTTGCATAATTGGTGATTAACATCCTGGCATAAACTGGTTTTGGGTGACCTCACTATCGTCTCTCATTAGTGTCACTAGCATTTTATCCCAAATCTTCATAGTATGTGGCATGGGCTTTATTCCGCGGTAGTTGTTACAGTCTTGTACATTGCCCTTATTTTTATAGATGAGCACCAGTGCACTGCTCCACCATTTATCAGGGATCGCCTTCTCATGTAACAACTTGTTGAAGAACAAAGTCACAGTACACCATCTTGCCCAACCGCTCTTTCATTCTTCATACCTTTCACAGCATCCCTCACTTCATTCATACCAATATTTGTCGGACCATTTAACATAACTCCACTCCAGTCATTCTCTTGATTTATTAATTTCTCAAAGTATTCTCTCCATCGCTTCTTTTTTTCTATATATATTAGTGGGTCACCTAAAATGTTTACATCAAAATAAAAATAAAAATTTAGATAGATTGAGAGCAAATAATACAGAAATATATTATGATGCTGTTTTATGCATACGTTCGACCGCTGCCGCGCTGTCTCACCTGATGTTAAGTGACGACGATTAGGTAATTGATTACGTACATATACATTATGTACGCCCGTAATCACTAGCGCGTTTTGGGGCCATTTGATATCAAACTCTGATAGCATTGTTACTATATAATTTTATTTTTAGAGTTCCGTTCCCAAAGGGTAAAACGGGACCCTATTACTATGACTCCGCTGTCCGTCCGTCTGTCTGTCTGTATGTCTGCGTGTCCGTCTGTCCCCAGGCTGTATCTCAGGAACCGAAACAGTGAAACAGTTGAAATTTTCACAGATGATGTATTTCAAGTATTGTTTTAAACTTTCATGGCTTTTCACAATAAAAATATTGTTTAACACGGGATACGCACCATGATTTAGATTTTGATTGAGTTCTTATTATGATGTATTTCAGTTGTCGCTATAACAACAAATACTAAAAAACAATAAAATAATTATTTAAGAGGGCTCCCATACAACAAAATTGATTTTTTCCGTTTTTATAGATAATGTTAGGGGTATGGAACCCCTCGTTCGATAGTACGACTCCCACTTGGCAAGATTTTTTAATAATTCTGACCTTCGTTGTGACCATAGATTTGTTTGTTCTTATGTGAGTGCGCGCGTGTGATTACTAGCTGGGTATGGTTGTCACAGTTTCACTTGATTATTCGTAACGGTCAGTCTTATATAACTGAATTCAAAAAAAGAGGAGGTTATTATGTTCGAATGTATATTTTATTATTTATTTCATGTATGTTCACCGATTTGTTTCCGACATTTTGTCATTTGTTAACGGATTCTCAAAATTGTTTTGATAGAGATTTCGTTTGATAGAGTATCCTACTAATATTATAAATGCAAAAGTTTATGTATGTATATGTTTGTGTTGTTGTTATTTCTTCACGCTTAAACGGCTACACCAATATCGATGAAATTTGGTATGGAGATAGTTTAAGTCCTGGATTAACACATAGGCTGCTATCATCCCGGAAAAGCATAGTTTCCGTGGGATACCTAATTGAGGTAGCGGGAAAACCGTAATCCACGCGGGTGAAACCGCGGGGCGCTACTAATACTTCATAAATTTCATCAAAATCAGTCAAGCGGTTTTTGAGGTACAATCTAATTACTGAAAAGTGTTACGAGTCTATCTGGATGATTACCTTATTGAGGGTGAATGACACAATTGATCTCGTGACTAGCAAAGGTCACTGAAAAGGGTAAAAAAAGTGTATTACCAAAAAATGGAACCGACTTCAACACTCAAAAGTGTGAATAACTTATCGAAGTCGGTATCACGCCCACAATATTTTTGTAATATATAGTTACTTTTGAACTATCATGTTGCAGGCTCCGACAAGTTATTTTACACTTTTGAACTATCATGTTGCAGGCTCCGACAAGTTATTTTACACTTTTGAATGTTGAAGTTGTTCCATTTTTTTAAATGTTTGGGATCGGCACGTACATCTATTGTGTGTTTATGTACGCAATACGTATTGTTTTTCTTTATATACTGTATAGATCTAGCGTTTGTATTTCACTTTATGGTCAGTGACGATGTGGCGGAAGATGCTATCACGCTAGATTTAGAATGCTCACTGGCTCTCAAGGACTACTGCCTGAACGCACTATATGTTTGGTGACAGTTTTTCAAGCTTGAGGGTGGTAGCTAGCCAGGCGGGTATTCGAAATTACCCTACCACCATGCTGGGAATTTGATAACGGTGTTACCTTCACCGGAAGCTCAAGCTGTTGTTGGGGATCGGACCAGTGTCCGTCAGTTTGACAGGCGACGCACTCCTCGCGGAGCTATCATCGCTTTGAATGTAACTAGTTTTCAGCCGTTTGAAAGAGCGAAAAGTTGTTTTCGATCTAGGCAAGCGCATGGTCCTTGCACATTATGTATTGACTCCACGTGTAATATGTCGAGCCTCCATTGCCAGTGTGCACTCTACATAATGACGAAATGACAGTGGACGTGAACAATACCGAGATTCGGCTGCAAGATTTTACTGAAAAACTTTATTGGTTGATCTATTTAGGGTTAGAACGTAAGATAACAACTTTAAAAAAGAAAAAAGCAATATATATCCCATATAAATAATAAATTAATATTAAAGCATTTTATTTTTATAATATTCAAATAATTCGTTGATTCAATTTTATTTTTGTTCCAATAAACTTCTTACAACAGTGATATACTTAAACAAAACTGAATGTTAACTTAACGTAAAGTGTTAAGTACCTATTCTGATTCAAAATCTTTTGTATTAGCTTTTATTTAGTTTCACCTGTCCTGGTGTTTGTCATCAAATCTTGCAATCTGCAAATCAATTTCCCGGTTACCGATTGAGCTGAAATATTGCATGCATGTAGTGCAATCGCGTGACAGTGCAATAATAAGATGATATGGTGCTGATCTGATGATGGAGCTAGAAGGTGGCCAAATAACTTCGAAGTGAAACGCCACAACCTCATCGAGTTTGGTTTGATTTAAATCGTTTTTTATTTTTTATTGTAACAGTTATAAAATGGCAGACTAAGTATTTTCACCAAGTACTAGAAAGTTATTACTTATGCTCTTTAAGAATAAGTTTCAGAGAATTCACTGAATTAGCAGTTAAATATTAACGAGTTAGAGCCTCGGCAAAGTAAGCAACAGACATGCGCGTTAGATGCGATGGCCTGCACTTTGCACAGTTTATTTATTGGTTCCTGAGAAGTGATACAAGGAGCTGTTTGTGCTACGGCGCTATAAATAGACCGGCCGAGTAGTGGGCAGGCGACCTGGTTACTCTGATCTTATGCACTGCCGCCTGCCGGCCTTACGAGGGTCAAACTGAAAGTTCTTACAAAATCAAAAACTGATTAAACTTGGTAGTTATTAGGTTTATTATATATTTTCGAAATAGTGCCCATTTACGTCAATACATCGCTGCATTCGATGGAACCCCTGAGAAAAGCACTTTGTCCACTCGTCCTTAAGGATCTCTTCGACGGCCTTTTGAAACGCAATCACAGCTTCCTCGGCGTCCATAAAACGTTTTTCTCGAAGTTTTTCTTTTATTTTTGGGAATAAATAAAAATTATAAGGTGCGACATCGGGGCTGTACAGCGGTGACTCAGTAATTCCACGTTTTACGTCGCCAAATAGTCGATCGTTCGCCTGGTAGTGTACGACAAGACGTTGTCGTGGTGCAGGAGGATCCTACTGCAAGGTCTTTTCTCCCGAAATGTTTGCAAGACGAGAGGCAAACAATTATTAGTGTACCACTCTGCATTCACTGTTTTTCGATCCTCTAAAACAATTGTCGCGAAATGACCTGTCCTTCTAATGTTTTTCCAATCCTTTGACCTCTCTTCACGTTAGTTGGCAACTCCTCGGAAGGAGACGCCCAATGAGCAGACTGTATTTTGGTTTCGGGATCAGAACAGTACCTAAATCCAGCTTTCGTCACCCGTAAGTATGTCGAATACAGCATTTGAGTCGCACCTCCGTTAAATATTTCAACCATTTCACGACACTATCAACGCGACGGAGTTTTTGGGTCTCGGTCAAATTATAAGGTATCCACCGGGCACAAAGCTTCCTGACCGCTAAATGTTTGTTAACTTGACTCATACCGCTGCCTAATGTTGTCCGAATCTGCTGTTAGGTTACTCTTTTGTCAGTTTCTATGATACGCCGCACAACACAGATGTTATCTCAGTCGTCGCCGTAGAAAGCCGTCCCGGCACGCAGATAATCGGAGAGACCACGTTTAAACTCATTTAACCAGTCGTAAACAGTGGCACGACCTGGAGCTTCATCGTGAAAGGTCAGTCGTAGTATATAACTTTCTTGTTGACTTAAATGACATCGAAAGTCATAAAAAATCATTGCACTAAAATTTTCTGGCGTTATATTCATGATGACGTGACACAGACAATGTTTAATTTGCCTACAAACCGTAAAACAAATGACAAATGAATGAACGAATTCAATAAGATCGACAAAGAGTTCCATTATCAAAATTTTATTTTGTTTTTTTAAAATTGTTTACAAGTGGCCAGTTTTAAAAACTTTCAGTTTGACCCTCGTACCCAGGACGACGTCCTGCACAAACAAAACAATTCCAACGCCGGCTTGCACTCGACACCGAGAATACAACGAGCTCGTTTTTCTGTAAACTTTGTTGTTGTGCTGCTCATAAAAGACCTTTATGTTCTTATTGAGAACATAAAAGATTTTTTCACCTAAGAACTTCTAAAGTAACTCTCGCCAGAATTGTAATAGTATGGCTACCGAGAAGTTTTTAAAGCATTCATTAGTGCATTGCCGTTATGGTTTTCAAATGGAGTCAGCGTAAATAAATAAAATATACCAAAAAATGGAACCGAATTCAACACTCAAAAGGGTGAAATAACCTTGTTGAAGTCGGTACCATGTTAGTTCACAAAAGTAACTATCATCACAAAATTGTGCTCATGCGGTATCGACTTCGACACGGTTATTTCACACTTTTGAACGTTGAAGTCGGTTCCATTTTCTAGTATACATTTTTTTTCATAATTTTTACAAAATAATAAATAAACATATATACGGTCGAATATATACACCTTCTTTTTTGAAATCGGTTAAAAATGACAATGTTAATTGCATTGATTAAATTTTAAATGGGCTGCTGATACGATAGGTTGGAGCCAACACATTACAGCTAAAAGTAAAGGACTCATTATTTCATTGCTTGACACAAATTAAATGTACATTCCTATAATAAGTGACTGACGTAAATTAATGTCGAGTTTCTATAAAATATATTGATTGCAGAGGGTTGTATAGCTACCTCACTCAGGAATAATGTAGCTTTCTATTGTTGAAAGTATTTCAAAATTGGTTTGGTAGTTCCAGAGTTTACTTCCTACAAACAAACATACAAACTTGACCTCCTTGTATATTAATGTACGCAAGTACATGTGAGATTACTTAGGTACAGCAATGTGTATTGCTTTACGTGTAGTTCAGGCGTCTGCAACTCGCCGCTCTCAGGATTCATGTGACTTTTTCGATGCCAAGTTTCTGCGTCGCGTCATTTTTCCAAAAAAGTTTTCAGGAAACGTAAGACGTGAAATTGTATTTTCTACAATAATGGTACTCATCATGTTTAAAGTGCATAGTTTCTGAGATGTCAACCGTGTTCTTTTTTAAGATAGCGCTTGAAGCTCCACCTGGAACTGTCAGCATTTTGTGATTTTACGCTCAGTATAAGTGATCCTTAACTTAAGTGAAGAAGTTATAATGAAGTTATAAGTGAACCTTAGAAAAAAAGAAAATAGGATCGGAAATTGAGTTCGACGTTATATTATATTTTTACTGGCCTCACAGATTTGCAGTGAAATAGTACATCTAGCGAGGCTTATTGAACACATTAAAGGACTCTGCCCACTACCCCGTAGCATACCATGACCGTGCTAGGAACGTAACAACCAAAAAAATATTCTTTGTATTGAAAAGTATGAGATTATGCCCACTAGACCGTTCCTTCACCGACCGACACCGTCGCATACCATGAACGGAGCGTCAAGAATTGTCGGCGAGAATATTTTGCCGGTGGCGAAACGGTGAGCACCCGGGTTATAACCGCGTATGATGGCCGTTATAAACGCGTTGCCATTCTTCTCTTTCTACTGGCCATTTTGTTACCGCATCGGTTCAAGTGAGACAAAGACATGCGTACACGATCGATGTAAGATGGACGACGATTCACACGGAATCAGGTGAATTACTACAAAGGCGACAACAGGGACCGCTCGGATTTAGCACTAAGATGATTCGGAGATGATATGCGGACGCTCCGGTCACCATACGGCTTTGATACGTCATTTATACGCTCTAGTGGGCATAGTAGAGCGTATCGGATTACTTTCCGTGCCCGATACGTTCATAGCACGGTCATGGTATGCTACGGGGTAGTGGGTCGAGTCCTTTAACATGAGCTACAGCCACGTTGCAGGTATACTACGTAATTTATATCAATAAGCTGTATAAGAGTAGCTGAAACAACGAGTTTCTCGGATAAATAATATCACAAATGTGCCACGGTCTCATACCAATCGGCGAATTAACTAAGGACCTATAGTAGGTACTAAAAGACATCCTAGAATGTTCGTATTTCCAACAAACAATGGGGTAGTTGATTAGCGCACGCTGTCTAATCACGCCCAGGGAACAAAAACACAGGAAATATGGCTCACTCATGCATACAAAGAACCATCAAGAAAGCACAGGGCTAGTGGCGCCTCTCCTGCGCCTGTATCGTGGCAATTAAGAGCCGCGTTCTGGCTTTTGTAATAATTGCCATAACAAAATCGTAAGGTTTGTCTTTTTTCTTGAGTTCCTGTGTTAATCTTTCTTCTAATTGGTTCAAGGCAAACATATCTTACTATAGTTTGAATATTTTATGTCTGATTTCTGTGGTTATTCTGCAAAAACGTGTCTTTTGGGTAACAACGTCCGTCGGGCAACACGCCTGCTGAGACGGCGGTTGGGCGCCATTAGCCTGCATGGCCGTTATTATCTGAATATATCCAACATTATAATAACTACCTACTTATATCATTCTTTTGAATTAGCTATAATGCGCGTGTACTTGGTCCACATATAGTCCTGTCCGTTATGATAGAGCGGTCCCAGTAGAGCAACGCACGACCATTCTCAAGAACAGGCGCTGGTGTGAACTTGCAGTACGGCACCTCGGATTGAACAAGGTCATATTGAATTGCAAGTTGCTGGTGGATGATTCTGGCTACTAGGTTATGCCTGTGTAAATACTCTCCGTTAGCAAGATGAGAACAACCGAAAATAATATGTGTGAGGGATTCTCCCGGACGGCGGCATGCCCGACAAACGTCGACCGTACCGTCCTTCAGGATATATTTCCGGTAGTTATTCGTCATGATAACTTCATCCGCAATTGCACAGACTAAACCCTCGGTTTCCCCAAAAAGGTCACCGAAACTTAGCCAGTTCAATTTATTATTATTTCTCTGTATTTTCTTTCTTTCTTAGACTTAGTTTTATTACAATATAAATATCAAAAACAAAAGTAAATAAAGATATTATAAAAAACCTAAGCCTAAAGTGCAGCCAGGGATGCACTCTGCAACCTCCGGACAATGCGCGCCGTTTCAAGAAGTACCTACCGCCTTCTGCATCTGACTCTTGATCCAACCGTCTAGCGAGAGCCTCTTATATTACTATATCTTATTATTGTTGTTTCACACAGTGTATCTTTTGCTTACCGTGTAATTATCATAATTATATCAAATGTAAATCAGGTGAGCGTTAATCACCTACTGTACCTATTTCCATCCCTTAGACCGCGTGCGGTCCCTATCGACCTATCGACTAATGAAAACGATATCAGCATGCGGTCCCTATACCGTTACACTACGAATTTTGGGGAGAATAGTAGTATCTATATACTAGTAGTGGTATAATCTATTTTAAACGAAAAAAGGGGCAAGAAATAATACAAATAGGCACAGGATTATATACTTATAATGTAAATTGAAAAAAAATATGTGAATTGAAAAAATTAATTACATCATCTTAATAAAATAAAAAATGAAAAGTAACATTTCATACATAATAATTTTTTTTCTCATGATAATAAATTAGTTATGAAATTTTAAAATTATAATATGAAAGGTTACTTTTTTTTTTCGTTTAATATTATGCGGTGAATGTAATAATAGGTACTCTACGTATCAAATCAAAAATACAAATGATAAAATATTTTCAAGTCATAAAACATCTTCCGACTATGTATGTAGGTAAATTATTAAAATACATCAATTAAATCCAAAAAATAAAGAGAAATATAAATTAATCATTCGGTAACGCATTGCAGCGTCACTTATAAATGTTAATACATTGATTACATACAGCTGTAAAGCTTATTCATATAATTAGTTAAAAAACACTAGAGTAATAAATTAAATAAATATTAAAACTAACACCTAAATATAATTAAACTTTATCTAAACGAAGAACCGTGGAAGCAAAAGTCTCCAAAGTCAAAAGGCAAACCAGAATGCTGGCGGCGTTGCCACGTTGAAAAGATTAAATTAGATTAGAAAATTCTTTATTGTTACACCGTAAATATAAAACAATATTTACGATACACATAAATTTACATAAAGAGTGTGAGAGATCTCTACCAGGCAACCTTTGCATGAAGAGGATCGAAAAGAAATGTAAATAACTGGAGCGTTACTTAGCTTAAAAATATTAGTTGAAAATAAAAATAATACGTAAGATTCATAAATCTTAGAAATCAGTTTATTCGTAATAAATAGTACTATTAAACGTCACATACATTATTCATCATTTTCATAATAATTAATGTTATTTGATTAAATTTCAAAAATACTAATAAAAAAGCAAGACAGTAAAAGTATAATGTACCTAAACAAAATATAGGTACTTTCCAAAAAACAATAAAAATCTTTATGATTTGATAAGACGTTTATGCAAAGCAAATGCCAGCACTCTGGAGACTGGACACCAGATACTTCCACTAAACGTGGGGGATCGGCCCCCACGGACCCAAAGTCTACCCCAAAAGGCATAAACATGTAAGCCCAGTTATGATTTACATATTTATGCCACAAAAGTTTTCTTATAATAAGTTTAACATTTCAAAATATAAAAACCCAAGGACTGGTGCCTAAAAATAGGTTATAAAAACCTATGACAAAGGACACCAGGCTGCCTCCCACGGATATACGATATTTAGAACGATAACACATGAAGATCAAACTACACTAGGTATAATACATACATTATATATTCCAAGAGTTGCAAAAGAATGTTAAACTTAGACGAGATGATTTTTTTTATAGTAACTATGATTATATTATTTGTATTAGACATTGGCGGTAAATTTAAATCATTGAAATCACATCGTCAAAGGTGTTGAAAATAAAGTTATAACTGAATAAACAAGCGAAAAGTATGTCATTAAGGCGATATACAAAAAAATCTTGGCCGCCTGCCGACCTATGCCGGGACGTGGCCTGAGATGCGAGAAAGTGATGCAATAATTCAAGAGTCTTGAACGCAAAAAGAGATAGATATACATTGCTGCGTTGGATGTTGATCACAGGGTGCCCGAAAGTAAATTACGTAAGCGACAAACAAGAAAATAATTAATAACATAGAAACTATGACACTAAAACTGAAATCCTTTTTTATTTGTCTAGTTATTATGATTGCCTAACAAGTTATATAAAAATGTGCTGATAATGTGCTTTTCATACTTTTGAATTAAATCGTAATAAGTGTTTGGGCAGAGCCAACTTCAGAAAATAAATCTATCGAGAAAAGTTTCACCAATCGTGGTTCTGTTTTTTATTTGACTAGATTAGATCCTTAAGTTATGTTAGGCGTAAAATTCAAAACTATACCTTTTCGTGCCTTTGAGAGAAAACGGATAGAAAATGTAGATAATTCGTAAATATTTTTATATATCACCTTCACACCGGAATGTCGGAAACGGTTACAAATTTCCTATCTGGTAACTTCTTATAATTTTAGTTTTTATTGTATATATATACGAGTAGGTGCTACTCTTATATACATATGTATTGTATTAAATATATACTTCAAATATATTTACATGTAATGTTACCGCACGGAATCAATCTGGAATGTCAACCTCAAATGTCCACCCTCGCGACATTTCAAACCACAGTCACCCTGCGCCATTACGGTTACTTACTCGTATAGGTACTTCTAATAATCCATTCATCTTAGACCAAAAAACGGGTCACCCTCGAAACTAACGGGATAAGCGGAAGTTTTGAAGGATGCTGACACATGCGTGCACATATATGACTTTTGAGACAACATATGTGATGCTAAAATACAACAATCCACAAAAATCCAGCTTATTCCGTTAGATTCCGGGGTGAAATTCCTGGGTGACTGGACTATTATTACATATACACACAAACACGATTCCATACATGGAATTTGAAACTCAAGTATTATTATTATACTAACAATCAAATAGGAGGTCTCTATTATTGCTGCTTGTCTGAATAAATGATTTCTTTCTTTCTAAGTAAAACATCTCTTTCACTTTACCTATTTTGCAAAAATACAGTTTCTATTGTATTCGGCTATTGTTTAAGGGTACACGTCCATTGCCCGCGCCGGGCGCCCCGCACGCACGGCATCGGTTTCCGCCGCCGCCGCGCGCCGCATCCGCACCGAACGCCGCGCGTCGCCGGCGCGTCGATGCGGATACTGGACGCAGCTCCATGTCAAATGATACTTACGAAGCAAATTAAAATCCGTTGCGCGCGCCGTCTTTGATTTATAGATCCTATGGTGTAGAACTAAGTTTTAGATTCGTTAGTTAACCGAGTATATACATGTGCGCGGTGTCGCTCTCATGCTTTAGTGAGTTAACAAACTTAGTTTTAGAATATCTTTTGAAAACGGATTAAACCATGCGTTTTAATCAAAAATTAGTCTAAAATCTAACACACGCATCTCATGAACCGTTTGCATCCGGTCCAGCTCAATTATGTGTTTTTCCATAAGTCATCAATAAGTGTTTGCATTGTTTCCTCTCATGGCGACGCTCATTCTCCTGACGGGTGCAGGGAAGGGTCGGGCAGAGGGCGGGTGGCGCGCGCGGGTGGGGTGCGGGGGGAGACGGGAGTCGGTACTCGCACGAGCTCGGAACTCTTCGGAACACTCCGACTGGCCTGACGATGACGTAGAACCACTACGAGCGTGATACGCTTCATCTTCCTCCTCGAAATCTACCTCCGTCCAACGACGACCTGCAAAAGTGTGAAAAGATAATAGGTTATTATCGATTTTGCGGACGCAGCAAAGAAGACTGGGACACAACTCCGCCTATGGTGTATGGTGTATGGAATGCTAGCCATGTGTTGGTACTCTCGCAAGCGGACCTGTGTACAGCATCTCTATGTATAATCTATCTATGTATGTATAGCTTCACCTGGTTCTGTAGAAATTAGTTTATCTACTGATACAAATTTATTCAAAGTTTAACTGTGATATTAATTCTTTATGTTTTGTAGCTATTTGTGTGTGTTGGTTATTACGGGGTTACATTATCAATTTTGCCAAAGCCCAATCTTGAACAAATAAAGATTGAATAAAATATTTCTATAATCTAGAAGACCTAACTAAGTAGTCTCATCAATGTCTTTACCACACATGGAATAGAGGTGTAGGTATATTGTACGTATATCCGTAGTATACACACAGCGCGCTGGTTAATGTCCTGTTATAATGTGTTTGGTCCTTCAGTCTAAGACTTCAATAATATACTGGACAATGCAGCTACCGGCGACACGAAAGCGAGAGCACGCGTTGATTGCATAGTGTTTTGAACCTTGCCAGGTCGTGAATCCGCTTTCATTTTGAACAAAAGCAGCATTTATCTTTCTTGACATTTATTTTAAATTAATTCGCGTGATGACTGTTACAATTTTGATTTGCAATAGAAAGAGGAGAGAAATCTCGGTACGTTATAGTACAGTATACAGCCTCCGGTCCTCTTATAATTTTATCTGAGTACGTAGCCGGCTCGGCACAGACCGCGTCACAGATAGCTAAACTGCATTTTGAGTTGCCATTTAAATTTCTTGTTTTCTCACACATAGCAAAAGTACAGTCACACATTAAAATAAAAACTCTACGGAGTTGAAGAAATGCCTCGTACTCAGGTAGTTGGTTCCGATTCTGAAGTGAAATTGCTTCACATCGTGATCGTTTGTCAAGTGGTTTAGAGATGCGAATGAGCCGAAGAGGAAACATTGTGGTTCATACAAGCACGAGCTGGCGGCTGGTAGCTACCAGCGGTTTCTCCAAGCTTAGCGAAATCCGTGAAAACCGCATAAAAACACAATTTTGTGGTTCTGGAGAATACTGTAGGTACTTACACTAACGTTTCATTTATTTCTACTTTATTTTAAATGTATTAGAGAAATTAACAGCTGGCGGTTAAAACATAATGACATTAACACTCACTGAGGGCTAATTTTAAATTCCCACAAACAGCCACCTTAGTTAACAAAAGCTAATAAAGTTAATAAGCGTACATGTTGAGACTGGGACTATTCTTATACCTATACATACACGCATCAAGCTTTCACACACATATCTATATGCTACAATTTTTAACGCCTGTAATTGGTTTTTGAAGCCTTTTTGAGCCTTGAAGCTCAGAGAAAAGTGTTGGCTGGCAAACTGACGGACGTAACACCGTTATAGAGTTCTCAGCATTGTGGTAGGGTACTTTTGAGTACCCGCCTGCCTAGCTACCACCGTCAAGTTTGAAAAACTGTCACCAAACACATAGTGTTTTCAGGCAGCAGTCCTTGAGAGCCAGTGAGCATTCTAGGTCTAGCCTGATAACACCTTCGATCACATCGTCACTGACCATCAAGTGAGATAGTGGTAAAACGCTAGATTTATACAGTAGTAAAAAATAATGTGTATGCCTTATAAGAAGAAGAACTCCGGGTATGTCGGGAGTGCGCCTGCGCTCTCACTCCATCGGCTAAGCATGCGACCGAAAAAGATTTCCTACCCTACCCTTGAAAAAGGTTTACCTTCAAGCTTAGAACACGGAACCCTTACACCTTCCTTATTCTCCCATTCACAAAAGTAACGCAATAATCGTACCCTCAGCTGAGTCACGCCGAAAATTATCAAATCCGATGTAAGTAAAACACTTTCAAATACATTATATTTTCATATAACAAAGAAAAAATATACATAAGAATTGTATGTTGAGTTCAAACACAAGTTTTTTTGGATTTACTTTATTGTAACTGGGTATACCAGCGACGGCGAGCACGCGATCACTTTACACAGAAAAGCAACATCCATTCGATACATCTTACATTGTCCTGCACTGACTTACCCGCGCAATTGTTACAGTAATACCCTTGTAATGTTATCACCTTGTAGCTGTAATAATGTACCCTTTTTAAAAGAGACTAGTCCACCCACACCACAGGGTATCCTAGTGTGGGTGGAGTGAGGATTGAACTTATGCGATTAATTATATTTTATTTATTTATTATAAGCTTACGTTTGACCACTGTCTCCCCTGATGTTAAGTGTCGACGCGATCTAAGGTGTTGCACGTAAATTTAATTAATTATGTATGTAGAACTTTATGGATCCTATAAATGTCTTTATATGAAGCTAACAAATTATGGAACAATAAACAATTTAGCACTACTAATTAATCGTGCCTTCTACCATTGTATTCAAATATGTATATATTAACTATACTTACTGTGTACCTACTGTTACGGAACCCGCGGTGTACGAATGTGACTGGCACTTGGCCGCTTACCTACCCACCCGAGGCGTGCTCCCGTAGCGAATTGGGTAGATACACAAACATTGACTTGATAGCACTTATCACGTGCTATCTATGTCTCCCTGCGCGCGGCTGTTTTAATTAACGCAGCATTGCGAGCTAACCACTTTGTCAAATCTTTACCACTTTTAATTCATACATAATGTTCCTTTCCTTCCCTTCCTTAGAAACCTAAGTTGATCCCGCTCCTGTACACATTACACCCCTAAGTATTCCTTATACATATATACTTCCCCGCGGGGACACATAAGCCTCATCTAGTTCATGTATTAGACCTACCCCCCTCCCCCAGCGGTCGCGAGCTTCGTGGCTATAGATCAAGTGATCACTTTGACCATTTTATGGATTAGATGATTTTCCCCTAACAACTTCTATTGGCTTCTATTTTTATAACCGCGTACAAGTTCACTTTCTTCTCTAGCACAATCTATCTACGTGCAACACCCTGAGACCGGTTGAATGGGTGGCTTGGAGTGGAGGACAGACTTACATAAAGGTGCTGCAGTGAGGGGAGCGTCCGTAGAGTCGGAGACAGCTCGAGCGAGCGGGCGGGTGAGCGCCGCGCGCGTCTCCTCCGCGCGACCCCTAGACCACTTGCTGACGCGCCAGAAGCGACGGGCGTCCCGGAACACACCCCAAACCTGCAGCTCAACAGTATACAAACATCGGTTCAATATTAAACTTACAAGTTAAAACGAGTGCAATAGCCGTTTTGGCCACAAATTGATCAGTTATGCGTCGCAAGAAAGAGGCTACTTTGCACTATACCGCTTCTAGAAGTACTTCCCATATATTGTTATTAGTTTCTTGCAATTCGCATACAATCTGCCGACGCGACCGTGCTGGTGCTGAGTAGGTACGCCTCTGTATAAGTTTTATGATATAGTTTTGCTGTGAAGAAGGAAGAAGAGAAGGTGAATCCCCCCTCCCCCCAATTTTAGGTGGTAACTAACCTAATAGTCCCTAAACAGGACAACTTAGTTGTTTAGACAGAAACAGGTATTATACACTTAGTCTACATCCATGTGTGAGTACCCGAGGACCTGCCTTGGCAATCGAATTAATAACGTCGACTTTAAGTGAAAGCTACATTCTATTGATTTTATTCGTAAATAGACCACGGCCGGCAGAGGCCGTTCGGTAATGCTATAAGTCTGTATAACATTAAAATGTAATAATAACACACAATAAATGTAACGTCGAAAACATGTAAGTATATCAGAAGGAGGAAGGTGGGTGTGGGTGGGTAACTCACACATGACCGAGCAACAAACAGTACGAACGATTTGGATAAAGTAATGCGAGATCCAATTTGGGATATCACTTTTGCCGCGAAAACTCTACAGAGTTGAAGAAATGCCTCGTACTGTAATTGGTTCCGATTCTGAAGTGAAATTGCTTCACATCGTGATCATGTCTCCCGCGATACAGGGAATCCTAGTGCGGGGGTCTGAGTGTGAAAAAAATGGTCCCCGTCTCTAATTTGTCGCATACTATTTTTTATAGGTATATGTAATTTATGTACATACACACTGTTTCTACTCCTTTCTTATGTATGAAGGTACATACCTAATATATGTATGTATTTAATAGAATATGATTTGTTTACGAGTAAATTTGTGATATACAAAATACATTTTACTAGGTACATACCAACGTAAATATAATATACATAGGTAGGTACCCTACAATGATCTAAAACTTACTTTTGCATAAATTGTATTTTATATTATTATATTGTAAATTCTATGTTCGTACATGTTTTTAATGGCTCGTACAAAATACTTGAGCGCACAAGCGAAGAGCGCGCTGGATAATATTTGGCATAAACGTATTTTCCTTGTTTATATCCCTAACAAGATTGGGAATATTTTTGGGCGAAGGTAATTGAATCTCCTCTCGGAACTTTTCAATAAATGGATGTTACGTACATACCTACCGAGTCGGTGATGACGATCACCGATTTATCAAATAATGGAACGGACCCGACTTCAACACTCAAAAGTGTGAAATAACTTGTCGAAGTCGGTACCATGCGCACAATATTTTGATATAAGTTACTTTTGAACTATCATGGTACCGACTTCAACAAGGTTATTTCACACTTTTGAGGGTTGAAGTTGGTTCCATTTTGGTAAATATTTTTTTCAAGGAGAATACGGGGCGCTCGCGGACGCGGTCGCGTTTCGGCTAGTAGGTACTAGGCGAACTCACGAAACGAAAGTAGTCGTAACCCTCTAACTACTGAACTCATGATATTATATTATAGTAAAATATCATTGATTGAACAAGATAATTTGTTATTGCACTTGTAGCACGGATCTGATCGAGTCAACAGGTTGTAGGTATGCCTACATACCTACACAAGAAATATACTTTTGTATTGATTAACAATCAACCCAAACACACAGTACACAGGGTGTTCCGTGACATATTTTCAAAGATAATAGATTAAAGCTGAATACCTATATCCTGACTGATAGTAATAATCATAGTCATTTTATTGGTAAATAATTTACAAGTAAAACATTAATTTATAATCATTTCACACGCTTAATATATCTTAAGAGTAGCGGGATTAGTTATCTAAGTAGTAGGTCAATAAAAGACTAAAATTTGAGTAAAATTATGTTTGTGTCAAAAGCAATTATATCACTTGTGGTGTCGTGATTCTTGGAACCCGATCTTTTTGATAATCATGAATTGTCAAATTCGCACAACAATTAACTTAAATGTAGGTATGACATAAATGTGCCTCTCTTTTGTTTTAAATGTAGTGTTGTTGTCAGGAATAAATAATTTTCTTTCTTTCTTTCAATTCAGAACTTTGCCTCAAATCTTCGATTACCTATACCGGTGACACATTTATTTACATCGATATTCAAATTTAATCACAATAATCTGACACAAACGTATTTTTGGGGCATATATTTTGGCTTGGGCAGGTTTATAAACTCTGGCAGTAATCTAAAATTTAAAGCGCTGAGAAACAACGAAACTCCAAATACATCAAGGATGATGAGATCGATATAGCTCGAATAATATTAATATCATTTAATGATTTGAGGAGTTCAATATATATAAAAGAATGATAACCTGTTCGATGCTCTCCCTGACGGATATCTCGTGGAAACAAACGCAGCCGATCTCCTTGTTCCGCCGCTGACCGTCGTCGGTGCTGACCATCCTATCACCCACCTGGTCAGTCTTGTTACCGACCAAAACCACGGGCGTGTCCAGCACACTGTCCTGGAAGTATGCAATTCAGCTGTTTTAGTTTGACCGATACCGCTGTTTCTCAGCTTCGATGGTGATCTACATATGCAAGAGGGTTGCGGGGGACACAGGTCCTGCAAATTGTATACGTGTTGGAACTTAGAACTATAATAGTAAGCCGCTGTCACGCATTTATTTCCGGCAGTTCGGCGTTGTAGGCGATGTTAAGAGTTATCAATTCCCTTAGTTGTAGCGGCAAGTTTTAGCTTTTGCGTACCTACTTATCCTCCTATTTTTTTATGAGTAAGTATTATATTTACATATTCTTATGTTTATAATTATTAT
Organism: Apeira syringaria; assembly: GCA_934044485.1. Taxonomy (NCBI): domain Eukaryota; kingdom Metazoa; phylum Arthropoda; class Insecta; order Lepidoptera; family Geometridae; genus Apeira; species Apeira syringaria. The sequence goes on along the minus strand of OW203663.1, from coordinate 19,935,436 downwards.
GTAATGGAGCATATATATTCGTTGTGTTAGTGTATTTCTTAAGTTGATTCAAGAATATCATAATCATTATTATTCATGTACCACACTAACTGTGTAACTGTGACTCAGGTACCTACTGTGCTCATACTATAGATATCACTTCCACCTTCCATCTCATCTCATGGAACCCGTGAAAGCCAACTAACGGCCATTGATAATATCCTTACGCCATAAGTTTCATGCAATGTGTCCAGTATATGCAATATATCATTTTGTTTAACCTCAGGCAAAATAATTAATACTGCGAGCGTGCGGCCTGAGTCCATTTTTTTCTCGCGAGTTTAATTTACAGAACACATTACATTCGTATTAGCATAATTCACGCCATACACCATTGATAATAAGTTTCCGAAGATATGACGTCTTACCGTTTTGCGTAGGTATATACTTATATGTTTGGTATCAAACTTGCCTTTATGGCGGAGGCTAGTCCGCGCCGCCGCTTGTTGTAGTTAATGAGAAATTTGAGACGGTGACACTCGTCGAACGAGCACTTGTCTGTCACAGAGTACATCAGAACGAATGCTTCGGCCCATCTTATGTTGCTCTCCAGATTGGCATATTCACTTTCCTGCGAACCAAAGTTTTAACCGGTCCTGGGTACATCTTACTCTGCAGTAGATAACATAGATATGTACGTATGTTATCTACTCAATAACCACATATTATATTATAATACATGGTTCTTAGATCGTGTCGTGATTAGATGTCTTGTCTTCTTTATTATAATTTATTTTTATAGATCTAGCGTTTAACCACTGGCTCTCAAGGACTGCTGTTGTATGTGTTTGGTGACCGTTTTTCAAACTTGAGGTAAGCAGTTGGCCAGACAGGTACCTACTGATACATGCCTTACCAGTATGCTGTTACCTTCAATTTTATGCCGAGCTATCATCGCTACAAAAATGATGTCAATATTTTGCTCTAGCAGACTTACGGGAGCAGTTTCAAACATGATATTTAAATCAGTACGGCTTGTGCGTGTATCGAGCTTGAATTCATAGTCTACTGAGCAACAATGATGCGCGTGTCAGAGTCAAGTTAAGTTTTCTTTTTTCACTAATTCTCTTAAGCGGGTGTTCAAAATAATAGAGCCACTAGCAGCGGTAGGAAACGAATTGTCGTTCTTTTCAAATTGTACATAGAATATACATGTACAACGCATTTCGTTCAAATATATTACAAGCAGCGTTCCTGGCGTGGTTCCCGCCGCAGAACAATTATTACGAAGTACAATAAACAATAAATAAACATAAACCTTACGTGCGTCTCTCCGGCGGAATCCAATATTTCAAAATAAACCATCTCGTTATCTATAACGGTTTGGAACGAGTAGATTTTTTCTAAATTAGGATCGTATTCACCTATAAATCTTCGTGTAATGAATCGCACCACTAGGGCTGTGGACAAAGTAATAAAATCACTGACCGCATTTCTTTCGGAATAGGTAGCATGGCACGCGTCCGGATCCGGAATACATAAACTTTGATGTTCACCATCACACAGGTATTCCACATTCATGTTACCTATTCTGTTAAACGTAAGCACAATTCCATTAAACACATAACCCTATATAAAAAGGTACTTATTTACGTACATAATATCCACTAATATTTTAAAGAAATTTTTACGAATTGGATTGTTTTTTTAATACACACAGCTTTTTCTAACTTTATTGTGATTTTCAAATTGTACTTTTTAGACTTTGGCGTTTCGAACATATTAATACTTACTAAATCGGGACTTAATCGCGTGAAAAACATTTGGTAAGTATTTTATTTACGAGTTTTTAAAGTGGAGGTAAACAAATTACTGAATGTTTTTCACGCGACCAAGTCCCGATCGGTTTACTAACAACGATTTTGTAAGCCTACTCTGCGACGTCGCTGATCCATGCAGAAAATATATTATACACGTCTGATTCTGACTGTGCCTAGCACCCTTCACAGGCTTTTGTAAAAATGTGTCTGAAATGTGTTCTGTGCCTTTACAGTTTATGTAATTACAACACACCATGGATGCGAAGATAATAATTATACATTACACGCACAAATAGTTCCTTCTAGATCGCACCAACCAGAGGGTATAAAAATTCATACCAGATTTCCCGACTCCAGATTGGCCCAACACCATCACTTTGAAAGGCTTCGGTTTAGGATATAGAACGAGTTTAGCCAGTGCACTTTTCGGAGTCCCAGCCGTGGACATGTCGATGATTCTGTAACTTCTACAGAAGTTTCCTGTAAGTAAACAACAAACTAGTATTGGGAGGTTACTGTGTAGCTCAATCTGCAGAACAATTGTTGAGATGAGACCAAAGTCAAATGATATTTTCTCTGTAATTCACAATTATCATGAGTGGTGGATAGGTGCCGTGGTGGTACTCCTCCATCTCTTCCCGCGGGTGCCGTAAGAGTCGGCTAAGGGACCACGTACCAGAAGGTGGGCAGCAGCACCTTCTAAGGATAGGAAATCATACTGCGCTCGCCAACCCGCCTGCCAAGCGTAGCGAGTATTGGTAATTTCCCTCTATACCTATAGGGAGGCATATGTCCAGCTGTGGACATCCTATGGCTGCGATGAATTAACGAATGAATGAGTGGATAAAGATCAAATGCCTGATATTTAAGGCAATAGGGCTAAGTTAGGTACGATATTAATTGGGCGGGTCTGGGTTCATCCATTAAATAGTTGCTATGCCTATGCTTGCGGCGTTCACGCTGCTTGTTTTGGTTAAGTCCAGGCCTTCTTTACTCATCCCGTGATGGGTAGGGAGGTTACGGTCTTGGGGGAAGCGCAGGTCGTGATGATTCTCAAGGCAAGTCTGGCGATTACCTTCTCGCGGTGCTGCCTGTTCTTGGTCTAATTCCTCTGAATTAGACGTAACTAGACACCGTCCGGCGCCTCGCGTGTCTCATATCTATGTAAGTTTATTTATATCCATTTATTTATGTATGTTTATTATGTTCAGGCCGGGACTGCTCCCGATAGGCTTGGCGAGGCTTGGCGAGCCTCGCCAAGCCTCGCCGTCAAGCGGTCCACTTGACGGTAGGTTGCGATGCTGCTGCAAGGCACTGCAACTGAGGGGGGCAGCGGCGCCGTGTTGGACGGTGCTGCAGCTGAGGAGGCGCTGCGGCGGGAGTGATTCAGTTCGTCTCCTGCTGTGGCGCCGATATGGCCGCCGTCGGAGGGTGGCGGCCGAAGCGGCTGGCGATGGGGCTGCTCCATCTGGCCCATCGCAGGGGACCACGAGCGTCGGATGTGGGAAGTCTGGCGTTCCTTGCACTGTGTGGTCCCCGGGGTGGTGCGGCCGTGCTCTTGGTCCCGGCACGGTCGCTAGGGGGAGGGTCATCCTCCCCCCCTGGAGGGGTCCGGAAACGGACGGCCGTGGTGGGGGCGCGGTATGCAAATGTACCCCGCGCTCCCACCGTTCTAGCGGCAGGATGGACACCGTGGGTTTTAGTCGGTAGTGGACCCTGGCTGCTGTGGGTGCAGTTAGGGTTGGGGGCCATGAGGCCCCCCAGGGAGCGGTGATGCTCGAGCGAGCCCGACACACCCCGCCTACTTTCCCGGTAGGCGGAAGTGCGTAAATGCATTTTCCCCACGTAAAAAAAAAAAAAAAAAAAAAAAAAAGGTACGATATTAATTGAATACTTCTCCACGGGAACATTCCCAAATTTTCTAGAAGTTAGTTAATTACTCTTAATTTCAAATACTTACCACAAAACAATGTTACCAAAAAATGGAATCGACTTTGACACTCAAAAGTGTTGAAGTCGGTACCATGATAGTTCACAAAAGTAACTATCATCACAATATTGTGCTCATGATACGGACTGGTACGATGTATTCTTGCGAATAAAACTTTTGATTTGATTTGACAAGTTATTTCACACTTTTGAGTGTTTAAGTCGGTTCCATTTTCGGTAATTTTTTTTTTCGCTGTCTTCAGTGACCTTCGTTACTCATGGGATCAATAATTGTCATTGTGGTAGGTATGCTCACCGTTGTCTCCACCCGCTACTACTAGGTAATATTTTTTGGTAATTTTTTTACCCTTTTTAGTGACTTCTGCTACTCACGGGATCAATTATTATCATTGTGTATGTTCACCGATGTCTTCACCCCCAAATTTTCAGAGTGTAACTCAAAAACCGCTTGCATGAGTTTGATGAAATTTAAATGGGACCACCACGTACGTTCCATTTTTTGGTATACATTTTTTTCACCCTTTTCAGTGACCTTTGCTACTCACGGGATCAATTGTTATTGTGTATGTGCATCGATATCTTCACCGCAATTGTAATATCGTCGAGGTACTTATACCTCGGTGCCGGCTTCAACAAGTCATTTCACACTATTGAGTATGGAAGTCGGTTCCATTCTTTGGTAAAGTTTTTTTTACGTAAAACCGGTGAAACACTTATCATAATATGGTGAATGTTGTAAACACGTGCAAAAGGTATATACGTATCAAAATTTAGTTAAGTGAATGTTACTTTTAAGATTATCTTAATATGTATAAGTACCTACTGATGGAGTTTCCTATAAAAATATAAATAAATAAAAAAGATGGAAAACTTCACCAGAGAATGACGTCACCGATATGTTCCGTCTGTTTCGTTGCAGTTACTACTTTAAATCTTTATTACCTTGTGTTCTTATTCAAGATTTACAGCGCTTTTACTCCAAGGAAAAAACAGACGTTTTCCAGGTCACGTTGTCGCTTTACATTTTGATGGCACAAATACAATCTTGATTAGCAACTAAATATAACATAGAGCGTACCACCCCTATAGGTATTTAGTTTGTGATTCTGTATATGAGTTTTTTCCTATCAGGTTAATATTTCCAAGTTGTCAGGGCTGACGATATCAATATCGCATACCTTTTTACGATTTGTTGCTTTTGAATATTTCTGTTGTGCTGGTTAAAAAGCAGTCTAGCAGTCTAGCGCCTCTTATCTCCTAAATCTCTTGTGGATCTGAATATAATTATTCTGTATGCATGTGTATAGCTCATCTCCTGCTCAGCCGCTGGACAGATTCTGATATATTTATTTGGGAGGTCCCCAGGATGGTTTCGATCCACAATTACCATGAGACAGTATACGTAGGGCGGCAAAATTAGTGATGGCTGAGAAAATAGGATTTGAAATACGAATCGACGCGCACACGGCTAGTCAAAGAAAAATCCTCCAAATGACAAATGCCTAAGGGGTTAAATCGTGATCAATGGTGTATAAATATATTTAGCTCCACAGAAACTTCAACTTGCATCATCATCATCAACTTTAACTCAATCTAATCACTAATTAACAGACTTCGAAAAAAGGAGGTTCTCAATCCGACAGGTATGTTTTTATTTCACTCTTTTTTCAACCTTTGTTACTCATGGGATCAATTGTCATTGTGGTGTAGGTATGTTCACCGATGTCTTCACCCGCTACTTTAATATCGTCTAGGTATAAGCACGTATTTTTTAGTTATTGGAGTGTAAATCAAAACCGCTAGTCCGATTTTGATGAAATTTAAATGGGACCACACGGGAAGCACTAGCTTCCCGTTAAAGAACGATCAAAATCCGTTCACCCAGTCGGAAGTTATGCGGTAACAAATATTTAAAAAAAGTAATTAAAAAAAAGATACGGGGCGAATTGAGAACATTCTCCTTTTTTTGAAGTCGGATAAAAATGGAACCGTTCCATTCTCAAGTTCCATTTTTAATTAGTGTAAAAATGTTTTTTTTATCCCAAGGTTTTATGATTTATTACATTAACAACATGCTAGGCGGAACTTACGTTCAAATATTTGAAGGAAAAATTAGTTGGACAAAGTGACAGGACGGTATTCTGTAGTCAGAATCAGTAGGGTTCAAGTCACACTAGCATCCGAATTTTTCCTTCAAATCATCATCATCATCATCATCTCAGCCATAGGATGTCCACTGCTGGACAAAGGCCTCCCCCATTGATTTCCACAAGGACCGGTTGGAAGCGGCCCGCATCCAGCCCTTGCCTGCGATCTTAGTCAGGTCGTCTGTCCACCTAGTCGGTGGCCGTCCTATGCTGCGCTTGCCAGTCCGTGGTCTCCATTCGAGAACCTTTCGGCCCCAACGGCCATCGGTTCTTCGAACTATATGCCCTGCCCACTGCCACTTCAACTTGCTAATCCGCTGGGCTATGTCGGTGACTTTCGTTCTTCTACGGATCTCCTCATTTCTGATTCGATCACGTAGAGAAACCCCGAGCATAGCCCTCTCCATAGCTCGTTGTGCGACTCTGAGCCTGTTCAGAAGGCCTATAGTCAGAGACCACGTTTCAGTTCCGTAAGTCATCACTGGTAACACACATTGTTCGAAGACCCTCGTTTTCAGGCATTGCGGTATTTTGGACGAGAAGACGTCTCGGAGCTTTCCGAACGCTGCCCAGCCGAGTTGGATTCGACGATTGGCCTCTTTCTCAAAGTTGGACTTACCTAATTGGACTGTATGTCCTAGGTAGATGTAATGGTCAACAACTTTGAGAGTCGAGTTCCCAATTGATATGGGGGCGGGCGCAACATGGGCATTTGACATAATTTTCGTCTTGTCCATGTTCATTTTAAGGCCCACCCTTAGGGAAACTCTGTTGAGGCCTTCGAGCATCGTGCTGAGGTCTTCCATGGATTCTGCCATGACCACAATATCGTCGGCAAACCGAAGGTGAGTGATGTACTCGCCGTTGATGTTGATGCCGAATCCTTGCCATTCCAAGAGCTTGAAGGCGTCTTCCAATGCGGCAGTGAACAGTTTCGGAGAAATAACGTCTCCCTGTCTCACGCCTCGTTGCAATGGAATCGCCCTCGAAATTTGCTCTTGTACTCGGACCGACATGGTGGCGTTATTGTACAAACACTTCAGCACTTCGATATACCGATGGTCAATACGGCACCGCTGGAGAGACTCAAGCACCGCCCACGTCTCGATCGAATCAAAGGCTTTCTCATAGTCCACAAACGCTAAACATAAGGGCAAGTTATACTCTTCGGTCTTCTGTATAACTTGCCGCAGCGTATGGATGTGGTCTATGGTGCTGTAGCCTTTTCGGAAACCGGCTTGTTCGGGAGGCTGGAAGTCATCAAGCCTACGTTCGAGACGATTCGCGATGACTCTTGAAAACAGCTTGTAAACATGGCTCAGAAGCGAAATGGGTCTGTAGTTCTTAAGCAATGTGTTGTCACCCTTCTTAAAGAACAACACCACTACGCTTCTGTTCCATGCTTCCGGCGTTGACCCTTCGAGGACAACGGAATTAAAGAGCTTCTGAAGGACTTTCAGTATCGGTGATCCACCCGCTTTCAGAAGCTCTGATGTGATTCCGTCGTCACCCGGTGCCTTGTTGTTTTTAAGCTGCTTCAGAGCCATCCTAATCTCGTATAGGCTGATGTCCGGGATGTCTTCGGTATAGTGCCGGGTCAGCTTGGCTCCTTCAAATATTTCAACGTAATTACAGAATATGTTTTATAAAGGTATTAATTTAAATTTTAATAATAAATTAAGTGACCGCTTTTCTACATTCATTGAAACATATGGTTTGAAATCAATAGTACTGTTTAATTACATTATAGATATCAAAAAAGAATTTACCAAAATATGGAACCAACTTAAACACTCAAAAGTGTGAAATAACTTGTTGAAGTCCATTCGAGTTTTTGTTTATATAACCGAACTCAATAATACTTTTAAAAAATTACTTTATCAAATAAAACTACCAACAAACGGAAATGTTTGTTAGTCGTAACACTTTTAAGTTTAAAATTCTACGGCGATCCTGACGATCTTACGATCTGACGCGAGTTTAACATTTACTCCTCATACAAAAGTGCACAACGCCGCTAAAGAAGTTTACACATAAAACATACGGGCCGCATTGAGAACCTCCTCAATTTTTTGCAATCGGTTAAAAGAGATAATGCAAAATACTCATAACAAGTCTAAATTATTCAGTGCCCCCACATATTTCGTCATCGTGAAACAATTTGAATTAGACACAATTGATATTCAAATTGTTGGCGCGAGATCCTACCTACCTCCGTATAAAATTATCATTTCAATCATCCCTACTTCGATATTTGCATCAGTAGACATACGCCTAAAGGCATGCAAACGTGCCTCGGTTGGCGAACGGAAGCTGTTTCAGCAAAAATGTTTTGGAAATGGATCAAATAAATGTGTCGATCGACCAGCCTGCAAATCGCTAAATTTATATCGGGAATCGGGTAGTTTTAGGGAAAGGATTATTTAAATGGCACCAAAAAAATACATGTGAATCGCCAAATGGCAGTAAATGGTTAGAACGCATTTAATTTTGAAGCTATCACTATTAGATCGATTATTTACAAACTGGTTGACACACACATGTTAAATGAAACTTGTGTAAGTCTAAGTAAGTGTAGCAAGTAAATCAATAAATAGTAGATATAGTTAAACAAATATTTCTCCGTGTCGAAACATTCATAGTACCTAAAGGTGTTTAATTTATTGTTATAACAATTAAATGCTTTCTAGATTTATTTATTACCTTACCTGCAATTATCTCTATTGAATCATTGTGGTATGCCACTGCACTACAGATGCTAATGAAGTTTAGATGTATTTGTAGTATGATGGGTAAATGTTTACGAACATAAAAAGTTGTTGACAAGATGAAGTCGTCGTTGTATCGTATGTAAACACATCTCCGTACTGAAACGGATCAGCCGGGTTTTCAGGCGCGCGGACACATCGCGAGTGCGGGCGGGGACAGCCCAGCCCGACTGTGTAGTGACTGTAATCTAACCTGTGACCGAATGCTGAAACGAATCTTGTTCCTAACCTCGAACACTACACAACAAACTATGCTCAAGCTACGTATCTACGCATCCAGTCATTGACGCATACTGATTTTTTATTATTCTGCGTCTTGTTTCATTTTACAAGCTTCTTTATACTTCGCTCGTTGTCATACTATAGGTACCTACTTCTCACGACCGTACTGATATAGCTCATACAAAACCACAGCCACCGCGCCACAACAAACAACTCTGCTAGCCCTTGACACAAACTAATTAATTAGTATTCGAGAGCTTCGAAATCGTCACGTCATGTAAAATTACCACGAAATTGATTTTGGTTCTACCTATATGGTTTCCCCATCTATGGTTTCATTCGAACGCCACACTCTACTTTGGTTAAAAAAGCTCTAAAGTTGACGTCAGCGTCTGGTTAATATTATAGTCATCATCTCAGCCATAGGACGTCCTCTGCTGGACATATGCATCCCCAATAGTTTTCTACGAGGACCGATTGCAAGCGGCCAGCAGCCAGGCCTTGCCTGCGATCTTAGTCAGATCGTCTGTCCATCTGGTCGGTGGCAGTCCTATGCTGCGCTTGCCAGTCCGTGGTCTCCATTCGAGAATCTTTCAACTCCAAGGGGCAGCTGTTCTTCGAGCTATGTGTCCTGCCCACTGCTACTTCAACTTGCTAAGCCACTGAGCTATGTCGGTGACTTTTGTTCTGCTACGGATATCCTCATTTCTGATTCTACCGCGTAGAGAAGCCCCGAGCATAGCCCTCTCCATAGCTCGCTGTGCGACTTTGAGCCTGCTCATAGTCAGAGACCACGTTTCCGTTCCGTAAGTCATCACGGTGGTGCCGTAGTGGTACCGGCCTAGACCGTGCCGTAAGAGCCGGCTAATCCCTTAGCCGGCTCTTACGGCACGAACAATCTGGTACGTGATCCCTCACGTACCAGAAGGTGGGCAGCAGCGCCTTCTGAGGATCGGAAATCATACTGCGCTCGTCGACCCGCCTGCCAAGCGTGGCGAGTATTGGCAAATCCCCCCTGAATGGGGGAGGCATATGTCCAGCAGTGGACGTCGTATGGCTGAGATGATGATGTCATCACTGGAAACACACATGATGATAGAAGATTTTCGTTTTCAAGCATTGCGGTGTTTTGGATGAGAAGACGTCGCGGAATTTCCCGAACGCTGACCGGAATTATAGCTGAAAGTACGGAGCTTCTATTTGCCACCATTCAACGAAGACGTCGCTATCTACCGAAAGCTGCTCATCATTTCATTCAACTATTGACTTCTTTCTCTTGAGTAGGCCTCGCGGATTGAAAGACGTGAGAGGTTGATATAATAGCTGAGCGATCGACATTACGGATTTGATAACTTGGCCTGGCTTAAATGTCCTTGAATTCCCTATTCGTATCCTTCTGCAGCTGGAGCTGGAGCTGGAGCTCGAGCAAACCCAGCCGGTTCCTCTCTGTAGCACTTTCTTCGCAGTCGATGGTTTTTTTTACATAGACATAGACATAACTTTATTGTGGCAAAAAACAAAAAAAATACAATACAGATGATGAGAAGTTAAACTATTTATCTCTATACTTTACTGATTATAAGCTTACGTTTGACCACGGTCTCACCCGATGTTAAGTGAAGACGCGGTCTAAGGTGGAGCACGTAAACTTAGAAGGAACCTATTTACTCGCGACTTGAAGACTCCGGTGTTGTACCTACCTATCGGGAAACACAGACTCCGGCAGTGAGTTCCACTCCCTGGCAGTACCTACGCATTATAAACGGGAAGCAAAACGCTTCGTGCGTAACGGTGGTATATCTATCATGTAACGGTGGTGGATGTAATCCTGTTCTGAAGTGTAGGTACACGACACGTGGCATAATTAATAAGAAAATAAAAAATATATAAAGGTATACATAATGGAATATTTTGTTCATATAATCATCAAGGACGCACATATGAGCGTTTGAACAAAGGTCACTGAAAAGGGGGGAAAAAAAATCCAAAAAATGGAACCGACTTGAACACTCAAAAGTGTGAATTAAATTGTTGAAGTCGGTACCATGATAGTTCAAAAGTAACTATTCTCAAAATATTGTGAGCACGGTACCGACATCGAATCCAGCCAGCTAGATTGAGGGGTACCTGCTGGCATCAATTTCAATAGTACTTCGATAGTAGTAGATACTTTTCTTTTAAAAGTATATCCCTACTTACACATTCCATTTTTGCTAACTTTTCTTCACCTTAGTGTGAATAACTGAGAAACTATGAAAGAGAGAGAGTTGGGAGATTCCATATTTATCGCCTTTTTAGTTCGTACCAAGTTCGAAGGTTAATAGCGACATAGTTAAGTATTTACCTAGCGAAGGCTATAGAATATAATTTCACACTTACACGAAATCACAGCATGTTTACGAACTCGTGTCAAAACGTTTTCACAGAAATGAACAGAGTAGAAATAATGAAGGCCGACACCTCGCTCTACCGAAGCGTACCCAAGAGTTTGTTTACGAGCTCGCGGCATATAATAATTATTGATCAGATGGTCGCGTCCCACGATCTTATCGTTATCGAGTGCGGACATTTGTTTAATAACGAGCAGCTTTATGAACCTTTTCCGTGATACGTGAACTATAAACTGTCTATTGAAAAGTCGATGCCTGAATGTTCCTATGAATTAATCATTTCTAGGGTACATAAGTACAATAATAGCATACCTACTCGTATCGCAGTAGGGGCACAAAACAGATACGTAGTAGGGCCGATGAATGTGTAGCCATTGTGTGCAGCCGTCATTGCATTACTTACCTAGACATTGTACCCAAAATGTAATTATTGCACTTGCGTAATACACATACGACTTCTATGGGTTTGCCCGCTATGTGAAGCTTTCGGACATCATGCTATTGTGTTGCTTACACCTAAATAACTAGTCCGGTACCTCAAGCTATATCTACAATTTACCGCTCTCTCTAATTTATTATTAAATATAATTATCTCCTCGATTGGTCTCGTGCCGCGCTCGCGCTCGCGCACCGGCAGCGGCACCGGCATCAGTGCCATCAAACATTGTCACAATACACGTACATATCTATCATCTGTTGTTGTCAACTTGAAAATAGCTCAGCTTATAATGATCTCGGGTAAAACGGCAACACAGAATCTTCTTTAAAAAATTTTAAACCTATGAATTTTTCTATACAATCCAATAATCTGAACGTTCCAATAATCCGGCACAAGGTAGTTTTTAATAGTGGCGGATTAGTGAGACTCCATTGTTGACTGTATAGTTAGGATGTACTTGTAAAGCCAATACATACCTATATGCAATGATCTTCGTGTATTCATTGCATATATGCATTATTGAGGTCAGTTACAATCGCTGTCGACTTTCATTTGACAGAATTAGTTATCGATATAAGTATACCCACTTACCTATGAATCGAGAAGTCAAATTAAAAACTGCCCGTGAAATGAAAGACATAATACGTATCCTATATTCCATAGGATACGTACTTAATAGTGTATCTGTGATAGCCCCTTACTAATGAGGAAGCTTGGAAGGTACCAAAACAACGTTATATATTTCAATATATAATATAATAACAAAAGTAACGGAAAATATTAACAAATATATTAAATATACGTATGAAATATTCATGTGTCTTCAACAACACAATGTTACATGCTTATAATAGTATATACCTGTTAATTGGCAAAAATAGTACCAAAATTAGTACTGATGACTTTTGTTTTTTTGTATATAACTGGCATGCGAGCTTTCTGTGCCGAGGCCTCTGGAGACATCGCCGAACAGATCGGGACGCCAGCCATCATGAGAGATTCAAACGAGCCTCGGAGTTCTTCAAACGCGTCATTCAATATATACGACACGGCGTCGCCTCTTATGATCGAATGAACAGCGTCGGATAGGAGATTATCACTGACAACATCAACCACAGCGACCCCTCGGAGCTGCTCCACGCCGAAGCACATTCTACCATCGCTCACGCTGACAAAACCTTCGCCACGCCGGCTCAGTATAATATCTTGCAGTCTATCGACACGCTCAGAGTCCGACCGTACAGAAGAGCGGTGATCTTGCAAAGCGTTCAACATTAATTCGACGCGTTTATTTTCTGTAAGTTTCGTCCAGGCGCCGGAGAGATTACTCAGTATTTTTATATTATGGCAATAGGGGCGATTATAGCGGGGGTATATTTGGTCGTAGACCGGGAGGCTGCTGCTCGGGGGTCCGTCGAAGGAAGCGTACTCGTTGATCCAGACGCGGGCCGCGGGGACGGAAAACGCGAGCTCTTGTGAATACGCCGCGTCAGCAGCCCAAATGCTGACGAACGGCGAAGTTTTGTCAGACAAAAACCCACGGACCTCCTTCGGTGTGCGGTACGCTTCTATATGAACTACGCGTCCATCTACCGGTGACGTCACTCGGTCACTGAGCGCGTCGCATACGAACAGTTTCCCTCCAACCGTAAATGCGTCAGCGCAAGAGTTCACCTTCACGCGTGAACATTTCGAGACGAGGATGCTCTTCGCCTCCCCGTACACACTCTCCTGAACGTATATCCTGCGGAGTTTCCACGGAGCCTGCGATACCAAAGGTATTGTATGATGTACGAGCGCTTCAAGTGTATAGCATAAGCATAATAATACGACGATGTGGCTCATTGATCAGTGACACTGACTTAGGAACCGCGACCGCGGGTTCGAACCCTGCTGGCGAACATATCTGTGATGAGCATATAAGTATGTTCTCGGGTCTTGGATTTTTGTGGATTGCTTCGATCAAGAATACATCTTGATCGAAGGTGGATTGTGATTATATGTCCATGCCTCCCGCGACACAGGGTATCCTAGTGCAGGGATTTGAATGAATTTGTTCGTAATCAGCCGTATACAGAAGAGTGTTGGACATAAACTGCCAAGCTAGGTTAGTGGCCTCCGACAAGTCCTAACCCCTGTTATCGCGAGACAATAAACGAGACAGACAACAACTTAACGTGCCTTCCGAAGCACGAAAGTTCTTTGTGTAAACTGCCACTAGCGGTCACCCGTCCAAGTTTTCACGATCAAGAATAACGTCGATTAACGCAGTCGATTCGTTAAAATCGCACACTTAATCTCCACTACGAGCGACCATGTAAGGTATGTTCAAATTGTACCGCATAGAGGGCACTGCGAACTGCCATTGTAAGGCTGCGTCTGCAGCATCTAATAAGGTTTTCTGATTGAGGTGTATGTCTACTACGCACCTTTTCGACATGAAATCGTTCGTGCCTTGGGTGGGTGACAGCTTCGGTCCCAGTTGTCTAGCGATAACAGTCGTTAGACAATGGCGGAGGCCCTCGGGCGGTCTGGACATTCCTGGTTTGGCTGCCTTTACCTATCTACGACCGTGATGGGTTATGGCCAACACAAGGAAGACTAGGGCACGTATTAGACTCTTCATGCTTGCCTCGTCTCCGACGGTGCAGTCTGGACTCTAGTGACATCGCACTACACCTGTACTGTGGATACCTTCGATCAAGTGATACACACGAGGACAGCGCCGGAACGTGATTATAGAAGTCCCAATAGTACACTAGTTGTACAGCTATATCTAAGGGAACTATTCACTTATATTTACCGAAGGAGATGAGTCGACGAACGCGTCCATTGCAGAATCGATATCGGCAGTTTCTGTCACAACTCCCGTGCAGCCACCACCCGCTGCAATAGCGAATGTGTCTTATATTATTAACGCGATTAGATATGATATAATTAGATACTTTAAGTCAACGATCATTTTTAAAATTAGAACATCGAGGGTCGAGGAGTACACTACAACGCCGTGGGCACCAGAAGTAGTAGGCCCGTATTAATGTACAAGAATCTATCTTGACTGACAGCACGGCTCTGTCTAATATCCTGCGTCCAATCCCATGTTTTCCATAAGTAGAGTATGAGCCCCTAGCTCAAAGTGAGAAACCAACATTCTTAAGTCGTAGCTTACACGAAATTACACGAATCACGAAACAAGGAAGGGATCAATTTTTTGTATTGGATTTTAATATATTGGAAATCTGCTAGTCACGCGGTTCTCATTTAATTTTTATCGAGATGTAACAAGTATTTTCTAACGAGTAATTCTAAGACGTGTAGTGCTCCAAAGTATGTAATATCACGGTGATGGCTAGGCCGGGGGCTCGCCGCTTAGCATGAGAAAATAACTTTAAAAAAACCAACAACAAACGACAGCACATTGTGTTATTACCTTCATCTGTTCCATCAATTAACAAATCCTGGTCAGTTGCGGTGGTTTTGAATTCTTCGGTGTCACATACATAATACACAGGAATTTTGCACCTGCACAGAAAATAAAACACGGATTTAGTCACTAGCCCCAAATAATTCTTCATTCACATCATGAGAACACAATTACCTAAGGACTCTGGTGGTGCGGCTCTAGAATCCTTAGGTAATCTAATCAAAATATTTCTATTATAAGCTGTTATAGTAAACACGTAGGTGAGGCATACAATTATATTTTCTACTATGGCTAAAGTAGTAAAGGCGATTTAGATTTTAGTAATCTACGTATCACCGAAGTGGCAGTGGGCAGGGCATATAGTTCGAAGAACCGATGGCCGTTGGGGCCGAAAGGTTCTCGAATGGAAACCACGGACTGGCAAGCGCAGCATAGGACGGCCACAGACTAGGTGGACAGACTACCTGACTAAGATCGCAGGCAAGGGCTGGATGCGGGCCGCTTCCAACCGGTCTTTGTGGAAATCAATGGGGGAGGCCTGTGTCCAGCAGTGGACGTCCTATGGCTGAGATGATGATGAATCCTTTCTTGTTCGTGGGTTCTACGACAACTTCGTGTACGACTGCGACGCGGAGTAGTTGCCCGCGCGCGGAGTAGTTGCCCGCGCGCGGAGTTAATACATTCGTGGTTTATGTCCAGGTGTGCGACAACTGTTTCTACAGACTGGTACAAGTTTGTATACTACCGTGAGTTTGACACACCCGTATTTATATGTTATCATCTCACGTTTATGCATACGGAAAGCGTATACGTGCCTATGCACCATGTATCGTGGCGCATAGCCGTACGTCAGTTTGACCCATAATAGAATGAAGATGGTGAAAGTAAACTGTGTAATTCCAGTGCACATTCGCCATAATGTAACCGATAGGCAAGGAACTCTACGCCGTTATTCAAGGCTCTGAACGCTATCTTGCGTTGACCAATGATCTTTTTGGCACGCCTCGAGTCTAAAGCTTCAAGTTTATATTTGGCTGTACCATCCCAAAGATGCGAACAGTACTTCACAGCTATAATACAGACACGGACTGTCAAACCGATTCTTTCGACAGACTCGTTACAGTTCATTGACACATATAGAAAATTATTAATAATAATTATATCGTATTTAGAACACATCGTCACCGACCATCCAGTAAGATAGTTATCAAACGCTACATCTATACAGTATTTAATAAAAACATACCCAACTTGAGTGCAGAGTTCCGTGAACAGCTGACACAAAGGAGCCATTTTCTGTGTTGTCACAATATATACAATCGATTTGCTGGTATCTGACGTTTTTTGTCTATTCAAAACGCTGGCCACACATCCCAGAGTGTACAATGGGGTCTTCTCATTCATTAGTATGCCCATCGCTGCGATGGAAACCAAAATTTCATTAATATCGTGAATCAATGGAAGAGGGATCATCTGTAAGAAAACAATCGCCAAAGATACGACTCATAAAGTACTGTGGTGTGGGGGCACCGATCTCTATAACGCAGACTTTTAGTCTAGCGTAGGGTTATGAGGATCATCGCACGCCCTCATTGAAGATACTTATTTATAATGGTTATGTAATTATTTAAGTACATTAATGCCAATAAGTGCGTGTCTCCTTATTAAATTATATTATTGTGAGTTCAACAGTCAGAATGTTGACGAAGCATAAACTGTATGAGTTAAGATGTTGAGCAAAGATGCACAATAAAGTTGAACCGACATTGGTAAAGGTCTATGCTTGGGGCTTGTCTACGATACTAATTGCGAATTTGATGATCCACAGAAGAACATAAGTCATTTATATGGGCCGGCAACCTTTGCTAACTCTCGACAGCGCAATGGCACATTTAGGTAGAACTCATGGATGTTGGCAATTGAGGAGAGAAAAGTTAAGCAGCAGGCTCAGCGTGAGATACCCACCAAGGAATAGCTACGAGTACAGACTTGTTACAGATTAGGGGAACCAAGCGGTGTCGGCCCTCAGCCTTTGTAGAGACGAATAGGAGACGTCCAGTGGTAGTCGTCTAATAAGTGCAAGCAAATTAGCTCTTTTCTATTAGTTTTATAGTGCGTGGAAAAGAGTTTGTCACTAGTTGGTTACGGGTCGGGACCAGATGTAAAATAGTAGATTGTATCACAAGGGAGCAAAATAATATTTTTACAGCGAGGGCGCTATTTTGAGTCCAGAGCGGAGCGAAGGATTCGAAAGTTTTTATGTATGTGTCTCCTTCACGCTCAAACGGCTACAGTGATTTCGATGAAATTTGGTATGGAGATAGTTTAGACCCCGGATTAACACATATGCTACTTTCATCCCAAAAATGATTGTTGTTCCCTTGGGATACGCAAATAATTTAAAAAAAACCACTGTTACTCTTTCACGCTCAAACGGCTACGCCGATTTCAATAAGATTTGGTATGGCGATAGGTTCGACCCTAGATTAACACTTACGCTATTTGTCTTCCTGAAAATAATTACTATTCTCGTGGGATAAACAAATAATTCAAAAAACCTCTGTTACTCCATCACGCTGAAACGGCTATGCCGATTTCAAATTTGGTATAGCGATAGGTCAAACCCTAAATTAACACATAGGCTAAACTTTTATTCAGGAAAAAGTATAGTTCCCGAGGGATAATTGAGGTAGTGGGTAAACCGTAACTCACGCGGGTGTAACCGCGGGGCGCTAGTAGCCGCGTGGATTACGGTTTTCCCGCTGCATCAATTATTCCACGGGAATCATACATTTCATATGATTCTATATCTTCTACTCCAGACTATAATCTATCTCAGTGCAAAAATTTATCCAGATCCAATTAGCTGTTTAGGTGTGATTGACCGTATATCCATTTATCCAAACTTTGACATTTATAATATTAAGAGGGATTTAGTTTTAATTTCTCTTTTTCTTATATAACTTGCATACCATATTTTTAAAAGTACTTAGTATTCTAAGTGATATAATGTATGTCGAAGCATTTAACTACTTAGCAGGAATTTCTCTCATAAGACTAAGTGAAATGTAAATTTCTGGTTGAGAAATAAACTGAACCAAATGTTGTACATTTCTGGTCATGGTCATGGTTCAGAAAAATAAATAACTAAACAGCTTTACAAACCTGGCAGAGATGGTGAAAATTCATTGTAACATTGTAGATGTTGAGATAACAGTTTGATGTTATTCTGAACATCGATTGCATCAGTTTTTCTAATTTGGTATTCTAGTTGAGAAAATAAAATTACATTTTCTTCAATTTTTTTTGCCAATTTTACTCCTTCGCCCATATTGGCACCGGCTAGTTGTACATCTTGCATTGTGACTATATCTCGCTCAAAGTTATATTCCTTTCGATTAGGATAATCCTTAACAAGCCAGTACTGGCCAGATGTAGGCCATTCCTCAAAGTTATTGTATTTCTTTAAATATTGCTGTAAGCATATTGAAAACATTTTGTTTATATGTATATGAAAAGAAAGGCTTTTTTAAAATTATAAGTTTGCATTTTTATTTGACCACTTTTGCACTTGATGTTAAGTGATGATGCAGTCTAAGATGAAGCATGCAAGCCTAGAAGGTACCTATTCACTTGAGACTCCAGGATTGTATGTATTAGGAAACAGACACAGGCAATGAGTTCCCTTTGTTGGCAATACTGATTTACCAACTGGAGACAAAATCCTTCTTATAAATAGATGTACAATGTACATACAGATATAGTTGGTGCATTGCTATATGTCTGGTCCACCAATGATAGAAAAGGGATGGTGGAATCAAATTATGTAATTAATTAATTAATGTATCATATGTATCTTTATTTGTACTATCAGATTCCACAGCAATATAAGTGTATCTATATTATAAAACTAATTTCACTTACCTCTGCTAAGACACAATCTACTTCCAGGGAATCCAAGCTCAGATTAGCCATTTTAGCAGAATCTTAAAAAAGAAACACTGGAATAACGACAAAATAATGGTACATAAATGAAGCACACTTTGTACTGTATCTTAGATACGGCTGTAACAACTTGGATGAAAAATTGTATATATTATGATATGTTGAACAAGTTTATCTATACAGGTGCATTATACGAAAAATTTGGTACTTTGTGACCTCTGATGGATACAAAGTGATCAGGCAGGTTTGTGAAATATATATGGTTCGCACCCAATACACAGGAACAGTAAATGGGTACCTACTTACTGTATAAACAGCATTATAAAAGTAATAGGGACTCCCTGTCACAATTTGAAATTATTTAAAAAATAGCCACTAACTATTTATTACTCTGAAAACAGTGTAGTTATATTATAGTACACTGGAGATAACGCTTATCTATTGTTTCTACGTGCTCATTAGGGTCACATGGAGGTCCTGACGCTGCCTCTAGTTTGTTATTAAATTGATTACAAACGCTAACTTATCAGGTCGTATTATAGGATTGGTCCAAGTGTTGAAACACATTCAGTGAAAATGAAATATGTAATGTTGTGTGTCATATTGTCATCTCTTCGGTCATTAGTTTTAAATAAATACAGAATGTTGGAAGTATTTTCGTAGTTCGTAAGTACCTACCTACTTTATACTTTGTGGAAGGTACTAACTACATGGATATTAACATTAACACAGGTATTAAAACCTCACGCCACACTACTAAGTACTAACAAGTATTAACGTATTAAAAAATTCATAGAAATATGTTATAAAATATAGATGTTTATTAAAAGCTTTCACAAACATTGCTAGAAAGTTTTAAAACTTTCAATGGGAGACAATAATGCACGACCCAATATTTGCCAATCACAGATTACCTAGGGAAACCAATATTCCGTGTACGTATAGTGCGTTCGAGATAAGCTATGGAACAGTTAAAAACGCCCTAAACGATCACGTTTCGCGTTCGAATTGGTAAAGGTGGCGTTTTGAACTGTTATCGTTCACCGTTTGAGTTGATGAAAAGTGTTTTAAATACGCTACTGTTAGCTGGATCTTTTGTTATCGTTTTTCGACAACTTAAAGATTGATAATTACAGGTTAATTATATGCGTTATATAAACAAAGATGAAAAAATACGCCAGTATGTGTCTTCTTTCTTCCATCACGAAAATGTAATTCTCGTTATGATCGAAGTTAATATTAGAGGTATTGAAACATTTTTAAGTCATGAGTATTCAAATGAATCGTCGTATTTGACAGCTCTCGTGCAAATGGGGTGTATGTGTCATTCGACTTGGGAAATATCGTTTTGGCCACAAATGCCACATTCCCAAATCGAACGCTTGTTCAGTTGTCCACAGCCAAAAACGCCAAGTGTGCATCTCAAACACACCCATGGATTCGCAATATTTTGGGCGGGCTAACTGAAGTACATGGTCATCAATTATCAGGGTGGTATTTGTTGGATCGGTAATTGTCCGGGCGACAATTTGCTAGTCGGCGCCGTCCGTCGGCGGAAGGGTTTTTATAATTATTTTTTTATATTTTTTATATCTAGCGTAATATGTAACGATTAATTACACTAGGTATTTTCTTTAAGTAGGTAAATAAAGTAATATATTTAAAGTATATAATGAAAAAGCTAATGAATGAAAATATAAAATCCCTAACTGTCTTGTTTCCTAAATTTGATATTATGCTGTACAATATCTGTTTTTTGTACATGTTAGACTCGTGATACGTTGTCAAGCAAACAAGCTTACTATAGGTTTTTTATGCGAAAACAATTTAATGGTGCATATAATCTGATATTTTATCACATTAGTTATATTACACTGTTTGTTTTCCAAAAAAATTAAATAAAATAAATAAAAATAAATCACAATCTGAAACACTCATAATGTAATTACATATTCAAAATACGTCAAATCAATCAGGTACTTCAATGCCCGCCTCACAGTATTTAGAAATGTCAACGTCTTTCCCTCTCGCTCGAAACTCAAAATGTGGTGTGATATCGACTACGCGTAAGTACCACGTTATACCCGTAAAAAACAGTGTAAAGTAATTATGAACGTGAGTTTTAATATTATTATCAAAATGTGGGCATGTTATGCTCATTTTAGAATGGCGTATGTAATTTGTAACATGCGTCTCGTTCCCGCTCTGTCTTAGTAGTATAGTTTTACGGAGGCGGAGAGTCATCATCATCATCATACATTTTGTCGTGATCCCCTACAAATGTACCGCCTCTTGTGTGCCCTACTCCACAATAGATGGAAGTAAACCGAGGCGTTTACAACGACACGCGTCGGAACGGTATTTTTTCCAAAAAGCTAATTTTCGGGGGATTTTGAAAAAGGTTACGGGGAAATTCACACGGTCACTTGGCAACACTGTCCAGCCAGTCTAGGGCTGCGTTCAGGAGCTTCGTCGGCCAAATATTGATCGACCAATATTTGATCGATGTCTCACGAACGGCTACTTCATCGCATGTTGCAGAAGAAGGAGATGAAGTCACTTAAATTGTTCATGGATCACATGATAGTTACTACTGCTTAAGCCACTTTTGACAGCCGACCAAGATTTGATCGATTCTAGAGGTAGAAAGATTATGGTCTCGTCGAACATAATTTTCTCTGACAGGTTGACGTGAACGGTCATGATCAAATATTGGGTGGAGCAAATAATGCTCTAGTTGAGTTCGGGAACGCCGCTCATCCGCTGTCAGAGCAAGATATGGCTTGGCCGATGGAGCTGCTGAACGCACGCCTGAACGCAGCCCTGAACGCACGCCAGTCCGCAAACCGTAGGTTTCCCGATGTAAGTAATCTGTAGTCCAGTCCAATCCAAATCCAATCGTCCGATTTCAAAGTGGTTCAATGTTCACAAAATCACTTTTCATTGTTAAATTTTTAGAACTCAAGAGTTGAGACTTGTACCATGCCGGAGGATACAATAGAAAAATTCAAACTTCTGGGGTTAAATGAACAAAAAGCTAAAGAAACTCTAAAAAATGCCAGCGTTACCAAATCCTTACTTGCCGCTATAAAAGAGGTTAGAAATTATTATTAACCAGTGTTATGTTCATTAGACTG
Source organism: Apeira syringaria (assembly GCA_934044485.1). Lineage (NCBI taxonomy): Eukaryota > Metazoa > Arthropoda > Insecta > Lepidoptera > Geometridae > Apeira > Apeira syringaria. Next base: position 19,913,215 of record OW203663.1, on the reverse strand, counting down.
TGATATAATTAATAGTTGATTTTTGGGGTTGTAGGTAGATGTTGCATCATTGCCTCCTGGCGGCGGAATGTTAATATACCATTTAGCGACCAAAATTAAACCTCAAATTTTGAGCAAGCTTCCATTCGTATGCGATTATGTTGCTCGAGGAAAATTGGATTCTAGCCTCCGGATCGATGCTGCGTTGGAATACCTTCTGAGCACAGTGAACGAACCAAACGTTGATATCAATGGTTTCGAAAAAGCTTGCGGCATTGGTGTGGTAGTCACACCAGAGCAGATAGAACAGGCTGTTGAGAAACATATGGACAAGATCAAACAAGAACTATTAGTTAAGAGGTATCGGTTTAATTCTGGCATTGTTATGCAAGCTGTAAGAGTAGAACTCCCTTGGGCTGATGGCAAAGCTATAAAAAATGAAGTGGATATACAGGTAGAAATCAAATTATGTTGTGCATGTCTAACCGTGTCAGCTTACGGTTCACTTGACCTATAAATAATTACACTTTTTTTTAGATTTTAGACTTACTCGGCCCTAAAACAGAAGCCGATTTTGCTCCATTGCCAAAATCTGAAAAAAAACCTAAAAGTAGTGATCCTGGGAAGAAACCAAAAAAAGATGATAATAAAGGTATTCTGATCTTATTGTTTTCTTGGCTATTGAAACAAATCCTAAGGGCACTGAGAGCCCAGTCTTCAAGCCATTAGTTTGGTAGGTATTCATTATTTTGTAATAAGTAACAGTGAATTGATTTGAACATTCAAGCTTTGGATTATTTAAAGAGTACAGAAATGTGTATATATATATATATATATATATATATATATATATATATATATATATACATACATATATATATAGGATATATATCTTTTTATACATTTACTATAAAGGTATTTCTAGATTCCTATTCTATATTATGACTTACCAGAAATTTAAATCACCCTTCTGTATTCAAATCGAGTAGTTTTTGTTATTGCAAAAGAAACTAATTCGATATAAATCTGAGGGAAAATCAATAATGTGCAATGCTAATGAGAAGACAGTTTTCTTCCTCTCACACTCATTACTAATCATTATTATAGGAAATACACAAGTACTAATTTTTGCTTGGACTCTCGAGTGTGTATCCCAGTCTAACTACAATGTTGATTCTATGAGATGTTGGAACCACTCATCTATTTATTATTTCATCCATGAATTTCAAATATTTTTATTTTATTACAGCAAAATCAGATCAGCTAGATACATCTGATGATGTTGGGGGTGCATTATCAATAAATGAGCTCATGAAAAAGTTGCCATTCCATGCTCCTGGAGAGAACTATAAGTCTGATGGTTATGTTGTTACCCCTGATACAAAGAGGTTATTAGAAGAGCATTTAAAAATCACTGGGGGGAAAGTAAGAACTAGATTTCCCCCAGAACCAAATGGGATCCTTCATATAGGACATGCAAAAGCTATTAATATTAATTTTGGGTATGCAGCTGCTCATGATGGTGTATGTTTCTTGAGATATGATGATACAAACCCTGAAAAAGAAGAGGAGAAGTTCTTTGTTGGTATTAAAGATATGGTAGAATGGCTTGGTAAGTTATTATCTTAAATATTTTAATTTCATCTTTGTTTTACAACACAGGAGCATTAGCATGTTATAATCATAAGTTAACTATGTACAAGCTGCACTCTGCGGTTTCATCCTTGTGGTGATGAAAAACGGTGGTGATGATGATGAAATCCTATCATCACTCATCATAGTGATGATGAGTGTGATAAAAAAAATATATATCAGTGCATATATCAACATCTGTCATGTAAGTGAACTGTCTTAGTTCATTCTAGGTTATTAAAAACAAAATAGTTTAATGAAAACTATTAATTAAATGTATCAATTAACAAACTCATGTATTATGATGTATACAGAGAAAAATAACTCGATCTAAACAATGCCCCCACAAAATAGATTCCACAGGATAATATAACTGTGGCATGACGATGATGGAATAACACATAGGCTATTTTTTAAGTAGCTTATGTGTTATTCCAGGGTATAAGCTGTCAGCGTGAAGGGGTAACATGCAAATAACAAACATACAAACAGACAAACTTCAAACAAACCATCCCCTTCATAATAAATAAATACATTAGTGTGATGCTATTTACTATTGCTAGGAGAAATTCAACCTTAATAAAATTGATTTTTACTTTTATGTATTTAAAAAGAAGAATTTTACTTTTTAGGCTACATACCATATAAAATCACTCACTCATCCGACAATTTCGAACAACTTTATAAGTGGGCTGTGGAACTAATCACAAAAGACCTGGCTTATGTTTGCCATCAAAAGTCAGAGGAAATCAAAGGATTTAATCCACCACCTTCACCATGGAGAAACAGGCCCGTTGAGGAAAGCTTACAATTGTTTGAGGTTTGTGTTTTTAATTTCTTAATAAAAAAATTAATTCTATACTTAATTTAGGGACTTTGACTCGTACACCGACTATGTCAATCCCATAGTGTTCACCCAGTCTCATATCATTGATCAATCTGTGTGTAGACTCATAGAGTACCCTAGCTGTGGCAGACATTTGCTCAGCCAAGATACTCTGGAACAGACCCACATCAGGTTGATTTACATCAGCGAATTCAGACAAATCATGTCTTACAGATGCACTCTGAACACACTCCCTCAGAAAGTGATTAATTTCTTGTGGGTTCTTAGAGTTGAGTTTGCATATCCATAATCAATGTTTTCTTAAGAGCCAGATAATTCAAACCAAATATCAGTCCAGGCCTACGCAGACTGGGAAAGCATGGCAAGGAATTTGATTATTACCAATGGACATTCAGACGTGTTAGGGGCGTTAAGTCTGGAGACCTTGCGGGCCATAAATTGGGAACATTTCGTCCAATCCACGTATTGAGAAAGGTCTCACAGTAAGGCGATAGTGTGCCGGACACCCGTCGTTTTGGAAGCCGATGGCTCGATCTTCTTCGAATATCGACACATTGTTCAAAAATTCCGGGAGATCATTTTCTAAAAATTCTATGTAGTTATCACCGTTAAGGTTGTCTGGTAAGCAGTGAGGTCCGATGAGGTTCTTACCGATCCCTCCCGCCCAAACATTCACTGAAAATAGCGGGTAGTGTGAGGCTTTTCTCGTCACATATGGATTTAGACCTTTTGGTGCCCATGCGTGTAAATTATGCTGATTAAAAGTTCCTTCTCGTAAATTATGACTGATCCGTCCATAGTCATACTCTTTAAAAAACATCCATCTTCAATGTCGGTATGCAGGCGGTAAACAAATTGACAGAACTGCATGCGTCGCTCATTATCTCCTACCAAATCTGGAACCAAGAATTAAATCTTTGTAAAAAACAGAGCCTCCGCTCTCCTTCATACCGCGCCCCAACGTTGCTCCGTCCAGTCGCCGAGATCACTCACTATTATTATTTATTAGTTTATTGCGCATATGACCATGCAATACTTATATCATATAGGTATACCTATATGATATAAGTATGGCATGGTGTCATGTGATAATTTTGGGTAAAAAATAAATATATATCTAACTGACAATAATATAATTTTATTTTTGACATATTTTATACCTACATTCATAGAGTACCATTTTATTATATATATGCATTATCCAGCTTTACTCATGTTTATAGTCGAAGTTTTCCCGAAACCTTAGTCTAACCTTTGACTATCGTCAAAAACAAGTAAATGTGAGTAAAGCTGATAAAACATAATTATATATAACAATGTGTCAAACTCACGAGAATTTTCAATCAAAAAAGTAGCTTCTTTTTTAGTTTCCAGTGCGGTGTCTGTATTTTCTTTGGTCTGAGGCTAAATAGTGTCACACACAGACGGTGACAGAATGTATAAATATCTTTTCAGGATATGAAAAATGGAAAAATCGATGAAGGTGATGCTACACTCAGAATGAAAATAACTTTGGAAGAGGGTAAACAGGACCCAGTTGCATACAGAATTAGATTCAAGCCTCATCACCGCACTGGTAATAAATGGTGTATTTACCCCACTTACGACTATACACACTGTTTGTGTGACAGCGTTGAGAACATCACTCATTCATTGTGCACTAAGGAGTTTCAGTCCAGAAGGTGAGATCATTGCATCAAACAAACATTGTAAATCAGTATATTTTATTGTCTCTCTCTGTATGTAATCAGGGCCATGCTCCGTTATATATAGGAGGTAGGATGGCTCGGATAGTGGCTGGCGGGGGAATGCACACAACACCCCAAGCGGGACGTCAGTGCACGACTCAGAACCCCCAACTCGAATAAGAATAAGAATACTGGCACCAGAATTCAAGCTATTTCTTTGACCTTTTCAAACAAAAAAGAATTTCTCTATTCGGTCCAAGCTTCTATAAGTAATTGGGACACATTCTTAAAACATTTATTAAAAAATCCAATTGAATAAAAACTTCCTCCTTTATTGAAGTTGGTTCAAAGCTGTTAAATGGCACTAATTCTGCTAATCAATAGAAGACTAGGACTAGATTAAAACAGCTGTATTATATTTACGCCAAAATTAAATTTCTTATAACTCCATACGACGCTATCTTTAATATTAAACTAGTTTTATTCAATTGCTGATCAATTGCGGGTAGCTCTAGGCGGTACTAAATTAGTTGCGACTTATTTTACTAAAACTACCCGTGATTTTAATAAAAGATCTAACTTTAGTGTTGTTATTGATAAGTGTCACACTAATTTGGACTTTATAGTAACCATTTAAGAACTTATCTTTTTATGATGTTTCCAGAATTTTAGTTTAGTTAAACAAGAGAATCACTACCATTTTCGTTAACTCATTACAGGTATTTCAGTTTCATTTACTCGTATGGATGTAAATAATGTTTCAGATCATCATACTACTGGTTATGCAATGCTCTTGGGATTTACTGCCCCGTGCAGTGGGAATATGGCAGACTCAATGTTAATTACACGGTCGTTTCCAAGAGAAAGATAGCGAAACTTATACAAGAAGGCATTGTTAATGGTAAGATATCAATGTGTAATTCACAACCTGGCCGTTACTGCAATTTTGGAACAAATACATTATTTTAGAAACGATCGTAATATTATTTATGCGAACAGGATTTCACAGCTGTTGTGGTGACTCTTAATCTCTGCTTCCGCGGCCCTGGATTCGAACGCCGGCTAGCGCACACTTTTCTGCCTTTAGCACACATGCTTGGGGAATGTGTATGTATGCATGCCGCCCGCGATACATGGAAACCTAGTGTGGGGCGTGTGTTTGAATACACTTGTTAGCAAAACATAATACAGAGAGCATTTCATAAAGGCATTGTAAAAGCAGAAAAGTCTGTTCTTTTTATAAATAGTTACCAAACGCGGTAGTGTGTGTGCCCGTACGCACGCGCTGTAGCATTATGCGAACTGTGACAAATATGAAGCCTGCCAAGCGAGCGCTAGTGGGTGCCATCGTTGGCACAGATTGTCATAGTTACTTAAGCTCTCACTGTACCGTAGGCGCAGCTGATGGGCGTTTATATCTCCTACAGGCCTTTAGTTTGCTTATTTATTTAGTTTTACCATGATTTTACCAACGAGTGTTTTTTCAACACTTGTCCAAACACTTAGCCGTTTATTTACAAGAGTCGAGTGGGATATTCTAGTAAAAACACCTGAACAATACGGTGGCTTGCTTATTTTGTTAACCACGCTAGACATTCACCCAAATCGTTAGAGCCCCTTATATAAAGGCCGAGGTTTTTAATGGCCGTGGAAGTTCAAATAAGAACACACTGTATAACACGTCACCTAACAAGAATCGAATTCCGGGAAGCAATGACATACCCGTATACGCTTCTATACGTATATCTCCCTGTGGATATCAATGGAAGAAGTCAATGGCTGAGATGATGATGATGAATGTCATACGGCAAACTTAAGAGGAAAAGGCTCATTTTTAATATCATTATCTTATGGTACCTACCTATTAAACCATAACTGATTAATTGTTCAAAATTATCGCCATCGTTTCAATACATTGAATACGCTTCTGAATCTCAACGACTGTACTCTTCACAGTACTTATACTTCCATTTAGAACATACCATATCATCGATTGTATCGTACCCCTTTTTGTGAATTCATCTTTACATATATCTAGAGAGAGTACTGACCTACATAAAACGTTGTAATACGTTTGTAGACTGGGATGACCCGCGGCTGTACACGCTGAGCGCGCTGCGCCGCCGCGGCGTCCCGCCCTCGGCCGTCAACGCGTTCTGCGCCGCTCTCGGCGTCACCGGCGCGCTCGGCGCAGTCGACCCCGGGATGCTCGACGCACACGCCAGGGACGCACTCAATGTCTCCGCACCGAGGTACGGCACTCACAGCCTCGGCCGACAAATCAAAACTGGTCTATGACATCTCGATTGGTTTACTAGGTTAAGCAAATTCTCTGCGTTCTCAACTACTTGGATTAGTCATAATATATATTACGATATATTGATACACTTATATAGACACACTTTATTGATGCATATATACGTATAGTGACGGATCTTTCGCAGCGGGGTAGGCTAACACTAACTCTTTCCACTTGTTGACACTTTATTCTATTTCTTTAATCTATATTCTATATATATGACTTTTTACTTCGGACTAGCTTTTATTAATACCTTATAAATTAATTAGATACACTCACCAAATATTTTAATAATACTGTTTTAAGTGGATTTTTTATCAAAGGAATTGTAAATAATATACATATAATTACGTAGTACACCTTTTTATGAGTGTGAGCATTGTTGATGGCACTCTTGAGTCCTAATTATTACCGCCCGAACAGTAAATACAATTTTAGTCGTATGTTAATGATTATATTTATCATATTTTGTGACTTGAAGCTGTTGGTATTTTATAATTATTAATATAATTTTGTCTATTCCAGAGTAATGGTGGTGCTAGATCCATTGAAAATCACAATAGAAAACTTCCCGGGTGACAAGCCAATCGTAGTGAATGTGCCGGACTTCCCCAGTGAGCCAGAGAGGGGATCTCACACCGTCCTGTTCAATAAAACCGTCTATATAGAATCTACAGACTTCAAGGAAGATCCAGAGAAAGGTTTCAGGCGATTGACCCCCTCTCAGACTGTTGGTCTGAGACACGCTGGCTATGTAATCAAGGTAAGACAATAGTACTGTATATTAGACTAGCGGACCCGACAGACGTCCTGCGTGCAGCTCCAGGTGAAATTTACTTAATTTTTTTTTGTTGTGAATCTAAACCATATAATAACCATATTAGCATATTGATATAACCATAGAATGTTATCACGACGTAAAAGCTAGGTTTAATCCGCTGCCGCTGGGTCATAAGCTCCATGGCTTCCGAGTTCGCTCCTCTATTATATCTAGGATAAAACGGGTACCAGCTGTGGGATCGAGGCCGTCTTTTTAGAATAGGAAATGTTGAAGCGTATTACTGTTACTGCTAGGCTATGGCTAGAATAAAGATACCGTTATACCGTCCTGACCTTTTTCGTTTTTTGACGTGATAACGTTTTATAAATTGATGAATACCAGCAACACTCATGAAAAATAGTAACGTTCCGCGTAACGTTCCACCTGAGTTTTGTATTACATAAAATAATCAAAGTCAAAGTCAAGGTCAAAGTCGAAGTCAAAGTCAAAGTCAAAGTCATAAATGATTATGACGTTATCACGTAAATCTATCGTCCGTAAACCGACTTTACAGACAACCAATTTTTTTTTATATGTATATAAGTCTTTTTAATTATTGATAGGTCGGTTGTCCTGTCTTAATTTATCACCGGCTATCCACCTTATTATGTGGTCACAGGTGGTAAACTCAAAATCAAAATCATTTGTTTATTTCCAAGAAAAAAATGTTACCTCTTAGGTCTTATAAATTATTTCCTGTATAAGTTACAGCCGGCAAGCAGACGTGCACATATTTGAATTCTTATACCTAAAATATACCACTTAATTACTCCATAACGCTATAAAACATTTCATTAAGAGCCGGTCAAATTGTTCTTAAATTTATTACCATCCAATATCTTAAGCGTGGCAGGAAGTTTATTAAATATCAAAATGCACATGTTGCTTAAATGTTTACTATAAATGTATTTGCGACAAAGAGGTTGGCATATTAGTCCCGCAAACCGTGATCTCTTGTCTGGTGATAACCTCGGTATCACAGTATACTTAGTCTGTACCAATATAATGGCAGTATATATCTGCAGCAGTCCTTGAGAGACAGTAAACATTAGGTAACACGGTAATGACAAATGGGATGGAACTGTTACCCTACACGCGAATAAAAGGACATTCAAAAGTCTAAAAATGTGATTATATCTGGTATTCAGCCTGTAGGTCATATGTGAAGTACATTTTTTAATATTTGAAATTAATACTCATCAGGATTTGTCCCGCCCCTTCTTCCTGTAAACACCCGCGAACTTCTGTAATGTTATCGGTACCGCTTAAAACTATAATTCCGTCTGCTAAGTTAACTATTGTGTAATAAATATCAGTTATTAGGTTCCGTGATATATACTATGTGACATTGCACTTGTACATGTTTGTGTGGCCCCAAGTTAAGTATTCCCACCAGCATTGGAACTTGTATCATGAAACCGTTGCCATTACAGGTATCTAAAGTAATAAAGGATGGAACGGGCAAGGTAACGGGGCTGGTGTGTGCGGCCACCCCCACCGACTCCGCTGACAAACCGAAGGCCTTCATACATTGGGTTTCTGATCCTGTCAGCGTGGAAGTTCGACTCTACGAGCCATTGTAAGCACTATTTAACTATTTAAAAATGCACTACATTTCACACTATGTTCCATATCGCACGTTTGAAATCAAAACTCGCCAAATCTAGCGCGTTTTGCGCTAAAATGGCAGCATACCCTTCTTATTATAATTCTTATGTATAAGAATCATATCGTATGTATAAGAAGCTCGATGTTATAGTAGATTGCTATACAAAGAGCTAAAATGATCGACAAATCGACAATCGTAGTTTTTAACCGACTTTAAAAAAGAGGACGTTCTCAATTCGACCCGTTTGTTTTTTATATATATTTTCATTGTTTTGTATTATGTTTGTTACCTCAGTACTTTCGACTGGGTGAACCGATTTACATCGTTATTTTTTTACTTGAAAGCTGGTGCCTCTAAAATTTCATCAAAATCGGACAAGCGGTTTTTAACTTACACTCTAATAACTGTAAAGTGCTACTCATACTACGACGATATTATAGTTGCGGGTGAAGACTTCGGTGAACATACACAATGATAATTGATCCCGTGAGTAGCAAAGGTCACTGAAAAGGGTAAAAAAAAAAATTACTGAAAAATAGAACCGACTTCAACACTCAAAAGTGTAAAATAACTTGTCGAAATCGGTACCATAAGCACAATATTTTGATAATAGTTACTATTGAACTCTCGTGGTACCGACTTCAACAAGTCGGTTCCATTTTTTGGTATTTTTTTTAAAAGCTGTATGTAATCGCATCAATCCACACGGGATCAAATCCCCGAAATATGTATTGATATAGCTTGTTCGTGTACCAGATTCAAACACAAAAATCCCGAAGACCCTAACGAGGTGCCCGGAGGCTTCCTGTCCGACTGCCGTGAAGACACCTTGAAGTCTGTCAACGGTTACGTGGATACTTCAATGCGAGGAGTAAGGGTTTACGACAAGTTCCAGTTTGAAAGAATAGGATTCTTTTCGGTCGATCCTGATACTACGGAAGACTCGGTGAGTTATTTATCCAAGCTAATATTAGAAATTTGAATGACAGCGCTCTGCCCCCTCCGCGTTCCCTCCACTTTAAGCACGGAATAGAGCACACAAGAATATAGGGTAGAACAGTTAGAAAGTAAAACAATTGATCACTTACATTATTCTGCTGCTACTCGGCTCTTAATACGGCAATACATTGCATTAACGCCATTTATCCTATGCCAATATCTATCACGCTCCGACTAATAGATGTGGGCCCATTTTTGTTGTGTGTAATATATAATTTAATTATTTTGTCTCTATATGTTGGCTTTTGTAGTGAAATATTTGGTTTGACTAGTGTGTAAGTACCGGTGATTTTTTTTTAATTTAACCTATTATATTTATTATCTATGTTTTGGTTTTGGCATATAATATAAGTTAGACCAATCCGAAATCAATATTGTATCCTTTGTTACAGATTGTATTCAACAGAACCGTGTCTCTCAAAGAAGATACCGGGAAATAGGAAGATGCTAAGCATACCTGTTGTTAAGGAGCATTAAATGTTTTATTTAATAATTTATTGCCTCAGATGTTTCTTGTACTTTATACAAATATATTTTGTAAATAAAATATTGTGCCTTTTATGAATCATCCATTTGTTTTGGTAGAATTTGGTGAAATCGCAGAAAGGTAAGTCGAATGGGATCGCATCATTTTATTAAAATTAATAATGTATTGGCATTAAGTGCCCCCCGAGTTTAGTAACTTATATTAATATAAGAATAAGTTAGCTTCGCCTAAACTCGATGTAACCTAGATTTAAGTTTTTAAGTTTGTGTCCAAATAAATTATTATTATTAAAGATAATAAAAGCATGTCTAAAAAAATATGCTTTTTAAAACGGGTTATTATCACTCGGCAATTGTATTAAATTAAATGTAATTAAAATATAAATAAGATAAATTTTGCCCTTGAAACTCAAGGGCAAAATTTATAAGCCATAGTTAGACCTATCGTAATGTATGGATCTGATTGTTGGGCAGCAAAAGAGGTGGATGAAAGAAAAGTGCATGTGGCAGAGATGCGAATTTTGAGTTTGTTTATTTTTTATTTATTTATTAACATTCACACAAGGTCTTCAGGATCCAAACTAGGCAGAGCCTGTACTATGGTAACCTGATGACTGATATATATACTTATATACATATACACACCCAGACACAGATCAAACAGACATGTTCATACACACAAATGTTTGACCTGTCCGGGAATCGAACCCAGGACCAGCGGCTCAGAAGGCAGAGTGCTATCAACTGCGCCAACCGGCCAGTCGAAGATGGGTGTGTGGGGTGACTAAAATGGATAAAATAAGGAATGAGTACATCAGAGGAAGCTTGAAAATAGCACCAGTGAATGATAAGTTGAAAGGGAATATATTGGCTTGGTATGGGCATGTCATGAGGAGGGATATAACAAAAAGAGTACTTAACATGAATGTGGATGGATATAGAGGAAGAGGAAGGTGGAAGAAGGTATGGATGGACTGTGTGAGGAATGATATGTTTATGAAAGGTGTGAGCACTGAGACGACTAATGATAGAAGATAATGGAAGATGAAAACATGTTGCGTCATATTTTTAAATTATTTATAAATGATGTAGTTATCATGGAGTGACATACAAAAAAAAATACAACCGAATTAAGAACCTCCTTTTTTTGAAGTAATCGACTTAAGAGACTTATTTTTAACTAGCTGATCTTTTCATACTTAAGTACAAAATATTTAAATACCCATTTAAATCGGTCTAACCGTGTCAGAGGAGGGCGGCCACAAACACCGCGACACAAGATTTTCTTTTTCGTTTCGTTCATAGAAACTCGATCGTTGTGGCGTATTATCACAAGCAAAAATAGGTGGAAATCATCTGTGGTAATTGTATGATCATAAATTAGTTATAAATCGTGGGCGGTACAGTACCCACAGTGTCATGTGACTATATCCTTGTGGCGACTACAATCGCCCTTGCCGAGTGCATGAGAGTGATGCACACAGCTAAACACTTCCAGCGATACCACATGGAACAGTGTCTGTCCTTTCGGCAGGCCCACACGTCGAATAAGATTCTTGCATATGTGAAACGGTAATTCACTATTAGTTCAATCATAAATTTTATGATTGATGTAATAGCATAGAATATGTACTGTTGTGTAGTACATATTACTTCTATGTGTAATAGTGAATTACCGTTTATGATATATGACATTTAATGTCAAACCTCACAATTGGTGCAATGATAGTTTGAGCCGTAGAGCCCATTGTTAGTAAGCCTGCTAGAAAACTTACCCTTGCTGGCCCTAGCCGTAGCACAAAAACTATGGTACCTACCGATAGTTGAAAAATAAGTCGCCGTAGGTTAAAATTGGTTCAATACGCATGCAAAGTCGAAAAGTTGAAAATTTTACCATACCCGCGTTAGAACACGACAATTGTGGGACAGCTAGGAAGACGTCTTTCTAGCTGGCCTAGCTGTAACAACTGAACCACATGATCTAGGTTCAAAATAAATATGATCAGTGCTATTACCGAGAAATATAACATGGCACTAATTATTTTCAGAGTTCTGAAATCGATAAGTTTTCAAGATATAAGCCGTTTTTTATGGGCCAGCTAGAAAGACGCGTTTCCGAACCGACTGAGAGTTCAGACTTAAAATTGTTGCTGAATATAAGAAGCAAATTATTTGTACGAAAAAATTCGTGCATACGCATTTGTTGAAACGTATTATTTTAACACACATTTAATTCAATTGCATATACCTATATATTTACACGAGCCTGGGTGTATTGATTGACGCACCTAAATAAAATTTGTTGTTTCTACAAAATTTACATTACAAAACTGTAATTGTCATGTAAGGTTTTTGTTAGATACAAGCGTAAATTACGTATTTATAGCAAGCTTTGAATCCTGATTCGGCGACTTGTTGCAATGCCTGTGGTACATTTAATTTACATATAGTGATCCCTTGAAAATAATTGTCAGCGGCATAGAAGTTGTACCCATGGTAGGTACATTTTTGGTAACGTCTAAAAACAATTGTTCCCGGAAGTGGATTCTTTAAGTATGCACGGTTAATTATTGAAAAGTATTTTCATAGTATTAGTAAACTACAACCAGTCAGCATTCTTTATGAATACAAATAAAACTAACGTTGTAATCGTAACCAATGTGTGTGCGTTGTGTACTACTTCTACTAGTGTAGTAGACTGTAGAGAGTGCGTAGCGTAGACTGTGGTAGGGGGTTGGCGAGTCGCGGCGCGCAGGCGGGCGGCGCGGCGACGGGCGGCGGTAGGTATCGAGCGTGGGCGGCGGGCGGCGGCGGGGCGGCGCGGCGCGCATGCCACAGCCACTCAGCCACAGTGTGCCGTGTCCGCGCCGCGCCGAGACGTGCGACATGCCCCACGGCTCCTCGAAACCGACTTCGCCACTAAACCACCGCTCCACTTGAAGCACCAGCATGCACACACATATATCTGACACTCGATAAGGTAAAGAACATGCACATTTCTTTTCTATAAAACTTGTTACAAATAACTTCCCCTTGCCCTCTACCATTCATTACCATGGTCTCCTATAAAGTGGTTTAAATGCGTCAGTTTGACGTGCATGTGACGTAACTGATTGTAAACCTTCGTCTTCATAATTGTTTTGTGGTTTCGTTGTTGTGAAGATACTGTGAAGCCTTTAAATTCTGTAGCGGAGCTGAGCAGGGCGGATGACTCCACTATGATTGGGCGCTATGGTATCGCTAGGTATCCGGTGTTACCAATATGGAAGCTGTATCATGTACAACTTATAAATACCTACCAATAGGATATGCCTAACATGTAATAATAATAACACTTAAGAATTCCAAACAATCGATTATTTTTTTAAACTCAACAGTTAACAGTGAGGTACCCACACGCACACGCTACTCTCTCAAATTACTAAATCTAATCTTCTTCAACGTGAATATTAAGTTCCTCAGGGAAACATTTTGCATTTTTGAGGCTTCTTTCCCTAGTCTCATTGAAATGTGATAAAAGTTCAAAAAGCCATCGTCATTTTCACGCCCACGCAGTCCAGCTATTGGTAAGGATTTGTACACACATTTAGGTCTAGGTTAAACTTAGGAGAGATAGTAGGTACATAGTGCACAAAACTGCAGTGATGAGGATTATACATGTTGTTAGAACGATTTGAAACTAACATGGGGTAGATACAATCCTGGAGGGATCCTCAGCTCACGGAGCGAGTGAAAGGGTATTATCTAGGCTCAGGTGGACAATTGGGCATCTTTAAAAGGATTCTAAACATAAACAATAAAAACGTTTGAAAATATTGTATCTATATATATAAAGTTTAATATTATGCTATGTATCTAAAAACAATTTGATTTAGTTATTAAAACTTTAAATTATAAATTCGTAAAATGTAACTCGCAAAATATTGTACTTACCTATAATTATGTAATTTTTTTAAAGTAACTATGTCACAGGCGACAGATTATTTAAAAAATAATAATAGGCTGGCGTATGACCACTTTCTTACTTTATGTTAAGTGATGATGCTGTCTACGAAGGATCACGCCTGCCTAGAAGATACCTATTCACTCCTGACTTGAAGATGCCCAGATTGTATCCATGTGGAAACACAGACTTAGGAATTCATTGAGTTCCAACCGTAACGTAAATTAGTGCGTACAGCAGGCACTATAAATGTGGAATTAAAACGCTTCGTGTGACAGGAGGGAAGGTCTGCTATATATGGTGCCGCAGTCCGTTCGGTCGTTCTTGGATGGAGCAGGAGGGATTAACCACGTCATCACTTAATATCTTGTAAGACAGCGGTCAAACGCGAGTTTATTTGCTTAAAAGTACTATCGTTAAAATTAAAGCATGGTTATTACCAAGGGCGTTGACTTTTTTCCTTTCAAGAAGTTGTCCACATTACAGAAAAAATGATAATCTTTTGGGGCAAGGTCCGGTGGAGCTCTGAGACATTCCAATCGCAGCTCCTCTTACATAGCGACCAATTGTTGTGCGGTGAGTGGTCCAGCGTTGTCCTGCAGCAGCTGTAGGCTCGAGCAATTGACCAGTCTCGGTTGTTCCACGGCTAGAGCAATTGACCAGTCTCGGTTGTTCCACGGCTAGAGCAATTGACCAGTCTCGGTTGTTCCACGGCTAGAGCAATTGACCAGTCTCGGTTGTTCCACGGGTAGAGCAATTGACCAGTCTCGGTTGTTCAACGGCTAGAGCAATTGACCAGTCTCGGTTGTTCCACGGGTAGAGCAATTGACCAGTCTCGGTTGTTCCACGGCTAGAGCAATTGACCAGTCTCGGTTGTTCCACGGCTAGAGCAATTGACCAGTCTCGGTTGGTTAACCAACCGAGACTCGTCAATTGCTCTAGCCATCAAGGCTAGCCATTCCATCAAGGTTTGCAATTGCTGACAATACAGATCCGCCGTAATCGTCTGGCCAGATCTTAAGAAGCTGTACTGGATGACACCAGAACTGCTCCACCAGACACTTACCAGTATCTTTTTTGAGTCATCATGAGATCCATTTTTCAACACAAGTTTTTATGTCAGATCACATTGTGACGGTTGAGTAATGTAACGCAGCGTTCGTGTATCGTTGTGTGCTTCACTTTATTCATGCGGTACCCATTTTTCGAGCTTTTTCACTTTTTCTATTTGTTTCAAATGAACCAAAATTTGTTTTATCACTCACACCGAAGCATGCCGCTAACTCTGTCTTGGTTTGCGATGGATCCGCTTCCACGATCATTTTAAATTATTCATTCTCAACTGGGGTCTACAGGTCCACGGCGCTTGTTCTGTTGGTCAACACCGTCAACATATTCAGAACGAAAACGCAGGACCCAAAAAAGTACCTTGTCTTCTTTACAGTACCTTCCCCATACACATCATTAATCATTCGAACTGTTCCTGTGGCGCTGGTGCTACGGTGAAACTCGTAAATAATCCAATATTTTAAGGTTCTTTCATTGCCAACAACAATACAGAACAGACACCCCTATTTATGGAATCGATAAAAAGTTACAATGTCGTGCATGGAGAAGTAGTAAAGGCTTATCTAGTGTTATCTCCGCGTAATGGCAATGAGTCCGACACAATGCAAGCGCGATTACTTAACGGGGACACAATTAGCATAACTACACGCGATAGTGGCGACGCGACACCCTCATCCTCGGGTTCATTGATGTCAACACTTCCCATTACTTATTTTTTAATGTGTTTTTACTAAACGTATTGTTTGTCAAAGGTTCACTCAAGGGCAACCCCTTGAGTGAATCTTTGACAAACAAACACTATTCTGTACAATATTTTTAAAATTTTTTGACAAAAATATATTCATTTTTATAAAAAAATATTTTTGTTGTTACCATAACACGACATGGCATTAATTCCAGATATAGAAATCTTTGCTAAACATGCCATTCTATGCCGCCGTTTCAGGGCTGTACACAACCATTACGATAAAGCTAAAACGAAGAAACGCTTTAAAACTCATTTTTTAAATAAATGTAATATTAAATATCAAGATTAATTGTTCTGTAGTTAGAGGTTCCACTTGAGAAAGTTTAAGTACAATTCGTATTTATAGATAATGGTATATACAATATGTGACACTTTTCGACCTCAATGTCTTTCTGATTCAAACCATTACAAACTCAGAAGTGAATGAAATCACTTTTGTTTCGTTATAATAATTTATTTTGTTACAATATAAACAATCTGTTCATGAGTAGAAAATCAATAGGTAGTAGTAGAAAATAGTAAAGAAGAGAACGTGGATATAGTCTATTGTTGTCTGAATGAATATGTTCATCCTTCTTTTACGAAGCAACTTCTTCGATTTTTTGTATAAGCTTCTCCCGGTAACGAATAGTACTTTTATTTGTTTTCTTATTTGGTTCTCTTATCTTAATAAACTTTATTTGAAAAGTAATTTCCTGCCTTCGCTCATGAAAGGGGGAAAATCCAATTTTACGGCATCTTGTCAGCATCATTACCTAAAACTGGAGTGTTCAATAATGAGGTTTTGTCAATTCGAGGCTCTGCGCGGGACATTTGAGAAGGCAATTAGGTTCACAAGCGGGCGGTCTGTGTTAAATATTGCTCGCAGCAGACAACTCGATTATAAGGTATCAGTCGCTAGGATATAATTATATTCTGAAAGATTCTGGCTAACAAATGAGATCATTTTATTACTCAGTGATTAATAATAATATAATAATATGGGACAACATTCACACAAGGTCTTCAGGTCCCAAACTAGGCAGAGCCTGTACTATGGTAACCTGATGACTGATATATACTTATATACATATACACACCCAGACACAGGTCAAACAGACATGTTCATACACACAAATGTTTGACCAGTCCGGGAATCGAACCCGGGACCAGCGGCTCAGAAGGCAGAGTACTACCAACCGGCCAGCCAAATCGAATATTCAAATCGAATTTGTGTAGAATTTTTGTATCAAATATTCATTTCATCTGACTGGCAAACATCTTCGATTAACTCTGCATTTTCCTTCTATCGCCGGTTTTTTTCATTCCCATCCTTCTATTCAGTTAAAAGTCATAAAAAAATTTTTCGAGGCAGGAAGGTGGTTGAACACTCCCTCGCCTGGTATTAAGGGGACTTATGGTCTACGACGGATCCTGGATGGATGCCTGCCTATAAGATGAGGTACTTTCTCTATTCACTCCTGATTTGAAGATGGTGATGTGTCAGAATGATGGCAGCGACATAACTAGCACGATTTATAATTAGATGCAGCCATTGTTTTTTGCGCCTAACAATAAGCTAACGTTGTGATCGTATATTAAACATACCCTACGTGATGGCGAATATGTGCTAGGGATGGGATGAAACATCAAATATAGTGATGACGTGATATCTCTGTCGCGTCACGTATACAATACATGTGGGTGGTTATCAGAAAGTAGAAATCGTTTGACCTTTAACATGCATCGCATACGATTCAATACCTACTAGTCATCTATGTCGTCCTTAGATAGTACTTAAACAGTTTTGCAGCCTTGCGAAATGGGCCCGCGTGATGCTTTATTAAGTGATGTAGTGTAAAGCTTTTACCTCGGCTTATGTATGAGCACCCACTGGACTACTGTTCAGTATAATCCTAAGTAATCGCCTAATTGTATTACAGAATGATATTTAGTGGTACCATTTAAGGAAGAGCGTTCGTGTCTAGATGGATTTGACACAAAGCTTTTTGGTATTTGGACATATCTCTCCTTTTTTTCTTCCAAACGTAGGGCGCTAAATATGGATGTTATATTAAAAAAATAATTTCAAGAATAAGTGGTAGATATTGTGCCTACATGTTAAATAAAATGTATGGGTAATATATGTGATTAAATAGCAATATAAAAGTGTACAATTTATTGCTACGTAAAATGACATGGACTTTAACAAAGAACACAATGAAGCTACAAAGCAGAGCGGCTCCATTAGCACGCAAAAGCAATCAGAGAGGTTGGCGAAACGTAATTTAATCAAAAGCTTCGCATGAGCCTGCGGGAGTTACGGGGGACCCTTTTCAAGGTCGACGGCCCGCTCGAGGGCCTATTGTTCATGTCTATATAGCTAGGTAGATATACTGATTCTGTGGTACAGGAATATTTCACTGGGCTTTCAGGCCATTTCAGTTTCATGACCTAATAAGCGTTAAAACTGAAAGGTTTTTGACAACAATAAAAGACATTGCAATCAGGATTTTATGATGAACAGTGTGGCTCGCCTAAAGGTGGTTTATGGTCCATAAGAGCTGTAATGGCGCGCCACCTGCCAGGGTGAGAGAAACCGCCCGAGGGAAATGTGTCAAGGCAATAAATGGGTCAAGGAGTAGGTATTATATCGCTCATAATAATAGCAAAGGCGAATCGATAACTGTATTTGGTGCTCTCGAATGATCTGCTTGTATTGTCTGAATAAATTGGAAAACAATTTTTGAATTGTCACTTCATCTGCATTTCAGGAATAAACTGCAAGGTTATCATTATGCAGATAGAAATTATAGGAGAATATAATGGGTTCGAGCCAACTCGTATTTAAGGATATAAAACAAATTATAAGAGCTGAAATATGGACATTCAAAGGCAACATCTTTGTCCGCGCCTCGTGGATTACCTAACTATAGTCGGAGCAAAACCTTACACTTCAGGAAAAGGACTCGCTCCAGTACAGGTAATAGAACGGTTTTATGAAGTATTTATAAGCTACTTTTAAATATAACTCGTATTACAATTGATGTCCATCGGTCTAATGTACCGTACCTACATCCCCAGCGATAACGGTTTTGATAATCCGATTCCGGATCAAACCGATTCCGGCTTTGTTGGCGCGCAACGCAATGACGATGCCAGATAAGTGAAGTACAAGGAGTATTCACCGTTACCAGTTACTCCATCGCAATATTAGCACACATTTATTGTTATGATAATTATGGGTTAAAAAAGCGTTTGAGCTGTCTCTAGCTTACCAACAGCTGGCTCTAATATTATGGCAGTTTCCTCCTTTACAGTGTTTGACAGCCTGGTTGTGATCTTCAGCTTTCTGAGTATAAGTAGATGCGTTGTAGTTAACTGGAGTATTTTATTTTAGTAAAGGATCTGTAATTTTATGAATGTATAAAACACGGGAATTACTCACGTAGTAAGTCAGAGGGTTCCGAGTATAGTTTCGACCGCATTCGGTGGTCTCTTTCAAGGTAAATACGGGACGCTCGCGGACGCGGTCTCGGTTCGCCTAGTACCAGTACCAGTACGGTAGTACATTACTCAAATTCCCGTGTTTTATACATTCATAACGTGTCAGTCAATTTAATCCGTAAAATTGTGATATGTTTTATTTTAGTTATATACAACATGGATCTTGTGTCTGAAATAAAGTGCTATTATTATTATTAAATTAATTAACTACAACAGACATAAGATTGTATGAATATATAAATTAAAGGCACCGGAGCTTCTCCGTCGGTACCCGCTGACGAACCACGATGACTTCCCCTTGCCCCTCGACATGGTATACTTCTGCCAGCCCGAAGGCTGCGTGTCTGTGGGCCCGCGCCGTGCGCCGAGCCCCGCCGCTAACAGGGATACCACGTCCTTCGTCTTTACACTCACTGACAAGGATTCTGGTGAGTGCTAACTAACATCAGTATTACGGTCAGTGGGTATCGATTCAGTAAAGCTAGCACCAAAGCTTTGTCTCTAGACAAATGGACTCTTCCAACTGGCTGCTATTAAAAGACCACCTCTTTGTTTTAACACTGCTTGTTTTAAATTTATTTGTTTTTTTTTTACAATTTATAAAATACCACTCACATTTAAGACAATTACAGGTCGGTTAACAAAAGCTGCCACGTTGAGCTTGTGTAGTGTCTGTGAATAAGCGGCGTGACTTGGACTGCATGGGCATCAGTCTGTCGCTCTCGCTCGCGGTTCAACTTATGAGTATGAATGAGACAGTTATTGTTTTGCTTTTTTTACTGCTTATATATAGTGAGTGATCTTTCTTGCATTCGTCCGTCAGTTACGTGTCAATCGTCGCGTGTTATTGTGATTGTTAATATAAAATGTTATATTAACGAAAGAGTTGTTTCAAAAAAAATAACAACAGGACAATCTCGTGAAATAGTGTACAATGTTTCCAATTATATGTTCAATTAGAACCAAAAGTAGATACTTTCACTGATTCACATATAATATCACTTTATAGGAAATTCCGACAGCGAAACATCAAGAACTTAAAACTCTCTATATTATTTTAAATTTATTGTGTTTTTAATCAAACTAATTTTATTTTAAACACTCTGTATAGTGAAATTGCATCAGTGTGAGTACTGCGTACGTGCCAGTTTTCGTTAACTGACCTGCAGCTTTGATGTTCACTTCTTCCCCCCTGACTGCACTGATATGTGGAATCGTGATAACTTGTAACTGTCCAGAAAATTATTGCGCTTCTCCTTGGTTTTGGTGTTGTTTTGCGTGAATCGGTTTTGATGACGCCTCAGCGTGTTCACACTCAGAACTCTAAGAGAATGTTTGCCTAAGGCATCACCAAGCCATTTTTTGTTCCGATTTCGATATGCGGTGCTTAAGCACTCAAATACAATATTTGTTGCGTCCAAATTACAACTCGATATACGTTTACGCCAACCTCTCAGGTAAATTATGCTCGATAAGGTCTTTCAACATATCCATTCGTCCAAATCTTTGTCGACTGACAAAGAAGATTCAAATTCGAATTCGGAACATTTCATATCCTGGCAAAAGATAGCATTAAATAAAAAAAATGCATAAACAAAATAAAAGAGAATAAATGAAAAATAAACTTAAGTAACGTTGGCTAATGTCAGGAATGAGTATCGACGCATCATACACTAGCATTACCCCGAGCACTGATTATCCGTCGAAACTCATATCTGACGTCACGAACGCACAGAGTGCCTAAATATATGCCTTCAGCATACAAACACGAACACAGGTGACAGTTGTAAATATTTGCGTGATTACGAATGTATCCATTAACAGATGATTAGTTACACGAATAATGAAATGTGGCAGGTAAGACGCGGTACGGGATATGCGTGAACTTCTACCGCGCCGTGGAGCGCGCGGCGGCGGGCCCGCCCCGCGGCCTGCTCCGCCGGGAGTCCTGGCGCAAGTCCATGGAGAAGAGTTCCGACTCCGCCTTCTCCAGGTGAACACTCATTGTTTTACTCACGGACACTGGACAGGGCCATTTCTTGCCGTTCCTATTACTCGCCAGAGACGATGCGCAGCCTACTCTGACTTAGTATACCTAAGTACTCTCTCTTTTGCAACATAACATCCAATAATACTATATTATAAAGCACTCTAGTCTTCAAAATAATTGCGTCAAACCTGAATCGCCCTTACGTAAATGACATAATTCCGTTTAATGTTTATTTTCAATCTTCCGCTTTTAGTCGGGGTTTACTTGTCCATTAACAGAAACAATACAATCTTCGGAATTTTCAATCCTACTTAATATTATAAATGCGAAAGTTTGTGAATAGATGTGTGTTTGTTACTCTTTGACGCCTAAACGGCTAGATGGATTTGGATGAAATTTGGTATGGTGATAGCTTATACTCTGGACTAACACATAGGCTTATTTTCATCATCACCATCAACACCCTTTTTCTTCACTACGCGGGTAAAACGAATATGGATGAAATTTAGTATTTAGATACTTCAGATCCCGGAATAACACATATAATACTTTTCATCATCATTAATCACTATGCAGGTAAAACCGCGGGGCGCAGCTAGTACATAATATAACGTTATTGTGTCGGTTACGTGATTAGCGTGTGACACAACTTCTTCCTAATAAAATTATAAGTGTGAAGTGGTTGGTTTGGTTGTTTGTTGCTGTATGATTGTGAGGTTGTATTGTTTGTAGGTGATTAAGTTACATAGCGACCGAACAGTAACACTTACAACGCTACAGTACTTACAAATGTTATTGTTAAATATTATATAATATTTTTGTTGTCTGATGCAGGTATTACATGTTCCGAGAACTGCTCTGTCCAGACAAACCAACTTTGGTTTATGGTGAATTCATAAATAAAAACTATTGTGCTAGCCAGTTCTTAATAATAATAATAGTTTTTTATAATATCTTTATTAATTTTTGTTTTTGATATTTATACTGTAAAAAAACTAAACCTAAGAAAAAAAGAAAATAAAGAGACATAATAATAAATAATTAACGTCTATAATGGATCTGAAAAAAAATGTACATAGAGATAGATTATAGTCTGGAATCGCACATGGCTACTTTCTGTCTGGGAAACTTTACGGTAACGAAAAAACTGTAGTCCATGCGGGTGATTCACGAGGCACAGCTGGTTGTAGATTGATCATGAATGTGTATGATGCAAAACGTCCGCTGTGAGGATTGTGTGCGTGACATCGTCGTACGTACGAGTAGGTGCTGTTGGAACAGCAAGCCACTGTGGTATATATACTTCACTGTTCAGTATCGATGTAAGCTACCAGGAAGTAATCAATAATGATGTACTTATAGACTAGTGTATACTGGAGGAATGGTCGCGGGTAGAGTACGGAGCGCGTGTTGAGTAGAGACTAAGGCCGGAGGTGTGTTCCAGTGACTATAGGAGCAGCAACGTGGCCGTGTCGGACTCGGAGCGCGAGGGCAGCGCCGCGCCCCCCGCCCCCGTCCCGCCGCCCGCGCCCCCCGACTCCGAGAGCGGGGGGGAGCACTCGCCTACCCCGCGCGCCGCCAGGAAGCGACAGGTCACTACCACTAGCCATCCGACATTACACAGGGAGCATCTCAGCGAATCATATGAAATGATATCTGTAGAAGAGTTAAAATATCGTGAGCGAATTACATCAGTCACAGTCCTTATGTTTGTGTCTCTGAGGTTGTCTGTATTAATAACTTATAAACTTTATGACGAACTGTTTAACCGACACGTGCTGAAATAGTCACTGAGCCTCAGAACCTTGAACATAGGCTGCGCGACTGACGAAGTTTAACAGATATCTCTTGAAACTGTAGGATTATGGGGTCAAAAGGTTCTCGAGTAGAGATGACGGAGGCACAAGGTGGACGGACGACCTGACCGAGATCGCAGGAAGAAAGCTGTGGACGGATCCTCTGAAGATTAATGAGGAAGCCTATGTCCAGCAGTTAATGTAATAAATGATAAAAGGCAATCACCCTATATACATTTCGGTAAAATTGATGCAAATACAAAAGCCTATACAATTTCCGATTTAATATTTAAAACAGCTCGATTATTTAAAAGCCTAGTTGCTTAATTACAAGTGGACTGGGTCACACGCGTGCCTTTCAACTCATTTAAATGACGAGTGCTCATGAATTGCTTCGTTTCACGAGGTGAACACTCGTGTATTCAATTCCAGCGTGTTCGTAACCATTCGCTGACGTCGCTGTGCCTACTCTCCCATCATCCCTTCTTCTCAACATTTCGGGAGTGCCTGTTCATCCTGAAAAAGCTAATCGACGCGTGCAACGAGTCCTCCAGTCCGCGACGAGTCGGCGGCTCCAGACAAGGACTGAGGTCAGTTCCGTTCGACGATTCAGCGACAGATCGATATCTTTGTTAACAAACGTAACCAAATCCATCCCAAAATTAAGTTCAAACTGGAATAAGAATCCAATAACTCCCTTCACTTTTTGGATTTAATCCTAACTAAAGATGAAAGCAAGTTAGATTTCCAATTTTATCGTAAACCGACACATACATACATTACAATTCCTTCCTCCTCTTGGGACCCCATTCAACAACACAGTCCCTCTGTGCACAGAAAATTACCTTAAGAAACTTGATGTAATCTATCAAATCGCTGTTTCTAACGGTTGCACTAAGCAAATAGTTGATTTTTGGCGCGAAGAACCATTTGAAACGAAATGAGCTATTCTGTACGGACTGGCAAGCGCAGCATAGGACGGCCACCGACTAGGTGGACAGACGACCTGACTAAGATCGCAGGCAAGGGCTGAATGCGGGCCGCTTCCAACCGGTCCTTGTGGAAATCAATGGGGGAGGCCTTTGTCCAGCAGTGGACGTCCTATGGCTGAGATGATGATGATGATGAACTATTCTGTATGCTGTAATAATAGTTTTTATTTTGCAGAGACACGGTGTGGTCTGTGCTGACGGGGCAAGCATACGACAACACGCCCACCATCGTCCTCCACGACGTGAGAGAGATAGAGACGTGGATCCTCCGTCTCCTGTCCGCGCCGGTGCCCGTGCCGGGCAAGACCCGCGTCGAGCTGGAGGTGCTGTCGCCGACCGCGCACTCGCCGCTTCTGTTCGCCTTGCCGGACCACACGCGATTCTCGCTCGTCGACTTCCCACTACATCTGCCTCTAGAACTACTCGGTAAGTTTCTTAGATGGTTCAGTACTTGATCCAACAATGACAACTCATCGGTGGATTATTTTTAATGGTTCCTGGAAATAATTAAAACATGTAGTCGAAGTCAAATAATACGCATTATTAAGGACAACTCAAAAAGGAACCGGTCAGATGTTGGACGAATTTAAATGGAGATAAGAAGCACCAACTTTCAAATAAAAAAAGAGTCATCAAAATCGTTTCACTCAGAATAAAGTTCTGGGGTAACACAAATAAAGAAGACACCTCCTTTTTGGAAGTCAGCAAAAATTGCGCTGTAGTTTTTATATCTCTTTATATTTAAATTATGAAACAAGAGATCGTGGTTAAAAACGTAGGATGCAGGAATAACAATTATACAAAATACAAATACAAAATATTTTATTGACATAAATATTACATTCTATTTTTAAATCCTAAAATAATCCTAATTAAAAATCATTCTTCAACAACAATGTTACATTATTGTCATATTGTGAGGAAATCGTTTTTGAATTCTTAAATTGGCTAATATTTCACTTTACTTTACTACATTTTTTTGTATACTCGGCTAGGAAAGAAGGAAGGGTTAAATATATTGAAATTTTAGAAAGAACGAAAGTGGGGTTGCTTCTGGGATTTGAACCCACGACTACAGAATACCGTCCTGTCGCTCTGTCATCTAAGCTAAAGTAGCACTTCACTAGCCGTCCGAATTAATTCCTTCAATTTCAGTAACATCTGAGGAATTACTATTTTTTAGTTAATTATATTTTCAATTCTACTTCATTATCTCGACTACTAGTTGAAGCTAAGAAAACTGTTTAATCGATACGATGACGCTTCATATCGATATTGCCAATAACTTAGTAAAATGTTGGCCCCGTCTTTATAAGATAATTCAAGTATACAGATTTATTTAGTTCTGTGTTTAAAGTCGATTGACTGTGTGGTCACATTCAATTTGAACGGCTCCAGGCGTAGACACCTGCCTCAAGGTGCTGACTCTCATCCTCCTGGAGAACAAAGTGGTGGTGCAGTCCCGCGACTACAACGCGCTGTCCATGTCGGTGATGGCGCTGGTGTGCATGCTGTACCCGCTGGAGTACATGTTCCCGGCCATCCCGCTGCTACCCGGCTGCATGACCTGCGCCGAGCAGCTGCTGCTGGCGCCCACGCCTTTCCTCATCGGGATCCCGGCCACGTTCCTCGCGTACAAGAAGCACTTCAGGTTACGCGTCACTGTCTTAAGAGAGTACAGGCTACTCGCCGCTACTGTATACTTCTATCAAATATGTAAACGGTTTAAAATCAAAGCTGACATTATTCAAATTAGGCATTCGGGACGCATCTATGAACGTCTAAATATTTACTAATATTCACTTAAATAGACAACACATTAGTATAGCTGCTCGGCAGAAGTGGGGCGTTCCCGGCGCCTTTCGCTTCTAGATAATGTCTTACATAAGTGTTTATGGTTTATTGCATTGACAACATCCTAGGCGGAACTTATGTTACAATTATTTGAAGAAACAATTCGGCTGCTAGTGGGACTTAAACCCACGACTACAGAATACCGTCCTGTCTCTTTCTCCAACTAAGGCCTATGTTGGTATGTTTAAAAAAATAATAATAGGTGTTTTTTATAGCTGTTTTAAATTTCTCTTCTGTAAGCTTTGTTATGCCTTTTAGAATTTTACTATAAAAACGAACACGGCTCGCTAGGAAGGATCGCTGCTTACGCCGCGTAATAGTGGCCTTCAAGTATAACCCGAAGTTTAATTGCTTATTGGGGCAAGATATGTGTCCATGCCAGCTTACACGGTATTATATACATATATTGCAAGTTTCAAAATGAGTTTCACTATTTGACAGAGTTGATTATATAACGAACTATAACGCAGTATAATGTCGACTTCTAGAACTGTAAATGACTAACTGTTGCGCTGCAGGTTGCCAGACGACATCTGGCTGGTGGACCTGGACGCCACCAAGCTGATCAGCCCGACGGGCAGCGACCAAGACCTCCCAGCGTTGCCCGAACCCGAGGGTTCCGTGTTAAAAAATCATCTCAAACAGGTACCTTCCCCACATTCATTGTGAATGTTACGATGTGTGTCACTAACATTTTTCTTGATTTTACTCACATATATTTTCTCTGATACGCACCCGTGGGCGCATTTTTATTGATGTCGCTAAGCTGCTGTGTCAAGTAAACGTTCTTTCGTTACTTAATCTTCTAGATGTTACACATTCTCTGCGTGAACAATACTTGTTACATTGTTTAATACCACCTGTAGTGTATTCGGATGCATTATGTGATATCTATGGAATGGACTGAGCCCTCCGCTGCGACGAACTGAAATGGACACCATTTTAATTCGTTCGTTCGATAACTTTCTCTATAATTTACAATTATTTGGGGACGTCGCAAAGCGATTCAGTCTCTAAAAAATATTTATTTTTATTTTATTTTATTAATTTACAAAATCCACAGCTCTTAAATAACAGAGTTTGATGTATGCTATTCTTACCTACAGCCAAAAATATAACATACATTATATATTATTTAAAAAACGTACAATTGCCATTCCCGAAACAAGATGGATCGATACTTTACTAAGCGCCGAATAAGCTGCAAGGGGGAGCGAGTACCAAACCAAGTTACCGAACAGATCACGCGTGGGACCCAAGCGATGCAACATAAAGGATTATTATACATGCATTAATAGGTATACCTTTTCTTCAAAAAATTAGCCATGCTTCACAGGGTATGGAAGAAAAGATATAGTTTTGAGAGATTTGTGCAAATCTCTCGTTATTTGTATGTATTTTAAATATATTATGTGGTTGAAAGACTGAATTAGTAATTACAACGTAATGTGTTTTATCGTCAGCGTGTTTTAAAATCGACTACTGTTCTTTACATGTAATTGGGTTTGGTTCTCGCGCAGACATTAACAAACCACAGACTATTTATGAATTCTTCCAAACTCTTACCACTCATCAGATATCTCACTAACATTCCTCCCACTTCTGTTTGTCGTCGCTAGGCTGTGCGACTCGTGGGCAGCGCCGGATTTCGTGTAAATATCAATACCATTTTTACATTGCACACTTTGACTTTTATTCACGAAATTATTGTAATGTAACAGTGATCGTGTGCGTGTGTGCCGAATTTAGTAGATACTTTAAAAACCACTGACATTCGTTATTTCTCCCGAATACCAAAGTGATATATCAAATCAAGCATTATATTATTGAACTTTCACGGCCGTAAACATGCGTGTACTGAAGAAACGTAGGTGACTGTATCCGTTTTCTAATATCCTTATTCGGCTCACATTTTTAGCTAAAATATCAAAAATACACCATGAATATGCTATTTCTAAAGTAGGCGAGCCGTTTCGAAAGAGTTTGATAACAAACACTGGGACAATTTTTTAGATATTTAATACTAGTAACGCCCCGCGGTTTCACCCGCGAGGATTCCGGTTTACCCGCTTCCTCAATTAACCCACGTGAGCTATACTTTTTCCGGGATAAAAGTACCCTTTATTTCATATTAGGACGTTATTCCAGGCTCTAACCTCCATGGCACCAAATTTCATCGAAATCGAACTAACAAACATGCACACATACATACAAACTTGTACTTTATAATAGTAGAGATAAATGTTAACTTTAGAAGTATAGTTATAATTTTTTTTGCGTTTTAGATTCGTTCTATTTTACACAATATTTTTTTTAAATCACTGAGACGTACTCTTCACCACAAGTAAATCTATCATGTTTCCTTGCCCCGTCTTTTGATGAACTACATACCTTGTTCAGGTATTTCCAGGCACATGGCGAAGTATTACCTACGAATGACAACCGTATTATTGGGACACTCAATAGGAACCTCTTCTACGAGGCTCTGCTCATACTGAACATCACTGTAACTGATCTGTTGATAAATTCGGCACACACGGCCTCCCGACTGTAATAAGTGTTCACAATACAATGAATACACAACCATTTTCTTTTTACATTGTCTATACTTATCTCTTTCGCTAACACAATGTTAAGTCGTATGTGTTATTTACGCAGCATGTGTTTGACTGGTGTAATGTACTGTATATATTATACATATATGTATGCTAAGCTATTAAAGTTCACCATAATGGCCTCGAGTAGTAAGTTTGGCGTTTTTTGAAGTTAAAATTAAATTGCATCCTTTTATATCAAATATTCGCAGTGTGAGTAGTTAAAGCGAATATTTTAAAATAATGCTAAATAAACAGCGTAGTATCCAATTATTGCAATAGATAGACGACGGCTATTTTTTATTCATAATTAAGGTCAATAATTGCGAAAAAAGTAACAATTTGTTAAATGTATGGTAAATACTGTTTCATCCCTATTCTGACAAACGTAGCCGAAGCAGGAATCGCCATCGCAGCCGAATCGCTTCCGTTCAGTGCTAACTGTCGTTTATCTAGTACATCTGTGACAGAGAAATTACAGTTTGTGCGGACGGTGCGCGCGTTATCCAATTGATTACACTTGTGCGATGCGATGACTGTGACGCAAGTGATCACTACTTCAGGCTACGGTGGTCAATATGTTTATCGACGACTGACGATAAAAGTTCGTATTCAACAGAAACTCAACAATTAGTTACCTTTATTCAATCATAAGTTGCCTTAAGTATGAATCAAAAACCGGCCGTGTGTATTAAAGTGTTATATTTGTATATAAAAGCTATGAAGGGCACTTTGTAAAAGTAACTTTATGAAACGAACTATGTGTAGAATAGTATTGTGACATGAACGTGTCGTTTCTGTGCGTCAGGCGTTGAGCAGCCTGTCGAGCAGCGCGGCGGAGCAGGCCACCGCGCGCCTGATGCCTTCCCGGCGCGACAGCGTGGGCGGGGCTACGCTCAAGTGAGTGACAGCGTTCTTTACTATCATGCGTTCGGCCTCTCACTGGCATGTAATTAGTGATTATGGGGTTCAAGGTGTACCACGCAAACTAATAACTTGCTACGACTTTTGACCGAAAAAGTATGGAACTTCTCATACCGTCAAACACAGATTCGAACAATGAATGTCACCACTTGACAAGTGCAATGGCCAAGTTAGAGATATCGAGCTGCCTGAGTGATAATGGCATATTATACGTTATGTGTGCAGATACAACGTTAAAGCTATATCGCGTAATGGTTTGTATATCTGTAAAATAATATTATAAAGAGGAAAGGTTTGTTTGTTTCATACGATTTAACTCAAAAACTACTCGACGGATATTTAAAAAACCTTACACCCTTAGAAAGCTACATCCTTACCGTATAACATAGAGTATATTTGAACTCATTGTTATTAAATCAAACGGGGCTTCATCGCGAGAAAAACATTTAGTAATTTATTTACCTCGACGTTTCGACCAAGTTGCATTGGTTAGTAGTTGCAGTTATATTTGAACTAACTATATTTGACTATAGTTTTTAGAACTTGATTGAGCCCAAGGTGTTAAAAAAATTGTCATAAAATGTGTTTCATCCCATGCGCTGCGAAAAGTATTGACTATAGAACAAAACAATGTACTACAATATTAAAGTACCTACATGTCAATATTTATAAAAAGTCCGCAATAGCATACGCCCATCGCCGACGGTTATCTCACTGTAACTGCTTTTACTATTATAACTTTAGATCAATAGGAATGAATTTTTATTTATTATATATATATATATATATATATATTATTTATTATTTATTTATATATATATATATATATATATATATATATAAATAATAAATTCGAAACTTTAATTATTATTAAGTAATAAAGTAAAAATTTAAAAGCAATTCCTTTAAAATTCAAACAAAATTAAGGTGTCAATTATGTGTGTGTCGAACTTTGATCTGATTAGTTTGAATATAAAAAAAACATCCGCTAATCTGAATTTCTGAATTTATTCCTAAACTGAATGTCTCAAATCGACTCGAAATCCGTATCTTTAAAGTTTTTGTAATTTTGAGCCCAACATTTTTTTGATCAAGTTTTGATACATCAACTCGTGGGCGACGAATCGACATGGTTTCGAGTTAAGGTTCGAGATCATCCTTAACTCGAACCCATGTCGTTGTGTTTGTTTCGTGTAGGGTGCAGCCCGCGTCATTCCGTGCGGCGGGCGAAGGCGCGCACTCGGCGCCGCAGAGCACCGCGGAGTCGAGGCGCATGTCGGTGTCGACGCCGACGCCGCTGCCGACGCCGACGCCGGCGCCGGCGAGCGCGGGCCACACGCCGCAGCGCCACTCGCTGGCCTCCCCACACCACCCGCATCCGTTCAACCCGCTCATCTACGGGAGCGACGTCGACTCCGTGGACGTCGCCACGCGCGTTTCTATGGTCAGTTGTACTTTCACTCCTTATGACTGCCAGAAAATGCCAGTCAAACCGTTAAATACACCGTGTATGAACTTATTGCAAAAGTATAAATATTGATGGATTTTACTATGTCTTACTTGAAATGAAAAAGTAACGTTATTATTAGGTTTCAATCATTGTATGTTCCAGGTCCGTTTCTTCAACTCACAGAACATCCTGGCGAACTTCATGGAGCACACGCGCACGCTGCGGCTGTACCCGCGCCCGGTCGTCGCCTTCCAGATCAACAGCTTCCTCCGGTCGCGCCCGAGGACCACCGCCTTCCTCAACCAATTTGCCCGAACACAGGTTCGTGAACCCTGAATATCGACAAATATTATCTGTTTGGAGCTCTGTGAAGTGGAAATATGGTTCTAAATACAGCATTACAATTTACTTTCATTTATCAGATACATTACAATAACTGACCATGTTAATGAGTGCGTCTTTTTAACTGACAAATTAAGGAAAACGATCGTTTCTAAGATTCTCTTCCTCATAATTTCGTTTAGGACTTACTTTCAAATTAACCTCATGAAAAACTCATAAGAACTGGCTCAGCTGTTTTGAAAAGAATACTCTCAACCTCTATATGGTAGCAATTGATTTCATTTGTTTTGCGGGCACGCAGTTCTGACATTATATCAATTTTAACGTTTGAACAAAAAGGTTAATAATCGATCGAACGAAGTGATGTAATACATATTTTTCTATTTCTAATGGGTAAATAAATCAATTGCGTAAACGCGCGCTCTACCTATAAGAAAAAGTGACCCCGAGAGTCACGACACCGGCACCGGTCGAAGTCGAATAATGTAAACGATTTATACATGTATATAACGCGTATAATCGACTTATATCCCTAATATAAATCGTGATTATCACAAGTTTTTTTTTAAAACTTAAGAACTTCTCATTCCTCCTTTTCCAAAGTCCTTTATTTATAAAATAATATCTATATTTTTATCGGTTAGACACCAATATATGTGCATTGTATTGTAAAGGCCGTGGAGTTCCTCGCGGAGTGGTCCCTGACGCCGGGCAACGTGGCGTTCCTGCGCGTGGGCACGGGCGTGGTGGAGCCGCGGCAGGTGGGCGACAAGCCCAAGTGGTTCGCGCACGCGCTGCTGCCCGTGCGGTTCGCGGTCTGGGACGACGGCTCCAGCCTCAACGGCGCGCTCCGCCAGCTGCAGCGGCTCGACCACCAGCCCACGGGTACTCGCACGCTCGCCCCTCCTCCCCCCTCCCCCACCTATCCCTTCCCCAGGCCCGCACGTACGCGTGCTTCTTCTTTATGTGAACGTCTCTGTGAACAGTTTCCCTGCCGCTGCGACACGCCGACACAGCCGCGCTCCCTTTGTTATGTAGTTTTACTTTTCTATTAACTGTTTCGTTATATCTGTTCCGTTTCGTAATAAATATCTATTTGTCCAAATTTAATAATAACAATTAATTTCCCTCGACTTAAATAACTAATATGAGACTATGAACTTTAATATGAAATATTTAAATTTTACCCCTATTGCTAACGACCCCCATATAACGTTCTAATCAGGGGTTGAATTCGCCGGTTCGATTCCACCTAGTCGCGAGCCGGGAGTACCCGGGCCCGCCCATACACTTACACAAATATTTCTTCTCTCCAGATGAGAGTGGGTCGGACTCGGAAGGCGCCGGAAGCACGAGCTCCTCCTATTCTTCGTTGAGTGACTTCGTTTCCGAAATAGTATCATCGGACCTGTCACCAGGTACATTAATTTGTTATTATTACAAGTTTACTTGTTGTAATCAGTACTGTGTCGTATGTTTTTTTTATGATTAAATCTCTAATTATGAACTTTAAAAAACCGTTATACGATTATATACTTTCAAACACTAGTACCGATACTCTTCTGTCTAAAGAAAAGCCTGGGTCTTAATGGAACATGGATTGTGCTCATTCTGCTAGTTCTGTCGCAACCGTCGATCTCATCGATAGTTCAGAATTGAACATAACCTGAAGCTGTAGTCAATTTCCAGGGAACCCTCACCAGCAACACGTGATAGGGGAAACGTACAGTGCGGTGGTCTCTGTGCCCATGACGCTGTCCTCGTCGTTGGATCCTAAAACGGTTCGTTCTACACTTGTCAACTTTATTTTTTCTTCAAGTCAAGAGTGAATAGGTACTTTCTAGGTTTGCGTGCTAAATCCTAGGCAACGTCATCACTTAACATCAGGTGAGACAGTTGTCAAACGCAAACTTATAATAATTTTAAAAAAATATATTTTTTTACCTTAATTTGATTTTCGTTGTAAAACTAAAACAGCAATCATATACAGTAACATGTCAAGCAGAGTTTTAATTCAATAAGTTTTCGCTTGTAAATTATTAGTGTCATGAGTGTCGAAAATGAGTAACTAAGATATTTTAAACTTGTAAAAGAGACTTTTAAATATAAACATTTTAGTCCAAGTCATATACGAGTAAAAGCACATCACAAGATATAAGTATCATTTGGTATAAAAGTCATCATTAATTAAGATGTTGAAAAAGTTTTGCTTCATAACGTACAGATCAACAGATCTGGAATACTTTGAGTTATAAAGAGATCAATATTTCTTGGAAAGAAAGAATTTTGGCGATTGTTCGACTCACAGTGAGATCTATACATATAACAACTTCCATATAAACTAACTTGGCGGATAAGGCTAAGCTCTATCATCTCAGTATTGCGAGCGCCATACAGAATGGTTAGATCTGGAAGTATTGGATGGCATTGCGGTGCAAGGAAGCGAATGAGTTACGGCTTTTTTTAAATATTCTCTTGCGTTTGGCCACTGTATCACCCGATGTTAAGTGACGCTGTGGTCTAAGAGCACACGAGCCTAAAAGGTAAATTTATGGAAGTTCAAATAATGGTTCCTCATTTTTATATTCCCGACCACTAATACGTTCTGATAACTGTGAAAACTTGAGGGAGACAAAATAATGATTGTACAAACATTTATTATGATCACCTGCTCAGGGGTGCTACGAAGTATACACTGAATTTAAACATTTCTGTTCGGGGAGGGCAGTAACGATGCGAATCCTAGTGCTCTTCCGACCGTCATGTAAGATAGAGTGTTGAATGTTACCTATGTCTATGTTAGAAATGACTAAATGCTGTTTACCACATGGGGTATTTACGGCGTCACCGGACTTTTGGCGAGTGCAGAGGGCACTCAGCCGATTATGGGTTGGGATGAGGGGGGGAGCGACTAGCGCAAGGGCACCTCAGGGGTTCGGACCTCGGCTTGGGCTATCGCCTAAACGAGGTAGCGTCTGTGTGTGTGGACGTCGCGTACTAAGGCGCGTCCTATCGGTTGGAGAGTGAATGTTACCCTACAATGTTTATTTTAAATGTACAGGTGTACAGTCCGCCGTCGTCCCTGATGTACGGGGACGAGGAGATGGAGGGGGGCGGGCGCGCGTCCGCGTCGCCCTCTCCCTCGCGCTCCCCCTCCCCCTCCCCCTCCCCCTCCGCCTCCAGCTCGGAGCGCAGTGAGGACGACGAGCCGCCCGCGCCCGCCCGCCCCGCGCCCGTCAAGAAGAGTGTAAGTGTCTTCTATCACTCCACACGTAGTATGAATGAAGTCGTCTTTCGCGTCCGTTTGCCGTCTGTCGCTCCGGTACGAGCTATTTCTCGCTGAAAAAAAGTATATACTAAAGCTTAAGTATAATTATGTTCGTCACATGTCATAGCGTCATTGCCATTCATGTTCACGTGGCGATCACATTTGTAATTTTGTGACTTTCGTGACTCGAGCTCACGGTTAATAATTCAATCGAGACTTGACGACGCGTGAAACACATTCAGTCATAGGTATATTTACGTCGAAGTTTCTACCAGGTTGCATTGGTCACGTCACAGTTTTTCTCCGGTCAATTACGTATCACACATAAGTACACATTCCTTCGTGATGTCGTAGATCAGTTCGACGCTAGAAACTGTGCGTTCCACGCAGGATACGGACAGCGGCAGCTTCGGGCGCGAGTCGGACTCCAACTCGACGACGACACCGAAGACTGTCGTGAGCCGGCAGCGCGCCGCCGCCGGCAGCGGCAGCAACAGCGACTCGGAGCGCGCGCTCTCTCCCTCGCACCGCTCGCTGCCTCCCTCGCACCCGCACGCCCAGGTAGCACACCCGCGCACACTACACGCTCACCTCACTCAATACAAAACAAACTAAACGATCGGCCCCCCCACATCCACCTCCAATTGGTGAAGGGAACTTCACATCGTCTCGCCTTCCTATTTAGACGCCTATCGAGTTCCATTAATTTATTTCACATCTTCACTGACTACCATGTGAGAGCGCTATAATTTATAGATATATAGAGTATAAAAAAATAATGGAACCGACTTCAACACTCAAAAGTGCGAAATAACTTGTTGAAGTCGGTACCATGATTAGTTCACAAAAGTAACTATCATCACAATATTGTGCTCATGGTACCGACTTCGACAAGTTATTTCACACCTTTGATTGTTGAAGTCGGTTCCATTTTGTGTTAAAAAATAATTTTTTTACCCTTTTCAGTGACCTTTGCTACTCATGGGATCAATTGTCATTGTGTGTTCTTCGATGTCTTCAACCGCAACAATAATATCGTCGAGATATGCGTATCACTTTTCAGTTATTGGAATAAAACTCAAAAACCGCTTGTCCGATTTTAATGGGACCACTACGGAAGGATACACTATCTAACAAAAAAAGAATCATTAAAATCGGTTCATAAACGACAAAGTTATCTGCGAACACATATAAAAAAACATATATACGGTCGAAATGACTAACCTCCTGTTTTTGAAGTCGGTTAAAAAGCAACATCACCTCGTTTCCGGCAGCTATTTATGAATACCAGATAACGCTCACTGTCCAGTCTGATAGCGCTCGTGATGGAGTATCGAGTGAGGTAGTCGCCCTTTAGCCCTGTCGATAACTATGAGCGATTGAGCTAACTGATGTTATTGTCAGAGCGCCAGCGGCGGAGTATCGCGGCAGGCGTCTCAATCGTCGTTGCTGGAACAATTCGCCGCGCAGGCGAAAGAACTAGTGAGGGAAACTACTCGGCAAACCAGCCAAGAAGGACTATTGGCTCACGTAGACAAGGTGCCTATGAAATTGCTTCTTTATAATCAATTGATTTTGAATCAAAGCATCTTAGTATTAGTACGTTTTTCATATGAAGGAATAAACATTCTATTAATCCTTCTAATTCCAGATAAATGATAAATTGATTTATGTATAATTTATTTTACAAAAGTTACCTGTGTTATGCAAACCTAAAAAACAATAAGTTCCAATTTGTATTTGTTTGTTATCCATTTATCCACACAACAAAAAGAAAAAAGGAACAGTGGCCGATGGAGAAGAAAAGAAAATGTTTGCTCCTTTTGGTCAGGTATCGAGTTACCGTGAGATTTGCTTTACCTAGTCTGTAGCAAATAGGCCTGAACACATTCCGTAGTTTAGAGGGACCTTCTCGTATTGGATCGTATCGGTATTACCAATATCACTGCTCAATAGATATTTACCAAGTTTTTGCACAAGTGTATGTATGGTAAGACATCTTACTAATATTATAAATGCGAAAGTTTGTTTGTATGTTTGTTACTTCTTCACGCTCAAACGGCTACACCGATTTCGATTAAATTTGGTATGGAGATAGTTTAAACTCTGGATTAACACATAGGCTACTTTTATCCCGGAAAAAGTATAGTTCCCAAAAGTAGTAAAAGTAGTGAGATAATTGAGGTAGCGAGAAAACCGTAATCCGCGCGGATGAAACCGCGGGCGCTACTAGTTGCTAATAAAAGAAATAAAACATATAGCTACGGTACGACAATAGTACGGTACCCCGGATTGACGGTATGGGACACAATATACGTATCATTCTCATTAGGATATCTTCCATTACTTATATTACTGCGACACAACACGCACAGCTAGCACGCCATTAGCTTGCTTACTAGTCGTGAATATAACAAACGTGTAACTTTCCAATTATTGCTATAAAGTTAACGCCATTACTAAAAAAATTGCTCATTCATCAATAAATCACACGAGTGACAATTCATGTAAGAGCAAAACTCCACACACGCTGTTTGCATTCATTAACTATTGAAACTGACCTAAATGTAACAGTGTTAACCCTGGGTTGATCGCCTTTATCAACTGCGGAAGCATTTTCCTCTCACTGCACTCATTCTAAGATCGACTTTTATTAGGAGAAATAAGATATAGAGTTTCAGAGAATGCTTGTCTGTGCGGGCCAATACGGTCAAATTACAACCTCAGGTGTTTGAACATAACCAAACATTTTTTCAGCTTACTCTTCACGCGAAAAAGGCTGCAGAAGAAGCGTCTAAAAGCATGCACGAAGCTTCCAAGTCGGCGTTTGAAGCTAGCAAAACTGCTACTGCCGTTAGCAAGAACACGTTCGAAGATCTCACTTATGTGGGCAAGTCGACCTTGGGTGATTTTACTAAAAGCGCTAAGGAGGTCGCCGCTAAAAAAGGATTACTTATCAAGGTAAACGCAACCGGCGAATGTAATATGAACTACAAAGGTAGTTTTTTTTTAAATTTAATAATTAAGCTAATACTTTTTGACTTACTTGACACGTTAAGTTCTAGATTTTAAAATGACATTTGACCGTATAATATGTATGTTGTCGCTTTGTTGCGGTCACAAATTATTCCTTAAAACAATCTGACAATGCATTAGATGCTTAAGATGTAATATAGCCGTAATAAAGTATATAGCCTCAAAACTACTAATGCAGTTTTCATACAAAATATTGGTTTTTTTCTGCGATACGCGTGTGTGTTTGTAACATTAAAGACCTTGGACGAAGTCTGTCTGTGATAACTGTCATGCGCCATTTTGTTGTAGAGTGAAAGCGAAGACTCCGCGGGCAGTCCGACCACCCGACGCGACTCGACGGCGCTACAGACCACGAATCAGCTGACAGCGATGCATCGGGACTTCTTCTCCAACATCAGCTCAGATTTGAACGGATTAGCGGCTTCCACTTCCAGCATGTTTAGTGACTTCTTTGGCAATAAAGGTAAATACATTGATATGTTCTTATTACTTAGGAATAGACCGCAACTGTCTGTTTTTAGCGTTTTGTGTTTTGAAACTTTCGCTACTCTCAGGGTTCTTCTTTGGTCGCTTCGCTCGTGGTTCAATCCGAGCACTCACGCGAAAAATCATCGTTACCCAAGACGTGTAAAACAAATTATTTATTTTATATGTGAGTATAGTTGATTTTATAACGATAGCGAAGGTTTCAAAACACGAAACGTTAAAAAGCTGTACCCACGAGTGAAACAACAGTTTTCACCACCCTGGCACTAACTAGCGAGTAGCCAGAAACTTGACAGGCGCGCGGCGGGAAGCATTCCCTCACAGGCTTTTTTCAAGTGCATCGAATCGCTCGAGTTGTAAAAACTTTTTATACACTTGTGAATAAAATATAATTTTCCTGTGAGAAATCGATGAGTAAAACTAGCGATTGACATCCAGTGCGGTGAAAATAATATACATATGTGTGTGTTGAACAATTCGTGTGTGAATCATTGATTTAGTCGATCTAGCGAAGCGGAACCCCGACTACGCCTGCCGCCAACGCGGCCAAGTGATCATCATGTAATTATGTATAAGGCCTAAAAATCTGAAACGTAGAAGTGTGTATTTATATGTTGCAAAGTTGTAGCTGAGTTTTATTCATTATGGCGTTAGTGTGATAGCCACAAAGCCGATACGCAGATATACCTATACGAAAAAGTACAAATAGCCGGACACAAAGGGCTCCGATCTGATGCGGTCGGTGGGGGTCCCTAACAAGGCAAGAAAAACAAACGGCAAGCTTCACCCACCTAACGAGATGGAGTTCGTAACGAGCTACGCAGCTTTCTTGTTCGTCCCAGCGCTGGGCGTCCAGACAATCCGATGACGAAGAGTCCCACATTTACACATAAACGTCTCGCACCACACTAAAGTTCCCGATGCTGCTATTGTAACTCCAGGGACTATTGCGGTCACGTAGAATATCTGACTATGAACTCATGAAAAGAACACTGAAGATTTATAGGGCTTTTTGCATGTGCACAACACAGACGGCACACTCGACGACACAATAATTGTCCGTTCACGAAGTGCGTATACGGGCCCCCACAAGGCCGGCTCTCGCCGATCCTTTTAAATCGCACGCATTTGGATGATTACCAAAGCGCGCGAAGTTTGAGTGAGCTGTTTGCTGTTGTACTGATATGAATCCTTCACAACACAACCACATCTTTTTGTAGCGCAAACACTAAGTCTAAATTTCCTTACCGTTTCTCCTTTAATAAAAGAGTATCTTAACCGTTTGTGAAGACCGAAGTATTATCATTTAGGCAACTTCGTCACAGGTGCCTTGCCCTTTTGCCACACTTTTGCCCTTTTTCGAAAACAATACGGTCGTATTCGCACCGCATTTTAGACAACAAATCATTTTGGTCTTCACATAACATGATCCCGAAATGTTATCGTTAGGCAAGCAGCCGGCGCGGTCGTCAGAGAGCGGGCGGGGCCGGGGCGGGGGCGGCAGCGTGAGCGGGGGCGGCAGCGCCGCGGGGGCGGGCGGCGGGGCCGGCAGCGCAGCGGCGACTTTCGGCCCATTCTCGCAGGGCGCGCGCGGGCTGGTGCAGCGCTCGCCGCTTATCCGGCACGCGCCGCCGCCGCGCCAGCAGCCGCCGCACGTGCGCTCCGCCCCCGCCGCCAACATGGAGAACCAGGCCTTCCTCAACGACGTGAGTCCACACAGTACACTACAACACGAGTCACACAACTTGATCACGGAATAGGCGTCTATTCCCTGAGCTCGGTGCAGATACATTATCTACGGCTGTAGCTTAGAGTAGCTGCTATAGAAACGAATGCTGCTTCATCTTGGCGTATTTTTATGCTTCCTGCTAAGTTATTAAGCTAGCGAATTGACCACCGAGGTTGCCAAAGATCGCGCAAAGAGAAGGAGTCTCTGTGCGCGAACTTTGGCATTTTCGGTGGTCAATTCGTTAGCTCCCTTATGCGTCCTCTCGACGACGTGCTCTAGACGTTGACACTGGTTTCCTCGAGACGTGGCTGTGATGTTTATATGATTTTTCTTGAGCTTATCTGCTACGTCCCGAAAGGGAAGACTGCTTCAATTATATTCGTTACATTGCACATCTGACGCGGCATATTCATCTCCGTAACGTCGACCTTTCAGTCAAAATCCTTATTGTAGACAAATGAGGAAGGCCAGTGTGCACGGCACAGACAGAAGGGAAAGATGCGAATTTATTGTGACCGAATTATAATAATTAATTAAGGCCCTGGTCGAGAATTATTTTTACGGAAAGGGGTGAATGAAGAATTCGATAAGGAAAAGGAAACAAGAGAGATATGCCACGACCAAAATAAGTGAGATCAGTGTTCTCTGCCTCTGCCCCCCATTATGATATAAGGTTTTTTCATCAATAACATTAATATTAATAACAATATTTGTTATGTATAGTTGGTGCAGCATGTAATAGAAGGCGAAGGCGTCGGCTGGTTGAAGCTCAACAGACTAAAGAAACTAATGGAAGACGAGTCATACCGGAACATGGTCCTCAGCAAACTGAATAAAAACTTTAACAGGAAGTCGACTCCATGCGACAAAGTCGACGATGTGGTGCGTATTTGGTTCATCTGTACCGTTGAGTACGACTCCTGAGTCTGTTTGTCAAAAATAAAAATGAAACCTGTAAAGAAAGTAAGTGCACGGTACATTCACCCAAATATTGATTCTTTGAAATGTCGTATATATTTCTAATATCCGAAATAGCTAGAGTGATTTCTACGAGACTTGCACTCGGCTAATAACATAAAGATTCACATAGATAGTCTTAAGATTATTGTCTAGTTGTGAACAAAATAGTGAAATACAGTTAAATAATCAGTATCAAAAGTAATGTATTGCATAAACAGATCAGAACGATCTTATAATAATTTCATTTTGTATTCATCAATATTGCCCTTATCGAGTATACAATAACATATTATTTAATAAACCTACGAGTAATGTTATTTTACTCTATGTGTTGGCGTTATTTCAATTCCTAATCAGTCATTGAAAATGCGGAAATCCGATAAAAGGACATAAATAAATGCGAATCTTAAATATACCGGGCGCCAAGATGCAACAGCTCCTATTGTAATGCAGTACTTTTTATATCACCGCTCCACGACTCGCTGAAGGACCAATTCGCCGATATATATACATTTTATTTGCCCAGTCGTATCGCTCGTATGACAATCTTGTCAGTCTGTGACCTCTGCAGCAATATTGTACCGTCTTTTTGCGATATCAACACTGCAATTGTATGTATGCCTTTTGTGTACTCAAGTTGTTTTTCCGCAACGTATCAAAATGATGTTATGACCAGTATTTTCATAGACACGATTTCATAAAGTTCGAAAATCGAAGAACTGCTTCAATAGTTTAGTGTATAACAATACGAAATGCGACAGGCTACACTATCCGTTCAAAGCTATCATCAAACTGTAAGTAAATATAAAATCCTGATAAATCTTATTTCCCAGTTTGTGAGCAAACCAGTTTGGAAAGGCATGCTGAAAGTATTGCAATCCGTGGTCCATGGCCTGGAGCATACATACTCCAACTTCGGTCTGGGCGGCATGGCCTCCGTGTTCCAACTCGCCGAGATGGCTCACACGCACTATTGGAGCAAAGAGGTAGGTATTACAAAAGCAATATTACATGATCCTATGTTACCAAAGGCGGTAGCGACTTAACCGATTACCTACGTGATCCACGTTGTTTGCTGCGCAACTTGGACGGGTGATTGCTTGGGACATTTCCGACCGTAGGTAATTTATATTGAACACTAAGACGGAGCCGGATTAAGCGGATTGTTGCCTTTGGATAGTAGTTAGGCTGTCGGAGGTCCATTGTCGGTCTGATAATTCCAAAACTGGGCAAGTATCTAGCCCAACAGTACCTATGCTGGGGTAAAGCTCGACCAGTGGAATGTATAAAACTGCGCGTGGGACAGGAGTAACTGGCGCCACAGTCGTCGCGCCGCAATACCATAAACAATTGAATAACGCATGCACGTCCGGAAAAAATATGTTTTTTCTGTGTCACATTTATATATTGTATACTACATAAATGAATTTGTGTGTACGTTTGTTACTTCTTCAAGCTCAAACGGCTACACCGATTTCGATGAA
Organism: Apeira syringaria; assembly: GCA_934044485.1. Lineage (NCBI taxonomy): Eukaryota > Metazoa > Arthropoda > Insecta > Lepidoptera > Geometridae > Apeira > Apeira syringaria. The sequence continues at coordinate 19,870,706 of OW203663.1, read as the reverse complement.
ATTTGGTATGGAGATAGTTTAAGCCCTGCATTAACACATAGGCTTTTATCCCGGAAAAAGTATAGTTCCCGTGGGAACTGAGGTAGAGGGAAAACCGTAAACCACGCAGGTGAAATCGCGGGGCGCTACTAGTACTACATGAATGACAGTTAATGCTGAGTTTAGTTGTTTCAGTTTGATATACGGGCACGATACGAGTATGATAGTGATTCCTGCTTCGGCTATACTGTTGATGTCATTTCCATCGAACTAAAAGTGTCATTCCTGTAACATATTATTATCAAATACACTAAGCAGCTTTAAGCTGCTGCGTTTTCGGACTGTATCACTGAAAGTACTCTCATTAATGTCCATTTTGCGATCTGTTCGACTCCAGGTGGCGTGTCTGGACGGAGGCATGGCCAACTCTGCCCTCAGCGATTATAGACACGAGCTCGACACGCCGTCCTCACCTTCCTCGAGGAAAAGCTCGCAAACAGGTATGTGATCGCTTCACTTCCATTTCAGTAAAAAGGTCTCGACTTCGGCTCTTAAACTCAATCATTGAAAGTGAGCGTCTAAGCTCGAAGGGGTAACATACAACCAGTCGCAAGACCTAAGTACCCACGTAGTAACCTCTGCTACATAGCTGATAGCTTTCTCCCGCCGGTGATTCTATACACACTTCACAATCTCATCAAGAGCAAACTCAAGAATTCCTAGGAATAATAGTTACATTTTAAATTTATTACATAACAAGAGAGGGATCTGCGATGTTTAAATAGTAGTTTTGTTTGTCTATAGCGTTGGATTTAGAACTACATAAATTTTATAATTTCTGACTCCTAATGTAAACAACAGTTATCTGTAGGCTAATATTAATGTGAAGTAACTTAATTAAATGTGAAATGCTTCCAATGGAAGTGCTTCATGAGATCTATTATTCACATTTGTCGTACAGAAATCCCGACGGTGAACTACCCCGAGATGGATCCGAACGAAGCTCAGAGCACCACAGAAATGTTCAAAGACATGTTAAATCAAAAGAGGAATCTTCTATTCAGTAAACTCACTTCATTCGACTCCGACGTAAGTACTCGAAGCGTGTTGTCATCTGTTACTTGTGCGTGTTGTACCAGACCTCGGTCGCATGATTGTGAACGAAAGGGCATGTTGACTGATAATCATATTTATGTTGTATGTATTGCTTCCGTCCTGTTTGGCCGTGGTCTAAATGAAACTTGTGTACCAGACGTTTCGCCGATCACTGCGGTCGATATCTTCAGTGGTTCAGGTCCGAGCGGCGACAAGAGCGTAGAGCTCTCCTTCGCGGCGTCTTCGAAGGAGAGTTCTACGCTCTTGTCGCCGCCCGGATCTGAACCACTGATTTACGTTGATTAACTTTGTAGTCCTTAATTTCGGGTATTTACAATATTATAATAATAATAGCCTTTAAATCAGATCTGTGTTACAATTATGTGATGAATATTCATAGAAAACTTAATTTTAACGTACCTTAATCTAGTCTCTTATTTGAATTTTACTTATTTTCTCTAGATCTGCTTGCCAGTCGACAAAGGCCTCCTCCAACCTCTTCCACTCATGTCTCTCTTGAGCCACTCTGTTCCACGTGACGCCTGCCACTTGTCTTATGTCGTCATCCCATCTTTTTTGCGGTCAGCCTCATTTCCTTTTAGCTTCTCTGGGATACCATCGTGTCACGGTTTTGCTCCATTTATCTTTTCCTCTCACAATATCCCTGCCCATCGCCATTTAAGCTTTCTAATCTTGCACCTTATCTCTATAGCCTGTGTTTTGCTTCTACACAGTTTCTCAGTCGGTCTGACTGCTTATTGGCGTGATGCGAGTGTGCTAGTGGTGTTTTGTGATAAGTCCCATGTTTGGCTGCCGTACGTGCGAACTGCTATCGTGCAAGTGTTACATGGTTTGCTTTTGATATTCATATGAAGTTTTTTTTATGATCTCTTTCAAACCCCAGTAACGTCTCGACTCCAGCCATTAGTTATTCTTCTTTCAACTTCTTTGCGCATCGGATTACCATCTGTTATTAGCTGACCCAGGTACATATATTCATCTGCAAATGTAATCAATGTGTTTGTTTCCTAAGTTTATGGTAATTCTCGCTCTGTTTGTCATTACTCTTGTTTTTTCCGGGTTCAGTTTTAGCCCTACCTTCTCGCTTTCCATTGCTAGTTCGTTTATCATTTTTGTTATGTTTTCCGGGGATTTCGCAAATAACACAATATCATCTGCGAATCCCAAGTATGTCACTTATAAGTCACTAAGTCATCAATAGACACCGTCTACATTGATACCGAGATTTTCCCAATTTAAACCTCTGAATGCTAACTAGTACAATTTACAATATTACTTATATAAATATTTTGTTATTAACTTATATAAATATATTATTTACCGCTTTGATTAAACAAAATATTCTTATTGTTTGTTGATTCGTATCTATATGATATACATACAATACAAAAGTGTACATAGCCAAAATAGTTTCCGATTGTCAAGTCAACTACCCTTGTCCTTATATATATATGATGTATCTTATAACCTTTCTGGTCGTTCCTTGAGCATGGCCTTCACATTCTACTTTCTACTGACATACCTACTATATTAGTTATTATAATTAATGAAATATGTGTTGACAGTTTGTTCTGATTCGCTTGCGTCTGTGATATTATATCTATTATTATCAATGAGTGTACGCTTCGTGACCCAGTAAAGTGATGTTGTCTATAATACTATCCAGCCTGCCTTGTCTGTAACCATTGACCTGTGTAACCCCAGAATGCAACTGTCCAAAGCGCTTTATGCCCGAAGCCTTGTTTTGACAAACAATGTACTTTTCCGATTACAAAAAGTCTACTTTGTGTCTTTAATATTAAATTTCATTGTTACACATATTAAAGTATTTAAATAATTTGTGCTGTACAAAGCGAGATACAAAACAAGGCACAGTGAAGTGAAGCGTGAGGTCATCTCGTAGAGTACAGTAAAACACACCGCGCACACTCTTGTTAAGTTCATCGGTTATCGAGTGAATAATTCGTTAATAGCTTACACCAAACAATAGTTTCGAGAATGTATAAAATGTTTTACAATGCTTGCCACTTACACTCTTTTACGGATTATGATAAAATAATCGTCAAAACCAGAGTACGAAAGAAGTGCATAAAATAATGCGAAATTGCATTTGCGAAAATGTTCCCCTATACTAATCGAACTCGTAGAAGAAATAGAGAAGGGCAAAGCGTGTGAGTCCCGGGTGTGTGTGTGTGGAGTACCGTACAAGGTGGCTGTGTGTTGTGGCGACAGGCGGCGCCGTCGTCCGAGTGCTCGGGCGACGAGAGCGGCTCGATCACCACCAACAGAGCCAATCTGTACGACCATCGCGCCTCCTTTAAGTCGAACCTCTCTGATACCGACGTCATGTTCCTCAATGTAAGTCCTAGTGTGTTCTGTGCCCGCTTCCCGCTTGTAATAGACAAACAGCCCACGCGACCGGTACACGGTCAAGTACGCATTCATCCGGCTCTATGTCGTCACAATACATATCGTAGTGCATGCAGTGACTGTAGTACTCATAACGAGCCTTCTTAAGACTAAATCTGCCTCTAAAGTTTTGACCGAAAACCTTCAAAGATTTGTTATAAACTTGTTTCATTCATCTTTACAAGCACTCAAAATTTGTCATTCTGTGTGTGTATGAATGTATGAATGGTTGATGTTTATCGGAACGCAGACGGGGCGAGGCGGCGCAGGCGCAGGCGGCAAGCCCCGCGCCGCGAGCGTGTTCTCGTCCAAGTCGTCGTTGAGCTACCGACCGCCCGCGGGTGCGCCCGTCACGTCGCCTCTCACTTCGCCCGACACGGCCCGTACCTACCTTTACCAGGGACTTATAGGTATACACATTGGTTTACTTTACAGCGAACAGATGCCTTGTATGCTGCCGTTAAGCCATTCGCAAAAGTTGGGAACCCCTATCACAAAATAGATATACTTATATGTAAAAGTGAAAGTAAATATCCAATTTATGACTCAATTTTATTATTAAAACTGACGTTGTTTTTACACATTATGAATGTATAAAACAAGGGAGTTACTCACGTAATAAGTCGGAGGGTTCCGACTTTAGTTTCAACCACATTCGGTGGTCTTTTTCAAGGAGAATACGGGGCGCTTGTGGACGCGGTCGCGGTACGCCTAGTACTGGTACTTACCACTTACTGGTAAGTACCAGGTAAGTAATACTTGGTACTCGCCCAGTATGTAACTCCCGTGTTTTATACATTCATAATTATGACTCAATTTAAACTGAAACACGAATTTAATTAAATTATTCTGTCGAAATTACGATTGCCCTTTGATAGTGCGCAATCTATATTTTGAAGCTTTTGAACAACGAGATACTTTGTATCCCGCCACAACACGGCGAGATACAAAGTATCTCGTTGTGAAGTATTTTATCAAATTACTATCTGAATCGAATAAGTTTGCATTTGTTAATCAAATATTTATTTACACAGGGAAAGAGCGATCGAACGTGTGGGATCAGATGCAATTCTGGGAAGATGCCTTCTTGGATGCCGTCAGCCAAGAACGGGATATGATTGGCATGGACCAGGGTGCCAATGAGATGATGGAGCGGTACAAGTGTTTGAGCGAGACGGAGCGAAAGCGCCTAGAGCATGAAGAAGACAGGCTGCTTTCGACTGCACTGTACAACTTGACCGCGGCGATGGTGCTTTTTGGAGTCGAGCCAGACATAGTCAGGAATAAAGTCCGCCGCTTACTTGCCAAAAGTCATATCGGACTTGTGTACAGCCAGGAGGTTAACCATCTTCTTGACGTGGTCCACACACTGGTATGTTCTTTATCCTCCATTCTATTCTTTACTTATTTTATAAAGAATTTCTAAATATAAGTGCTGGCCACTAGGTATTTTGGACATGGATTTTTTGACATAGTAATTGGTTGAATCATGGACTGTACAGGGTAGGTGCCCTCAGGTATTACAAGCAAACGGAGAGTGATGTAATAACTAAAGTTAAATACTTTCAATGTTCAGGCCACTTGCTCCCGGAAATAGCAAGTACGTAGCCAATCATAACTTGGAAATGCCAGTTCTGTACTTGACGGGAAACGAAACAGACTCTCGAAAAAATACAAAAACGGTACAATTACCGTAAATTGCCTTATTTATTTATTATTTCATATTCACTCATAATTGCGACCGCGAAAAAACATTTATTAAATATACCAATCGTCAAGATGTTCAAAACTTGTTAAAGACTACTTGAGTGAGTAAATTCTATAAATCGTTTGGCTCACCCCTCGATTGACTGCAGTACTTAAAAATAATAATTTATAAACGGGCTAGTGCTTGTACAAGTTTGGGTAACTATCTCACTCTTGACTGAATCATTTGCGTTTTACTTTAAGCTTTGAACCCTTCAAATACGTCGAGTGAAATACACAACTAGGAGCTAGGAACAGGAAGATGTCTCGGCTACGGTAACACGCCACACATATAAATGACCACGCGCAGTTCACGCTCGGGCAGATATATCTCTCGACTTGCAACAATGCTGACATATTTCTTTTGCCTCATTTACAGTCATGAGCGTTTCCATTAAGGCCGTCGGCTTCTGGCACTGTCGAGTTGGCCATTCGTTTGAGAGGTACACGGTTTCCTCTAAAAGAGCCACGGTCGAGTCTCTGTGAGGGTGTATATACTGCGCCAACTTTGACAGAATCTGAGCAAGCATATACCGACGTCATCGACAATGTTGTCGCGGTGATCGTTGTTATGTTTCACGCGCGTGACGTACGGTTAACACAGTCGGGCACAGTTTCCGTTGTACTATTCTTTTTTTTTTTTTTTTTTTATTCTGTGATAGTGTTACGCTATAGATGAATGTAGAATGCGGAGCGTGTGATGCACGATCGGTTCCAGCACGGCAACGACATCGAGCTGAAGCCCCTGGGGTCGCGGCTGCTGCGGCGGGCCACGTTCACGGTGCACGAGGGCGAGGGGGGCGCGGGCGCGGGTGGGAGCGCCGGGGGGGAGCTGCGGTTCATGGAGGTGCGGGACGACGGGCTCGTGCTGCGCTCCACGCAAGGTGCCTGCTGTTGTAGTTAGCGAATGGGGAACATCTGACCAGTCGCGGCGTGGGTCGGGCGGGCTAGCCACGGGCACAGCCGGGACACTCGACTAGATGTCCGTACAAATGTCGCATGTTCATATCATCACTCTCGAACTATTCCACAATCATCATCTATTAATTTAACCTGTTTATAAAGATAAGGTAAAACTATTTATTTCCAGAAAGGTATCAACGATTTTTTTTTTTTATAAAGATTATAAGCTTGCGTTTGACCACTGTCTCACCTGATGTTAAGCGACGACGCGGTCTAAGGTGGAGCACGCAAACTTAGAAGGAACCTATTCACTCGCGATTACTTATAGATACAAATATATACAGATTCATCATCATCATCATTATTTCAACCATAGGACGACCACTGCTGGACATATGCCTCCCCCATTGATTTCCACAAGGACCGGTTGCAAGCGGCCCGCATCCAGCCCTTGTCTGCGATCTTAGTCAGTTCGTCTGTCCACGAATCCTGTAAGTGTTATTGTTATTATTTTGACCGTGACAGGCACAATCGTCGAGAGATGGTGGTTCGAGCGCCTGGTGAACATGACGTACAGCCCCAAGATACGGGTTTTGTGCCTTTGGAGGAAGAACGGGGGACAAACCCAACTGCATAAATACTACACCAAGAAGGTATTCATTCTTATTATTTTAATAAACGCAGTTCATAAGCATATTCATTTCGAAGTATTTTCAGTTAATTTTGTATATAGCTTGAATAAACAATAACACATTTACCCTTATTCGTTTGAAGTCGATTGAAATGTTATTGTGTCTCGCAATTACTCTAACATATCGTTAATGTAGGTAGTTGGATATTATATTGGAGTTTGAGAGAGATGACGGAATGACAGACTGCAATATCATATAAATATATAAGAATTTGCAACACGCGGCTGATTCTGCAATGTAAGGAAAATGTTTGATTTTTATATGAAACCGTAATATTGGTGTCGGAAACCGTTTCAGTGCAAAGCGCTGTACTACTGCATCAAAGAAGCGATGGAGAAAAGCGGGCGGAGGCAGGACGCGGCCGAGCTCGGGGGCGAGTTCCCCGTGCAGGACTGCGCGACCGGCGAGGGCGGGCTCATACAGGTACCTGCCGTCACCGCTCACCGCTCGCCCGCCCTACTGATTACAACCGCCAGAACTCATTAATGCGTGTGGTGGGCGCACGTTTGGTTTCTGATTTCATTGTTCAGGGGTTGACACTCGTTGCTCGTTTCTTTGTTTCCTAATAGACACAAAAGAGGTGTTCATTTTTTTTTGCTCGGTGGCAAACAAGCAGACGGGCCGCCTGGTGGTAAGCGATCACCTTCGCTTATGGATATATCTGTAAGAGTGAGGGCATTACCTGCATTAGTATTAGTGAATTAGTGAACAGATCGGTTCATCTAATCGACTACCATCTAAGATATTTTATTTTTCAACGCTATCTCCATCGAGGTCTATTAATAATACTTCTTCATTATAATACTTCACTATTTAAAAATTATCGAGGTCTTCGAAATTTCGAACTTATAATTATTTTGTATTTGTATATAATTTGGCAATACCTGAATAGGTACCTTCTAGGTTTGCGTGCTAAATCCTTGACAACGTCATCCCTTAACATCAGGTGAGACAGTTGTCAAACGCAAACTTATAATAGTAAAAAAAAAAAAAAACCTCTGCTTCTTCGACACATAGACAGATGATTATTCCGAAAGTGTCCAAAGACAATCTAGTACCTACGTGACTGACTTGGCTATTCGCCATTCGATATGGTGTGAAACAAAGACATTTTCATCCTTAGTGATTCCATGCGCTTCTCTTAAATGTGTTCCAATAAACGACGCACAACGGTTAAACACTACCGCAGGCTGTAGTAGTTCGTGTCGGTTAACTCGACATGCTTCGAGTTGGTCCGCCTTTCCGCTGGATGCTCCACTTGATGGCAACCCCAAAAATTACGTTTTGGCATTTCTCCTGTCAATACTGGTTTTCATGGTGAAGGACCTGGTTTTTGTGGCTTACCAGGGAAATCTTCCTTATTCAGCCGGTTCACAAGATATCATCTCTCTTTTCCACTTTTGTTGGGATTCTGGAGTAAACTGATGAGGTTTTATCCCTTGTCTCAACTTTACTCAACCCGTTTTGCGAAGCAGCTTCCAATATCTCCAAACTAATGTTTGACCAGGTTGATTAGAAATAAATGTTTCACTTACCAGGTCCGTTCGGTTTTCGATTCCTGACTTCTTCAATTTAAGTTTGGGCCACGCTCCGATCCTTTTCGACTCCTACTCGGCCACTGTTCATAATTTATGTATAATAAGTTGGTAATAAAATAATTTGACAATTAAAGAGGATCATCATTAAACAGGCTGTTGCCATAAAATTAGTAAATTAAAGGTTGAATCAATTTGTATAATTGTTAATATTTATACAAATAACGGTTTCATTTGGGCATCTACCTATCTTTATATAAATTCACACATGATTATTCCATTTATGATATATGTATATGCAGTGGATATACAGGCTGGACTTTTTCAACGCCATCCGCCGGGAAAGTATTCTAAATAGTGGAGATAGCAAATTTAACATAAAGGAAACATTTGTTTATTTTAAAAAAGAAACAATCGATAGGAGCAATCATAAGAATGAAATCTCTCAAATCAAAAACAATGAAATGTAAACTTAGTAAATCACTGCGACAAGATAAAGCATTTTTACTCAGGAGTCGACGAGATTACTTATGTTAACACCTTATTAACGATTATCTTTGACATAATTAAATTATTAAAAATGGATAACTAGTTAGCTAAGAACTCCCTAAGTATGTTAATAACCGATTCAATACTTAAATTGGTAGAAACGGCACAATCAGATGGCCTGTCAGATCACCAGACTTCACCCCTTTACATTTATTCTTATGGGGGTATGTAAAAAAAACAAATTTACAAAAAAATCTTTGTAAAAGTAAACAAGTTAAGAACTGAGGTAAACAATACGATTTTAAATATTCACCTCTACTCGATATCCAAATTTCACCAATTCCACCCTGTATAAGAAGAAACAAGACTAAAGCATTTTTGTTTATTGGTAATATGTTTGAATTATTTTGTAGGTGTGCATGGAAGGCGTCGGGCTCCTCTTCCATCACAGCAAGGTATGTACCATCGAGTCATTGTATTCACTCTTGTATTTCTGTCGGCTTATTTATGTGGTTTATTATTTAAAACAATATTATGATATACCAAAACTTTCCTAAACAGCATATCTATTATGAAGTAAACAAAATGCCCATTTTATGAATACATTCCTCGTTTTGGTATAGTCATGTTAATCCCAGCCAGGTAAGATATTTGTCTGTATTCTCGCTTACTTTGGGTCAAGTCTCGGTACGATTCGAATGACTATTGGTGTAGAATGTCGTACAGTGGAATTGTATGACAGTCTATGTACTTTGGGCCATCGCCCGCGCTCGGCGACGCTTCATTGTGTACGACACTGCACGGGCCGGCGCCGGTGCCGATGCCGGTGCCGGTGCCGGTGCCGGTGCCGGTGCCGGTGCCGGTGCCGGTGCCGGTACCGGTAATGCCAAAGCGCATTGTTATTTAACACTTGTATCTCTATCTATACGAAGCTTCTTCATCCAACGAAATTGATCAAACTCAGTTCCGACAGGAGCAAACGATAACCGCTGATGTATTGAGATACTCGAACCCCATCTCATGTGCTATTTAAATCTTTGTATCCATTTATATTTGCTGGTTGAATATGTAACATCGGGACGCAAGGACCACTCAAACTTTCCTATTCAAATATGTATTTTATTAATTTCTTTACTAATTTATTACAATTTTTCCAGTAAGTACTCTTTATGTATCTAGTTATATCTATATTTCATATCTTCGTTAATATATTTTCTATTTCAAATTCGGGTGATTTTGCATTTTCTCGTGATCTCGTGTTTCATGGGTAACAGCTTACATGATGATAAATTCCAGTATTTCCCGTTTTATTTGTATCGTTCCGTTAATAAGTGGATGTAATAGTTTAGCGGCCGTTGAGCGAATAAGTGTGTATCCGCTCCGCTCCGCTCCGTTCCGCTACAGGCCGTAGCGGAGTGAAGCGGAGCGCGTCCAAGGCGTAGTGGGCGCGGCTTGGCGCGACGTCGCCCGTACGTGCGTACATGATGCATGCGCTGCTTGCCGGGGCCGCGGGCGCTCCGTGCACTGCGGGCGCTCCGGCGGGCGCGGCCGCTCCGCCGGAGGCGCGGCGTGCGCTCGCTAGGAACTTTTGAGATGGTCCTTGACCCGCGCTCGCCCGCCCTCACCCAACTAATATCTTGTTTTTGTCTGTTCTACTCTCTCCGGACACGCCGACACGCGCCGCTGCGCTGAAGGATTTCGAGGTACATAGTGGTTCATTCACTAGTAATGGCTGGCTCTTACGATGATCGACACGACCTTCACGACGCTGTCGTCTCCGTCCCGGTCACCGTGAGACGCTCGCATCGTTTAGCGATGATCGTTCGAGCTCGTAGGGCTTTACTTGTAGTTTGGAGGCTTACAGATTGTTTTTAGCCGTTGTTAGCGTTGTATTAGTTCTCCCGAGTGCGGCGAGCGCCGGCGCGGCGCCGCAGCGCGCGCTCGCCGCATGCACATAGATGCCCTTTACTGTTTATACTATCGCACCCGACAGCTTGCATTCGTATCGTGGATCGTTCGGCGGTCTCGATCTTTCGCTCTCGGACTTCCGAGCCGACATTTAGTACGTTTCGTCCCTCTCGCCCCGGCGCCCCTCCCGAGCGAGCGTCGCGTCGCCGCCGTGGGCGCTAAGCTTAACGTACGCGAGTCACGAGGTCAGTCGTAGAGCATTCGCCATCTCACAAGTTCCGGTGCGGCCGCGACTCCCGCCCCCGCCTCGTCCCGCGCCGCCCCCACACCCCGCACAAAGCACCGTCCCCCGCACCACTCCTCCGCACCCGCACTCGCACTTTAAACTACTTCCATCCAACCTAGCTCTCGGCAAAATCTGTGTTACGCTCCGATCTATATTACCGCTCCAAGCAATTTCACTCTGGTTTGAAACGCTACATTATGATTAGTTAGTGAAAAACTGGTAATGATTATGATTGGTAAAATAAATCAGAGACGTAAACGTCGGCATGTGGTAATGTTGCATCGCAAGTGTCGCGCACGGCGCGGCGGGGCGCGGCGCGGCGGGGGCAGCGGCGGCGTGTTGCGCATCGTGTTCGTGTCGCATGTTGCACGGCGTCACTCATCCAACTAGTGCTTTATCACATTTGTTGTTTTGTGCTTAGGCGGTGCTCTGATATGGAAAGAATTACTTAATATTACGTTGGTGTATATCGAACGCGACGCGACGTGGATAAACATGCTAAATCTTTCAAATCAGAACGCTTGCCGATGTTCACGCTTAACGTTGCATTGAAATCTGAACTTATGACTGCGTTATTTGAAGAAACGATTATTTGTGAACTATTGAATACTCTGTAATTAATAGTTATACAAACACAAGTTCTGGTTTTATTGCAGATGTAGCATTTTATATTTTGTTTGTTTGTATTTTGTAGATATTAGATGTACAGTCGACACAGACAGTGGTCTAACAGTTCTGACAAAAGTTTTAGCGGTATAGCAATAGGTTCAGCTAAAAACTATCAATACTATTGCACGGAAAAATGGACCTTTTTGTTAGTTGTCAAATGGTCGTCAACCGTAGGATGGTACACGATATATTGGGCCGACTGTATCTGTATTTGTAGTATAGACTGTAGTAACTTGGTACGTTAAGTCAGCGGGAAAAAGTCAAGTAGGTACATACGTCTTCCCGTACTTCATTAATTTCAGGTTGATAACTTACTACAATACAAACTTATGTATTACAGTTTTCTGTCGTTGAATGCAAATTCGTAGGTAGTAGGTAAGTATAGTGCCAATCGACCAGTTCGTGTGGGGCTCTCGATACAAGTGTCGTTATACGTAGTACGTAAGTATACGAATAACACAGCTTGGGTACTTTGTGTAGTTTCCGTTTAGTTGTTACATAGAGGATGTTCCAAACTGTTATTTCAACATATTGTTTATTTATATTTCAGTTTTTTGTACGACTCGACCACATCCGGAAATGCTTCACACAAAACGGTGGAATCTTCGTTTTAGAAGAGTTCAGTGAGTACTACAGCTTTTGTATCAAATTTGTATGAACTTCTCACGGGACAAGCTATGCCTTTAGTAGCAATTTGGAAATTAGAAACGCTGGCCGTTTCAATAGTAAACATGATTGGATGATCGTTACTGGCTGTATCCCGCGGTTTCACCCGCGTAGACTACGGTTACGTAGACCCGCTACCTCGGCTATCCCACTGGAACCATATCTAGTTTTTCCGGAAAAAAAGTAATCAATGTCCTTCTCCAAAGTCCCATCTACCTCTATACCCACATTCATTAAAATTGGTTCTGCGCCTTAGGCGTGATAACGGTACAGACAGTTAATACACATTTATAATATTACTAGCTGCGCCCCGCGGTCTTACTCGCGTGGTGATGATTGATGATGATCATGATGATGATGAAAAGTACCCTACGTGTTATTCCAGGACCTGAAGTATCTACAATTTCATGAAAATCGGAGCAGCGGTTAGAACGTGAAGAAGTAACACAAACTTTCGCCTTTATAATATTAGTATAGTTAGGTTTTTATCCCAGTGGATACCATATAGGTGTCGGGATAAAAGAAGCACATGTATGCATTAATCCAAGTTATAGGTACTTAAGTTCCTAATGTTATTCTAATCTATGTAATCAACTACACAGTTTGACACGCACACGACCAACATACACTTTAGCTTTTATACCAGTTGTGTAATTAATTGATATTTTCTTTATTCTTTAGCTATTAAAGTTCGTGTATGGCTGTATTTGGGTTGAATAGTTGTGATTATATCAGGGTTATGATACAGAAAACGAACTTTGAAACTAGATTCCTGCCCTGATATGTTTGTGTACAAATATTTTGGGCTAGCAGTGCCCCGCGGTTTCACCCGTGTGTATTACGGTTTTCCCGCTACCTCTATTATTCCGCGGGAATAATAGAGGACTATGTTTTGTCCGGGATAAAAGTAGCCTATGTGCTATTCCAGACTAATTTATCTCTGTGCCAAATTTCATCCAAATCCGTTTTGAACATTTTACGTCAAAGAGTAACAAACAACTTTCTTTAAAAAGAAAGACAGACTTTAAAAAAAAATAAAAAATGACTGAAACATCCATCCAAACTCTCACATTTATAATGTGAGAGTTTGAATGGATGACTGACCATGACTGGCCGGTTGGCGCAGTTGGTAGCACTCTGCCTTCCGAGCCGCTGGTCCCGGGTTCGATTCCTGGACAGGTCAAACATTTGTGTGTATGAACATGTCTGTTTGACCTGTGTCTGGGCGTGTATATGTATATAAGTATGTATATCAGTCATCAGGTTACCATAGCACAGGCTCTGCCTAGTTTGGGACCTGAAGACCTTGTGTGATGTTAATAAATAAATAAATAATATTAGTGGGATTAGTGGGAGGTACAGATTGATTGTTATTCTTGCTTCATTGTACTTAGTAGAGATATGTTATTGACATGTTACTTTCACATTTCAGATCCGAGAACGAGGCAGATCATACAAAGAAAATACAAGTCTGTTATGGTGAGTACCTGCTCGGTATCGACATGTGAACCATACTGTTCAAACTCACTCTCAATGTTCATTTATTATATATTATCCGGGTTTAACGTTAATACTGGAATGTGAAAACATGGCGGAGGCAAAGATATGGATAGGAAGGGTAGGTAAAGTACTATGAAACATGTGAGTACTGTGTACCGAGTACTACAGCGAGTGAGGCGACCAGTGAGAAGCAGCGGCAGAGGAGCACATCGTGAGCACAGCCACATTTTGTTTATTTCACGCTATTTCAACACATATATCACAAGGCACAAGAGCGATATTAGTGTAGGCTTTGCTGTAGGTATTCTATGTAGTTATTATATATACCCTTGTGTATTATATATGTAATTGAATTTAAGACCATGCTCGATTATATATGCTTTAATGTGAAATTAATTCATGCGTGTACACTAAATAAATTATGATTTTAACGTTCCTCAAACATAAACGTAATAGTACGAGATAAGGCTTAAGAAATATATACCGTCATCTGTCATTTACTTATAATACCGATTATATAATAAATATGTATGTATTGATACATAGCACATGGGTTGCCTAGCGTAATCCCAGAACTATACTGTTCAATAATATTGAGTTTAATATTAAACAGAGCTACTTGAATGTTTTTTTTTTATTAATCCTTATTTTATTGCCTATCCAACAGTATTAGGTTGCCTACTTAAACTGGGTTATGTTAATGGTTGCTTAGATTTTTTTAAAGTTCGGTTGAAGCGCGAGCACGGGGAGTGACAGAAAAGCGCTGCGCGCGCTTCTCCATGCGAGAGACAAGGACGCAGAGAGATCTTTTATAATTATTGGTTTATTTTACAGTATAGGCCCGGGGCTTAGCTCGGCAACCCTTGTGCGCTTTATCCATCTACTTACATGTTATTTATCTAACATTTAAGCCTTCTCAGCAATTAATAACAGATGAGGGTATATGTTTGTTAAACCGTATCTTAGACCATAACCCACCGCATACCTGCACTTATTGTGTTATCGTATCTGTCGCCTGTTAGTTTCCTTTTGTTTTCTTGTTTTTGTTTGTTTTATTTGTTATGTTGTGTTTGTTGTAGGCAGAGAAAATAGTGTTTGACCTCCATCGTTTCTTCTCCGTATGGCTTTCTCGGTACTATCTGTATGTGGAGTGTTAGCGCGCCGACACTTGCCGTACCTACCCGAGCTAGTATGTATACTTTTATTTTGTTTTGTTATTTAACGCTATATGTTATTTTTACGTTCCTGACGTGTATTTTAGATTTATGAATAGTTTACACGCTACAATACCACCACTGAGCCGTGCGCCGCCCGCGCCGGTGCGCGCCGGTGTGTCGCCGGTGTGTCGCCGGCCTGACGTCTGCGTTTCGATGAGGATAACACGCTAACGTCGCTCACTGACTACATCGACTAAGCTCAGATGTCTGCAGTTGAACTAGTTTTTTGTATATCCAAAAAATGATTGTATCCGATTTATATAGTTATCCCGGAGGCAATAATTAATTGTCGTTTTACTAACTTTAATCAAATCACCCATGCCAATACTCGGCACGCCTAGTAGGCGGGTCGGCGAGCGCAGTATATTTCGTGACAGTAGGCGCTGCTGCCCACAACACACACACATTGGGGGTACAATTGTAAGCCGGTACCGCCACGGCGCGCGGCGTTCTCACTATCTCTGTAGTAGACTGCCAAAAGGAATATTTCTCTTACATTTGTACACCTGTAATAGGCTAGTAACAAGAATAACCTTGATAAAGTTAGTGTATGTGCAATTCCAGGCTGACCAGATCTGTTACGCCGTGCTGTGCGTGTTCTCGTACTTCGCCGCGGGCCAGGAACAGAAGAAGACTATTCTAGAACAAGCGGCGCGCGTCCCCCCCGCGCCCGCCTCGCTCGCCCCACTGTCGCCTACCAGAACCCGCTCCGAAACCGCTCCTTCAAAACCAAACTCTCCACAGGTGTTTTACAAATCTTCTAATTCAATCGCCCTTGTTAGGACATATTATAAATTTTCCTATACGACGATTCGTTAAAAACTGTACTGTAAAACGGACGTATTATATAAATAAATCCGCTTTTAGTGCATCTTATGAATACAGTATATAGACAGGATAACATTATATATCGCGTATAAAACACGTTTCGTTGTGATTGTTCACCACTCTCCCTTATACATTGTGGCTGATTTTACTTACAAAAAGTATATGACATGAAGAAGACAATAGACCCGACCGTCGCGCGTGCTAGTAGCACTTTGGGCGATTCGTATATGTATTGGTATTATTCCAAAGTAACATAAATTGGTATATTAAGAGGATCATATACCTCGTACTTGTTCATACAAAAAGATAATCTTTTTCTACACTTGATTATTGTCCGATGTCGGTATTTTTTTTACATAATCTACACATCATTTACTTGGCTCATACGTCTTATTTCGTTTTTACGTTTCGATAAATTTAAATGTATTAGCATCGGAGCTTCTGCTGATGTTTTGAAGTAACGGCCTTATGCTTAACCTGTCTAAAACGCATTTCATAACGTTTAACCTCGCAGGCCGCGGCTGCGGTGAAGACATTAGACAAGTGTAAAACGCATTATTCCTCGGTGGGCGAATGCGCAGCACGCGCGTGCCATTCGTCAGGTCTGGACACTCTCTTACAGTATGGGATTGAGTTCCGAGGACGCGCTGCAGAATGTGATCGTATCCTTCGAATGCAGAAACGTGCTGTGAGAGTGATCGCTAACATTCCACCAGACGACTCGGTTAGGACTCACTTTACAACACTGGCTATTCTGACCCTTCTCTGTCTTTTAATACTCCATATTGCGCTATATATTTGTGAAAACCTGCATACATTGAAAAACCGGTTGGTCTCAGGGAGTGCCGGCAAAAGTGAAAACTTGAACATTAACGTTGTGCCTTTTTAAATATTTTGGAACGGTTAGGGAATGATTTCGACCGAATTGCTCTATTTATCAGTATAAAAGTACTATCATTTATATGGTAAACTACAATATCATTTATATCGCTATTGTACACGAACTTGTAATTAATTAATGTATCTCTATGTCTAGGTGGATAAAAAGTGCGCAGTGAGCCGAGCCGGGTCGTCGCGGGCGCCAATAGCCAGGGCCGAGGCAGCCGCGAGGGACCCCCCCGCCGCTGCCCCCGCCGCCCCTCCTGTGCCCCGCGCGCCTCCTGACCTACACCATACAGATAATACTAGTGAGTACACACACAGGTAGTACTCATTACACACACGACCTCATTGTTCTCGCACAGACCCCAACAGACAACGTTTACTGTTTGTTAGTCTGTGCGAGAAGAGAACCGATATCAGATTTGAGGTCACACTCATGTGTCCACTTTCAAACAAAACTACAACAAATAAGCTGATGAAGCTCACGAGACAGGACCTACGCCTTATCGTAGGCTTAATCACTGGTCACTGCAACTTAAACTACCATCTGCACAGAACGGGTGGAACAGATAGCCCTCTGTGCAGGGGCTGCATGCAGGAAAATGAAACTGTGGAACATGTTCTTTTGCAATGC
Source organism: Apeira syringaria (assembly GCA_934044485.1). Classification (NCBI taxonomy): domain Eukaryota; kingdom Metazoa; phylum Arthropoda; class Insecta; order Lepidoptera; family Geometridae; genus Apeira; species Apeira syringaria. The sequence goes on along the minus strand of OW203663.1, from coordinate 19,853,247 downwards.
ACAGCCACAGAAGACATAAGAAGCAGCAACATATTACATGAAGATGTAAAATATAAATCACTTTCGGAAGAAAGTGAGTCCAGGGAGGCAAAACCACCTACTCGCCCAAAACTGGAACAGCTGTGCCAACAACCTAAAGCCATGCTCCGCTATGTAAAGGAGCTGGGATGGTTAGGGTAGTTGGCGGGGGAAATGCACAATACACCCCAAGCGGGACGTCAGTGCAGGACTTATCGCCCCCAGTCCGAATAAGAATAAGAATAAGAGGTCGCACTTCTGTTCAATCACCGAATTTGTTATGTTCACAACACTTACATCTCGATACTATTTTAATGCTATTATATAAATAGGTGTGATTATTTCGTTTGTTATATAATATTTATTAAAATGTATATGACGGCGCGCGTACAGTAAAGGGCTACTAAAAGCCCAGGGCGCGGTCAGGGTGGTATTTAATAACGGCAACATTATCATAGCATAGCTGTAACAGAAAGCACACATTAAACACATCCGATTCTAATAACGTTCCCATCCAAAGCGGAACGAACTCGGAAGCCCGCGCGGTGTATATAGGGTTTCAGAAGGATACATTGCCTATATATTTAATAACGTTCCCATCCAAAGCGGAACGAACTCGGAAGCCCGCGCGGTGTATATAGGGTTCCAGAAGGATACATTGCCTATATATTTAATAACGTTCCCATCCAAAGCGGAACGAACTCGGAAGCCCGCGCGGTGTATATAGGGTTTCAGAAGGATACATTGCCTATATATTTAATAACGTTCCCATCCAAAGCGGAACGAACTCGGAAGCCCGCGCGGTGTATATAGGGTTCCAGAAGGATACATTGCCTATATATTTAATAACGTTCCCATCCAAAGCGGAACGAACTCGGAAGCCCGCGCGGTGTATATAGGGTTCCAGAAGGATACATTGCCTATATATTTAATAACGTTCCCATCCAAAGCGGAACGAACTCGGAAGCCCGCGCGGTGTATATAGGGTTCCAGAAGGATACATTGCCTATATATTTAATAACGTTCCCATCCAAAGCGGAACGAACTCGGAAGCCCGCGCGGTGTATATAGGGTTCCAGAAGGATACATTGCCTATATATTTAATAACGTTCCCATCCAAAGCGGAACGAACTCGGAAGCCCGCGCGGTGTATATAGGGTTCCAGAAGGATACATTGCCTATATATTTAATAACGTTCCCATCCAAAGCGGAACGAACTCGGAAGCCCGCGCGGTGTATATAGGGTTCCAGAAGGATACATTGCCTATATATTTAATAACGTTCCCATCCAAAGCGGAACGAACTCGGAAGCCCGCGCGGTGTATATAGGGTTTCAGAAGGATACATTGCCTATATATTTAATAACGTTCCCATCCAAAGCGGAACGAACTCGGAAGCCCGCGCGGTGTATATAGGGTTTCAGAAGGATACATTGCCTATATATTTAATAACGTTCCCATCCAAAGCGGAACGAACTCGGAAGCCCGCGCGGTGTATATAGGGTTTCAGAAGGATACATTGCCTATATATTTAATAACGTTCCCATCCAAAGCGGAACGAACTCGGAAGCCCGCGCGGTGTATATAGGGTTCCAGAAGGATACATTGCCTATATATTTAATAACGTTCCCATCCAAAGCGGAACGAACTCGGAAGCCCGCGCGGTGTATATAGGGTTCCAGAAGGATACATTGCCTATATATTTAATAACGTTCCCATCCAAAGCGGAACGAACTCGGAAGCCCGCGCGGTGTATATAGGGTTTCAGAAGGATACATTGCCTATATATTTAATAACGTTCCCATCCAAAGCGGAACGAACTCGGAAGCCCGCGCGGTGTATATAGGGTTCCAGAAGGATACATTGCCTATATATTTAATAACGTTCCCATCCAAAGCGGAACGAACTCGGAAGCCCGCGCGGTGTATATAGGGTTCCAGAAGGATACATTGCCTATATATTTAATAACGTTCCCATCCAAAGCGGAACGAACTCGGAAGCCCGCGCGGTGTATATAGGGTTTCAGAAGGATACATTGCCTATATATTTATGTTCACTTGTTCAGTGTCATTGTAAACAATGCATCTATACTCTGACTCCTGGTTGAAGCTGTGATTTACCATGTCACATTGTTGAGTTGCCTAGTTGTCGAATTTTTTAAAATAGATATGTAATGTTCCCACCTGCGGTTCGCATTAAATACCTTTTTAGATCCATCGAAACGATATAAGTACTGCAACACAAATCCCGTATTGATATTTGTAAGGTATCGATTGTCACGTCGGTCGCGTGATCATCGCATCATGGCTACCGTTGTCTTCGATGGATATCGTTGTTAAAACGAGCGTTTCAGACTAAGACTCACTCAAACCTTATAATAATATTGAATCGGACGATGTACGATTAGGTGTTCGAAGCGGGACGGACCGCGGCGGAGGCACGGAGCGGCGGGGGGACACGGAACAGGGTAGCATAGAGCACAGCGGCGACGCCGCGGACCCCGAGCGGGGCGGCGGGGCGAAGTGGAGCGGCGAGTCGCAGCGGCGCGCCAGCGTGCCCCCGCGCCGCCCCCCGCCCCCGCCGCCGCCCCCTGCGCCCCCGCACGCGCGGCTGGCGCGCGCGCACTCGCACACGCCCCAGAGGGGACACGACCCGCCACAGGTATATAGTATTAAGAGTTGTCATACACAGTTTTACCGGAATCATTTTCTCATTATCATACGTGAATATTTATGTTGTTTTGTGTTAATGACCAAGTTAAAAAACCGCTGTAACATAGATAATGATAATGAAACTATCATTCGGGTTTCGAGTAAGGCATAATTTTAAAGTATGATATTAGCGTAAGCGTAGTACTCTATATTTAGATACCGCCGCGCGTGGGAGGAAGCGTCACCCCCCGCCCACCCGGCCCGCCTCCCGCCCTGCCCCCCCGCCAGCAGTCCGCCGCCGCCGACCTCGCCGCGTCACCACAAAGGTACACAACTTAGCTTATAGACAACAAATTGACATACTCATAAACTACGGTTTTATACATAATCGTATAAACTCAGATATACATGTCTGTAGTTCTCTGTACTTTCATATCGGTGTCAATGTTACATGGAGGCATTGTTCAAACTATGGACTGGGGGTTTCTGGCAGCTGTTGCCATGAAACTTGGAAGTCTTGTTGACACCCAGTAATTATGCATTTCCTTGAGCCAGTCGACATTCTAGGTCTTGTGTGATACCACCGTCGACCTCATCGTCACAGATCCACAAGTGACAGTATTCAAATGATGAACCTTTCAATAGAAAAAAAATGGTCACTAACTTATGTAATTATTATGCTTTTGACCAATACAGACGCTGACTAACTTCTCCGCCACACAATGCTACGAACTACAGTATTAGCTGTTTATATCCCTTAATGTGCACGCGCTAGTTAGAATAGAACGCCGTTTATACCTTAGGATAATGTCCGACCTGTGTGATTGTCACCTTGGATGAATCCTGTATTAGACGCATTCACATTTGCTCCGACCGAACCGATCACACGCTAATACCCTATACCTTCGAGAAGTGTCATGTGCTCACGGTACGAGCTATGGAAATACTTTGAATTATATGTTTCCGCGGCATGAATGTTAGCAGCGATCGCTATAAACAGCTCGTAAATAAAATGAAGGACGCCGCTCCTCTTCCGTCAGGTTCTTACAATCACGTATGAAACTGTCGCTTATCGTTTCAAAGCCCAACTGTCGCCGGGCAGTCGATATCAACAGCACTGTCGTAATGTAGAGATAGATGTACAGGATCGAGTTCGTTAGTGATGCTGATGTGTGTGTGGTGGAGTGCAGGGTCGGCATGCAGCGCCAGGGCTCCGTGGGCGGCTCCGCTCCGTTCGCGCCCTCCAACCCCTTCTCGGCGCCGCGACACGCAGAGTTCGTCATTCCGCAACGCCCCAATGTCCGTCGTTCGTCCACCACAGACAGAAGTTAATGTAATCAGCCCTCGTCCGCTCCCGTCGCCACGTTATTAAGGACGCAGCCCCCATATAGCATTTATTTGAACACTTTCGTGACGTTAATTTTTTATATTTTCTAATTTAAGATGAGGATTTGATCGACGCTTGCTTCAGATCACAAGAAATAGGTACAATTGGAGTGACATGGATTATAATCGATCTGGACTTGATGGCGAGGAGAACATTTACTTATTTATTTGGTTTAGGATTGTAGGCTCTCCCAGTGATTGGTAAATGCCCGCGCCGCGGGTTATATCCCGAGGAGTCCTGAGTCTGTCAGCGTTGTGTCGGGACAACCCTGAATGTCACAGGGCTGAACTATACGCGCTCCCGCCGATATTGTCGAACGCATTCTACAGTTTTTTCGGGACGATCGTGGCGATTTGGTCGAGAAGTCGAAACAAGATATAACTAAATGTTTTCACGCAATCAAGTTCCGATGGATCTCGTACACTATTATTAACACACAAATTAGTACAAATAGTGATAATTCCATTGGAGATTCACCGAGTCGACAGCTTCTGAATGCGCCTTTCCTATAGGCTCCTTTTGATGTCATTGTTAGTGTTCGCATCTTTATGTATCCTTCTACGAAAGTAGCCCTAAATATTGTGTGTTTAACATTTCATTATTTATTTCCGCGAAGTAACGCAAAAGTGTGAGTCTATAAATGTTTTACAGCGCCCGTATCAGACACCCGAATATCTGTGTACAGATCCCGAATTAAAACTGCGGCACCGGCTGAGTTAGGTGTTTGTAATTCCGTATACAGTAAACCCGCGCTGGAGTTAAACCATATTTTCGTAGTTTAGAAGCCAGAAGACTCATAATGTTACATTCCTTTCACGTTCACAAGCTTGTCTCTTTGAAATGTGGCAAAGAAGGGTCTGGAATACTGTAGACGTTGTGCGTAGAATAACATGTATCTTTGAGAGTGTTAATGCTTTAATATTTGTTATAAGACAAGATTGTACCACAGTCTAGTGCTTTTACAACGTTAATTGACAAGTGTGACGAGAATTTGCTTATTTTTAAGTAAGTAGGTACTTATTTGTTTATGGAGATCATTATTTAAATTAACACAAATTGTAGATATGTAGATTGTTATATTTAGTAAAGATATATCGCATTAATTACATAACTAGTCAGGGTTAACTTAAAAGATTTATAAATATATTATTTACTTGATGCAATAAATAAACGTAATTAAATGTTTGGTTTGTTTAATTTATCCCCACTTCTCATATTATGCAGATTTGGCCAACTTCATTAGACCCAAGATCTACTGTTGCTGACTGGATCTGCTATCTACTAGTTGCAAATCAGTGTTTGTTCATCCATTTAACATGGAATAAGTTCAATTACTCGCTGTGTATCGTACGGAACTCAATCCTTTTTACATTTTTTTTTTAAATCTTTATTTATTTATATCTATCGCGTAAAAAAATTAAAATGGAAGTGGACCAGTCATTTGGCGAGGAGTAACAATTCGAAATGGGCTAAGGAAATAACAGAATGGTGTCCAAGGTATAATAAGAGAAAGACAAGAAGACAGCGCATTAGATGGGAAGACGATATCAGAAAAATCGCTGGTGTTACTTGGAGGAGGATAACTCGAAACCGAAAAGACTGGCAAGCTTTAGGGGAGGCCTTTGCGGAAACGCAAGACAATCAAACAGTACCGGTGTCATGTAATTTGTAGGATTAGGTTTAATATAATACTTTTTAGGTAGGTATGTAAGATTGTTGAATAAAGGCTACTAATACTAATAATAATGTGTTCTACCCTCCTTTACACAGATAACATGGGTTGTTAACAAGAACCACATTTATCTCATGCTCGTGAGTTGACTTATACTTATTGAGTAAATGCATTGGTGTTTATTTCCAGAAGTATTAGTGTTATGTAGTCCAATAGATCAAAACACTTGAAGGAGCTTGATTCGACTCAACTCATACGTCAATGCTTAATCTGTCTCTTTTTCATTTTATTGCAGTAAAAGGAGCCCCTTTCACTGCAACTAATGACCTGATACTGACCGTCAAGTGAGATAGTGGTCAAACCCTAGATCCATAAAGTACAAATAAAAATAGAGGAGCTCGTAAGAAGAGGAGTATTGTGAGCCGCAGTAACCTCGCATGATTGCTTATGGCCTAGCCTCGTCATTCAACTTCAAAGATGACAGGAGCAGTGTTGTGGTAGGTAGGTACCACTAAATCTGGGTACGACATCGATGATTTTGTCATCGACAGCGAAAGTGAACGTGGATGGCGAGGGATTGGAATATTGACAACAATATTTATTGGAACAAGGTTTAATGTTATGCGTGTCTTTATTGTAATAATAACTCCTAGTAAATGACTACATATACAGCCCCGAGCCTTCTTGCCTGAATGGCCAGATTTCCATCTCAACAATTAACTTTATATCCTTTATCTTTTAAAATTTGCCATTGATATTTTTTTCTATGGACTTGTTTTCGATACAGAACACGAAGCTCGCGAGTGTTTCAATTGCTTCCTTCACAAACAAATGATTTTATGGAAAACCTTAAAAGAAAATACCACGACTACGATCAAGTCTGTCGCAAGTCGTAGAATTCATTCGAGTGGATGTCGACCTTTTTGACCTGTGTGTGTGTTCAAAATCTACGATGGGCACTGTTGCAGGTCACTGTTGGAATCAGCCTCTCTGCTGCTACAAACGATATTTTTTTCACTCATACCCCCGCACTAGGATTCCCCGTATCGCGGGAGGCATGGACACACACAATCATCTACACTCATCGCACAAATGTTTGCCCCTGCCGGGATTCGAACCCAGGGTCCCGTAGACACAGAAGTCATGTCACTGACACTAACCACTGCGCCACGGCGACCGTCGATTTCTTGGAACAGTTTATTTGGAATGTACAATGCCCACTGCTGCGAGTCGTCGATTCAATTCTACTTTTTTGCCCCCGGGCTACTGTACAAGTCTACCTAATAAAATAAAATTGAACAGATCGACAGGCTGACGAAAAATTAAAAAGGCTGATGGTAGATAAGTCCTAAATCGGAATTACCTTCAATCGTCATTTAAACAAGAGCTTACTGCTGACTGGTGGTATCTGGGTGGTATAATGGAGATACCGCAAATAAAATCGCATTAACGATTTGACGTCATCAAGTGATCGGGACAGTCACTGTGTTGGCTCTGCGATACACACGTGACCACAATATTATCAACATTTACCAAAAATTTAGATATAAAACACTAAACAGTTGCTTATGGAAAGTTTTATTTGCTTCAATTGTGAATCATGCATTGTTCACAAGTGAATCTGAACTGCATCGAGGCATATCCTGCCAAATATGTATGCAGCTCGCTCAGTTCAAACAATTATTGTTTCAAGTAGATACGTAAAATATCACAGGTACCTAAACAATACAATTGTTGTTTTTAGAAACTAACAATGATTAGGCATATCTAATAAACCCGAGACACCTAATAGTACCTAGGTTCGTGGGGCAGAACGAAACATTTAGTAATTGTCCTTGAAGGATCCTTAAATAAGGTAGTACAGGTCTGGCTGAAGTGTAGCGGACCCTTACAAACCCGTCAATATTATAAAGGGATTTTATTATCAAAATAAATGTGTTTGAGGCATTTTGAAATTGTTATATCCATGTTTGATAAAAAATAATATAGCCAGAGCAATTAGTCGGGTTCAATGGTCGAACAGAATAACGCACTCTCGGTCCGAAAGAAATATTCAAATGTTACTTTAAACTGAAAAGATTTTCTCATTCTCCACATACTTTTTTAGATTTTATTAAAATGTACAATTATATGGATAGTTATATCATGTATGGGTGAAAAAAGAAGTATATTTTTTTTTAACGCCAACATGAACAAAAATATTTATGTGGAAAATTAATTATCATTTTTTTTAATAAAATATATTTGCGGGCACTTTTCGACTAGCAACCTGTTATCAACGTATTGTCCTAATCAAAAATAAATGTAGAAATTTGAGTTTGAGTATCTAGGAATAGTATCGTATCCTACGCGATGAACTTATGCATTTTGCAGACGGATCTCGTACTGTAACTACTAACTAAAAGAACTTTTTTGGGTTTAAGGAGAGTAAATAGGTAACTCACAAACTATACTGGGACAGGACTAGAATAAAATAAGAGACAAAACTATTAATGTTGTATGTAGGTATTGCTTCCGGGCTGTTTGGCCGTGGTCTAAGTGAATCTTGTGTTCCAGACATTTCGTCGATCACTGCGGTCGACATCTTCAACCACGGCCAAACAGCCCGGAAGCAATACATACAACATGCAACGCCGGCCGTGAAAGCCTTAGTTTACAAAACTATTCATTTTCATAAACCTGACGTAACAAACAGTGCGTTTTTTGGAGATGATGGATGCTGCACATAGCTATGGGCCATAGCAGACTAGCTACTTTTAGCATCGGCGACCAGCGATCTAGCCATTTTGTAATAGTCTGGTAAACATTTAGACCCGACTAATTTGTCTGGATGTTTTATTTTTTTAATCTATGGCTAAAATCTAACTTAGACGTAAAAATTTCAAAAAGCCTCAAAAACATTTATTGAGCTAAAAAATATCTCTAATAAATTCAAGGGGTGGTAAGGGGCCGCTACACTTCAGCCAGACATCGACTAACTTAGGGATCCGTCAAGGATAATGATAAAATTGTTCGTTCTGCTACAAGGACACCTTAAATTGTTCATCAGGCCTCGGACAACATAGGCGTGTCGGCTAGATCGATTCTAGCGAAGTCTACAAATTATAATTAAAAATATTGCGGAAGAAAATGTAATAAAACCACACTTATAACATTTAGGGCCCTACCCATGGTGGGAGGGTACATTTATAGCTCACAACTGGACATACATTTGTAATAAAATGTTGGTACATATAGGTAGAATGATTTCATAATACAGAGCCTGCAACATCGTACATTGCTGAGATCCAGCGAGCAAATATTAATTATAATACTGTAACAATAATTAGAACACCATTGAAAAAAGCATGCATACGATTATTTGTGTATCATTAATATTAACGATAAGAACAATGAATATCAATTAAATAAGTCCTGAACAGAGGAAAATAATTTAATTTAGAGCCACTTTCACAAATCGCCTTTTAATAATGTTCTCAAATGTTTGGGCCAAGCAGATTAACGCACGTGGCATTTCCTTATACCCATGATATAGCACAGCTCCAGAACGGTGAGCAGTCTGTCACGTTATTGAAACAAGTTATACAATAAGGCTGTATCGGGAACGAATAAAGCGTACCTACTTAAGCATAGCCCATTTATATTTACCTTAGGATTTACTCAAGTAGTTTTCAAAACAGATGTACGTCAGATACTCGGGTACAAAATGTATGTCCAAAGCGTTGTTACTGTTATGTATATCCTAATCTGTACCTAGAAGTAGCAGCCGCCGGAGCGCCGGGGCGCCGCCGCCGCACGATGATAGTATTTACTTACTGTCGCCCCGCGGCTACATTCAACCTTCGTTTCATCAGGGTTGCTCAATACAAGCGGACCATAAGCTATTTACATATTCTATAGGATATTTACAATAATAATTAGCACAAATTAAAAGAATTGCCGACGTGTCGGTATCAAGAATTGGTTTGGTACCTTGAAGTGTTAATTAAAATAAAATTCAGTCTTTATGAAAGAAAAACATATAACCTGTAAAACGTACCTATAACATACATATTTAAACACTAGGCTTTTACTAAACAATCATATTAGTAAGGTAGGTGAGGCAACAACTACATACTTATCTTAGAATGTAGTATACCTACGTACATCCTTTATATTATTGGCATTAAAAACTAGAGAATAATAATCTTATCGTTACCATGACGACACATAGAGACGGATCATACAATCGTTTGAAACTACGGTACTCCCGTGCCTTAGGGGGCGTCCATAAATTACGTGTGGTAGCTTTAGGGAGTTCGCGACAAGGTCATGTTAAGTGAGGATGCGGTCTAAGATGGAGCTCGCCAGCCTAGAAGATACCCACTCACTCCACTTGAAGACTCCAGGGTTGTACGTACGTACGGGAAACACAGACTCAGGCAACGAATCCCATCCTCTGGCAGTAAGCATAGGTGGTATGTGTACCATATAGCGATGTCACCGGAGCGGTTCGAGCTCGTCGAAGTGCGCACCATATGTCAATGTGCCCTTGAGCGTGTCGCTTGTTGCTCTTTTTGCAGCAAAGCGCCTCATGCGCCGGCGTACTGCGCACACAGCGGCGCGGGCGCATGAGGCGCTCTATACACGTCGAAGTAGTGAATGCCGGTGAAGGCAAACAGCACAAAACAGATAAGCACAGAAGTCAATCTACATACTAATTGCTCTCAAGCAACGCACACATAGACACCTCTCACGGACACGAAATCTCTAATCATTTCAAATGAATGCGAGCGCGAGTGCCGTCCGCTTGAGACGCGTCTGTGAAATTTTGTGTGCAAAAATGGACCAAAACAAAAAATTTAATGTAACTGTTAAGTGGACGGTTGTTTAAAAGGAACATTAAACGGTGATTTGTCGTTTTTTAAGCTACCATTTGCTTCAGAAAGGCAAATACATAAGTATTTGCTTGTATATCGATGGTTCGTTTTAACATAACATTTAGGTAGGTAGGTGAACGGTTGGTAAGCACCCCGGCCCCCGTATGATTTATACATATAATACATTATTATACTTTAAAATATAATAATCGTGCATTTCGCGAATGTCGAAATCGTCGCAAGATTATGTATTTTCGGAGACAAATTTCTAATTAACAGTTACATAAAAACTTAAAAATTCTAGTTATTATTGGTTTATATTTCGTTACTATGTGTTTTATTATCAACAATAAATCGAACAACTAGATAGTATATATATCTCCTCTATCTATCCTCCTATAGTCCCGGGTGGTGTCCGTTATGATATCTATCTATCCTCCTATAGCCCCGGGTGGTGTCCGTTATGATATCTATCTATCCTCCTATAGTCCCGGGTGGTGTCCGATATGATATCTATCTATCCTCCTATAGTCCCGGGTGGTGTCCGTGATGATATCTATCTATCCTCCTATAGTCCCGGGTGGTGTCCGTGATGATATCTATCTATCCTCCTATAGTCCCGGGTGGTGTCCGTGATGATATCTATCTACCCTCCTATAGTCCCGGGTGGTGTCCGTTATGATATCTATCTATCCTCCTATAGTCCCGGGTGGTGTCCGTGATGATATCTATCTATCCTCCTATAGTCCCGGGTGGTGTCCGTGATGATATCTATCTATCCTCCTATAGTCCCGGGTGGTGTCCGTGATGATATCTATCTATCCTCCTATAGTCCCGGGTGGTGTCCGTGATGATATCTATCTATCCTCCTATAGTCCCGGGTGGTGTCCGTGATGATATCTATCTATCCTCCTATAGTCCCGGGTGGTGTCCGTGATGATATCTATCTACCCTCCTATAGTCCCGGGTGGTGTCCGTGATGATATCTATCTATCCTCCTATAGTCCCGGGTGGTGTCCGTGATGATATCTATCTATCCTCCTATAGTCCCGGGTGGTGTCCGTGATGATATCTATCTATCCTCCTATAGTCCCGGGTGGTGTCCGTGATGATATCTAGGTGCCACTAAACTTTTCAATATAAGAAAAAAATTTAGTCAAGCCTTTAAAAACAAAATTCAGCAGGTCACATGCTTCCATTATACATAGCTTTTTTAGAATGTATATACGAGTATATATATACATACCTATATACGTGTCGAAATAGATAACAATAAAACTATACATCATATCCAACAATAAAAGGATTAACAGTACGACGGCATTGCTTCTTAGAGATTACATACGCCTAAGAAATAACAATATAAGAAAATAATATGAAACGGTGAGATACATGCTAAATGTTACTCAAAATATAGGTCCATATCTCCGATGACACTCACTGCACAACATCGCACATTACCCATGCATATTTTAGCTTGCCATGTTCGAATCTTCCATAAGTCCGAATGAGGGCCCCGGGCCATCGTCTTCGGGGATACTTCGAGTCTTCACCACGCCCATATTCAATATATCAACACACAGCCACAAATGATCGCAATCACTTTTGTAAAAACATAATTAGGTTGAGTTAAATGTTTTATGTAGGAGATTGGCGCTTTTCATTACTAACAAAAACTGCCGAATGGACTAGTGTTTAAGCTCAGTCTCCACCTTCCGACGGGTCCTAATGAATAAATATAAGTGGATTATATAATGAGTAGGTAATGAGGCGGTGAGCAGGTGATCTGTACAGGACACCCTCCGTTACAACGCCGTGTGGACAGAGCACCGCCGCCGGCGCCGCTCAGACGAAGACAACAGCGCAAGTTAGCTCTGGATGCTCGTATTATAATACCACCCACTTTCTAATTGAGTGTGCAGAGCCGAAATATCGGAGACAAACCGTCCCTACATCACTGGTAGCTAATAAACCCGCAACTGAACGAACGACGTTGCGACGAGCGCTACTCGTCCGTCGTCGGTTCATTCATTACAATAATATCGTTCAATTGTTCAGACATATTCGCATCGACGCTCTTGAGAGCGTTCAGTGAGCTAATAAGTTCATCTCTTTTCATAATCGCCGTGTTCCAGAGTAGTGCCCTTTGGTTTTCGAGTTTCTTGCTGGTTTCCTCCAATTTCTCCATTAAGTCAGTCTGAAAAAATACAAGTTAATGTTATAGCAATAGGTACTTAAATATTTGCAAGAAGATAAGGTGAAGTTAACTGTTCTAATAAAATATTGACATGGCCGTAGGAACATGATACTACGATGCCCTAACGAATGAGGGACCAGTCCGATATTTAGCGAATAACTCGGAAACTGGTCGGAGAGTACATTTCCAGGTTTGTATATATATGACGTGAGCCCAACACGGTTCTTACATTATATAGCTTTCACACTCGCGCATAAAATGATAACTCTGCTTATTATTGTTGAGACGCTTGCTTCTCGTGGAGCACTATGCTGCCGCTCGCAGATACCTACCGCGAGTACCGCCGAGTACCTAATGGGGAACTTGCATTCGCTCTTTGCTTCGTTGTGATCAATGCCAATAAATAGTGTTTTGAGCTATCGACCGTATTTGCACATGTCGTGTTCCGTCAACAGAGTCTACTTGAGACCGAGCCAAATGTCATACGTATGTCACGGAGACTCTGCCGCGAAAGCATTATGAGATTTAGTGCTTGTCCTTCCAAGTCCGACAAGATTGGATTTCGTGATATACCACGCGCGCTACAAGAGCTCGCGAGCTGCGATGGTTGCTCAGAACCGGGGCGCTTGGGATTCTTATGCAAGGCACAAGCCTTCGATGTATTTCTACTCGTTTGTACAATAAAAAGTAGATAAATGTATGTATACGAGTTCGTTTTCAATTTATAAAATAATTGAAAAAGTATTTGGCAAGCCCTGTTCGACCGCGTCATCACTAGATATATCAGAGCTGTATGACAAGGGCGTTAAGAGTTGTGACATTACCTTATTCGCGCTCGTAAGCGAGGCGTCTGTACTTCTGCAGGACACGGACGAAGACCTGCGAGTGACTCTATCATGATCGGTCCTCACGTGTGTCCTGGTTGAATTTACGGTTTCTTTTTTAGTCGTTTTATTTGGTCTTCCATTTTTTAAGAGTCTCGTTATCAGCTGTAAATAGAAATAATTAACATCTCGTTAGGTAAGAACCATCATCACAATTATTATAGGTCGTGGAACTTTCATGGAGGTTAGGTAATTTCTTGTGTCCCAGGAAAAAAAATAGTCACTGAATCTCCAGTGTGTTCAGAAAAATAGTAATTTGTTTGTTCGCGCAAAACCCACTGCCTACCGTTCGGGACGTTAGACAGTGGGTTTTGCGCGATTGCATTTTCGACCACATCTTCACTGACCCTAGAAAGTGTAATAAAAGACTACCAAAAAAATGTCAAGCAAAATGTTATGGATTAGCAGCGTTTACCTGAAATAAAACGCATATTAAAATACTTACGTAACTGGAAGCTTTTATATTAAGAGATCATTTCCGTCGCCAGACGTACCAGTTTTCGTCCTTTTAATAGCCTTACCTATAATAGTATTGTATATTATACCTATAATATTATCCCGGAAGTAGGTGGCGCCAGCAGGGGGCTTTGCGCCATTTTGGTTCCTTAAAAAATTAAGTGCCATTTGCAATTATTTGCTCAATACGCAGCAGGCACAAATTAAAGTGAAAGCTTCCCGTTAGGTAGGTATTTGAATATGCGTTTTATTTCAGGTAAAACGCTGCTATTAAGTAACTTGACTGCAACTGGAAGCTTTTATATTGAGAGCATGTTTGCTTTCGCCTGGTGACACCACCTATTAATATTTGTAGGACTTAAGTATAAACTTAAGCAACGCCAATGTCACTATAATTATTATATGATTAAAAAAAACGGTAGTCAAAAATTGAGAAAATTTATTTATTTATCATCATAAATAATTCATATTAAAAATAAATCATTCATTACATTATATATCTTTATAAACGTATAGTTCATTAATAATGTATAATTATATTTTTTTCGAATGACAACTGAGTCATTATTCGATTCCCGGACAGGTCAATCATTTGTCTGTATGAACATGTCTGTTTGACCTGTGTCTGGGTGTGTATATGTATATAAGTATATATATAAATATATATATCAGTCATCAGGTTACCATAGCACAGGCTCTGCCTAGTTTGGGACCTGAAGACCTTGTGTTAATGTTAATAAATAAATAAATAAAATAAATAAAAAATATTGTTAATCTGCTGGTCTAAATAATTGTGTGACGTTTTGTGAATAATTACTTATATTAATAACTATCATTACTTCACGTCCGCAAAACTTATGAAACGTGTTAGCCGATCGCCAATCGCCTCGAGCCAAGATATCGACTGAAGCATTTTCAAGCCAACTTTTGGAAGCGACCGCAGAAGTGACACTACCCGGAGAATCTGATGGCGGAGGTGCCGCCGGCTTCTTCGGACAGAGTTTTCACCCAGCTAGCTATCACCGTGCGGGAGGCAGATTTAGCAGTTCCTCTAATAATAAAAAGACTACATTACTATGTAGTGTTGCGTCTATCATTTAGTAGTGTCACAGTTTTATCTAGGATTAGGATTTAGATTACGATTACTGGGATTCGAGAGAAATTCCCATCTAAGTTGTTTATTAGTTCTCCGTATCGGGATTAGAGCCGACTTCAGGCAATAATAATACACTGTTGTTAGTTTTAGAATGATCAAGATCAACTCTTAATAATGTAAAATCATGTATGCATAGTCCAGATCACAATAACAATAAAATCGCTGTATGTCGCGATGTCTGTAATAAATTTGTGAAGTCTACTGAATAGCTGGTTAAATACGAACTTAATTCACTGACGTCCCAAATAGGTGGTTCACACGCTACTCGTAATAACAAAAGAAATGTTCTTGGATCTCTTTGTATGCTAAATTAGTTAAGGTTTTTACTATAATATACATGTATAAATGTATACGTTCAACGCGTATGGAGAGTACATTATAAGGCAAACACTGGATGGCTGGGAGGGGGGTGTCAGCGTTAGTGGAGTCAAGCTAACAAACCTGCGTTACGCTGATGATACAACCCTTCTAGCTAGCTCAGAAGCCGAAATGAAGTGTCTTTTGGAGCGAATGGAGCAAATCAGTAACAAGCTAGGTCTCCAAATCAACAAGATGAAGACAAAGGTGATGGTCGTGGATCGCACCAACAAACTGGAGCTCAGTGGGACATTAAACCTCGAAATTGTTAAAAACTTTATTTACCTGGGCTCTAGCATCTCTAACACTGGCTCTTGCGATACTGAAGTGCGAAGAAGAATAGGAATGACCAAAAGCGCAATGGCCCAGCTGTCGGGAATATGGAAAAACAGACACATCAGAAATTCCACTAAAATGAGACTGGTCAGAAGCCTTGTATTCTCCATATTCCTATACGGCGCAGAAACATGGACACTAAGGGCAAACGATCGAAAACGTGTTGACGCTCTCGAGATGTGGTGCTGGAGGAGAATGTTACGCATCCCCTGGACTGCGAAAAGGAAATGAGTCCTTGAGTATTTCGGTCACATAGCTCGGAAAAAAGCCGAAGCTTATTTTCAGCGGTAAGATCGAGGGAAAAAGGCCACGAGGTCGTAGTCCTTTACGTTGGTCGGATCAGATCCGCACCACTCTCAATACTAATATGCACGAAGCTATGCACACTGCCGAAGACAGGTCAAGATGGCGTAGTATCGTCCGCCAAAAAGTGATTCATGGAGGGGGTCACGACCCTCAGCATTGAGGAAAACGACGCGAGGAGGAACAAACCGACTAGGACTCACGTGGTAAACACTGGAAAATTACTCTCCGACCAGTTTCGAACTTATTTGCAGTTCTTCATCTGGGAGTTATGATCGTGCCAGGCGGCGAGCGCGAGCCTCAGCACGTAACTGGCGTTGAGACGGCTGCGCTGCATCAGTCAAATTGTCCCGGTGCGCACTGTCACTTGAGTCATTGTCACTGAAAGTCTCATTGTCACTGTCACTTTGGTGATGAGGAAGGTAGGAGGCCGGTTTACACACCATTTTCAGACTCAAATCACTATGAAAAACTGGCACAATTAATCAAAAATTATCCAAGTGATCTTATCGAACGGCATACACCGATATAGTAACATTTGAACACTCGCTATAGATTATTATGTTAAGGTGGTAGGTACTTACTGCGTATCTTAAAATAACTCTCTTCGTAGTTAAACGAAAATAACTTCACCACTTCATAATTTTATACCACTATTATAATTTTTGCAATTTCAAGAAGAACATCGCCACCTACGGCCCCACAACAGTTTGGTGATGCAGTGGAATCAGATGAGGAGCAACCTTTAAAAAACCTAACGATTACTGACACCACATTGCTTGCTATTGTTAAAGAAATGAAACACTTTGGGAGCATACACGAATTTCAAGATAAGCTTAGAAGTATACGCAATGATGTTAATGTTATTCATGCAGAGGGGTTATCTTGTCAAAATGATTAAAAGACGTTATCTCGCCGCACAGAAGATATGGAGCAGCGGTTGCGTGTGCTTGAGACCTCGGAAAACAATAATAAAAATATTGAAAGACTTGAGTCGACTATTGATCAGCTCAGGAGTGACGCAAATGACAGGGATCAGCTTAATCTGTTGTCCGATATTGAGCTGGTCGGAGTTCCAGAGATTGCTGGTGAAAACTTACACTGCCTGATTCATAAAGCATCCAATAAACTTAGCATACCTTTGGAAAAACATGGTACTGTGTGTGCCTATCGTGTCGGTTCTCTGGGTGTTAAGAGCAACGAAAACGATCAGTCCGTCACAGAGGTGCGGGAGATGCCGCGTACCGCCCCGCGCCCCGTCACAGTCCGGTGTGCGCGGCGCGACGTCTGCGAGCGTTTGTTGACGGCGGCCCGCGCACATCCGACATATTATGAGTGCATCAAGCAGCCCCCCACGACCGTATCTACATTAACGAAAGGCTAACCCGTTACAACAAACAGCTGTTGTATAAAGCTAAACTAGAAAAGAAACGTATGAACTGGAAATTTCTCTGGACCAAAAACGGAAAAATATTGTTAAGAAAAAGTGAAGGTGACAAAGTTATTCGCATAAAATGTGAAAATGACATACACCGATAATTGGTATAAAGCCAGATTATTAAAATTATAAAATATTTGTAGTTACTTATATAGAACAAGAATATATCTTTTGAAACATTATGTAAATATGAATATAATACAACTTTTATGTAAAACTTTGTACTAAATAGTTAAATTTTACATAGTAAACTTATAAACTATACTTATTTTAAACCAAAATAGTATATTATGTTTATATTAACGTTTATTAATAGGGATATTTAGATTTTATTATCTTGATAATCTGCGTTTGAGCAAACACCTACGAATCAGCTTGAGAGTATTATGTACTAAAATGTTTTATAACAAATCAACTATTTATCTAGTAATTAACAGTTAATTAGAATTATACTTAACATAGGATTGAGAAGTTATAATGTACATAAGTACAGTGTACCTAATAGTTATTTAATGTGAGAAATACAAGCACTACCTACATTATATATTAGAATATTTTAAATATGGGGAAGGCGCAGGTTGAAAATCAGCGCTGTGAAGCTAGTCTTCATAGCATTATGCTGAACCTGCACTTTTTGTACACAACATAATATTTTGTTTTTACCTTCTATAATGTAATACAAACTTAATAAATCTGTAAAGCTGTAGTTACGTAATTCTTTTAATGTATGATGTTGTTGTGTACAATAAATATATTTTCTTTCTTTCTTTATTTTCTTAAGTGTTGTTGAGCACGTGGTGTTGCGACGGAAATTTAAACGCCGATGATTGCAAATGGAACACATTTTTACATGAAACCAAAATGGCGCGAGCCGCCAGCTGGCTCCACCTACTTTGGGAAAGACGCAAACTGGTACTATGCGACGGAAACGTAAATGCTCTCTCAATATAAAAGCTTCCAGTTACGGTCAAGCTATTTAATAGTAAGTAAGAAGAGAGAAAATCAATAGTCACCCTCTGTACCCACTACGTAACAATTTTACTATTCATATTATACAGAATTTTAACGAATAAACAGTACTTCACAGTCACTTAGACCACGGCCAAACAGCCCGGAAACAATACATACAACATGCAACGCCGGTCGTGAAAGCCTTAGAGTTTACAGAATAAACAATAGTTTTTGAACCTTTACATGTTTCCCTCATACACATAGAACTTTAAACAACTTAGCCTACACGTGCAGTCCGGGTCGTGTAGGATTTGGAGATACTTACATATTGTTTGTCTTGTAAGCACTGTTCTGTCAATATTTCCCTTTTTCGACTTCTGTCCGCTATCAATTCCCATTTTAATGTGAAACCACTCGGTGTGTATATTTTTCTAGCAAGAACCCTAAAACAAATGAAACATTAACCATCTACTAAGTAACTAAACAGTAGTAGTGACGATTAATCAGAATGTGAAGGGCGTGAATACTCACTGATTTATTTTATCAAAAGCTTCAGCTTGCGTGTAAAACTCAGAATATTGAAAGCCAGGAAACTCAAAGCTTAGCATATCTTTGTCTTTAGTTCGTCCTCGAATACAACCAAAGCTTTTAACATTCTTGCACTGAACCCAAACGTCTACACAGGACATCGTTTCTTCATCTTCGCCATCCGATATAACTAATACTTCATCCGGAGGAGCTATACAGATAGTAGATGTCTCAAGAAACTTTTCAATGTCAGGCGCCATATCATCCACTGGGGTGTTCACGAAAATTTTTCGATTGATTTGTTCAGGCTTTAGAATGAGCATACTAGTAGGTTTACTTTTTTTTCTTTCAGAGTACACCGAAGTAATTTTAATTTGAGGCGCTATTTCGGCGACTGGCCTAACATATGCTACTGGCGCATTTATATTACATATTTCCGAATTACTTATTTGCGGTGCTATTTCAGCTACAGGTTTCAAAAATGCCGTCGAGGAGCTGTGGTTTGATTCTTTTGAGTTAATATTTAATTTACTCTTAGTGTTTAATAGTTGTTGGGTTAATGTTGTTGGTTTTTGCAACAACGAAAGCAAATTTTCCGTTTCAATCGGACTTTTATTGAAATTTGTAGCTTTGTTTACCAATAAGGATGTATCATTTGGAGAGAGATTTCGTATATTTCTGGGCGAAAAATGAAAGAAGCCATTTGTGCGGCGGATCTTTATTGGTTTGACGACTTTAGAAATTTTAGGAGCTATTTTAATTTCATTTGGTGCGTCTTTATTTTTTCCATTAGGAATCAATGGTTGTTTTGTATTACCGCCTGACTCGAGAGTCACCATATCATCGTTAGATATAGATGGGATGAATGACAAAGGATGGTCAAGAATTTTCATATTATCTACTTTGCTGGTTGTTATCCACAAACCTCTCGTTTTATTCTGCTTTTTATGGTCTACAAATGTCTTCACTACTTCAATTCCTAAAGGTTCATTTTCTTCGTACGGTCCAATAAATACACAACATTCACTTAGACAGGGAATGGCATATATTCCAAATTGTTGTGAGCTATTACCGTCAGAGCAAGCTTGTGATGATAACCTGACGGTTTTGCCCGAAATACGCGCTAAAGAAATAGATCTTTGAATACCTTGGTAAGTCACAAAAAAGCCTTTTTTATAAAATTGAATTTCTGTGAAATCATTTTCTACAGTCATCACAAACCATTTGGATTTTTCTATATTATTAATATCTGCTTCTGCACTCGTACATAGCTTTTTAGCAGGAATACTTGTTGAATCATCACTAGCAACATCAATCCAATCATTGCTTACATTATCCAATAAATTATCTTCAGTCATAAGCGTATCCGAGTCCAATGTTTCCTTAGATCCGACTGAAGTGTCAGGAGCACGCTCTATCACTTTCACGGCGGAACCGATTAACTCCCAACAGTGATCCCAACCCCGTAATATACAAAAACTATTCTCGGAATCTGTTGAGTTAGTGACTAGATTACGTATTACTTGTGGATATTTGTTCAAGTCAGCAAACCGAATATCATCTATGTTTGTGCAGTTAGCAAAAATAGGATGTTCGCCATCTATAGCCAGGAATGTGCGATAGGGCTCACCACTTGATACAAAGAATAAATTTTTTCGGTCTCTATAGCGACTCAATATAAAATCCCAACTTTGTAAAGCCGCTTTTCCTTTTTTTGGCGCATCTAAGCAGTTCTTAAGAATTCCCTGTTCACGACGTTCCTTATAAATTTTGTAACTAGTTTCCAACCAATATTTTAAACTATGTTTGACTGAGATGTTTGTGAATGGATCATTCGTATCTTCACTTTTGCTTAACGATTTATTACTACTGTCATCGTTTAAGGCCTGTAAATTTACGTTTGGCGTATTGCGACTTTTTGGACAATTATGATTTTGCAAGCCATCTCCTGACTTGTTAGATTCGGAGGCATCTTCGTCCCTACCATTAATCAATTTGAACATCTTTTTTCTCAAGACGTGATCATTTATTTCCATTCCTGATATCCTTTTATTAGTCATATTATAGTATTCATCCGAATATTTTCTACCACGATAGCATGTTGTTCGTGCGCATGAAGAACTATTTAGGTTATCGCTATCAGTGTCTAAGCAAAGATCAATGCAATCGCTGATTACAGTATCTGACACTGTCTTAATTTTTTCCGTTTTACGTGAGCGTGACTTTAACAAGTTGGTTCCACTTTCTTGATTAATCTCACTGGGATTAGAAATGGCACATTCTGTGAATTTGCATTTACAGAAACATTTGTACAAATTATGAACCATACAAAAAGGCTCCACATTATCACAATTGAGCTTTAAAACATCAACTGATAATGCTTTCTTTGTTTGTATAGCATCCTTTAAATTTATTTTTTTGTTGAAATCTTCGTATTGCTTTGACGATTTCAGTTTTCTGTTTTGTGATTTTAACAAAATACTTTTGTCGCCACTAACGATTACTGTCTGGTGAAATTTTTTTTCCTCTTTGGTCAAGTGAGAATTTATTTGATTTTCTAGATTCATCAAACCGGGTACTATTTCAGAGTAATCTCGATCTAGCAATTCAATGACGTTGTACTTAGAGGTTTCACATTTGCACCCGAACATACAATCAAGAACACCACAATGTTGCTTAATACTAAATGAACTATCTAGTGACTCACAAATACATCCCATTTCGCAGTATTTTTTTTCACATGGTTTGTCATACTGGTTTTGAGATCCTTCAGGCAATTTAATAACGGTAACGTCAAGTTTTCCCAATTCACAATATTTTCTTTTAGGTTTGTCCTTTATGGTACCATTCAACTCTGCACAATTACCTGCTACGGTTGCCCTCGGTTCATCCACAGAATAATACATGGAATCTTGCATTAAGCTTATATCTACACAATTCAGCATATCATGCATTACTTGCCTTATGTCAGCCATATTTTCCATTTCAGGGTCGCTATATGCATTAAGGTTTAAAGTATTTGTAATCTTATGAGACGTAGCTGTAGATACATTTCCAGTACAACTTAAGTTTTTTTCAGTGTTTGAACATTTACTTTCTACAGCATTTCGACGCATAAGCAGACGATTCTGACCACATTTGTAGTTTAAATGAAATGTTACACAACATTCTTGATCAAGTTGCGTAGGACATGTTTGCTTACATATGGTTCCGAGGACAGAAACGGCGAATTCAGCTAATGTTTGGGTAATAACACCTGTTTCTCCCCGCAAACTATTAATAAAGCCCAATATTGGAGGCTCCAAAACCGTGCCATATGCTGGAGAAATTTCCAGCGCAGGTGTTGGAAGATTTATTAATTCTATTTCACCCATTTGATATTTATGATGAGAGTCATCGAGAAACTGTTTTTTTCCAAGAGGTCCTGGTTTGAATTTGACGTTTAAGGAATTCCGTAACAATACCATCTTTGCTTTGAAAATATCCTTTTTTAACTTTGATTTTTTTGACATATGTCTCACTTGATAGTTTTTTAAATCGTGGTTACAAATAAATTTGCTGTTCCCACCTCTGCTCCCATTTATCTGTATACATTTACCATTCCATAAAATAAACTGTTTAGGATAAAGATAATTTTCAGGATTAATATTATTAATCATTTCCCAAGCATATCTAGATATCGGATTATCAGCATGAAGCAGTTTAGTAGCAATTTGCTTTGTCTTAATGTCGCATGAAAATCCATCTCGTACCTTACGAAGTAAAAACTTTTCTTGGTTTTTTAAGTCATCCGTCAAATAAATATTCACATCTTTTTCTAATAAACTTCTTATTTCTCTTACTGTTTTCACTTTTAATTTGGAACGATTTCTCGGTACGTAATGTTTATCGCAATTAGGAGTAAACTCCCAAGGCTCAGGTTTGTTCTGAGGGGATTTTTGTAGAACTGGTCTAGCTGGTGTGATTTGAATTAGTTCATATAGATGGTTATTTTTATTGCATTCATCTCTTGTGATATCAGAGTGAAATACTTTAACCTTGTCTTCCATCTTCTTGATAGAATCTGAAACATAGAAAGTTGCCTATTAAATAAAAACGTATAATACATTCATGGCGTTATGTAGTGTACTAAGTGTTAATGAATAACAGCAGTGACGCTTTGACCTAGGTTGGCTTACATCAAAGTTGTAGATAAATACATGAATGAGTAAATAATCGTTTCATCATTATCATTATTTCAGACATACAGCATCTACTGCTGGATATATGCCTCCCCCAATGATTTCTACGAGGACCCGATGGATGCAGCCCGCATTCAGCCCTTACCTGGAATCTTTATCAGATTTTCTGTCCATATTGGCTACAAATGTTTTCACATAATCAGGTAACAGTAGTGAGTATACCATTTTACATACAATCTAGTGTATACTAGTAATAAACCAGATTTAACTCGGCCATGTGCTGATCGTGCAATCAGCGCTGGTCTTCCGTTGAAGCGGTTTTGCTGAAATCACCGACGGCTATACTAATCAAAATACCAAACAATATATCTATGCAAATGTGCAAGCTACGTAAAAGTTGAAAATATTTACATATAGTACAAAAAATCAACATAAGAAAAATCACAAATGGCATCCATTTTATCCGTTATAGGGCAATCAGAGCGACGCGCATCTTTGACATCAAAATTTCAAAATTTTTCAAAATTCAAAATCAAAATTGAAAACGCTTAAACCAAATTTGTGCTACTCTCACAGACACTGCACTAGGTCCATAAACATCGAAGATTTTTTTCGCGGCTTGCATTTTTACCTTTTTTGTGGTCAAATTTCAAAATCGAAAAGATTTTTGCTTTAATGCAGTCATTGTTTTCATATAAATCGAGGGCATGACTCTTTTCACGAATTTTCTCTAACTCTAGTGGTTTCGGACTTGGCCATCACCGCTGTGTTCGTGGATAGCTTCGATGTTTATGAACCGATTTTGATGGAGTATTCTTCCGTCTTTGTCTCGTTTAAATTTCAGCAAAAGGGAGGGGGGATGGGTAGCCCCCCCTCCCCTGTGTAGGGGAAGTTGAAAAACCCCAGCCCTCTCTGAGATGTGATTTTGTTTCATTTCTAACCTCACTAATTTCAGACATTGAATTTGGTGGTGGGAAAAGGGTGGTGCGGGGAGGGGGTGAGAGGGTAGCAGGTGGGGACCCCTCCTATGAAGGGTAAGTTGCAGTAACACCCTCTTTCTGCCTTAGTTTGAGACATAGAATTTTGTTTTTGAGGTTATTTGCATTAATTGAGTTTATATTTTGTGACTACTCCGGCACTGCGGGAAGTGCAACCCCTTGCATAACAATACACAGACATTGAATTATTTTTTTTTTTATTTTTTTTTGTTAATTCCTTATCTGCAATCAGTCACTGACTTTCAGCAGATTGGTTGAGAGGTCTATGTCATGTAAAGTGTGCCCTCCACTGATGGCATCTCCTTGTATTATGTCTCTATCCGTTTTAGAGTCCTGATTCAGTCAGTAGTGAAGACTTTCTTTCTCTTGAGCCTAGGCTCATATGTGTTGGTTGTTAGCTGATTAGCCAGGTTGTTGGGATGTTTAACTAGACGATGCCGGTAGCTTTTACAGACTTTAGTGATTTCTTCGTTGACTGTGCTCATCTCCAAATTGTTGTGAATTTCTCTGTTAGTGGTGTACCATGAGACTCCGCTTATGGTTCTCAGTATAGTGTTTTGCATTCTTTGTAGAATAGAGATGTTAGATTTAGAAGCGGTTCCCCACAGTTGTATTCCATACAACCATATTGGCTTGAGAATGGTTTTATATATAAAGTAGTTTATTGTCAGTTGACAGTTTGCTGTTGCGTCCCAATAGCCAAGAGTACCCGCTATATCTTATTTTTAGTTCCTCTCTTTTGGTGGTAATATGATCTTTCCAGGTTAAACGACGGTCAAGATGAATTCCGAGGTATTTCACTCTGTCTTTATGAGGTAACATCACACCTTCGAGTCTAACGGGTGGGCAATTTCCCTTTCGTAGGGTAAAGGTTACATGGACTGATTTGGACACACTCGCCTTTATTCTCCATTTTCTCAGCCAGGCTGTAGTTTTATCTAGGCCTTTTTGTAATACTACAGAGGCATCTTCGGGGCTGATACTATTAGCGAGAATAGCAGTATCATCAGCGAATGTGGCTGTAGTAACATTTTCTACCTGAGGAAGGTCTGCTGTATAGATAGTGTAGAGTACAGGACCCAGGACTGATCCTTGTGGAACACCAGCATTGATTTCGTAAAATTGTGATGTTGCTTTCATTTCCCTTACTTGAAATAGTCTTTCAGATAAATAGGACTGTAATAAGAGATAGTAGTTATGTGGCAGGTATGTTTTAATCTTATACAGTAGTCCCTTGTGCCAAACTTTATCAAATGCTTGTTGTATATCGAGGAAAGCCGAAGAACAGTACTTCTTTTCTTCAAGGGCCTGCCTTATGTGTTCATATACACGATGCACTTGTTCTACAGTAGAATGCCGTTGTCTAAAACCGAATTGGTGGTCAGGGATAACTCTGTTTTCTTCAAGAATAGGGTTTAGTCTATGGAGTAAGATTTTTTCGAAAACTTTTGACATGGTTGGTAGGAGACTAATAGGCCTATAAGAAGTAACCTCATGAGGGGGTTTTCCTGGTTTGTGTATCATTATTATTGATGACACTTTCCACAGTTGGGGAAAGTATTGCACTCTGAGAATGCCGTTATATAGCATTGTCAGAAACACAGTAGCTCTTCTGGGGAGATTTTTCAATATATCTTTGGTTATTAGGTCGAATCCTGGAGCTTTTTTATCTTTAAGTTGTTGAATAGTTTTCCAAACCTCCTTGACTCTAATAGGTTTAGGTGGTAGGGCCAGTTGAAAAGCTTGTTCTAATACCTCATCTATGGTGTCGTCTTCTGGTTGTTCTTGTGGTTCATTGGGCATAAAAACTGAGGATAAATGGGCTGCGAATACATCAGCTTTTTCCTGGCCAGTTCTTATCCAAACATTTGTTTTAAGAGGTGGTTTAGTCGTTTGTGGTTGATTCATATTTTTGGTGAATTTCCAGAGAGAGTAATTCGTAGCAGAGGTCCCAGTGAGAGACTTTAGTTTTGCACTTAGGGTGTTATCATGCCATTCTTGCAATGCTTGTTTGAGAAAAGCACTTGCTTTATTAAGCAGTTTCTTATCTGACTTTAGTCGACCCTGATGCCATGCCCTACGGAGTTTCCTTTTCTCTAGTATCATTTTCTTTATTTGAAGAGGGATGTTAACATTTTTTACATTTTGTAAAACTGGGGAAGACAGCCAACATGCTTCTTGTATTAAAGAGGTTATGTATTTTGCAGCATCTTCTATATCTTCCTTGGTTTTTAATGCTATTTTAAGTTCAATTTTGGTTTCTATATAGTCTTGAAATGACTCCCAATCTGTCCTACCGTTACAAAGTGTTTCAGGCTCTTCATATTGAATCAGCAGGTTGCTACATGTGAGAAGCACTGGTGTGTGGTCTGAGCTTCCGTCAAAGCAAGAGTCTACTTTAAAATAGTGTCCTGAAAGACCCTTTGAGATGAAGAAATCGATAAGATCCGGTTTTTTATTTGGGTCATCAGGCCAATAAGTGCATTCTCCAGTTGTAAGAGCAGTGAGGTTATTTTTATCAGTGCAGAGCTTTAACTGTCTTCCTCGAGTGGAGCTTGTTCTAGAACCCCAATATGTGTGTTTTGCATTCCAGTCTCCTCCTGCTATGAATCTCGTGCCAAGAGTTTTAAAGAAGTCAGTGAATGTATTTTCTGATATTGTGTGTTTTGGTGGACAGTAAACGGCCGAGAAGGTAACAGGGCCCGCTTGTTCTGTTACACATACCGAGCATGCCTGTATTTGTTCAGTCCTATATTCAGGAAGTATATAATAGTCTAAAGTTTTCTTAATAAAAACTGCAACACCTGCATGGGCAGTGCCATCGGGATGATTAGTTAGATATGTGTCATAGCCATTGATTTTCACACAGGTATTGGCTTTGCCATGTGCTTCGGATATGAGTACTATATCTAGTTTGTGACTTTTTATCAGTATTTCTAGTTCAGCTATATTAGACGAAAGACCTCTTATGTTCCAGGTGGCTAGTCTGAGCACAATCATTGAAAAAGTCGGTCGATGAGCTTGACTATGAGGCCCATGAGAGTGCTCATTTGTTGTAAGATTAGATCGAACTTTTCAGATTGTCTTAGAAGCATCTGTTCAATTTTAGGTGCATCGTTCTGATTTATGTGTTGTGGTATTTTATTAGGTACATCATTTTCATTTATTTGTTGCAGGATTTTGTTAGTTCCATCATATTGATTTATGTGTTGTGGGATTTTGTTAGATGGTATAAAGTTAGCTCTGTTGTCCTCATGATGTTTAATATTTCGTATCTGTGTACTATGGTTGGTATTTCTTATTTTTTGTCTCTCTTTGTTTTTATCTTGCTCCGTTTCTGTCAGATTAAGAGGTGGGTTTGGTGTGAGATGCTGTTTACTTTGCTCATTATATTCACTACTGGTTGTCTTACCAGTAGGTGTATTTAACTTTAAATGATGCACTTTGTTAGGTTTTTGATAGTGTTCAAATTTGGTTCCAGTTTGCTTTATTTTTTCCATTTTATTACTATTGTTACTCTGTTTATACCTTCTTGCAATTATTTCTTTGTAGACCTCACATCCTTTGTAGTTGGCTGGATGGGATCCTTGGCACAGAGCACAACGCGCAGGTGTATTACGATCTCGTTTGGGACAATCTGAGGTTTTATGAGATTCTGCACATTTAACACATTTGTAAGGGCGCATACAATAATTTTTTGAATGCCCATATTGTTGGCACCTTTGACATTGCACAATTGTATTTTTCTTTTTTGGATCTTCAATTTTTATAGATTGGTGATATATGTACCTTAAATCTTTAACTTTTGTGTTGTTGGGGCTTTGTACTAAAGTGACAAAGAATGTAGATGTAGGTATTTTTTCCGGACCATATCTAGCGTTGACAATCTCTCCAGTAACTGTATTTCCAGTAGCTTCGATTTCTTCCTTTATAATTTTAATTGGTGTTGTGTGATGTAGGTTACGAATTACAAATCTATAATTACGCTCATCTTTTTTTTAAAATGTGTAACCAATTAGTCCATTATCTCTGACTAGTTGGATAAGTTTTCTGTGCGATTCTACATCTAGGGAGCTTATTCTTAATTGTTTCCTGTTCACTAGTTTATATGTAAATTTTTCCTTACTTACTGAATTTGTAAGTAGTGTTGTAAGTTTATGGACGTCATCTATACCATATAGGATTATTGGTGGTGGTTTAATTATTTTTACGGAGCTAGGATGAGAATTGTTGATGTTCACATCATTTTCACTATCAACCGGTAGATCAGCAAATCGATTATGAGTACGGGTCGATTCATGTGGAGGACTGTCAGAACCATCCCTTTTCTTCCGTTTTGGGTTTCTCTCCAGTGGAGTTTGATGCCATTCACTCTTATTCGGAGAATTTTGTTTGCTGGTTACAGCCTTATCTTTGATTGGAGGACTAGGTGTTTTGTCACTCGAGACCGTCCTTGGTCTTGTTTTAAACAAGCTAGGGTGGAAAGCTTGCTGCACAAATTTTTTTGTGCTGCTGGTATTACTACTTGAACCGCTGCCAGTAGCATTCACTAACACTGGGGCCTGGTCGCCTACCCGAGTGTAGTCATCGGTAACATATTTCACACCTGCAGGCCCGGGTACCTGCAAGCGCCGGGCGTTAGCCGGATCGCATGACAAATCGCATTCCTTATTTGACATTTTCATTTTTTGGTTTGGGAGGAAATCTTGACACTTTCCCAAGGTGGCAAGACCACTTTTTTTGAGGGTATTTAGTTCCTCAGGGTCTGTGGAGACCACTTTCACGGGTTATTTGACCGCCGCCCGTGGCTCGGCGTTGCTGTTCGTTTAGCACCACCCAGGGGGTACGTGTAGGGTGAATATAGGAAAAGATGGTAAGTCCTACGGACGCGAACAGCAACCACCCCCCCAGACATTGAATTATATCCACCAATATAATCCAGGAAAATATGATAACAGAACTAAATCTACCAACTTTAAAGCCCAAAAAAGATGCATTAGAGCTATGTATCATGTACGTAAAACAGATAGCTGTAAGCCTTACTTACTCAAGCATAAAATACAGACATCACCATTTGTATATTCTTGAAACTGCAATGTTTGTTAAAACTAATCCAAGCAGTCGCTGAACTGAAGCAAGCATGAGTACTCGTAGTAGGCAAGACAAAAAAAGACTGTGCCCACATGGTCCTAACACTACTTTAATACTAAAGAGTATATTCTGTATGACTACAAGTATATTTATTAATATACCAAAATTAATTAGGGAACCAAATAATTAATTTTTTTTAAATAAATTACAGCGTTGATAGCTGATAAATTTTATTACAATATTACAGATTTTCTAAGTGATAAAGGAGGATGGCAGAACCAGCCATATTATATTAGATTATATTTTTGTGGATTCCGTGAATAATTTGCATTATTTATAAAGTTGGGAATCAGAAATACTTTTATTTTATTTATTTACGTGGTGTTTGTAATTTTCAAACGCACCCTATACTTCTCATTATGTTTGTTGCGTTCGAATACTTACGCTCTGACATTAATTGTTATTGTTACTCTATAATCTGTAGTCAGCTGCTCTGTAGACCCGGACTGCATTCATAAACACACCCATGCCTAGTTTATTCCAGAATATAATAAGTAATCTGTATCTGTAGCGCAATCCATGCAATATTGCTTTCTGTCTACGATGCTATAGATGGATAGCGATCCATTGAATGGTTCGCATATGGATGTGTAGTTAGTGATATTCTTAAGTAGTTTTAATTTTGAATAATTATTGTATTAAATCTCATCTTCACATAAATTCAAACATATTTGTACACCACACCAGGCAAGGACATGCGTTCCAAATAACATCAACGATATGTAAAACCATGTATACTACTCTGTTTTTGTATGTATACTTACTACCATGTTCTAACAAATAAAGTTTAATTTATCTTATTTTACCAACCCTGACTCTGCCTAGTACTTGTCTGCCCTACCCCTAAGAGTGTATACAAAAAGCCATAAGTGTGGAGGGAGAGCAGCCCCTGCCCGCCAAACCAACCAAAAAGCCAAAGCTGCAGAGGCAAACATTTATGGTTGTTACGCAAGGACAACGGGGTTGCACTTCCTGCAGCACCGAAGCAGTCACATAATGGAAACTCAATGAATGCAAATAATCAAAATAAAACCAAAAATCAAAAAATATCTGCCTCCGGCTTTTGATATCTCAAAAACTGAGGCAGAAAGGGGGTGTTGTCGCAACTTACCCTTCATAGGAGGGATCATCCTCTTATTAGTACTCTTTGATCCTCTTCCCTCTCCGCCCTTTTCCCACCCCCGAAATCAATGTCTGAAAGTAGTGAGGTTGGAGATCCTTCACAGGGGTCGCTAAAAACGATGTTTCGTAAACTAAAGTTGAACCTTATTAGTGTCCGCGAATGGGTATAGATTCCTTCTTCTTTGTCTCTCAAATTCACTTCTTCATTCTGTATAATGTTAACACTATTTGAATTTTCATTATTATTTAATATGGGTACGCAAATATAGATTCCTGCTTCTTTGTCTCTCACTCCGACCCGATAATGTTATATGTCGAGGCATAATAAAACTAGATAAAAACTTTCATGAAATTACAAAAATCGAAAAGGGAAAAAGATTTTAGTAGCCACTATAATAAATATAAAATACAAAAACCAGCAATAACAAATACCCTTATATATATATTTTTACTTATATGTTAATGCTACACAACGAACTATTTAATAAATAGTTCTATATATCAAATAATTATTTACATTTGTTTTGTATATTGGACGAGCGGTTTTTCATAACAGACTATACTTTGCGTGTTCGAGACGAAGCAGTGGCATTTTTAGCAGTGCACAACTGAACAAGCGTTCGATTTGGGAATGTGGAATTGGTGGCAAAAACGATCTTTCCCAACTCGAACGATGCATAAACGTCATTTACACGAGATCTGTCAAGTACGACGACTCATTTGAATATTCATGACTAAAATGTTTCAATGCCTTTAATATTAACTTGAATCAACGAAAATTACAATTTCGTAATGTAAATAGAAAGAAAACATTACACTGGCGCACTCAAGTTTGTTTTTCTACTCAAATCAGCTGTAGCTGTCAATCTCTCAGCTGTCAAAAACGCTCACGAAAGATTGAGCCTCGGAGTTGGGTCAAAAGTGGCAGCTCACGGTAGCGTTTTTAACACTTTTCATGCATCTCGAACGGTGAACGAAAACAGTTCAAAACGCCACCTGTGCCAAACGAACGCGGAACGAGAGCGTTTCGGAAGTTTTTAACTTTTTCCTAGTCCATCTCGAACGCACGGCTTAAGGTAATAAATGCATAAGGTCAAGTCCAACGATTACCCGATTTCTACCATAAATATCTAGAGGACTCGTTAGGTTCGATATGTTACTTGTCTTGCAACCACAACGCACGAGCCGAGCGAGCGAAGCGAGCGGTGGCGCAGTAGCGGCCGGCGAGTGCCAAATCGATTTTCATTCAATAAATTAAATTAGTTTGAAGTCTTGGGCCATTTTCTTTATGTTGGATAGCAAGATGTGAAATTTTTGGTGGCCGTTATACAATAAGTTGGTGTTCTAATTTTGGTGCTCACTTAGTATTTTTCGTGCTATATTTTACTATATTTGGTTATCAGTTAAAAATAAGCCCATTGCTATTTTTGATTTAATGTATTTTTTAACGACTTCAAAAAAGAAGGAGGTACTCAACCCGTATGTTTTTTTTATGTTTGCTACCGCATAACTTTCCGACTGGGTAAACCGATTTTGGTCGTTCTTTTTTATTTGAAATCTGGTGCTTGCCGTGTGGTCCCATGTGCGGTAACTCAAAAACCGCTTGTCCGATTTTGATGAAATTTAAATGGGACCACCACAGAAGTATCCTCTACAAACCAAATCATCAAAATTAGTTCATAAACGACGAAGTTATCCGCGAACACATTAAAATAGTCAGCATAGTAGTATATAGATTACGTATAAGAGTAGATCACGATGTATTTATTCACAAATTTAAATTAATTAAGCAGAGTGATACTGCATTTCAATCAGTAGGTTGAGTAAATCTACGATACTTTCAATTCTTTTACGATCACAAATTATAGCAAGGCATTTCAGAATACGTTTGTAATCCATACGATATCATACAATATCATGAATTACTTTCTTATTATTTAAAGACTTCGCCTTGTTAAGCTATATCAATAAAAAAAAAACAAATATAGTGTCAAGCGTATGATATACAATGATATTGTACGGTCGTTCGATTATTATGGACAGCGCATTATATCACTACTAACTACTACTAAACTATACCCACTGCAGTCAACAATAAAAGCTCGCTAATTAAGTAGCTACAGGCAAACCACGTGGAGGCTGTTGGCTGAATGCTCAAACTAACTTATTAACTTGAACCATGTAGTAAATTTAATAAAATCGCATAAACCAAGGACGCATTCTTACGAGATTAACGTTCTTGCTGAGCAGCGTGGCCACAGACTACCTAGGCTACCACCATATCATTGGCAGAATAACGACATAGAACAAGGGATTACATACTTACATACAACTTAGGGACAAGTAAAAGGAGAGTATTTTTCAAGTACAACCATGTTTACAGCGGCATGTTTTTGGTGGTATTTTACAGTTTATGCAACTAAATAACAACACAGCGCTACCTTTCTTGCAAAAATGATAACGTTCTTGGAGGAGGGGCGCCAACACGTTACCATTTTTGGAGGAGGAGACGTTACGCCAGACAATTGGAAAAAGGTGATGAAAAATAATAATCTAATAATGCATGACCGGTAGAGGGATATCCAGATAGATAATATTATAGAAGAAAAATTATTGTTACCTTAGTGAAGATTCAAACAGAATAATCATTGTAGTCCCATTACGAACAGGGGAGCGGTTGCTTTCTTTAGACATTATTAAGTTATCGTATAAAAACAGAAATCACCTATTGATACTAGGAAGATCGAATTGTCATAATTGAACCAATGTTGGTCAACATTCGCCATTATACAAAATGTTTTCATATTACAATGGAGTCAGATTTAAATATGATATATTCTCTGGTTCTTTGGCCCTGGCTAAGACTAGTATCTATGAAGCGTTATAATGTTTTTAAATTGTATTGCTATTGGGCTTAATATTTTTTCTATTTTTATTAATTATTAGTTAAGTTTAATTTTAGACGGCAACTTTTAATTTGCGTACTGTTTCATGAAATGCAAAACTATGATTATTATTTACAATGCATGCTCTCTTCACTAGTGTTCTGAATTACACAAAATCTACTAATTAAGTATTGGTTTTTAGCTTAAGATAAGTATAAATTCCATGTTGTGACAAAAAAAAATATGTCTATAACTCGTCTCCAGCACTGAGGTTATATTACTGCTATAATAATATTAGTATTCTTTAGTAATTCAGTGGTCTCCAGCGACTCATAATCCATTTCATTTCACGTGTCAAATCACATGTGTCACCGACGTGTGTAATAGACTATAATATGTTTTATCATACTAACATTAACGCAAAACGCCCAGACACATAATTATTGTTTTTAAACTAAATAAAAATGTATACCTCAACATCGTAAGCTGGCATCTTAAATCCTAGATAAACAGCATACAGCGAAGTGTTACAGTGAAGTTTTGACGTTGACAGTTGACAAAAATCGTTATACTTTCGAACTTAAGCCATGAGGTTTAGTCGTCATAAAAACAAGGCGCCTTGCACCTACCAAATCATCCGAGATATACGCCTGACCTCAGATCAAATCACAATTATTGCCTGAAAATTCCTATTTAATCAGGAATGTCGGCGAAAATCTTGTATAATTTGGGTGGCGCAAGTGGGCCCTAATTATACACGATAAGAAAAATAAAATTGAAAGTTTAAACTTCACCTGTGGAACAGGCGTACTCGTACTCAGTAAACGTCATTCTCATGCAAAAATGTTTTGTGAACTGAACTAGGTACAAAATATATAGTAAATTTAATATTGTCACAATGGCTAATCGAGACTGAATCTTCATTACGAGCTATACTAGACTACGTTTTTGGGGAGTTTAGGACCTAATTCTTTTAATACAAACCAAAAACCTAAGCATAGTTCGGCCAGTTTTGAATAATGTATTGTGTTCTAATCTAAGGTGCTCCAAATTTGCAACAACACAAAATTAATCTAAATAAAAACGTGATTTTCTTTTAAACGAACACAGTTACTTACTAGAATAATGCCCAATCTGTCCTGGTTTCTCTTAGTTAAAAATAACAACACGTATCAATAAAACTCCTTCAAAAGCAGTCAACCTGGCAGAATTTGTTATACTGCGTCTTTCAACAAGGACGGGTCGATGTTGAAATTCAATAAAACAAGATGTGTGTGAGATATTTACGAAACTTTTATTTTCATGTATGCCATCATGTATGGAATATAACATCGTTCAAATGTCCGCCACGGCTTCGAACGGTGGCACGAATCCGAAAGGTCCAATTTTCAATGACTGCTGCATAGATCCGGCTGAATCTAAGCGATGGCCTGCGTTATGTTGGCTTTCAGAGCAACGGTCGATTGTGGCTTATTGGCATACACCTGCGACCAGAAAACACCACAACCAAACGATGACCAATGATACCGCCAGACCAAATGCCTAAATGTGTCTTGTCGCTAAGATTATTTTTTGGCCAAAATCGGGGTCCTCTTCCAAGGGTTCCGAAGCCTATTCAGCAAACAAAACGGCGTTGTCTATGGTCATTAACTTTGAGCTCTTGGGATAGTTGGATCTTACACGGATGCAGGCCCAAGTCCCGACGCAAAATTCGTTCGCTTCAAAGTTGAAGCCTGCGAAAGGCCGAGTTCTTGTGCACGGCGAGAAATCGACTGCCTCGGAGTTTCCTGAACACTCCCACGTAGAGCGGCGATGTTCTCGTCCGATCTGGCGTTCCTTTGACGTAAAGGTGTTGGTTGGTTGTTTACCGAACCGGTCGTCTTAAATGTGGTTACAAATCGTTGGATAGTAGACTTTGAAGGGCTACCGCGTCTGCCGTAAAATGGGGGCAATGCGCGCTACGTTTTTACTAACGAACACTCATTTTGATAATACATTTTAATCATTTGCACATACTGCTCAACCGTGTAACTTGCCATGGCGATTGGGCATCAGTGACTGAATAAGAAACAACAGATTTGAGAGATGCCGTCAAAACAAAATGGCCGCCACAGATTATTAACATCGACCCGCTCTATTTGAAAGACCCGTTATGTAGAACCCTAACTAGATAGATACCTACTTTTAAGGCTGCATACATACGAAGAGCGACAACTTAAAGGCAAGCATTCCATTCATATGCTGCCGGGGCCGCGCCTAAAGCGCACTAACAGCCAATCCCACTATGTCGCGTAGCTACAGGTAGCGGCACGTAAGTTTAGCGCTGAGCGAAATGTGGAGGGGATAGCTGCTCATGGGTACAGTTGCGAACAAAATAACTTTAATTAATATAACAAAATAATTTTAAGATCATATTTAAATAAATAGTAAGTCTATCACTGAGCGACATGTGGAGGATATTAGGTACTGTAACGCGCGCCAACATGAATAAATAGTTAATTTTAAAGTTTTGCTTAACAGCACATGTAACAGCATGTTTTACTATACAAGATTAGCCTCTTTTTTATTTAAATCACTAATTGAAAAACAAACTTCCATACAAGGTTGATCATGTTGTAACAGAGTGATTAAGTTTATTGGGGGTACCAAAAAAAAACGAATTTGATAAATTTTATTTAAGACATAAAAACAAAAGTTATATGGACAAGACAACAACATTTAAACACATTTGTCTATGCTACTCATCCATAGTCTGAATCAGGTAATGGCGTCACGCCTTCCATTAAATCATCGTGTGTTACAATGGATCTCACTTATTATTTGCTTTAAGGAAGTTCATTGTAAGTCTGTGCCTCAAAATGAGACTCTCGCATGACATATTAATTATACAATACATATATAAGACATTATAAATTAAGGTACCATTTTTCATATGGGAATTAACAGTTAGGTAGATGCGGTAGGAAGAAAAATATTCATATAAAATATTAAGAAATGGTTTTAGCAAAAATTAAAAAAGCCTGATTTGTCTAAAATTATTACGATGTTATTTTCATAGTCAGTATACCTACCTAAAAGTTAAGCAATTGAATTTTGGAAAAAACACCTCAAGATGTCTGTGCAAATTAACAAACGAATACATTATGTCCGCCCGTATCTCACTCACTTATGAATCACAGATAAACGTGTCGTATCCACAGATAAATAAACAGTTCAAAATCAGCTGACTACAGGTACAGCTCCGTAACTTAGCATTGCTCTAATAATCACCAATATGAATATTCTCAATGTTTTTCTTACTAAACTCCCACATTGCTTAAAAAATAGCATGAACGGACAGAGAAGTGACAAAAAGCCACAGAAGCCATAATTTAAGAAGAATATCATACCTTTTTGCTTATGCACGTCACGACTAAGCTGTCTTTGTTTGAGTCATACATTTTGCATTTGAGTCACAGATCATTAACTGATTTTATCTCATTCGTATCTTAGAAACCGACTCTGCGCCGTGTTACACATTTCTAGCAATATGTGTAGGGTCTTTTGTTACTTACCAAAGAAATAGGCAAGAAATTGTAGATTCCATCGCTAGCAAGATGGCCGCCACCGGCATGGCAGCTTGCTTTAAGGTAACTTTAATCTAACCCAATCTAAACGCAACTTCACTAATTAACTTTCAATTAAACCGTTATTATATTCTGCCACTCGTTGTTACAGACTTTTACAATTATTTTTCAAATTGTCTATCTAATTTCTAAAATGATTACGAAAACAACAACCACTTTAAGTAGATGAGTATAGATAAAAAATGTGTTCTAGAACCATCGCTTCCCTAGTGTATGTTTACTTCGTTTTGGCTCCGCATTTATCCAGTGTCAAGTTTACTAGAATCAAATTATGATTGGCATAGGCTAAAATCATAGCCCAAAAGTCCTTCTCCGTTCCCCCTATACCTAAATATAAAAATCTTGTGTCACAATGTTTGTTACCGAACTCCTCCGAAACAGCTTGCCCGATTTTGATGTTTTTTTGTGTATATTTGGTAGGTCTGATTATAAGTATTTTTCACCTTCCTAACCTCACCCCCCACTATTATATCGCGATTTTAGTGTGTTTATATGAACAAACATGCAAATATCTTAGCCGTCGATCGTTGACATGGATTAATTTATTTGAAGTGTCGTGTCACTTAGACAAATTATATGGCAGAACAACGTTTGCCACGTAAGCTAGTAATCTATTTAATACCTTTTGAGGAGCAATTCTTGATACATTTATAATCTGAACCTCGGAAACGGGACCAACGATTTTTATGAAATTGGGGGGGCGATAAATCGATCTAGCTAGGTATCATTTCTAGAAAACGTGCTAATATTCGTGTTTTCAGGCAATAAAAGCTGTTACAATATCATTAGAATATGACACATTCTGACATTGTAGCAGTTTTTCCCGAGCAAAGCTCGATCATCATCAGTGCTTAAATATAAAGTAAGCACTACAAGATTTTTGTAGACTTCGGAGGCAGGGATTCCATATTGATTATTATATGACTACCGCTATGGTAATAATCTGGGGGCTCTTTTTTTATGTTGGCTCCGCATAGTATCTGCATTAAGCCGACGCTATTAAGTCCAATAGGTACCTATAGTTATTATCAATGTACACCCTGCTGACTACAGACCAATTTCAGTTAGATCTACCGGTAGATGTATCTCTCATAGACATATGACCTACAATACCTGCGGCTTCTGGGGATCACCTAAATTAGATATGCTACTTACATCTAAAACGTATATTAAACGACGACGGTCGCCGTGGTCAGTGTCATGACTTCTGTGTCTCCGGGACCCTGGGTTCGAATTCCAGCAGGGGCAAACATTTGTGCGATGAGTATAGATGTTTGTCCCGGGTCTTGGTTGTTTGTGTCCATGCCTCCCGCGACACATGGAATCCTAGTGCGGCGGTCTGAGTGTGATATAATTATATAAAAAAGTATGTGGGAAGTTTTTTTGGTAGATTGTACCTACCTATGTAGAGAAACTTGACCGATGCTTATGAAAATTTAATGGGACTAGTACCTATTATTTTGAATGAAAGGATTAACATTCGATCATGCTCATCTGTCTACCGATTATGGCCACCAGACGCATATAGGTATTTGTAGGTAGGTTGAAAAAAAACCACGGAATTCGTGCTCAGAAAATGTGAGGGTTGAATGCTGTCAATGGGACTACCACGGAAGTATAACTACTCTTTCGAAGAAAAAATATTTTTGAAAATCGGAATCACAAAATTGACTGGAAACCGGTGAACATCCTACTACAAATATAAAGGCGCGAGCTTGTATGTGTTACTTCTTCACGCTCAAACATCTGCAGCGATTTCCATAAAATTTGGTTTGCCGACACTACAATAGTAATCCCCCATCTCTTCCCGTGGGGGCCGTAAGAGTCGGCTACGTTTCCGGCTACTACCGCATGTTCACGAACAGATGGGCAGCAGCGCCTTCTGAGGATGGAAAATCAGACTGCGCTCAACAACCCGCCTGCCAAGCGTGGCAAGTATTGGCGATCGTCGAGCTGGAAGAGGAAATGAGTAAGGTACTCTATAGGGTGTAAGTTCCTCAGACCCCGCCGTACAAATGGACCTCAAAACCTCTCCAGCCATACCCTTCACCTTAAGGCTGAACGACGCTCATTGCAAATATCCAATGATGCTGCATCATATAGGCAGATCCAGACATATGTAGAAATCCTTGCAACACGACATCCGTACCTTCCACAAGTAGGTGTGGAACCTGCACGTGTAAATCGTATTAAAATAATACTACGGACACGACTCCTACTTCATCAGGAACGACACTAGACCATAACCTTACCAATATCTGCATGTTTGAAGAGTTTGTGTCCAGTTACTGGGAACAAGTTCCTACCACACGAACCGCCGTCATATATGTACAGGAAAATGAACTTGATACACTCAAAATATATGACGAATTCTGTCGCTAATCTCTCCATAAACGAGCAAATAATAAAATTAAGAGTGATCGCAGTTTTAACTTTAGCACAATGTTTTGAACTTATTAGGTAGGTACCTACTTGGTAGTCATTATGACATTAATTACAAGTAGATAATTAGAAAATAAAAAAATGTATATAAAAAGGACACGTTAAGAAAACAAGATATATATATATCTAAATGATTTATTCCGTGAAATATTTATTGTCGTGTCTTGCGCAACTTGACCCGACATTCATCATAACTGCAGAGTTCTTGCATACCCAGAGCAGGATATAGCGCATATTATCTTCTTATCTTCGATTCATTTGACCGTCTAGTGATGCAGGCGTTAAGGCAATTACTATTAGTACAATAAAATATGTATACATCTCTCTTTAATTTTTAATCGCTTTGCTTGCCTTAAAACTTGGTTTCGATGGACGAGAAAAAAATGGTTTGTGGAAACTGTCACGCAGTGAGGTCTAAGACCCCACGGTACAGATGGATCTAAAACACTCCATCCATACCCTTGACCTCATGCTTAACGACGCTCGTTGCAACGGTAATCATTCGATGATGCTGCGTTATATAGGCAGCTCAATAGACTAATATGAAAGTCCTTGCGACACGACATCCGAAGCTTTAATAAAGATCGT
Organism: Apeira syringaria; assembly: GCA_934044485.1. Lineage (NCBI taxonomy): Eukaryota > Metazoa > Arthropoda > Insecta > Lepidoptera > Geometridae > Apeira > Apeira syringaria. The sequence goes on along the minus strand of OW203663.1, from coordinate 19,813,062 downwards.
ATTAAAGATTGGGCAAGCAAGTTGAAGTGGTAGTGGGCAGGGCACATAGCCCAAAGAACTGATGGCAGTCGGGGTCAAAAGGCTCTCTAAGGGAGACCACGGACTGACAAGCGCAGTATAAGACGGCCAATAGTGGACAGACGGCCTAAGATCGGCGGTATTGCTGGATGCAGGCCGCTTTCATCGATCCTTCTGGAAATCAATGGGAGAGGATATGTCGAGCAGTGAACGTCCTAATGAGATGTTGATCAATTAAATATACTATAGAACGTAGAAAAAGCTCCAAGGTATTTGCAAAAGGCAGGTCCATTAGGCACAGAAAGGGCAGTGTAGCGTAGGCCAAAACAGAGGCAGGCGACAGGTTCTATGGACAGCTATACTCTTCAGTCGATAAACCTGTTGATCCACGAGCCAAGCTAACCCGACACCATACCGAAGACATCCCGGACATCAGCCTGTACTAGATTAGGATGGCCCTGAAACAGCTTAAGAACAAGGCGCCTGGTGACGACAGAATCACATCAGAGCTTCTAAAAGGGGTAGACTCACCGATACTGAGTCCTTCAGAAGCTCTTTAATTCCGTTGTCATCGAAACGTCAACCGGAAACATGGAACAGAAGTGTAGTTCTTTAAGAAAGGTGACAAAACCTTGCTGTAGAACTACTGTTTTCGCGACATGTTTTTCTGTATTCAAGTCATCGCGAATCGTCTCGAGCGTAGGTTTGAAAGTCAGCCTCCCAGACAAGACGGTTTCCGAAAAGGCTACTGCACCATAGACCTCATCCAAACGCTTCGGCAAGTTATACAGAAGGCCGAAGTGTATAAGTTGCCCTTATGTTTAGCGTTTGTGGACTATGAGAAAGTCTTTAATTCGATCGAGACGTGGGCAGTGCTAGTCTCTTCAGCGTTGCCGTATTGATCATCGGTATACTGGCCATCAGCCCTTCGAGGTATGTGCCCTGCTCACCGCCACTTCTACTTCGCAACTGATCAATGAAATGCTATTAAAAAGGATATTGTTTATCTCTTGTTTCCTCGTGTGAGCGGTCTCGGAATGGGGACTTTTCCTGGAATAATAATAGACGGGTTTAATAGCGGTAATACGATCAGTAATGATAGGTATCAATACTTTAGAGCTTAGGCATGCGTTAGGTGTGCGATAATGCTCCACTAACTCTACAATAAGGTAGGTGTTCGCTATTTGTACCGAACCGGCTACGAACGAGACGTACGGCGAGCTCACGACGCTTGCTGTCAGCCCCGCCACTCCCGCCAGTGCGCACATACAGCTCAATAAGCACCTAGGGCTCATGCAATTACATTAATTAATAGCTTGATTGCTCAAGAAGCTGATCTAGATATCTTCCATACTACTACTTATATATTTTAAGACTTATGTATTGATTTTATATGTCGGATATAGATATAATGCGAATATGTAAATATGTTCATGTGCGTAACTTGTTGTGCAACAATTGCAACAAGTATTTAATTACAAATAAATAACTAAATAATCAATAGTAATAGTGGAATATTCCTTAAGCAGTGGAAATCTACGGAATTGAGTATTTATAAGAAATTCATGGTCTGCATTGGTTTTAAGTATGGATCAAAATTGAAGCCCTAAAACAATAATTCAAACCTAATTCAATCACGGGATTACGGTCGTTATCGCTTTATATAACGTATATTTACGTAAAAAAATCCAAATACAAAGTTTAGTTATTAAAACTGACGTGGTTTTGACACATTATGAATGTATAAAACCCGGGAGTTACTCACGTAATAAGTCAGAGGGTTCCGACTATAGTTTCAACCACATTCGGTGGTCTTTTTCAAGGAGAATACGGGGCGCTCGCGGACGCGGTCGCGTCCTCTGACTTAGTACGTGAGTAACTCCCGTGTTTTATACATTCATAATACAGTTTGTTTCTATTTTTTTCTGACATGACGATTTAAATATTCGATCCGATCCCGATAAACTGCTTTTAGAAACTGGATTTGTATCGAATTTGAAACTAAAAGACCTTCAAGTAAGGAACTACACTGGACTTCTTGTTTTACGAATGTTTAACAAAATGAAGCTAAGATGAGCAATGTTTTAATTAAATACGAGTATTTCGGACAGGAGCTGCTGACAGCGACACGCATCCCCTGCGCTCCAGCCACCTTTCAAATGTTAAGGCTGCGCTGTACTGTCACAGTACAATGAAATACATATGTTAAATGTAAGTCACATACCCTTTTATGGTATTTTTCATAATGGTGGTCTTCTTGTGATCCATTTTGATGAGTACTCATTTTGATTACTGCTGCAATATATAATTGAAGAATATATATTAATTGAATCCACTAAACTATACCACAAGAACTGGAGATAAAATTATCATTATACATACAAACCATACATACAATCTTTAACACGACCGCTAGCGCTGGTTCCGAACCAAGAATTTAGACTCCTACTATTGGCACGAAATGCTACATACCCTTTTGTTCGTCCCGCCTTCGTTTCTGCTCAAGAATAGCGGATTCATCAGCTCTGTCCTGAAGAAAACACGAGGACATGTTTAGTTATGTTCAGTTCCGCGGTATTACTTATCGAAGCTTGAGTTCCTAATCCTTGTCTTCGTAATGATAGTGCAAAGCAAGAAAATCTAAAAAAAGCAGCCCACACATGTCTTTGGGGGTAATTAATGAACAATGCAATGGGTGCGTTCAGAACTTTTTTATTTGGTTATTGTTTTGATCAAGGTTTTTATGATATTGCGGTGGATAGGGGGGTAACTATTGCCTAAGCACTTGCCTGTATTTACATTTTTTTCGTTTCATACATTGGAAAGCAGTGGTTGGATTTTTATAACCCGCTCGTGTTTTGGAAATAAATAATAACACAATATGTATAGTATATTCATCCTTACTTGACAAAAAAAGGTAAACAAACCACTGTCATCCACAAAATTAACGAACTCGATAATCCCTGGATATAGCGTTTTTCAACAATTTTACAATACAAGATAGCCATCGAATTTTAGGCGGTAAAGTGAAAAGCTTATGTTGTATCCTTTTTCAACACCAATGTTCGTTTGTGCTTTGATATATAATTATGGTAGATAATAAAATATCGTTAGCGGACCGAGCATCGCTCGCTGTTTCATAGATGGCACTGTAGCAATAATCTAATTTAGAAAGAAAAAACAGTTAGTGTAAAGTCGTATTTTTACAGAAAAACAAAAAATGTAGAAAGGCTAAACTATATATCTCAAAAAAATTATTAAAATAGTTTCGGTCGATTTTAAGATGGTTCGTTTTACACAGGTATGACTGACACAGCTTTGACTTGACCAAGACATTTTTAATTTATTTACTATCAACTTGCAGAACAGTAAAAAGTTAACCATCGCTTTGGGCCGTTTTGGTTACACATGTTCATTCTCTTTATATTCACATTTCGTTCATTCGAAGTAATTTCGTACCCTCATCACTAAATATTATATTATAACATATTAATATTATTAATTATTAACATATTGTCTATGGTTGTTTGTTTACTTTTTTGTCAGGTAAGGATGATTAGACTATATATGTATCAATTAATAGTGTAAGTCCTACCGGCAAAGTTTGTGTGGGCTGCGGTAACACTTACCCGTTTGCGACTCATCTTACGCTCTTTACGCTCATCTCCTCTCAATTTAGCCTTTCGCTTTTCCTTTTCGGGCGAACGATCCTCGACCTCTTTGCTAGCCTGCTCATAAAAAGATAACGTTACAAATCAGAAGCAGTTCATTCAATGATATATCACATTATACATACATATATTATGTAGGTTGAATTTTAGTGAATTACATTTTCCAAGTCAAAAGGAACTGTGAATGAAGTCAACTTATTCTTTACTGCTAATAATAACCATGTTTATTTATAATATTCTGTTTTTTTCATCCATGTGTTTAATTTCTTCAAGTTGCTCCAGGGTCAAAAATGATGGAGTGTTATCAGTTATAATATCATAGATCCGGCTCCAGCTTCGATACTAGGTCTTGGATGGATGTCGCATCAGTATCCTTTCTATTCTATATTCATTTAATCTTCAACATATTCCGCAACATTTCTTCTTTCCTTCGATGTTATAGTGGGTTTTCATTGAAATCTTAGTAGCGTCAAGGTTTTCCTAACGAAGATACTATTGTCATATATATATATCGCTTCAAAATCTTCCAAGGACTGTTAATACATCCTGATGCCATGCATACGTAGATGGTTTTTTGTTGCGAATTGCTTTTAGGGTGTGTCCGAGTTTGAGACGAAAATCGTTATTAGCTCCTTTGATGTTTTGTCTGCAGATCTTGTTATTCTTTATCTCTCCAGATGAATTAGCAGATTTTTTTCAATGTGGAAGTAGATTGATTCTATGTATAAAGGCTTTATAGCAGTATCCGAAGCACAATAGAAGATGGGTTTACATCGAAACTTGACATGACCATTGCCATGGTTTTGGATAATTGAAGCAGAAACAATTTTATTCAAATCCGAAAAGCTCCAACTGAATGTACGAGTAGATTGTGTTATTTAATTGCTCCAAGCAGGTTTGCTCTCTTCAACTACATTTTCTGAGTAAATGCAATAAAGTTGACACAGTCACAAGTCTCTTGCAGTAGATATTCTCCAGCAAGTTAAACTTTATTCAGAGGGCCTTTTGACTCATCAAAACTAACCTTACCTATACTCACTTGGACTGGGCTAAATGGACTAACGACACACACGGCTCATTTCCAATTCATTTTGGCATTTTTTATTTTGCAAGAACTAGTTTGAATATTGACAAAGCTTCTCAGAGGCAACCACTTTTAACAACTCTTAAGGTCGGCTTTGGTTTCATATGCAATAATATTATCTGCTCCCATCCTTCATTCCTTTCGCAGTCGCGGTTTTCTTCTGCCGGTCACTGTTCCACGTTCTATCCGTCGATGTGTTGATTTTCATCACAAGAATTGTTGCTTGAAGCTATAAAGACGAGTATTTGATTCCGTATACACTTTGAATATCATCGGCAGTTTGTTGGTATTTTATATATTCTTATTTATTATTGTATTTACATATAACTATGATTTATTTATAATTCAGTCTTTTGATTGGATTAGTTGTAAGATTTGACTTCACTTATTGGTGTCATTGTCCTTTGACACTGTCACAATTGTTCTATTGTTGTCGGTAGTCGAGGAGAGGGTCGTGGTCGAGCGTCGCGGCAGCGCGGTGTCGCGGTCCAGCCCAATCCTTAGTCCGGCGCTAGCGCGATGCGATGCCGATTAATTACAACGATACTCACCTTGCCGTTGCCGCTGCTTTCTACTTTACGACGCTTTACATCTGCAAATTAAATAATAAATACTTTATTATACTTTCTAATGCAGAAAACCACACTAAAATGGTAACAAATACAAAATATTTAATGTCAACATGCTGTGTGCAGTTCTGTATTCGGCCTGTAACCCTTTTCTGGGAGCAGCAGTATATTTTTTCATTGATTGTTACTTAAGTTCGTGAATATCACTTTAATACAGTAAATAATGAAATGATGAATTGCAGAATAAAAAACAATCTCAAACTTTGTGCACCGTAAGTCAAGAATAAGAACAATTTATTTGCCCGAAACTCGAGTACATATTATATGTTATATATATAACACACGTGCGGTCGAAAGGTAACAATTCATCATGTTAGGTCGTGGTTTGCCCTCAGGCGTGCAAATTTGTTGAGCGATGACAAGCCTGAATCATACAGATGAGCACTTATTAAGAAATATTTATAAAAATCCTACTAATATTATGAACGTGAAAGTTTGTGTGTATGTTTTTTACTTCTTCACGCTCAAACGGCTGCACCGATTTCGATGAAATTTGGTATGGAGATAGCTTATACCCTGGATTAACACATAGGCTTATTTTGATCATCACCATTATTCATCACCGCGCGGGTAAATCCGCGGGGCAGAGCTAGTGAACAATAAAAACATTTCTTTAGTCATTACACAAGAAGTATGTCGAGCAATTCAATACACATGAATACATTTTATATCTATAAAGTCAATTCATAATATAGTAACCACCAAACCACTAAATTGTTAATTTTATAGTGTGTTTAGTGACAGACAACTGGGAGTGGGTGGTAGCTGGTCAGGTGGGTATTGTTACGTACCCTAACAACAACTAGTGCCGCGGATTTACAACAATGTTGCCTTCATCAAACGCTTAAGCCTTCGGTGGGGTTCGAACTAGAGTCAGGTTGACAGCCGATGCACCCACCTTGGCTTATAGCTCCCAAATGATTAAGCAAGAGATGACATACGAAAACGTAACAAACGGGTGCTGGAGTGGTTAGTGGTTATTGTTATCGTATAGACACGTACCGCGTTCTAATTCGTCGACAGCGGCGCGATGATCGTGCGGGGGCGACACAGTTTCCAAATAACGCTCCTCCTGACCAAAACAATCAACGATCAAACATCACCATGGCATAATGTGCACTCGATACTAACAGTGAGGCAGCTGGTTACTTGTACCGCAAAATGGCTACAAGGCGGTCTGGAGCTCCGGGCGCTAGCAATACGCAAGGGTCGGTACAAAAACAATTCCTTAGATAATCATAATTTTCAAGTTTGCGTGGATGGAGAAATCTAAACTATGAGAAATAGACAGATGAAGAAGTCACGGGACCAATTTTGATAAGATATTAGAGTAATTTATCAAAAATCGAAAAAAATTGATAAATTACTTAGATTTTTGTATTGTATATATATTAATTTCGAGACGAGCAAGACATTCGCCTGATGTTCTACGTCACGCGAGCCACATTAACAGTGAAACGTAGAAAAGTCCTGCGTGGCACTGCACTGCGCTCATCACCATGACATCAGATGTCATCGCATCACTCACTATTAGTATTTATTACACTTATGACGATGGTACAGCAGCCTTTACATACAAATTGAAATGCCACTTACTCTATGTGATCTGTCTCTTGGCGATCGCTCTTTAGTGCGTATTTCCTCTTTCACTCGTTCTTTGAGAGATCTGAAAATGCACGGTATATGAGGTTTGAACTCTACATAAAACTATAATAATGAGCCAGCGGTGAACGTGATGCGAACAAACGTGGCCAGCTGTCGCAATTTTATAACTCTGTGAAAATATATGAACACCAAAACTTACGATCGCGATTCTCGTTTGGATTCCTTCTCTCGGTCAGAGTCATCTCGGCGCCTTTCACTGTTCCTGACATCTCTTTTCTCCGAATCTATAAAGAACAATGCTAGTTAACTCAAATTAATATAATCCAATGTTATTGTACTCTAATATAAAGCAGTCACAACGTATGTGTTTCTGAAGTGACCCGCATGGAGCACACCTATGTTTGAGTCGCTCGGGAGTGGAACAAGAACAAAGCCTGCGCAGTGCGTGTGCCTATACTGTATATAGTCAATCTCAGGCATGTTTTTGATTGAATACAAAACATTACCATTTTATAAAGAAGCAAATTGAATAACGATTAATGAATTTTAGATTTTTTTTCCATAGATTTCGGTTTATACAAGTTGTTATAAATGAGCTATGTCTTGCCATAAATCTGTCCTTAGAGACATATGAATATGAGCTATTATAAAAGTATGGACATTTATCACCACGATAATTTATAGTACACTTTGTTCAAACTATAACAATAAAAGGTACAAGGACATTAAGCATTCATACCCATTGGTTGTTGTGGTGAAGCGTTGATTTCTTCCTGCTTCACTGCTGTGTCCTCTTTGATCACGACCGGCCCCGGGGTAGCCGCCGCGGCATTAGCTATTTTGTGCTTGTCGCTCACCTAGAAAGTTCATGTGTTCATGGTATAATATCAATCATTTCGAAAACGCTTTATCTAAATTGTCAATAGACACGAGCGAGGATCGCCGAATTATTGTAATATATTAACAGAATAATCTTCCAATCGAGATATATTATTGAAATAGTATGGTTGGATCTCCGTTGTAGCTCGCACAGTTATTTTGGCACGACGGGTTGACTGTTCGCCCTTACTATTCAATGAGTGTTTATTTTTATATAGTAAGTGGCAAGCGAGCAGACGGGCCGCCTGATGGTAAGCGATCACCGTCTCCTATGGCTATCTGTATCACGAGAGGGAGCATTACGATATGTTGCCCATCCTTTTTAAGACTGTTAATATGCTTCTTTCTAAGAATCCTACATCCCTACTATATCTATCCTACATTTGGGATCACCGAGGGGGGAAGCTTGTTCCATACTATGAATATATGGTAAAACGATCGGTAGAATCGCACAGAATGTTACTCCCATGCGTTAATAATATGTGAATGAGCTTTCAAGCAGTGTCGGCTGGTGCGTGGGAAACTACACCGTGATGCCAGAATAAGCACAAAGAGCTCCTCAAACACTCGCTGTTGTATATACGGTAAGAAATACACAGGTACCCATTATTTGTGTACATACTGAGGGGCTCTAGGTCTTCAGTTTCTTTAACTTACTTGATGGAAGTCATTTTCCCGCATCATGCTGGAAGATTTGTTCCGCAGTTGTCCACTATAGACAGTAGCAAGTGCATATAAATCTTGTCTTTGGGTCTTTTCTTCTTCTTTGACCTAAAATGAGAAAAATCTCCATAAACACGAGTATCCATGTGCACAATACATTGAATAGCTATCGACCACATTTTGATCAACCTCAAGACTGATTTGACCTACTCTAATTAATTGATATGTTAACAGAGGATTTATGAAACAACACACTAAGAGTTTCACGGTAAAATAATAGTAGTTCATTCATGCATGCTACTTAGATTTTTGCCAACTGTGGAGTAATCAGCCATGTCATCTAATACCTTACGAGCAATACTTGTATATATATGTATATATTATTTGAACCTCGGAAACGGCTCACACGATTTTCATGAAATTTAGTACGCTGGGGGTTTCAGGGGCGATAAATCGATCTAGCTAGGTTTCATTTTTAGAAAACGTCGTTTTATTCGTGTTTTCAGGCAATGAAACACTGATACAATATCATTACAATACGACTCTTCCTGACATCTATTGGCAAGTACATATACTACTTAAACAACAAGTAAACTGTTTTCTCCCTGCGTTTTGCAGAAATCTGTAGCGCGCCATCTCTTTCTATAGTTTAAATAATTTTAATAGGGAAATTTCGAGATTTCCTTTAATAATAAAATTACGTTTATAAAATGAACCTACAATTTAAAATATAAGGTCGCCGAGAATAGCAAATGATCACTTAAACTAAATTGAGTAAATTAGAGATGTCAAAATGTAAATTAATATTTATATGACATGTGTGTGCCAGAATACCAAATCTATGTCTAAGTCTAATATTAGAGGGGTTTTATTTTAAGTTGTCATGCTAGAATCGACCCCACTAATTAATAAGAAGTTATATACTTCACAACGTGGAAAGTGAACAAACACAATGATAAATATCGAATGAGTTACCTTGTCGACCTTCTTCTCAATAATGGCGGCGAGCTTGGCTAGCACGGGGAAGTGCGGCAGAACGCGGATCAGTACTATGAGCGCGTTGCGGATCTGCACGTAGTCGCCTGAGTCCAGGCATACGACCATCGCCTTCGTGATCTTGAAGTGCCACTTGTGGCAAACATGCCTACAATCGACAAACCAAACATTAATCCCTCATCACTAACAAATTCTGAACATATCAAGTCTTGTTCTTTCAGAGCTATTCGTAGAGAGAATGAAATACGTATTTACATAGCATTTTTACAACAGTCTAGAATGTCTTTCTGTAAGCGCTACCTACACCTTTGAATTGTTATCTACATCTACCTACACTACTAATATTATAAAAAGGAAATATTTGTATTTTTGTAACGAATAAACACAAAAACTACTGAACGGACCGCTAGTTTATATATATAAAGTTTGTTATAAAATTCGAGCAGCATTTTATACAGCACAGTATATCCTTGTCTGGAATAATCTCGAACTTGAGCTTAAATCGAGGTTTTTGAGACAGTTTAGTAAATAGTGCGCTAAATTATCTGTTTAAAATAAGCTACGAATGCATGGGAGAGAGCAGAGTGATCAGGCACAGTTCCGACGGTCACGGTCACGATCACGGCTAGACTGAGCAGGCACGTAATACAGCGCGCCATTAGAAATTTGACGAAATTAATTCGTATATTATAAAAAATCAATGACAAGATATAGCAAAAAAAACCTAAACATTTTTAGACTCCGCCTATACCTACCCGACAATCTAAGTATTGTATGAATATTCTTATTATTTTCGAAGATATAGATATTTGAATACTTTAAAAGCATTCTTTTGAAAATATGATTTTGTAAGAGAATTATTACTAACCGTGTTTTGAGTCATCTGATTGCTTTATTTAGGATATTTTTTTCAAAAATTGCGATTTGTCTTACCACACTTAAATAGTTATCATTGTTTTATTCGTAGAGTACAATCGTATGAACATAATTTAGGAAGTGACCAAGGAGTATAGGGCATGGGTCGCCAACCGGTCGACTATTAGTCCAGTTCAAATATCAAAATTTGAAGAAATGTGTTGAATAACTGCATTCATCTTTTGGTGCAACATATTTATGTAAGATAGCTAGATATTTTCTACTTAAAACAATAAATAAACACCATTCACGCTTTACAGACGCTCATACATTGGATTATTTAAGGTTGGCAATTTCCAACTACAAACCTGACTTTGCTAATCTATCGGAAAATGCTAAGATGCAATGCTGACACTAATATAAACAAGTAGTTACTGAAAATGATACTGTTTTATGTTTCCCTCATAATTAAATAAAAAATATTGCATAATTGTGTACTCAACTATGCTGTTTCATTTAACATTCTAAATTATGTAGTTGGTAGATCGCACAGGGTTTCGTCAATAAACAGTAGATGTTTGATCTAATGAACTCGGTCACCCCTGGTATAGGGGATGCTGCAAGTACACAGTCAGGGTGGCGAGGAGACAGGGAGTGCGTATGTGGACAGTAGATGGGGAGTATTGCGATGAGAGAGTGAGAGATGTAAGTAGAGAGAGAGAGAGAGAGAGAGAGAGAGAGAGAGAGAGAGAACGCGAGAGTATGCGTCACCTGTAGTTCTCGTATCCGACGTGATCGTTGGCCTCGGTGAACTGGTTGGAGACGCGGTACTTGGTGACGAAGCCGGGGTAGTGCGCGCACTCGCGCTGGAAGGCAGCCTTGTCCGCGTGCCAGCGCATAGCGGTGCGCAGTACTGCGCGCAGGAACGTGCCGTAGCGGCCCGCCTCGCCCTCCGAGCACGACATCACGGAATATGTGATATCGCAGAACAACTACAAAAAGCCAATTACAGGTCATCGCGTATAACTACATAATACATAAATATATACAGAGAAAGGAACACATTATGTACACACACTATTTCTATATAACATCTTACATCTATAGTCTGGTTTTTAATTCGAGATCAAAAATGTAAACAAAGACGTTGGCAGAACGACAAAATTAATAGAAAATTGTGCAGTCTGTACTTTGATAATAGATATTATTAATTCATTTTCATTTATAACATGATAAACTCGAAATATGTAAAAAATTGTTATTTAAAAAAACTATAATACAAGGAAGATTTTTTCGCGCAGATATTTTTCTTTGACGGGGAACACAGCAGAGATTTGAAACATTTTGTGTAGTCACTGCCATTTTGTTTTTCTGTCTGTTCCATTCATGCTGCAATCTCCGAACATTTGTGATGTGTTTCTTGCTACATGTGTTGTGAACTAAACTTTCGTTATTGTTTGTTATAGTTTTTGTTGTTTATCGTTATTGTTAGAGTTGTGTTCAGTTTTTGTTTATTGTTACCAAAAGATACTTTTCATATAATGGATGGTGGACCGTCCGTACTGCAGCCCGAACCAGCAGTGCAAGTACGGAACTCGTGTCGTTAAATTAGACGACCGTGAAATTCGTCATATTTTTACGATTTGTGCGAGTACCGAACGCAGATCGCAATGTTTTGTCTATCGCATGCGATCGACTATTTTCACGGTTCATTGTTTTCGCTTATTAGGAGTTTTGGCTTCGCACGCCCTACGTCAAACAAATTTTGGCTTTTTATTTATGTTATTGAGTCTCGTTCGTGATTTTAAAATCTATATTAAATTTTGTAAATTTTTAACGATTAAGTATTTCGCTGCCGTGATACATTTTAGATTATTATTTACAAGCAATGTTTATATAAATTTTTAATGTCCTGCAGCGGAGTGGTAGAAATAAAATAAGAATTAAATTCTCTACGTAAGAGTTGCTTAGAAAAACTGATATCAAATGGCTCATAGCAAAGGTCTCCTAACATTTAAGGCACCGAAAACAAAATATTTTTAGGAAGCATTATGCCTAAGTGTATCCGAGAGGCACATATGTGAATGAATTATTTGATTTTGGTTGATTCAACAATATGTAAAGTTTACTCTTTCACCGTTGGATACAAAATATTTCCAAGAAATGCTTTGTCTATTATGTACCATGAGGGTTATTTCAATTTTCTAATTGAATAAAACATAAAACAAAAACACATGCATTTTAGAGCACCATATAAAATCTCAATTATATCATCAGCTAAAAAGATAGTTTGTGGATAACATAGACACAATATTAATTTACAGTTAACCTCACAAGTACAAACTAACTAAGTAAATCAATGTAATAGCCGTTAATCCCACCAGTTCATATTGATACTAACAACTTTTCTACACGCTCGTATATTAGCTTACTTTTATCGACTTTGTTTTATATTTGTCTAATTCGCGAAAATATAGGGTACCATAGACAAATCATGCTAGAGTTATCGCTGTATTCGTTAACATTTGTCAATATTACGATCCTCGTGATATTCGATTAAAAATAGATAAAACCTGTTTTCACGATTAGAAATGTCAAATTAGACGTTCTACGCGATCGTGAAAAGTTCCGTACTTGCACTGCGGGCTTGTCAGAAGCGAGACATTTTATCCCCTGTTAAAAAATATGGTATATATAAAAATAAAGTAAGACTATTTTTCTGTGAGCGTCGGACAACATAATTATTTATCATTAAACGATAATGAATCAAAACGATAGTCAATCATAAACATCGGTTGACTAAGATAAAAGTTGGGAGGTAATATATAGACATAAGCAGTAATAGTGACCCGATCGTAGCAGAGCAGCGTGGAGAAGTTGTTGGTCTTGAGCGAGTGCACGGTGTGCACGAACTGCGCGGCGTAGAGCGCGTCGTGGTGCGTGAACACGCAGCGCGGGAACAGGCACAGCTGCATGAGCCGCGTCACCGTCTCGTTCTTGGCGGAGCGCTGCGCCCGCGCCGGGAACCACCCGCCCGCCGCCGCGCCCAGCCGCGCCGTCACCAGCGCCACGTGCGCGCGCTGCCGCCGCCGCTCCTCCTGCGACAGTAGGGAACAGGGTAAACTTTACCGTTCACCTGTTCACTATTCTTCGGCCGCTAGTGCTTCTTACTGCTTTTTTCAAATATAATATAGCATAAAATTATTTAAAAAAAAGTTAGGTAATTGATCTCAGGCCTCCCAGTGTTTGAAAAGTTGTGATCTTTCAGTTCAGTGCATTAAGGTGTACGGTACTACACTGTACCTGAAGCTTTTCGATCAATGTGTTGAAGCGTTCCTGTTCTTTCTTCCCTTTGGTACCCTGTGAGCTGTCTTTGGCGGCGAGGGCAGCTGAGTTTTTAAGACGTTCAATTTCTCTGTCGTAGCTCTCTTCAGGGACGCGAAGATCGTACATAGAGAGAGACCTGTCAAAAAAATAAACGTCCTTATGAATTGAAGTAACGCCTATTTAATCGGCTTAAACTTTAGCATAGATGTTATATTTTTTTTATGTAAGCCAACAGTCTACAATGATGAAGTAAATATTAAAAACAGAATTTAAATTCTGCAACAGATTTAACAGACAGGTATTCCTGAGAACTTTTTGTCCATAATTAGTCGGGCGATGAATATTAATTATATATTTTACAGCAACAACAGTAGGCATGAGAAATATAACTTTTGGTTAGTTTTGGTATTAAGGATATATATATTACTTACCAAAACGTGACATAGAATTCCGGTGATATGTCTTCCCATACTCTGGAAGGCAGCATAGGTGTAATCGAGACTATGACTGGTTCCAAGGCTTCTTGGGCAGCAGTTTTGTACCTTTCTATACTCATCTCTATATTGTCAGATTTTGTATCACCAGCTAACCGCAAAGCCTCCATTTTTGCGGTTACTTTTTGTGCAAGGACAGGACGATGTAGAAAGAACGCGACGTCTGCATCAACGTGGTAATCTCGCAGTAGTTCCTATACAAGACCAGAAGAACAGTAAGTATACAAGCATATAGCAAAATAATACAATTTATGAACTGTTTTGGATAAGAGCAAAATTATTGATTAGCACCCAGAAGGCATACGAGATATTGGTGATATTTTTACTAGGGTACTTCTTGAAATGAAAATCCGTAACACCATGCCAGTTCTGGATCTATTTTCTATTGGGATTGTGATGGTGTCAAATTAAAATCTTTATGAATTTTAAAGTTTTGTCTTACTTTTTAGATGTTTATTTAGGAAACAATAACAATAGCCAGTCTGTTCTTAATATGATGCTGACAGCACTGTGAAGCTACTTCAATATGATGCTAATAGCACTATGAAGCTACTGTAATATGATGCTGATAGCACTATGAAGCTACTTTAATATGATGCTAATAGCACTATGAAGCTACTGTAATATGATGCTGATAGCACTATGAAGCTACTTCAATATGATGCTAATAGCACTATGAAGCTACTTTAATATGATGCTGATAGCACTGTGAAGCTACTTAATATGATGCTATTAGCACTATGAAGCTACTTTAATATGATGCTGATAGCACTGTGAAGCTACTTTAATATGATGCTGATAGCACTGTGAAGCTACTTAATATGATGCTATTAGCACTATGAAGCTACTGTAATATGATGCTGATAGCACTATGAAGCTACTTCAATATGATGCTAATAGCACTATGAAGCTACTGTAATATGATGCTGATAGCACTATGAAGCTACTTCAATATGATGCTAATAGCACTATGAAGCTACTGTAATATGATGCTGATAGCACTATGAAGCTACTTTAATATGATGCTAATAGCACTATGAAGCTACTTTAATATGATGCTGATAGCACTGTGAAGCTACTTAATATGATGCTATTAGCACTATGAAGCTACTTTAATATGATGCTGATAGCACTGTGAAGCTACTTTAATATGATGCTGATAGCACTGTGAAGCTACTTAATATGATGCTATTAGCACTATGAAGCTACTTTAATATGATGCTGATAGCACTGTGAAGTTACTTTAATATGTTGCTGACAGGAAAGTAATGCTATTTTCATCGTGATTTTTACTTAAAAATACAAGTTACCTGCAAGGGTGGTAATCTCGCTGCATACTCGTCAGCTGAATGTGAGGAAGCGAGGAATGTCCCGAGCTGGACCAGAGCGTCTTGACATTGGTCAGCCAGTCGTCCCACCACTTTCAACTGGGACCCAGGGGGTTCGCCGCTTATAGACGCATCTATGTCTTCATATTCTGTGCAATTTGGAACAAATGTATACAGTTCAACCTCTCAAATATCTCATTTGATTATTGAGATTCTATAATTGGATATAAATAAACAAAAAACAATTTCTTTTTGCAAGTTTGCTGGTTTTGACATCCATCTAGTGCAGA
The DNA here is from genome assembly GCA_934044485.1 of Apeira syringaria. Taxonomy (NCBI): domain Eukaryota; kingdom Metazoa; phylum Arthropoda; class Insecta; order Lepidoptera; family Geometridae; genus Apeira; species Apeira syringaria. Next base: position 19,797,223 of record OW203663.1, on the reverse strand, counting down.
CAGCCAATGATTGGTGTCATTTACATAATAATAATACTCTATAGTAGTACATCAATTGGTCAATTACTTGGAAATACTGGCTGAACCATAGGCACCAATAATTATGTGTGGATCACTTAAGTGTAACCCCAAGAGAAACTAAACATACAAGTCTCTGGGGATGTCTTAATTAGACTAAATAAAAAAGACTATTTAATCATATATGATCTGATAAAATATTCAAATGTTGAGGTTGACATTTTGAGTGTGTGCCAAATTGAATTATAGACTGTATAAGTATCGTAATTTACACTAAATTAATTTGAGTAAATATTAGAATTGCTGCCATAATTTACCTTTCCACACACAGCAATGACGCTGTTGCGCCGCCAGTATGCACAAAGATATGTCAAGGTTATTCCCAGCCATGGCTTCCTTTAACCTGGCCGACGAACGCCGTGTGTTTCGCACTTGCGCGAAATATCCAGCCTGCACGACGGAAATTTATCATCATATTTTATGTCTACAATCAAATTAATTGTAGAAATGTTAGTAACCAGAAATTTGAAGTATAATGTGTCAGATTAGGAATGCGTTGAGTGTTTGGCAACAAAAGAAGAAGATGAAAGATGAAAGAAAAGTCCGTGTGGCAGAAATGTGAAATTTGAGGTGGATGTGTGATGTGACTAGAATATATAAGATAGGATATATAGGAGGTATATCAGAGGAAGCTTGCAGTAGCACCAGTGAATGATAAGTTGAAAGGGTTGATAACATATAACAAAAAGAGTATGAACATATTGGTGGTGCAGATACGTACCACCAATGAGAGCAGAGATGAGCTTCATCCAATGAGATTCGTTGGATAAATGCACCAATGACAATGGAGACAAAGTGACATTTCATAATGGGTAAAGATAGCCAGTGATGACTTACGGATCTGAAACGTGGTCCCTGACTATGGGCCTTCTGAACAGGCTCAGAGTCGCACAACGAGCTATGGAGAGGGCTATGCTCGGAGTTTCTCTACGCGATCGAATCAGAAATGAGGAGATCCGTAGAAGAACAAAAGTCACCGACATAGCCCAGCGGATTAGCAAGTTGAAGTGGCAGTGGGCAGGGCACATAGCTCGAAGAACCGATGCCCGTTGGGGTCGAAAGGTTCTCGAGTGGAGACCACGGACTGGCAAGCGCAGCATAGGAGGGCCACCAACCAGGTGGACAGACGACCTGACTAAGATCGCAGGCAAGGGCTGGATGCGGGCCGCTTCCAACCGGTCCTTGTGGAAATCAATGGGGGAGGCTTATGTCCAGCAGTGGACGTCCTATGGCTGAGATGATGATGATGAAAGATAGCCGGTACGACCGCTAGTATGGGATAAGGTAAAATAGAAGAAAGAATGTGCTAAGTCGATAATGAAAACTTTACCTCTCCCTTGAGCAATTCTCCACCCGCCATTGCATCCAACTGTTCAGGAGTCATTTCTTCTACAGCTTCGATACCAGCCATCTTTTGTACTATTTCCTTAAGAATTAATAGGTCTTGACTGGAAACAAAAATGTCATATTTAAAGCTCTATCAATGCGACTGAGGGGGGTTAATGAACAGACCTTACAAGACTGACACATCAAACCACAGATTAAAACGGCCAGATAAAGGGAAGGATGCACTTGCGTTTATATTCTGCTATCGGGCAATCTTGCCTAGATAGTAAGATATTGCTTTCAGTTTTGTGTGCCAGTGTTTGACTGGCCGGTTGGCGCAGTTGGTAGCACTCTGCCTTCTGAGCCGCTGGTCCCGGGTTCGATTCCCGGACAGGTCAAACATTTGTGTGCATGAACATGTCTGTTTGACCTGTGTCTGGGTGTGTATATCTATATAAGTATATATATCAGTCATCAGGTTACCATAGTACAGGCTCTGCCTAGTTTGGGACCTGAAGACCTTGTGTGAATGTTGTCCCACATTATATTATTATTAGTTATCTTAAATCTACACTAATATTATAAAGAGTGTTGGGTGTAGTAAGGTTTACTTTGTTTTGGAAGATATTTGAAATATACGTGTGTGCCAATGCAAGTGTAATGGACGCCTAAATGAACTTATTCACAAAAAACCGCCCACCAAAAGTTTGTAAGTTCTTTTAACAACTTAAATGTGTTTACATTTTCAGCTTATTATGTAGTAAGTAATCCATAATCACAACTGAACAACATTGAACATATTAGCTTAGTAGTTAGTACATTCATATTGAAACTTAGATATCTGTGGTAGGGCACACAATTTAATGACACTTACGGTCCTTTTAATTACTGAACTCCCACTCTTCACACGATGCACCCTTGTTGACCCAATCCTACCTTTGTATAAATCCTTATCTAAATTAAATAAAACCACACATTTCATATTCAAGATAGTTTCCAGTTGGAACTGGAAACTGTGGTACATAAGAAAACAAAGCGCTAATATTTTTGAAACATGAAAATGCTTGTATTTGTTATTATTATGATATATTGTTGTGCGATACCTTTGCTGAGCCTTGAGCCTGTTAGCGACGAACTGCAACAATGCGGTGAGCTCGATGGTGTGCTTCTTGAAGGCGGCGCCGGCGAAGGCGGCCAGCGCCTGCAGGGCGGGCGGGTGCGCCGCGCCTCCGCAGCCCCGCCGCGCGCCCAGCGCCTCCACCAGGCAGTAGCCTAGCACGTCCAGCGACAGCGCGCTCAGGTACTTCAGCGACTCCACCACGGGGCCGATCAGGTTGTCGTACGATTGAATCTAGGGAATGCGCCATCACAACCATACATATTCTTTACTATATGAGTATATAGTATTGAGTATATATATATATCTCACATTTGTTTATGGAATTAGTGGCAAAGGAGTAGACGGGTGCCTAATAATAAGTGCTCACTGTTGCTCATGGATATCTGTATCGCTGGGGACATAACGATACTTTTAGACTATAATGTTAACTTTGCATTTGCAGAATCCGATAATGTAGCTAACTAGCTACACTCGGCAATACCAAGCGACAGAGCCTCTGTTGTTTGGGATCAGTAGGCATGCCAGTGTATTGATTGGTTCCATCATTTTTACAGATATAACTACCATATGACGCATATAGAATCGATTAGATAGCTTCTTTCACTCTCATATATAGGCACAGAAATACTTGTAATGACAAGTGTCTCCTAGATGTGCAATGAGCCCGTGTCCATAGCGCTTCTTTGAAAGTTTTTTTTTATTTAGATAATACTGTAGTTTCTGTTCGTTCCTCCCCCTTTCTCAGTAAAGTCTAAACGCTTTTTTTCACTACACAATATTTTGCATTATGCACACTATCTATAATGAGAAAGCGTAGATGATATTTTTATCGGTATCTCGGAAGTCATCAATTTCCGGGCACCTTATATATCAATACTAGTAGCGCCCCGCGGTTTCACCCGCGTGGATGACGGTTTTCCCGCTACCTCAATTATTCCACGGGAACTATACGTTTTCCAGGGTAAAAGTAGCCTATGTGTTAATTCAGGGTTTAAACTATCATTACAACACATTATAATAAGTTAGGTAAATCATGATATTTACTTGATATCTATGTATAATTACTATATTTGTACAATTTAATGTTCTATACTTATCTAGGTTAATATGTACAGATAAGTTAAGCGAATTTATGTAATTACCCAACTTCTTCTGGAAACTACCCAAGACTCAGGCATGGCCTAGTTTGAGGCCTACAGTTTACATCATGTTATGAAAACTTTTTACTATAATATCATTGATCTTTTATCTTCCTTATCATCTCTATAGAATCAAGGCCAGCTAAGCGTTATACGAACACAAATTGGGTTTTTTTAAAAACCGGTTGCACTCCGGGAGTGCAGGCAGAAGTGAAAACTTGAACATTAATGTTATGCATTTTTGAATACTGTGGAATGGTTAGGCAATAATTTCGCACGAATTGCTTTATTTATCAGTATAAAAGTACCTACTATCATTTATGTGGTAAAATACAATATTCATTATTGCGCTATCGTACACAAACTTGACAATAGGTTCTATGGTGTATTGCATTAACAACATGCTAGGCGGAACTTAAGTTCAAATATTTGAAGGAAAAAATTCGGCTGCTAGTGGGACTTGACCCCACGACTACAGAATACCGTCCTGTCGCTTTGTCGTTGGTGTCGACGTTGTGTCGATGTTGTTCTTAGCGTCTTCTACCTTTAATTGTATGAACAATTAATTAATAGGACTGATAGACCAACATTACAGTTGATATCGTATCAAACGAAGACACCATACCCTTTTCTCAAGAGTTAAATGGTTAGCGCATTAATTAGTAAAGGAAAAAATTTGGCTGCTAGTGGGACTTGACCCCACGACTACAGAATACCGTCCTGTCGCTTTGTCGTTGGTGTCGACGTTGTTCTTAGCGTCTTCTACCTTTAATTGTATGAACAATTAATTAATAGGACTGATAGACCAACATTACAGTTGATATCGTATCAAACGAAGACACCATACCCTTTTCTCAAGAGTTAAATGGTTAGCGCATTAATTAGTAAAGGAAAAAAATTGGCTGCTAGTGGGACTTGAACCAAAATGAAAACCTTGTAAAGTGAAAAAATGAATTTTCCCCTTAAAAAATTTGAACGTAAGGTCCGCCTAGCATGTTGTTAATGCAATAAACCATAACTCATGTTTATGCTTTTGCTGAAATCAGTAGTACCTGTAAAAGCATGTAGTCGAATAGAAAAGCCGGCGCTGCGTGCGAAAGCTTGCCTATAAGGCGTCCTTGCGGTTTGATGTTCTCTTTGGAGACGCGCTTCATGATGTGTTTGATCCTTTGCAGAGAGTTACCGCGCACCCGCATCAACGCGGGTATACGCTCGCCAGCTTCATTCTTCCAACGGGAGTACAGGCAGTATCTAGAACAATGTACACAGAACGTTTATATGCCTACTGATACATGGTATTGGCATGTCACTGGAGTACATCTGCTAGCCCACATGGAGCGGTGTAGAGGGTTACGGCTAATAGTCCTCTCTCTCTTACAAGTTCCCCGAATGGACATACATACAACAGAGGTAATGTAGTGAGCATCATACTTAGGCTTGAGTTTTCTTTCGGTGCCTCTCCACTATTGAAGGTTAGCTGTCAGCTACGCATAGACTGGCCGGTTGGCGCAGTTGGTAGCACTCTGCCTTCTGAGCCGCTGGTCCCGGGTTCGATTCCCGGACAGGTCAAACATCCGTGTGCATGAACATGTCTGTTTGACCTGCGTCTGGGTGTCTAAATGTATATAAGTATATATATCAGTCATCAGGTTACCATAGCACAGGCTCAGCCTAGTTTGAGACCTGAAGACCTTGTGTGAATGTTAATAAAAAAAAAAAATAATAATAATCTCTCAGTGCCTATATTTCTGTTTCTTTTTGGCCCGAGAAAATAGGTCTTCTAAGTTCCCATGAACTATTTCGGAGCTATAGTTATGGCCTCCAGGCTGTCCGGCGTTAGCGGGCTTGTCCTCATCGGAGACGTCAACCAGTTACCCTACATCGACCTGACCCTCGGAAGGGTCAAACTGACAAAAATCCCACATTTACCTAACTTGAATTTGGAATTATCTTCTTTAAAATTTAAACTTTTAATGATACCAAAACCAGCCAGATACAAATAGTATAGCCAAAGAGGTTTTATTACAAGTTCATACGCTACTAGCAGTGCTACTAGTCAACAATAAATCACAAAATATACATTTTGCCACACTAAGTTTCTCCGATTTATATTCATTGAAACAGGAGTTGCGCTTGTGTCTATTATGATTGAAGTTAGTTCAAATCGGCTTACATAATCGCAGTTTCATGTAAAACCAATGTATCGATTGATATTTAATACGTCAAAACGAGATTCAGTTTCAATGAAGCTTGATTGTAACAAACTATGGTTACGTAATCGGAAAACTACATTAATTTATGACTGCAATTGAAATTTGTCTGTTGGTATATATTTTCCAACTTTGATTCCAAAACAAAATACTTAATCAGTTAGAGCAACAGCATTTCTACAAAACCGAGAAGGACATTTATAACAATCGTAGTAACATTTTTTAATAATTTCTCCTCAACTTCCGGATTAGATGCGCTAGGTGTCATATTCGAACCGTCATAGCTTGTAAACTACTTTATTTAGGGCTAGAGAGGCTAGGCTAGATGTACAAACTGTTTATAGTTTCAAACATCCTGTACCATCGTTTAGAAATATTAGTAATAATTAATAATCTTAAAAAAGCATAAAAAATGAAAACTTTTTCATTTAATATCCTTTTAGTCCTTTTATGAAATAAGAATTGGCAAATATTTACCATTGTTTTATAGTCTATATGTTTATCTGTCGAATGAGTTCTATTTTGTGTCTAGGACCTTCACATGGGTAGATACGTCTAAATTGGTACAACACTCGTGTTGCGATTAAAAAATAAACAAAAAGAGATAAAGTACTTATGGGGGCGATTTGTTGATGTATGTGTGTATTTTTAACCTGCCACCACGACTGTAGATGACCAAAAAACGACAAATCCTACTACAAATATAATATATGTAATATTATAAATGCGAAAGTGTGTGTGTATGTTTGTTACTTCTTCACGCTCAAAAGGCTACATCGCTTTCGATGAAATTTGGTATAGAGATAGTTTAAACTCTGGATTAACACATAGGCTACTTTTATCCCGGAAAAAGTATAGTTGCCTTGGGATAGTTGAGGTAGCGAGAAAACCGTAATCCACGCGGGCGAAACCGCAGGGCGCAACTAGTTTAGAATAAAACGCGTTATCTCCACGACCGCGTCGTCGTCGCGGCGTTAAAAATACTCAGTGTCTGTAAGTGTATAAGCCCATACTTTTAGGTACCCGCCTGGCTTACCAATCAAGTTCGAAAACCATCATCAAACACAGAATTTGTACAGGCTCATATTAATTTTTTGGTCTAGTTTAATTCCACCTTCGATCGCATCATCACTGGCCATCAAGAGAGTTAGTTGTCAAACACTAGATCTATAAAGTAATGTAAAAATACTATAATAAAGGTAACTGAATAAGCAAACCTACTGATTTTTTAAAACAATATTACATGAATATACCTGCACTGGTATGGATAGAGTTTGAGTAGTGTGTAAATCTCCTCCGCCATGCAGCAATTTCCTTCCATCAAAGTTAAAGCTGGTAATATTGCCGCGTCAAGGACAGTTAAAGCTTCATGATGTAAAGGGTCACTTTTTTGTGATCGAGCAGTACGCAGGATACGGATTATCTGAAACAATACAAGTGAAATACACTCGATGACAAATAAAATAATTGCTAATATTAAAAAACTTTTTGCATTGCATATCAATTGACTTAGAACTTTATAGTGCAACGTAACATGTTACCTTACCTTGTACATCAGAATTGGGTCGTGATGCAATGAAGGCCCCAGACAAATCAGAGCTGGTATGACTGTTTCCTTCATATCTTCAAATGTCTTGCACGGAGGTGGCGCCAAGCTTGATGTCAAAGGTGGGATTGGTATGCCCGATATCTTAGGAGCCACTTTACAGTGCCTGAAACCATATGTATATGTAAATATATGATGTACATTATGTACTCTTTGACCACTAATCAAATCGATTTGATTGGATGATAATCCATTATGGTAGGATATGTAATTTCATTTTCGTCAGCACTAGTGATCGGAATATTGCGGAACATTAAGGTAAATTGTAAAAATTAAGACTACAAAAAAAATAATTTATGAAAAATATTGAATTGTCTAGCGTTTGTTTGACCACTACCTCACTTTCAGTAACGATGTGGTGAATATGTAATCGGGCTACACCTAGATGTTTACTGGCTCTCAAGGACTTACTGATATATATATATATACTGCTGACCACACTATTTTTTAGAGTTTGGTGACAGTTTTTCTAACTAGTGTGTAGCTAGCCAGACAGGTACTCGAAAGTACCCTACCATTATACTGGAAATTAAATAACGGTGTTACTTCACCGGAAGCTCAAGCGGTTGGTGAGAATCGAACCAATTTCCGTCAGTTTAACAGACAAGAGCAAATCTAATTTAAAAAAGTAAGAGTTACTTACGTCCTGTAAACTGGCTCAATAATAGCATGTAGCATATTGCACAAGGCTTTGGCAGGTCTCTGTGGCATCACGGTGCCAGGTAACCGTGCCGATAAAGCAGCAAACTCACGCCATGCTGTCACGTTTAAAAGGGCTTCACATAGCACTAGTTTTTGGTTGCCCCAATATTCCTGTAAGAGATTTTCATTTATTTCTAAATGTAATTTATCCTGTAATTTGCGTCATTAACTCATTCACTACATAGAAAAACACGGAGCAAATGTTTGCATGAATTATATTCATTCATTATAATAACTAGTTAAGTATAGTATAGTATAGGTATAGGCGGGACCCGTGGCACTACTGTATGCCAACGATGTAGTTCTTGTAGCCGGTTCTATCCGGTTGGCAGAACTACAATCAGACTGGACAGTGTGGCGGGAATCCTTGGAAAAGAGAATACTGAGTATATGTTTTGTGACTTTTCTGGTGTCAATCCAAGTGTTGTTCCAGCCCATCTATCGGAAATAGAGCCCTAAACAGAGTTGAAGAGTTTATAGCACTTAGAGCCTGTGTAGAGAAAGATATAAAAAATGGAATACTGATGAATGGAATTGGAGATCATTCTCAGAGGCGATATTCTGTAATCTCTAAAAAGGAAAATTTCAATTGAAATGTCATAATATGACAGTTTTTCGTAACGTATCCATCATGAATAGGCGCAAAACCTTGTTGCTGACAAGTGTTTGATTGCAACAGTTTTTAATTACAACCATCACCCTGCTAGTGTCCTACGCGACAGTAGTATTCCAATGTGTATAAAAAAGCAGTAAAAGATCAGCGCTTCTCTACAGGTCTGAACGCTGCTGGCCTATTAAAGTCTAACGAACAGAGGAATCACGTTACAGATATGAGATCTCAATGAGTAAGTTGTGTCTCTAGGTTAGATAAAATAAGAAATTAATACAAAACTCTCAAATGCAAATGAAGAAACAACCCACGACCGTTTGGTGTGGTACAATATTACTAGGAGTGCTGACCCCAAATGGAATGGGACCAACGCCAGGATAAAGATAAGATAAGAATTAAAATAATAATAATTATTGACTATATTGATTGTATCTACCGCAATAAACAATGATACAAATATTTGTGGTATAGTAAAATACAACCATGACACAAAACTCAAACTCATTAGAAGTAGAAGCTCATCAAAAGCTTATTTGATACAGCCATAGATAGCTACCCACAAAAAGACAATTACTTTTACAAATTAATGTACTAAGTAGTTATTCATGGTTTTCTTACATTACTTTCCACTATTATATTATTTATGTAAAGTATGATAACATATTAAATCGACATTACATTGAAATGCTGATGCAGACAGATGCCTGTAAACTATACCTGAGGATCAGCCTTTTCTTCGACAAACTCAGTTGGGGCATTGGCTTGTGGTCCTTTTGTTGAAACAATACTGAGCTTGCGAATATAATCCTGTACTGCTTTAATTTCTTTGTCGGATGCCTTTGCCATTATTGAATCATCTGGACGCAGCTGAAGTCACAATATAGATTGAAGATACACTTATGTAGCGATTTCCAAAATTTTGTATTCAAAACATAAATGAATGTCATCACATCTTAAATACCATCATGTTTATAATTTCAATCATGCAATATTCGTCTGCTGCTGAATTCACTCCTACCAGAATAATCTCTATAAATACCACTTTAATATCAACCCATATCTAGCTTCCTGTTGTGACATTCATAACTGCGCAGATCCCCCCAGAGTAGATGTACATTATGCTACCAGTCGTGACTGTTGACAGCTATGCATGTGCATGCTCTACCCCCTACCACTCATCTTTTTAATGTGCTCGTCTACGTCGGAAACTTTTTCGACGTCGATTTGTAAATAAGGGAGAAACCCTGGGTGTAAGCCATTAAAGTTGCGTAGGCATCATGCTGAAGCTGCTGAAGATAATTGTTTCAGCTAATTTTTAAAAAGTATGTAGTTAGATATGAACTTGATATGGGTTGGTAAGAAAACAGTATACATTTTGATATGTATACATATACATACATGATAACTTGCACAGAATGTAGGATGACATGATTTAAGTCCATCTTCGACCACATCATCACAGAACCATCAAGTGAGATAGTGGTCAAATGCTAGATCTATACAGTATAAAAAAATAAAAATAAAATAAATGAAAGATTGCACTGATAAGCAAATGTTTTTAACATCCTTTGGAATTATTGTTTATTAGATAAAGTGTAATTAATAAACCTGCTACACAATTAGAACACTTTTTTAGATCAGAGAAAATGATTAGTATAGTCAAGTTAAGATACGGGACATTGCATATAAATTGAGTCCCAATGCTAAAGGTGTCCAATACATACCCAGGGATAAATATCATCCAGACATATTACTCGATGCTGAAGCAACAGAGCTATCACAGTCATCAGTGCCGGTGGTTCTTTGTAGTCTTCCAGTATTTCTGAATTTCCTAGCTTAAAACCTAGAACCTCAGATATAACCTGAGGATCACCCATATAGTTCTTAATTAAGGGTATAAACAAATGTTCAAGATGTGGTCGAGCCTCAAATGATTCTAATATTATGTCAAGCACTCTATTTGGGTCTAGATTGAAACAACCTGAAACAGAAAATGTTTTTAAACAGGTTTGAAGCAATAATAAATGAAAAAAATAAATTATTATTTTACCAACAAATCAAATGCAAAAATCTATAACCACAGTTTACAGAATCTATGTTTGTTTTTATGAAGTTTCTCATTTATATATCAGTCAAATGGTTAATTCAAATGCAATGCCATCTCTTAGTTGTTATTACAGTTGATCAAGCCGAGACAGTTTTAGGGATTGCTGCATATAATTATATCATAGTGATTGCATAACTAACATAGGTAATGTTAGTTATGCAATTCTATATTTAAGAAAGGGGGCATCCATTAATTATGTGAGGTGTTTAGGGCGAGGAGGGGGTTAAACTGTTCCACAACCAACCCCACACGGGGAGAGGGTTGACCCGACAGATATTGCGTAAGTACTTTCTACTAGAAAAACTGTAATATTGAGAAAAAACTGGGTTAATTTAAGTGGTTGTTTTATATGATTTAAAGTATGGTCATTTTCAATACTTACAGTCCTAAGTAGTCTTATAATACTAAAATTATTGTTTAAATAAATCCAAAACAATCAAGCACAATTAACTTATTTCCATATGTATGTAAATAATATGTATGTTTTTATTATTATTTATCTTATGTTTTTTTTTAAATCACCAAAATTATCTCACATAATTTATGGACACCCCCAAAGAGCTTCTGGGCATTTATGTAAAAATAAATGAGATATTAAATGTGATATAATGAAGAGTTTATAATCATACCTATCAGTGATTGTATGATTTCCAAAAAGCTTTTCCACTCTAAGTTTTCATTTGTTTCTTGGTTGAGTTCAACGATTAGCTTAGCATATCCTTCACTTTCTTCTCTAAATAAATTAAACTTACGTTGCTTATAGCTGTAAAGGAAATATTGAAAATAATTAGCTCAACAATTTGCTTAGATGCTTTTTGATAAGGAACCTCACTGCTCTTTATTAATTTCTTACTCTGTTCCATAATCTTAGTTATTTTTCATAAATAAAGAAATGTCACTTGTAAAATATTTTTGTCTCTATTTCATGTTTATTGTAGTATCTTATTCTATGCCTCTTAAAAGTTACAAAATTAGTGATTAACTAACAAATATTCTAAAAACTAGATGGTTTTAGCAAACGTAAATAAAACATTAAAATACACTACTTAATTTTTGGAATTGACCAATCACCTTATAGATGAAAAATGAAAATGAAAATATATTTATTACTGCAAAAGATATAAAAGCTATATATATATAATCTGACAGTTTTGAAAAATTGCCTGATTTGAAGCTTGATCTGTTTCCATTTATGATAAATCTATTGCTATTATGATCAATATGTTGATGAGTTGGCACATTTCACTTTCCACTTATATAGTGTGGCTAATACAGTGACATCATATATCTGCAATGTCACCTCCCTCAAACCTTCTTCCAACAATTGTTTTCCTGCATTTATCTTAAATGTATTGTTATTTTATGCGACATACTCCTTAAGCTGAGACCTCAATTATTTGCTGAATGCTGAATTGCTGAAATGGTAGGGCAGTCTGTAAATGGTGACACAATACTGTGCGGGGAATTCATACTACACAATTTATTGTTGCAGACTTTCGAGCTTGAGGATCTTGAAGGTCTAGTCAACAATAAGTTGTGGTGGAACTAAGGAGCTAAATTTGAGGCTCCATTTTTAGATCAAATTTTCTAGTACAATTACAAGTACAATTGCACAAATATAGGGAGAAGCATATCCAAAAGATCGAGAAAACAAAATGGAAAATGTTAAGAATCTATACAGTACTACTCCTACTAATAAGTACAACAAAATATTTTCTATCCAAAGGTTTTTGTTCATCATAAAATTTCATAGAACTGATATTATGTTAAAGTAAAATTACAAATTTATTACAAAACAATGTTTATTTTATAATTGTGCTGTGATTGTGTGTAGCAATGCCTCCCGCGATACAGGGAATCCTAGTGCAGGGGTATATGTGAAAAAAAATAATTGGGAAGTATATGACTAGAAACAAGTATTTAAATATTATTTTTGGCAAATATAGTAAACCACTATTATAAACATAGTTTTTTGCACTGTTATGTTATATACCTTTGTTTACATAAAATATCTAAGATTTTGGAACAGGTTATAGTCACTGCCAAATAATGCTACATTTAGACTCTTACAAGACACTTCACTTGAGTGTAGTTTTAAGTGTTTTGGAATGTCCTATAATACTTAATATGGTGCCAATGTTTGTTGAGAGTAGCAAGGATCTAGAAAATAACCCTAAAATGTTGCTAACAGCTCCTGTTAATACAATGCTTCACATATTTATATATATATTTTGACTGGCTGGTTGGCGCAGTTGGTAGCACTCTGCCTTCTGGGCTGCTGGTCCCGGGTTCGATTCCCGGACAGGTCAAACATTTGTGTGAACATGTCTGTTTGACCTGTGTCTGGATGTGTATATGTATATAAGTATATTTATCAGTCATCAGGTTACTATAGTACAGGCTCTGCCTAGTTTGGGACCTGAAGACCTTGTGTGAATGTTAACAAATAAATAAATAAAATATGGGAAAGTTCTTATAGAGGAAGCGTCATGTTTCATGAATGAAAATTGGTCACTAACCTTGCATAAGAGATGGGCTAGGAAACAGTTCAAAACGCCTGAAATGCTCTCGTTCCACATTTGTTTTGGCACGGGTTTTGAACTGTTTTCTTTCACCATTCAAGATGCATGAAAAGTGTTAAAAATGCTACCGTAAACTGCCACTTTTGACCCACCTCCAAGGCTTGGTCTTTTGTGAGTGTTTCTTGACAGCTACAGCTGATTTGAGTAGATAAACAAACTTGAGATAATGCGCCAGTACAATGTTTTCTTTCTATTTCCATTACGAAAATGTAATTCTCATTATGATTCAAGCTAATATTATAGGTATAGAAACATTTTTAGGTCATGAATATTAAAACGAATCGTCGTACTTGACATCTCTCGTGTAAATAATGTGTATGCATTGTTCGAGTTGGGAAAGATCGTTTTTGTCACAAATGTCATATTCCCAAATCAAACTTGTTCAGTGTAGACTGCTACAAACTTCACTGGTCCATCTCGAACACGCCGTAAGTAGTATTTTGTGAATACTACTCATTGCAAATTGTATTAATTCTGCAATTTCCATAAGTTACAAAGAACATATTTTAATAATGTATTTCTGAGTATTTCTTTATATGCATCTGTTTGAGTGATTTTTTTAAATATTTACCTGATCCTATATCTGCATCTGAGATATGTATTTTATTAAATTTAGATTAAATATGCTGGGAAATTGTGTTTAAGATATACATAATATATAGGCATACATAGAATTGAAACTGAATATAGACACTTACTACAACTTAGTCTTGATTTTTATAAATTTTGTATAAAAAAGCTTATTTTTTAATGTCCCAACATCCTGCAATGTTTCAATCTCTAAACGCTCCTTCAGTAGTTTGTCCGATATAAATGATTCCAGTTCTCTAACAATATGGCAGAGGTTAGTACGATCTTCACTCTGCACATCCAAGCATGTTTCTGCATCCAAAACAGATACAACATCCAACATAATGGATGGAATATCAGCATGAAGTGCCTGAAACAGTCATATAGTAATTGGCACATGTTAAAAAGAATAGATACACCTATATTATATAAGATTGTACTCACGCTAATATCGCGCAACGCTGTGAGTACAGCATCTCTCTTCAATGTACCACGCAGACCACAAAGCATCAGATCGTATATGCTCTGAGATAAGTTTGAGAGTTTTCCTGACTTAGAGAACAATGGACTTTTCTCTTCATCTTTGATAGATTGTGTCACATGTTTTATGCTGAAAAATGAAGCAAAATACCAAAATATTCGTATGAATACATAGGACGTGAACCATGGAAGGATGCAAACCAAGTAATGATAAGAAACTGGACTATTTAAACAAGTCCAAATTCTAGTTGAGGAATATAATCATGTAATAATGTATTAACAATAAACAGACAAAGAAATCGCAAATAGGTAAAAGGAGGGTACTAGTGTCGTAGACATGAAGATTTTACTTTAGTGATATGTAACGCCATTTAACCGCAATTTGACTTACAATTGTTCCTTTCCTGCTTTCTCCCAACCCTTACAGTAATCAGATACAAATTTTGTATATGAACCCATGCTCAAACTACTGATCTGTTTTATTTAGTAACTTTAATCATAAAACCAAAAAAAAATTCGCACTGTAAAAAACAAATAGGCATCACGCCGCTACTGGCTTCCATGCCATGATCACAGACATAGATAAGTAACTAATCACAGACTACTCAGTATATAGTTACTTATCTATGACAGACTATTTAGAGATACTATCAGTGTTGCCAGGTGACCATGTGATTTTCCCCCCCAACCTTATTCAAAATCCCCCTGAAAATTAGCTTTTTATAAAAAAATACCCCCAAAACCACTTTAACTTATTTTTAACAAACTTCAAAAAAGGAGGAAGTTATCTGTGCGACCCGTATGTTTTTTAATGTTTGTTACCACATAAATTTCGACCGAGTGAACGGATTTTGATCGTTTTTTTTTTCTTAAAGATTATAAGCTTGCGTTTGACCACTGTCTCATCGATGTTAAGTTTTTTTTGTATTTGAAAGCTGCTACTTCCCGTGTGATTCTATTTCAATTTCATTAAAATAGGCCGGTTTATGAGTTGCACTCCAATCATTGAAAATTTATATAGTTATATATATAGTTTTGTAGTTTAAGTTATGTTGTTTTAGTAATTTCAGTAGCGAAGAAGTAAATTTTAGCTCGTACTAATTTAAACTACACTTTGTTTAAAGTACAGCAATAAAGGCTTATTTTATTTTTATTTTATTTAATTGAAAAGTGCTACGCATATGTCGATGATATTGAAGTTGCGGGTGGAGAAATCGATGAACTGAACAAACACAATTACAATTGATCCCGTGAGTAGCAAAGGTGACTGAAAAGGGTGAAAAAAAATTACAAAAAAATGGAATCGACTTCAGCACTCAAAAGTATGAAATAACTTGTCGAAGTCGGTACCATGCTCACAATATTTTGATAATAGTTACTTTTGAACTATCATGGTACCGACTTCAACAAGTAATTTCATACCTTTTGAGTATTGAAGTCGGTTCCATTTTTTGGTAACAAAAAGTCTATAGGTCTACACACATACAATGTGTAACGTGCGTGTATACAAATGTACTCTATGGCACGTATCGGGACCCTTACAAACTCATTTTTATTTCGTGCCCTACCCAACACTACCTCCACCCAAGCAATAGACGAATGAATAAACCATAGCGTAATAACGAATTGAATGACTACAGAATGATTAAATAAACGATGGTATTGAAGTATTGTTGACACGAAAGTAAGTAGATAAATAGTAATAGGAATTGTGTTTGTGGTAGAATGAATAGGGTACAAAAAAACATTAAAAATATCTCCCACGTTAATTTTTCCCTCTGAAAATCCCCCCAAAGAAACGTTCCCCCCAAATCTCCCACCAGAGTTTAAAAAAACCCAAATTTGCAGGGAATCCCCCTCATCTGGCAACGCTGGATACTATGCTATGTTTATTCCATGATCTAATTACAGGGCTGCCACAGCCAGTCATTTTATTTCCAGAAGCTAATATATTTTCTCATACAGCGCGCCAATAATATCTATGCGCGATTTAAGGCTAGGTTTATTTTATTTAAGTGCCTGAGCCCAGAAATGAAGAAGACGGACTATTATTTATATATTTATTTTAAAAAATACTGTAAATGAACAAACTAAAGAGGACATTGGATAAAAATAATCCAAAAAGTCTGGTTTGGTATAAAAATAGAATAATAGGTAGGTATTTGCCTACTTAGTAAACTGATAACTACGTAAATACCAACAATAATCATTAATTACGTAAAAATTGTAAAAAAATATTATTTAATTATATATTTAAAGTTAATTGATATGCATATATGTATAGAAAAACACTTATAAAATTAGTTAAACTAGTTTCTTTTTGAACTTCATCGAGAGTTTCAACAGTTACCAACACACGCCTACGCTTTGCATTTGGTATAGATTTGTAGCCGATATATCCTTGAGTAAAATTTATAAAAATTGAGATTTATAAAAACATGAAGATGTTTCAATAGACCGTGAACATTTTCTGGCGTGTAGAAGTAGATACTTGAGATCTTCTTTATAATTCAGATAAGATAGATATATAAACGAACTTGACGAAGATACTTCACATCTTTTAAAAGTGTAAAGTGACGACTTTATTTCGGAACTACTAGTAAAAGGCCTCTATAACTTATACATACCTATATTTTAATATATTGTCATATATTATAATATCTTAAATAAATAAGTTTAAAAAAAATAAAATTGGTCCTTAATTAGGTAATAATTTAAGTAAGTAGGTATTCAATGGTTTATAATTAGTTGTGATTTATTTTGCTAATTATTATGGCTTTTAAATAAACTTAATTAATATTTATAAGTTTCATCATTCGTTAAAGTTTAAATACATGTTTTAGTAAGTTTATTTCATGAAAGTGACGTATGATACATGATTCTCTCTTGCAAAAGGGTACTTTGAATATTTCGCTTTATTCGTAAGAAAGCTACTAAAGTTTATAAAAAATCCTGGCAATTGCTAAAAAGGGACACACTGACCCCGTCCTAGCCCTCTCTGTCGGCTCGCGGACCCTGTTCCTTCAAATACAAGTTTCAAGAAGATCTGTTTTGGTTTGCAGTATTTTGGTACGTTCTCATTCTAGTTGTACGTAGTACATATTATTTCGATGGTCGTTCGTTTAATGCTTAAAGTATATATTACTTGTGTGGTTTATTTTTCGGAGTATTTGAATACAGCGCTCAGAGTGCATACGCCCGGTATAAAATTGTATTTACAGAAATAACGTTATATACACGCTACCAAAAATAAACCGCAAATTGTACGCAATTGTACACCACCATCAAATGGCGAATGTCAATGTGATGTCAATTCGTCAACTATAGAATGAAATACTACTGTGATTGGTCAATTGAATTTGACGTTAGCACACACGCTGCACTACCTCGTTTTCTTGAACACCGTATGACACGCTGTAAGAATGCTACAAATGACGTCACACCACAAACATGTACGGAGATTGTCATATTTTGAACCGACTTGTAGCGTGAATAATTCAAATACTCCGAATTTTAAACCACAGCATATGTTAGATGTATGTAATGATCTGTGAAAAAAAGGTATTAAAAAAAAGACAAATATTTTCAACGGCTGCAATGTCATAAATCAAGAATCAGCCATAACCTTAAATTTTAGGATTTAATTATTTCGTCGATCCGTGACGGTTAGTCTTATCGTCCTAGGTTAAACTTTAAAGACCACAGCAAATTAATGGCAGATACAGATAGTTACTTATCTATGGGCAGATAACAGGGCTGAGCATCAGTCATCAGTTTGTATTCCTTCATCGCGAAAGTAAAAATGCCTACCTACGAATTAGCTTTGCTGTTGCGAAGCATGTCAAAACCAGAACTGAAAAGTACACTGAAACGTGTAGCAACTGCTGTATTTAGTCGTGGCGGCATTATAAGGAATATTGAAAATCTTGGCTTTCGGGCAATGCCATACAGAACTAGTGCACACGGTATAGTACACAAAGAAGCCAACTATTTTGTATTTAAAATAGATACTGCAACTCAAGCAGTGTCTGATCTAAAAGAAGAATACAGTCGAGATGTTGACATTATAAGGCAGAGAGTCTACAAGGTACCAGAAGAACATAGTAATGATTGTCAGTTGGAAGCCGAACTACTCCCACCAGCATACAGAGAAGAAGTTCAAAAGATGATCGAGATTGGCAAGACGCAAGTAAACCGATTCACATATAAGTTTAAATATAATTCAGGTTTAGACTACTACCCCTTTCAAAAGTAGTATGAAGGTATCTTATTTATTCAGTAGCTAGTAGTAATAGATTATATTAGTTAAAAAAACCTATTCTAGTGAGGTTTATGGTGAATGTCCGTAGCATTTCTTGCCACTGTGCAGATGTATCATTGCATTTTTTTTGAAAGTGGACTTATTAATTTGCTCTTCTGTCAAGTGACATTTAACCCAATTTTATTTAATTAAATCATACTGTCACCATCCTGTGCATTAGTGTTTTATTTTAACCTATTAACGGCTATTGGATCTTGAATAAGTCAGCCAAGTTAACAGTTGGCATTAATATATTTCTTGAAATAATATTAAAACTCATTAGACAGGGATGATGATGATTTGTAACACAATAGTTTTACAACTTCTTTCAAGTTGCAATTGTTGAGTGCAGCTCTTAGGTTTTCATTATCATTGCTGTCACCGTGCAGTGACAATACATGCCAATCTGTATTCCACTGTAGTACTGCATCTGAAAGATTATTAGACATTAGACAGAAAAGAGATTACATACAATACAAAAAAGTACATGGGCACTATCACAAGTAGGTAAGCGATAAAGCCGACACTGAGAATGTTTTGAACCTTTTAGTCAGAGAATAAAGTTGTTGCTATTGCCTGATAAGTAGATAATAAAATAAATACAGTTTGTGGCCACCACACAGTTTTATGGAAAACTTTTTAATTTTGTGTTATTGAAAATTATTACTATTATTTTAGGTTTATCTACTAGCAGCTCTTTGAGCTGATGTGTACATATCACTGCACTTGTGTTTTAAAATTTATTTAAATGTTTATAAAGTCTGTTTTTAAAAATGTTCACTGATGGTGCAGTTATGACTAACTCTGGGAGTTTGTGCCATTGGTGCACTACACAATTTGGCAGGAAGTGTAATCTGGGGTTGCTGTTACATGGAGACATGGTAAGTTGGCATGAGTGTCCTCTCAAGTGTGTATTCATGTTCATCTGAAATAGTATGTAATATTCTAATCCGGAGCTGAGCGACATGTACATGCACAAAATTTTAGAAATAATTAAAGTTGATTAAGAGTAGATATAGATATCACAAATAACATTATATTTGGTGAATACATACCGACAAGCTTATCAAAATATGTTTCGATGACATCTTCATCTGTTAATTCCCAGACACGCATATATTCTTCACAGAATGAAGTTCCATCGTCATTCATGATGCTTGCATCTAAATCCAAGGCCCTTTTAAAAAGAAAATGCATATTAAAGTTCTAGTAAATATTCAACCTGCATATGTTCATCCTTATTCATTGAAGTCATGCATTTGTTTTAGGATATAATATCATGATCATATTTTCAGCAGTAGAACTTCCACTGTTGGATATAGATCTCCGAATGCAGTGTGAGGCAGGCAAGTTGAACCAAAGCGGTGGGCGTTCGTCTACACAGGTACAGCTATGGACAAAAGTGTTAGGCAAAATATCCGCGGCTGTTGAAAATGAAATGCAAGTATAAATTAATACTTTTGCATCTGTAAAATGTAATTTCATATAAATAATCTCGGATTTCCTTTCGAATCATTGTATTTCACAAACGATAGTGGTAACAGAAGCGGTTGTTAGGCATTATTCAATTCAATTTTTCAAATAAAATAGTAATATAGTTTACTAGCTGACCAGGCAAACGTTGTTCTGCCATATAATATATTGAAATGTCAATGTGACATAACACTTCATTTGAATCACCTACTTCAAGTTAACGATTGATGGATACATTATTTGGATACATTCATAGACTAATACTAAAATCGTAATAAAACAAGGGGGATAGGGGTAGGTGGGTGGAATAGCAGATTGTATTGCAAAAGAGCAAAACAATACTTTCACGGCGAGGGCGCTATTTTGAATCCAGAGCCGAGCGAAGGATTCTTGAGTAGAATCCCGAGCGTAGCAAGGGATTCTTTTGTAGAATTTAATGTAAAATAATTTTTGCGACCGTGTGATACACTACTTTTCATCCCACTATGAGAAAAATATATGACATTTTAAAGTAGTACTACTTATGAATTTTATAAATAAAAAGCGACATTTTCATCATGATCACCACCGTCATTATCATGAATGCCATAAGACGTCCACAGCTGGACACAGGTCTCCCCCATTGATCCCCACAAGGACGCGCTGGAAGTGGTGTACATCAAATGGTACATATAATATTGCCTCACGGTTTTTACCCGCGTGGTGATGAAAAACGGTGATTATGGTGATGAAAAAATAAGCCTATACTGTGTCATCCAGGGTATAAGCTATCTCCATACCAAATTTCATCCAAATCCATCTAGTCGTTTAGACGTAAAAAAGTATAATACAAACAAATAAAATGGAACCGACTTCAACACTCAAAAGTATGAAATTGATGAAGAATTGTTGAACTGTTGAATGAACTTGTTGAAGTCGGTACCATGATAGTTCATTAGATTTTGATCTATATTTGAAAGATCTGATTTTATTTGAAAGCTGGTGCTTTCCGTGTGGTCCCATTTAAATTTCATTAAAATCGGTCAAGCTGTTTTTGAGTTACACTCCAATAACTGAAAAGTGCTACGCATATGTCGATGATATTATATGTAGTTGCTGGTGGAAAAGTCGGTGAATAAACACGGTGACAATTGATCCCGTGAGTAGCAAAGGTCACAGAAAAGGGTGACAAAAAAAATTATACCAAAAAATGGAACCGACTTAAACACTCAAAAGTATGAAATAACTTCGACGTCGGTACCATATACTCACAATAGTTTGAAAATAGTTACTTTTTAACTATCATGGTACCGACTTCAACAAGTTATTCCATACTTTTGAGTGTTGAAGTCGGTTTCATTTTTTGGTATTTTTTTTAAATTGAAATGAAATCAATGGATATGTTTCGGCCCGTCATACGTACCACACTTCGATTGAGACCCGACTATGTGTTATGCGCATTCCACATCATAGCTTAAGTTACGTACCGCGACCTATACAGAGTCGTACAATTGTGACATAAAATTATAATGCTTAATATTGTTGAAAGCAACATAATATATCATCATCATCTCAGCCACAGGACGTCCACTGCTGGACATAGGCCTCCCCCATTGATTTCCACAAGGACCTGTTGGAAGCGGCCCGCATCCAGCCCTTGCCTGCGATCTTAGTCAGGTCGTCTGTCCACCTGGTCGGTGGCCGTCCTATGCTGCGCTTGCCAGTCCGTGGTCTCCACTCGAGAACCTTTCGACCCCAACGGCCATCGGTTCTTCGAGCTATGTGCCATGTGTACATAATATATGATTGAATAAAATGTAGTTTTACCTCATTGCTTGTCGTAAAGCAATATCTTTTTTCTTCTGGTATTCAGTTCTGAACTGATGTTCTAAAAACTCAATCCCTTTTACGCAGCAGTCATCTGGAATATCTGCAAAACCATCCAACATAGATATACCTACATAGACCATCGCTGAAGAAATATTAACAGAAAGAGAATTGTCTAATTTCGCCGATTGACACTCGAATTGTCGAATTGCTAAACTTACTATGTAGGGGTATTTATTTTTTATTAAGGACAAGACTATAGGCAAAATAATTTGGGGCGGAGCTAAAAGAAATGGGCGTTGACTACGGACTCTAAAATAAATTGATAAACATTCATTTGAACGGCGGCACTCGACGCCGCCATACGCATAGCGTGGTCAGATATATAGAGCTTCGTGAACTATTAGAAGCGGCAGAGCTATTATGGTATATGTACGGTAAAAGAACTAGAAAACATTTTCATGTTTCACTCTAATGCAAAAAATGTAGGGTAATGTACAAAAACATCATAACTTGTAGATATACCCATTATATAGGAACTTACTCAATTCAACATCATCATCACTCAGCCTTATGCCTTAGTAATTATTGTTATTTAGTCTGTATCATTCGAAAAATTGTACATGGACAACCATGTACATGGTACACAATTATTGTATGCATGTACCATGTACATACACCACATACACAGAACATGAAAAAATATATAGACTTAAGAAGCGCCATTATTTTTCTTTGTATATAATATAGTACCTACTTTGTGGAGAGATTTATAAATAATTGCGCGATCAGACCGTTATTATTCTCTTAAAACCCAATTTGCAAGACAGTAGTAGCTTTGAGATACCAGAAAAGTTGTATTGAATAAACGCAAAAAATGAGATAAATATTATGCTAGGCGATTTTAAAATAATTTATAAAGTAATAATGAAAATTAACCAAGCCCAAATACCTAACTAGTTTGTATGGGAACTTCTAACTCCAATTTCGGAACGTGTAATTTCACTCATGAAATAAAACTATTTTTAAATAGTAAATGTATGTCGAAAAATATTGAACATAGACACAATATAGACGAACTATTTTGCATCGGGGCTCGTAAACGCTGTACTTATTACGTGAGTAATTCTCGTAGGTATTTTATTCATTCAGAATGTGTCAAAACCACGTCAGTTTCAATTACAAAAAAGTTAATGTTCAAGTTTTCACTTCAGCCGGCATTCCCGAAGTGCAACCCGTTGTTTTTTCATAATATAAGTACCTACATATTGTACGTACCACATGATATTTCTGCTCGGATGCCTTTTCGCACAGAACAATTTGAGACAACACTTCTCATTACTGCTATTGTTGAAACATTGTCAGATTTGAAAAGAGCCAAGCCTCTTCTGAAACCAAATAAATTATTAGTTTTTTTTTACATATTATAAGTTTGCGTTTGACAACTGTCTCACCAGATGTTAAGTGATGACGTTGTCTAGGATTTAGCAGGCAAACCTAGAGGGCACCTATTCACTCGCGACTTGAAGACTCCAGGATTGTACATATCGGGAAACACAGACAGGTACCAACATTGCTCCTCTACTTTCATAATATATCTCTGCAAGCTTCGTGTTTTTTTTTTTTAACTTGTTCGAAACGTCGAGGTAATTAAATTACTAAATGTTTTTCTCGCGATTAAGCCCCGTTTGATTTCATAACTTCGTGTTTCAGTTGTCATTGTATTTCCATAAGTTGAACATTGGCCCTAATTCTGTTAATCACACGAACTAGGTAAAATTCACTAAAATTCTTCAAATTGTATGCTCGTATTCTATTTACGCTAAAATTCAAATTCGTATAACTCCATACAACGCTCTCACTAATATTAGATGAGTTTTATTCCCTTGCTGGCCAATTGCGGGTAGTTTTAGTAGGCACCAAATAAGTAGCGACTTAATTTCGCTAAAGCAGAAATATAATAAATACGTTTAATTTTAGTAATGTTATTGATAATTCTCATACTAATTTGAACTTTACCGTAACTGTATTTGAAGGAAAAAAACATCCACTCATGTTAAAGGAAATAATATAATTTCGGTGTGCTAGTGATAGTAGCACTCCACTACGTTCTGTCGCTTTGTCTATCTAAGCTGTAGCTGTAGCTTAGATAGACAAAGCGACAGGACGGTATTCTGTAAGTAGTTGTGGGTTCACGTCACGCACTAGTGAGACCGCCAAATTTTTTCCTTCAAAAATTTGAACGTAAATTTGTAATTAGTAAAAAAGCTCTCACTTTGACTTTACAAACAGACACTTATTTTATTTATTTATGTACCTGTAGATAGCTGTTACGAGTAGAAGAATTAATTCATCTACATCAAACTACTCACTGGAATCTGCATATAAGTATTGTTCCAAGCAATGTATGGGATCGTGCGAAGTTGACGCTGGTAGCTGGCCTTGGCAAATCCCCTGGTAGAGCTTCGGTCAGCCAAGAAGTTATTTCCGCTACAGAAAAGCTCCCCGATACTCGTAACTGACACCAGGACCTGAAATACAACAGTTACTGTGATGATGTTTTGATTGAGGAATTGGATGTGTAGACAGATTAAAATTATTAGATAATGTTGGTACCTGCTAATTCTTCTTATGTTGACTGCTAAACGGGTCGAATACTTAAGGCATGTGATTTGAAGTATAAAAACAAAACATACGAATTTACTTTCACAACCCCGCACTAGGATTCTTTGTATCGCGGGAGGTATCATACACCGCATACAATCACAACACACAAATTCGAAACTGGGGTCGCAGTTTCAAAGTCAGTGTCGTTGATCACTGAGCCGCGACGACCGCCAAGAATAGCAAACATGACGAGGATATTTTCGATAAGAAGTAGGTACGTGTACGTACTCACCTGGACTGCTTCTCGCATTCCGGGTTTTCATGTTGGGAATAAAAAGGCAGAGCTGCTAATCGAAGAGTAATGAGGCGCGCAACTCTTGGAGCTCCCGCAGGAAGCGCGTAAATATTAACAAGCAGCGATTCAGGCGCGGACGAAAGAGTCAGGGTATTTCGCATTCGTACCCACAATCGTCTCGTGCCCGCTTGGCATCTCACGGTCGCTAGTAGGTCTGAAGAACTACCCTGGATCGAATGAAAAAGCACATTGAGGACTCGATGCATTTGCTTTTAAATTCGATGTAATAGTCCATAAGGCCTTACCTGTGAAGCGCAAATACTGAGAACTGCGGCAGTGTCTGTCAACATTTCCAGCTTTTTATCACAATAGATAAACAGCATATCCAATGGTACAGCTGACATGAGTCTTGCCTCTTGCCAGCCATCTTTAGAAGCTCCTGTAACCTTTTAATGTTATTTTTATGTTTATGCCAAGATATGAGAAAGCATAATGTAAAATAATAAAAATACCTTGTGTGAATGTTGATAAATAAAAAATAATAATAATAATACCATATTATTATGTATGTCCAGTATAATATTTAAAACATGTAGATACTTACTTCATATTGCAAGTCCAGCAGTGGTGGTGCTGATAAACCAGAATTAACAGAACGAGTGCTTCGTTGATACTTTTCGCGTTCGTTCGCGGTTTGTTTTTCTAGGCGTGATATTTCAGTCCTGTAAATGCAAAGATTTCTTGTACTTGCCGAGGTATATTTATGCAGTATTTTGTTATGCGTGCCAAAGTCATCATCATCATCCTCATCTCAGCCATAGGACGTCCATTGCTGGACATAGGCCTCCCTGATTGATTTCCATAAGAACGGGTTGTAAGCGACCCGCACCCAGCCCTTGCCTGCGATCTTAGTCAGGTCGTCTGTCCACCTGGTCGGTGGCCGTCCTATGCTGCGCTTGCCAGTCCGTGGTCATCATTCGAGGACTCTTGCAAACACTTTGGAGCCTTTTCTCCGTTCTATAGTATCTTTAATACGATTTGTATTAGAGATACGGATGTCGTGTCGCAAAGATTTCCATATTCGTCTAAGCAGCATCATGCAGCTGCAACGAGCCAAAGTGAAACTTAGTTATAAGAGAAAAAATCGTATCACAGTAGAAACTAAATTCGCAATATATAATACAATGTTACATACTCAAGTTTGGTTCTCCTCGCGGCTAAGGTTTCCTGAGGAATTTTAGATAATGCTGCTACTCCAGACAGGTGCCCTGACCGCAGTGCAAATATTCTTCCAGAGAATGTCGCCACCAGCAGTTCGCATTCATCTGTTCCTATACACGCACCGTCTATAGAAGTTACTGGCTCTCCACAAAACTGTAACGATAGAACTTAATTATATATCTATGTATTTACTGGATGGCTTTAAAATATTTATAGGTATGTAGGTATGTACTACTTAAATGTACCTATATAAAAATATATCAAAAAATGGAACCGATTTCAACACTCAAAAGTGTACCATGATAGTTCAAAGTAACTATTATCAAAACATTGTGCGCATGGCAACGACTTCCACAAGTTATTTCACACTTTTGAGTGTTGAAGTCGGTTCCATTTTATTGTAAATTTGTTTTTGTCATGAGTACATACACAAACTAAATAGTGTACTGCGCATTCATAAGTACATGTAAGTACATCTTGACATTTAATTGTATTAATGTTATTTTAATGATAATGTGTAGGTACTTGCACAAATCCTCAAGAGCTGTTTAGGTAGCTACACACACACACGTCACATACTCGTTGAACGTCAGGACCAGAGCGAGAGTTCAACGAGGCAAACACAACAGCTCCCGAGGATGCCTCGTGCTGAGGCGCAACACGTCTCCAAGAGGTTCCGGTTAAACGCAACATATATACTCATAGTGTACGTATATCGTAGGTCATCCTACTTCCCTAACTTTCTATATTGTACCTACCTACGTTCAAGCAAGTGACAGAAGTAAAAGAGAAAGATTATTATTGCGCAGGTTGTAGCTCACTAGACAGGAAAGGCACTATTTATTATTTTTATCACCATTTAATTAATTCGTTTAATAATAACGAATAGGTACTAATGACTAGATAGTTAATAATAAATAGACAACTTTATTAGACTTGGAAAAGTGGAATAAAAAAAACTAAATTTATTTTATGCTGACGCGTAGGTATCGTTCTCTCTAGATTTCGTTTAAGCTATCTTTGAGACAGATCTTTTTCAGTGGTTGTACGTAGTGCTACCTGCCTAGGTACACAGGCACTAGGTAGCACAGAAAAAGCTAACTTTAACGAACTACCTAGTTCAGAATAAAAGCAATTACATTAGGTACTGTGAAACACAATATCTAGCAC
The DNA here is from genome assembly GCA_934044485.1 of Apeira syringaria. Lineage (NCBI taxonomy): Eukaryota > Metazoa > Arthropoda > Insecta > Lepidoptera > Geometridae > Apeira > Apeira syringaria. The sequence continues at coordinate 19,769,821 of OW203663.1, read as the reverse complement.
TTAGTACTTACCTACATAAAATCAAGATTATGTTAGGTTAGTATGTAAGTTATGTCAGTATGATTAAATAGAAAAGTTAAGAGAAAATAAAAACAAATGAGAGAGGTAGGTACTTAGGAAACATACGTACATAGGTATATTTGAGTCTTGGTTTATCAGCAAAGTTTTCCGTATCAATGAGATACAGTTGCACGGAGCCATCATGGCGACCGACCGCCAAGTGCGTGTTACCGTTGTTGAAGTACCATCCGAGACACACCACCGGACCGAGACTGCGCCCTTCCACCAGACATTTGGTATGTAGTGATGACCTGTAATTATGGAAATTGTGTTATTGTCTACCTACCGGTGATGCCACGGGCTGGTAAGGGAATTGTTGCTAGTCAGGTGTGCCGCATTTTCAATTTGTGTTGGGAGGACGGCCGAGTACCGGGCGACTGGTGCAAGGCGATAATCATACCGCTGTACAAAGGAAAAGGGTCACAACAGGACTGCAAAAAATACCGTGGTAACAGCGCCTCTTCAGCTTGGTGGGTAGACGGTATGCGAAAGTTTTGACTGAAAGGGTCATGCAGGAGAGAGACAGATGAAAAAAGATGTACAAGCTGGGAAAGAGAATGGGATGTACGGATCCGGTATTTTTCTTGGGTGCATAACCGAAAAATGTTGGGCGAAGAGCCAAAAGGTTTAGGTACTGCACATTCGTGGATTTGGAAAAGACCTATGACAGAGTTAGAAGGACTGAGCTGTAGGCAACATTGACCATCAGTATGGAGTGAATGATAACCTGATTCAATAGCTGAAATCTCTAATTGATGTTCCAGTGCTTGCGTTTGGATATAAACGAAACATACACTGATGACTGAATGGTTCAGCATCGAAAAAGGTGTTAGGCAGGGATGTGTAGCGTTACCGTGGCTGTTCAATTTATTCATGGGTAATTGTCTGATTAATTTGAAAAAGAGAATGAATGTGGAGTGCAAATAAATGAGTTACTTATCAAATGTGTTTTCATACGCCGATAACTAAGTTATATTTGTATCATCAGCAAAAGAGTTACATGAGATAGTAACACTAGGGCATGATGATTTAGAGAAAAAGGGAATGAAAATAAATGTAAGGAAGACGAAGGTTATGGTGTTTGAAGAGATGATGAAATGACAATTAATATCAAATGTGACAGGGTTTGCATATTTGGGGCCAATATCTACAAAAGATGGAAAGTGCAAGATTTCCCGTTGGGTAGCGAAGGTAACTTAGGTAGGTACCAACACTTCGTCATGCAGTCTCTATTTTCATACTTTATAAAAGTATATGTGTTTGTGAACCTTTTTTTGTGGCTAGTAAAAATAATATACCTACCTAAGTATAAGCACTTAGGTATACGTAGTCTTACAAGAATTAACTTGTCGTACGCCATATTAATATATTGCTCGAGGTTTTACTAAGCGATCATACAGAAATGTGGAGATCCATAGAAGAACGAAAGTCGTACATAGACCAGCGAATTATCCAGTTGAAGTGGCAGTGGGCAGGCCACATAATATGTACATAAAGTCCTTATAGTTCGAAGAACTGATGGGCTCGAAAGGTTCTCGAGTGGAGACCACCGACTGGCAAGAGCAGCATAGGACGGTTCCGTCCAGGTGGACAGACGACCTGACTAAGATACTGTAAAGGACTGAATGCGGACACTTCCCAACCGGTCCTTATGGAAATTGATGGGGGAGGCTTATGTCCAGAAATGAACGTCTTATGGCTGACGAAGCATTTACCATTCGCTAGAAACTTATGCATTTTGTTTCCGGTCAGTATGAAATTGAAATAAACTAACCTACTCTTAAAATTGGTTTCATCTAAGTAGGAATATATCAGAAGGTACAAACCACTGGCTCCTTGGATACACAGATAAACTACTAAACCAAATGATACCGAAAGTGCATCTAAGTTATTACCAAAGTGTATTTTGTATGAGATACTGAACTTACTGCTCATAACTGATAAGCCCAATAGATCCATCACTAGCTCCATAAAAAAGATATATTTCTGGAGTGTACATAGATTGTGGAGCAGCTAGCCGAGAAGGCCCCGAGGGAATGGGGATTCGTGACACCAACTGGCCATTTTCCAGGATGGCTGCGCCTTTGTTGGCGACCAATACGACCAATCGCACTTTTGTGTTCTGAAATATATTAATTAAGTAAGTACTACACAGTTAAAAATTGATGAAATCCGATTTCAACCACTTAATGGTGCAACATTTTTTTTTCCTGAAAACAATAGTATATATACTATAACTATATACTTCATTAGATAGGTACTTATTGTGAACCGATTACGGAAAAAAAAACCTTATCGATGTGTTCATGTTAAATTCATGGTGACAAAGTTCTGGGATACAATTCTATCCAATTAATTTAAATTCCAACCCCTTCTATTTTTAGGTCAGTTAAAAATATAGTGTATACATAAGTAGAAGCAAACGATAGGTAGTTTTATGATGTTTATAAAGAGATTACGAATTTTTACCAAAAAAATGCAACCGACTTCAACACTCAAAAGTGTGAAATAAGTTGTTGAATTCAGTACCATGATAGTTCAATAGTAACTATTAACGAAATTTTGTGCGCATTTTTTGATAACAGGTTTATTTTTTTCACCCTTTTCACTGACTTTTGCTGCTCACGGATCGATTGTCATCTTTGAGTATACAGCCTCCGCTCCTCTATTATTTTATCTGAGATTGTCATTCCCTACATCTTTACGTAAATAATATATTGTTGATGTTTACATGACGTACAGCCGTAAATATCTCAAGATTAACGTGCATGAATAGGTAGTTCATACTTTTATTTTAATGTAAAGGTTTGCGGGCCGCGCCTAACAAAGCAAAACAACCGCAAATACATTAATTAGATAGGTACCTACTTACATTAGGAGCCGGAAACGCTGCGATATCGAGCACTCGGTCTTCACATGTATAAGAGTTGATTTCCTTCAGATCTCTGTAGGACGTGACCGTGCGTCCGCTGCACAGGATCAAATCGCTGCCAAGCACGCACCTGCCCAAATAAACCCTTCATTTTAACTTCGCCACTTCCGAGACGTACCACAAATAACTGCAATTATATATATTTACATAGCAGTGATGGTCTCCGATACTGAAGTTTCTATGGAGAGAAAGACTTTTCCCTTCCTTGTGTATCCTTTCACTTCATTTCCAGCAGCGGCGAATATTTTGTCAGTGTGGTTTCCTGCCCAAAAGGAATTAGGTTACTCAATTCGACCGTATATATAAATATATATATTTTATGTGTGTTCGCGGGTAACTTCGTGGTTTATGATTACGATTTCGATGATCCTTTTTTTGTTTGATAGAGTACACTTTCGAGGTGGTCCCATTTAAATTTCATCAAAACCGGTCAAGCGGTTATTTACTTGCACTCCAATAACTGAAAAATGCTACGCATACGTCGAAGTAACAAACATACCCACATACTTTCGCATCCTACTAATATTATAAATGCAAAAGTTTGTGTGTATGTTTGTTACCTCTTTACGCTCAAACGGCTACACCGATTTCGATGAACTTTGGTATGGAGATAGCTTATACCCTGGATTAACACATAGGCTTCTTTTCTTCATCACCATCATCACCGTTTTTCATCACCACGCGGGTACAACCGCGGGGCGCCGCGCCGCTAGCTTATATTATTGGTAGGATGTAATACACTCCATAGGTACTGAATACACATATTGTACCTACTTATGATGTTATTTTACCATTATCGGAAGCTAGTTGTACAGAAGTAATTGGTTTTCCAGGGAGAGTCTTGAATTGAACAACGGGTTCTTCATCTTTGATGCTTAGACACTGTAGAACTCCGTTTTTGTCGCCGATTGCGAACTGAAATATAAAAAAGCATATGATTGAAGGTGGTGGGTACTTGCCGTAAAAGTTAACTCTCTAAGGCGAGCTAATTTATCTTTATATTTCAGATACTTATGCCTACCTTCTGTTCTGCTCGTTGTCCGGAAGAGCGTAATATCTTTAATGTATCGGGATACGTTATACCACAAATAGCGTAGTCGATACGGTAAAATTCATAATTCATGGTTAAAGTCAAATAGGATGCAGCTAACTTGTTACTAAGCACTAAGTATGACTGTTTTGGTTTTGTGGTGCCTTGGTTACCTACTCAGTACTCAGGTATGTTTATAACTACAATATAACTACCCACCTACGTCATAATAACATAGGACGGAGTTGCGTTGCCCACGAGATAGTTCCGGTTTTATGTGAAATTGGTTGGAAATTCAGACTTCTAAATATAGTAGGTATATATCGAACCAAATGGTGGGGTGGGAACCGAAAAAACGATCCTAAATATGCTTTGTTCATAAGGAAGTTATCAAAACTCATTTAGACTGCGATACTGTTCTGACCAATGTAGGTACTTTAACATTAATAAACGTTCATTATTAGGTAGTATGGTACTTTACACTGTTTATAAAGGTATAATGGTTGTGACACTGACGCGTAGTTGATAATAATATCACGATCGAACTCAGTGTGAGTCGTGCGAGATGGGAAGTTACGAGGAACGCACCGCACATAATGACGCACCGATCAAGAATCTAATACAATTATCTATCGTGCTCTACGCGTAGTGTCAAGGTATATCTGTATATGCAGTGCAAAGTTTTTCAACATTCCAACATCCTTTAATCTTTCAAATAAAAACATAGGTATCAGTTTTAGTGCATATAACTAGAAAATAACACAAAAACTTCCATTATAATTCGTAAACGATGGGAAAAAAACAGTATAATAAAAAGAAGAAACATTTGTATTCATTTTATTATGAATAAGTACCTACCTACCTACCTACTAATAATTTCTGTACAAAAAGTAATGGTATCCCATCAAATACATAAGTGTGAAGTTCAATATTATAATTTATGCCTCAGTTTTTGACTTCAACGACAAAAGATATGAGATCTAAACGGGGTTCCATGTACGATGTGTAAGGAACACACACGTAGGTACCTACTAGTTCATAAGTCGTGGATTGACGTTTAGACCCATGAATTTGACCCACTTCTGCTGCAATTCTTCATTTGTAGGGAACGCTTATAATGCAACACCCGAGGTAATTTATGTCGTGGTTTTTGTCTTTGAAAAACGAAATCACTCTCTTTCTCTACCAGTGGTAACATGCGCGCCCAAATTATCTCTTCCCAGACGAGAACTAAACCAGTATTTTTTGTTGTCTGTGGTATGCGCGACATTATTATCACTTGTTTCGACGGTTCGGAGTACCGGGTCTGTTCCAGCCTGCAAAGTATGGAATTTCGAAATAAAAAAAATGTCATTATAAAGATCTTAATTTGCCCTTTCGACCTACGTTCGTTATTTAATTTGCCCCTCTTTCGTTTTCCCAAGAAAAATCGAAATAGAATTTCCCATTTTCCTGAATTTCAAATAGCTCTTTGAAAAATGATTATTTTTTACTCCACCAAGCGTAAAAAAATTGCCCCTGAGCGACTTTAATTTGCCCTTGTGCAAATTCTCAAAAATATACAATGATTAACTAATAAACAAGAAAAAAACGGTTGTGGCATTTCCAAGCGAATTTTTTGCGCATTGCGCATGCGCGACAGAATACGACACATCGTCATATCCGCTGATCAGCAAAAGCATAGTCTACACGAGAGTCACGGTAGTATTACATCATAGATAAGTAATGTATTACATTCTCTAGGCACGAGAGGCTACTGATGGAAATGATACAGGTTTTTCATAATTTAAAACTATAAAATCGAGTTACAATTTACTTAGTTCTCTGTTTCAACAATTTTGTACGCTTAAATGTTCTATTGTATTCTTCTCTTGACTATTGTATAGTAACGAGTTTAAATTTCGTGTTGGTCGCGTTGTGTTGTACATGAAGTTGAACAAAAGTAGTGAGTTAATTTCCCAGTTTGTTTGATAAATTCATAGTAAAGAATGGATATTCAACAGATTGGCCGTCAAGTTCTTAGTCTTGTTTGTATGCAAGTACGATCTGTTACAACGAACAATTCAGCCATCTTAGAGGATATTCTTGATAGTGACGATGAAGAAGAAAATACTGCAATGCTATACCTCACAACCGCTTTAAATGAGCCAGCATCTAGAGTTGAAAATTGAATCAACCAAAATGAGATAGAATTCCAATCGCACTTCAGGCTCAGTTATGCGGCTTTTGAATCATTGGAGATCAGATTAGCCCCTGAGCTCTCCTATATTATAGCTGCCAATAATAGAGCTGTGATATCAGTGAGAAAACAGTGGCTTGTTGTTCTTTAGTTACTTGCCACTCCGGATTCATTCAGGTTAAAACCAATGGATTAAATATTACATGATACTACCTATTGAACTTAATTTTAATTAATCATGCATGCAATTATTTAAATTATTTGTTTATGTTTTAGATCTGTTAGTGACCGCTTTAATCTACCTTAAATCAAGTGTTCACAAATGCTTTATTAAAGTGATTGAGGGTCTGAAAAAACTATCTTCAGAAATTATTAAGTGGCCTTCAAATATTTCGAAAATTCAGATCAAACAAGACTTTTCCAAATATGGAGGTTTAATGGGTGTAGTTGGAGCTATAGATGGGACATTTATTGAAATAAAAGCACCAAAAGAACAACCCTATGTTTACACATGCGGAAAATGTTTTTATGCAATACAATTGCAGGCTATTGCATTGCCAAACCTCAGGTTTACGGACATATTTACCGGATATCCAGGTTCTGTGAGTGATAGAAGAGTTTTTAACAATAGTGATATATATATATGAAAATCTGTTCAAACCGAACCCACTATGTTAATAGTGGTGAGTACATTATTGGTGACAAAGCATATCCGGTACTACCTTGGTGTATACCACCATTTATTAAAAGGAGGACATTAGGTGCTCAAGAAACCAATTTTAATAGCAAACATGCCAAAACAAGACAAGTTGTTGAACGTGCCTTTGCCCTTCTTTATGGTAGGTATCGAAGATTAAAATATCTCGACATGAATAATACGGAATTGATACCTGTTGCAATTCTAGCAGCAAGTGTCCTACACAACCTTTGTTTGGACCATGATGACCTTGACTTCAGCCGCCAAGCCATCATTGAAGGAGAAAATTTCATGTTCTCCCAAGAAGGTAGATCAACACTAAATCCAACCAATCATCTTAGTGTGTCTCACGATGCTGATACTGATGGTTTTTTGACCTGAGACAGATTGGCTCAAAGCCTGAATTAGAGGAAAAATGGGAAATTGGTTGATTGGAGTTTCATCATCATTATCATCTCAGCCATAGGACACGTCCACTGCTGGACATATGCCTTCCCATTGATTTCCACAAGGACCGGTTAGAAGCGGCCCTTATCCAGCCTTTGCCTGTGATCTTAGTCAGGTCGTCTGTCCACCTGGTTGGTGGCCGATTGGAGTTTAGTGTGTAATTAATGTAAATATGTATGCTAATTTTAAATTTGTAGGTTTTTGCTGTGTATATAAGGTGTAATTGTGCCTGTTTACTGTAACTAGTAGATGTGGCTAAGCTCGACAATAAAAATTGCCTTATGTAATTAGTATAAGATATGTGTAAGCTAATTTTAAATTTGTATGTGTTTTTGCTGTTTAAATAAGATGTAAGTGTGCCTGTTTACTGTAACTAGTAGATAAGGCTATGCTCAACAGAATAAAAATTAGCTTATGTGTTGAGCACACACACTTCAATGTGTTTTCTCAATGTATGTAAATAACATCATAAGGGTGGCTGTTGACCACTATCTCCCTTGATCTTTAGAATATGTATGATTGTAGACATCACATTAGACCTGAATAAAGCCAGAATTAGAGGAAAAATGGGGAATTGGTTGTTTTGAGTTTAGTATGTAATTAGTATAAGATTTGTGTAAATATGTATGCTAATTTTAAATTTGTATGTTTTTGCTGTTTAAATAAGATGTGATTGTGCCTGTTTACTGTAACTAGTAGATAAGGCTATGCTCGACAGAATAAATATTAGCTTATGTGCTGAGCACACCCACTTCAATGTGTTTTCTCAATGTATGTAAATAACATCATATGGGTGGCTGTTGACCACTATCTCCTTTGATCTTTAGAATATGTATGATTGTAGACATCATCACATTAGACCTGAATAAAGCCAGAATTTGAGGAAAAATGGGGAATTGGTTGATTTGAGTATAGTATGTAGTTAGTATAAGATTTGTGTAAATATGTATGCTAATTTTAAATTTGTATGTGTTTTTGCTGTTTAAATAAGATGTGATTGTGCCTGTATACTGTAACTAGTAGATAAGGCTATGCTCGACAGAATAAATATTAGCTTATTTGTTGAGCACACACACTTCAATGTGTTTTCTCAATGTATGTCAATAAAATTATAGGGCTATTGACCACTCTATCTTCCTTGATCTTTAATAGTATAGGTATGATTATAGACGTCATCACAATTTAGACCTGAGTATTACCTAATGCTCATAGGCTTACAAAACTTAGAAGTATCCCATAACCATGCAAACTATTGAACAATTTAGTTTCACATTTTCAACATTAATGTCTCACCGGGTGATACTTTCGAATAGAGGACATATTCAATGCAAAATATTATTTCAAATTGTATGCTACATTAAATATGTTTAATGTCACTGACAACACTCTTATTGTTCATTGTGTGATAGATATCACATTTAATGTTTCTAGACAAAATAGTCGTTGCTGAGTTTTGTTTTAATTAAAAGACCAGTGTGATTTTTGTCAATGTATAATAAAAGATTAAAGGTAACCTATATATAAGCAATTACAGTTGGTTAAAATTGTTGTAAATGATTATCAATGAAGATGATAAGAAATCACTTATTATAGATATGTATAATCAAATATTGTTTGTTTAATTTTACTATTGCAACATGGTTAATTCCTATCATTACAAAATTCCCTAGGTGGTCCTTTTTGAAAATTTATTTATTTTATTTATTTATTTGTTAACATTCACACAAGGTCTTCAGGTCCCAAACTAGGCAGAGCCTGTACTATGGTAACCTGTTGACTGTTATATATACTTATATACATATACACACCCAAACACAGGTCATACAGACATGTTCATGCACACAAATGTTTAACCTGTCCGGGAATCGAACCCGGGACCAGCGGCTCAGAAGGCAGAGTGCTACCAACTGCGCCAACCGGCCAGTCAATTGTTTTTGGGGACATGGTTCCATCCACAACTAGTGTGTTAATGCCAATTATATATAATGTTAAATTTCTTACATAGTGAGTTTTTGGAAAAAACATGATACAAAGTACCATCTGGGCTTAGTCATAATCACAATAAAAATAAATATTAAACTTGTCTCTTCTTGATCCCATGCTTGGTGGGATTGACTACTTAATGCCCTCCTTACTTTATATTCATTAAAGATTTAATATCACAATAATTTTAAAATGGACAGGTTAGTTACATTTAATTTTTACTGTCTAACTAGTTGGCATCAAAGCTCATTTAATCAGAAAGAAAGTCAATAAAATTATGATTAACTGTAATCTAAATAGAATGATTGATGAAGGCAAGTTCAAAATTAAATGGACATAGTCGCTATATTTATTTCGGAAGATCTAGCGACCTAGGCGGCAGTTATATTTCAATGTGTACATCCCAATTAAATAGTACTAGTTATTTTATCTGAGATGTACACATGTCACACACACTTACACGAAATATGATGACATGTTAGAAGTGGAACATGCAATGCATTTTTGTCTTCTCAATATTGTCTTACATCACTGTATCATGTTTCAAATTAAAATCGTTCATTTTAATCGTTTGCTGATTTGGTTTTTATTTATTGAGCTCTGTTACAGTTTTTGGGATATTAAAAGAAACACAGTTCCATAAGAACGACTAGTTCTTCTTTGCTAAACTTAAACTAAGATACAGTTACTATGACCCTCTGACTATTAAACCTGATCCCATTCAAGTTTTATTGCATAAACACTAAGAGTTTTTCCTTTGTGACTACTTCTAATTAATTTAACCTAAAGTGTCACAGTTATCAACATATTTCCAAAGAATAACATTCTTAAAATTAAATATCACATAACACGTTGATGAAAATGTTATTGAGAGTAATATTAAAACTATGTGTGGACTATTACTTGTATATAGTAGATAGATATAGATTAATATAAACTATGTAATCTTTAAATATTTTTTGCCATTATTACAATAAAATAATGATAACTAATTATAATACTGCAGCTACTAGAAAAAAATATTTCTATAGAAATATATAATATAATATTTATAATAACATCACAGTGATCAATATGCCATCAAAGAATATGTAGTCTTACGATTTTCTCTATTCTGTAAAACTCTAATTGTATATACAACAACAATACAAAAAGTGGCACATAGTACCATACAAAATTCTAGAGGTAAAGTAAAATTATTTTACCTTGTTTGTTACATTACAATTATGGAAGAAACTCGCAATAGTTTTCAGACTCAAATTATTTTACCCTTTAAACTCAGATTTTATAAAACTTAATCTCACTCAAGTTTTAAGCATATATGTGCATTCTAAGAGTTATTCATATGTGAAGTTTAGGCACACTTTTTTCACTATCATCACCATGTAGGTGAAACCGCGGGTGCAGCTAGAGTTATATAATAAACCATTTTTAATAATATAGGAACTTACAATTATCGTCCTACAGTCTACTCTAATTAGTTGTCACTACAAAACATCCCTAAAAAACTGCATAATCATAAGTTTCATGACAGTTTACAGCTATAGACATCATCTTTAAGCAAATCAAATTGAATCAAAATTTCTATAATTTATCAATTAACTTCTGCACCAAATTACTAAAAAGTCTTCCTTGTGCTTCTTGATGTAGCATAAATCTTTCAAGGTGTCTGTCACATGCTTCTTGTCGACGCTCCATAGTAACATCAATTTTTTCCAACTGTATTTCTAGACGGGTCCTTTTTCTTCGTTGTGGTCTAGTAGACCCTTTTTTTTTTTTTTTTTTTGCGGTGGAAATCCCTGGATACACACCCCTTCCCGGGAGGGACAGAGGTGGTTATGTCGGAGTTGCACCAACTAAAACCCCCGGTGTTCCGTCCCAACGCCTAAAACCGGGGCCACGAGCACGCTTTCGCATTCATCCGCGGCCGCGGCGGCGGTGGTCCGTTTTCCGGACCTCTCCTCGGTAGCCGGGGCGACCGCCAACCCCGTCTCCCACTGAGAATGGCACGCGGAACACCGCGCGCGCCATACTCCAGGCCCCGACGGAATATCTCCCGCTTCCGCCTCTAGGCCCCCAGCGACTGGGCTAAATGGGATGCGCCATAACACCCCATAAACTCCCCTCGCCGCGTCCAGCTCCGCTGCCTCTCCGCAGCTAGATGTCATGGTCAGCCTCTTCCGCCTCCGCCCAATCGAGAAAGTAGAGAGTGGCCATGACATCCCACCTCCTCCTGGGGCCCGAGCAGTGCACCCGGACCCACCCTGGCAATGGCTCCACTCATCCAGCCACCGCCTGTCCCCTCCGCATCACCTCTGCTGATCAGAGGCGTATGCGGAGAAAGACCCACCTCACTTGGGCAAAAATAATAAAATATAAAATAAACATACATACAAATATACATAAATATAATATAAATAAACATACATAAATTACACACGCGAGGCGCCGGGCGATGTCTTGTTACGTCTATTTCAGAGAGAATTAGACCAAGAACAGGCAGCACCGCGAGAAGGTAATCGCCAGACTTGCCTTGAGGATCATCACGACCTGCGCTTCCCCCAAGACCGTAACCTCCCTACCCATCACGGGATGAGTAAAGAAGGCCTGGACTTAACCAAAACAAGCAGCGTGAACGCTGCAAGCATAGGCATAGCAACTATTTAATGGATAAACCCAGACCCGCCCTGGTCTAGTAGACCCTTTTTTTTTTTTTTTTTTTTTTTTTTTTTTGACCCGGGGAAATCCTTTATGGATACCACCGGCCTGGGGAGGCACGGTGGTTATGTGGGAGTCCCCGCCAGAAGGGCGGGTGTACCCACTAAAACCCCGGGGTGTTCCACCTACGTCGGCTAGTGACGGGGGGCACGGTTCCGCTTGCGCACTATCCGCAGCCCCCGCCGACGCCGCTGCCCGCCTTGCGGCAGGCCCACCTCGGGGAAGGGACTAACCTCCCTCTCCCCCCAGCGAGACGCTCCGGAACACGTCGGAGCGTCTACACCTCGGAGTGCCTTTGAGTGAAGGTGCCGAGTCCCCCAGAACCCAACACCCCCGGCACTCAGCGGAGACGGGGTGCGGGCTCCATCCAAAGATAGAGCCCGGACCCGGTGTCCGCTCTCTCTGAAGCGCGAGAAGGAGACTGCGTTGTTATCTCCCTCTCCCGCCTCTCCGCCTCCCTCTGTGAGACCACACCGAGATATGATCTCGCAGCGGGAGGCCCCCTGCTGCCTCTCTGCAGCTCGTGTGTCGTGGGCTGTCCCCCCCATCCCCCCATTCAGAAGGGACGAAGGGAAGAGACCACGACTCCTCCAAGGACCTCTCGTCGTCGGCCGTCATAGGTGATGTAAACGACCGAAGAGGAGAGGTCACCGCCGTGCAAGAGACCGAGTTGAATGAGACGCACCACCTTAGCATCCCATCCCAAACGGTCTCCCTACTCCGCTGCCTCTCTGCAGCCAGACGACGTGGGCTGTCCCTTCCACTCCCGCCCAATCAGATTGGAAGAGAGAGGCCACGCCATCCTCCTCCCTTGGGGTCCGGGCTGTGAAACAGTCCGGACCCATACACCATTTCGTCGTGCGCCGTCGCCCCCGTCCCCCGAGTGGTCGGAAGGGGACGGAAGAAAGGGCCCACTACACCTCCTTGACGTCCCGTCGTCGGCCACTGTGGTGGGTAATGGCCGAAGAGGGGATGTCCGTCCGGGAAGGGTTCCCGGACCCTCTCGCGGCTGCTCCCGCAACCACCTGCCCCCTCCGCATCACCTCTGCTGATCAGAGGCGTATGCGGAGAAAGAGCCACCTCGTTGAGCTGAAATAAAATAGTAAAATAAACATACATACAAATATACATATATACATAAATATGATATAAATAAAAATACATAAACTACACACGCGAGGCGCCGGGCGATGTCTAGTTACGTCTAATTCAGAGGAATTAGACCAAGAACAGGCAGCACCGCGAGAAGGTAATCGCCAGACTTGCCTTGAGGATCATCACGACCTGCGCTTCCCCCAAGACCGTAACCTCCCTACCCATCACGGGATGAGTAAAGAAGGCCTGGACTTATCCAAAACAAGCAACGTAAACGCTGCAAGCATAGGCATAGCAACTATTTAATGGATAAACCCAGACCCGCCCTGGTCTAGTAGACCCTACCTCAACCTGTCCAACAGTTGTTGGAGCAGGGGGTATTCCAACTGATTCCGGTGATAGTATTGTGCCACTATTTTCTCCTGTAATAACTGTATTGGATTCAACAGTTTGTCTACTACTAGATGCAGTAGAAACTGGTTTGATATTAGGGTCAAGTCGAAAGATATCCTCAAACTCATCAAAATACTCAAAACTAATGGCATGGGCGCCACTGCTTTTATTGCCAATATTATCTTTTTTTTGTATAAATTGTTTTAGATGTTTGAATTTACTTTCACATTGCTTTGCTGTCATATCTTCGACATCTTCAGCAATGCGCTGCCAGACATCTGCGTTTCTGATAATCGTAGATTTGAACAGCTTTTGGTTTTCTTTATCGGACTGGATCTTCAACTCCATGGTCTAGAAAAATAAGTCATATTATGAGAATAGGAAAATGATAGTCAAAATTTTGATGTGGCATTACTAGAGCTCATCAATATAAATAATATGCTCAACATCTATGATATTTTTTTAAATATACTCTTTGACAGGTATTAAATTAATGGCAATAAATTATATTAATATTGTGAATTTATGTAAATTGGTACATAGCAAAATGCATTTTATGCTTATGAATTATGTCAGAAATTGAAAAGATTATTATACTGAATTTAAACTTAATATATTAGCTTTTATGGCAAGTGAGTGACACACAACTTTAGATGGAAACCAACCTTGAGTTGCATTCTGTTTGTGGTGCGATTGTAGCTCGTTGAGTGTGAAAGCATCTGTAAATAAATGATTTAAGTCATTTCATATTTTATTCTCGATAATAAAAATCTTACAGCAGCTACTTCATATCATACTTTAGCATAGTATATTATTATTATATTAATAAGCTTGGTGGTAAATGATTAAGAGCAGTGAAATGCTGCACACCTGGAAAAGTAATAATAATTGTTGATAAAATACTTTATAAAACCGCAGGGTGGTGCTAGTAATATATACATAATACAATAAATTTTTATTTAAAAATTATTGTAAGCTTGTGTTTGACCACTGTCTCATCTGATGTTAAGTGTTGACATTGTTTAAGATGAACCTGTATTCTGAGATGTAAAACAAATTTATCTGTAATTATTAAAATATCAGAAGGCCCATAGTTAGAGTGTGTGAAGGCTGGAAGCCTTTGTCTATGACAGCTGTCTGACTTACTAGACATGACGCTGTCATGGAACGATATCTTTTATCTAATATTTGTTGTAATGAAAAATATATGGAATAAATAATGGATTGTCTTCGTCTACTTTAAATATGAAACGTTCTTCATTTTATAACAGAGCTTGCACCATCTAAAGAAACGAAGTCTTAAATAAACTTCACATGGTAGCAGAGCGATAAAACGTCTTTCTAGGCAAGTGGTATATCAAAGTGTAGAGTGTAGACATTCGTAAAAATATGTCTGCAACAAAAATTCCACCGCTTGGAAAAGATAACTACGATACATGGGCCATACATGCTCAATCGTTGTTAGTAAAAAACAAACAATGGAAATATGTAAAGACAACTCCGACAGATAAAGATGAGGAAATTGAAGAAGACGAGATAGCAAAAGCTGAACTTCTTCTCATGATCTCAGCATCCGAACTGAAACAAGTAAAAAACTGTAAAAATACAAAAGAAGTCTGGGAAACATTAAAGAAAACGTATGCAAGTAAGGGTCCAGCTCGAAAGGCAAGTCTACTTAAGGAATTAATCCTGTTAAAGCTAGGAAACAATGATATTCGTGATCACCTGAATAAGTTCATGGACATAGTAGATAAACTGAAAGACCTAGACATAGAAATAAACAATGAGCTCCTTACAGTCATGATGCTATACAGCCTGAATGACGAGTTTGAAACATTTCGTATAGCTATTGAAACCCAGGATAATTTACCGGATGCAGATAAATTAAAAATAAAAATTATTGAGGAAAGCGACGCACGACGTCGAAATACTCAACAAGGTACAAGTTCTGTCTACGACGAAGATAAAGGTGAAGAAGCACTATATGCTTTCTGCAAAATCTGCAAGAAAAAAGGTCACGCTACAAAGAAATGTTGGTCTAAGGGTAAGAATTCTAATAAGACGAAAAACAAACGTGAATTTCAGCCCAAAAACAACTTCAGCTGTTTTCTGAGCAACGATTCAATAAAAAACGCGTGGATCTTAGACAGTGGGTGTAACACTCATATGACAAACTCGACTAAGCCTTTCAAAAAGCTTGACAAAATGTCCAAAACTCTTCGACTAGCATCCAACGATCAAACAACAAAGATAGAAGGAATAGGACCAGCGGAAATAGAAATCGAAGAAGGGACAATTGGACTCTCCAAAGCCCTTTACGTACCCACCCTGGTTACAAATCTATTATCAGTTGGACAAATGACAGATGCTGGACAAACTGTTTTATTTACAAAAACAAAAGCTGTCATCAAAGACACAAAAAGAGGAGTCGAAACACAAGCAGTTAGAGGACAAGATGGTCTCTACTACTTTAAGACAATAAAAAATAATATAGATCGACGAGACTCAAAAGCAAATGTTGTCAATGATAAAAATGAAACTCTAGTCATAAATAATAAGACTGTTAGAAGTCAGAAATCTAGTAAAAATTTTGATAGAGTTCAAACTCAGGAAAACATCTTAGAGTGGCACAAAAACTAGGTCACATGAATGAGAGAGACATGAAATACGCGATGAAAAATGAAAGTCTCATTGGCCTGAGCTTTGATAAGAACTGCTCACTTGGAGATTGTGAGATATGCATACAATCGAAGCTATGCAGAAAACCTGCAAACGCGAAGGAAAAGACAAGTAGTCGCAATACAAAACGTCTCGAGATTATCCATAGTGACGTTTGTGGACCAATCAGTACCGCTTCCCTTGAAGGAAAGAAATATATAGTGACATTCATCGACGACTACAGTCGCTATTGCAAAGTGTACTTTATGAAACACAAAAATGAAGTTCTCGATAAATTTAAAGAATATAAACTAGAAGTGGAAAATTTCACTGAAAGTAAAATAAAGTGTATACAAAGTGATAATGGCACGGAGTACTGCAATGAAAAATTTTCATCATTTCTCAAAGAAAATGGCATAACACGGCGGCTCACAGTTCCATACACTCCCAATCAAAATGGAGTCGCTGAGAGAAAAAACAGAACCCTGATAGAAAAAGCGAGATGTATGATGTTGGAATCAAAAGCTCCTTTATTCCTCTGGTCTGAAGCAGTTTTTACTGCTAATTACTTGTGCAACAGAAGCATCAACCAAAGCCTTGGAGGAATGACACCATTTGAGAAGTGGGTCGGTAAAAAACCATGCGTCAATCACCTTTATGTCTTCGGAGCAAAAACATTTGTTCTAAAAAAGGACAGATCCGGACAGAAATTCTCTTCTAAAGCCATGATTGGTATGTTTGCCGGCTATTCCGAAATAAGAAAAGCATTCAGGGTTTATGTTCCAAATAAAAGACGTGTCATAAGTGAAAAAGATGTTAGAGTCATTAAGAAAATGTTGTACTGTGACTCAACTCAAGAGAGTCTACCTCTCGAAATTGAGATAATCAATGCAAATGAGGACATAATAAATAAAAATGGAAATAATGACCATTATACTGAAAATAACATCAATGATTTCGTATCAAATGAATCAGGGCATGAACTTGACACATCGAATCAAAACAATGACTCTTACTACGAAATGCCATCTGAGGGCATAGATAGAGATGATGATGATGATGAAGTCGATAATGCTGTGTCAGAACAAAACAATGAACATGAGAGTGATGACCAAGTTAACGATACTAAAAATGAAATGCACAGTGCAAATGAAACTGATGTAGATGAAATGGTCAGTGAAGGTGATTTAAATGAAAATGAATTGCACACTGGACATGAAGAAGTCCAGTCAAATGAAACTTCGACGCGAATGAACCTTCGTGACAGGTCTCAAATTCGACCACCGAAGAAATTTGAAGATTATGTCCTGTCGGCCATACAGTCTGAAAAACCTATGGAACCTCAGTCTTTCAAAGAGGCCATGATAAGCACAGACAAAACTAAATGGCTTGAAGCTATGCACAATGAATTCACGTCACTAAACAAAAATCAAACTTGGGAATTGACTGAACTCCCAAAGGGTAGAAAACCACTACCCTGTAAGTGGGTCTATAAACTAAAAACGAACCCAGATGGATCCATCGAACGTTACAAGGCCAGATTGGTTGTAAAAGGTTTCTCTCAAAAACAAGGAACAGACTATGACAAAACTTTTAGTCCTGTGGTACGACTTAGCACTGTGCGAGCTATTCTAGGACTAGCTGCTCATGAAAACTACATGCTTCAACAGTTCGACGTCTCAACGGCATTCCTAAATGGGACTGTCAAAGAAGAAATTTTTATGGCACAACCTGATGGCTATCAAGATGGCACGAATAGAGTATGTAAACTAAAACGTAGTCTATACGGGTTAAAACAAGCACCACTATGCTGGAACACTTGCATATCTAATTACCTTTTGGAAACTGGTTTTGAGCGAAGTATTCATGATCCATGCTTATTCATCAAAAAACATGTCTTGGTTGCATTATATGTTGATGATGGGCTGGTTGCCTCAACAAATGAGAAAGCTGGTAAACATTTCATTGAACAGTTAAAGAAGCGCTACAAGATTACAACAAAACCAGCTTCATATTTTCTTGGTATGGAAATCAATATATGCAGTGATGGAGCTATAACAATGGACCAAAAAGCTTACACCAAAAAGATATTAGAAAAATATGGGATGTCAAACTGTAAAGCGGTTCCAACTCCTGCTATTAAAATTACAAGGAATGAACAGGAAGATCAAAATGAGCCTGATGATAGTGATTTCCCTTACAGACAAGCTGTAGGTGCTCTGGCCTACTTAATGGTAGCTACGAGACCTGACATATGTTTTGCAGTCAGTGTTGTATCCAGGCACTTAGAAAATCCAACCAAACTTGATGTGAAAAATGTCAAACGAATTTTTAGATATTTACAAGGAACAATTAAATTGGGTTTGATTTTCAAAAAGTCGGGAGAAGATATGCTACATGGCTATAGTGATGCGGACTATGGTGGAGACAACACTACTGGACATTCCACTACAGGAATGGTCTTCATATACCATGGACCGATCATGTGGAAAAGCCAGAAACAAAACAATGTGGCTATCTCCTCGACAGAAGCAGAGCTGATGGCTCTAACAGAAACGGCCAAAGAAGTGATATGGTTAAAAGGAATGCTTAATGACATAGGCAGACTCAAGGGAACCCCAGTCATATACGTCGATAACGAATCAGCCATTAAGCTGGCAGAGAACCCTCCTTATGAATACCATAGACGGACCAAGCATATAAAACTTAAACATTTCTTCATACGGGAATGTGTTACTAACAAGGAGCTGCTGATCAAGCAAGTGCCAACGGAACTCCAGTTGGCGGATATATTTACAAAGCCTTTGCATAGTCCAAGACTCCAACAACTCAGTAAGAAGATTGGACTTGAGAAGATCTTTCGTTCCTAAAAAGTTCGGAGGATGTGAAGGCTGGAAGCCTTTGTCTATGACAGCTGTCTGACTTACTAGACATGACGCTGTCATGGAACGATATCTTTTATCTAATATTTGTTGTAATGAAAAATATATGGAATAAATAATGGATTGTCTTCGTCTACTTTAAATATGAAACGTTCTTCATTTTATAACAGAGCTTGCACCATCTAAAGAAACGAAGTCTTAAATAAACTTCACAGAGTGACTATGGGCTTTCTGAGCAGGCTCAGAGTCACACAACAAGCTATGGAGGGGGCTATGCTCAGGGTTTATCTACATGCTTTGTTCTCTCCTCGTTTCTGATTAGCCAACAGAAACTTGAAGTGGCAGTGGGCAGGGCACATAGCTCGAAGAACTGATGGCCTTTAGGATCAAAAAGTTCTCGAATGGAGCCCACGGACTGGCAAACGCAGCATAGGATGGCCACCGAGATGGAGAGACAACCTAGCAAGATCGCAGGAACAGGTGGATGTGGGCCATTCCATAACATAACTGGTCGCTTGAGTCACGACTGAGCAGTAATGCATTAGGCAATTTTTTCGCATATCGAGAAACAATTCTATGTGATATATCTTTCAACAGACCGTGAGCAGAGTTACCCAATAAACAGAGTTAAGTTACCTTATTACTTTTACACTACAGATAGTATTGATTTGGGGCACACTAAGTTAATAAGTAGGTAAGTGCCTTCTAAAGGTGGAAATCCTAACAGTGAAGAAGCAGCGATTATCGTTTTTTAGTAACATGAATTCGATAGTAGGTACTCACCCGAGCTATCTTGCAAGCAAACATGACCTTCCTCATTTAAAATTATCCGATTATTGTCATCTAACACCAGAGACATAGAAATCTCGTCGCCAGATTCCAATAAAGTCACCAAGTAGTTTAATTTACTTCTATTTGAAAAATAAAGTTATTTGTATTTCCCAAGCTACGAAAAATTATACTCAAAACTTTACAATACAAACAACATGGAGTTAATCATAGATCAGATAGATCATAGAATACATTAGAGATGATGTGTCGTATTCTGTCGGCCATGCGCAATGCGCAAAAAATTCGCTTGGAAATGCCACAACCGTTTTTTTATTGTTTATTAGTTAATTATTGAATATTTTTGAGGATTTGCACAAGGGCAAATTAAAGTAGCTCAGGGGCAATTTTTTTACGCTTGGTGGAGTAAAAAATAATCATTTTTCAAAGAGATATGGCTATTTGAAATACAGGAAAATGAGAAATTCTATTTCGATTTTTCTTGGGAAAACTAAAGAGGGGCAAATAAAATAACGAACGTAGGTCGAAAGGGCAAATTAAGATCTTTATAATGAGATTTTTTTTATTTCGAAATTCTATACTTTGCAGGCCGGAACACTGTCGCGCATGCGCAATGCGCAAAAAATTCGCTTGGAAATGCCACAACCGTTTTTTTCTTGTTTATTAGTTAATCATTGTATATTTTTGAGAATTTGCACAAGGGCAAATTAAAGTAGCTCAGGGGCAATTTTTTTACGCTTGGTGGAGTAAAAAATAATCATTTTTCAAAGAGATATGGCTATTTGAAATTCAGGAAAATGGGAAATTCTATTTCGATTTTTCTTGGGAAAACGAAAGAGGGGCAAATTAAATAACGAACGTAGGTCGAAAGGGCAAATTAAGATCTTTATAATGACATTTTTTTTATTTCGAAATTCCATACTTTGCAGGCTGGAACAGACCCGGTGTTCGGAGTAGACAATTACTCGTCGCAGATTTTTAGAACGACAGCAAACGGCAAGAGAGTTGTCTTGGACGATCACTACTAAGAAAAGTAATAATATCCTTGGACCAGTGTGTGGATATTGTTAACGATGGCGGTGGCACATTACAATTCGTTAATTGCGATATACATTCTATTATGTATATACGAAGAAAGGGAGATAAGATAAGCATACGTGACCTAAGTGACCCATTTGATTGATATCCCAGTGCTGAGCTCATCCGGCTGTATATATGCTGAAGAAACTTTAGGTATTTTAACAAACGCACGCGACGGGCTAATATTTAAACGATTAAATTATTATTTTCAGTCAAATGCCAACGAAAAAATCTAACCTCAACAACGCGAGCAGCAAAGGGTCACGACGCAAACGTGTTGAAAGAGCTCAGCAATTACCAGAACAAATCGAAACAAGAAATGCAGCTCAAAGAATCAGGACTGCAGAAAGTCGTGCACAAGAATCTCAAGAACAGCGTGACGAACGTCTGCGACAGAATATTACGAGAACAAGAGCGGCACGAGAACGAAACATAGCTACAGTACGAGTACTAGATCGACAAAGGCAACGGATCAGCCGCTCATTAACACGTGCATCATTCGTTCGGCTTGCCTTTGAATATGCACCAGATATTAACTACTCAGCGCATTCAAAAATTGCTATCGGTGGAACGGATAAAGTATGTCAATATTGTCAGGCATTGAAATTTCGGAATGAAGCAGCCGGCATGTGCTGCGCATCAGGAAAAGTTGTGCTGTCACCTCTACCCGCTCCGCCGGAGCCTTTATTATCCCTTCTTACTGGCAATAAAGTCAAATAAGGAGATCACCATATTTTTTTACAAATACCATCTGTGTGAAAAAGCATAGTGGACTCCGTGACTGATGTTCTCTTATTGTTTACTATAATGTAATATAACAAAAACTTTAGCCACAGCAACGCGTGGCCGGGTTAGCTAGTATGCTGTATAAATTAAGAAATATTATGTAATTATATTTAAAATAAACTACCCATTTATCGATACTACAAATTGAAATCGATACCATACATCTCTATTTGAAACTGCCATATAAACTGGCCTATGACCTAAAAGTCCCCCCCGACGCCCCCCCGGTATGCTATAATGGCGGTAGAGGCAAACAGCATTAGTCCGTTAAAAAAAAAATTACCTTAAAACCGGAAAATCTCTCAAATTATGATGAAGTACTAACTTAGAGAACAAAAATAAATTAAAAACCAATTGAAGAAATACAATATAAAATAAGTAGTTTTTTTATACAAAAACGTTTACTTTATACAATTTTCGAGTAATTGGGAAAACAAAATTTTTTTTTTCTACACTTGCAGGTGGTTGCTTAGCCCAAAAATCTTTACAAATTATTTTTGTATGATTAAAACTATGTAAAATAAAAAATGCAGCCATTATTTTCGCTTTCTGATCAGTGGCCATTAACTGAAATTTTCATATAAAAGTTTATTTGACTGGACTAGTATTTTTAGTATGATCTATGGAACTTGTTTATTTTTCGGTTATCAACCTTTGTTTTTATTTTTGTAATGCGCAAAATGCGCAGTAATCTATTTAGTTTTTGATATTGCAAATAATATTTATAAATATGGAAATGGATAAAGAAAATGTAGTACAAGCTGTTGTTGTTACAGACACGTTTAACAGCAACTTTGCACCTGTAGTTAATTCTGAGAAACCTTTGGTAAGTGCTATCAGCTCAAGCTAAGCCAGTTTTATTTGATGCAAGTCCTGCAAGCACATCTGTTACATTTTACATTGTCCTTTTCTAGGCATTTTTATCAGCAGCTGGTGTGCGCCTGATAGATATCACTTTGGATTCCCTAGCGCTGGGCGGAGTTGGCGAAACAATATTATTTTGTTGTCAGAATGGAGTCAAGATAAAGAAATATGTCAAGTAAGAGATTATTGTGCAATGCGAGTCTTTAAATTGTTTCTAAGTTCGTGTAAGTATATAAAGGACTTGTGTTCTACTCTAGCTATAATTACACTACCATCCAAAAGTTGGGTGCAAATCTTTGCTATTTTAGTCCAACTAAAATAGCATTAATTTTTCTATGATCCTTTTATAAGACCCTTTATTTAAATACCAATGTTTAAGAAAAAACTAAAATAATGGTTTCCTTAGTTTTGTCATATCAATTATCATTTCAGGAAGTGCCAAAAAGAGAAAAATCTGTGGAGCTTAACAATGGATGTGCATGTGATGATGTCAGAAACATGTCAGACCATGGGAGATGTGATGAGAGAAATTGATGCTGCCGGTTTAATAAGAGGACCCTTTGTCCTAACTGGAATCAATACAATCACAAACATCAACTTTGCAGCTCTATTAGAACAGCATAAGTACATACCTAGACATGTATTATACTGTAACCATATTAATCTGTATACATATGTAGGCAACTAGCTTCAAAGTTGTTATGTTTATTACAATCCGTTCTTGGTGATGCTTCTGCATTATTTTACAGAATATATATCAGTAATTGTTATGACCATAATCATCGTATCTTTAATACGATTTATATTTAAGGTAATGGATGTTGTATTGCTGGACTTTCTTATTTGTCTATTGAGCCGCCAGTATGACCCAGTATCATCAAATGATTTCAGTTGCAGTTACAAGTGTGGTTCAGCATGAGGTTAAGGGTATAAGCTGGAGAGTTTTTTAGGTCCATCTGTATGGCGGAATCTCAAGAACTTAGATCTCACTATGTGGACAGTTTCTAGAAACCTGTTGTTGGTCTCGTCCACCAACACAAAGTTCTCAAGGCAAGCAAAGCGATTGGATAGCTGAAGTTGAAAGCTCTCGGGGTTCTGAATATAAACATTCCCCACCCCATAAATCAATGAAACATAAAGAAAATTTGAACCCCCTCTTTTTCCAGGAAGTCAAGCAGCCTTTGTTCTCTAGGGTTCCGGTGTAATGATGATAAATAAATAATCAATTTAAATTGAAAAAGTAAAAATTTTATGATAGAATTTTTAAAATACAAATATCCAGTTTTATTTTAATTAGGAACACAAACACCAGCATGAAAGAAATCAGAAACCAAAGAGTTTGTAATATCAATATAGTGCTACTTATAGTGCACATAGGCGGTTATGGCCAAGTCCGAAACCACAAGAGTTAGAGAAAAGTTGTGAAAGGAGTCATGCCCTCGATTTATAAGAAAACAATAATAGCATATATATTTTTTTTGTTTTAAATCTTGTACTTTTGACGAAAATGGACTCTAATGAATTTAAAAAAAAAATTACACCTGTATTTATGGAACCAACAGATTCTGTTGCTCATAAGGATCTATCGAAAAAAGCTCTGAGAACTATGGCGAGTAACTTAAAAGCGACTGGAAGTTACAAAAAACTTCCTTTTAAGTTAGTCGCCATAGTTCTAAGCGCTTTTTCACACATTATAACAACCAAAAAGTTTGAATAGGAGGTGAGTTTCTTGTAAAATCATTATCATCATCATGTCAGCCATAAGACGTCCTTTGCTGAACATATGCCTACTTTATGGGGGGTATTGCCAATACTCGCCACGCTTGGCAGGCGGGTTGGTGAGCGCAGTATATTTTGTGACTCTCAGAAGGCGCTGCTGCACAGCTTCTGGTACGTGATCGCTTAGCCGACTCTTACGGCACCCATGGGAAGAGATGGGATGGGGGAGTATTATTCTAAGCCGGTACCACCACGGCACCATGTAAAATATAATAGTGAAAATTTGCTATTTTCATTAATTTTAGTAACACATTTATTTGCATAGATTTATCCTTATCAGCAACAGAATCTGTTGGTTCAATAATACAGGGTGATATATTTTTTTAAATCATTCGTTTCCATTTCCGTCACACATACAAGATTTTTGAAAAAAATAAATATGCAGTTATTGTTTTCTTATAAATTGAGGGCATGACTCCTTTCACGACTTTTTCCTAACTCTCGTAGTTGCCGACTTGGCCATCACCGCCCTTCTCAAAAAACCACCCTGTATAAATGCTAGTGCCCCTTATTTTCTTTTGAGTAGTTTATATTTTCAGACAAACTTACAAGAAAGACAAAGGGGCAGCCATGACATTGGTCTACAAGCAAGTATCCTGGGAGCACCCGTTGATAACATCAGACAAGCCCATATTTTTAGCTGCCAATGGACGAACCAGCAAAGTTTTGATACACAACAAATACAAACCGAAATCTAATGATAGAACTGTGGATGTACCCTTGGTATGGCAATTTGTGTTTCAGCTGCTTCCTATTCATTATTTTTTGGTTTTTATTTAACAAATTAGCTTAGTAATAAGTTGATCTAATCACTCATCATAATATACCTATATTTTTTCGAAATTATCATGACTGAGTTATACTAGTTCTACGACCACCCCATTTGTGTTGTGAATTGTCTACTCTAATAATAAAGTATCATATTCTCAGGATGTCGTGTTGAACAACGCTGAAGTGAAGATGCATCATAACCTACTTGATCCTATGATTGCACTGTGCTCACAAACCGTCCCGCCATTGTTCTCTGACAACTTTGACTTCCAAACAAGGGATGATTTAATTAATGGGATTCTTATTAATGAAGAGATATTGGCTAGTTCATTGTATTACACTCTTGTCAAAAGCAATCAGTATGCTGCTGCTGTAACTAACTGGAAGACATATCAGACAATTTGGTAAGACACTAGTATAAATAATAACATACATATCATCTGTGTATATATTGTTATCTATAGGTATGACATTACTTATGTTCCAGCCGAGATATACTACACAATTGGGTGCATCCAATAACAATTGCAACCGGCTCATTCACCCAGACTGATTATATATATTTGGGAAATCACAATTTTTTAACCAAGAGTGCTACTCTGAGCAGGTAGATAAGTCATTACGTACTTAGCCTTAGGTTTATGCTACATGTTATATTATAATTAAAATTCATATATATGACGGAATAAGTTCGGCTACATGTTGGGCTTAGATGTAGCTGTAATTACCGAACAAATTCGGACAAATAGTGCTATAGCTGAGTTGGCAAAGCGACAGGTACGGTATTCTCTAGCTGTGGGTCCATGTTCCCATTACTAAACAAATTTATTGCTTCAAAATTTAAACATAAGTTCCGCTTAGCCCATGCAATGAACCATAAAAATCTCCATATCGTTTAATATGTTTTATTATGAGCTGTGGGTTTTGTTAAGGAATAAAATAAATAAATTGTAACTGAGATATTAATTCCTTAATTTTTCAGGTCATGTAAGGTTATAGAAGATGTAAAAGTTGGCAAATCAACACAGATCAAAGATAACACCATTATAACAAATACAACCATTGGTCATGACTGTGTTATTGGCAACAATTGCATTATTGATGGATGCACCATTATGAACAATGTAATAATCAAAGACTACTGCAGGATTACTAACAGTATCGTCGGCAACAATTCTACAATAGCAGAAAGATGTACTATTAATGATACAACTATCGGTAATAATACCGAAGTGGCTGCAGGCACTAATATTAATGGCAGAACTGTTGTAATTGAAGATGACAATGGTGAGTAACTGTTGAATAGGGTTTTTATTATGCACTCCTCTGGGGAGTCATACTAAATTTCTAATTGCTTATAAGTTACAACAGAATACCAGTCTCCCATTACAAATAGTTGAAATTTTGCACATTGGGGGAGAAATGCTAGAACTCAATCTACTATATACAGGGTGTCCGGTAATTAATGGATAACCCCGCAGATACTCGTGGAGGGCACCGCCGTCAATCAGGAAAAAAAAATCTATCTGCAGCCGTCTCCCATTTGCTGATCGCGCATGCGTGTTGCGCCGCGTGCATAGTTTATACCTACGTAGAAAAACTGCATTGCAACCTCCTTGGTCCAGCTGAAGTTGTATTCTAATGGTACAAAAGTTACATAATGATACAATTATTGTCCATAGAAGAACCGTATCATAATGTAATTTTTTTAATTTATTTTGATGGCTTGTCATTCAAGTTTTGTTTTAGATTTTTTTAATCTTTATATTTCAGTATGAATTTAGATATTTAATATTTTTACACATGGGAATTCTAGTATTGCTCCCTCAATGGCCAAAATTTAAATACTTTGTTATAAAATATTGGCACTTTGTTTGTTTGCATTGACTAGGCTCCCAAATTACTGAACCGTTTTGTAAAATTCTTTCGCCGTTGGGAGGCTACTTTATCTCCATGTGACGCGTATTTATATATTTTGGCTATATTATATTTTCGAAAAATTAGGGATCCTGATAATTTTGAAATTTATTACACGTGCGTAGTCAGGTCGGGCCGCTAGTCTTACATATTTAGATATTTCTATAGACAACGGAATACATCTAAGATTAAAAGATGGAACAATTTAGCACTATTAAATTGATTTAAAAAGATGGTAATATTATTGGACGTGCGGTGGCGCTTTATGTCAGTCAGACCACGTGTCCATATTATGGGCTCAGTAAACAAAAAATTAGCGCATTTGTTACAGTGGTAGTACTTGCCAAGAAAGCGTTCTTGCTCCTTTGACAGGGCAGTGATGACGTGTCTAGGTCAATCCAATATTAAAAAAACAAAGTTCTTTGATTACGCCAGAAACACGCCTATCTCTCTCCTAAAAGATATTGTTTGCCATGATCAATTTTTAGTTTTGAAGTTTATATCGCCCCCTACCGGCTCTATCATCAAACGTCTATCACATAGCTTGTATAAGTATGGTATTAGAAATCCAATATATAAGTCAAAAAGATTTTCACTAGTTAATCAATAATTAGAATAAAACGATTAAATTTACAGTATAGAATGAAGATTCCACAAGATGTAGATTTGCCAATTTTTTTAATGAGTAAAATGGATGAATTTCGAGCTGTCGAAAATGTCTGAGCTTCCTTTTAAACTCATTAGCCCTTAAATTTCGGATGCTGATTGGCAATTTGACAAATCTTGTTGTAGATACCTTGCTTTCGCGCTTATTCCAGTCTGGTTCTAGGTATAAGTACGTTTTCTTTATTTCGCAAGGCATAGTTTTGTACATCTTTGATTTTTGTCAGATTTGTGTCATAAATTTCTAGTAGACAACTGTGTACCGATTTTTATTATTCTTTTTTTTGATAGAGTATACTTCCGTAATGGTCCCATTTAAATTTCATCAAAATCGGAGAAGCGGATTTTGAGCTACACTCCAATAACTGAACAGTGCTACGCATACCTCGACGATATTAAAGATGCAGGTTATGATTTTGTTATTTTTAAAATAGTTACTGACAAGCTCGTTTTTTAGACCAAGCATTATTCATATAGCTCACTTCGGAGTATGGATAGGTGCAAGAATTATTGCTATAATTAAAATAAGAATGTAAGTACATACTAAGAACATGTAAAATATTCTTACGTTTACTTTCAGCAAAAATCCAAAAAAAATCTGTGTCTGACAATGCTGAATGGGAAAATGAATCATCAGAATATGAAGTCGTTGGTTTCGATAAAATATGCAGTGATAGCGAATCCTGTTACTCTTCCGATAGCAGTGCAGAACCTTCCATTGCTGACTCACCGGTTCCTGATGATACTAATAGTAAGTCATCAAAAGTCTAATTAATATTAAATTTTCCAGCTAGAAATATTATGATTATTGAACGTTAATACTACTGCAGAGGTGCAGACTGCAGTAGGTTGATTATCTCTGTTATTATAACGGTTGTGGTATTATTATGATTTGTTGTAGGTAAAAATGTTTTCCAAGATAAAAATATTGAACCTAAAGGTTATACATAGGTTATACCTACATAACATACTATGTATAATTACTACCTGACTTAAATGCTAAGGCTAAGGTTGCACATTACTTCCTGAGCCACATAATCTGTATAACTGATGATTTTCACACACTGTTTTCACCTATAACTGCTGTGACACTGAATTTCTTTACAATGCTTGTTCCCTTTGAAATGTATTGGTGTAAACCGTGTTGGTGATCTTTTAAATAAATAAATAAACTGAAGTAGAATGGCATGTTATGTAGGTAAGGTTAAATAAAAAAATACGTTGGATACTAACAATCCCATTACTATGTACTTCAATTTATAGAAAGAAATCACTCGACCAACATTGCAATGACAGACATTCTAACACAAGGCTACATTCTAAAAGTTAAATACTGTATGTTACCGATAAGCGCCTTGTACCTCACCTGTGAATATTCCACAACTAAGTATGATCTAGCACATGCACATTGACAACACAACAATTCGACAACATACAACAAGTATTATTTAATATTAATCAAAGTGTATTAGAATTATACTTCTTTCTAATACTCACTTATTCATTCCTCTTTCTGTCCCAAAATATTATAAAAGGGATATAAAAGTGACGCTATAACATGGGCTTGGCGCGCAATTGCATGCACGGAAATACACATCTGTAATCAGTATATTAACTAATCTGTCGCAATTAGACAAGGGCAAAGAGACGTGCCGAACAATTTGAGCAAGTGAGACAGCCGGTCTCATCGGCTTCGGCTGATTTTTCACGCATTATCTATCTCGC
The DNA here is from genome assembly GCA_934044485.1 of Apeira syringaria. Taxonomy (NCBI): domain Eukaryota; kingdom Metazoa; phylum Arthropoda; class Insecta; order Lepidoptera; family Geometridae; genus Apeira; species Apeira syringaria. The sequence goes on along the minus strand of OW203663.1, from coordinate 19,740,373 downwards.
TCTCACATAAACGGCTAACCTACAATATTGTTGTAATTAAACCTATCATTATTTGCTGTATTTACCAGTGAAAAGTAATCCCGTGTGACTGATTTTTCATCCCTGAGTGATTAAAACACTTGTAAATGGCATAATAAGGCATTATGATGCGTATCGTTAGCAAAAAAGTAAATAATTAGGAAGCTTACAAGACCACGTTTCGCTCGCGACTAAGTCCATATCTCCAATTTTTCACACTTTCAATGTCCCAATCTCGTATTTTGTATATTATTTTGTGTAATTATTACTTTGCATTTAATTTATTACAGTTTTCCTGCAAGAAGTTGTTGACAGCCTAGCAAGAGGCTACGAAGAAAAACTAAAATGTGACTACCTTATATTGGAAATTAATTCATCAAGATATGCTTATAATATTCAGTTACATGAAGTTAACTTCTTTGTTATCCGAGCATTGCTGAGTATACCAATACTGTCAGAGACCAAGAATGTCATGGCTACTGTAAAGGATATTCTGAACTTCTTTAGGCCTATTCTATCAAATTATATCAAATCGAAGCCTTCAATAAAGGATTGCTTGAGAGCTGTTGAAGTAAGTTGTGTACTTTTTCTTATGCGACTGACCATGGTGTCAATTTGGCCATTGAAAATTGATTAGATTTGGTAACATCAAAGTGTTCTTATAGATAACACTCATAGATAGAGGACTGTTGGCCAATATGAGTCGGTAGATAGCCAGTGCAGTTTGGGGAGTTTTTAGAACACAGATAACACATCTTTATGCTGTTTGGTGCTATATAGCAATAACTGTTTTGAGACATCTAGAACTGACACTTAACATGTCTTGAAGAAAAGAAGCTCTTGGTTGTAAATGCTTGTAATTACATTGGTGAAGATCACAGGTAACTGCTGTAAGCTTTGGTTCTGATGCAGTGCAGATGTCATCTAAGAATACCACAGATTCTAATATAATTAGAATGAGGCACAGTTGTTAACGGCCAGGTATACCTAGTTAATTTTATTATCTGAAACATTTTTGTCAACTTTCTAGGAGAGCTGTATCCAATGTGAATGGCTGAATGATAAATGTGGCCACATAATACACATCCTCTACGACGCTGACGTTGTTGATGAAGATTCTCTGTTGGAGTGGCACAAGGAGTTGGAAACAAACAGTAGCCCTATACTGAAGCAGACATCTATTATCAAATTCTTTGACTGGCTGCGGGTAGCCAGTGAAGAGAGTGAATCTGACTGGGTTGTAGTGTAGTGTTTATAAATAAAATATATGATCGTGATATGGGCAAATCGTAAGTTTCAAGTTAAAACCATTTTAAAGATTTTTAAGTCATAATGAGCGTAAGTTTTAACAATATATTATATTTTATACTTTCTTGTATAATTTTACCCTTTTATATGTGAAATGGCCAGGCGACAGGCACAATTATTAGATCAACCTTGGGAGTAGGTAGGACCAGAAGAGACACATTTTTTAATACAATCTTGTTGACTTTTAACGCCTATGATAGCCTATCGAATATAAAAGAGATGAACCATGAAGAAGAGCCATGAACACTAATGTACGCAGACAATTATCTAACGTAGGATCCTCAACTCGCGATAACCAGCCGTAAGATGTTGACTTTCAATGTTTCTGGCAAGATTAAAATGGATTTTAATTTAAAAAATGGAACCGACTTCAACACTGAAAAGTGTGAAATAACTTGTTGAAGTCTAGTAACAAACATAAAAAAACATACGGGGCGAATGGAGAACCTCCTCTTTTTTTGAAGTCGGTTAAAAACTATTAGAGCTGTCCGTCTACTATGATAAACAATTTGTTATTCAGAGCACGGCACGTCGATTTGACGTTTGGATGACCGTTTTTATTCCAAACAACCACCCGCCCCGAGCGGGGAAGCCGCCCGCTAGTTTAATTGCCCGAACGCGAGGCCCGTTGTGATGTCGAGCCTCCAACCGACACCCCAGCCACGCGGGGAGTCCCATCCGAACCCAAACTATTTCAAAATGCGGTCCTATCCCCAGTTCGGATAAGGCTTAGCTTAGCCGCGTATAATGGACCTCCATAAGTCTTCATTTATTTATAGCTAGTACCTACACATGTGTAAAATATGAGACGCATTATTAGCATAATTCCATATATATTATAGTTAAATAATTAATAATTGTTGAGTAATTAAGTGTACCTTGCAAAATAAAAATAGTCAAAAAGTCTAGATAAAATAGCATTGCATAGGCGTTCTCATTAGGATATCCCGTATCGAGAACTACTTCAGGTGGCCAGACATACAAAAAAATGCAACGTACCGACGTACCCGTTTAGTAACTTAAGCTTAGATAAACAAAGTAAGATACTGTACAAAATTAATTTGACTCCCGTAAGGAAGGCCCGCCTCCCGAAGGCGTCCTACACGCAGGAGCCCCCCCGAATCCACCAATACATTACAAGCCGGGCGACCGCGGTCCGCGCCTTTCAGCTGTGAAAATTTCAACTGTCTAAATGTCACGGTTCATGAGATACTGCCTGGTGACAGACTGACAGCGAAATTTTAGTAATATGGTTTCGTTTTTACCCTTTGGATACGAAACCCTAAAAAAGTATTCGATGCGTACAAAATATCGATGTTTTCTTCCGATACTTCCCGATACTTCGAAGGACATCGATGTACAGTTCTGATTTCTCGAACCGAAAAAAACATCGATGTTTTTTCGAAGTGGATACCCATAATTCCGACACAAATCAACACACCACAGAGTATAAAACTATAGCCCAAAACATGGCGGTGCGGCAGCCGGAAGTAGGTATCCTCAAGTCATTTTAGAGTGTTACCAAATAGAGAATATGGAGAAAACATGCCATCTTAGCTTCTTATATATCTAGTTTAATAAATCTCTTTCACCACACGGCATTACAAATGAGTTAAAAAGAGAAAAATCAGCCCACTAATATTATAAATGATAAAATTACGATGGATGGATGGATGTTTCTTACTTAATCACGCCAGAACGGCTGAACAGATCTAGATTAAATTTGGTATGGAGATAGCGTATGCCCTGGATTAACACATAGACTTATTTTCATCATCACCGTTTTTCTTCACTACGCGGGTAAAACCACGGGGCACAGCTAGTAAATTAATATTTCTGTACCAATTTACAGATATACATATGTATAAACGCAGTGGATATAGTAAAATGGAACCGGCCCACTGTTTCTTTCGTCGCAGAAAAGACCCCAAGGTGTCGTTTTTAACACTTTTCAAGCATCTCGAACGGTGAACGAAAACAGATCTAAACGCCACTTGTGCCGAAGCGAACGCAGAACGAGAGCGTTTGGAAGTTTTTAACCGTTTCCTAGCCCATCTCGAACGCATGGACGTATAGATAATTAATACTGTTTACTATTTTGTACTGAGACGTAATTTTGATTGTAAAAATTGTAAAAATCGACAAAATTGTAATCTCTTTGATTTATGTGCAAAGTGGAGTGGGAAATACCTACTAATATTAAAACAAAATAGGTACGGACAACTATCGAAATGGACAAAGAAAATGTTGTACAAGCTGTTGTTGTTACAGACACGTTTAACAGCAATTTTGCACCCGTGGTTAATTATGAGGAACCTATAGTAAGTGCATAACCTCGTCAGTTCTCTCAAGCGTAAGCCCTGCAGGCCTGTTAAATTTTAGATTGTTTTTGTACTTTTTCTAGGCATTTTTATCAGCAGCTGGTGTACGTCTGATAGATATTATTTTGGATTCCCTGGCGCTGGGTGGAGTTGGCGAAACCATTTTATTCTGTTGTCAGAATGGGGTAAAGATAAAGGAATATGTCAAGTAAGAAATTAATGTGCAATAAGAATATTTTACATTGTTTTTAAGCTCGTATAGCTATTTATAGGACTTGTGTATTATTCTAACTTTAACTATGTGATTATTAGCCTGTTTAAACTAAATGTACTTACATCAGTTTACAAAATTCTGTTGATTGCAGACGAAAATGCTTTAAAAACCTTTTTAAGCTCCTATCATTTTATTATCAATTTTCGTAGAGTTGTTTTATGTTAGTGTTGAGTAGCAGTCACCATAGTCGCAAAGTCACATTATCACATTAAGGGAGCGAGAGGCATGCTACAAATTACAATAGCACATCATTTTACAATGAATATACCTACGGCGTTTTGAGTCTTGAGCGTTGACATTACTAAATACCTACTGTGAGGTGTGAGGCAGGCATTGTTCCGACTGATTTGATTTGAAGTGTTATGAATATACAAATTACAATTTATGTGTTTTACTTTGTATTTTTATTCATTCACTTTTGTTTTTTAACCTTTAGATATATAATTGTTTAATATTTATTTACCTACTTATAAAAATATTTATATAATATTTGCTGTGCTCTGCAGTTTCACCCGCGTGCATCATAATCATCAATCATCACCATGCAGGTAAAACTGCAGGGAGATGAGTGATGAGGATGAGAATTAGCATATTAATATGTGCTATTCCAGGACCTGAAGTATCTATATACCAAATTTCACCCAAATCTGTTACATGGTGATGATTGTTGATTATGATGATGATGATGATGAAAAGTAGCCTATGTGTTTAGCTAGGGTATAAGGTATCTGTGTTACCGCGGTTTCACCCTCATGGTGATGATTATGATGAGGAAAAGTGGCTTATGTGTTATTGCAGGACCTGATGTATCTACAGACCAAATTTCATCTAAATCTGTTTTACCCACATGGTGATGATGAAAATAAGCCTGTGTGTACCATCCAGGGTAAGCTATTTGTGTTCCGAATTTCATCTAAATCCATTTAGTCGTTTTTGAGAAATTGAGCAACACATTCAAACTTTCACATTTATAATATTAGTGGGATTAAAAATATCTTTGATTGTGACATTTATTACTTTGCAATACTGGTTACTAATATGTGTTCTATCAGAGTTCAGACCGTCTTTGTACTCGGGGGGAGGCACGGAGGAAAATTTATAAGAGGATTGTTAACACACTCTAGTAAATAATAGAAAAATCAGCTAGCTGTAAGTCAAGGGAAAAGTCATCAGCTGATAAGATTCAGTAGGTGATAGATGCTGCTGCGTTACACCTTTTACGGTACCAGCTGACAAACTTTTCACTGAGATACAGCAGGCTGACATTAATTTCCAATCATAGTAGCATATAAACAATCACCAGGTAAATTTTTAGTTGAAATATATATAGGAAATCATTGAAAATATATATATTATTTTCATGTTCAAGCAGCCAGCTGACGTATAATCCACCATGTTATGGTCAGCTGACTTTGTTTTTCCTTCAAAATACTGGGTTAACTATAATCTGACAATTTTCAAATGAGAGGAAATTACTGAAAAATCTTTTTTTTCTCCATGGGTGGGAGGCAGCCACTGCCCGCCCCACCCACGGAGTCACAGCTGACGGTCGCGAGTGTTCATAGTATTAATCCTTAATGCATTTCACGAATTTTCGATTGGGAGGGACTTGGTCATGAAAATCTGTCACTGGCTCCTGGACCAACTGTTTTATTAATGGATGTGTAATAAATAGACTTGTAAGCATTTCGCTCGCTCGGGTCGCGCATTATACTGTGTCTGGTGGGGTTTTCTGATTTAGTAGTGGTAAATCATGTTGCTAAATATAAAATTGTATTAATTTACTCTTTCTTGTAAACGTATTTGCCTACATTTATTCATTCTTCGAAGGCATCTCTCTAATATTTAAAATTATCTCTTTGCCACAAATCTAAGATCCGAAGAGTCGAAATATACACAATAAATAGAGAGACCACATTCGCACAATTGAAAGAGAAACTACACGATGTTTCATTTCATGTATTCATAAATATTTTCTTAAGAATTCAAATATTTTCGAAAAAATAATTTTATATATTTCAACATATCTCCGGCAGCAAATATTACTTCAAGGCTATTGGTATGGACCCCTTTGACTCCCTCAAATGTTCAGCTCACTCAAATTCGAGCGATTTGATATAAGCTCAACCATTGGGTCTTGTTGTTTGTTCTCTTATCAAATTATATCATTTCAGGAAGTGCCAAAAAGAGAAAAATCTGTGGAGCTTAACAATGGATGTGCAAGTGATGATGTCAGAAACATGTCAGACCATGGGAGATGTGATGAGAGAAATTGATGCTGCCGGTTTAATAAGAGGACCCTTTGTCCTAACTGGAATCAATACAATCACAAACATCAACTTTGCAGCTCTATTAGAACAGCATAAGTACATACCTAGACATGTATTATACTGTAACCATATTAATCTGTATACATATGTAGGCAACTAGCTTCAAAGTTGTTATGTTTATTACAATCCGTTCTTGGTGATGCTTCTGCACTATGTTGCACAATATAATATATATCAGTAATTATTGTGACTACAGTCCAGCGATATACTGTTGTATTATATATGTATATATATTAAACCTGTTTTAGAGATGATTGATGAGAAAAAAGGAACATTGCCACTATTAGCAAACAAATTTTAAAAATTACAAATACAAATTACATTATTGCACACAGTCAAAACAAAGCTTAAAACCAGCCAAGTGCGAGTTGGACTCGCGCACTACGGTTCTGAACCATTTTCTATACAAATGGCAAAAAATCATGTCTGTTGTATGGGAGCTCCCTTAAAAATTTGTTTTTTTTTAAAAAGTTAATACAACAAAATAATTTGTGAATATTTCATGCATCTACTGCCATTATCAATATTAACCAAAAAAATAATGTTTGTTGAATACACTCAAGGCGACGCGCGAGAGCTCGTCGACTAGAGGAGTATAAGCCATAATTATAAAACAACTAGTGGTCTGCCCCGGCTTCTTAAAGGTAAAAAATTTCAAAATTAAAAATTATAGGAATCCCAATAGTTTTTTTGAAAATATAATATGCATTTGTAACCAGGGGATAGTGTAGCTTCCCAACTGTGAAAATATTTTTTTCTAATTGGTTCAGCAATTACGGAGCCTATTCAATGCAAACAAAAAAAACACAAACAATTAAATATTTTCTCTTTATAATCTTAATATATATAAATCTCGTGTCACAATGTTTGTCCTCAATGGACTCCTAAACCACTTAACCGATTATAATAAAATTCGCACACCATGTGCAGTTCGATCCAACTTGAGAGATAGGATAGTTTAAATCTCAAATTATAGTCGCAATTTTAATTTATTGCTAATTATTAGCACACTTATTACAGTCACAATTATCTGTTAACTCCAAATGATTCTAACAGATGTCGATACCTTTCGACTGGTTTGAGTAAGTAATCAATAGATGGCGCTGCTATGGTAAATCTACGAACGTGTCATATAAGCTACATTTTAACAGCATAATTACCACGTGTTGTTGACGCTATAAAATTAATGTAATATAACAAAAACTTTAGCCACAGCAACGCGTGGCCGGGTCAGCTAGTATTAGTATAGAAAACAATATATTATAATCTAAAAAAGTATTCATTAAAATCAAATCACATAAAGGGTATGTATTTATTTACATTACTATATTATAGGTTTTATGTAGAACAATTGGGCAGCAAAAAAGTTTTAATAAACATTGCATGCAATTTTAGCTAATATTAAAGTTCATTAGGTATGTTTTTGTGTAAGTACACTAGTGTTATAATCATTTTTAAGATTAGCAACCTCATCCACAATTTGCCCTTTTTGACGTAAGCAGTAGAAATAGAAAAAAGTTGTTTTAGTAGACATTGAATAATTTCGTTTTTCCTTTTGGTAGTAATTCCACTTCATCACTATCATCATCATCTCAGCCTTAGGACTTCGACTGCTGGACATTAGCCTCCTCCATTTACTTCCATAGGGACAAGATGGAAACGACCCGCATCCAGCCCTAAACTGCGGTCTTCTATTCCTTACTCATCTTAATTCCTCTTGGTTAGAAAAATTGCAACTTCGACAAAGGCAGGCCATTAATTCGAATATTTAGTTTAATACGACTTTTTTATTTTTATTTGAGTGGGTTTGTTTATATACTTACATATCAAAGCTTTTGGTACAACCTTGTTTAAGTAAATAATTTTAATTATAAAATTTAATCTCACACAGTTCTATATATATTTTCAGACAAACTTACAAGAAAGACAAAGGGGCAGCCATGACATTGGTCTACAAGCAAGTATCCTGGGAGCACCCGTTGATAACATCAGACAAGCCCATATTTTTAGCTGCCAATGGACGAACCAGCAAAGTTTTGATACACAACAAATACAAACCGAAATCTAATGATAGAACTGTGGATGTACCCTTGGTATGGCAATTTGTGTTTCAGCTGCTTCCTATTCATTATTTTTTTAAGTTTTTATTTAACAAATTAGCTTAGTAATAAGTTGATCTAATCACTCATCATAATATACCTATATTTTTTCGAAATTATCATGACTGAGTTATACTAGTTCTACGACCACCCCATTTGTGTTGTGAATTGTCTACTCTAATAATAAAGTATCATATTCTCAGGATGTCGTGTTGAACAACGCTGAAGTGAAGATGCATCATAACCTACTTGATCCTATGATTGCACTGTGCTCACAAACCGTCCCGCCATTGTTCTCTGACAACTTTGACTTCCAAACAAGGGATGATTTAATTAATGGGATTCTTATTAATGAAGAGATATTGGCTAGTTCATTGTATTACACTCTTGTCAAAAGCAATCAGTATGCTGCTGCTGTAACTAACTGGAAGACATATCAGACAATTTGGTAAGACACTAGTATAAATAATAACATACATATCATCTGTGTATATATTGTTATCTATAGGTATGACATTACTTATGTTCCAGCCGAGATATACTACACAATTGGGTGCATCCAATAACAATTGCAACCGGCTCATTCACCCAGACTGATTATATATTTTTAGGAAATCACAATTTTAAAACCAAGAGTGCCACTCTGAGCAGGTAAATAAGTAATTACATCATTGGCCTTAGGTATTAGCTACATATTTTGTATTTGTTTTTATTACGGGCTGTGGATTTTGTTAATGAATAAAATAAATCAATCATATCACAAATAAGTACATAAGTACGAATATCTTGTTCGTTTATTTCCGTAATTTTTCAGATCATGTAAGCTTATAGAAGATGTAAAAGTTGGAGAATCAACACAGATCAAAGATAACACCGTTTTAACAAGGACAATCATCGGTAATAACTGTATTATTGGTAACAATGTCATTCTTGTTGAATGCCATCTTATGAACAATGTAATAGTCAAAGACAACTCCAAGATTACTAGTACTTTCATTGATGATAATGCAGTTATAGGACGTAATTGTGTTATTCAAGGAAGAACTATCGGTAAAAACGTCATAGTGCCTGATGGCAGTATTCTGAAAGACAGCAGTGTTGTAATTCCAGATTATAATGGTGAGTAAGCGTTGAGTAGAATTGTCATCTTGCACTTCTTGGTAGTAAACTAAAATTATAATGAAAGATTTTCATTCAGTCCCTTATTCGACCTCAGCATATTTTGTGCCATCTTTAAACTTGATATTGATAAACTTGTTAGGAATATCAATAACCATTTGGGGGGTGAGCGTGGAGGAGTGTTAGTCGCATCGTACCAGCCCTTTGAAGGGTGCAAAACTGACTGGTGGTAGGGCCTCTCGAGTTCCGCCTGAACTGTTACCATCCTCCTACTGAAGTGTGCAGTTAAGTAAAATACGTTTTTCGGCACTAGTGTGGGAGAACCCCCTGGTCCTTGGGATTAGATGAAACCCTAAGACCTTTTGCATGAGAGGTGACAGTGTCGCGGAAGCCAGGGAGATCCGGTAAAATGACGGTTGTCCACTGGCCGCCCGTGAGTCATAGGGGATCCCAACTCAAGGATCACTTCATAAACTCCGCCTGTCCCGCAACTTACGCATAATCCTGAAGAGCGGCTGTCGTGCCGGAGTTGGAAACCGGAGTGGATCCCGTCAGTCGTTCACAGGGGAGACCGGGGGCCCTTTCGTCTCCCGTGGCACCAATTCACTCCTCTGCCTTTACGGTTTGCTCAAGGTCGTAGAGTCCCGAGAGCGGTGGCCATGTGTGCTAAACTCCCCTTTCCTATTTGCTCTGAAAATCTCCCTATGGTTAATAAATATAAAAAGAGCGTTACCACTCGGGCCATTCACACAAACTTAAATGAGGTTCATTACCACCTCGAATCTAGAAAACCTGCCCTGCTCTTTTTAACGGGGACACAAATTTCTAGTCCCGGCGAAACGTTCTCCGAGATAGCTTTATACCTCGTGCTGGAGTGTGTGTATACGTCCGGGAAGACGTTTGCTGTCGTCGACATTAAGAAGACCGTGATCTGTCCACTCTATGGCTTCGCACGGGTTTCGGGGGTAGATCCCGAATCTATACGTGCCTCTACAGGTCACATAGCGGTGACACTAAGACAACTCGATTATTTGAACACATCGCCAGAGGAGCTGATGAAGTGCTAGAGCAGCACATTATCGTCATCATCTCAGCCATAGGACGTGCACTGCTATGGCTGATGATGACAGTATCTAGAATTACTAATATATTTATAGAAAGTCAACTGCTGGAAATAGTACCTACCGCTTTTTTAGTCTTCCCAATTTCTGTGCTTAAGTTGCAAGTGATCTGACAACAACTTATTCTTTACTTTTTTCTTAGCTACGGACAACAGTTTTTATATTTCATAGTTACAATGATGTCCAGCGAGTTCCAAACTAAGCGAAAGCTCGTGTCCTAGAACTCTTGAGATGCGACATTTCCTTTTATGAAACTATACTAAACGTTTGTGGGTGCAATACAATCAGCGAGTAAAAATTTAAGAAATTAAATAACCAACTTTACATTTTAGTAAATTTTGTGGTTTGATTACATTAAGTACTGAAGAATTAGTGTTATAATTAAACTAGGAATGTAACTAGGTAAATTATAACAATATGTAACATATTCTTACATTTACTTTCAGAAAAAACCCAAAAAATATCTGTGTCTGACAATGCTGAATCGGAAAATGAATCATCAGGATATGGAGATGACGAAGTCATTGGTTTCGATAAAATATGGAGTGATAGCGAATCCTGCTACTCTTCCGATAGCAGTGCAGAATCTTCCATTGCCGACTCACCAGTTCCTGATGATACTAATAGTAAGTCATACAATCATGAAAACCTCTAAAATATTTTTGTTTCCAGCTAGAAATATTTTGTTTCTTGTGATCTATACTACTGCACGGCTAGTAGGTTGATTAACTGTCTAGTATTGTAATGATTTATGGTAAAGCAGTTTCCCCAAGGTCAAAATACTGAATTTACATTATGAATGTAGGGTAATACTTACCAGACTTAAATACTAAGACTGCACATTACTTTCTGAGCTACAGAATGTGTACCTATAACTGAGGTAGAATGGGAAGTATCCCATTCTACTTCAGTTATAGTACAAGTACTATACACTACTTGTAGAATATTAAATAACTTGTTAAGTCGGTACCATGATAGTTCAAAAGTAACTATTATCAAAATATTGTGCTTGTGGTACCGAGTTTGACAAGTTATTTCACACTTTTGAGTGTAGAAGTCGGATCCCTTTTTTATTTTCAACCTTTTTTGCAGTGACCTTTGTTACTCGCGGGATCAGTACCGATTCTCTTATTAAAATCATTAAATTTTCACCGATCTCTCCACCCCCAACTATAATGTCATCGACGTATGGGGAGCACTTTTCAGTTATTGTAGTGTAACTCAAAAACAGTTTGACCAATTTTGATGGAAATTACGAATAAACGAGTCCACACGGGAAGCACCAGTTTTCAAATAAAAGAAAGATCGAAATCGGTTCACCCAGTCAAAAGTTCTGAGGTAACAAAAACATACTCAAAAAAAGGAGGAGGTTCTCAATTCGACCGAAGTTTTGAAGTCGTTTAAAAATAAGTTGGATACTTACAGTACTTCACCTACCGCACCATTACTATATACTGCAATTTTTATAAATCCGACACTCGACCAACATTGCAATGACTGATTTTCTAGCACAAGGCTACATTCTAAAAGTTACCCATAAGTGCCTTGTACCTCACCTTTGAATATTCTACAACTAAGTATGATCTATCTAGCATGCACATTGACCTCACAACAATTTGGTACATAACTAGTATGGTTTAATTGAGCTAAGTGTATTAGAGTGTTATTTTGCTAATACTTAAATCAACTCACTTATCATTCCTCTTTCTGTCCCAAATTATTTACCCATCTCTTATTTAAAAAAAATATATGTTTTATCTATTGATACAAATCATTACAGTTTTCCTGCAAGAAGTTGTTGACAGCCTAGCAAGAGGCTACGAAGAAAAACTAAAATGTGACTACCTTATCTTGGAAATTAACTCATCAAGATATGCTTATAATATTCAGTTACATGAAGTTAACTTCTTTGTTATCCGAGCATTGCTGAGTATACCAATATTGTCAGAGAGCAAGAATATCATGGCTACTGTAAAGGATATTCTGAACTTCTTTAGGCCTATTCTATCAAATTATATCAAATCGAAGCCTTCAATAAAGGATTGCTTGAGAGCTGTTGAAGTAAGTTGTGTTCTTTTTCTTATTCGACTGACCATGGTGCCAATTCGGTCATAGAAAATTGAGTAGATTTGGTAACATCAAAGTGTTCTTCCAGAGAACACTCATAGGTGACACCTACCTACGCCAGTAGCTGTTTCAAATAGGGTCCAGATCTTGCTTAAGACATCCAGGACTGCTTAACATGTCCTCTCATGACTCTTGGTTGTAAATGGCACTATTAATTTCACCATTCCAAGCTAAAGAATTCACAAGTATTAGCATATTGCAGAAACTATTATGTAGGTAAAGATCACAGGTAGCTGCCGTAAGCTTTGGTTCTGATGCAGTGCAGATGTCATCTAAGAATACCACAGATTTTAATATAATTAGAATGAGGCACAGTTGTTAACGGCCAGGTATACCTAGTTAATTTTATTATCTGAAACATTTTTGTCAACTTTCTAGGAGAGCTGTATCCAATGTGAATGGCTGAATGATAAATGTGGCCACATAATACACATCCTCTACGACGCTGACGTTGTTGATGAAGATTCTCTGTTGGAGTGGCACAAGGAGTTGGAAACAAACAGTAGCCCTATACTGAAGCAGGCATCTATTATCAAATTCTTTGACTGGCTGCAGGAAGCCAGTGAAGAGAGTGAATCTGATTGAACTGAAGTGTAGTTTGTAAATAAAAGATATCTTATTTCTTGTGTAATTTTACTTTTGTATATGTGAAGTGCATGATCAACGACAATTAGTAATAGGTATGTGCCTTATGTAGGTATTAATGCTAAGTTACTTTGGGTTACATAAATTAGGGTATATAATGTTAAGTCAAACTGCTAACAATCTTACATAATTAGGGGACATAGTTTAGCAAAGTCTAGTGGTCCACAAAGTAAGCAGTTGTCCCATTGATGTATTTCTAATCTGGATATTACGATTATGAATTAATTGAAATTCTACAGATAATAATTTATTATGATTTCATCGTATTGTAGCATATTGTTGGAATTGTACTGTTGAGAAATTGCGAAATTTGTTGATGTCAAATGATGTTGGTTCACATGGAGAATGCACTTTAATTTGCCTCATGTGGGTGTCTCTGCCATTTTGATGATTGCTTAATACTGCTATTTGAACCATGTATGCCCTGATGGGTCTGTCATGAATATCTTTAATTGGTATCATCTCCCAACCTATAAAAAAAGTATAAATTAAATAGGTATTCAACATTTCCACTACAGATTTAGGATTTGATATGATAAATATGGCATATATTAAAAAGGAATGTAAAGCCAAATACACACCACTATGTAATGTAAGTATATAATAACAATGAATAAATGAGTCTCCCTATTATGTTGATATTAAGTGAGTCTTTGAAGTATAATACTTACCACTTGGTTCTATGAGTTCAATGACTTCAATCTCTTGCAGGTCATTAAAATGAGTTCCAGCTCTAATAGAAATTCTACTTGGGGTGTAACTTTCATCTAATTTGTAGTCTGTATAAATATAGATATGTGAGACCATAGTTTTCCTTTGGAACTGTATGTTGACTAAATGTGGAAGCTGTCCATCGGACTGCCAATATGTGTCCATGCAGTCATCCCGTAACTGATCTATGCCAAAACCTTAAAGAAAATAATTATACAATTAGAAAACATATGACTAGTTTTTTATGAGAACTTTATAGAGCTAGTGTTACTACAATCTCACTTGATGGTCAGTGATAATGTGGTTGAAGGTGTAACTACTAGACCTAGAATGTTTACTGGCTCTGAGGGTCTGCTGTGGGCTACTTGACAGACACTATGTGTTCGGTGACAGTTTCTCAAACCTAAGGGTGATAACTAGCGAAGCAGATACCTACTCGAAAGTACCATACTATACCACCATGCTGAGAATTTGATAAACACCGTTATCAAATTCAGCCTGCACCGGAAACAACTCATTGTGGGAATTAAATCACCGTCACGTCAGTTTGACAGCCGACGCTGCTATCGTTAGGCTATCATCACTTCAACATATAACTACTTAAGGTTTTCTGTCTGTGAACAGTATCGAGGTAGTTTCTGGTTACCTGGTTTGCACGATGAAAGACTCCAAATAGCATGATTGCCTACTTCTCGCACTGTCCCAGACCTCTCGCTCACCAAAGGGTCTTTTTCAGAAGCCATTATTTTTAATCAAAATAGGCTTTTGAATGGAGGTATCAGAATTCAGACGGTGAGGTTTTTTGTTTGTGAATGAAGAAAGAAAAATAAAAATACCAGGCTCGTTAAAGGGAGATGTCAATGTCAAATGCAGTTTATTTTGTGATGTCAATGTTAGGACTGACAATACTGACATTAACATTCTTGTCTGTAGCTAAGACTGTCTGTGGTCTGGCCTGTGGGCAATCTAAATCGTTGTACGTTTAAGCAAACTCGACTAAGAAGTCGACAATATCGACTAAGAAATATTTCGTTCAGGGTTACGGTTTCGTTCGTACGGTTTTGCACTATATGATCTTTAGAAATCGCATGTTAATTTAATTTCTACTAATATTATAAATGCGAAAGTTTGTGAGTATGGATGTATGTTTGTTATTCTTCCACGCCTAAGCGGCTGGATGGATTTGGTATGGAGATAGCTTATATTTTTGCCGTGGTTTTACCCGCGTTCATGGTGATGAGGACCACCGCAATCTGGCCGCGTAAACTCACCTGAGGATGAGCATCGGACATGCTCGAAACCTAGGTCGAAACTTCGACTATAAACGTGAGTAAAGCCGGATACTACATCTATATAATAATGTGTCAAACTCACGAGAATTTCCCACCAAAATAATGCTGGATGACAGAGTCCTACAAATGGCTCACGTCATCTTGGGGGATTCTGAGATCGAGACTTTTTGGAAACACTGGAAAGCATCGAAGATACAATGGGTCAATGGAGTTCCAGGATGCGGGAAAATAACTTGGCTGGTACGACTCTTTGATGTGGATAAGGACGTTATCGTAACGACAACAACAGAGGCAGCTAAGGACCTGAGGGAGAAGCTAGCGTACCGAATCGGATACCTAGTCAAAACCAAGGTGCCCACAATGGCTTCGGTCCTCGTAAATGTATTTTAGTAAAAAATCAGCTCCCACTGTAATGTTTCTCAATAACAAACTAACTTCGCCGTAGCAAGTAACTTTCTCAGCTGTGTAACAGTCTCATTTCCCAACGAAACTGTTCTGTAAAGCTCGCATAAGCATCTGAAGCTATGCTCACGGAAGGGTGTAAACAAAAAAAAAACTTTTTTTTTAAATCTACTTACTTTAGCTATAAGATAATTCTTTATTCCGAATTAAGTAGGTACAAGTTGTCCACTAACTAATATATTTTTTAAAGTATGTATAAATGTAACAAATTCCTAAAAAATGGCACGGACCAGAGAGTCTAAGGAGAATCGTTTCAACGAATTTCTTCTTTCAAAAAAAGGAGGAGGCTCTCAATTCGACGCGTATGTTTTTTTTTTATTTATGTTTGTTACCGCATAACTTCCGACTGGGTAAACCGATTTTGATCGTTCTTTTTTTATTTGAAAGCTGGTACTTTACCGTGTAGTCCCATTTACATTTCATCAAAATCGGATGAGCACTTATTGAGTTACAAGTCAAAAACTGAAAAATGCGTGCCTATACCTACACGATATTATACCGCATAACTTCCGACTGGGTAAACCGAATTTGATTGTTCTTTTTTATTTGAAAGCTGGTGCTTCCCGTGTGGTCCCATTTAAATTTCATCAAAATCGGAAGAGCACTTTTTGAGTTACAACTTTGAGAATCGAGATCCCAATTGATACTGTGGCGGGCGCAACATGTGCGCTTGAAATAATTTTCGTCTTGTCCATATTAATTTTAAGGCCCACCATTTGGGAAACTGTTGAGGCGTTCGAGCATCGTGCTGAGGTCTTCCATCGATTCTGCTATCACCACAATATTGAGTGCCCGCCATCTTGTGCTCCCAGTGAACGGCAGCCATTGTTGTACGATTCCCAGATGAGAGGATGTATTAGCAATGTAGTAATGTTTTATAATTTGTTGTTTATTGCATTGCAGTATAACTAAAATTGTATGGCTCGTTAAAAGATGTACCTACTAGTAGTACGAGTCCAGAAATAAAAAAAGAGATAATTGGCGCGATTTTTTCTTGGTCTTGGCGGAATGTTTCAAAAAGAGTAATAAAAATTTCAATTCACTTCACACTCCTCTGAAAATAAGAGTGTTAAATGTGACATAACTTGGTGTTTGATCGCTGATGGATTTATTTAGGTAAGTTTACTTACGTAGGTACCTGATTTGCACTGTTCGCTTAGTTAATTTCAATACCTTGGTACTCTAAGGCTTGCTGAGATACATTTCATGCGTGTCATATTGTCAACTTAATATTACATGTAGGTATTTATGTTTATGTACATTTAATTCAGTGTAGATTCCTAAATATGTTGTAGGTACGGCCTACGGGTATATACTTATACAATGGAATTTATTTATTTATATACATTAAGAATGACAGTTGCTTTCTTGGCTCATTTACCTACATGTTTTTAAAGGTGTTTTATTTATTCTTTTTATTCTTTATTCAAGGAAATATTACCTATCTATATTTCCTAACACTGTCTTATGATTTAATCACAAATAAAATTATCTAAGACTTAACTAATTAAAAAACTAAAAAACTAAAATTAAAATGTATAACTAGATAAATTTGGGTGAATGTTTGATTCGGGCAGCGAAATCCAAACTTAGTAACTAGGAGTAGCCTGTATCTTGGTAATGTTTTAGCAGGTATTTGTTAACTTTTTTGCGTTATTAAAGGTTTTAATTCAACATAGTTTCAAAACTAAATAATCTAGCGCGCATTGATATCCGACACACAAAACATAATATTAACTTTGTTATGCACCTAATGGGTCACTTATGCGTGCCTATTGACATATTCGACCAAAAGGACAAATAGGGAGGCCTTGCAAAATTCCTAATTGTCTCACATTCCCGATTTTCACATACTTACCTAGGTCACAACTACAATCAGTGGAACGTTTTCCATAACACTTTTTTTCATAATATACTAAGTTGTGCCATCCGGTTTCACTTGCGTGGGCGATCATTCCTGTTACCGTACGTTTCTATGCAATTTTCCTTTTTTCATTTCCGTAAGAATCTTCTACAAAGTATTAGGTAACTTAAAAACCGGCCAAGTGCGAATCGGTCTCGCGCACGAAGGGTTCCGCACCATTATCTATAAAAACGGCTTATAAGTCACGTTTGTTGTATGGGCGCCCCCTTAAATATTTGTTTTTAATTAAGTTAGGTACTTATAAAACAATTTACCCCATTTTACTCCCGAGTTTTGGTGGAATTCCCGAAAATCCGTTCTTAGAACACATCTACGTACTAAAACAAATACCTACACCCTCCAAATTTCATAAACGTAAGACCAGCCGTTTGGGCGTGAGTTCCCTTTTCGGTATAAACTTTCAACCCCAATGGCATTCCCCTTAATGCACCCTTGGCAAAAGTTTTCATCCTTTACATATTAACCATTTAATGAACTGCTAATATAACTTTCAAGACCTTAACTTCATAAAAAAAGGCCTGTCCAGATAAACTTTCAACCCCCATTGCACACCCTTAATCCCCTCCTGGCATATTTTTTGAGAACTATTTCTTATTTTTCATTTACTTTACACATATACCTATACTAAATTTCATTGCTAGAAGTTAAATAACAAAGAAGTGTCATACAAACCTTTTAACCCTATTTGACCACTTTAGGGATGGAATTTCCATAAATCCGTTCTATAGTATACCCTACACGTCTACATACTAACACAAATACACCCTCCAAATGTCATATCCTTAAGAGCAGAAGTTTAGGCTTTGCGTTGTCATAGACCAGTCAGTCAGGTCAGGATCAGGACAAAGATTATTATATAGTATTAGATATACGAATAGAAAGGTATGCAAGAAGACATAGATCTCATCCCAACTCTACCAGTAGGACCGGCGGTGGAGCGGCGCCGGCGCGGGCGCCGTCGTGTTCGTACATATCGTAGGTAGGGACTCCTCCTACACAGCAGGAAAGCTCAAGGAAACCAACAAACAAAAATGTAAACAATATACATAACTAGCTGCGCCCCGCGGTTGTACCCGCGTGGTGATAAAAAACGGTGATGATGGTGATGATAAAATAAGCCTATGTGTTAATCCAAGGTATAAGCTATCTCCGTACCTAATTGCATCTAAATCGGTGTAGCCGTTTGAGCGGGAAGAGGTAACAAACATTACATTAACAAACACACTTAAACACATTCGCGTTTATAATATTAGTAGGATTATATAGTGTTGTGCTGTTGCAAATTAACATCGGCAAAATCGTTAGTATTTTTTGTGAACAAATATCCAAATAATTTAATCGTTGATTATTGACGTGAACTAATTTAAATGAAGTGTCGTGTCACTTTGACATTGCGATAATTTAGGTATAGGTATGGCAAAAACTAAATCAGGTACCAGGTCAGGTATTAGTTATGAGTATAATATAATTATTTAGGTTTTTGTTCTGTTCATCAGTTATTATTTTGTTGGCACCAGTACTGACCATTCATGATTTTTATAACAATTATTATTTTAATAATTCCGTGTATTGCCGCGTGTTAATCGACACATATGTGTAAAAGTTACCTTGAAGTTATTTTGTTTTAAATAGTCAGACTAATTGCATTAAGCTACAAACTTGATTCCACCCTAGGTTGACAATATATTGTAAACTCTAATTAGCGGTCACGATGTGGCTTCTGGCAGTATATTAGCCTACCTACTTAATTCGAGGATGGCATGTGGCACGGCTGGGAACTGCCCACTCCGAGAATCCCAGACGGACACCAAATGTTCGGCTCAGTTCCGGGCTTGCACATATACATTTGAATAGATATTAGTCAAAATGGTATCTTCCAACTTGTACAAAATATGAAAGGAGGCACCTTTGGTTGCTTTGGTGAAGACTATTCTATAGTATGCATAGGTATTTATAGATCTTTATGTAACTTATGTGGAGTAAATAGAAATAACCAGAACTCAAAAAGGGGGTGTATTAAGTTTCTCTTATGACTGTATCTTTGTCTATGGCATCGTATAACTACCTATATAAAAGATCATTCCTCTATGAAAAGTATAGAAGTTATATCGATGAGGGCGGCGCGGTCTCAT
The DNA here is from genome assembly GCA_934044485.1 of Apeira syringaria. Lineage (NCBI taxonomy): Eukaryota > Metazoa > Arthropoda > Insecta > Lepidoptera > Geometridae > Apeira > Apeira syringaria. Next base: position 19,720,490 of record OW203663.1, on the reverse strand, counting down.
TCTAATCGTTAGTTTAGGGTAACTTTCTTTAATACTCGTATAAGGTCATTCGATAAAGCAACTTTTTTGTCAGGTTAAGTAGGTTACATGAAAATCTATCCAGACATAAATAGTTAATCAGCTGTCTTGTAGGCATTTCGGGGACTCTTTGTAAAGCTTAAATTTAATTCACTTGTGTCTTTGTAGAAACTGAAAGAAGTATTTTAAGTAGGTAGGTAAGTAATTATTCATTCATTCATAGCAGCAATAGGACGTCTAGCATAGGGGGATTTGCCAATACTCGCCACGCTTGGCAGGCGGGTTGGCGAGCGCAGTGTGATTTCCTATCAGAAGGCGCTGCTGCCCACCTTCTGCTATATGATCCCTTAGCCGACTCTTCGGCACCCATGGGAAGAGATGGGGGAGTACTATTCTAGGCCAATACCACCACGGCACCAAAAAGTAATTATAATTATTGCATATTCAGTTAAAGTACATTCTTTTGCTCACGGGCTATACCTTTTTTGTTAATAGGTCAATATAAAGTTTTCGCTAACGCTGACGCACTGGGAAATCGAAGGCAATACGTAAAGGTAAAGATATAACAAATCTGTCGAATTTTATATCAGATAATAATCATAATAATAATAATATGGGACAACATTCACACAAGGTCTTCAGGTCCCAAACTAGGCAGAGCCTGTGCTATGGTAACCTGATGCCTGATATCTATATAACGCAAATTTGCTAGATACGTTTACAAGCGCATGTTCGTTTACTATCCGTATCTATTTCCATCGCTCTTTGTGTCGGCTATGGATTGGAAACACTAGAACTCAGACTGAAATTACTACTATTGGTTCACTACTGCGAACTACTTCGAAATGAAGTTAATAACCCGACGGTGCTGAGTGAACTTTCACCGTCCGTCCCCAACCTTAGGCGTAGCAGGCGTCGCCAGCTCCAGATGTTACTACGTCCCATATCAAGGACTCGTCACGCTAGCCATGCCACACAGCGGGCTGCTATTACTTAATTTCTTTAATCTCTTACAAAGCATACCTAATAATTGGATTTGTTTGCCGATACAATTAGAAATATAGAAACTAATATGAAATTATTTTTGACCCATTATCTAAGGTAGTTAGTGCTTTAGCCATGCTGTTAGCTTACTATCTATTTTAATAAATAAAATATAAATTGGCACTTATTTATGGGTAGTACAATATAGCTCGTACAATAAAATCACCTGTTTGGCCTCGTATCAACAAGTACGGGCACATAAAATCTCTTTGCTTTCAATCATAGAAAAAGAAATTACACTCATCTGTCGACTGTCATGCGTTAGCATCATATAATATATATATAGTTTGTAGACTGTCATCTGTCATAATCACTGATTAGAAAGCGAAAATTTCGTCCAAACTTATGGATACATCCAACAAAAACTGATTTTTTATGAAAAACCAGTGAGCAAAAACTAAGTTAATAACAAGTGTAAACAAACAAGAACTCCCTGCAAGATAATAAAAAAAACATGGGTTTGGGCAAAAAGCAATTGGAACAACTGACTGGGTTCACTGTATCTTTCGTAGCTTACGCGTTGACCGGAGTGGTAGGATTATTTTATCTCACTGATTGGAAACCTGTCGTCACCTTCATTCCATTCTACAACATACCATTTAAAAATGAGAAGAAGAAACCTGGTTGCGACTAAAAGAATAATGATTACCCCAATGAAACAGTATTAATAAATAATAAATACTTTCAAGTAAAAATGAGAGCAGGTGATCTTAGTGAAAAGGAGCAGAATATAATAATAAAGTAACTCCGGAGGGCATGGTCGCAGCACGCGTCGAATACTATACATTAGGAGTGGAGAAAAGAGAATGGAATTATAATAATGACCGGTCCAAGATCAGGTGTGTTCGGATTTGTATTTAGAATGTCAACCGGGTATTGCGCACGCAGCCGGCGCACGCGCAGCTGCCGTCGTCCCTCCGCCCTCCGATCACCGGGCGCCCTCCGTACAAATAGCAAACAGGACCTCATGTATTGTTATTTTTATTGTACTTTATTTGTCCATAATATGAATTTTTTGTAATGTAAATTGAAGCATTAAAGTGTGAATGTGCACCTGGATTTATTTGAATATTTGTAGATAATGAGTCACCTCCTTAGTGAGCCTGAAACAACAAGGTAGGCTAAACACAAAGAAAATAAGATTCCTTACTAAGTATGTCTTCTTGTTCCTCGCTCGTTCTCGTTATTCGTTGGCCTTCACAATGACGTGGCGCCACGCGATCCGGTGGCGGACATCATCTTCCGTGGCACCCGATGTTTTGAGATCTTTATTCGTTCGTTGGCCAGGTCGTAGGAGGTTGTCCTCTACTCCTTTTCTGTATTGTCATGGCAAGCACTTTTTTACGACGTGTCCTTGAGATCTTCGTACAAAGTGTCCTCACCATCAAAATCTGGATTCGGTAACTTTATCATTTGAAATTCGTACATATCATATCATGTAGCCTCATCTTATTTCTAATAAAAGTAAGCTTATACATTTGGCTATGTGATCGACAACCCCACACTATTCTTATAACGTTATAAAATGAGCGTAAATTATAATATTACTATTATTTTATTTTCCACACAGGATCCATACAATTACTTAGGGGAAAAAGGGGAATGCGGGAAATCTTCTATTTCTTATGCAATCACAGCGACTTAAATAAGAAAAGCAAATACAAATACAAATATATTTATTGGCACAAAAGACTTTCAATACATGATAGCTAGCTATAACATGTGATTAACGATCACTGCGGTCGACATCTTCAGTGGTTCAGGTCCGAACGGCGACAGTGATCGACGAAACGTCTGGCACACAAGTTTCACTTTAGACCACGGCCAAACAGCCCAGAAACAATACATACAACATGCAACGCCGGCCGTGAAAGCCTTAGAGTTTACTTTTGTCGGTGACCTTCGTTCTTCTACGAATCTCCTCATTTCTGATTTGGTCGCGTTGAGTTACCCCGAGCATAGCCCTCTCCATTGGTCGTTCTGCAACGTTGAGAAGAAGAAGTGACGAGACCACGTTTCGGTTCCATATGTCATCATCACTGGTATCAGTCACTCGGAGATTCCTAATCGATTGAACTTATATTACCAGTACTCAAGCATATATAAAAATTGAATTGATTTTACATTTTACATGTAGCAACGAATAATTCATTGCGCAATGAAGGCTTCACCATTTACTAAGCTGACAATTTTGCGTTTTCTCAACATATAGTTTAAAGTCCAACATGTCTAATAAACTTAAAAAACAAACACTTCAGAGAACAGTACATAAAAGTTAATTTTAATTAAACTAAAATGATTTCTGTGATTATTGGGATTACTATCAAAATGAAACAACTAACAAAATTTAGCCGTGTTTAATTAATTTGTTTTGATTACGGAAAATAATCCTTATTATTTACATGCTTTTGTGTAATAGTGTTCTGTACTGTTTAGGAAAAGTAAAAAACGTCGGGATCAAAACAATTTAAAAAAAATCAGTTTAAAGTTTTTTTTTGAAATTTTAATTCCACAGTCATGTTCATGCCCATGGTTATCCTTTAATTTCACATACATAATTATCACGACGGAAAATATTTATTCCATATTTTCATACCTACAAAATTCATTCTTCTTAACTGGCTTTAAGATATTTGGCATTTTTATATATTTATATAAATGGCAACAATAAATAAATGGATGTTCATTAAATTATTAAAAAAAATCATTCTAATTACGTCAACATTTTTTTTACCAAAAAAATGGAACCGACTTCAACACTTAAAAGTATGAAATAAAAAAAAACATACGGGTCGAATTGAGAACCTCCTCCTTTTTTTGAAGTCGGTTAAAAATTGGTAATTCCCTTCGAGCATTTACCAGTTATCAATGCTCTAAGGGAAGTTTCATGTAAAGTTTTAAGCCCATTTAGTCTTTGTCCCTCAAATGTCGTTTATTCGCGGTGAATACTTTTTATATGTACTTTATAGATCTAGCATTCGATCGACTACTATCTCACTTGGTCTTCGACGATGTGGTCGGAGGTGTAATTACGCTAAACCAAGCTGTCAAGGATAGCTAGCTACTTGATCACGCTGTGTGCTTGGCGACACTTTTCAAACTTAAGGATACTGGCTCGTTAGGCACAACGTATACTGGAAAGTATCCTACAATCATGGTAATTAAAAATGAAAACCCTAAAACCTACTCGCCAAATATAACCTGAAAGTTTTTTCAGAATTCGTATAAGTCCAGTTATCTACGTAGAAATATACCTACTAGGTAGCTACGATATAATAACACACTCTTTAGTCACCTTTCAATAAATAATCAAAAGATCGAATTCAACAATTTCGCGATCAGCAATGTAATCAAAAACTGATCTTTACGTGTAGCATTATTTAGGGGTCGTATTAGTCCTTACTTCGTGTGTGTAAGATCGGAGATCGAGCTACACAAAACCCTCTCACAGATTGGGTATCAGTGACAGCCAGGGAACAAAATGGACGGTAGTAGATTAGTGAGTAGTAACTATTGAAATCCACAATAATAGGGTGACAGAGGGGGTGAGGAGCGCAGGGTAGCCGCGTTCCAATACAGTCCTGCAAGGCAAGCAAGCGGCGCGCCGCTCGCCGCTCGCCGGTCGCCAGTACTCGACACTTATCTGTGAGCTGCTCACGGAGCGGTCGTGCCGTGCGCCTGCTCACCTGGCAATTGTAAACAAACTTTTTGCGCGAAACTCGAGCCATCCCGCCGTATACTTTATCGAACTTAGTGAATTGTGCTGTAGATACTTGGTGTTCCGAATGGATTTGTCGTGTGAAGAGAACATGCAGAGCCCGGGGAACAGCGGTGGTGCAAGAGCCGTTGACATGTGCGTCGCAGGTCCCGACCGTGCCCTGGACAAGGATCCTCGGGTTATTCTGAATCTGTTGACCTTGGAGAGGACCCACGCCGTGCACACAGACTACTTTCAAAATGTCCAGATTGATATTCAGCCTTTTATGAGGAAGGTTGTTACAACTTGGATGCTAGAGGTAAACATACTAACTTTTAGTTGTTAATTAGCTAATGCATGTTGAGTTGATTATATGTATAAGTATTGGAGTCCTATGATCATTATGAAAGTAAGCAGTAATGAAACAGCAAGGCTAGTAACAAGAATACAATAACGTCAACAATTGCAAGTCGCAGGAAGGTGTCAATGCACCTAAAGTCATTTGTTTAATCAGCTGATTTATAATGACCACCTTCTTTTTTGTTCATTTTTGTAATGGTACATCATTCGATTATGGTACTGATCATGATGTACGGTACTAATAGAAAGATAATGCATGTTTAGGTTATTTGTAAATGTCTGTTTAGTTGCCATTAACATTATTTGCGTAGGTTGATTACAACTTTTCTCAAGTAGGTACTTAATTTTTTTTGATATTCCTCAATAATTTATTATAAATATTGAAAATGAGTACATTTTATACTCAGTACCTAAATCAGATTTATTATATTTATATTAACATAATTAATTATTTATATGCTAATTGGTTTCGCGAAAATAAGCTTATATTATTTTATAGATATGTTCCGACATTTTTTATTTTTAATTATATACATGTTGATGACATGTTCCGGGATAACTTGTATCCTATGTGTTATATATATTTATTATATATTGCAGGGTTTAACCTATGTCCATACCAGATTTCATTGTAATCGGTACAGCCGTTTGAGCGTGAAGGAGCAACAGAAGTTTTTGAATTATTTGCTTATCCCACGGGAATAGCAATTATTATCGGGATGAAAAGTATCCTATGTATTAATTTAGAGTTTACCTAATCTACCTCCATACCAAATTCCATCGAAATCGGTGCAGTGGTTTGAGCGTGAGAGAGTAACAATCATGCACACATACAAACTTTCGCCTTTATAATATTAGTGGGATTTAGATGACTTTTTGAGAAATCTCAAGTTTGCGGAAGCTGAGGGATTAACTACCGTGACATACCTGCCCACTTCGATGCCACAACAAGCACAGATATATTTTTAAATCGATTGTTTTGGACATAACCGCATAGATACAGGGATGACAGATCCCTTTTTCAGTTAAACTTTATTTATAGTATATTTAGTTTACTTTTATTTAAAGAAAATTTATTTAGAATCACTAAGCACGACTTGAACCTGACGAAGCAGGACTTTTACGAATATTGAGGCGTAATGATTTATAATTACCTTGTTCGAAGACTAGCGAAGCAATGATATCTCAGAGTTATCGCGAAGATTGATCAGGCGGTCGGTGGAATGAATTTCAGGTGCGAGATTTTACAACATGGTAGTAGGGCAAACTGTGCCCGCCTGCATAGCTACCGCCCTCAAGAGTAAAACTGTCTCGAAGGACCTATTTACCTTCGACCGCATCATGATCATAATTCGTCATGTTACCATTCAATGAGAGTAATTTTAAACGTTCATTTCTAAAAAAAGGAGTTGGTGTCTAACACAGTTACTCTGTTTAGTAGACTTTGAGTTGGGCCCATCTCAAATGTTAGAAAGACTTTCTCAGTGCTCACGCATCAATGACAATGACCTCCTCGCATCGTTTCACAGTGACGCAACGGAGTAGGTAGGTACCTACCTAATCTGTTCCGAAGTATTCAGTTTCTGTGTTCCCGGCTGCGTCAATTTGTGGGCATGGGAATCGTGATAAAAACGTTTATGATTCAGTGTTTCATAACTGGATGGTGGCGATAAACATCACACTGCACTGCATCGTAATTAAAGTTTGGTTTCAAACATTAAAAAGCTCGTTTTAGAGTACTCTTTAATAGAAATTCCACACAAAATTGTGAACTTTTCATGAGTTTCTTTTACTATATTTGAAAGAGTCTAAGAGTTGTTTCCTAGCCACTCTTCATTGAGATTCTGTTTTCTGAAGCTTTCTTGCTGAAGCTACACGAACTGGATGAGGTACAGATGTGTATCAGATAGGTGTATGAGGAAGAATTCCAGCTAGGCTAGTTTACCAGTTAGATTAACGTTCCTTTAAATGGGTAACTCTAATTACCATATGGTAAAATATGTTGTGCAGCATTCTAGCGATATATTTGAGTTTGTACACGTTGTATCCGTTAGCTGACTAATAAGACATTCATAAGGAAAACCATTCAACGCGAACGCTAGGTTCGACTCGTATTACTTCAACTTGTACATTTTAAATAATGCTTTTTCGAGAAATCAATGTTCTCGGTAGCGGGCAGGTCGAGCCAGGTTTGCCAGGATCGGTATGTCAAGGCGACGAGGACGGTGCATGTGTAGGTGCGCGAGGGTCTATTATGGGCAAATGTGGATACGTTTTTCTATAAGAACAATGTATAATCCGATAATTTAGGTATCATTTTATGCTGGCAAGTGTTCTAGTCTGTGAAATGGTAAATTATCGTGGTCCTCTGATGCAGTCAATAATTTTTCAGGTGTGTGAAGAGCAACAATGTGAAGAGCAAGTGTTTCCATTAGCTGTGAGCTACATGGACCGGTTCCTCGCCCAGCGCGCCATCTCGCGGCAGCAGCTACAGCTTCTGGCAGTTACATCTCTTCTCCTCGCCTCCAAGTTCCGTCAGTGCCACCCCCTCTCTGTGGAACTTCTCTGCGCGTATACTGACAACTCTGTCTACCCACAAGAAGTCAGGGTAAGAATAACTTTATACATGTTAGCATTTATATCGGTAACGTCGATTACTATCTATGACGTAACTATCTATCTCTTCATTGCTTGTCTTTTGTATCTTTAGAACTCCTCGCGTTTCAACGAGTGTAAACACTCCACGCTATCGGAAAGGTGAACAAGAGGTGAAAGCCGAGATGCTTTACATTCATGGCCACCAATGTCGATAATCGCTTTTCAGCTACTCGCATTCTTTTTCTATCAGTGCCACACACTGTCAGGAGAGAAGAAAGTAAGAGTAAATAATGGTCCTAATAACATGATGAGTAAGAATGACTTGACATTTGCGGGCTAGTACCCCTCAGCCACGGAAGAGACTCTTTTGTAGTATCAGCTATATAGTTTGCAACACGAAGTGGCGGTAAGGAATAACTTATTGAGATATATTTTTTGTAGCATATTTATAGTCGTTGCCAAGATTATTCAGTGCTACGCTCTGGCAGCACTCAGCTTTATTGGTCACCAATAAGATTGATTATTTTTATTTTTCCTACTACACATCTTCCAGATGTATATGTCTGTCGGCTAAGAAGACTATTTTTTGTCTCCAATTTCTGCCAGTGCGAACCAGCTACACTTCACGTCGAGCTACACTTCGCGCTTGCATGATGTTGAGGATCAGAAACTCCGAAAAATGTCAGAAACTCTTGGCTCTGTATTTGTGCTCTGCGCTTCCTTATTCTGTTAGAGGCACTCACTGTCTGCGGACCCTGCGTACACCCTTGCAAAACTTACTACCCCGACGACTAATTATACGGTATCAAGTTTCATCATTTCTATATGTGGTATGCGCACTGAGCAGACAACTGTTCGTCATCAAACATGAATATATTACTCGTATAAAACGTAAGGATAAGTTAATAACTGCATTCGTTCAGCTTACTTCCTTTGTTTTGTTTTCACACTCAAACCCCCGCACTAGGATTCCCTATGTCGCGGGAGGTATAGACACACACAATCACATCACTCAAACGTCCAAGATCCAAGACAAATACCTGCACTCGTCGCACAAATGTTTGCCCCTACCGGGATTCGAACCAAGGGCCCCGGAGAGTGAGTGTCTCCAATAAGCGTAAGTTTTCATATTCTTAGTAAAAAAACATTTCTTTTCGTAGTATTTTTTTCTCGATGATAATGACAATAAATATTTATTTGATATAACATAAAATAAATGCCATTGCGAATTAATATTATTTCAGTTTCTTTGACTAAACTATACAGACTTCGCACATAAATACATAAACGTCCACGCGTTACAATGGCATTTGAGATATCAACCTTTTGAACATACCACTTAACATCAAACTGGACTGTAGACAATTCCTTTCACTTCTCGTCAGAGCGTTTGTCCCACACCATCCGTAGTACTTAAAATATTATCAAATTTGTCCAGTTTTCGCCGAGGTTTCCACTTGTACGGCTTCATAACTCGACAAAAACACTTGACTTCGTGTAATTGCCTTTTAACCCAGCTAATCACTCGATACCCTCGGACGCAGCCGCACAACATACGAGTACATCCTGTCCTGTGTCGACCGCAACTTATTCATTGTTTTGATTCCACTGCGAATGAACTCGATTGGCCGAGTCGAATGTCGCTCCTTCACCCCGCATGCTAGTTTCCTACCACGTGAGTTTCCGGCAATTATCTTTACCTCAAGACGTTCGCGGGGCAGTAACATTGTCACCCTCCGTGGCGAGCCGTAGCCTGTGACGAAGTAAGTCACCAAATTACTCGACATCCTTCCGACGACGACGGAAACGTGACTAACGCGACGGATATAAGATGGTGTATCTCTATCGTAATGGGTGGATACAATTGGGTAGATATTCCGAGTGAGAGCGGCCGCCCGCGCCGACGCCGTGAGCGATCACAAGTTACATTACGTTAAACGATAATAACGGCCTCCGTCTCGTCCAGTGTCCTCATTTAGGAAAAATCTACATAATTATCGTGACGTGTCCGACGGATGCTCTGTCAGAGAAGTGGTGTGTGGTTAAGCTTCCACGCGATACCCTTTCCCACAGTAGACTAATGATAACAAAATTGTGACGTACCTCCGGCTGCGTGGACAGGTGTGATTCGAACAATTATATCGGTTGTGTAACCATGGCTCTGTCACCATATTTCACACGCCTCTAGCGGGCCTCGCTAGTCGGTCACAATTTTGATATAAGCACTCGAATACAATAAATATATTAGATTCTCGCACATTAATTATATGTTATCGTACTAAATGATTCGTGATCATTTTTGCTGTATTTAAATTTGAGTGTTAATACGCAGTCGACTGTGGATCGTGAGAAAGGCGCCTTCGGAGCACCGTATGGCATCCCATACTTGCTTACAATTAATTCGGGCGACGACGATCGCGATATGCCTGCACTGCGCATACATAATGATGTCATATGGCGCCTTTCCCATACCTTGACATATATTGTAATTCAATTTTACTAAGTTTAAAACAACTACTCTTGCTGCTAATTATGACAATGTGCTACACTTTCTATCAAGGAGATAGTGTAGAATTGTTGCTGTATAATCTAGGTAATCTATATTCCATAGTACACACTTTACCAAACACTCCTGACGATTTCAACTGTCATCAGTATTATGAAGACACAACAAAAACAGCTAATAATTATGTAACATGGTATAAAGTACGAGATAAATCATGCTTATCTAAACAAGTACGTTGAACTCTATAAAGATTACTCTAATACGCAGTCGCATGTGTTTGGGCATGGCATTCACCCGTTGTTTACTAGTGTTCGTGGTATTGATACCAGTCGAATAGAACAAGTTTTTATTTCTGAATTTGAGCTGGTACACATTTTTGTGAGTTTCTAGTCCACGGCTGGGGCCCCCCAGGTGGTGGTCCCAACCGTGATGGGGTTCATTACGTTACGCAAACTCATGTGAGGTTTTTGCTGTGATTATAACTTGCTTGCTACTTTTGCGGTTTCCGCCTGAACCCTTGAGGTATGACCGTTACGACCCTTAACCGGCAAGACTATTGAGAACTCGTCCCTACTTCAATACCTAACTCGCTTCGTAAATTATCCTTTCTAACATGCAATCGGAATCGGTTACACACGGGTTTCCTCAGTCGTGCCCTTCGGGGATGGGCCTTCCGTTTAAATTGCGACATTAATTCATTCGAAGGAATATGTTTTGAGAAGGCGTTTGTTGTTTGTTGTAGCAATGGGAAGTGATGCTCCTCCAACGGTTGAACTGGCAGCTGTCGATAGCGACGGCTTTCGACTTCGTGGAGCCGCTCCTCGCCCGCGTGCCGGGGGGCAGAGCGAATGGTCTGGTGCGGACGCACGCCCTGACCTTGACTTCGGTCTGCTACACCGGTGAGTGCTCGCAAACATAGCTTTAATAGCGTACCTACGTAAATAGGCTGCGTGTGCGTAATATGCGGGTCGAATTGGCTTCCTGGTGTTAATTACCATTAATCGATAAATGCGTGTCTCCTGTTATTTTAGGTTTTAGCGAGCGCGCTCTGCAAACACGATTTTGCTCTAAAAATACATTGTATTATTGTGTCAATGAGGGAAAGCCTCCCTTTGTTTGGAAATGCGATTGTGCGTGCGGTCCGCTACATGAGTGGGCATTTAGGGTGGTGCGAGGGACGTGTATCGGAACGCGCACATGCACTGATATCGCACACCTTGCGCCTGCGCACCCCTCGCTCGGACTCGCCCGACCACTCCTTTTGTTACTGCGCAGTTAAAATGTCAATTAATCCCGTAGGTACCTCCCGACGAGGTTTCCTTTCATTTTCCAACACATGTCCATTTATCATTACTAAGGCGCTGAACCAGTTCGGCGATCCGTCTCGTGCTCGGTATATAAACTATGCAAATGATCAGTCCACGCACGCACGTGCTTCTGAGAGGAACCGTTTTATCAAAAGCTACCATTAAAATAAAAGTAGTTTTATTGAATTGTTCGTAGCATTAAATATTATAATTGTTGATAATTCGTGGGTTTATAGATCGTAAAATTCGAAGGTGGGTTAAAATATCTCCTTTATTTTGGGGTTTATCTTCTATAATCGAAATGTGTCTAATAGATTTAGGAGCTTTATAATGTACATATAAAAACTAAATGTATAATATACGGTCCCTTATTGTTAGAACAACACGTTTATTAAATGTTATCATCTCATGATTGTTGATGTAGTAATAAGGACCCATACGATTGTCAACTCAACCGTAATAAGTTAATGATCGCTCAGGTGTAGGATATATATTTAATTAAAGATTACTGAGAATAAAGGAGTTTAATAGTGTTTTGGAGCTGTTTTAGAAAAACAAATATCGAAACTTAGTAGTACCGGTAACGGTACGGTGTAACGGTAGTTGCACGCGCATATATACTCTGTTGTCGAAGAATGTATGAATACGAGATAATATTAAACTATTAAAAATCACATATATACCTATATCTTGTGAAAAATTCAGCCTGGTTTTAGTCAATGTATGGTGGCGCCCCCTTGTAGGCAGTTCCTGTACCTAGGTGGACATCATTGTTATGGTCATTAGATTATTTTATAAGATGACATCCTAGTATTAAAATAAATATCATTATATCATAAGATTTGGTCGACAAACGCATAATCATAGCATATCATCCCAGTGAGTGCTCACTGCTAGGACAAGGGCCTTCCTCTCAGAGAGAAGAGTTACGCTGGCCAATGCGGGTTGGTGAATGGGCTAGTGGCCAGTCCAATGTCGGAGTTTTTAGATACCGCCCGCGTGTATCCGACTTGACCTGGCGACTGTTATCTGAGACAAAAGCCGGGACCAACGGCGACGGCATAACGTGTCCTCCGAAGTACTGGAGCGTTCTGTTGACTATGCCACTAGCGTTCACCCATCCGAGATGTGAACGTGGAGTATGTTCCTTTACGCAGTTGAGTGGTAAAGTTCCATCGGTATACTCTACTACTAGCGCTTCATAACCGTATCACATATATCACATACTATATTATATATCTATGTGGACTCTAATGTAAAAATAGTGATGCAGGGTAGGTAACGCCGCGGCGCGGGCGCCTCATGTTGACCAACAATGACCCTCGCTTGCAGCCCCGAGGGTCGCACTCGCGCGATCACTGAACACATAAAAGAAAAAATAAGTAATTCATAACAGACTTGGTGGCTTTACTTGACCTTTTGTGAAATGATAGAAAACCTCGCGTGTCCACCGAGCCGTTTCGAGCCGTTGAAACTACATTTAATTAAACCTGCTTTATTCCTCGATCTGCTACAAGCTTTTTTTGTGTAATAGGTAGCTAACAAGCAGGCGGGTTGCCTGATGGTAAGCGATCACCGTCGCCTATGGATATCTGTAATACATACTGGAAGGCATTATGACACGTTGCCAATCCTTTTTAAGACACTGTTAACTCTCCTTTTCAATAATTCTATATTGTAGGTACTCGGGAACCGAGGTAGGAAGCTCACTCCACATTTTGCAGGTGTGTATGGCTCACTCGTGAAGCTGTCATTGCAGTAGTAGTAGTAGTACGGGGTACAATTAAATCGGTCATGAAACGAGCGGATCGTTTCATGACAGGAACTCTTCCAGGTATATATTTCGAAATGTACAACTGGAGGTTGAACTTGAGTATGAACTCCGTGATACATACATTAAGAACAAGTTTGTATGTTAAATATTGAATTACAGAAGTATAGGGATAGTATAGGGACACGGTGAGATTAAATTGGTCCTCGTGAGCCTTTCAATCGGTACTATCAAAATATAGAAATATAATTTCTCATTTAGCAGTTGGAATCCCTGCCCGTGCTAAGCTAACAAAGCTTCCAAAATCTTTGTATTCATTATTAAGCTACGCTTCCTAGCTTCACATTTAAGTCACAGTTAATCTACTATGATTCTCCATGTGGCAAGGTCATGAGGCATATATTTATACGTCTTGAATTTCTATGTGACCATATATATGTACTGAGAAAAAAATTGTCAGGGCGCAAGGTTTTTGCGAAATGCATGTGCAGCATCCAAAGTAATATTCCGTTTCTAAACGTACGTATAGTGTACAACAAACTTTTCATTCATCTTCCCGTTAGGTAATTAGCCAGGTTATTATATGATTAGGGCCGAAAAGTTCTCGGATGGAGACCACGGACTGGCAAGCGCAGCATAGGACGGCCACCGACCAGGTGGATAGACGACCTGACTAAGATCGCAGGCAAGGGCTGGATGCGGGCCGCTTCCAACATGTCCTTGTGGAAATCAATGCGGGAGGCCTATGTCCAGCAGTGGATGTCCTATGGCTGAGATGATGATGATGAATATTATATGAATCAGATATGATATGAACTGTTGTTGTTGAAGTTGAGCTGAGACAGTAGCGAGCTCCTATGGGTATTGTAGCGCGCCTGTACGTACGAACCTCGCACGCTAACTACGGGTTCAATATTATACACCGTATATTATGGAGTCTAACATTACGTTTGCCCAAACAGTTGTTTTCTCCCAATAGCTGCCTTATACTAACCCAAACTAGTAAACTGTCCCGCCGTTTGATAGCTATTATGTGATACAAATTTGCAAAACAAGGCAAGTAACCAATTGTATGTTTGATAAAACACTCCACGTGGAAAGGGCACATGTATAGATTATCTGTTTCTGTCAAACTAACAGATATAGAGACCGACTGAGTCTGATCATATCGGTTATCCTGGTTTCGGGTACAGTTAGTCTCATATCTGCATGCACTAGCACTATACCGCCTTTGCTATAATCTGCATCTACTTCCTAGCATTCGTTTCTAGAAATTGGGTGTAGCACAAGCATAAATGTCACTAATGTATATAAGTAAATGTATTTTAATTATTTATTATTAAGTCGTAGAGTCAAACCTTTTGTACGCTGCCGTATTTCGGTGACTGCCCGTATGGTCCATATCAGATCATGATAACAATTATTTATTGTTATAGGCGTCAGTGGAATATCCATACCCTAACTAATTGATTGAGCCGTGTATAGATTTAAAAGCATATGGTCCTAATTAACAGCGTTTTAATATAAACAAACCAGACCGTCTAACAGCATGCGATTTCTTTTGAAAGTCTGCTTGGCATTCACTGACAAAATCCAAATGTATTGTTTGAAGGAGGAAAGAGTTTTCTATACTAATATTATGAAGAGGAAAGTTTTGATCGTTTACACTGAATAGGCTCCGACACAACTGAACCTATTTGAAAAATCCTTTGACTGTTCGGAAACTACACTATATATATGCCCGGGTGACATAGGCTATATTATGGTTTCAGAAAAATTAGGAATCCTCATATTATAATTTTGAAATGTTTGACCCGCGCGAAGCCAGGGCGGACCGCTAGTATTATATAAAAGTATCCAGGGTATTGTACACATGTTTATCTATTACGAGGTTAAAAGCGTTTGGGCGTCGAGTTGTGTCGGTCTCGGTCGCCGGAAACAACATAATTGCCGGTAACCGATCGTGCATACGGGAGGTGTGAAAGGGGTAATAACATTACTTGACCCCTACACTTCCTTCATCTTAACTAAACAATTAATTGCAGGGCTTGTTTACAATGTTAAGTACGTTATAAACAAAAAACTGCCTTTGATTACCACGGATTATGTTTCGCATAAACCCCGTACGTAACGGTAGTTAAAACTTGTTAGGGGTACCGAATTGTTAATTGTTGCCAGACAATGTTTAAAACGTTTGATCAAATGACTGAGGAGCATGTGACTCGGTGGTTGACGACACTGGCCCCGTTCAGGCAGGGGAGACCGCGACAGCTGATTGGGGACAATACACGAAGACGTACCGCTGCCTTTGTGCGCCCATTCCCTGTCTCGAAAGTCACGACAAAAGCTCCCCGGTACAGAAGTCGTCTCGGCGTGCACCTGGCCCGAAACGGGACCTTGTCTAACCCGATACTTCAACATACGCTTCTTCCGAAATCATATTATACCAGAGATTTGAACTTGAGAGACCTTCACGCTTCCGCTTTGAGCATTCGACCTCATCTTAGTAAAGCCCATTCCTGTGATGCCCGGATGACTTTTAATGCGGATCCAGTTTACATGTGGTTTCTATTACATTTGTTGCTATATGCAAAATCAGATTGGAAGCATTTATTATTGAAACGTTAAGTAAAGTAAATACTTCGTGACATCTTTCCCACCGTACTATGACATATAGTCATAGTATTATATCGATTAGTACGAGTTCAGAATTATATGAGTTCGCTTTTTTATCATGACAATAACAAAGCTTTCACAAGCCTCCCTTTAATTCTAATGCCGTAAAAAAGCCATTTCACTAAACTTGTTTTTAAAATAAGACATAAAGTTGAATAGGGTATAAAATTATATCGCAACTTGTTTTCGCACGATTAGACGTTAACTATTTGCAACCCCTGCAATTTTGCATTCTATTTTCTGATAGTCGGGATTCACTATTCGGGGTGGGGTTGACAGGTTTCCGAACGGAACTTAACGGTTCTCGATGGCTGTTGAGCGAAATGAGCGTTACCACTCGTGGTAATTATAAGGGTAAGACGCGGGGGTGTCTCAGTCTTGGAGCGCGTTGGGCTGGCGCGTGGGCGACGCCAGCAGATGTCGATTTATGTCCCAACTGGCGGGCAACCTGTTGCGCAACGGATCGCGCCGCTCCGCTGCCCCTGCCGAGATCTCCGCTGATACGGTGCCCGCGATCATTTTTGATTTTTAATAAGGCCACATTTCCTATTCAACCTCATTTCCAGTCGGCGCTCGCGCAACCGTCTATCACATCGATGTGTGTAGGCGGTTATTCTGCGAATGTTAACGAAGAAGGTCGTTAACATTCGCAAGGGATCTAATAATCGCACCCTATCTTGTCGCGTTTCATCGACCTGCAGTTACGCGAGCCGGTAAGCCTGAGTTATATAATAAAGTACGGTAATTAAACTTGTGGGCAGTTTTTCTGACGCGTCGGCGTGTAGCGTTATTGTTTTTGTTAAGAAAATAGTATGTAGGAACGCGCCTAAAAGGGCACAGTGAAGGAGTGTATCGAGGTGGGCCAGTGACCCTACGGACCGTGGTTGCAGTGTGTGGAGGTGCGAGCGGAAGGGTCGCGCCAGGTGCCGTCACATCTGCTGTCTTGGCCTGCGCCCGCCTCTGCCTACCTACGCCTAAGGAACTATAACAAGCCTCGTTTCGCATCAGCACATTCACCGTTAGAGACACAAGGCGAATTATGACGATGTTTATGTTACTTTTCGAATTGAACATAATGAACCTCTTTGGACACGCGATGTACTCACTCGAAGAGTTTTAGAATTCGTTCAAACGCGTTCTATTCGAAATTGCAAAAATAACGGATATTTATTAAGAGAGTATTGATTAGTTAGACGAATCGCGATCGAAGGCTACATCACGGAACAATGCGCTCCCTCTGCCGCGACGGAATCGCAGCTGCGCCCTTAGCTAGACGACTTAAGATGTAAATTACCATTATTCCCCGGCTATTGTCCCAGGTAGGTACACAAAGATGCAGACGGGGTCGCAATGCACAAATCGGGCAGCTGTTCGACGCTCCTTCCTTATTCTAAACAACAATGAGCGTCGCGTATTGTGCAAAATGTAACACGACCATTTTTTGCTAAGACCCTTTTCTTAGCGAACCGAGACTATATTTTACACAAGTTACGTCTTCCATTTCAGTTTATGAAATTACA
Organism: Apeira syringaria; assembly: GCA_934044485.1. Lineage (NCBI taxonomy): Eukaryota > Metazoa > Arthropoda > Insecta > Lepidoptera > Geometridae > Apeira > Apeira syringaria. The sequence goes on along the minus strand of OW203663.1, from coordinate 19,702,993 downwards.
AATATATTTAGGTACTTAATCTGAATAAATTTGTTAAGGTTTCATTGAGTCTTCTATTATTACTAGTATTACTACTCTATTATGTCTTCACCAATATAAATATAAAATCCTTGATTTTATGTACAAATATAGGCAGTAATCGCGGAGCACCACTTGCTAAGATCTTGACATCTCTTTTGCTTCCATGAGTGTCATCAGATTCTACTATCAACCATTACATCCATTAGTGTGATTCCGACTTCGACCACATGATCACTGACCGTCAAGTGAGACCATCATACCCTGCTTTTATAAAGCATTAAAACATACCTTGACCAGACCTTATTTAAAATATTTTCCTTTACCTACAGGCTACTATGCTAATCACTTTTTTATATCACGGAGCAACATTGGCAACATTTTATTTTTAAAAAGATATAGGTACATATACCAACACTCTTATAACATAAGCCAAAGTGAAGTTAGTAGGAAGAGTTCTGGATGGGGGTAGTTAGTAATGAGGAGAAAACTGAAGACCCCAAAAGCGCTCGTACTGAGGCATTTTGAGCATACAATGATTTCTCACGAGACGCCTCGCAAGCGCAGGTGAACGACGCACACTAAGTGCTGTCCTGTACAGTCTCACACTAACCACAGTTTGTAAGCCTAATATTTATGTTTGCTAACTAACATTGATCCACGGTCATCTAAATTAAACACATTTTACAATTTGGAACGAAAAACACAAACCACGCGGGTGAAACCGCAGGACGCTGGTACTACAAAAGGAAACCGTGCCTCACCAACACGCAGCTCAAGCCAATGAACGGATCAGGCTGACGTGAGGCACACACTGTTATTGGATGACGGGACCATCCTCATATTACAGACTTTTGAAAACACCCTAAACGGGTGTAAATCAACGATATGAAGACGGTCGCCGTGGCTCAGTGGTTAGTGACAGATTTAGGGTCCCTGGGTTCATTTCCCGGCAGGGGCAAACATTTGTTTGATGAACATGGACGTTTGTGTGCTGTGTTTTTGTGTGTGTCCATGCCTACCGCGACACAGGGAACCCTAGTCAGGAGGTACGAGCGTCAAACAAATAAAATTTAAAAAGGAAGAGGACCGCATAGTATATTCATGCACCTAAGTTGCTTTAGTTCCCACCGGGCCGTTACGCTTACGTTTGACCGCAGTCTCATCTGATGTTAAGTGACGATGCGGTCTAAGGCGTAGCACGCAAACTTAATTGTGCAGCAGCAGCACGAATGGTTCTTATTATATATTTGTATGATTAGGCAGAAATACTGGCCGGACAGCCGTGTGTGCGTTTGTCTGTCTGGACCTACTTAAATTGAATCTAATCCTATGTTTAGTTAGGTGATCTTAGAGCGTTCTTCTTTTAAGACCTAATATCATTGGGCGTAACGGGGAAGACATGTCCGCGCGGGTGAAACCGCTGAGCGCAACTAGTTAAAAGTATAGGCTACTCGGCAAATATAGTTTTATAATATTATTTTATTGATATCATGTGTATCTAGAGGTTGTAAATGTAAAGGGTATGCGCGTAGAGTGGAGTAGGCAAGGCAAGGTGTGCGCGCCACCTGTCCGCGGTAACCATTATCTCGGAACAGATGCGTCCTACCTGTACCTGCTCCATAGCCTCGCGGCATCTGTGTACGAAACTTGAATGTATAAAAAACAAAAACAACAAACTTGATGTGAGTTGAGTGATCTAAAAATATCAGCGGATATCATCGCTTGTGAGTTCACAGCGATCGGGATGAAAACTTTATCGATATGTCCTCTACGGCATGATGTTATCTAAATAGCGTGTCTATCGACACATTTAAAATAAATAATACATTTGTTTAAACCTAAGGTCTAAGATAATGAACTGCACAGGCGATTTACACGCCATTGTCATGAAGGTTGCTATTATATGTTTAGCCGGTCCGGTTAGCCTATTATATATTACGTTTTGTTGGCTCGAAAATTCGTCACATTGTTTCCAGACACTCCAGAGTATTCTTGAGCGCCATGGCCTATAATATAATAATAAAAGCTTATTTTTTCAGAGAGAGAGTGTGGCTATAACGTCTACAAGATAATATACCTACACGCTGAAATTTTTCACTTTCCATTTTTTGTTATTTGCTCGAAGCATTTTGCTATATCATTTATTTAAACTTCTTTAAACTAAATCCATTATTTTTTTATTTATTTATTAAATGTAGGTAGACACCGTAACGAGTTGCCGAAATGGGAGTCTATAGACTCTTCTAGTTCTTCGTAAATAAATGTACGGAGAAAGTTGAATTGTAAAAATAAGCATTAAGTACATAACACTAGATGAAACGAACCTGTTTTTATATTAATTAAAACATGTTACTTTTCGCCAGTTTTATCGTCCCCGTGCTGATTAATACGAACATTTTTTTCAAATGTATCAAGACAGATGTTTCGTTTTGTGAATATATTATTTACTAAAGCTCCTATATCCTACTTTTTTAATATGTTTATTTCTGAATTATTCGATTTTGTGCTTTCTATTTTGAGGGCCAAAGTTGTCCCCACCATTATGTAAACTATTAACAGTTTCTTCCATCAGCAACGGGCACAACGCCCTCGGGCGGCACCGCTCGGCCGCCGCGCACTTACCTCCACAAAGTAGGAAGCACGTTATGCCCAACTGGTACTCACAAGCCGAGTGCCCCTGTACAGATTAAGTTGTAATTTGAATCATAGATAAATATCTGATGAAGTATCGTTTGTGCAGAGACGGAGTTTCTCCTGGTGCCCCCGTCGCTGGTGGCGGTCGCGTGTATAACGGCGGCGGCGCGCGGGCTGCGCGTGCGCGTGTCCGTGCAGGACCTGTGCGCGCAGACCCGCGCGCTCCCCGCCGCCGCGGAGCTGGTGGCGCGGCACGTGGAGCGCGTGCTGGCGCGGGAGACGCAGCCGCCGGAGCCCCGGCCGCGCCCCGCGCCGCACCACAAGCTCCCCGCGCCCGGACTCACCGACCTACCCGACACGCCCACCGACGTCCAACACGTACACTTCTGAGCGCGACCGACATCTACGTCCATCTACAGCTCTCAAGGCGCTTCCTCGGAGTCCAGATCTCGTCCCTCCAACCGCTGTGAACAGCCCGCGCCGGGGCCGCGCGGGCGGAACTCCTCAACACGCGGACGGACGGGTACCATCTACACTTCTCTACGAAAACCAACTAATGCGAATATATTTACAGTTTTAAGGCGCTTCCTCGGATCCTAGACGTGTTCACAACCACCGATACGAACAGCCCCCGCCGGGACAAACGGATGTTCTAAACCCGCGTACAGACAGAATAACTTACTCATTTTTAAATTATCCCTAACAGATCTACCATGGCAGGACATAAAAAGCTTTGTTTAAATTGTAAGCCATTATTCATGGGCTTATTTGGTCGATGATGAACCGACTTATTTTGAACCTGGCGATCTAAAACTTATTATTGTGATTAAAGCCACGTGTAACATTGTCTGAGCAAGTTTGTACTTTAATAGCCTTATTAGGGCATTAAGTCACTTTCTCCTGCCGATCAAATATTCATCATAAATATGAAGGCCACATTAATCCATTTTATCGATTCAGAGAATGCTAGTTTATGTTAATACACTTTTATGCATTTACTGCAAATATTTTTGATGTTAATCTGAACACCGACCGGTTAAATCCGGTCGCGATGCCTCAACATTATTTCCATTGAAAAATTTAAGAAAACAATAAGTACTAGATATAAGTAGTTTAAATGTATACCGTTTTTTCTGTCGTAGCTTTTGGTTTATTTCACATCGCGATTTAAAAAAATCTTTAAATAAGCGGTTTTCTCATAAAATACTAATAAAAAATAGTAAAAAGATTATTTCTTACTAACTCATTGGTTTGTTAATGTCATATATAAAATTGACTGGGGTAGTCAATTTATAGATTGAATTTTCTTCTAAATAAACGAAGAGTCGATCTGGGTTTAGAAACCAACGAAGAATAGATACGGCTTTCATTGTTAAGGTTTAAAACGTATTTTTTGCGCTGCGCACCTGGGTAAGTACAAAAACTTTTAAAAAAAAATGCCTTCACGTGTTGCGTTGGATGCCTCTTTGATTTATTTACGTTTAGAAAAAAAAACTCCATTGATCTCAAACTTATTTATGTAAAATATTGCTGACGCTGTAATAGCTATGTTATTTAATTTAGATCTGAAGCCTACTAGCGTCATCTTTTGCAATATGTTCTTACGTCGTATAATGAATCGTTGTCATTTATCGCATTTACGAAGTAATAAATACAACGCTGCTACTACATTGAAACAGCGCGGTCCGATTTACGATTTCGTTGCTAAACGAGCGTCCAAATTTAAAAGCATACTTTTATTGGTCATGGCTTTGTCAGCGTGTTGTTGAAACGATGTACGTTTGAACAACACGCTGATAAAGGCTAACTGAACCTGTCAAACGTTAAAACATATAAAAATTATATAATTACTAACATTGCTCGCATTGATTTCAATAAACATTATAAGCATATAAAAGCAATAACAAAGTTAATGTGTATTGACGTGACGACGTCTTATAAATTGGTTTGCCGGGTGACACTTCAAGAAACTGCGTTACGCTCCGCTCACGTTATGCGCTCACAATGAGAGCGAGTGAGAGGCACGCGTCCCTTCCACTCGGGCATGGTTAGCCCGCCTAAGAGCGAGAGAGACAGACATAAAAAGTGAAAGGCACTCAAAGTCGTTGTCACGTAAAACTTTCGCCCGTATACCGACTTTACAGGCAACCAATTTTTTTTTATCTTCAAGACGATTTTTTTACTATGAGACGCCAGTAGGCAACTTTTAGCTACGGACGTTTCTTGTCGTTGATGCATTTTGATCTCCATTAATCCCAAAACATATTTGTAAGACTGAAGCCAAAATACGTATGTCTTGTAATGTCTCTTCATCGCCGCTGAATCGCGTGAACAATTACGTACGTACTTCGCCAAATTATTTTGTCAAAGGAGTCCATATTGCTCGGCGATTTCACCAAATATATTTTGGCGGATGGCAGATAATGTTAGTTGAGATAGAGATATATTGTTATCACTTATGTGCTGTAACAGTGTTTGTGTGTGGATCTCATTTTGTAGTTAAATTATAATGCCTGTAACGGGCATCTTTAGAGTTAAGAGTTTTGAGTGAAAAAGTTAACTAATTTAATATTTATTAGGTCGAATGTTAAGTTTAGTAAATTCTAGTCACGCGTTTTACACATTCCTGTTTTCGACCAAACTTGATTTTTAGATTTAAACATTTAAAAATATACTTAGTTGTAAGTTAGTCATATTTTGATATTATTAAGCGAATACTCTTTTTTACGTCATTTTTAAATTAGATTAGTGTGGGTGCTCACGTCCCATTTTATAACGAGCGATACGAGCACGGAATAAAATGTATTTAAAAAAAATGTTTACAAAAATTTAAGTTTTTTTTATTAGATAGGACAACAGTATAACCTGTACGTGTTAAAGAGAATGACAAACATTTCTATATAACTAAGGGATTTCTATACCACGTATACCGTTTGTCGACAAAATATTATTGTCTAAAGGATAACTCATTGTCATTTTTTCCTTGAAATTTGTGCGCACTATATTAATTACCTGAATGATTTAGGATTTATTCAATGCGATATATACATATGTTCTCGTATATCTCGTCTATCGTATCTGTGATTGTATCAATGCTCTATCACTACTACTACGTACATACTACAACGAATCTACCTTTCACATACATTAGTAAGTCTCTGAAAACCTTATAAAGGGAACTGTCCTTAAATCGAAGCAGGTAAATTGAATCGTGATAAGATGAGACATGAGCTCCCGCACTTCAGTTGAGTAGTTAAGTTGGGTAAATTAAATTTATTCATGTGTAGGTAATTAACGTGTACAGAACAGGATTTATGAAACACTAATGGATGTAAGGGAGAGCGTCGCGTCGCCGTCGTTGCGAGACCCAAGCAGCGTTACCTTACAATGTTAATTAAAATAATTGTTACGCTATCGGTCGAGCTTGCAGCCTTCGTTATTTCCATTATTTTTTTATAATGAGTGTTCATGACCTTTCATGTTTATAAATTATTTATAATATCTAAACTTTGTATATGCGTTTAAAGTTTTCATATGTTTTTCTCTATTTATTAAATTTGTAAAACTATTTGTACACACTATACGCGTAAATTTGTTTTTTATAAAAATATTTTTTCTTTTGCTTTTGTGTGTTTTGTTACAATTATACTACAGAAATTAACTTACAAATATTTTTGATACAAACTGTTGATTTGTTGTACATAAATGCTTAACCTAAGATTTGTGTTTATATTTTTACACGATAGATGTTACTGTTAGTTAACACATAGTTGTACCTGCCTAGGTACTGCGTAAGTTATACTTAGATTGTATGTCCGGCTCTAGGCAATTTATATGTACAGTATGTTCTCAATAAAAATGTTTAAGTCACGGAGTATTTCATTTTATCTCATTTACTTTCCTTTATTCAGTATAATAATAATAAAACATGCAATATATGAAATCACTGGAAGCAGAATGGGTCCTTGTGGTGATCAATGAGGGCGGTATACATGTGTCCAGCAGAGAATGTTCTATGGCTGAGATGGATAACATGATGGTTTCTGTACCCGAACACCCCCTACCTATATTTCTCTACAAGCTCTACATCATAGGTTGACAGGAAAACATATCCCGCGAAACAGGAAATCCTAGTGCGGGGGTTTGAGGGTGAAAGCGGGTAAAAATGTTACCTGCTTTGATTTCATTTCATGGCTATCATAAATGCAAGAATTTGCATGAATGGATGTTTGTTAGTTGATACAATTTTGCACAGATGTAGTTATAGTCTGCATAATGCTTAGAATACTCTTTATTCTGAAAAACTGTACCTACGGTTCCCATAGGATGACAGATTTTTTGTAGGTGGTCTAATGTAGCACACCAACTTAGAAACCTAGTCACTCATGGCTTGTAAACTCCAGGATTGTACGTAACTCAGTGGATAAAAGCAGCCTTTGTGTTATTCTAAGGTCTAATCTATCTTCATGCCAAATTTCATTAAAATCGGTGTAGCCGTTGGATCGTGAAGAAGTAACAAACATACATGTACAATAGGTATGTGCAATTACTAATCCTACCCTACCAATATTATACAAGCGACAGTTTGTGTGTATGTTTGTTACTACTACTCGCTAAAACGGCTGCACCGATTTCGATTAAATTTGTTATGTATATAATTTAGAGCCTAGATTAACATATAGGCTACTTTTCATCCCAAAAATGATTGATGTTCCCGTGGGATAATAAAATAATTAAAAACCTTCTGTTACTCCTTCACGCTCAAATGGCTGTACCAATTTCGATGATATTTGGTATGGAGGTAGGTTAGTCCCTGGAATAGACCACTTTTATCCCGGTAAAGTATAGTTACCGTGGGATAATTGAGGTAGCGGGAAATTTGTAATCCACGCATGTGAAACTGCGGGGCGCTACTAGTATATAATAAATTTGAATTAAAATTTCTATTTTCTTGTATTTACCTGGTTAAATTTATTAATTCGTTTAGTAGGTATAGACTAAAGGACGCAATTTGAATTGATAATATTCTCTGTAGGTAAGCCCTTCTTACCAGCCAATAAGTAGCGACAATCTCCTTTTTAATTATATACATATATAATAATGAGTATTATGGTAACTGTACCGAAAATTAAAAGAAAATAACGAAAATGTAAATTTTAGTATTTTTTTTTTTACAAGCGCCATCTGTTTCGATGGCATAAAACTAAGTTGAATTAATGCAGCTTTACGTCAGCCAAACTTTTCCGTAGTTAGTATTGTTGCCACCAGGGCGCTGTGTTTAAAGTACCTCTAGATGGCGCTAGTAGATAGTGCAAAAGCTGCTCGAAGCTCACGTTCATAATTTCATGTGACATTCGAATTCGAATTCATTTAATTTTACGCGGTACATGTAGATGGCGTTTTCGCATCAAGAGAGCTTATAACACTTTAATTTATTATTAAGTATAAACTTACATATTATATTATACTAGTTATATAATATTATGGATTATCCGTTGAAATCAGGTAGTAGATCGGCGTTACTCATTTTAAATTTTAAACTCTACTTAGCTTTATTCTTACATAAAATAAGTCAAAATAAAAGTACCTTATCGTGAATTCTAAACTAAACTAATATCATAGAGGTGATTTTCAACTCCGTTAAGAAGGAGTAGGGCGACCGTCGAGCATATATTACAACATTAGTAAGCAAATGGTATGTACAGGTATTTCCTATCTAAATTTAGATTGTACCCATCTAGATAACTACTGTGTAAGGCTACTGTTCACCAACATTTAAAACCTCCGATTATCAATTTAACCGTCGGTCAAACTGTTTTTACCATAAATTTAACCGGTGGTTAATTGATAATCGGACGTTTAAATTTTGGTGATGCTATTTAGCACTATTTAACGCTCCTTTCTGCAAATCGAAAAGTATCTATAGATAGCATTTTTGTAACGCTGCAGTTTTTATGCAACGCCTAGAGGTTGTTTACTATAAATTATTTTACTGCTGTACTACTAAAAACACTAACAGTGATCACCACCCTTCCTTGGATAGTAGAATCAGAACTGAAAAAATACGTTACATACAATAGATGAATTTTGACTTTTGATTGAATTTGTAGAAGGTAGCTTGCTTGCTACCTTTACATTAACTTGTTTTTCGAAATTTCTCAAGCAGATTATATCAGTATCATCACGCACGTATCATCAGTATCATCATCATCACACGCTCGTATCATCATCATCATCACACGCTCGTATCATCATCATCATCGTCATTATCATCATCACGCACGTACACCTATTATTAATCTCGGTATCGGCGGATGCGTGGATGAAGTTAAGAGCCTTAAAGCAATAACAAGAAGTGCAATAAACAAAGTGTGAGATAACCACTACACACGGGCACTAAGATCCGACTTGTTTTTCTGATATATTTTAATGCTGCTGAGACTGCTGCTAGAATTAGAACAGGCTCTGAATCCTGAAAATGAACTGAGCTTCGTACGAATAAACTAAAATGGTTAAGTTTAGTTATGTACGGTATTCTTTGAATTTTTGGAATAGCTCAAGAACCATAAGAGTTATTTTACAAAACGATAGTAGCCGCTACCAAGGAGTGGCGATGCGTGCGAATCGCCGATTAGTATCCATTCTTTTTTATATTGTATAGCGTTTGACCATTATCTCTCTCACTTGAAGTTCAGTGACGATGTGGTCGAAGATGTTATCACGCTAGACGAATGCTCACTGGCTCTCAAGGACTTGGAGGTGTCAATTTTTCAAACCTGAGGGTGGTAGGTAGCCAGGCGGGTACTCGAAAGTACTCTACCACCATGCTGGGAATTTGATAACGGTTACCTTCACTGGAAGCTCAAGCTGTTGTTGGAGATGGAACCAGTGTCCGTCAGTTTGACAGCCAACGCTCCTCCCGATGAGGTATTATTGCTTCAAATTAATTTTTAAAGAATAGCGAAAAAATGTTGTCAAATGTGTTTGACCACCTTTGCATCACTTGATGTTAAGTAATATTAAGCCTAGAAGGTAGATATGGTGTAGTAGTAGAAGTAAATCTATTAGAACTAACTGGTACTACTGAGAAAAACTATTTTCTTAATATGAAGAACAGAACAAAACTGATTTGATGAAAATTTTTTGGAACAAATTTCAAAATACCTTTATCATTGCTGAAAGAAATAATTTTATACATCGCATTGGTTTATACATAGCGGATTTCATAAATCACAAACATTCAAAGAACTTCCACTTCTTTTACAATCGGTTAAGAATAGAAATGCCACATCTTTTATTTTCAGCCCAACACGAACGGTTTTCATAAAACATACTCAATCACAACATGATATTTACATATTAATTACTTGAAGCCGCACTGAGACGAAAATATGTATGTACTAGAGGATTAATGCGACGATAACTTAGCGGTGGGGGCGTCTGCTGTCAACCTAACAGATGCTGGTTCCCCACCAACGGCTTGAGCTTCCGGTGAAGGTCACTTATCAAATAGGTAGGGAACTCGAAAGTACCGTACCACCAGTGTGTTCATCAGTCCTTGAGAGCCAGTAAGCATTCTATAGATCTAGTGTGATGACAAATTCGCCTACATAGTTACTTACCATCATGCGAGATAGTGATCAAATGCTATATATATATATATATATATATATATATATATATATATATATATATATATATATATATATACACAGTGTAAATAAAGAAACTTAGTAAAGGTTTATCCATTTTCAGTCCGATGTCGGACTCTACACAGAGCTCCGAGTGTCGTGCAAACAGACGCTCGGGCGGGCGGCGCGGCGGCGGGGTCCTCCGTCCGGACTCCCGACTCCCGACTCCCGACGTTTGCACGAAAAACCAGTGAGATGAGAGGCGAGGAGCTCGGGGCGTTCTCGCAAACACACCGTCTCAGGGGAGCCGCTCATTAGTTGATCAAACAGCCGGCGGGCACTTTGACAAGCAGCCAGCCAGCCGGTCCCGCCCGAGCTTCCTCTTCACCGATCCCACGTTAACGATAAACAGCTATCGGGGCCTGCGGATGGTAAATAGTCGCGGTTGTTCTTATTTGCTCTCTCGACGGTCGAGACATTGTAAGGTTTGCGTCCGTGTTTGCTTATTTCGGAACGCTTGCTTGGGACGGAGGCAACCAAACCTTACTTACTTATATATAGTATGTTCATTGTACAGAAACTACGTGATGTCGACCAATCAGAAGGGGAGTGCACTTGAAAGAAGTCTGTGAAAGAATCCTAACCGCCGCGATTGAAAGTTCCTCGTTAGTGCTAGTGTGATGAAAATTGTTGTTAAGCAATGTTTATGAATATTTCACAAGTATTAAGTATTCATAAACATTTCATATTATGTCCTTCGAAATATAATTATAAACGTGTTGTAAGAGTGTAAAGCGTTAAAACTTCCACCCTATTGTTTTCTTTGGCAACTCAACACAATAAACTTATTGTTTCTAGATTGAAAGGTAAAAGTATGCAAGTGCACAATCACGTTTATTGATTATTTGATTGATTGATGATATTTTAGATGTTTTATAGGTTACATTTTAGAAATACTTAGGTTGTTGTCAGAATATTTTGTTCGCAGTAGACGAGCGATTTATTATTTGAGATATGATTCAGATCACTTAGGAAAATAAATAATATAGAAAAACACTTGAACAAGTTAATAGAAGCAACGACTAACCACTATGTACCGAGCAGATTTCAGCTAATGGGTGTGCGAGACAGTTCGTAATCAGGCCGATGGCAGGGCTCATCAATCACGGGCCGCAGGTGCAGCCGCCCGTCGCGGCTCCGCCCGCCCTTCGTCATCCTCTGCACTGTACCTACAAGCAAACAAACGTCTGTGTTCAAAAGATACCGCTAAATTTCAATAGCTGGATGCTGTCGTTTTTTAATTTTTTGGCGTTTCGATTGACACATCTAGATGTAGGTTTTTATAGAAAAGTTAAAAGTTTTCTTGAAAGAAACGGAAAAAAAGATTCTTTAATTAAGTAAATTAGATATATAGATAAAAAAAATGTTTACAATTAATTATATATGATACACCGATCACATAAATAAACTCTTTCTTATATAAATAGTGATTGTCGGTGTTCTAATACCTAGTTACTTCTACATGGTAAGTATACAAAGATACAAAAAATATATAGTACAAACCTAATATTATATAAAGTACGATTGTGAGAGTTGCGCACGAGGGTACGACACATGGGTCAAAGCTGAGCGGATAACATGGCTCAAGCAGCAAACACCGGTTCCAGCTATGACCCTTGAGAAGACGAGGTGCAATGACCACCAGGAAACAATGGTTAGTCTTCTTAAAAGTTCTGCCTTTAACAACACAAACAATACTTAGCTTTTTTAAGAAAAGTTTCATTTATCCTTTTTAAGGGTTCGTTTATACAAGACACTCGTAAGATTTCTAAGAGATCAAGTTGCCTGCACTGTTGGAGCTGCTATGGATGCTATGCTTGCATGCATGCATGCAAGCTATGCACGTAGCCATCCGTTGAAACCTTTCGATGTTTAGTCAATCAGGATTTAGTGATTCCGTTTCATCTTCGTGATGGAATGTTATCGTATCGCTAAACTGACATCGCTAAATAATTTATATGATTAAACTCAGCGTCTTGGCGGTATTCTTAATTAAAAACAGTGATATTGCGGGGACAGCCGACTGCAGCTCGGCATGTGGCCCTTAGCAGGGCCGGAGAGGGCCCTAATTGAATTACAGCCGGGTAAGTGGAGCTCGACGCACGCACCGCCATCGCCATCGCCATCGCCATATCCCGCGCATTATCAGATTAAGACCGACTTGCGACTGATCAACACACATGCAGCTCTAACCGGATTACAGTTTTGATTTGGTCAAGGTCGGAATGCATAATAGTCTTTCTATAATATTCTGTAAAGAGATATTGAAGGTTTTTTTTTATTTAATTATTTATATAGTACATACAATAATTATATTTCATTCTAACTTATGACTATGTACAATATATTACTTACAAGTATATTACAAATATATTTATATAGAATAGCATGAATTTTTAAATTAAGTTAGTCTATTTGAGCTCTAGCTCTCACGGTAGGATACACTGAGTCTGTGAGGGCTAGCTCACTTCCGAATGGTTTTTTTTTTTATATTTGACGTGGTTACGACGTATTGACATTGGAACAGCATAAATATACCTATTATGAGTTCGTTCATGGCTATTATTTATTTATATAATGGAAAACAAACAGCTTAATCAATAAGGTAATAATAAATATAGGACAAAATTAGTGTAGTACGAACAAGCTAATACAGTTTCGACATATAAAACTATTCTCCAGTTACTTATATAATCTAATCTTCTTTATATAATACAATGAAAAAAAAAAGAAAAATGGAGGAGAAATAAAAAGAAAATAGGTATATAATGACTAAAAACGTTGATAAATAGATAGTTTTGTTTCCTATCTCCATCTATATATCTTATCTATCTAATTATTCATAGGCAAATCAATCCAGTTACAACCAGTTACAGAACATTATCTATTAGTTAAAAAATGCGTTAAAAGCATTGACTTTGAAGAAGTTGTACCTTGCATTGAATAAATCAACATTTTTTTATTTTTTTTATTTTATTTATTTATTAACATAAACACAAGGTCTTTAGGTCCCAAATTAGGCAGAGCCTAGGTAGCTGTACTATGGTAACCTGATGACTGATATATATACTTATATACATATACACACCCAGACACAGGTCAAACAGACATGTTCATGCACACAAATGTTTGAAAAATATATATTAAATACTCAGTGTATTTAGAATTAAAAATAATACAGACTCTGATAAAGAACGAAATTTGTCTATAGTTTGTGGAACACAATTCCACATGAAGTATTAAGTGGTTTCGTCTAGATACAGTACGATGAGGCACCTGCAGTTTGATGCGTGATACGAGCTCACAGCTTATTATGTGTGAGTTTGTGCTGAAAGTTGTTTTAGTTGACATAGGGATAAGGATAAAGGAGTTCAATATAATTAAATTTAATAGATTAAAATTAATAAAAAATAAAACATAATAGAAAATAAAACATAATACAAAATAAAACAATCAAATAAAACTAATATACCATAAAGAAATTATTCTAAGCAACTAACTCATGTTTGTTCTTGAATGCATCTAAATTTCTTTTGATGACACTATTGTTTCAATTTTTAAAACATATACGGAATAACTTTGGCTCAATGATTTATCGATATTTAAAAAACAAAACACGTATAAATAATAAAGTGAATTCATTTGCCAAAACAAAGTAGGGGATACGTCGCAAGGAAAGTGAAAACAGTGTGTTGTTTGTTTGATTGCAGGTCGCTAAGTGATCACATATTTTACGGAGGACTCCTTGTTTTTCATCTGGGACAACGCTTAAATAGCGAGGTATTTCTTTATACGGCTCGCAGTATCAGTGCTGTGTTCGGGTAGGGGCTAATGAACGCACCGTGCGTTTTTGTTTAAACGCTTTCGTAATTGAAACTTCAACTTGAAGAACGAACCATGTTGAAGATGGTCCACACAGGTGAATAACGCTGAATTGGAGGAGATGGTGGCAGCCGACCCCAGTCAAACTACCCAGGAATCAGCGGCATGGTTTGAAGTTACCCTGCCTACAATATTGACTATAATTTGCATCAAACCAATGAATTAAAAAATACAAAAAATTGGCGCTTCATAAGTTGACTGAGCTGCAGAAAGAATTGCGTGTTGAAACTTGTGTATGACTTCACGGTAGTCGTAAAGAATCCACTTCTCATTACATGTCAAAATGCATTGGCTGACCCCAGGGCTAAAGCCGCAAGAGGCTAAATTTTGGCAACAAATTTTCTAACTAAATAATAATCACCAACAAGTTTTAAAACAAAGCACAATTGCACAAACGTATGGATAAGCATATTCGACTTCGAAAAACTAAAATCGAATGAAATGGGAAATGACGGCTGCAAACAAATTTGGAATCTACGCAGTCCTACGAGTACATTATAATAATATTTTCTATTTAATAATATTAAATTTGGTTTTGACCTTATACATAAGTTACACCTGTATAAAAAATAAGCGTCGCACGCGCCCAAACTCACAGCTGAGCTGCCAATTTATCATTTTATTGTAGTAAAATAAAAATGATTGAAGCCAAATTTTCGAAATAAATATATTTATTACACATTATTTCGTAATTTTCATCAGTGGCTTAAACATATGACGTCCAGAGAGAAGACAAATGTTTTCAACTTATTTTTAAAATGAAATTTACGACCTTATGCTACAATACAACGACAATAAATAAACAACAACAAAAAAGTGTCGTCGCAAGTGTAATTAATATAAATAATAAATAAGGTGCGTAGGGCAGTGCTAGACGGAGCGAGCGCGGGAGCGGGCGCGAGCGACGCGCGGCGGCGGCGCGGCGGCGCGGCGCGGCGGCGTGCTCCCAAGGGAAGCGGAGCTGCCGCGACGCTTGTAATTCCAATATTGTGAATATTATACGCGCTATTTTCTCACACGTATATCTATCGCCCTTCTTTTAGTGGGTTAACCCCCTGGAGTGATGGAAGTGTAATTTATGAATGAAATCGTAATTGATTAAAATTGTTTTGTTTATTTTATGGTATAATAAAACATGTACTCGTAGGTATACATTTAAGATAAGTATTATAAACTATATAATTGACATAGATAAATAGAATATGGATAGGGAAAGACACCCCGTGTTTATCGGCTCATAATAACTTAATAATTAGTTGCTTATATTAGGTATATTCGTTATTTAACAGTAATTATTTACATTATCCAAATAGGTAAATATTACTAGCAGTAGGTATAGATGCCTATAGTTGTAGGCTCTGGCTTAACAAAACAGACGAACTTTCTCATTGGTTGATACTTCAGTAGGCCTCAAAAAATATAATTAAAAAATATTTGGTCGAACTTAGTCTTGTGAGTCCATAGACCGCACGAGTAGGTACTCGTGCGGTCTATGGACTCACACTCACACTCTCACTCACATTGTGCGCCTGAGTGAGTGTAAACTCATATACATACATATGAGTACAAAGTATTTTCTGTTAAAGCTCTTTTAGTTAGCTTTGATATTTCCGCGCAACAGCTATTGTTATTGACGTATAAACACATGTTTACCGAATACAAAAGCTAATTAAATAACTAAGTTATAATTTTATGTAATTTATATTTATAGACCTTCACCCATTGACCTTTCCAATGCCAAAATACCTAAAATTATTAATAAAATACCTACAGTCATTAATTAAGGAGATACCTGAATCGTTAATTACAACTTTTTTATTTCCCTGAATGACAAAGGAACTGTCGACGAAAAGAAAAGTAGACAAGTGTCGTGACACGCACCCCCTCGCCTCAGCGGGGTGGGGGGAGCGCGGGCCAATGCGGGGCTGCGGGCGGACGAGCGCGCGCGGCCATTGGCCACGTCGGGGGTAGCGCCCCGCCCCGTCCTCGAGGTTCGCCCTTATTGAATTAGGCTTATCATTCGATTTCGAGTGGGGCGAGAGCGCGGTCCTCCGCGCACGCAAAAACTATCGCCGGGAGCCGATACCGTCTGCGATCGGCATAATTCAATATACTCGCGACTCATCCAATTATGCGGCCGTGAGCCCGAACGCGCCCTTCGCCAGCACCTCGCGCCCGCGCGCCGCGGCGCCCCGCGCCGGCCGCCGACGCCGATTCGGTTGTTTTGGTATTTTGAAGTAAATCTGTCCCATGTGTGCGACGCGTAGATAGCCGAGGCAAGACCAGCCATGGAGTACGGGTACTTGAGCGGAGCCGGCGGGGGCTTCGAAGGCGGATGCCTGGGCTCGGGCGGCGGGGAGCTGTCGTGGGGAGAGCTGGCGTCGTGCGGCCAGATGTCGCAAGCTGCCTACCGGTACCAGGGTATGCGGTACCAGCCGCCGCCGCCGCAGTGCGCGCGCCCACAGGACGCCGCCATGAGGAACCACCATATCTTCCCTCCTTCTATGAACTTGCAACGTAAGTACTTCCCTTTCAGAACAATGAAGAAAGAGACTCGCCGAAAACTAGTAACTTCTTACATTACAAACGAAATACTAATTGTATTCAATATATACCATAATAACTTAATTGATTAGGTAGGTACCCATCCGACTCGAGACGGTCGAATGTTTGTGGCTTCATAAATTAAGACAAAATTTTCAGTGATTGTTGTCTTTTATGAGGTCTATATTAGTATATGGGGTTAAAAACAAGTTATAGATTTCAACGTTCAAAAAAGTAGTTATATACGAATTTAAATTAAGAACCCTTAAATGAGTGACATTGTTGTTTTCACTTACTCGTTTTTTCATAGAAAATGTATGAGAATGTTTTTTAATTATTGCCAAAACTTACGATTTGATTTGGTACGTTATTTTGGGAAAAGTGTTCCTGGTTGGAAATCGAGTTGATTGAGACCAAGTTGTATTTTTTTTGAAAAATGTCATTTTTTGGGCGAACCTTACTTATTTTCAAAAAATTAAAAATGGCAATATATTTTTCTTCAAAATAAAATCGAAGGTTCCTAAGAACAAAACTTTCTAACTACAAAAGAAAAGGGTGAAGGGGCCAAAAATTTGCCCCACCCTGTATACATTCATAAGATTTCTTCATATCACTTATGTGTATGGTAACAAGCTTAAAGTCGTTTAGGCTAAAATAAACTCTAAGGCTTGATGCGAATTAGGGTTTAATAATAATTAAATATGTACCTACATATTTTAACTGTCGTTCTAAATTGTCGTTTAGAACGACAGTTCTTTTTTTAACATCAATCTAATTAGAGTATTCAAATTAACCTGATGTAGATAATAATATTAAATTAGACTATCACTCTGAAATAAAATGATATAATGTTCGCATATTAAAGTACATTAATATTTGTTCAGGGGTAGCGCACGATACTATACAGCAATGTTTTTATATTGAAATAATGATAATAAATAGAGAATGCCATAGTATTAGTAGCTATTTATTATCATTATGTTGAGAGCTAGAAAAGACGATGAAACATGACCTTGTATGCAGGTGTACCATGGCCGCCTCGCGGGCGAATATGTGAGTTTCCCTGACCCGTATAGGACTTTCCATCTCTTTAATCGAAAAATGATTCATTCACTATAAATGCGAGCAAAGTTAAAGAGATTATGGCATTTTTTTAAGTTTCTTGTATCAGTGTACATTATGTCGGGGTTCAAATAAATAAATAGTACTTATACTACTACTTGTACTATACAGTATAAAAACGTCAAATGTGCTATCGTACTACTCAGTGCGAGTGCACGTTTTGTAGTCGCGAAGAATATTAAACGACGTGAGCGTGTCTCAGAGCCTGGCTCAGAGGGGTGTGCACTAAATGGTGTACCAACATATACCATATATTTATGAACATTAGGGTTAAGGTGTCATGTGTTATAAAAATATATTTTGAATTTCCCTCCGCCTCCGTTGCTCCTTCATTGCTGAGGATCTAGACTCCTCAGATGGCGCCGGTTTCTTTAACTTTTTTTCTACTACACCTATCAAACTGAAAATCTGCAATATCCCGAGAAAGATAATTATGTTTATTGATAAGTAAAAGATCATCATATCATACGTAAAATTGACTCCTCAGTGTTGAGCGGCTGTTAAATGAAGACTTTTCACTGATTTGAGTATAAGAAAAAATATTTCAGTTTCAAAAGTTTTTGGTTTATTGCATTAACAACATGCTAGGCGGAACTTACGTTCAAATCATCATCATCATCATCATCTCAGCCATAGGACGTCCACTGCTGGACATACCCCATTGATTTCCACAAGGACCTGTTGGAAGCGGCCCGCATCCAGCCCTTGCCTGCGATCTTAGTCAGGTCGTCTGTACACCTTGTCGGTGGCCGTTCAAATATTTGAACATAATTCACTTTTACCGAGTACTACCGTATTCAATTAAAAATATTAACGTTTAGGTACTTAGATATATTTATTGATATTATAATAAAAAAAAAAAAAATTACAAACTTCTAATCAACAAAATGTCTAATTCGTCTTTAATATCCTCTTTTCTGGTGTAAGACACAGTTCAAGCGCATTTGTCGTTACACCGAGAATTTTTGATAAAGGAAAAAAATTCAGTAAATAGTTTTTCACGAATAAATTAGCTTTATAAATGAAATCAGATTTTGTTCAATCAGAATTAAGATTAATAAACCGTTCTCATAAATATATGGTTTTTTTTTAGTTTATGTAGGTCCTATATACATGTCTGCAATGTAACAATATATAGAAACTATAGGTATAGGATTGAAGTAATACAATTATATTTCAGTGCAGATTGCATTTGTAAAGACGAAACCAGGGTTCCTGGAAGGCTACCTATCAACAAGTACTTAGGTTTAGTTTTCTGATTTATGTAGCAGAAGCAGGAGTACCTAACTATCGCAGGCGTAACGCACCGTGAAACAATTGAACTAAGCACTAACTGTCGTTTATCTTGTACAACTGTGGCACAGAATAAATGACAGTTTGTACGGACGGTGCGTGCGTTATTCAATTGTTTATACGAGTGCGTTACGATGACTGTGACGCAAGTTATTCCTGCTCCTGGTACTGATACATGATTTATTTTTCGGAAACTTTAGTGCAGTTCGAACCACTGCACTAAAGTTTCCGAAAAATATATATTTTTTAATTTTGAGTTTCTTCATATGTATACCTATAGTTAAGTATCTTTAGAGCCAGCAATATATTCAGCCTTTGGGTTAAACCTGTTTTAGATAATGTAGCTAATTCAACTAAACATCAAGAGCTCAGCTCATGTCGAAGAATATTAATGAGACACGTTTCTTATCATTGATAATAAATATGAATTCTTGTTTTGGTTATAAATGTTGTTAGAGTTTTTAACTTTTTTAAACTTTCTATTAAAAATAATTACACTGACTTTGCTTTAATGATTAAAATGACAGATAAATTTGGCAAACAGCAGGTACGTCATTTGAGTCTGAAAACTATAAACCAAAGTGCTGTAAAAATTGCAAATATAAACCATTGGTATATAGATTTTCATTTGCTGAATTTATTAATGCAATTTGCGACTACGCAGTGCCTAAGGATTTAGCTAAATTTCAAATGACATTACTTATTTTTCTCCGAGCCATGTTTGTAATATTTAAATTAGAGCTTTCGTTTGACGAGTATTAACTGGGCAATCAAATATTCAAATATTTAGGTGATAGACTACTTATAAGTTTAAATTAGATACTCTGTATATGTGACTTGTATCCTGAAGGCGGTATTTCACCTCCGCTCGACACGTTCTTGTAGGTACCCCTGCGATGAGGACCTGCCCACTACAGTGGCCAAGCAGCATACAATCAGGCTTCCGTCGGTAGCTACAATGCATTATCTTCTTTCTGCGATTCGTGAAGAATCCGAGCTACTTTGTTTTCAATTGTTATTTATAAGTTACAGCCATTTTTAAACGACTTTTAAAAAGGTTTTATTTTGTGTCTGTTCACCGATTTCTTCTCCATTTTTGGACCGATTCTCAGATTTTTTTTGGATGTTAGTAATCGTTATTTATGATACTAGTGTGTTATGTAAGTTTGTACGAACGAGTAGATGAATGGAAGCCAGAGACGAAGTCGAGGGCTTAGCGTGGTCACGAGCTTGTAAATACCTACCCATTTAATAGTGTAGTGTACTTCAATTGATAATCTGTTTGTTGTAACAATTTGGTCTATAGTTATCACTAACATAAACACAAAATATGACAAGTAGAATATTTTAGTTAGTTGTTATCATGGATTTTTTGTTCATCTGGCCATGACGCTGCTTGCTTATTGTGCCCACTTCAGTTATGGATTTGTATCCGTGACTTTCATAATTATTTTATTGAAGAGTGCCGTTTTTACCCCCTTGGCATATGCATAGTGCAGCTCAGGTTTAGTTACGTCACAAATAGATGATATTTGATAGGTTCCATTGTTTTTGTTGTCTCTACCGCGTAGGAAACAAACGTAATACATACCTACCTCGTGTCGACAGTATTATATCGTCGTAGATTTCTTGTAGGTATATCCGGCGCCCATTCTTCTAAAGTTTATGCTTTAACGCTAGAACTTACGGTTTGTAGAGGCATAATTACAGCATACGTGTAAATTATACATCGCACGGGCATAAAATATAATCAAAGTATTTATGTAGCAAGTACCTACTGGTCCGCCGACGTCAATATTAAACGTGTTGTTGAAAAGGTTTTGACAGTTTAGTTTGTTATCTCATTATATATAATACAACACATGAGGGAGGCCCATGTCCAACAGTGGACGTTCTATAGCTGAGATGATGATGATGAGATCATTGTTGGATAACTTAATTACAAAATACAATCTTTCAGCACAAATAAGTCCATGCATAAACATAAAAAAATATATTACTGATGATATATAGTTGCAAATGACCATGGTTTGTAAATACCATGAAAACATGTGCGCGAGACAATCAAACCAAACAGAAAACAAACTCTGCAACTAAAGAGAAAAGGTGAAAAACCTTTCTTAAACTTTATTGCTTTTACTCAGAAATAGCAAAGTGAAACCGTTTTCATTTGGTGAACAAGTAGCGGGACGGGAGGGGGCCCGACGCGGACGGTCACGGGCTCACGACTCGCGGAACAAAGAGTGTTCAGGATAGGAGGGCACTGGAGGGGCGAGGGGGGGAGGGGACGCGCCACGTGAGCGATTGCGCTCCTAATTGGCAGCGGCGTTTGCGAGAATCTTAAGGGGAGGACGACGGAGCGCGGAGCCGGCCGGCGAGCCTTCGCATCTTGCGGCTCTTGCTGAACCCCCCGCGTCCTCAGACTCCCCCCCCCCCGCACGATAACTCACCTCGGGCGGCAACTCTCACGTAATCTCGAGTAAGTCCGGATTATACCCGTTAATCACGCAGAAATTAATTACAAGTTTGCGTATTAATTGTAGCACAATAACAAGAATTACAGGGTTAAGACAGAGACTTCGCCGCCCACCAACCATTTACCCGACCTTTTTATGTGTTTGTGGGCGGGGAGTGTATCATATATGTGCGGTAAAGAAGTACCTAGGTGTTTTACTATAGTGTAACATCGTGTGCAACGTCGTGCAAATGTAAAATAAAATGCAATCTTTAGTCGTTTATCTTCTTCACCGCGGCCAAAAGTTAAAATTATTCTTTAACTACTTTTGTTTGATATGTTGGCCGACGTGAATTACTGAGCTAAGAAAATATTCAATAAATAAAAAGCTAAATATCAATTATTTGCATAACAACGTATGTATAATCAGATATATTTTCAGTTTTATTAATAATTGAATTAGGTATTGTTATAGGAATATGAATTGAGCAAAAAGTTTCATAAATCTTTAGAAAACGTTTAATATATACCTACCTATGCACTCTTTTTTGTCTCGCGTCATAAAACGTATATTTAGGATTGCACATGAAATAGATTCATTGTTACAGTTAAATTCAAATATCTGAAAAGACATAGCTTACAAGAACCAACAAACCTTGGTACCAATTCTCTTATTAAGGCAATCCATTCATAAACAATGCAATAGTCGTTCAAATATTATCCAAAATAAACTTGATATTCCGCTAAAATAACAATTGCATTCGATTGCATTGTAGACAATTGAATTGCGGTAGAAATTAGATCTGTGTAGCCATTACAATTATACTCCAAGTAGAATAGCAAAACTAGAAAAAACGACGATTCATTGACAATCTATGAGCAATGTGTTAGTAGAATTGATACCCTTACGTACAACCCTTCACTCACCGCAAAAAAACAACAAAATTCGTAAAAAGTTTTATCTAAACCTTTATGCATGAGAATAGCTACATTTTGTTGCAAAACAAAATGACAAAAACACGCAGAGAAGGGTAAATGTTCACCTCCTAACTCAATATCAGCATTTCTATCGAACAGCGCTCGTATGCAAGTGGACGGGTTAATTCGATTTGGTCGGAAGACCGAGGGCCATATTTTATCGCATCATGTGATCTGTTCTGTCCCAGTATAGTATAGAAGAGTGGGCCATAAAAACGGCAATATCTCACAGTTGAGCTGAGACGGAGCCATCGTAACTTCTACAATGTTACGGCGGCGCGCGGTACAGAGGACTTTTATTTTTAGAAAAGAAAAATTATTGTTTTCTTTCAATGTTCAATGGTCGTGCTACCTAGGATTGACAGTGTTTATGTTTATTATATCATATTATGTATAATTATACGATCCAGTATGCTATAGTTAATGTATGAAAATATATTTTTTTTATCTACTATCAGATAATAGTAAACACGCATAATAATAAAAATACCTACTCGTAGCTGCTGCTCTTAATAATTACAAATGAACACAATCAATCAACAATTTTCAAACCAAAAAACATTCAAACATGTGTCCATGTTCGCCCATCTCATTGGTTGTTTGGCTTGGTATGTGCTACTTTTGTTTTATTTATTACTGGTACGCAATAAAGTGTAGGTATATAATTAGGTTTTTCAGTATGTTGCATATTAATTCAATGTCATTATTGCCGGAGCATTCGTCACCGGTCTATTTATTACAAATATGAAATGAAACATACAGCGGGCATAAAAATGTGTAGAGTGCCCATTACATATGTAGTTACGAGCAGGTATCTCCGCCCGCCCTGCATCCGACCAGAAGCACAATTTAACTCCACGCAAAAATGCTCCGTTTTACGGCCGCCATTACGCAAATTTATCCACATGTTTATTTGCAATATAAAATATATTGCTGCTGTATATCTGGATACTCTAGACGTTTTCATACTTACAGCATTCAGGAACTTCGTTGGCTTTTACAATTAAACGAATTCGTGATAATGTTTTCTAACTTGTTTCATATTTACCGAATGTTTTACACAGATTTGATTTCATTCATGATTACAATTATACAAATTAGATACGTATTAATATTTTGACCTTATCAAATGTATTCTCTGGGACGTTTCGTTCACTTACAGCTATAATATCGCCACTAATAGGTGAAGATTCTACGTACTCACACATAAAATGTTTACTAAGATTATTTCTAGTCTTCATAAATGCATTTTAAGGGTAAGGATAATGCATATTTTAGTTATTTACAATTGATTTTTCATGACAAAATAAATAATTGGCTATGTTTTGCAATTCAAATCCTCAGCACAGAAGCACTCAGATAAAATGTTGCAAACGATATCCGATCCAAGTTATGCGATCACTTTTTGGATGAGTGATGAACATTAGACGCTTCCACAAGAGAATTAGTGACCAGCTCCCTCGCGTAAGTCTATTTTTATTTTTGAAAGGAACTAAGTCGTACTCCATTGTTTAATATACGACGAAAAATCACTAAATGTAACATTACTGAACCCGTTCAGGAAAATCCTCACGTAGCTGTCAGTATATTACATCGCGATCCGTCTACGTTAGCTGCGGTTCATTTTTCGCGCGTCAAAAGGAAAGTTCTACACCATCCATAATGCAGGACGTCGGCGCGTCATCGCACCACATTGCTACCCGACTATCCGCCTCCCAAAAAGAAGGGTTGTTACGCCATGCCATTAATGGAAAACTTTTGTAGGATTCAGATGTTTTTCATAGAAATGAAATGCTTCTGTTACTGGTCTTGTGTGTTTAGTTATATATGTACAAGATTTTTATTTTTTGGAACATAATTTAAATTATTTGATTGTCTTCGCACAATGGTCTTGTCATTGGCACAGTGACGCGCTCATCATCAGCATGACGATTTAAAAATACAAAAAGGGTTGGAACATGTCAGTACTATTTGGGGCTCATGTTTCATGAACCAGTTTTAAGTGAATAGAATCTTGTTATACCGTTGGGTACAGAGTTGTCGATAGTTATTCTTCTTGTGTATGGTTCATAGCTCAGGAATTCTCTCGATTTTGAGACTTATTTACTATTATATTTTTACTTCTTTTTATATTTTAACACAACTTTTTTTTTCGAAGTGCTATCCAGACTTTAGGATTCAACTGATTCAATTGAGTTTTTTCGCACACAACATTATAAAAACCACATGAGTTACAATATTATTGCTTCTAGCAACGATAATGTTCTACTAGATTAATTAATTAGATTAAATATGGGAATTTGAACGTGGAGCTGCGGCCACCATTTTGGTAACATGGAAGCCTGGTAGTGGCTCAGTTAACTAGTTTTGTAAAATTTGTATTTAGGTTTTGGTTTTAACATTTATTTAGTACTAGCGGTCCGCCCCGGCTTCGCACGGTCACAGGATTGAAGTTTTAGTATGAATCTCTATTTTTTTCTTATAATAAATATAGTCTATGTTACTCATGGACAAATTTAGGGACAGGAAAGAATGTTTGCGATCGGTGGACCAGTTATTAAGTGTATGGGTCACAAACATATAAATATTTCGTCTTTATAATCTAAGTGTAATATTATACTATGTTTTTCATGTTATGTGTAACATTCTATATAATTAATATCCTACGAATTACAATATTGTAATTATTAGCTGAGAACTGGCAAGGGTTCAACTGGTTTTTGCTGAAATATTACTCTCCTACCAGTTTCGAATTGACTTGCGGTTCTCATAGAAGAAACTCGCGATAGTTTCCAAACTCAAAATATTGTAATTAGTATTACAATATTGCTGCTTCGGTGTTCACCTGTATCATAATGGTACCGTAACATTCCCAAGTGCCGACGTGTTTTGGCCAAGTCCTCAGCGCCCTTCGAGACGTCGCGCTGTCTAGTAATTAGCTGAGCCTCGCGAAGGGGTGTTCGGGGGTGGTACAGGTGTGGGGGAGAAGTGGGACGGGAGGTCACGGATCATACCACCCGTGAATTAATTGCCCCGTGACGATTAATTAGCGCCACGTGTTCCCACGTAATTGTAGTACGTTACAGCGCGACTTCAGCGAGAGCTTATTTAGCTCAGTGGGTTTAGAGCAACGAGTTTTGTGGGAAATTAAAATACTGCGCATAACGAATAAATAACAATGGGTTTAGTGTTCAAATGCACACAGTCACTTTTAAATCAACAATCGGCATGCATATCAATGGCCACAAATAGCCAAAATAGTTGTTAAAGCTCTGTTTTGTCTTTGGTGAACCTTTATGTGTAGTTTTGGACGAAATTACATCTGTTAGAAGGAAACGCTTGACGCTGAAGGTCAGACAAATGCTTCGGTCATTTTTCAAACTTTGGAATGGAATGCCAGGATCTCCAAAGTAAGCTATTTAAAAAGGAAATTAATGTTTTTTTTTTTATTATTATTTATTACTAGCTGCGTCTCGCGGTGTTACCCGCAGTGAAATGGTTATTGACAATTTTTGTGTCTTCCTTTCATACAATGGGAATAGTCAATATGCGTTTAAGATAAAAAAGGTACTGGTGTTAGTCCAGTGTATATGCCATCTTCATTCTAAATTTCATGCAAATCCGTTCACCCGTTTCAGCCTGAAAAAGCAACAAACATACAAATATTGTAGAAATATAAATATTGTAGAAGCCCGACACAAGTTACTCGGTATTACCAAACAACAATAACATGGGGTTCTTTAAAAGTAGCGTCAGTGGAGTCTTACAATTATTAGCAATGAATCTTAATTCTAGTAATGTTACACGTATGTATAGACAACGGTAAGTGCTTACTATCATGCAACCAGCCAGCTTGTTTGATAATTGTTGGATTAAAAGAAGCAGAGTTTTCGTTCTAAAATAAAACCTTCACAAAACGCAAGATCACACACAAATCTTTAATATTGATGCGACAGAAGAACATTGACTTGTTTCCCACTAAATATAAGGCTCGTCCGCGCCGGGCGATAGCCCATAACGCCGCGATAACAATGAGCGGGCCGGCGCGGTTCCGGCGCGGTGCCGGCGCGGTGCCGGCGCGGCCGTCTGACCCACGAATTGCAAACTCAAATTAAGTATCTTATGAACGGAAACATCTTGCAAGGATCCTCTTCATTAGACTCCGCAAATTGCGAGAGGGGCGGCGGGGAGGGCAGTGACACGAGAGGGGGGGGGGGCGGTAGAGGCCCCACAGCCTCTATTAATAATGCAAATGAGACCGCAGCTCGGCCGAGAAGCGAGTCCCGATTAATTCCGGTTCATTTGAGGTAATTGTCGCTGCTCGGTGCGGTCTGCGGTTTGCATCACCACTCACAATTGCCATTAGAGATTAGAAACTACTCTTGAGCGAGATGAGCAAGTTGAGAGCTTTGTGAGTTAATACATAATGTGTAGGTCTTTTTTTATTTAGAAAATCTGGAAAATATAATTTGCTGTGCTATGAGATAAGTTTGTCTAAATAGAATAAAATTACAATGAAATAATCGAGATTCCAATATTTGTAAGTAGAACACAGGCCACCTTTGATTTTATAATAAATTCAACCTTTTTGGTTTGTAAATTTTTAACATATACTTTTATGTATTTAAGATTATATTCGATATGATTATAAAAGTTATACACAATTTCCTAAAAATAATTTTTGTTCACGAAAGATGATTGAAGTCCATCGAGTTCGCAACTTCGAAAACATGCCACGTTTTGTTTGTTATAAGTCATTTGTACATGATAATTGTGGAGGATATGGAAAAGACCAATTATTTATTGTTCTGGACAAAGTCCGACATGCGGAGGAATAATTAAATATGATCAAAAATAATAACGCATGTAGGTAATTTTATTAAAATAGAAACGTGGAGATGATAAAGCTTTTTCTTATAGTAGAACCATTTAAAAGGATACTGCTTTTTATTCATATCCTTTAAGTATATAATAAATTATGTAAGAATCGCCACAAACATTTTCTGGACGCCACAAGATTTGTAATTTGCAAGGTTATCAGTTCTCTAGCTTCATTATTACAAAGATTAAGCGTTCCCAAGTAAAATAAAAGAACCCGTTTTCGTCTTAAGTTCGCTACGAGCTACGGCGTAGCGCTACGAGCTACGATCGATAGCTACTCCGCGCGACAACCCACGTTACGGGGGTCTTCTTTCTAACTCGATATAATATTTATAGAAAAATGTGACTGTATGACTGTCCAGCTTTGACATGATAAGAAATAATTATAATTATATTATATATACCTATTTATTTTATTTATGATATTTTGACGAAATAGCAGAAAGTAAACGAGTAAACTAATAATCAAATAGAATTGATTTATTTATGTGTACAAATAAAATCGATATTAAAAACTCAGTATTTAGTGTTAATTCAGCGTGATAAATTACCACATCTTATGTTTATCACTTAAAATTGTGTATTTTATATGGATTTCCGCATTGTACCGATTTGTGCGTCGGATAGTGTATAGTAAGTGTCAAAAGTGATAAGGCTCAAATTCGCGATGACTTACGGAACTGAAATGTTGTCTCTGACTGTGGGTCTCGTGAGTAGGCTCAGAGTCGCACAACAAGCTATGGCGAGGGCTATGCTCGGGGTTTCTCTACGTGATCGAATCAGAAATGAGAAGATCCGAGGAGACCGAAAGTCATCGATGTAGCCCAGCGGATTAGCAAGTTGAGTATCTATGGCTGAGATGATAATGATGATGATATATCTCGTTAGAGGATATAATAGTAACGTTGTAGGATTATAAGCAATAACAGCCCAGCGGTGGGAGATTCGTCTACCTAACTAGCAGACGCTGGTTTGGTCCCCACCAACAACGGCTTGACTTACAGTGAAGACAATATCGTTATCCATTTACCAGAATGGTGGTCTAGGGTATTTACTATCACGTGCGGCTGGCCAGCTACCATCCTGAAGTCTGAAAAATGTCACCAAGTACATAGTGTGTTCAGGTCCTTTTTTTCCGCTAAACAGGGAAAGCGAAGTTTAAAGGCTCTCAAGGATTGAGAGCCTTTAAACTTCGTTTTCCCTGTTTAGCGGGATTACACTTTCGACCACATCGTCACTGATCATCAAGTGACATATTGGTCAAACGCTAAATCTATTATTTTTTATATAATTCTGCCTTCATTTTTGGTCGTCTCATTCGTTTACATTCAAGCCTTCAGGCCAATATGTAAGTCGATTTGAATTTAAATTGCTATTTAGAATATATAAACGCTACATTTGAATTAAGGTTGTTATCAGTGGCAACTTTTATGGATGTAATCTCAACCGTTTTATACGTATCAGGGATGAGAATTCCAACAGTAACTCGGTATATATTTCACCATTGTTCTATAACTATGTAAGTAAATCGAACCAGTTTTATCGTGAACACGACCAATGCAACTTGGTCGAAACGACGAGGTAAATAAATTACTAAATGTTGTTCACGCGTCAAGTCTCGTTTGAATTGTTAATCTAGCTGCGCCCCGCGGAATTACCCGCGTGGGGATGAAAAACGGTGATGATGATGACGATGAAAATAAGCCTATGTGCTAATCCAGGGTATGAGCTATCCCCATACCAAATTTCACTCAAATTCATCCAGCCGTTTTTTCGTGAATAAGTAACCTTCATCCATACTCACAACCTCTCGGATTTATAATATTAGTAGTATGTGTTTGAATTTCAAAGATAGTGTAGATAGAAGCCTCCCACTGCTCAAGTTTGTTTGAAGAAAGGTTTTTCAATTTATATTGCAATATTAAAAAGCAATAATTATTATAATAACATCAGCTGCTGAATCGTATTAATTAAAAATGGTGATGCAGAGTAAATAAGGGTTGTAGGTACAGGCTGTAGGTATGTCGCGGCGGAGAGGGGGAGGGAGCGTCTCGAAGGGGAGAGAAAATGGCGGAAGGGTGCACCTTTCTTGCGCGTGTGCACTGTCATTTTCATCTCTGTATTGTGGCGAACAAAACATTTTGTGGGAATTCTTATCTTATTATTAAAAATGATAATAGATATATTAAACATATAACACAAACAGACAGTACACTCACTAGTATTAGTAGAAAACCAATATGTAGTTAGTTCAATTTCTAATGGTTATATATTAATGACAGTTCATATGTAATAATGTATTTGGTGATACAAAAAAGAAGTCCTTATTACATCCCTAGCATATCTGTAGATTGCTTACCTTTTTAAACAGACTTAAAAAAGTACAGACTTTTCAAGCAGCCTTTTTTAAAAGGCAAACAGAAAAAAAACTCCAATTGTACCTATTTGTATTTTTGTAACCCCAACATAGTCATTTGACTGGCCGGTTGGCGCAATTGGTAGCACTCTGCCTTCTGAGCCGCTGGTCCCGGGTTCGATTCCCGGACAGGTCAAACATTTGTGTGCATGAACATGTCTGTTTGACCTGTGTCTGGGTGTCTATATGTATATAAGTATATATATCAGTCATCAGGTTACCATAGCACAGGCTCTGCCTAGTTTGGGACCTGAAGACCTTGTGTGAATGTTAATAAATACATAATATATATATATATATATATATATATATATATATATATATATATATATATATATATATATATATATATATATATATATATGTATTAAGCCTCCTAAATATATACATTATTCCATATTAAGTACATACAGATTTGTCCCTTAGAAATTTACATTACAATTATGGAAGAAACTCGCGATAGTTTTCAAAACCCCTTAAAAGTCAGCTTTGTGTAGTTTATAAATATCATAAGTTTTGTTTCATTTCTTTAACGTTTCCTTGAACTTATTTAAGGGACGTGGAAGCTAATTTAGCTCCTCCGCGGTCCATAATGTATATAAAGTTATTTTCTATATATCGATTTCACTTAACTAATAGTATTTATTAATATGTATATATAATATACATTTGTGGGGGTCAAGTCACCCACGTCCGTAGGAGAGTACCCCGAATGTGTTTTTTCCTGAAACCCTACACGTGACCCCCGGGTGGTGCTAAGCGGTGACTCGGTGGTAGGCTTTGGCCGCGGCTAGTGACCACCCACTGTACAAAGCCGTGCCAAGAAATGGCCTAGCCGTGTTACGGCACGATGTACAGTGAAGCCGACTGAGGAGGACGGGTCAGAATAGTTGCACCATTGCAGGCATACCGAATTGACGCACAAAGTTATTGCTGCATCGGGAGACTAGTCATGGAGGGTAGCGGGATCCGAGGCACGGTGCACCGCTGGCCGACCGCAGTTAGTAGGGGGCCCAAGTAGTGAGCCAGCCACTCATGAAAGGCTGCCCCGCCAACTCGCGAAAAATCCCAGGAATGCGCCATCGTGCCGGTTGGCGACCGGACGAGAGCGCCCGATGGACATTCTTGGGGGGGCTCGGGCGTCCCCGCGGTCTCCAGACTAGTACCCCTTTGGTGTAGCTTCTCGTTGTTTGTCTCCTAGGTGCAATGCATAAAAGCCTCGTTCTACTGCCGTCCTCCGACCAACATTCACTCCCAATCCAAACATGACCAAAAAAAGGAATAAGAAAACGGTTCAACAGCGGCTGCACTCGCTCTCTCTCAAAGTGCACCTTACTAACATACGAGGCTTGCACTCAAACCTCCTAGCAGTCCATCACCATCTTGAGACTGAGAAACCGGCCCTTTTATTCCTTACGGAGACGCAAATACGACGGCCGTCCGACATTTCGTATCTCACATACCCAGGCTATGGCCTGGAGCACAGTTTTAAACCGCATGCTGGAACGTGTGCTTACATCCGAGACGATATGTCCTATCGGCGTCTCCGAAATATTGAAGACCCCAGATTTTCCACCCTGTGGGTTTTGGTGGACACAGGCATAGAGACAATCCTTTATGCCTGTGTCTACCGATCGCACCGCGGAAATGAGGAGACGACCAGGTTCACTGAGCACCTCATTGAGGCGGCGGATGTGGCTCAGCAACGGTACCCTTCAGCTCAACTGGTGGTACTAGGCGATTTTAATGCCCACCACCAGGAGTGGCTCTGCCCATACTTGGACACTGACCACGCCGGGAGAGAGACGCGAAAGCTTGCTTTAGCGTTAAATCTCACCCAGCTTGTCCAAGAGGCAACTAGGGTACCAGATGTTGAGACGCACACAGCTTACTGCTTGGACCTTCTGCTGACAACGGATCCAGACCGATACTCCGTGTCGGTATCATCACCTGTAGGTAGCTCCGACCACTGTCTGGTAAAGTCTGCATCTGTCTACTACCCGCCCGATCTCAGCCATAAAGGCACCCGGCGGGTATGGCAGTACAAGTCAGCAGATTGGGACGAGATGCGAACTTTCTTCTCATCTTACCCTTGGCTACCTACGTGCTTCTCTTCTGGTGACCCTTCGGCATGCGCTGATGCTGTGACGGAAGTGATGCGCCAGGGGATGGAATACTTCATTCCATTCTCGGATGTTTCACTGTCAGGCAAAGCTCGGCCATGGTTCGGGGCTGAGTGTAAAAGCGCTGATTCGCTGAAACACGAGGCATACCTAGCCTGGGTCGATGCTCGTAAACGCAAAGCCAAGGATGTACACGTGAAGAAGAGAGCCTATAACAAGGCTGCCAAGCTCTGCAAGAAAGCTCTGAGGAAAGCTCGATTTAATCACATAAGCCGGATAGGGAACAAACTAGCCACGTATCCTGCGGGTAGTAAGGCATTTTGGTCCCTGGCTAAGTCGGTTGAATCGAATTTCTCTCGCCCCTCATTACCACCATTGCTGAGACCTGATGGATCCCTGGCTCACACCGCTGAAGATAAGGCAAACTTGTTTGCCACTCTCTTTGCTGAAGCTTCTCGGTTAGATGCTAGCGGTGCAACACCTCCAACCCCAATTGAGCAATACGAGACGTTTATGTCGGATATACGTATTCATCAATCCGAGGTTCGCAAAACGCTACGCAATCTCGACGTTAACAAAGCCAATGGACCAGACGGTATTCCAGCCATAGTGCTGAAAACCTGTGCTCCTGAACTTACTCCTATTTTGACACGTCTGTTTCGTCTCTCACTCGATACGGGTATTGTGCCAAAGTCCTGGAAGTTAGCTAACGTGCAGCCCGTGCCCAAAAAAGGCAGTCGAGCCGACCCTGCCAACTACAGGCCAATATCGGTCACGTCCATTCTCTGTAAGAGCATGGAGCGTGTCCTCAACAAGAAGCTCCTGGCATACCTGGAGACAAATGACATTCTGAGTGACCGGCAATATGGCTTCCGCCGAAACCGGTCCACCGGAGATCTCCTAGCGTATGCCACGTACATCTGGAGTGAGGCCATTGAGAGACACGGAGAAGCGTTGGCCGTTTCTCTAGATATCTCAAAGGCCTTTGACAGGGTCTGGCACGATAGCCTTATAAGCAAGCTTCCATCATATGGCTTGCCCGCTGCACTATGTGAATGGATAACAGACTTTCTGAGGGACAGATCATTACGAGTGGTTATTGATGGCTGCTCGTCAGATCAATTGGATATAAATGCCGGTGTTCCTCAGGGGTCTGTGCTCTCTGCAACGCTGTTTCTACTGCACATAAATGAGCTGCTCAAGCCCGGTACCTTTGGGTATGCAGATGACAGTACAGTGGTAGAGAGCTATACGTCCAATGTACGCAGTAGCGGAACTCAAATGCAACTATTGAGAGAGAACATGGTGGAACGTCTGAACTTGACGCTAAAGGCAGTCTCCGACTGGGGTGATGCCAACCTGGTAAAGTTCAATGCCAATAAAACTCAGGCGTGTCTCTTTTCCGCAAAAAAGAGTCAATTTCATCTGACTCCTACTTTCCGAGATGTATCCGTGCCAATAACCGACCATCTTGATATACTGGGCATGTCAATGAGCTCAACTCTGAATTTTGGCTCCTACATCGAGTCAAAAGCTCAGTTGGCAGCCAAGAAGCTAGGAATACTCGCAAAGGTGAAGCGGTACTTCACACCGGAACAACTGCTCAACTTATACCAAGCACAAGTCCGATCCTGTATGGAGTACTGTTCTCACTTGTGGGACGGCTCGGCTAAATATCAGCTTGAGGCTCTTGAGTCCATAGAGAGGCGTGCTAAAAGGCTCATTAACAAGGATTCTTTAGTCGAGACACGACTTCAAAGCCTGCAGCACCGACGCAGAGTCGCTAGCTTATCGGTTTTTTACCGGATACATTTCGGGGAGTGTGCTCTGGAGTTACATAACTTGGTACCTCCTTCCCCATTCCATCAAAAAACGACCAGACGGACTGCAATGCGACATCCATACATGGTAGACGTTCCACCCTGTCGCACCAAGCGTTTTGCTTCCACATTCATAGTGCGTACAGCTAACGAGTGGAACTCATTGCCTAAGTCTGTGTTTCCACATGAATACAATCTGGGCATCTTCAAGTCACGAGTGAACAGGTATCTTCTAGGCAGGCGTGAATCATCGTAGACCGCATCATCACTTAACATCAGGTGAGATAGTGGTCAAACGCCTGCCTATTGTGAATAAAAAAAAAAAAAAAAAAAAATACATATTAATAAATTATGTATAAGATATATACATATACATGTATATATATTCATAAATAGTATTAGTTAATTTAAAATGATTAACGAGTCCGTGTTAATTTCAGCCGGTCTTCCCTACAAAGTATACGGCGGGCACGAGGGCTCGCTGACGGAAAAACGGAAACAACGCCGCATCCGGACAACCTTCACGTCAGCACAGCTCAAAGAGTTGGAGAGAGCTTTCCAAGAAACCCACTATCCTGACATCTACACGAGAGAAGAAATCGCAATGAAGATAGATCTCACTGAAGCAAGAGTTCAGGTGAGTTTGGAATCTCCTTTAATGATTTTAATGAATACCACAACTTACACACGCATAGAAACTGCAGAATTTCAATGGTTCAGTTGCTATTCCACTTCACCCTTCATAGACATTGTACTGACCGAAACAATTTGAATTAATAAGTGTATTCTATACACATTTTGAAAGATAAAAATAAATAAATTTTTATACACGGTACTGTATGGATTACAACAGGGACGGTATGTACCAAAGAAATATTTCTTCTGGTGTTACACACGCACACACACACATAACTATTCACTTTTCTTTTTTCGTCGATTTCATATTATGTAAATGTAATTATCTATTTTATGGGATTACACAGGGTAGTTTATGAAACTGCACATAATTTGGTTTTAAAGCAGTTGTGTAATACTATAAAAAACTCGCCTGAGGCTCGTTTTTTTAACTTATACTCGTGTTTTAAGGACCCTTATTATGATAGTTCGATAATAATATACATGTATATCTGTATATTAGCCTTTATGGGCTATGTAATGTGCCTATGACAATGTATTGTGCTCCTGGTATATTTCAGATATGTGTTTCCAAGAAATGTAATTCTCTACGTACCTGATCCAGGTGTCGATAAACTTACGATATACGAGTAGTATTGCGTTTGATTTAGAAATAAACTTAATTATATTCCTACTAAATTTAATAAATAAAAAGGATTCTCATGAAATATTCAAGACCAACAAACCCCACAAACGTGTTATCTGTCGGCTCGGGTAATCACGTACAACCCGAAACATGTAAAAAAAAACAAAAATTGATTTAAGGCCTCATTTGCCGAGGAAGAAAAAAAGGCAGCGGTTTCCCGCGCCCGCCGCGCCGTCACATGTCTACAGTCCAATTAGTGTCCAGTAATTCGACTTCGGCTGACGGCCGCTGGAAAAAAAGAGCCTAGCAGACACGGCGCGGGTTAGCTCTAGTTAATTTCATAATAGGCGCTCATTTTTATGTTCGCCAAGCGCACGCCGTGCGCTTCCTTTGAATGTTTAATGCAATCGGCATAGCTCCGTTGTATTGTTATCAGATCACGTATGGGTCGAGGCGGGAGCGCAGTCGGGGACCCACTCGCGTATTCCGGGACACACGACGCCCGCGGCCTCGCCCTCGGCCTCGGCGTCACCGACACTTATTGTTTTGGAGCTTGTCGTAATGTCATTTTCATATTTCGGTTTCGGTCGCCGCATTCATAAATAAACGATAGCTTGTGTAGGCGACTCTTTTGTCATTTTACTTACGAAAATGAATCTTACTAATACATATTATTGTATTATTTGCTTAGGACGTATCAGTGTATATGTGCCCGCGACATCCTAAAGCTCTCAAATTCACAATAGTGACATGTAAGTACTTTATCTATCTATCTATATAAATAAATCTCTATTTCCCTATCACGCGTGAACGGCAGAACCCATTTCGTTAGTTCTTTTTTTATTTTTTATTTTTATTTATTAACATTCACACACGGTCTTCAGGTCCCAAACTAGGCAGAGCCTGTGCTATGGTAACATGATGACTGATATATATAAGTTGTGTTTGTTATAGTCAGAAGACGGTTCATATGAAAGAATAAACTAAAATTATTCATTCCAAAAAATGTATGGTAATGGTAAAATAGAAGACCGAGCGGGTACAGCCGCGGGTCGCAGCTAGTTATTTGTAAATTGGAAAGTTTATTATAATTATATGTTCAAAATAATTGTAAGTATACTATATGATTAAACTGCCTATTACAAAGCGTGAGTGTACTTTTTGCATGAAGAAAATAAAGTGAAGTAGCCACAGTTCAGAGTCTTGAAAGGATTGGCAACATATCGTAATGCCCCCAGTGTTACAGATATCCATAGGTGACGGTGATCGCTTACCATCAGGCGGGCTGCCTGCATGTTTGCCACCTATTACATTAAAAACAAGTTACCACATTAAACTGTTTTAAGAATAAAATATATTCAAATTTTTAAAGGAGAAACTTCACTTACCCTGTGGACTTGACTAAACCACGCCACCCAGGTCTCGTAGTGTTGTGATCTCTTTGATCCAAGGATTTGCGAACTGAGCAATAGTAGCTCTCTCTGTAAGTAGTCCGAGTTTATTCCTTCATTGCGGTCTGGGATGAGATGTTTGTTTTAGCGCCATCTACATTAAAATGATATGAACTATTTAAATGACCGATTGACCAATAGTGTAATTGCAAACCTAATATGGAGCGATGGTACCACACTCTCATTGAAAGACTGTGTCAATGCAATGAACTAATAATATTCTTTGGGCATCTATCTGTTCCTTGACAGTTCCATAGCAATGGGGCCATTTAAAAACATAAGCATAAAAACAATTGAAAACTTAGGTACGAGTAGGTAGCTTGGTGGGCGGACAGCGGCAGGAGAGCAGGGGAGCACACTGTCGGTGGTGCGGTGTGGTGGCACCCTCGGCGCGGCGGCAACGAGCTCTCATTACGTTAAAAAGTGTATTGGAATGGCGGGGTGCCGCCATAAATATCCGGCGCGGTCGCGTAACTCAGCGCGCGCGACTCCCGATAATTAAAACTCGACTGGAAAACGCGAATTCACATATTACAATTAAACACGGCTAACTGCAACGAGCGGGTCGTTATTCGGTAAATATACAAATTAAATTTTATATTGCATGTACTCGGGCGCGGGTGGCTGTGTGAATGATGATTTACATTCACATAGGAGTGGCTACGTCAACAGCTATGAGGTTTTAACTGTAAACGAGGCAAAAGATGAAAACCAAGATTGTATGAACCATCAATTTGACGGTCACTGGTTCAATCCTAGCCCCCTAGCCTGAACTGTTGGTCTAGGTAAAATCATTATCAAATTCACAGCATGGTGATAGGGTATTTCAGAGTAGCCGTCTCTAACTACTACCCTCAAACGAAAGACTGTCACCAAGTAAACAGTGTGTTTAGGCAGCTACCCTTGAGAGCCAGTTAACATTCTAGGTGTGTGATTCCACTTTTAGCCACATCGTCACTGATCATCGAGTGTAATTAAAACAGAGGTCAACAAACTACTACATTCGTCTTACTGTTTAATTACGAGTAATATTAATTTTACCAATAGAAGATTTTGTGGAAATGCTTTATTCAAATATACCATGAACTATAACGACAGGCGGAAATAATTTGACTCTGTACAGTAAATTGTCCGAAAAGGATGTAATTACACCATATTATATAGTTTGTCGGGAATTTAGTTCATACGCTATACATTTATTTTTTCTTTTATGCTGTATATATATCTAGCTTTTGACCACTATCGCACTTGATGATCAATGACGATGTAGAAGATAGCCAGGCGGGAACTCGTAAGTATCCTACCACCATGCTGGAAATTAGATAACGGTATTACCCGGAAGCTCAAGCCGTTGGTGGGTTCGAATTGGCGTCCGTCAATTTTACAGCAGACGCTACCACCGCTGAGTTATCATCGCTTCAAAATATATTGACATAATGTTAATAAAAACCAAACAAGACATATATATAAATGTTTAATTTAGTGTATTAGTACCGTGTCGCATTGGTTTCGGTACTTCGATTATAGAATACGGTTTGGTCATATTAAATTGTAGCATGGCCGTCACGGCCGCGGGCCTCATCAAGGATTTACATAAACATACAGACGTCAAAAGAAACAGCGTCGTGTCCTAATCCAACAGTGCCCGAATTCATCAGCGGCAGTGCGCAAACATTGTTCCCAAGTGTAAATGTAAAATAAAAGCAAAATTTACTGTAAACTCACGCTGGACGCGCAGGTTTACAGTAAATTTTCGCGAAAAAACTCACGGTGGCAGATCGGATGGGTAAACTTTGTTGCATACAAAATTCAAGTTTCGTTACATTTTGAATGTACGAATTATATATATTTTATTTAATATATTATTATAATATGTACGTCTTCTTAATTTTCCACATTAGTTTGTTTACAATAAAAATCTTGTGTCATGGTGTTTGTGGCCGCACTTCTCCGAAACGGCTCGATTGAATTGTTTTTTTTTGTAATTAGAATTTTTTGAATTTAGAATAGGTCGCGAAGTTTTGACCTCATTAAATGGCAGACATTTTCCGGGTCTGCTAGTATGTTATAATCATATAGATAAATGAACAGAATGTAAGAATAATTATACCAATCAAACATAACAGAATAAAGAGCTCAGTATGATGATTGGATCATATCAATAGGATGAGTGATCAATAGGATGATGACAGATATACCAACATTCCAGTTGGTAACGTATCGACCACAGGCACCATTACCCTAATAGTTCATACAGTTAAAGGTAGATGGTGCTAAGAACAACATCCCCTCTGATGTAAATAAGGAAGGAATAAATTTGGACGGCTAGTGGAGTGCTACTATAGCTCAGGTGGCAAAGCGACAGAACGGTATTCTGTAGTCGTGGGTTTCAATTTCATAAGTAGCCGATTTCCTTCAATTTAAACATTTTAAACTAAGTTCCGCCCTATATAATGTTAATGTCATAAATCATAAAACTCCCAGTATGGAAAAAAATACTCTCAAGTTTAAAAATACTGACCAAGCACATAGTGTGTTCGGGCAGCGGTCCTTGAGAGCCCGTAAATATTCTTACTATGTCAAACGTGGTTACATCTTCGACAACATCGTTACTGACCATCAAGTGAGATAGTGGTCAAATTCTAGTTCTATAATAGATAAAAAAAGAAAATTAAATTTAGATATAATAATTTACATACCTACTAGAAATCTACCCAAATAGGGTATGGGCCACCTGTATCTGTGAGCAAAAGGAATCGCTTGAAAAATGACCAGCTGCTTTTTAATACTGAACGTATTTTTTCTGGCCACGTTGTCATAGGGAACGGGCAATTTAATCCATCACGCGGG
The DNA here is from genome assembly GCA_934044485.1 of Apeira syringaria. Taxonomy (NCBI): domain Eukaryota; kingdom Metazoa; phylum Arthropoda; class Insecta; order Lepidoptera; family Geometridae; genus Apeira; species Apeira syringaria. The sequence goes on along the minus strand of OW203663.1, from coordinate 19,663,571 downwards.
GTTGCCCGCCGCCAGCCGACTCAATAAATTCTATATTATCGCAGACGATTCTGGTTTTATTGTGACTCCCGTCGCGTCGGCCGGAGAGATTAGCTCGTAGACACGGGAGGTTTGGTGTGTTTGTTCCTACTCTTTATCGGGAATATTTTCACTAAAATTGCATGACTCAATAAATTGATAAGGCAAAATTATGATGTGTAAATTAGTCGATAAGTCTGTCAGTGATCAGTCAAGACTAAAACTTTCTGAATTGCTCTACTCTATTTTTATATACATCAATATAGTTTTTGTATAATTCCCAACGAAGATTTCATAAAAGGGGTTTAAATAACTGACGTGATATTTGACATTACCCAAAACGGGGATGAGATGTATCATTTAATTGTTTCTTAAATTATTTTATACGGGAAGGACGAATTTGAAAATTAGTGTAATTGTTGAATACGAGGTATGATGCGGTAATAACGGCCCGCATCAATCCTGTGTTTGGTAAAGAAACAGTTTTCTGCCGCTCTCATAATGGAAACTTTTACTAGAATAATGAACCAAATAGACGACCGTCCACGTTGGTGAAAAACCATAAATACATAAAAAAGGTAGAATGCGATCTGAGTCTAAACTAAAATGTCTGAAATATGATAAAATAATAAATTCGTCGATCCTTTAGCTACCCCGTGGTGTGATTGAATTTTGGATGGAGATGACAGTTAAGTAGCTGCAACACGAAACTGTATCTCCCTATTTTGTTATAATTTGTTTTTTTGAATTGCCTCCTTAAGGAAGCAATTATAAAGACGTATTCACGTCAGTAAATACGTTACATCTTAGATAATAAATGTTGTATTTTTAAAGTACAAATTAGCATATTGAAACCCTAACGTAGTGCCTGCATAGTGCTACAGGCAGTTTATTGGTCACCGGACATCTGGCAGACAAAGGCAAATAGCAGATTGACGTGGATTCCGCCAGGGACGCTGCAAAATGTCAATCTCTCTCGATCTCAGGTCCATGCCCGGTGGGAATGCGCCGCGTCGGCCGGAGATGCTCCTCATCTTCTATATGCATAACTGCACAGCGGGTTTAATGGGTAGTATGACATTTTCGAAGATCATTTATAAAAGTTTACGCGTATAATACACGGAAAATTTTCCATGATGACCTCACCATCTACATTTATTATGCATACTGCGGAATCATATGCTATATTAGAATAAGTACTAAACGACGAGTACGAAATTTCGCTATTGTAATACAAATTTGAATTTAAAATGCATGTCTACTTATTAATGAGAAAAGAAAATATATCGTCCAAAATATATTATAATATATTGATTTTTAACAGCGACTTGAATTTTATGTATGGGTTTCAATAATCAAACAACGAGCTGTGGAGATTGTTAAAATTGATGTTCACACAAGATAAAGAAAGGAATTAAGATTGAGGATGTTTGTGGAGGAATTAAAGTCATCGACGTAGCCCAGCGGATAGTAAGTTCATGCGGCAGTTGAAAATAACTGTGCTGTGTAATGCTCTATCTAGCGGTAAGATGTACAGACTACATGGTGACATGACATCACAAACGACTATATAAACTGAGCGACAATAATAAAAGAAGTATAGTTAGCACGTATCTTGTTATGGATTTTTGATGCCATCAAACAACACTTATCTCATAATCTTCAATTACACATCAATCTTTGGCCCATCAAGCGTCATTGAGCACTACAACTTTATTGTCCTATTGAAGTACAAAAGATCATCTGACACTACGATAATTTGCCCCTCAACTAGTGCACGCACCAGGCAGGTGTCGCAGGCGGCGCGCACGCTGCACGCACGCGGCCGACACGCGCACGATCCACTTCTGATTAGACACACTTGCCACAAATGTTTGTCGCTCTATGCCTTTCGGTGGGGAACAACAACAACCATTGTACGCCCAATGAGAGCATTTGCGAAACCATAATATTGTTTGTACAGAGATTGGGTTGGTGAGAATAACCGGTTGTGTTGTTTTTGGACAGATTTATTTGGTGCTCATATGAAATAATAATAATTCTTATAACTTGAAACCAATGAGAAACAAAGAAGTATTTGAGAGAGACAAACTATTTCTTTTAAAAATGGTGGTTGACAATTTCATATTTTTTTATTATTGCTACAAATATTATTTCTATAGAAAAATGAGTTCAAAAATAAGAATAAAATACATTTTATTCATCCATTGACACCCATAAGCTTTTACATTAATAATTTACAGACTTAATTGTGTTATGAACAGTTTAATTTTCAAGCTATTTGTCAACTTCAATTCATTCTAATATTATAAGTAATTTTTTAGTTGGTGTAGTTTTCATGTATACATGGCCCTTCGCGGACACACGCTCCATCATATTTTATTTGTACCTACTTGTATAGCCATATCAGATAAATTACTTTTTTGAGGAACTGTCCAAATAAGTAAAATTCTTCTTTTACCCACTTGGGGCTGCGACAAAAGCACTTAATTTAATTATATACTAATGAAACATTACATTATCTTGGGGTTAAATAATGGTATGGGTTAGTTAACCCTTGGCTAATAGCACTGATTGTGGCTTCACCGCGATCGGCGGATTAACTAATCACTTAGTTTGATTTGTCTACTGATTCTGAAGCTTATCGATACGTAATAAACTTATATTTATTGTTTAGAGTTTTAGGTAGTTGCTCAAAAGTTTTTATATGTAACCTCTGCGGTTATAGAAGCAAAAAAGAAAGATATACATATTCATATTACAATTAAAAAGGAAACATCGGCATGTGTCAAGACCGAGTTATGAATAATCGATAACATATTTTAGTTAGTAATGTGTGTTAGTATAAATGTAACTACTAAGGGATAACATGACTAAATGGATTTGTATGAAATTTGTTACATAATATACTTTTATATTTATTAAGGAGTGTATTTGGAGAGGAGTGAGGAGTATATTATGGAGTATAATTGGGATAATAGTATTGCATATGTTTTTCTAAGATATAAGTCTTAGACAATATATCCAATTCTTTTATCCCAAATAAACTGCATGCACTTTATCTGGGGGTCAAAAAGATTATCACAAAAGGTAACGAGGAGACCGTATTCGACGCCACGTGCTGGTGAAAACGCGGGGCGCAGCTAGTGATGAATATAACATGATATTCCCATAGGTACCTCTCTAATCATACACAAATATCACTGATAATCGAGCGGGACGAATTATCAGATATAGTCGTGGGACGATCGAGAGGACATCGAGACACGGTGCGCAGGCGCAATCGAGTGGATTTACGCCCTTCATAGGAACAGACAGGCAAAATAAAAGAAGAGACAGTAAGGACTTACAGCAACCGAGAAAAGTATACGTTGAAATTTCATAAATCAATCAGGGCTTGATCGCGTGAAAAATATTTACTTATTTATTTACCTCGACGTTTCGACCAAGTTCAATCAATCAATTAATCGATCAATCAATATTCTTTATTGCGAAAAAATGGTAACAATGTTGTCCTTATAGTTATTTACATCTATATACGTAAATTTAAATAGCTTCCATTACATACATATGCATTATTCACTCGTATTTATCTGAAACCATTGTCCAGCCACCTTTGTAAAAATCATGCAAGTTCAGATCAGTTCTAAAACCTGGCTTAAACATGCCAGAGACAACAATAACCGTTCACCTTTGAGAATATCAATGTTCGAACCGTTCACCTAAAGGAGCGTGATGCCGTGGTGACGACAGATATGTTCCTCTCGCAAAAGTCTATAAATTACAATTTGAAATTTCAATTTAATTAGATGATATACTATTATTAAAATGTTCTCAAATAACGAATAATCAATAATGTATATTTATATCTGTATGCGTCTAGCGATAAGGAACATTGCTGGGTGAGTGAATAACTCCTAGTTATAATTTGTCACCATGCCGCGGTGTTATAAAATAAAATGATTCAATAGAAAAAAGTAAAACTTTTTTAAAAGCGAATACAAATGCCGAATAAAATTAAACAATATGTATGTTTTGAAATAAAACGTTTGGGAGGAACCAAATGTGTTTAAATAAAAATATACCAACTTACTGAAATTAGAAAACTATTTTTCTTATTAAAAACTAACGTGGTTTTGACATATAATAAATGTATAAAACACGGGAAATACTCACGATCGCGTCCGCGAGCGCCCCGTACTTCCCTTGAAAAAGACCACCGAATGTGGTCAAAACTATGGTCGGAATCCACGTAGTAGACGTGAGTAACTCCCGTTTATATATTCATAAGCACTAATGTCGCTTGCCATTAACAATTTGTGAATTCTGACGGTTAGACTTCCGCAGTGTTCGAGCTTACAAAAAACCTTGAAACCATAATAGCATGACTAACATAATTTGCTACATGCGTATAGGTACGTATATGGCAGTGTTGATATCTTGGTTTGTAGCAAGATTCCTTACTGCTTATATTGCGAAGTTTTGTTATGAAAACTGGCGCTCTCAGGCTTCCCACGGGCTCGCACTTGTCACGGTGTCAAATATCGAATGTCACGCCCTTAAACAGAATTTATAGCTTTGTCAGTAATATGGATATTAAGTTGTTATTTCGTCATTAATTAGCCTCTTAAATATATTTAACTTATGAGCTGCGCTCCGTGGTATGACGATTTTATATATCTTCTTGTCATCTCACGGGAACAGTAAATATTTTTATGATAAAAATATATGTTTCGTCTATTCCAGTGTTTCTGCTATCTTCATTCCAAATTTCATGCAAGTCAGTGCAGTCGTTTCAGTGTGAAGGAATAACACACATACAAACGACAAACAGACAAATGACAAAAACGTTCACCTTAATAATATCAGTGTGTTACTACACTGATAAAAAAAAGCACTATTTCATAAAAGATATAGAAATAATTAAGATGATAGAAAAAGTGTGATGCGACGTTTTATGAAATACGAGTGTCGACAAAATTGCGTCGCTCTCATTCTAATGCAAAATATTAATTTTCTATAACACACCATTCTTCTTTATCTATTCACCGCTAAGAAGCGTGCAAATCCGGGCAGGCACTTAAAGCGATTAAAAAGTGACTCGTAGCGGTGGTGTAGAGGAGTCACGGAGGGTGTAGCTAATGCTACGATTCACTTGCGTAGAGCTAGTTACGTAATTGTTTTCGTATTTTGGGGATCAAACTACACCCTAATACAGTCACGGATGGGTATAGTAGCAGTCTTAGAACGAAACAGAAAGATAAATTTGTCTCACTTGCGATCTTCCTGTATTAAACGCAATCAATGCTTAGATGTCAGTTTTTTAACTGACATTGCCTCGATTAGAATTAACGTTATTATTATATTTATCTTATACTAGCTTTGCTTCGCGGTTTTACCCGCGTGGTGATGATTGATGATTATGATGATGAAATTAGCCTATGTGTTATTCTAGGACCTGAAGTATCTACATACCAAATGTCATCAAAATTGGTGTAGCCGTTTGAGCATGAAGAAGTAACAAACATTCACACAAACTTTCGCCTCTATAATATTAATAGAATTCTCTTTTGTTTCTGTTTCTTCATACTTCGGCACAGTCACATGCGCCATGTTTACGAGTAAACTGTAGTTTCTTCTGGTAGGTGTGCTTAACAGCAGACGAGACGGTCTGCTCCACCAATGGTGTTGCCAATGTCATTATCATAAAAGTTATTTAAAGCTCGTTTTTGATCACGATAAAGCTATAACTTACAGTATTCGTAAGCGTATTTAATTTGACACCTTTTACGGTTTTTGCATAGGTGAAGTATGTGGCGAAATATCGAAATACGATAACAAATAAAATAGAAAGTAAATATCTCGATAATAACATTAACTATTGTGTAATATATGTTTCTCAAGTAAGGAGTAAATGCATACTTCATAAATGTTTCTTGTATCAGCTGTGTACAATAATTTATTATTGCTTATAACTTTCAACTTTATGAAGAAAATATCGACCACTACTAAAGGTTGAAACCATGATTACAGGATACCTGTGCCTCTAGCGCTTTACAAGTTATTATATAGTCGTGTGTTTCATCATCATCATCTCGGCCATAGAATCACGATGGACATATGCCTCCCCCTGTTTTTTTAGAGCGGTTTGCTAGTGCTCGCCACGCTTGGTAGGCGGGCTGGCGAGCGCAGTTCTGATCGTCGATAGTCGACTGCCGAAACCCCACGGCAGTCGACTATCGTGTATCGTGATTTTAAGTTACTTTAGTAGTCAAATTATTATCTTCATAATGTGAATGTGTAATAAAATTACTATCAATACATAGCTAAACATGTTGAGTATTATGACATCATTCACATTACACACGTATGAAGTAGGTTAGCTTTACCGTAATACTTTACAGGTAAGAATAAGTCGATAACAGCATCAATGCTACCGTAACCTATGTACATGTATTGCAAAATAGAGAGTTGTTGTGGATGAAATTAAACCAAAGTTTATTATAAATTGAAATGAAATTACGTTTATTGTATATCTGCTATGTCAATAAAGGTCTTTACAAAGCCAGAGGCAGGTTTCATTCTTGGTCCTTGATGGACATAAAATACTATATTTAATATTAATAATAATTTTATTGAAAACGATCCTAAATAAAATTACTTAATAGTAAAGGTGGGGGTCCTGCACTAACGTACTTAATAGTAGTAACATTAGGCAATAGTCCTGTTTTGACAATTTTTTTTTGAGTAAATTATTAATATTAATATTTATTCTTTTTATTTTTTATTTATTAACATTCACACAAGGTCTTCAGGTCTCAGACAGGCGGAGCCCGTACTATGGTTACCTGAAGACTGATATTATATACTTATATACATATACACACCCAGACACAGGTCAAACAGACATGTTCATACACACAAATGTTTGACCTGTCCGGAAATCGAACCCGTGGCCAGCGGCTCAGAAGGCAGAGTGCTACCAACTGCGCCAATCGACCAGTCAATTTTTTACTTTGAAGAAATACATTTCGTTAAAATTGAATTGAATAAATAATTTTACTTTGATTGTGCAATGCAATGGCGTTGTTAAGTTACATATGGGAACAAATAAAAATAGCAACACAAGCATTACACTTTTAAACATGTGAATATAATCTTCTTTAGTTTCTCACATAAACAAATCCCCGAAGTTACCACAGTTACCGCACCCGTAACATAGTTAAATCCCATGTCGTAGGTTACACTATTACCGCCTACTCTCTCTTACCCTCGTGTAGGATATTGATATATTCATCTCTCTCCCTTTTAAACAAGTGCGTCGCAATTATTTGTTGTTTAGCGCGAGTCTCCGTGTCCCGAGGGAAGCCGCGGGATCAAGTGTGACTATCGTCCCCGTCGGGTTCAACTACAATATGAATGTGAGAACAATGTTTTGGCAAGTTTGCGATGGGTGTGCGCTGTGCGGCGCGGCGCCTTGGGATTTGTAATATGCTAGTTCCCATGGTTCTAATCTCAGGGCTATTTTATGATCATTTGATATTTTTATGACGGTCCCGTAATATAGTGATGTGTTTTTGTAACTTGGGAGTATTTGAATATATAAGTACACATTCATGTAGTCTAGTATTGGACCCAACATAAAACCTTGCCTGTACGAAAATAAGGGGGTTGAAAGAAGACTTTTCTATTCATTTGTCAAGCAGGGTAAAAAAGAATTGAATAAAATTAACCAACCATAAAAATAATGCTCTATATTTAACAATAAGTATAATATAAATATACAACTATAATGATTGATAAAGTGTGCAAAGAAGCAGGTTAAAAATGTATTGTTTTACGCTGTTTAATTGAATTTATATCTCACATTGGTGTTAACTGATCACACCCGTCTTATACGGAATAGCAATTTACAATTCAGCTTGAACTGAAGAACAAGTTTCATACCTTACTCAAGTATTAAAAACGAGTTATTTTTTGTCATTTATAGGTGTAGCGTTTGACCACTATCTCACTTGATGGTCATTGACGATGTTGTCGAAGGTGGACCCACCTGCAAAATATGTGTAGCCTAAAGGTCTCCTAAGTTTTGAACCACTTGAATTTGATCGGCAGCCAGGCGGGCACTGGTGAATACAAAAGATTGGTCACCGTAAAATATATGTGAGTAAATTTACAAAGCAAAATCACGTTTTTATTATACGTTAAGATTTTATATCTGTAAAAATATTCTTCCAATATTTATGATACAGATACAGCAAGTATATAATACGCCAGTCAAAAAATAAGAGAGTAGAAACCAACTGGCGAGTTAATGTTTGTGCCGTTTGGAGCAAGTCGGCGGTCGGCAGACGCGCGCCGTCACAAGCTATCCGGCGATTCCAATATATGGATATCATAACCAATGTCGCGCGAGGGTTCTGTGATTTACAGATCACATAAACTGCTTTGTTTACTTATTGGTTTGGGGAAGACAATAGTGGGTATATACGCTATGCCAGGTGCGTGATATGGGTGGTGCTTATGAGAAGCTGTCATAGTAAGGGGAGGTTGTACTTAAAATTAAATTAAATAATACAATTATACATTTATAACACAACAGCTAACTACGATAATAGTTGGTATGTGGAATTTAACCATATGTAATGCATTCGCGTATATTCTATGCGTTTTGAAACATACAATTTAGTGATACCTATATATTTTTCGGGGAGACATGTTAACATCTTTGTCTTCATGTACTAATCAAATTGTTGAAAATCAACATTATTGGTAACCTGGTGAATGAAAAATCAAATACGCCTTTCAGTTATTGGCTTCTCGACGAAACAGAATGGATCTGAACGAAATTTATCACGGATAAATTATAATATGTAATACCATTTAAACTTTTTATCACGGAAAAATGCACTGTGGTATAATAACATAAGGTAAGGGGTAAGGTAACAGGAACAGTGTAGTCCACTCCGGTGAAGCAGCGACGTGCAGCTCGTATACTACCAACACAAAGAAAACAAAAAATGACGAATTATCAAAATTGTTATGAAGAAATGATATTTAGCACCAGGGAGTAAGGAACGCCCCACATTTGTTGCAAAAATAATTTACCAAATAGCGTGCGCTCACGAGCCATTTACCGATTATAAGAGACGAGAGCACGGACTATTGTCTGCGTATTAAATATATTTTATTTGGCTTTATCTCTTGTCACCGGCCCGGCCGCGTGCACTCTCGCTTGTTTTATTGACTTGACATGTTGGTACTGTATTATTTTAATATTTGTAACAAGTGTTCAATAATGCTTAGTTTATTTGTAACGATTATGATTATTTAAAAAAATAAATTTAGATATAAAAATTAAATACAATTAAAGTTATTTTGTTGTTTACAAATACAACTTTTAATATTATTTACAAAAAGTTCCAAACAGATTAAATTTGTTTTATCATGTTTCGTGATCTGCCTCCACATTCAGAATAATCGATAATTGTCCGAATCGACTTGGTTCCATGCATTCCATAGCTTAGACCATATTGTGTTTGAGATTTTTTAAACAAACATAGTACCTAATTGAAATTCATTCAAGTCATTTCGTGCGTGACGTCACTTGCCGGTCCCAAAGGAAGACCAGCGCTGGTAGCTACCAGCACTATGCTGATTTGGGGCTGGTTTTGTGACAAAAAACAAATGTAATATAATTTAAAACAGATTGTGCTTATTTATAACGTTTTTAAATAAAGTCTATACTTTATTTTGTGACAAAAAACATTATAAAACATTATAATTTAACATTATAGACATAGGTCTATGTCTAAAACTAACGGTATAGAATCTCATAGTATGTACGTGACTCCCATGAGTTAATGTGGATGAGCCATGATGATATCTGGAAAACCGTGATGCCAGAATAAGGTTGAAGAGTCATCAATTTTATGTTACACCCTGGTCAGACTTAAAATTATGTTAACTCTAATAAAAGTCGCTTTTTTGACGGCAATGAAACTATTAGTTTTGCTAGTAAATCTGACGTGGTTTTGACATATTATGAATGTACAAAACACGGGAATTACTCATGTAATAAGTCAGAGGGTCAGGCCTAGGCGAACGTGCTGAAATCAGATTGAGGAAGTTCTTAGTAAGGGCCAGGTCAAGAGTACTCTAAATCGACGCTTTTGTATGAAGGGTCTGATGAGCGTGGATGAAGTGAATGAAGTGTGTCGGGATCGTAGCATATGGAAGAATGTGGTCTCTGCCTACCCCTACGGGAAAGAGGCGCGAATATATGTATGTATATTATTTTAAAACAGTAGTACCCAAAGTTTCTCATATTCAAATGAGTTAGTGGTAAATATTATAAGTTTATTTATTATTCGATTGACATATTATTATGACAATGTTTTTCCCAGAATTCGTAAAAGTTAAACTTTTAGTTTACACTTACTCGTATCGTTTGATGGTCACATTTCTGCTGTTGCCCCTCACACGGCGTTGACTATCACCGAAATCTGGACAAGGTCGGATCTGAACATCTGCCGATCGCAATCGGTTAATTTGTCGTGTCGCGTGCCACCTACTGATTAGATCATTGTCCCGCACACGGCGCGCGGGGCGCGGGCGCGGGGCGCGGGCGCGGGGCGCGGGCGCGGGGCGCGGGCGCGGGCGCGGGCGCGGGCGCCTCCACACAATGATCCAAATACAAAATGACGCGCGTCACGGTGATTCGTCAATATCTCGATACTTTTACATTTTTAATTGTAAAGTAGGGCTGTGCGTTGTGCACAGTTTAGGGAAGTGCCACCTATGATCGATTACGAATGATTAATTGAATTGATGTTAACTTGCGTTATTTATGGTTTTGGGGTTTTGGTTTCCTTATAAGCGCCAAATATAATAATGTCGTTAGCCTATACTTATATAAATGAAAAATAAAATCATTTCGAACTCACAATAGTGCTCATGGTACATTGAATATTTTCTCGCGATATTCGACGATTTACATTTGTGTCAGTCGACACAATTGTAAAAAAATATTTGCAGGAAAATTAGCGAAAGGCTAAGATGTTCTTTTTTTACTCATACACGTACATTGTACATAGTTGTAATGTAACAAACCGACTAGGACTCACGTGGTAAACACTGGAAAATTACTCTCTGACCAGTTTCGAACTTATTTGCATTCTCTATTTGCATAACTCCCAGATGAAGAACTGCAAATAAGTTCGAAACTGGTCGGAGAGTAATTTTCCAGTGTTTACCACGTGAGTCCTAGTCGGTTTGTTACATTACAATTATGGAAAAAACTCGCGATAGTTTTCAGACTCAAATTGTACATAGTTTATAATAAATTGCTACATTTTGTTTATAACCCGATGCCAATGGACTGGTGTTGTAAGTTTATCATATCAAATGTCCATACCTAGGACGATTCATTCATCCAAGGTCCTTACAGTCCGGCGCGCACATTTATTTTTTTGTTCAAAAGTACGTTACATTCGCAAAAATTTCAAGAATTTCGTTACTCGGAATTTATGTGTGCAAAATAATGAAATTTCTGAATATTATTTTCAATGACACACACACTTAAACGAAATCGTTGACAGTGCTCTCAGCTATGACTCAAGAAAATCTCGTCATATATTTGAAAATAATGCGCTCATTTCTAATTTTGTCAAGGTTTTTTTAAATGTTGATTTTTAGAAACACGACAAACCCAGTCTCATGTGATTAATTAAACAAATCTCTCTCTTGACAAACATTAATAATCGAATGCAGCTTAGCAGTATATCTGTTGGCTATATTTATTATTTTGTAAGAGGTTACTAAACTCTAGTACTTATTTATAATTTTACCCAAATGATAAATTATATGTAACACGCGCGCTTTTTTAGAATGTATGATATCTGTTTTTAAATAAATATGGCACGCCTTGAAGTTAGTTATTTATTTACATATAGTCTTGTTTGCTTGGTGGTAGGGTACTTTCGAATACCCGCTTGGCTAGCTATCACCATCAAGTTTGAAAAACTGCCACCAAACACATAGTTTGTTCATCAGCATTCTAGATCTAGCGTGATAACATCTTCGACCAGATCGTCACTGACCATCAAGTGAGATAGTGGTCAAACGCTAGATCTATACAGTATTTAAAAAATAAAATAAAAAGTACAATAATCTGGATACCAATTCTAGCGAATATTTGCACTTATAACTGACGAAAGTCTAAAACGACCCCACTGTAGAAACATGAGACTTTGACACCGTCACATAACTATAGAATAATTACGTAATTCACAAACTAAAGAGAGCTACTTTCCGTCTACTTACTCATACATTGATTATTTTCTTAAAAATAAGGAGAATTACTCGCTCGATCTTCATTAAATGTCAATGGGTCCAATATGAAACCAAAACTTACCTACAAACAAAAATTCTTTCTTCTTTCGGTTCATATGAAACAGTGTTCTGAGAATACGTTAAAAACAAAATCAAATTTCGAACACTTCAAACCGTTGTAGTTGGGAACACTGTCTCATAACACCTATCAATCAATTGATCAATGTCCATTTAATTTCCAAGAGATTATTTTTGACGTTTATTAGGCCCAGTATATCAACTAGTCATTTTTACTAGTTAACATATTAAGCCGGAGTTAATGTTTAAGCGGGAGTTAATAGTGCAGGCGTTAGTTTATTCGAGACAAGCGATGGGGTTTGGAGCAGCGGAGCGTGGATTACCGCCATGGACACATCTGTCGGCTTACATTCGTGTTTTCGCAATCATGACGATATACATTTTTTGTGATGTTTTATGTAGTGACAGTGATATCATAAATTCATTGCACTGTAATATATTTCTGGTTATTAAGATTTATGACCATATGAAATATTCCTATTTTTAATGAAATCATGCATTTACAAGTTGTTTTGGAGATTGTCAGAAAACTTCATGCGTCTAGGCTACAGGTAACAGGCGTAACAAATTTGAGGCATCACTTTTTTATGCGTAGTTGTGCATAAACACGTGCTTCTTTACAGTACTTATGATACCCTGATTTTCTGCTGCCGTAAACAAAAGATGTCGTGGATGGATGTCCTTTATTTAAACTGCACCATGGCCACTATCGCAACTATCCATAACTATTTATATAATACCCTCAGTTTATTCATAAAAAAACTGAGAGGAGGATTTTTTACGAGCAATGAAGCACTAAACATAGGTCCCTATTTGCGTATAATCTAATAAAACAAATGTATTTATTCGTTGCTTAGGCACTATTGACATACATTTTTATCTATACCATAAAATAGCATTATATAAGAAAATTGAAATTATTTATCATGTTTAAAACAAACTCAAGCCTTCTAAGCGAGAATGTGAAAGGTGTATGTATTGAATTACACGTGACCATATACCTACTATGGACTAATAACGCTGGATTGAGGGTAGGGAATTGTTGACTATTATGTACTTCACAGCTTTATGTAGCTAAATGCGAAGATTCTGGTAATTGAGAAACGATTATTATTATAAAGTGTTTTACTTTAATAATCCGAGAGGAAGCGTCCGGCGGGCTTTATCAGCTAGTATAAACATATCGTTTTTTATTATATTTATAATTTTAATACATATTCGAGTTTTTTTTTTACTTATAAGTTTGCGTTTGACAACTGTCTCACCTGATGTTAAGTGATAGATTTGAGTTGGGGCTAATGAGTCATGCACTGATATTCTGCTTGGGATATTCTGTGCATTTATACTAAAATAAAGTAAAATTTGATCACTAAAATAATGACCGTGAATACTTTTGGACAAAAATTATACACAGATTAGCTAAATACAAAACAATGACTTTAAAATCTCAGAATAGCGCTGGTAACGTAACAATGTTACCCGCCTAATGAATACAAAATGAGCGACCCTGATTCAATCAAATAAGATGAGTTGCGTCAACGCACCTGTCACTGTATTTCTAAACGACGTCGAATAGCCGACATACGCGTTGAATAAACGATGCATTCATCTCTTTATTATGATGTGTTAATCCCGGATTATCATCAAATGTTAACACATGTTACCAGTTACTAAAAAAATGAATAAGCCATTACAAAACGACACTAGCTCTCCGCTGCTGCTATATAAAATGGACGCTTTGTCGTTATAAATAAAGTTTCAATTCATTCGGTTCAGAAAGGTGATAGAATTGGCCGGATGATCGAGGGTAGCTAATATTATTCCGGGGCGTTCAGTGTTGCCTTTTCATCCGCTAAGTATAAACAGGGGGGTGTGTTCGATGTTTGAACTCGACCGCGCGGCGATTGATTTACTTTCTATTACCTACCGATACGAGACCAGTTTGAGATAATAATTTCTGCTTTGTATTTTTTTTTGTTTTTGTTCACTTATTGTTTATTTAAGGAGTTGACATTGTTTGATTAACTACCTACCTATATGTCATTATTATCGACGATTTTACGTCCTATTAATCTTATTTTAACATTAAATTTCATGTAGATAATTGCTTCTATTTTGCAACTGTTTGCCTCAAGGAGCCTCATTTAAAATCTCATGTCCATAGATAAAGCATATCTTCCTTTAACCTCTTTGCTGATGCGAGCAAAGATTTCGTGGAAATCCTTTATCCTGCAGTTTAGTAGAGCTAAATACCGATGGCTCTGGTTGAAAGGTTGTCAAGTATCTACCACGCAGCGTGGAAATTTTACTTTATACGTATACCTTTAAATGAATGATAACTTTAAGGAGTTGACGAATCATATGTTTTAGTGGGGTGATATTCTTTGTAGGTAGTAACATACTAAACATACTAGTAAATGCATTTCTATTTAACTGTTATTTATGGTATTTAAAGTAACGAACTTGGAAGACATAATAATAATATTGAAGCTGTGTTAGACGACGAGATCATAAGCAGTGCGGCAAAGGCCAACGCGGCCCGAGGCGAGGCAGTGGCTACAGTCAATATTTGAGTGCCCTGCCCCTACTAATGAAGACAATTAGATCATTCCACGCGGCCTCACGTTTTTCATACCCGGGGGCGCCCTCTGACGTGTCAAATAGATGCCTTGTCGACGTCGCCGGCACATAATGCGGACGCAAACATCGCTCGCGCAAACATTGACTTGCGTCCTCTCTCAAAGCTGACAGTTTCGTGGCTTCACCCGACGCTGTGCGGTCGTATTGTATAAACTAATTTGATAAAAGGTGAGAACTAGCCTATTTATTTCTAATTTTAAAGGTAAACTGCGAAACATTTAATGGATCCTATGGTGACTCGATAAAGGGAACAGATATTGCGTTCACAGTCTTTGTCACGTCACCTTTTGATCATTCAAATCGTGGTTTTAACAAGCTTGCAAATAATATGGAGGGAAAAAATGCTCTAAATATAGATGGAAAAAAGTACATTTATTTGTCTGTGCTTCTCTCTGAGTTTTCTTTATTTTCTTTGACCCGATCTATAACTATCTATATATATATAAATGAAACCCGTTTTCCGTTGTCACGACATAACATGAAAACGGCTTGACCGATTTAGATAAAATTTGGTATAAAGATACATGGGACTTTGGAGAAGGACATAGGCTACTTTTTGTCCTGGAAGAAGTATGGTTCCCGTGGGATAACTGAGTAAGCGGGAAAAACGTAGTGCACGCGGGTGAAACCGCGGGGCGCAGCTAGTCTTGTAATAAAACTTACCAGGACATTGTGTTCAAGTTAATTTATTGATAGATGAATCCATTTCCGAAATGCAGAGCCTTTGTAAGTATTTTGTATTAAAAACTGACGTAGTTTTGACACATTATGAATGCATAAAACACGGGAATTACTCACGTAATAACTCAGAGGATTTCGACTATAGTTTCTACCATATTCGGTGGTCTTTTTCAAGGGGAATACGGGGCGCTCGCGGACGCGGTCTCGGTTCGCCTGGTACTTTCTTTGTAAGTAGTAAACGTTTTTCATAATATCAATTAATAAGTGTGAGTGCCAGAGCTAAATATTAAATAAGCTACAAACCTGGTACCACTCAAGCAAAACTTCGAAAACAAGAAACAAATTGCTAGATTAAAAGTGAATATTAGGATTAAAATAAAGAATTAATGCAGGTATCATTATAGAATACTTAGTTACATTTTAGTAATCTTTAAATATTTGGCTAGTGCACTGAAACGAAACTCTTATAAATTGTATTTAATGTTGTTCGCTTGAGTTACTCGTTGGTCTGAAAACGCATTCCTCGTTAAAGTTCCGACATGTTCATTAGAAAATCAAAGTTGAACTGCGGGGGCGAGCTGTCTGCGACAGTTCAGGAGTCGGGAGCTCTCGAACTGCTGACGTGCGCCCGGGCCCGAATACATTAGCCTCCGCAGTTGGTGTTGTCGCCACATGGCACGCCTCTGTTTACTTTAATACTCAGCCATTGTTGCCCGACGCTGTTTGCCGAGAGACTGCGCTGCACGCCATATGGCTCTGAGTGTGCTGTTCTGAGGTTAAACTAATATTGATCATACTTGCTTGAAGTTTTGTATAAAATATATAATTATTACATTTAACCCAGATATTATATCAATACAGTGAATGTATGAGTTATATAAAAATATTTCATGAAGTCAACTGCCAAAAAAATCTTAATAAAAAGTTGGAGGATTATTTTGTTACTTAGTCTTAACAGGTAAATAATAATAATAATCCTTATCCTTACCTATGGATACCCGCAGTGAAATGATGCGTGGTATTGACGATTTTAGTGTTTTCCCTTCATCTCACGGCAACAGTCAATATTTTCGGGATGAAAAGCCTGTGTGTTATTCCAGCTATCTTCATTGCAAATTTCATGCAAATGCGTTAAGCCGTTACAGTGTGAAGGAGTAACAAACATACAGACGACAAACAGATAAACTTTCGCTTTTATAATATTAGTGTGAAGTGTAATAGTGAGATTATAAAATTAAATGTGTATTTTGTGTGTCAGGGTTTGTTTGTTTGTTACCCGTTCACGCTCAAACTGTCAAACTGAAAAACTGTCACCAAGCACATAGTGTGTTCAGGCAGCAGTCCTTGAGAGCCAGTGTGCATTCTAGGTCTAGCGTGATAATATCTTCGACCACATCGTCACTGACCATCAAGTGAGATAGTGGTCAAACACTAGATCTATACAGTATAAAAAAAGCTGCTGGAACAATTTTGATGGAATTAGTTTTGACACCCTGGAATAACACATGGGCTACTTTTCCTCATCATCATCATCATCAACATCGTCACCAGTTTTCATTATTCATTTCATGAAGTTGAAGTTTTGTTTCATCTGTAGGGTTTACAAACGATACCTTTCGGAGTTATATCCCGTAAAAAGTGTAAGTGTAAGTGTAAGTGATGGAAGACGGTTATTTTCAGTATTTTTAAAAACTTTGCAATCGTTTAGTGTTATATGCAAAGTAAACATATCCCTGGACTAGCCCCGGTGAATGAGAAGTCTCAAGGCAATGGACTGGCTTGGTTTGGGCAATGGGCGATATGGGCAAGTCGTGACGAGAGATGATAAACATATCACAACAAGAGGAAGGTCGAAGAAGGTATGGATGGAGTGCGTGAAGAATGGTATGTGTGTGAGAGGTGTGAGCACTGAGATGAATAGCGATTGAACGGTCTAGAAAAGGAAAACATGATGTGTTGACCCCGTCTAGCGTGGGATAAGGAGTGTCTCAATTATCTCCCTTTTCAATGACAATGAAATAACAAAAGTAATATCCAGTTTATGGTCAATTATAATTTAACTATATATATGGGGCAAATGCCTTTATTAAAATAAAACACTAATAACTAATCACAATACTGCAGCTACTACAATAACATTTAGCAATCCGGTAGCCTATAGATCACTCAAATGTTCTAACCCACTACCACTAGCTGTTCTAATTTAACTTAATATTATATATTACATAATTATTAAAATTATTACTTGAAATAATATAATTATTTGAAAACTGTTTATAAGGTATGCTTATGTCATTCAGTCTTTTGAGTTATGTGTTAAGTCGGAGAGATCTCTAAGTCACAGTCAAGGTCACGGTTACCTTGTCTACAGATTAAATTCTAATTAACATTTTGTTTGAATTCTTAATGGAACCCGTGCGAAGCCGGTTCGGGTAGCTAGTTAAGGGTATAGATACATATACGAGATATAACACGACATATACGATATAAAATATTCTACTTCAACATTATTATAAGTCCGACCTACTTCCATTTAATCTGATGTTAATTACGTTGCAGAGATGCCATCTGCAGAGCGCGTGTCCACATTTAATGACATTTGCCGGAGCATCCGGGGCGCCCTCTGCCGGCCAATCGGCTCATTTGCAAAGTGCATTTCGATGCTGCGACAATTGTTCCGACCCCGCTCTTAATTGCCCGCCCGTTATTTATTATTGTCATTTCTGTGTACATTACCCTCTGTTTATCGAACACCATTCATTTACGATTCCACTAAAATTTCATTGTAATTAAGATCGTAATGCATATTATGGCGTCATAGTGCCGTCTCGCTTCCCAACGAAATATGTAACAGGAAAACTTAAGGGAACATTTACACGAGAAGCACGCATCGCATACGATAAACATCGCAACGAATGTGTACAAACACATCGGTGGACGTTTATTTGCCTCGGGCGCGCGCTCGGCTCGCTTCGACTTCGCATTCCGCTCGGCGTGGTATCGGTGCTCATTTGTATTGGCGGTGGATTTTGTATTATTTGTTTGTTTGTGAATGCCGCATACGTTGTGAGAGCTTTGATTTTTCCAAATCGGAAATGATGTGAAAGGCGCAGAGCCCGGACCCGGCCCCGGGGCGATCGGCTCCTCGAGCTCGAGTCGGGCTCAGCCCCGAGCGAGCACCGGTGTGCTCGTTAGTCGGCGGCGCCCGATCTTCGCTTGGCTAACCCGAGCACGTAGATACGTGCGACCTTTCCGCTCGACAGCGCTGATTTTCTCCAATAAAATGATGAACTTCAGCGATCTTTACGTTCATTTACCGTTCTGTGTAAATCTTTGACTTAAAATTCACACGCGTGCTACTTTGTGAGTTGAGAATTGGCTCATTCTTCACTACTTCTTATGAGTTCTTTTTTCAGAAATATATTTACGTGTTAAGTAATCTTTATTCAAATGGAATGTTATATAAGTAGATGAAACTATGACTACTTATACTGTTAAAAGCATTATTGTAAAAATTAAAAGTAGGATTATTATAATGGTTATGTGGAGGCGATGATGAGAGTTTCGGCACAGTTGCAACACCGTCATCACGGCTGAACAGGGTCACAATTCTCTTATTTATTAAGACAATCAATGCATGAACAATGCAATGCAATGTAATTCAAACTTAATCACAGCTTGGTATTCTGCTAAAATATCAATTGCATCTCGATTCCATTTTCGGTAGTATCTAATCGCATTATGGTATAATGAAATTATTTGAATTAATACTCCAAGTAGAATAGCAAAACTAGCAAAGACGACAACTCATTAACTAGCTTTAGCAATAGATGACACTTGTCCCTAAAATGTTGTGAAAAGTAGTCTCTGAACGTCCACTATGCGTTGTGCTACCTGTAAATTGTTAATTACCCATATAAAAGCATATCCGTAGCAAAATAGAAGCATAGTTATAAGTTGTGTTGCTACGGTACTGCAATGTAATGGTACATAAATCGGGAGCAAGGGCGTAATGCTACCTATCATAACTATAATTCGTTAGAGATGATGCAGAAGCGGAAGAGCCGGAGACGAGCTGCCGCGCGCAGCTGCGCATTGACATACGACTAACGACTGCACCCTGCCTACACTCAGACAAAAGTAGCGTCAATATATCTTCATCTCAATGTCAAAACGCGCACACACATACCTACTCATGTTTTAGTAATTGTGCAAATTATTACATAAGACTGCACTCATTGCATAGTTGTAACGCACAGTTTAGTGGTATTCCTGGAACGCATTGGAGACAACGTGGTCATCAGTCGAGCGTTATAATGTATAAGCTTTCGTGATATGTTCTAGAACAGCCGGCGGGTCATTAACGCTTGTCATAATCACTGCCAAGGAGAGTGTACGACTACGTGAGCGTCGCGGTGATCGTTATTACGGCTTTTTTTGGATGCTGTAGTCATTAGGCGTAAGAGTAGAGTGGAATTTTGCGTAATTGCGCGTTCCAAATTTGACAAACGGAGAAATATGTATGTATATGAGCAAACATCATCAGCGCACTGCGATGAACAAACAGACGTGCGTGTGATTGTGCCGCGACCCGGCCGGCCGCTCGACGGAGCGTCGGCGGACCGTTTTTTATTCGCGAGCGTGCCCAATCAGCGCCCGTGGCAGTTGCAATTATCTCTCGCGCCAAATCGAATTATGATCAATTCGGATTTGCTCGCATACGAACGAATATAAAACGGTTTGCATTAAAATTAGGCGCTCGATGCGCGGGATGCGTTCCTATTAGTCGGGTCGAGAGCTTTGTTTGTTCGTTGGAGGCTCGGATTCGCTCGACGTTTTCGTTCACTTTTTTAACTGGGTTTTGTTCACTCGCAGCTTTAATCGATTCACATATTGAGATAGTGATTGTTCACATTTACAGGTTTGGTTTCAAAACCGGCGCGCGAAGTTTCGTAAGCAGGAGCGGCTAGCGCAGCAGAAGGCGGGCGAGGCCCCAGTGAAGGCGGAGGGCGGGAAGCGCGACAAGCCGGCGTCTCCCGCGTCCTCCCCGCACCCCCCGCCGCCTGCGCCCGCGCCGCAGCCTGCGCACCACGCGCTGCCACACCTCTCTCCGCCCGACTTAAAGCCTATCACTTCAGCAGGTGAATATCGTGACCTGAGATATTTCTGTAAGTTAATAACAAATATTCGTTATTATTTATATTCGTTCATGTCCATGATCACCTGTTAGTCAATTGCTAAACTTCGTATCATCATATTGGTTTTACTTTATCGACACGTTCATACTCTCGCACTAGGATTCCCTGTGTGCAGGAAGTATAGACACACACAATAACAGCACCGGCACAAACACCTACGCCAATCGCACAAAATATGTTGGCTCCTATCGGGACTCGAACCTAGGGCCACGGAGACCCAGAAGTATATCACTGACGGCTGAGCCATGGTGACCGTCAAATGTCGTTAGAGATCCAGATTAGCCAGGGTCAGGTAGTGGCCACTTTACAATTATACCAATAAAATCAAATTAATTATTTAATCAATTGCGGGTAGTTTTAGCCAGCATGCACCAAATGACGTTGCACTTCAAAAAAAATCCAATGTATTGTCGTCCATAAGTCTCATACTAATATGGACTTTATTGTAACTGTATTAAAACTATATCATTTGATACCATTTCCTGAATGCGCAACAGCATCAATAGCGTTGTCTCTAGCAGACTCGGTGACTTGCAACTCACCTTTGCTACATTTTAGATATAATCTTTCTGAGAAACCTATTGCTCCCGGTAGCTGCTGAACTGCAAATATTACCGTCATTATGTAATTTTTGTATGATATCGATTGTATACTTATTCACTTAAAAAATCTTGAATGGATAAGAAGTTGTAAAATAAGTTAAAATTCATAAACACAAAACATCAGGGAAGTTTTAAGTTCTATGGAAAGTTTTTACGTTTGAAAAACCCATCAAAGAAAGTCAAATTTTCAATTTATTTTCTATTCATACGCGCGTCCCATATCGACACATTGGGCGGTTATATTTTTTTCAATAATTATTTTTTCACAGTTACAGTCAGACACGTACCTGGTATTCTTCTTCTTCTTTTTGTCCTTATCCCGCACTAGGTGGGGTCGGCACACCATGCTTTCCTCTTCCATTCTCTTCTATCATTAGTAATCTCAACGCTCACACGTTTCATAAACATATTATCATTCCTCACACAGTCCATCCACACCTTCTTCGGCCTTCCTCTACCTCTATATCCATCCACATTCATACTAAGTACCTACTCTTTTTGTTATGTTTTTTATTCTTTCTTATAACATGAACCCATACCGAGCCAATCTATTTCCTTTTTTTTATACCGTATAGATCAAGCGTTTGACCACTATGACCACTATCTCACTTGACGGTCAGTGACGATGTGGTCGAAGATGTTATCACGTTAGACCTAGAATACTCACTAGCTCTCAAGGACTGCTGCCTGAACACACTATGTTTGGTGACAGTTTATCAAACTTGAGGGTGGTAGCTACTTTTGAGTACCCGCCTGGGTGGTACTCAAAAGTACCCTACCACCATGAAAAACCTTTTCCACTTCCTTTCAACTTATCATTCACTGGTGCTACTTTCAAGCTTCCTCTGTTATACTCACTCATTACTTATTTTAGGCTAGAATGGATATCAGAGGCGCCGCCAGGATGACTTTCAGACCGTGTGGTCTGAAAGTCATCCATGCGAATGTGTATCCATCTCAACATTCGCATCTCTGCCACATGCACTTTCCATTCATCCACCTCTTGTGCTGCCCAACATTCAGATCCATACATTAAGACCGGTCTAACTATGATGGCCTTATAAATTTTGGGCTTTTTTAGCCATGATGGCCAACCATCAAGTGAGATTGTGGCCAAACGTAAATCTATACAGTATAAATAAAATAAAAAAATGAATGGATGCACAAAGTTAGTTCTCGTGATCATAACTGTTAATCATGGTTACGTTTTATCCAACAATGACTTTGTTTTGTTTTTAATTATGTCAGATTTATGTCCGATGTAAACTGAACAATTGCATTGACCTGAAATGATATCGTAGATACACATAGTTCTTATTAATCTGAGAGTATACATTTTTTCAAGCTCATAGCAATATGCGCCCACTGTAGTTAAATTAGGTATATAAGTTGTTTAATTTTACAATCTAGATGACGTTTACAATGTGGCGCGAAAATAGAGGCGATAAAAGTTTTGTAGCAGATTGGTACTTTGATTTCATAACTATTTATGTGAGCGATAATGTGTTGGCATCTCTCTCTCTCTCTACTTCACTCTCTCTCGTGGAAAATGAATTATTGTTGCTGTTGTTTTTTATATGAAAAACATTAGCGTTTCTAAGAAAGCCAACGCTAGTTTTTGACAAGTTCATAATTAATGATATACATTCGAAGGCAACCTCGACGGTAATTCTTCTTCGCAAACAAAACGAAACGACGTATTTTAGAGAGTGCTAACAAAAAGTAGGTAAAATTAAATTAAATCAGGTCCCCAAAAGTATCAGTTACTTTGCTTCCAAGTAGAGTTTATAAATAACCTGAGAATAATTTAAAATCTTAGTGTGGTATTTTGGTCCGCGTCGTGATGTCACGTGTTAATTTTAGAAGTGTGCATGTTACATCGATCGACGGAATTACAAATCCGAGGAGTGAGTCATACACTCCGGCCAATAGCAGTGCTTTATCGTGTTATTTTTGCCGCGCGACTTCGTGGGCGAACACAACAAGGTTGTTTATGGCAATTTATATTCGTGGATTTGAAAATTAATTTTGAGAGAATTTATTTATTACCATGGAGATAGAATGCAAACAGTAGTTAGTCTTGTAACCTGGTTAAAGCGTTTTCGTTGTATACGTATACTACTGGACAGACAACCTGACTAAGATCGCATCCAACCGGTCGTTGTGGAGATCAATAGGGAAGGCCTATGTCCAGCAGTGGACATCATATGCCTGAAATGATGATGATTATTTATACTACTTCAAATAGTGTCAATAGTTTATCCTTTTTTCATAGACATAATAAAATAAAGTGATCCGAAATACATTTCTTCTACTATACAATTGATGATGATAATATTTATTAGTATTAACAATAAAATAGGTCAAACGGCAAATTCATAAATGGAAGTGAATGATAGCTTTTGAATAAAGCCTAATTTAAATAGATTAATAATTAAAATAAATTATACAAATTATAATCGGAATGAAATTAATCAAAAGAAAAAAATATAACATATAAAATAGGCAGGTAAAATTATATTATATAATTACAACATATGCAATCTATGTAAAACTATTCATAAATAAAACAGATATATCACAGCACACTAATACATATTAAAAGGTGCAAGTTTGTCTGTCGTTTGTATGTTTGTGACTTATTCACGCTGGAACACCTAAACAGATGTACATAAAATTTGGAATGTAGATAGCTTATACCCTTTAATAACATATAACTCTGTGGTGTATAAGTATATGTATAATGATGTTTGAATACCCTCAAACATCATTATTATATGTAACTATTTAGAGGGTACTTAATGTGGAATATATTAATAATACAAATGGTTGCCCCTGCCGGGATTCGAACCCAGGGTCCCGGAGACACAGAAGTCATGTCACTGACAGTAACCACTGCGCCACGGTGACCGTCAAGTTTTCAATTCCGGCAATTTTATTATTATTTTTTCCAATACCTACCTGTTTCTATTTTATGTATCTAATAACTTCGAAAAATCGAAAGATAACTCCGATAGGATAAGTCGAAAACTTCTGGCATTCTAAAGAATATGCATTATTAATATCAAGATTATTATTATTAGGAATGATATCGTGTAAACGATGCAGATAGAAAAAATGAAAAGTTTGGGACAATTCAGTATATTATATTACATTTTGGGGCGCATGCCAGTTCGCAGAGGCTGGTTGAGGTTGCGCACAAAGGCGCTGGGCTCACCGGCTAATGGCTCGCGGTCGTATTAATCACATTAAGGCCCCGCCACCGCCGGCCACCACCGACACCGACACTGCCGCCGCCGCCCGCCAGATTTTCACTTCGGCTCATTTGCGCTAATTCCGCGCGCGATTGTCACTCAGGCTTGAATAAACAACGCAGCTGCGGAGCAAGGATTAGGTGATTAGCGCCTAATTGCGTTACCACGATTATTTCGTGTGCGCCCGTCGACCTGCAGTCGGATTTCGTGTTCGGATTTGAATGCGAGTTTGTCTGTGCAATTACCCTCCCGATTGCGAGATTGCACTTGATTTATGTATGTGTGCTAAACAATGAACAGCTGGTATCGCTTATTAATACTAAAATAATAGACACGCTTTCCTTTGATCTTTATTATTCTTGATGTTTGACAATTCGGAAGACAAAGGTTGTGTTCTATATAATATATCAATCAATCAATATTCTTTATCGCGAAAAAATGGTAACAATGTTGTCCTCATTGATAGTTACATCTACATACGTAAATTTACATTGCTTCCGTTACATATGCATTGTATTCGTACTTGTCTGCAACCATTGTTGCCGCCGAGCCATCAAAAGAAAGTCCTGTTTCCGAACTAAGTAGTAGTAATATAGAATAATAGCATCTGCTGCAGATACTTTGATGGGAGAATATGGAATCTCAGAAACGGAAACAAGAAAGTATCAAAACATATTACAGTTTCTTTTATTAAATCTTATCCCAAAGTTAGCTTAACATCCAACAGCCGTCAAAGCTCTGATGACTAATTACCGTTGTATCTTTACAGCCAACAAGCTGTGTGAAGAGCTGAACGGTGTCGGCGGTGGCAGCGGCGGCGTGCCACCAGGGAGCGGCGCGGGGGGCGGCAAGTGGGCCGGGGGATGTGGCCTTCTCCGCCAGCCCTCAGGCTTCCCACTACTCAGCGTCGCCCCACCCAACTATCTCCTGTCCGACCACCTCGGCACCCTCGCCAAAACGAACAACCATCTGTTCTAATGGGCCCGACGCCGGCCGCTTCACCGACCGGCCCGTCCAGACCGGCCTAGCAATGTTACACAGGTCGCATAGAACACGCAAAAGTATCAAGGTCCCGCCGAAGTCCCAACGCGCCGTCAGTCAGTGACGTATAGCTTGTCCAACAATGATCTCTGACGGCATGTTCGGTTCAGGATGGCTGCCATCACTCGTGCTTCAGGTGTCGCACAGGCACCTGCTCCAACATTCCACTCGATCATTCTCATGAACGTAACGGTGACATTCCGATGATATTTTCGTGATTGACCTCAGAAAGTGCCAAAATCGTGTCCATTAAAGTGTTGTCACAATAATGAACAGTAATAAATTATTTTAGATATATTTATCATAATTAATGTGCGTATAGGGTGTAATATTAGAATATTGTTTGATCATAGTGTAGATTAATGAAAATGATATGTTGTCCGGTATGTCTGTAAATATACACTTCAATACATCGTATACGTTTGCGTCGAAGTATACTTGTATTAATAACTGTTAAATGAGTATTAACATGTAAGTAATTCCTATACTAATATTGTATCTGGTAGCAGCTGTTACTTGTCATGCTATATTTTGTATCTTTTCAGTACAAGATTTTCAATTAAACTCTTATACTGTTTTATCGAATTAAACAAATATTTAATATTTATTTTGATCAATTAATTCTATTACACTATTATCGTTTAATAGGTAGGAGAAAACGTGGACTGGTCACAGAGGATCTCGTAAGTAAACTGTAAATAATATAAATAATTATTGTTTTAAACGTAAATTATGTTGTAAATAAGGATCCAGAAAATGGTAGGTAGCAGTGTGTAAAGTAATTTCAACTGGCCAATTTGTCGAGGGTGTTTTAATAAAGTGAATTATAAGATCAAAACCTATTTTTGTATTTATTTGTCCTTTTAAAAATATCCTTTACTTTATTTTTAACTTTTCTGTTGTACCTTTATTTTAATAGATTAAACATTTCGTTCACTTAGAAAAATACGTATCTTTGATTTTTAATATTTGCGCTAAGTCTCTAAGCACTTCTATCTGTAATTTGATATTGAACTATGTTTGCTATTTTTATATCAGTCTTCGCCTGATGTTAAGCTCCACGTTTAGCATAAAGCCGAATGATGCCAGTCGGTGACCGCCACAGTCATTTTGTCGTGAAAAGTGCGGCTACCACTCTCCAAACCATAACATAGAAATTAATCAAAATAAAATTTTTTTTCTTATATATTTTTCCAAATGGTTGCATTAGACTGAACTCCCTTTTTACACCGTTTACAGTGACCGTGACCTCACGGGATCAATTGTCATTCACCGTCAATAAAAAAGTCATCAAGGTATATAGGCATAACTTTTTTCAGTTATTGGAGTGTAACTCAAAACCGCTTGACCGATTTTGATGAAACTTTTACACAACGAATTCGGAAGTATACTCTATTAAACTAAAAGAAGAAAGAGCTATAGCAAACTTTCGATGTGTCAGGCAAGATGTAAAAACCATTGAAACTGTCAGGCTTTTGAGGTAACATTATTTTAAGGGTCCCCAAGTAACATCAAAAAAATCCAGCTATGACGAAAGTATGATCATAATTAATCAAAGTTTAGGGGTGTCCGGCGGAGGGTTGCAACCGTGCTAAGCGCCCGGCAATGGATGACATAAGTTCTAAAGTTATTCCGAAAAAAATAAAAATAAAATAAGTCTTAACGAAATTTAGGTACTATTTAATTCCTGCCCAAGTTCCCACAATTCCAACTGCATACTCAGTGAACGTTCTTACCTGTATGGGGGACTTGCTCTGAGAAATGTTCAGCTCTTATAAAATAACCGAGATCTGGCCATCGTAGACTCTTGCTCTAGTTAAATACAGCGTCTTCCAGAATATTCTTTCATACTATCTATCATTGTGGTCAGAGACATTGGTTATGCGGACTTAGGTCACAGGCCCATTGTCAACTATAACTTCAAGTCAATCCAAAGTCATAACGGACCTTATATTGTTTTTATGTGCCACATGACCTCTTGTGTTTTCACCTCGATGGCGGAATGTTGTTAAAAGTCGCGATTCTCCATCTCTGACAGGTGTGTCTGACATGGATCGGTATGTCTTTTAGATAATATCAGCCAACTCAGCCAAGAATAAGGACGGTATTGTCTTCGTGCTACAGTGTTCCAGTAGAAAGGTTTTCGTTCACAAATAAATGACCTACGGACATGTGCTTGGCGCAGTTTCATTGCCCTTGGTGTGTCTTCGGCAGTTTGTTATCTTGACCTTGGAGGCGAGACTTGAGGGCCGACGTACTCAGTTCTTTGTCATCGCCTGCTATTTGTAGGAGCATTTCTAAAGGTTAATCTGCGTTTAGCTACATTGCTATTATGTGTGGCTACAATTTACTAGCCGTTAAAGTTTTCATAATCGTGTTATGATGGTTACAGCCAGGAAATTGGCAAACTTATACGTAGTGACATATAAAACTTATACTTTCTAAACTGACATGGTCATTATTAAATATATTGAAATCATTATCGAGATATTTACCGTGTATATTTCCCTTTTGATATTTACTGCGTATTAAATTAATATTTTTTTTATTTTTTTTTTATTTTATATATTAACATTCACACAAGTTCTTCGGGTCCCAAACTAGGCAGAGCCTGTGCTATGGTAACCTGATGACTGATATATACACTTATATACATATACACACCCAGACACAGATCAAACAGACATGTTTATATACACAAATGTTTGACCTGTCCGGGAATCGAACCCGGGACCAGCGGCTTAGAAGGCAGAGTGTTACCAACTGCGCCAATCGGCCAGTCATCAGCCGTATTATGTTCCTACCTACATGCGCCTTTATCCACAAGCAAACATGGCGAGTGCAATTGTGCCCAATATTTAAATAAAGAGTTCGTAGTAATATAAAGAAAATAATGGTAAACATCCCGATAAAAATGTTACATATAATATTCTAATTAATAATATATAATAATATAATTAGCTGTCAAGAAGTTAGGCATGTTGGCCAAGGTGAGACAGTACTTCACGCTGGGGCAGTTGCTCAGCCTATATCAGGCACAAGTCCGGTCGGGCATGAGGTACTGTTCGCATCTCTGGGATGGTCCAGCCAAATACCAAATTGAATCTTTGGACTCTATAGAAAGGCGAGCCAAAAAGATCATTGGTAGTGACTCTCTGGTCGAACATAGGCTACAGAGCCGTGAACACCGACGTAGAGTTGCTTGTCTGTCGGTTTTCTATCAGATACATTTCGGCGAATGTGCACTGTAATTACACAGCTTAATTCCACCGTCTCCATTCTATCATCGGTCAACCAGACATACGACTATGCGCCACCCGTACATGTTAAATACCATAATGTACCACCGTTACGCACGAAGCGTTTTGCTTCCACGCACCTTTATGCACCTTTATAATGCTTACTGCCAGGGAGTGGAACTCACTGCGGGAATCTGTGTTCCCCGATAGGTACAACCCTGGAGTCTTCAAGTTGCGAGTGAATAGGTTCCACCTAAGTTTACGTGCAACACCTTAGACCGCGTCGTCACTTAACATCGGGTGAGGCCGTGGTCAAACGTAAGCTTATAATCAGTAAAAAAAGAAATGTTACATAGATTACATAAACAGTATTATTCATAATAACCCTGCAATTTGACTTACAATACAGTGCAGGGATGCCAACTTAGTGGTATTTTTTCAGAAAGCACCCATTTATAATATATATCAATATAAATTCAGAGCTTATTAATGTATGAGAATGTTCTTAGCATTCAGGATCTGCTAGTTAGGAATAGGTAGTAACGTGATAGAAAGTATAAGCTTGCCTGACGACAGACGACATTGTACGTCGCTCAAATACTATAAATTGAAGTGTAGTGTTGCTAAGAGTTTTTGTTTTTATTAGAGTCATAAGCCTAGATTAAAAATATTTATGAACAGTAACCACAATTTATGTACTTGTAAACTCTAAGGCTTTCACGGCCGGCGTTGCATGTTGTATGTATTGCTTCCGGGCTGTTTGGCCGTGGTCTATGTGAAACTTGTGTTCCACAATGGACAAATCCACTTGGAACACAAGTTTCACTTAGAGTTGTCTACTATGGACAAATCCACTTGGAACACAAGTTTCACTAAGACCACGGCCAAACAGCCCGGAAGCAATACATGCAACAGTTCTAAACTTGTTTATTGAAAGACTTCTATAGTTTATTTTATTAACGTTCTGCCGGGCGAAATGAACTTTCCAATTTTTATAAAGAAAAATTCAGATGCCTGTCGAACTTGAACGGATACGGATACCTTCCCTGTCGCTTTGCCAACTAAGCTATAATAGGACTCCATTAACAGTCCGAATCTGGGACAATTTTCTTAGTTCTTAGTATAGTTCTATGCATAATCGGTATCTACCTGTAGTTGTATACATTATTTATATGAACGATACACCAATATATTGAACGATGACAATATACTGTGATTCAAAGAATTTTATTGCATTGACGTCAAGCTAGGCGAAACTTACCTTGTCATAAGTCTTTGAGATTCCAGACCATACTTCTTCGTTCTGAAACTTCGGCATAGTCTTAAAATACAAGAATAAATAATGCTCGCAGACGCTCTTGCCAAAAGTGAATTGCAACTTTACGTCTGAGTCTTTGTTAAATTATTTAAGCAGACAATATCGATTTTCTCAAATACAATCATAACAATAAGCGGTATAAATGTAGGGCGACAAAATCGCCACAAACACATGACGATACTGTCGCAAAAATAGCAAAAATCTAAAGCGCTACAAATTTCCTATTTTCTCAAGTCATTTCTATTCTATGTGTTTACAAGGAAAAGTAAACTAGAACTGAAAGGAATCATTTGTTTGTGTTATACGAAGCGTCCAAAGAGGCGAGCGTGGGTCTCGGCGACAATGATAACTCAGCGGGTATTCATCTCAATGGCGCGTGGTGGGCGTGGGCGGGAGAGCGGGCGCGCAGGCGGGCGAGCGGGCGCGCGGGCGGGCGAGCGGGCGAGCGGCGCGGCGCGTGCGATCCCTGCCCACGTCGCTAAGTAGGGCCTCACACCACCACTAAAACTTCAGCCTTTTATGGACTGACGATAAGAAGATTTTGAAAAAAAAACTATCATTAGTTTGTTCATTTCTTTATTTAGTTATAGTTATATTATATAGTTATAGTGCCATTTACCAGATTAATAAAACCTTAGCTTTCGTGACAGTTTAGACAAATAGTGCTCTAACTTACATTTATAAAATAAGCTACAAGTGGGAGAGTGCAGAGCGATCCAGCATAGGTCAAATGTTGACAGTGGTCACGTCAGAATGAGCGGGTGGAGACCGCCCGGGGAACCCGGCGAACTGGATGAGGTGGTACCCACCAACAATGGTATTCCGATCTAATATGTATCTTCACTTCTGTTGTCTGAAACGCGTCACAGAAAGAACTTTGTTATAATCCCGAATAACATAAACATGTTTACATGTTTCGGATTAAAAAAAACATTTTTATTCTATTCAAGATTTATATTTTAAGAACTGGGAACCGGCGGTAGACGTGAAGAGTACGTTATCGAACTTTATTTTTATATTAGTACTGTGAAAGTTTATGCTTGAGTCTCTATTTAAGGTTTGGGTATAATACATTTGAAACGTTTTATCTCGATTTCACAGTTCGTTTTCGTAGGAAATACAATGTCAGCACAGTTGGTACCGCGGGTGACAACTGAATTTTTTTTACAAAGCTAGCATCACCCTGCGATTACACCCGCGTGGACTACGATTTTCCGTAGCTCAGTTGTCTCACAGAAACCATACATTTAGATTCTATCTCTGTGCTAAATTTCATTCGGACCCGTTTTAGCGGTTCTGATTTTATAAAGTGACAAACGAGAAAAAAATATAATAGTAACAAGATAAGTAAGTAGAATTAATATCTACAAGTGCGTGTCCAGCCAAATACAAGCCAAGAACAAGGGAATATGAGAGACTCCGACCGCGTTTATATTGAACAAATCATTTGGAGCTACCGCGGTACCACGGGAGGTATCAGAGACATGTTGTATAATCAACAATTAATTTTGTTCATTCTTAGACTGTGTATACATTATTCGTCTTAAAATAGTATCTCGTTTTAACAGCTAGGTCCACAGTGAACGTACAATGTTTGGAATTGTTAAATACATTGAGTACCTACCTAATAATGTATTTATAGCATTTAAATTCAAAAAACATAGTCAACTATAGGCTAACAACGTAGGTATACTAATCATGAATTTTAGAAATTCATCTAAAACTTCGACCTTGAAAGGAAAAGTACCTGAATGCTGGCAGCATTGCCACATTGATTTTTTATCTTTAACGACAAGAATGTATCAGGTATCTAAAGAGCTGTTGTTTATATGATCTAAAACATATATTGTTTTGGAGTTATAACTGAGAAACATTATCATCATCATCTCAGCCCTATGGCTGAGATGATGATGATAATGTTTCTGACGACCACGGCTGGACAAAGGCCTTCCTCATTGATTTCCACAACGACCGGTTAATAGCGGCCCGTATGTAGCCCATGCCTGCGATCTTAGTCAGGTCGTCTGTCCACCTGGTCGGTGACCGTCCTATGCTGCGCTTGCCAGTCCCTGGTCTCCATTCGAGAACATTTCGGCCCCAACAGCCATCGGTTCTTCGAGCTATATGCCCTGCCCACTGCCACTACAACTTGCTAATCCGCTGGGCTATGTCGATGACTTGCGTTCTTCTACGAAAAAAAAAAGTTAGAGAGAAGAAACCCCGAGCATAGCCCTCTCCATTGCTCGTTGTGTGACTCTGAGCCTGCTCAGAAGGCCCATAGTCAGAAACCACGATTCAGTTCCGTAAGTCATCACTGGTAACACACACTGTTCGAAGACCTTCGTTATAAGATATTGCGTTATTTTAGACGAGAAGACGTCTCGTACTTGTGCTCAAACCGACACGGTGGCGTAATTGTACAAACACTTCAACACTTCGATATACCGATGGTCAATACGGCACCGCTGGAGAGACTCTAGCACCGCCCACGTCTCGATCGAATCAAAGGCTTTCTCATAGTCCACAAACGCTAAACATAAGGGCAAGTTATACGGCCTTCTGTATAACTTGCCTCAGCGTATGGATGAGGTCTATGGTGCTGTAGCCTTTTCGGAAACCGGCTTGTTCGGGAGGCTGGAAGTCACCAAACATACGTTCGAGACGATTCGCTATGACTCTTGAAAACAGCTTGTAAACATGGCTCAGAAGCGAAATGGGTCTGTAGTTCTTAACTGAGAAAAATAAAGTAAAAATTAAATATAAATAATTGAATAATATTTAATATTACGTATATTTTCATACCTTTTATGTTGAATCTTTTGTAGCAAGAAACATTTTATAATAATGGAAATGTTTACTATATATTTTATCATATATATATCCTATTGCAATATAAAAGGGCATTTTAGTTAACCGATCAGCTATTACCTGAAAGTGAATATGCGTAAATACCTAAATTATAATGTCCTAATTTTTGATGGAAAAGTATCGCCACTCGTGGACCCGTCCTTCTAAAAAAATATAACTTTTCCATTCAAAAATTGGAATACAAGTTTCACGTAGCACGATGTTGAAAATAACCATTTTCAACATTCTATTTTACATCTTTTCTTTGTTATGTACTAAATTTACAATTTTCAGTCAAGTTGGTATAATGATATTTTTGACACAATTAATTTATTGAATATTTTCAGCAATGAGAGATAAATTTACTCATGTATTCAAAAGTTTGGTTTCATGGCGAGATACACTTGCCTGTTTCTAATGCACTGACTATTTCCCGCTTTTAATTAGTACCGGAAATATAAAGTTTATCGTTGCTCGTAATTATTAGTTAAAAATTTTGACCAGTTTTTTTGTACAGTTTAAAACAGAGTACGTAAAAATAAATGTGGAAGAAAAGTCGTATGTGAGCTTTTGAGTTTGGTGTTGTAGCCAGAATTGTAAGTTATATATTTAAATATCACGCACCCATAACTTAAGTTATCAAAGGACTAGATATTATAGTCTTGAAACACTCGAAAATAATGAGTATGCCTATGTCACAGGGTTCACCATAACTCAATAGGGTTGATTTGCAGTATGCTTGAAAACTTATACTTGCACGTTAGAAGTATACTATACGAATATTTTTTTTTATATTTTTTATTATGAGTATCTTCATAAATTGTAAAACCCTGCACATCAAGAAAGATCCTGCTGTGTACCACAGTTTTAAACTAATATTGAAGGCAATATATGTATCACAAACCAAATGGACATACGTTCAGTTTTCAGTACATATATTTGTTTAGCAGACTACACGAAAGATATATTTTTAATTAGTCGAGTAAATTCTGCAAATGTTTTCACTGATATTTTCATGCGTGGCTGACTATTTCTCAGCAAACTTTCAAGAAAACACACGGGTACAACGAGTTAAGCAAAACTCGGAGTGGAAAAATATATCGCCGGAATAATCCCTGACAATCAAGTTTAGTAGCGTTAGCGCTCTGTATAGTGGGGTGTGTATAATGAGGCCCTTTGATCAAATATATCAAAGATAAGGTCACACAAAACCAGCGAAATATCATTTATTTTAAAAAAGCAATCAAAAAGCAGGACAGTTTAATATTTAGTAAAATATGTTGTATCGTTGTGATTGGTAAACGTGTCTTGTTTTACTTCAGACCGCCTCCAAACTCCATTGTTTAATATCATTTAACTATTCTGTTGAAAGACAATCAAACTTATATCTCCCATTATAAGTTCTATAAACACTTCAATTTTGATAGTTTAAAATTTGTGTGGTTTGAGTCAGAGCTTATTTAGCATGTACAGTCACTGTGGTGTGCGCACGAGTTTTCCAGAAGGGCGCAGTCGCTCTGCGCTCTATAAATACGAGGAGTCGGCTTGCAGGAGTTCAGTCAACGGGATTCCACCGCGCTAGCATCTACACCAGACCAGGCACTCACTCACACACAACCATGTCTCTGGAACGCCAAGTCCGCGCCAAGGTCAGAATTTTTTCATTACACATATTTTATTTGATCAATATCCTCTATTTTGATCATTACACTTAAATTTTCCCATTAAATGAATTTTATACACATTTAAATATATATAATTATTATTATATATTGGCTTAAAACGTTATATTACGCCTGATTCTGTTAATTACACGAACTAACTAAAACTCTTCAAAGGCAAAGGCTCTTATTCTTTTTGCATTAAAATTCAAATTCTCGTATAACTCGTAACAACGCTATCTCTAATTTTATACGTGATTTAGTCAATTACGAGAGTTTTAGTCGGCACCAAATAAGTGACGACCTATTTGACTTAAAACTGCGCGTAATTCTATCTAATCTTGGTATTATTATTGATAAATGTCATGATAACATGACACCATAATTTGAGTAAAGTTTGGTTGTAACGTACCACAACAATGCAAGCTACAAATATTTTTATCACAAAATTTAGCTTAGCAACCAAAAAAAAAAAAATTTTTCGTTTTTAAAATTTCTTTGAAAATTGTTTTGATCTTAACAGTCCCAATTGTAAATTTTAATAAAGGATTTTCATGAAATACTGTGAACTGGAATACTACATAATTTGTCGTAGAATTATTATTTGAATTATGTCAAGCAAAATGTATTGGTTACCGGTTACTTGTTAACTTATTTTCGGTTAAAATAGTATTTTTTTATATTGTTTAGAACAAATGGGATTATAGAGCAAGAAATGTTGATTGGCACTTTGGTGACAGGTTTCCTAAATCAAGAGTATAATTTTAAGTTTAATCAAGCCTTGGCCGTACTAGACATAACCGGAATAATATCTATCATTTGACAATTATTAATAAATGCGATGATTTCCGCAGCTCGCTTCCAAGCGCAACCCTGAGCAGGAGAAGGAGTGCCAGATCTTCATCGAAACCATCCTGGGCGCCAAGTTCCCCCCCGGTGAAGCGTTCGAAGATGTCATCAGGGACGGCACCGTCCTTTGCCAGCTCATCAACAAAATCAAGCCTGGATCTGTCGCCAAGATCAACTCCTCTGGTGGACAATTCAAAATGATGGAGAACATCACAAAGTGAGTATTGACATCTTTGATAATCTTTATTGGCAAAATATTAAAAAGACTGTTAATTTCAGTGTAGCATGAACCTGGTTGATTTTAATCGTTATAAAAATCCTTGAAAATTCGCAATTTAAACAGTGTCCACGGTTCATTTTAGATGAAGGATTTCCATGAATTCATCTATTCGTTGCACTTACACTTTTTAACATGTAATGAATCCTAATGACGGAACCAATATGGCCAAGTGCGTCCCCCGCGCTTCCCGTCAGCCCTTAGGAAATCAAATTAATATGAAAGTATCCCATACTAGTCAATCTACGATATAAACTATGAACATTCTAAATGTACTTAAATCCGTTAACTTGATAATGCTAATTGTAAAAATTAAACTCTTAATAACTCTCAAATTATATTATCTAAATAAAAAACAAGCAGTAAGTATGTACTTTTTACTTTTTATGGCTGAGATGATGATGATGATGCGCAAGGTTAATTCCCCACTATGTGACATATGCAACGTAGAAGAAGACGTATATCACATTCTAGTGGAATGTGTTCGTAACGAAGGGCCTCGACGTAGATTATTTAGTGACAGTTCCATTGGTGCATGTAATGCCTACTTGTCTCATTCTGATAAGGCAAAAATGACACTAGAATTAGTCAAGTACGGTCTTAAAATTAGAGGTTGAATGTATGCTACAATGTATTGTGTTTATTAGTATAAGGAAATAGATTTTATACAGATTTATGTTTCACAGAGCGGCATATTCGCATTAGCGAAAAAGCTAATAAAGAAAACAAAAATGATGATGATGGTTTACTTTTTTTTATATAATAATATATAGCATTACAGTTGTTGGTTGTAGTCTAAGGGATAGTTTTAGAAAACCTAGGATTTAATCTTCATTCAGGTCCTAGATATAAGAGTTTCCGAGTCTCATTCGCCCAGCGATGTCACTTGCTACAGTGTTGTTTAACACTGACTCTTGCAATAATGTTAGGATGACTTTCCTGTAAACTAACAACCATAACTGTGACAGCTGATCTGATGGATAGAAACTTATCTCATGAACAATAACTGGTCAAGGAATCAATCAAAAAACCCCAAGGAGTAAAGAGTAAGCGGTGTATCGATACGAAGGATTTCAGATTATTAAAAACTACATAACATTTATTGATCGCCATATCTGATCTAGCTGAGAGATAAGTTTAGAGATTAAGTATCATTACCATCATCATCATCTCAACCATGGGATATCCACTGCTGGACATATGTCTCCAGATAGGGGGGATTTGCCAATACTCGCCACGCTTGGCAGGCGGGTCGACGAGCGCAGTATGATTTCCGATCCTCAGAAGGCGCTGCTGCCCACCTTCTGGTACGTGATCCCTTAACGTACTCTTACGGCACCCGCAGGAAGAGATGGGTAGTACTATTAGATTAAGTATGCAATACAGTAAAAAAACATCAACTTAACCATGTGTCTTGTTACAGCTTCCAGGCTGCGATCAAGAACTACGGTGTTCCAGACATCGACGTGTTCCAGACGGTAGACCTCTGGGAAAAGAAGGACATCGCACAGGTCGTCAGCACCCTTTTCGCCCTCGGCCGTGAGGTAAGGGTCACATCACTTTGGTGAAGAATCCGTACCCTTGCTGAGCTCATACTCTGCATCATCTTTCCTAGCTTGTAACTATAAGAGATATAGTCACCATCTCAACATGGAATCCGTGCAGCTGTTTGAGGGTGAAACGGTAGCAAACATACAAACGAAAGACAAACTTTCGCCATTATAATAGTAGTGTGATATATTTAATTTAAAAACTCTTTATATTATCCAATACATCTTTTTATACTGTATAGGTTTGTGTTTGACCACTATTTCACTTGATGGTCAGTAACGATGTGGTCGAAAATTTTATCACGCTAAACCTAGAAGCTCTCAAGGACTGCTGCCTGAACACACTATGTGTTTGGTGACAGTTTTTCAAACTTGACGGTGGTAGCTAGCCAGGCGGATACTCGAAAGTATCCTACCACTATACTAATAGAGTTATCCTGTGTAACATGGTCGAAAACATATATATATATTGTATCTATCAGTTGATGTCAACATCTATTCCAGAGTAAACTTTAGCCCCGAAATATTTTGATATATCTGACAAGAACTATAAAATCAAAAACAGTCATAATAACACATTCATATTGAACAAACATAAAAAAGGTTGTTAACATGAGGATTATTCGCTATAGCTGATGTATTATGTTGTGTTGATGCGTGAAAAGTTTACATTTGCCTATTCCTGTATGGTAAACAAGTGGGCAAGGTAGGCAGAGCGCGCGTTTCCAATGTACCCTATCGTTCACAGCTTGTTTAGTTTAAGATCCGTTGTTAGAATTGGCTATGCGCCAAGTTCAACCAAATTTAACGAGCATCTTGCAACATTACCTCGGTTCTCATAAATATCCAAGGCCAGTTGGTTTCGGCGAGGCCACGTGGGGCTCGACATATCTGACATACTTGCATTTTACTATATTTTTGAAATTTAATCAAACTGCGACTTGAAATCGTCACAAATATTTTAACTATTCAATCAAGACATAGAAAACAGATAACAGATAGATACAATTCCCCTCTACATATGCACATATAGTAGGTATACATCTTTCAGTTGTGGCTTTAGAATGTTCGGTGGAAGTGGATTCCTAAAACAGTAAATTCACTTGGTCAATATGGTCATTAGATATTTGATTTGATTTGATTAGATCATTGTGATTAGATGACAGTTTGCAACACCGCTCTATTCGATTACTTTGGTGGATCGTTTACTTTTAGAGTTGAGGCGCATTTGTGACAAACCTATATTAATTCCAATCGATAGTTTCCGACCACTATATCACATGATGATCGGTGTCAATGAAGTCGAAGATGGTATTAAGCTAGATCTGGAATGTCGGCGGTATCGAGGATAGCTGCCTCAAATGTGGTGTTCTTTGGTGACTTTAGAACTTGGATATTTTAAAACATGAGGG
Source organism: Apeira syringaria (assembly GCA_934044485.1). Classification (NCBI taxonomy): domain Eukaryota; kingdom Metazoa; phylum Arthropoda; class Insecta; order Lepidoptera; family Geometridae; genus Apeira; species Apeira syringaria. The sequence goes on along the minus strand of OW203663.1, from coordinate 19,624,573 downwards.
TTGGAGAGAGGGGTGATGGTAAGAGTCATCGAGTACCCCCGCGATATTCCAACTATTTTCAAGTTTCAATGGAACGGGTGTTCTGATTTCTGGACTCCACCTACAACCGCGACGGTACTACGGCTTTATAGTTATATAAACTGATGGACTTTTCTTCGCTGACTGTATGATTGATCGCTTCGTTTATCCGTAGACTTACAGGCACCCCGAGTGGAGCGGCCCATACCTTGGCCCCAAGCCCTCCGACGAGTGCAAGCGCGATTTCTCCGACGAGGTCCTGAACGCCGGAAAGACCGTGATCGGCCTTCAGGCGGGCTCCAACAAGGGAGCCACCCAGGCTGGACAGAACATGGGCGCCGGCCGCAAGATCCTCCTCGGCAAGTGAGCCTCGTCTGCACAACCAGTGATATTATTTATAAGTATTATCGTACAAAACCTAAGTTGGAAGGACGCTGTGCAAGACTGCAGGCTTTTGTGAATATCTAGTCAAGTTATAACTCTAGAAGAAAAAAAAGAGCGATTAGATCTTGCATGATTTCTCAATTATGATTTTTGTTAACATTTACCTTTTTAGTATTATAATCTTTTGTCTATTGATGTTCCAAATAGCGCCAAAATGATTTTGTACATAAGTATTTAGATTTAAGAATTTATATTTATTTCCATTTTATTGTAATTTTTATAATAAAATACGAAAATAATGTCAACAACGTAACTGTGGTGATTTATTTTTCTTTTAATGTCCATTAGTTTCGAAGGTAACATGTATATTATGTACTTTACTACCCACTACAAGACCTTTCAATAATTTTAGAAGTTTTGTAACTTTTTTTTATCTCACACACAAAGTGTGTAGTACGGGGGACTAGGATGCCCTGTGTCGCGGGAGGCATGGACACACACAAACATCTCAGACCCGGGACAAACACCTACACTCATCGCATAATTGATTGCCCTTGCCGGGATTCAAACCCAGGGTCCCGGAGACCCAGAAGTCATGTCATTGACGCTGAGTCACGGCGGCAGCCTAAAATTTTATTTTCAATGATTTCTTTTTTGCATAAACCCATGACTAAATAGGCACAAGATTTAATTGATGAAGTCTTGCTCTTTTGACCTTTGGGCTAGGGAAAATACAAAGAGCTATGTGGCAAAGCTTTCCTAGGTTCATATATACAGTATATAGCATGATAATTGTAAATTCTTGCCAGCTTTCATCATTTCAATTCATTATACACGTTCCCTGATTAAAGGACTATTGCTGAATCCCACCAACATTATAAAGGCGAAAGTTTGTATGTACGTTTATTCCTTCACACTCAAACGGCTGCACCGACTTAGATGAAATTTGGTATTGTAATAATTTAGTTTAGTTTAAAATTTAGTTAAATTTAGTTTAAAAACCCTAGTTTAACACATAATGCTACTTTTCATGCCGAAAATATTTTTTGTTCCCGTGGGACAAGCAAATAATTCAAAATCCTCTGTTACTCCTTCATTCTTAAATGGCTGTACCAATTTCGATGAAATTCGGTATGGAGATATGTTATACCTTGGAACAACACATCGGCTACTATTACTCCGGATAAAGTATAGCTCTCGTGGGACATTTGAAATAGCGGGAAAAGCGTAATCCACGCGGGTTAAACCGTGGGGCGGTACTAGAACGAAATATATGTCTTTACAACTGACAAGATAAACAAAATATGAAATACATAGCACTATACAACTGCAACTTAGTTTTCACATTAGCGTAAAATCTTAAAAGAGCAACATTGTTTAGCAATTTTAAATCTTACCGCGCCGTACCGAAGTACCCTGTAGCCGAATTTATTTACCTCAGTACTCACTGTTATGTATTCTGTGGAACAACACCTGTTGTCTCTAATTATTCGTCCCGCGACACTGCCAGAACATAATTAGAATAGTTGGGATTTAGATTATTTAGTGGCATTGTATGAAGTTCTGTTAATTATAGATTGTGTGGGTTAATGAGATAATGACTCGACTAATTCAGTTAATATTGTTCACATGATAAATTATTCCCTCGTTAACGGTTAAAAAAAAGAAACATTAAAAAAATACAAGGAGCGTTTGTTCTGTCGATTTCGGAGTCGGATAGTTTTATTTTCTTTCTATAGTCCTATTAATGCCTAACATCTGAGCTGCCAGTACAAATTAATAAATATTATATATATGTGGTATCCGGCTTTACTCACGTTTATAGTCGAAAGTTTCGACCTAGGTTTCGAGCATGTCCGATGCTCATCCTCAGGTGAGTTTACGCTGCCAGATCGCGGCGACCACTCTGTATAAACGTGAGTAAAGCCGGATACCACATATATATATATAATAATGTGTCAAACTCACGAGAATTTCCAATCAAAAATTAATAAATCTTTATTGACACAAAATATTACACATCGTATAATTGACTCAGTTATAAATAAACATAAATGAATATAATCTTAATAAATTTAAAACGTAGGTACTCTCGAAATAAAAAATATATGCTTACAGTGATACATTTGATTCTAAATTCGTCACACCGTGACAAGGTTGTATTTGATTCTACAAAACCAAATATAGCTAATAGGATAATTATGTAGTATGCTACACACTTCATAATATTAGTAGGATTGTTTAAGTTACTGCTGAATAATAGCTTATTGGTCAAACTTTCTACAGCTGATCGTCAAATTATAGTTTTAATTTTAAAACCCCGTAATAACATCCTTGAAATTATCATAAATGTTTAGTTTTCAACTATATTGTTAACCACATCTTTATTTGATCTTTCATCTTTATATGAAATGATTTGCGTTGTCTGCTGTTTTTTATGTATTTTTTAGCGAAGAGCAGTTTACGTGTAAGAATTTACATAGGTAGTACCTACATCAATTAGTATGCTGGTTACGAAACGTATTTTTATACATTTGTCTCAAAAGGCACTTATAAAACCCGATAACCTCGTAGGAGCAAAACCGTGCACAAACCCGCTAGTTCTTAATATAATGAGAAATATAATAACTGTCGCCTGGAAAATAGTCACATTAAAAAATATATAGGTACGTAGGTACAATTTGTAAATTACATCTTTGTTAACTTTTTGTTTAAACTTTCAAGTTAGTATCAAACACACTGTTTTTAGATTCATAGCATTATTTTAAACTAGCTGCGCCCTATATGTTATTCCGGGACCTAAAGTATCTATAAACCAAATTCGTCCAGCCGCTTGAGCGTAATTGAGTAACAAGCCTCCATATAAACTTTCGCGTTTATATCTGTAGAATGTTGAATATAAAAGATTAATGAATAACATATATATTTTTATATTTACTTTTTAATGAGTAGAAATTAGAATACTTGTAAACATGCCCAATTGGCACTATTCTTCACCTTTAAATTGCGGTGATAAGGTGTTTTTATCGTAAGTGATAATGTAATCTTGCGAAGAAATAATAGCCTTTAAACATTAGTATTAAATTAATTACAATTATTTCTTAACAAATTTTAATTCTTAATTGAACATGCTAAAGGTCTTTTTATTACAGGCGTGGGTAACTTCACTCGCAAAACTCAGATAAAACAGCCGTGAGTAACCTTGACCAACAAGTCAAGGTTGCTCTGTCTGGCGGGAACACTCTGGACTATGTCAGTTAAAATAATTTAGCAATCCACTAATTGGATCGTTCATTTTCTAAGCTTTTACCCGAATTCATAACATTTATATTTCCGTCCATATATCCTACTAAGAAGATTTATAAATTAAGAATTAGATTAGATTTAACTAATTTACCTGCGACATGTTTATATTTGATATAATTTGTAAATAATAAAATTGGTATATATATGTTGTTGCTGGGTTAGTATTGTAACATTCACACATGGTCTTATATATATATATAATATTATATATATATATATATTATATATTAATATTCACACATGGTCTTCAGGTCCTAAACTAGGCAGAGCCTGTGCTATGGTAACCTGATGACTGATTTGTATGTCACACCCAGACACAGGTCAAACAGAGATGTTCATTCACACAAATGTTTGACCTGTCCGGGATTCGAACCCGGGACCAGCGACTGGAACCGATTTTGATGATTCTTTTTTTATTTGAAAGCTGGGATTCCCATTTCAATTTCATGAACATCGGTCAAGCGGAGTTGCACTCCAATGACTAAAAAGTGTTACGTCTATCAGGAAGACTTCCTCGTTGAGGGTGAATGACAATTGATCCCGTGAGTCAAAAAGGCCTTATCCTTATACTTCTACACTTATAAGTATAAGCGTGAAAACAATTTTATCACCAAAAACCGGTGTATGGTATCTAATGGTAAACATTTTTTTACATTAGCAAAATTGAAATAGATTTGCTAATGTTCAATGCCACGTTTTTATGGTTGCTAATTAATTTATAACTCTGTTAATAAAAGTAGTTTGAGACGCGTAATGTATATTCCTCTATAATTAATGCTTTGTTTTAAACGAGTTCGCCTGCTCATCTGTGAAATATTTGCCATATTTTCTTGATGAGAAAGAAAACAATACAGTCGAACTGAGAACCTCCTCTTGTTTTTGGAAGACGCGGGTGGAAAAAATGGAAACAACATTAATGTAGACGAATTAAAAATAAACATTGTAAAAAATAACTCAAAAACGATTGCCCAGATCTTAACCAAATTTAAATATCAAATGGGAGTATTGTGGTGATTATCACTAATGTAGGTAATCATCATCCCAGCGCTATAAGATGGGTTCTGGTCTGATATTTCTGGTTAGTCGCGTCAAACCGTCTCGGACGAAAGCTTTAAAGAAATGGTGGTATGACAATACTCTATATACATATTTCCCGATACCGCGCTATCGATCTAAAATCGCGGTCATCTGTAGGAAAGGGATCACATGTCATAGTTACTGCCCTATAGAGTTGCATTGTTATTACCATCAAAGGATGTTATTGGACAAGTATTATAATTATTGTAATGTAACAAACCGACTAGGACTCGGACGTGGTAAACACTGGAAAATTACTCTCCGACCAGTTTCGAACTTATTTTAGTAGGGGAGCCCACGATGCTAAATGGGGATTTACTCGAGCGTCGTAGAGACCTATTGGGATGCAAAGCTTAGATGATAAGAAGAAAAAAATGTTATATGATATATACCTTTACATCGGTGGGGGAAGCGGCTATAGATTTTTAAATACATATGTAAAAAAAAACTGTTGCATAGACATCCTCGAGCGCGTCAGATATTGATAGCATCAATGCCCTACGTATTTTTAATAATGTACGTATGTTAATCTGATCGTTTGCGTAATACGGGTGGTTGTATTTAAGGGTTGAAAATGAAAAAAAAAAAATTAATCGAGCGCGTCAGATTTTCTAAGGGAGTGTTAAGTGCACCAAAAAAAAGCTCTCATTCACTAATCTGACGATTTCGATGGGACGCAAACTCGCGGCCATTTTCATAATGTGCAAAAAAAAATCGCCATTTTCAAATACTCAAGCGCGTCAGATTAAGATATATATGATTCATCTTTATGTTCTAAACGTACTGTCTCATAATCTGACGATTATCTAGAGGGATTCGCCTGATCTGACAAAAAAAAAATTAGAAAAACGGTTCACCTTAAAGGCCATACCTGCAACGTCCCGCTAATTCCATTCCTGGGCGCTTAAAATTGTACTTGTGACATTTTTGAGCTCAAAATATAATTTATGTGATATTTTGAGCTCGTTGAGTTCAAAGATATAATATTTCTATACATTTGAGCTCTCCCAGCTCGAAAGTCTGATAGAAGTTTCATAGAACACTTTGGAATTTTCAAACAGCAATAACTTTTGAATAGATCAAGCGATTTTCACGCGGTTGACGCCATTCGACGCAGTTTTATCATCCTCATAAGTTGTTTTCAGGTTTTAATTGATCGAACCAAAAATTTCGGAGTAATCCCGAAAAAACACTTTTTTCGGTTTTCTTTCGTTCACGATATCTCTCGAACGAATCAACCGATTTTGACCGGATGAGCAACGATCGGCGTGGTTTTTCTGGCTTAAGGGCGGATTAGTTTTTGAAGTTAATTGATAAAGCCGGTTAAAAGTTATTAAAAAAAAACCACTTTCAAAAAAAAAAAAATCTTATTTTTTTTGAGATTTTTTCAAAATTTCTTAATTTTACGGAGTGAGAGAGTAATAGATAGAGAAAGAGTGAGAGAGGAATAGAAACGCGGAGAAGGAAATGTAGGCATCACGCAGCTGCACGCATTTAACTTTATCGACGAATTTGTGTTATTTCGGCTTGCGGAATTCGTCAGATTATATATTTTTCATTATTCTTGAATGATTTCCTTCAAAATAAAAAAAAATTTAGCTACGCTCGAGAATGTCGAGATGACGTTTTTTTTTTACAACTTTGTTGCCCTCCTCTTTTTTTACGTCACTCTCAAATTGTCAGATTAGTGGAATATACACTTTTTAGGATGTAATTAACTCACCCTGCCTTAATCTAACGCGCTCGAGAATTTCTGATGGTCAATTTTATTTTTACTAATCTGATCCTGTATCCTTCACGGGCGGCCTTATATATGGGCCTCATGTTTTGTGGAGGTACTTAACCGGGTACAAGGTATCCCCCTGTATATTAATCTGCGCTTTAGTAAATCCCGAAATCCCCTCTTGGGCTCCCCTACTATTTGCAGTTCTTCATCTGGGAGTTATGATCGTGCCAGGCTGCGAGCGCGAGCCTCAGCACGTAACTCATATCATATTATAATTATGTTTGACAGTCTACTATATGTGAGTATTTAATGTACGAGTATATACCTAATTGATGTAAACAGTATATAAATATAACTCGAGAAAGAACCAGAGCCGGCCGATATTATACCAGATAAAATGGAACACCAAACAGGAAAAAGCGCCGGCGTTATGTTTTGCTAGCGTACGGAAATAGCTCGCCATCTGCCGGAGCAACGACGAACGGCCGCAGACGCCGCCGCCCGCCGCCCGGCCGCCGCCTTACGCCCATAAAAGCTAACGCTAACGACGTATGTAACGAGAATAACGACCAACCAGCGCGTAACGCCTAGCGGCGTTTAACGGCCGCAAGATCGAAATAGGTTGCGTCTCGATTACCGTAGACTATAATAATAGTTGCAGAGCCTATTTGATTCAGTCTTGCGGAGGCAGCGGAGCCTTCCGCATTGTCCAGAGTTTTTATAGGTGGCGCGAATGTGTGTCCAGCGCTATTTAGTTCTGCGCAGTTCCGTTAGATGGAACTGCTAGAATGTACTAAAAAACACAGTGTGTAGTTTTATGTAATAGTTGATAGATAGAGCTAGGTGCAACGATGAGACTGATTAGTGAGTATACATTTTGTTTATTTTAGTATTTTAATTTCTTTTATTTTTGCTTTTCTTGATATAATATGGTGAGTATTTGCTGACACTGATTGTATGTACATTAGAATAATATGAAATGTGTTACATGATTCCTAAATATTAAATTAGACTGGAAGCTAAGTGACGTTTCAGAAACTTCACCATCTATTTTATATGACGAAAACTTCTCGTAGGTTTTATCTACAGCAGGATAGCCAAAAGAAAACTACATTCATCACTAGATGGCTCTGGTACTAAATTCACATACCAAGCTTGAGATACAAATCTTTATTAAAGCCGCTAAATTATTTTTAGTTAAAACCGATAAAATTAAATTTTAAGAAAGGGAGTTGAAGCAATGGCTCCGCGGGTGTGGCGCATAAGTTACACGCATGCACCTAATTTGACTTCACTTTGAAAGTCCGGTGACGCCGTAGGTAAAGGCCCCATGTGGCTAACAGCAAAAAGTTTTACAGCCCTGGATCTTAATAATTAATACTAAGCCTAATTGCCTAATTATATTTTTTTTTAATTAGGCAGAATTAATGCCTTCATGATCTTTTACAGAACCCACTAATAGGTATCTCTTCTTGAACTAACAACTATATGTGTATGTGTGCGTTTGACTGTAGTGTATTCCAGTTTTTAGTTCTGTGATGTTAGGGTGGAGTTTGCCAACCCGCGTGGTGATGAAAAACAGTGATGATGATGATTAAAATAAACCTATGTATTAATCCAGGATTTAAGCTATCTCGATACCAAATTTCATCAAATTGGGAGAAGCCGTTTGAGCGTGAAGAGGTAACAAACACACACACAAACTTTCGAATTTATACTATTAGGATTTAGATTTTGGTGTATTTAGAAATTTTAGAACCACGGTAGATGCAATTTGGCTGAAACATCGCGTCGTGTCGGTGTAATTCAAAGAAAAGTTTGATAATTATTTAAAATCTGTGAGTGCCATTATTCGTATCGCTCGACATCGGACAGGTCTGCTATTAAAAAGATAACCACTATTTCACTTTAAGACCTACGAGTACGTATCATTATTAGTGCTCTATATTTATCTAAACCGTCAGAGTTAAGGAAGTTATATATAGACAGAAGGACATGTGTCCATTTATAATATCAGTACGGAAGTCGGTGAAGCGCTTTTAACGTAGTATATTGGTACAGGGGCGGTCCGAGAGAGGGAGTCATAGGGGTCCTGACTGCCCCCCCAAATGTTGACATCACTTTGATAAGCCTTTAAATTGTAAATTTCAATTCCTCAAATTTAAATTCCTATCTCTTAAGATAGGAAAAGAACAAGAAAAAGAATGAGGTGACCCTCCCCTTCTTCTCAATTTTCTTGACGATTGAGCGTTAAGTTTGTAGGTCAGACATTCCCATTTTGATAATCAATGATGTTTTACTAAAGATGACGTATATTCATACTGCGCGGTGCTCAGATTATGTTCCTTTACGACATAAACATGCTTACTGCGACAGATAATACGATACAAATAATATAGAAAAGGATAGCTATATGTTTAGACTTGCGCTCGAAATACGCGTCGTAATGAAAATTACTACAATTGACTTAATTTTGCCGCCTCAGTTTCTGCGCGCTTGTGCCACATCTACCTCATATATAAACATATAATATCATTGTTGATAATAATTACGAGCATTGATCATTTATAAAAATCTCTTGTCCGGTGTTTGTGGTCGCGTCAAATAAATAAATCAGCCGGTCGCAGTGCTCCGAAACGGCTCGACTGATTTCAATGATTTTTTGTATAGTCCTCCTACCCCCACCCCACATGAAATGGTAGAACAACATTTACCAACGGATTAAAGAGGATCTTTGTATATAATAATAATAATAATAATAATATGGGACAACATTCACACAAGGTCTTCAGGTCCCAAACTAGGCAGAGCCTGTACTATGGTAACCTGATGACTGATATATATATACTTAAATACATACTTATACATATACTTATATACATATACACACCCAGACAAAGGTCAAACAGACATGTTCATACACACAAATGTTTGACCTGTCCGGGAATCGAACCCGGGACCAGCGGCTCAGAAGGCAGAGTACTACCAACTGCGCCAACCGGCCAGTCCAATATGGAAAGCGTGCATGATGTGTGTAGTATTGTTTGTGCGACCTCGTTATGTCGGGGTGCGAGTAGAAACTACTACCTATTCCTAAAATATTGTTCTATGAAAGGTATTGCTACTAGCATATTGCTAATATTGCTATGTATACAAGAGGTCACTCACCAAGGTCAAACAACAAAGGAATGTTTTTAAATCAATCCTCACTTAGTCATTTGTCTGAAATAGACGATTGGACAAAATCCACAGACAAAAACCGACAGGCGTGGGTTGAGTTGGCATTATCCCGTAGCACAGCAGTAGAGACATTTCGTCTGTTCCTAGTATATAACGTTACCGGCTATATGAAGAGAATTTCGGAAATAGGATAACTTAGGAATGGCGCTCTAGTCCGAGTACAGCTTTGTCAGTAAGTTTTCGCTGCAAACCTCAATAGAGTATCTAATGTGATCATTGACTGAATCCAGGGAAACCAGAGCAGGGTGTATGATCTGTCAATGTGATCCTATACAAGTTAGTTATTCTGCAAATGCAAAATTTTTTACACAAGCGTAGCAGCACGCTACGCTTGTATACAAAATATGGATTGTTGGAAATCTTAATTTATCTTAAAGTTACCATTAAACAAGCAAATTTCGTGCATACTTGTATCTCCAGGATGTCTCGTAAATTAACGACTCCAAAGATTTGGATGGAAATTCAAGTTTATCCACATCGGTGTCGAACCTGGAAAAAAGTCAAGCGAAGCTCTTTCGCCGCGACACTCTGAATAACACGCACAGTATAAACCAATATAAGTCACGATAAAAGGATGATCAATTATTTTATTTTTTTTAATTTGATTTCATTTATGTAATTTGAGTAGTTAAAGGTAAAGTAACAGGCCACGCGAACGAAACCGCCAGTGGGTACACTAGTGTATCATATATAAATGCGACGACTATATAACTATATGTATATATATATATAGTTATATAATATGTATATATATATAAATATATATATATCTATAAATAGAGAGAAGTAATAGAAACTTTATCTACTGGTTATTCGTGTATGACGCACTCTTCCAATTCAGCCAGATGCGTTAGCCAGGTAGGTACTGTATAGGTACGAACCTCACTCAAATGAGAACTTTCCATGATGGTGCGATGAGGTATATGTGCGCTTATGTATTTGTTTATGGCTCCATTTTCATTGCCTAGATATGTTTACCATACCTCATAATCGTATAAACATACCTCTATGTATAAATTATAGATAATAATGATAAAAACACATTACCAACAATTTGAACTGTTTGACATGTCATAAAGTAAAAAAAAACGACTAAAAAATGGAACCGACTTCAACACTCAAAAGTGTGAAATAACTTGTGGAAGGCTATACCGTGATAGTTCAAAAGTAACTTTTAGCAAAATATTGTGAGCGTGGTAGGTACCGACATCGACAAGTTATTTCTGAAGTGATGATAGCTCAACGGGGGGAGCGTCGGCAGTCAAACTGACGGCACTAGTTCAATCCCCAACAACAGCTTGAGGCTTCCGGTGAAGGTAACACCGTTATCAAATTCCCAGCATAACGTATACGTATATATATACGTTATACGTTACGTAACGTATTGACGATATTTTCTAAAACCAATAAAATGTTATTCACAAGTCCTTGACAACAAATACCTTGGATGATTGTGTTCTACTTGGGTTGGGGAAGAATATGATGTGGGGTTTAGACAAAAAAAACATTTCACGATCAATAGATGAAGATCTACGTTATTTATGCACAAGTAAGAATCATACCGACTGGCCGGTTGGCGCAGTTGGTAGCACTCTACCTTCTGAGCCGCTAGTCCCGGGTTCGATTCCCGGACAGGTCAAACATTTGTGTGTATAAACATGTCTGTTTGACCTGTGTTTGGGTGTGTATATGTATATAAGTATATATATCAGTCATCAGGTTACCATAGTACAGGCTCTGCCTAGTTTGGGACCTGAAGACCTTGTGTGAATATTGTCCCATATTATTATTATTACTATATTTTGAAGAAAGTAAGATTATTGGACGCGGATAGTGGACGTTATATTAAGAATTGGTCGATTAAATGTGACCTGGTGGACAACAATATTACAACTACTTTAAATCATACGGTAATCTTAAAAAGTGATTGCGCCAAACATAATGAGAAGTTTCTAAATCTACGTGTACGTGCTGAAAGACACAATGAATTATTACTATTTAAGTTGGCATTTATACATAGTACTACTTCAATAAATCACCGTGTAAAGCGCAGTGGACCTCTCACGAACATTTTACACCAATCTTGGTCATCTAGTTTATTCGAACAGAAGTATACAGATGGGAAGGGGTTGGAGATTTCAATTAAACTTCCGAGAGGTGGAACTCATAGAACTAATAATCCTGATTCGACGCCAACGTCGGGAGCCAGCGAAACTGTTTGGATAAGACGGCGAAAACAGAGACAACATCATTGAGAGATGTTGGAATAACAACCACCCCCACAACAGCTGTTCCTAAAACATCTTATTCTTTAAGTGAAACATGTCAACGTTATAAGATGACTATAGAAAACGTTATGTATTAGGCCTATAGCCAGATGGAAAAATAGGACAACGGTGAACTGGCAGAAACAGGATACTTAGCTAGAATACCAAAGTACCAAAGTAATAGCCATAACGTGAGAATTTTCTATCAATAGGAAAACTGCGGTAATGTATGTTAAGATAATATGTTGTTTTATTATCTATGTGCGAATTGTCTGTGACCTAAATGTAAAACCACCGTGAGAAATGATGATAAAATAATGCGGTTTGTGAAAAAACAGTATATCAACTATACTGTTTTTTCATCATCATCGCTCATCAGCGATGATTTGCGGTTGAAAACTCACAAATATACTGGTATTGTACTAAGATACCACCATTTTACATTTTACCAACCGCACTAATAAGTTGTATTGGATGTGGAACCCGCCATTACACACTACTGTGGTCAAATGCTAGATCTATACCGATTTTAACACTCAAAAGTGTGAATATCTTTTTATTGTTAAAAATGGTTCCATACTTTGAATAAACATTTTTTTACCCTTTTTAGTGACCTTTGCTACTCGCGGGATCAACTGTCAGTCGCTCTCAATAAGGAAGTGATCCAGAGAGGCGTAACACTCTTCAGTTATTGGATTGTAACTTAATAACCGCTTGACCGATTTTCGAGATATTGAAATGGGACTACACGGTGTAGGTAGATGTAAAATATTTATAATATAATATGTGAGGGTAGGAGAATAAAGGATTCAGTCATGGTTATGTAACTTGTTTCGTTCTATTGTTAAGTTCTTTCGCGGTAAAAACACTCCGTCAAATTTCAACAAAAGCTCATCCACAGTCTTGAATTCCTCGCTGAACTGGTCATAAACTTCCCGGCATCGATCTCCGATAATATGTAACAATATATTCAGCTGTACGTTTTTGTCTTTTTTCGATAACTCACAAGCTTCATAATAAATTTTAAAAGATTTCTTCCATTTTTCCCATTCCTTACTTAAGTTTCCCGATGTTACATTGGCTAAATTGTTCTCGAACACAAAGGGTTGAGGCGGCCGTAGAATAGAATCCATCATATGTTGATAATAACCATGACTGAATCCTTTATTCTCCTACCCTCACATATTATATTATAAATATTTTACATCTACCTACATGGGGTCCTGTCCCCATGAGTTGCGGACGCGCCGCAAGCTGTGAACTTGAAGATAAGTCCTAGCAATGTAAACAACAATAGAATTTACAGACTAACTGTTTTTGTGTTACGGATTAACTGTTTTTGATATACAAATTAATCATATTATGTAAAAAAAGAATGCCAGGATTTATTTTAATTTCTTGTTTTTTTTTTATATACAAATTAGTCATATAATGTGAAAAAAAAAAAAAAACTTGCATGTTTTATTTTAGTATCAATTTTATATTATTCATAGAAATAAATATTACATATTTTGATAAACTCATGTTAATCAGGTGCAGATGGTATGAACGCATACCACTTTAAATGATGTAGGTAAATTATTAATTTGTCAACGCAATAAATCGAAACGAAAAATCACTTTTATTGTCATTATTAAAAATATTTTATTTTTGTAAGACGTTATATGAAAGAAGAGAGAAGCTATTCTTGTTTTTTCATTTCGTCGTAATTAAGAAACTCTTGATTATATTAATTTTAGGTTTTATCACATCCAGCTTATTATTTTGATAAGGGGATTGTAGGTAGATGTAAAATATTTATAATATAATATGTGAGGGTAGGAGAATAAAGGATTCAGTCATGGTTATGTAACTTGTTTTATTGTAGTTCTCCATAATATAAAATATACTTTTACACACGGGAAGCACCAGCTTTCAAAGATAAAAAGAATTATAAAAATCAGTTCACCCATTCGAAAGTAACGAGATAACAAACATAAAAAACATAGTCAATTGAGAAACTCCTCCTTTTTTGAAGTCGGTTAAATATATCTTTAATAAAACGGCAATTAAAATTAAGTACATGTATTTATAGAGTATTGTAAAGATAGCATTCTATATATAATAAAATGTAAAAATAACGCAGAAGCACTAAATATTTCTAGATTCACGTGAGGAATTTAATTCGGCAATGATGCAATCTGAAAGAATTTAAACACAAGTGTTGAAATTGTGCATCTTTACCTGTGTTTATAGTAACACTGAAAATGTAATCTTACTAAATTATTGCGCGATCTGTGCAGCAATCTGAATGTTCTGAGAAAAGATCGGACTTCAGTCGTCAAGCGAGCACACCGCCCGCGTTGTTGCCGAACTGAAATAACATCCACAGATACACTCCGAGCCGCTTCTCTTTCCCGGATTGAACTCTATGTCCAAGCGTTAAAGTTTAGAATGCGTAGGCATACTTCAGCCAACTAGTAACATCAGCATCTTCGATGTTTTCCACGAGTAGATATCCATGCAGGAAACGCTTTCTCATTATCTTTTTGTAGTTCCCGTTATAACTTACGAGAATATCAAGCGGAGATTCTCGCGGCAGTTCGCCTGACATGACCCAATTCCTTTGAAACAAAACATCGATGATAATCGCCTCCCTTTTCAGTAAATACGTTAATAAATTTGTTCAAAAACAGCTGGTACCATAATTAAAAGTAGGTGGGCAGTTTCATAACAAGAATCAGGAAATCATTGTGGCGCATGATCTATTCCAGTAATGCTCTATAAATATGTGGCTTTATGACACGAGGGAGCTTGGCAAAAGACTTTAAGCTCAAATTGCTTATTATTTTAGTGATGTGACGAGATTACAATTTATCATTGAGCACGCGGAGGTGAAACTGAACCTACATGCGTAAATTATAGGTTAATTGAAGTACAGCATAACTATAACTATTATTACTTAGATGCTACTGTCTTAAACTTGTACCATTTACATAATACGAGTTTTATAAGTAAATCGTCTGTTGATTTTTCCTTAAGCAGTAATTATATACATATCTGTGACCTGTCGACTAGTATAGACTCTGCGACACAAAAGTCTAATTCTCATAAGGAGATTAAACGGCAAGAAATAAATGGTAAATTAACATGACGTCACAAGAGAGAAATGAGCCGATGCCTATATTAAAATAAAATAATAATAACTAATTACAATACTTCAGCAATAATATTCAAATGTTATAGTGGATTGCTCAAGCAATCCACTAGCTATTGGCAGCCTATAGATACCTCAAATGCTCTAACCCGCTAACAGTTGGCAGTGTACTCAGAATGCTAGCAGCATTGCCACGTTGAATGGCAATGCTAATTCTTTGAGTCAAATATGTACCAGCGTTTTTGTCACGCGTCGCATCGATCAAACGGTCTGATAAGTTTTGGAAAATCCGATGAGCTCCAGGTCCCCACGGGCCCAACGTCTCGACCCCAAACGGTTCAAATATGTAACCACTACCTAGGTTAGCATATTTTCGCATTTTCAATAGCTCCGCCGAATAAGCTGCGGCGCCAGCCGAAACACGTGTCTCGGGAAAATGTGTCGGCGCCAAAGTGTCAACGCATGTAGAGTCCCACACTAAAGGCGCCCTAACTTCTAGGGTATAAGTGTCATGCCGTCAGCTCTTTTACCATCGTCACGCCTGAGACCATTCGGTTCAAGAATGGTTGCTACATTGGCGCTGGTAAAAGCTCGACGAATGATATTTTTAACACCTTATCTGCGGCAAGTAAAATCATACACCTTCATCTGGTGCGGGAGCGCGGTCAAAACGCGCCCTCAATGATATTTCTGCCAGTGCGTGGCAGGTCTTTCTCGACCCACCAGCACTAGGAAAGATTAGACACTGGGATTAAAACATAATGTTTATATTTTTTTTATACTGTTAGAATTTCTTGAACCCATCTTCCTTCGGTTCGATTTGCTTTGGGACCTCTCAAACAGGAAATGAGAAATAAACCAGGGAAAGCGGCAGGTCGATATCGACCTGAACCGCACTAGAATGTATTTGTAGTAGTGATGGGACAGACAAAAATAAGGGTATATCGAAAATAAAACAATCGTAAAATGAAATAAGATTTTTTTAATTATGTCTTTCTTGGAAACACTTCAAGCAACGGTTTTGGTTGCATTTTCGGCAATATTTTAATTTTGACGAAACTTGCCTTCAAAGCCTTTTTCAACCTTAAAATATCGGTCCTGGTGGCACTCAGGACATCGGATACAGTCTTCGAATGAGATAACAGCCGTTTTATCTGCCATCTTTCTCCGGTCGGAAAAAGCCAGGATCACAAAAACATTTTCTTAGAGAGTGACGTCTGATGTTTACGTCTGGACGTGAAGTCGCCCCCCACCGCGCAGGCGCACAGCCGCGTCGGCATGGAAACAAAAATATATAATTAGCAGCAAGCGGAAAACAATGAATATCAAAAAGCAACGACGATAAGCAAAACATAAACTATGTCTAGCTCTACAAACGATACCTTGTAAAATCCTTCACGTGGTCGATTTATGTAGGGGCAATAAGTATCTACACAAGAAACAGTTACAACAGAAGTTATTGTTTTTATAAAGAATTTACATATAATCTTTAAAAAAAAATAAGTATACATGTGAGCAATAGTTAAACTATGCTCAGGTTAGTGAAATTACATAAGTAATGTTAACTAATGACCTGTTTCATTTAAATCCATTGCATTGCATTAAGACTACCCGACACTACGACCAATGAAATCATTTTGGTTGTAACGTTGTCGAAAACCAAATAAGATATAAGAATGTAATAAATGAAAATATTATATATTATATAAATTGTGGGATCCTTTCTAGTAGTATAAAAAGGAATATTATATGGTTGAAAAACTTATTTTTATTTGTATAATCATAATTGTAGTCGTGATGCATCGGCCGCGTGGCTTTTTACAATTCCGGTGTATGCAAAATCATTTATGAATACAAAATACAGTTCAGTAATATAAAATAAGATATTTCAGTAAGCATTGTTGTATGTGACACGTGATTTTTAACAAACCTTCTTACTGCGCTTTTATGCTGTGCGCAAAAAGGGCAAAATAACTTCCATTCCCCAGTTATTCCCCTTTTCCTATCCGAGATTGCGGCCACCGAAGATCAAATAGAAAACAGCTGCAAATTGTTTACAAGACACAAATCTATTCGACAAAGCCAGTTGACTAAAGTAGCAGAGATATGACTGCCGTGTCACGTCTGCCAAAGCAGTAGTCAGTGTTAGGGCAGGTTAAGATCCTACGGCTACATACTTACACTGTTTTTTTATACTGTATAGATCTAGCGTTTGACCACTATTTCACTTGATGGTCGGTGATGATGTGGTCGAAGATGTTATCACGCTAGACCTGTAATGCTCGCTGGCTCTCAAGGGCTGCTACCTGAACACACTATGTGTTTGGTGAGAGTTTTTCAAACTTGAGGGTGGTAGCTAGCCAGGAGGACACATGAATGTACCCTACCACCATGCTGGGAATTTGATAACGATGTTACCGACACCGGAAGCTCAAGCTGGTGATGGGTATCGAACCAATGTCCGTCAGTTTGACAGCCGACGCTTCCGACGCTGAACTATCATCGCTTCAAAATCAATTAGTACCAATCCAAAGTACATCCCATAGACTATAACTGGATATTCGCACCCAGTAGCGGGCTGTCCAATAATTGTTGTGTAACGCGTTCCGAAAACAAAAAAAAATCCTCCCAGTTACACTGACCCAGGTCTGAATGGCCAAGAACTGGAGCGTGTGGAAGACTTCAAATATTTATGCCACATCGTCACCTTAATCCCTTAACCTCCTCCACCTTAAACCTTAAAACTTACCATCTTAAGAAACCTAAACATCAGAGGCCAATACTTTTTATACTGATTTTACATCATATATCCTACTAATATTATAAATGCGAAATTTTTTGCGTATGTGTGTATATTTATCACCTCTTTACGCTCAAACGGCTACACCGATTTCGATGAAATTTGGTATGAAGATAGTTTACGCCCTGGATTAACACATAGGGTGTTTTTATCCCTGAAAATGTATATAGTATACATAGTTCCCGTGGGATAATTGAGGAAGCGGGAAAACCGTAATCCACGCGGGTGAAACCGCGGGACGCTACTAGTCAACAATATGTTTGAACTCATTCGAAGCAAACATTTTCACTGGACAGTCATCAATATTAGTTTTAAAAATATTTGTGCAACGTTTTTCGAAACCTTTGATGAAATCAAGAAAGTTTTGACAAAGAGATTTAATTAGACATTACTGTGAACTGGCCGGTTATATTTTCGTCGCGAGATCATTATTTTTGTTTTCACTCTCATACTTACCTTGCTAATCTGCTCAGTCGCCTTCGTCACTGTGTCGTTTTATATTTTTATCTTTATATTAAAATGAAATGATTTCTGTCTCGAATGTATATAGATAAGTTTTAATGTTTTGTGAACTAATATTTGCCACGATACGAATAATAATATGATATTGACATCTCTCCTGTTTGGAAAGTTTAATTGTCATGGGTAGACCAGACGGGTGGAATTTTTTTAATAATTGTTGTGAGTCGATAATATTCAGTCACATCATATCACTAAGACAAAAGCTTTTCATATTATATCTAAACGATATATTGATCTATATACGAGTATATTACGCTCTATGGGTTGATTTAGTAATTTTACAGTTGGTCTATTTTTTCGCAATTATTGAAAATCAATATTTAAAATCATTTCTTTATTCTTCAGTTGGCTATAATTTTATTTAATTTTTATTTTATTTTCTTCGGAAAACATTCAGTTATATAACTAAAATAATTTTCGATAAACCATTAAAAAGTTTTCGCATACAAAACCTATAATATGCTTGTTTGCTTCTGAACGTATCACTTGCGAATCTTACATATAATGATATCTACATAATGCCATGATAGTGTGTAGTGTGGTCAACAAGACCTTGAAAAACGTGAAAAATAGTGATCAATCGCTTATCATTAGCTCATTGGATTCGGAGCGTCTTCTAGTAAAATTCTTTCAAATACATTAAAGGATGTCACCGCACGTAAAAAATGCGGTTGTTATTTACAAAACAAAATGAAAAAAGAAAGGTATCTAGTTTTTTGTTAGTAACTCAAAAACTACTAATATTTAAGAGTTTAATAAAGGAATTTCTAGGAGTTTTTCCGCTTCGTCACGTCACCATATCGATAGCTATTTCTCAAGTGTTTTTATACAGTCTTTGACTAATATTTTATGAAAGTGGACTGCATACGTTTACTGTAATCTATTTAATATAGATACGAAATGCATGTGATAATAATTTGTAGCATGCGAAATACGGTGACTGTATATTATGGCATATGTCCAGGTGGTAAGCGATGATTGAAACGATTACCATGTCACATTTTTACGAATCAATGTAAAAGGGAGTTCCCGTATCTATACTGTAATTCTAAAATGTGGATGTCTGAACTTATAATATTGTAATTAATGACAAATGTAGCAAAAGGTTCGCCCAAAGGGAGCACTTTTTTGTAAAGAGGTTTAACGCTGTTTCTCTATCTAATGTGTTTCGTGGAAGCGTATCTTTTGCGAATATAGCAAAAAAACGAATGTCACTTCACAAAATAAGTCGAAACGGTGATACAAATTCAACAAGCTTTTCCAGCAAAATGGTCGCTCGCGCTCAGCTCAGACTGACTTTCATATTGTGTTTCAGCGTTGCGTACGTCAGTCTAAATGTGCTACCTATGAAATTTTGATATAGCGTGGGAGTAACGGCCCACGGCGGCGACGGCAGCGTGAGTAATGCTCCACCCGATGAGTTTTGTGCAGAGCTGAGTAAGTCC
Source organism: Apeira syringaria (assembly GCA_934044485.1). Lineage (NCBI taxonomy): Eukaryota > Metazoa > Arthropoda > Insecta > Lepidoptera > Geometridae > Apeira > Apeira syringaria. The sequence goes on along the minus strand of OW203663.1, from coordinate 19,604,652 downwards.
GCGTCTCATCGGTGCTGTGGGCTACCATTTTATTTTAGTTGCGGCCCACACGCGCGCCATGGAGAGATGTACCACACCTGCAAGCGGACTGAGTCATAAACACCTGAACGTTATCCAATACCGAATTCAAAACATTCCTCTTGTTATAACAACTTCAGCGTATAGACCGCGATCTGTTTTATACAAACGATTCTGATTACGAAACCGACATTTTAAAGTTTTTGCGCTTTTTTTGGCACGACTTTGGAAGGCTACTGTTGCAGCATGGTTTAAGGGTAGCACATATAATTAGTAATGTATTATATACTGTTATTATTTACTATTTATTGTAGTACCCGCTTGGTTAACTCCCACTCTTAAGTTTGATTAAATGATTTCAAGCGGCTGTACTTGAGAGGCAATCAACATTCTAGGTCTACCGGAATTCCACCTTCGACCACACCGTAACTGACCATTCAGTGAGGTACTGGTCAATTGCTAGACATACCTCCATAGTCTTTAGTTGGGGTTGATGAGTCCTACACTGCCGTCTCGCTTCAGGTGTAGCGCCTGTAGCGTATGACCTATAGATTATAAAAAAGCCTTTATATTTAGGATAGCTGACACCAACAGAGCTTTCACAAAGAGTATGCTCAGCATGTAGTTTTGACTTGCCCAGTGGAACGAACATTGTTATAAGGTCAATAAAGTTTCTTATTATTATTCTTCTTCAGCATGTGCTGCAGACGAATCTACAGCGCTGATTTGCAGTAGTCCTTAAAGTTACGCATGGGCATCAGTTCATTCTTCGCAGCCATAGGACGTCCACTGCTGGACATATGCCTCCCCATATAGGGGGGAATCACCAATACTCGCTACGCTTGGCAGGCGGGTTGGCGAGCGCAGTATGGTTTTGCTATCCTCAGAAGGCGCTGGTGCCCACCTCCTGGTACGTGATCCCTTAGCCGACTCTTACGGCACCCGCGGGAAGAGATGGGGTAGTCCTATTCTAGGCCGGTACCACCACGGACATGCTTAAATATACTAAATGAATGTATTATATTGTATAAAGGTGGGTGTCAAAAGAATTTGAGTTATTTTCACCTTTAGTAAATATATAAGTACGCGCCCACCGTATGGCCGGTTGATGATATATTTTGAGTTGTAAAGAGTTCAATGTGAAAACCTCCTCGTAACCGCATGACATATTTATTGAGTTGCCGCGAAAGAAAAGACAGTTGACAAACTTCGTTCCCCGCTTCAAGTTTAAAACCGGAAACTACATTATAAGCTATAAGTACTACTTATTTGTACTCCAAATTGAGTTTGCCTCAAATATAATAATATAATATAATGATATCCTTATTTTTTATACTTCACAGATCTAGTGTTTGGAGATACCTTGTCTTCATACCTTCTTCTTCTTGTCCTTATCCCACTACTAGGCGGGGTCGGCACAACATGTTTTCCTCTTCCATTCTCTTTTATCATTAGTTGTCTCAGTGCTCACACCTTTCGTAAATATATCATTCTATATAGGTATACTATCATAATAGTATTATAAATGCGAATGTTTTGCATGTGTGAGTATGTTTTTTTATCACTCAGAGCTAAAACGACTCATCAGATATTCATACAATTTGGTACGAAGACTGCTTAGAATATACTTTTTATTAAAAGAACAAAAACATCTCTTGTAGCCTACAATATCAATATCAGGCACAAGAAAAACGTACTGCAGATGGCAAAATGCGGGACGCAGCTAGTAGAGAATAAATTACATTGTGTTTTGTGGCGCACAAAATGTAATAAACGCTGGTATACAGTGTAAGTCCCCAAATATTAGTGAATTATGTCAACAAGTCATTTGGTCACGTCTGCCACGCGTTTACGTCTATCGATCAGCGTGTAGAGAGACCGGGGCGCGACCGAGAAGTGGACACTGCGACAGGTTTGAGAGCTTGCCAGGGTACAGTTTTCGCACAACACATTTTTCGGAGACAATTTCACGGCCATAAAATTTATGTCACGCAAGATAAAATTGAGTACTAAAATAAAGATGATCTAAGAGTTTGCGTCTGCGCACGCGACAATGTTGACTTTCCGTGGCTCAATGTTGTGTGGGGCGATACCAATCTGGCATCTTCTCAGTTTTGTTTCTGGACACGGTTAGTGCCCTTTCGCTAATGGGTAATGCGACAATTCGTAATTCTTTATTTATAACAAATGTTTTTTTATGTCACACTAAGACTCCCGCACTAAAATTCCCTGTATCGCGGGAGGCTTGGACACACAAAATCACAGCACACAAACACCCAAGACCCGGGACAAACATTTACACTCATAGCACAAATGTTTGCCCCTGCCGGGATTCGAACCCAAGGTCCCGACGGCGCAGAAGTCATTGTCACTGACCACTGCGCCACGGCGACCGTTAAATACAAATTATAAGTAAATGGTCTGTTGGTAGACCGTTTTTCTATATTTTAGTCAATCATAGCGGACTGGATTGAACAAAACATCGCCGGATATCAAATCAAATCAATATTTATTTCTAAAAAGTACATTGTCCAACACAAAACACTACTAATTACAAGATATATAGAGTATAACAATATGTGATTAAGTTATAAGTTACCAGGAAGTCTCAAGCAGGCGACGGCCTGTGTCTTGAGACTCTGGGTGCGATTATACAAGTAAACATTGTCCTTTGATAGTGTAAATATAAATAGATATCGATAGGGATGTATATAGGAGAGGTTTATTTATAGCGATATTAAGAAGGCGAGACGTAAAGTCGCTAGTTTATCGGATACATTTCGGGGAGTGCGCTTCGGAGTTGCATAATTAGATTCCACCATCCCCATTCCATCTAAGGACGACCAGACGGATGGCAATGCGACATCCATACTTGGTAAGCGTTCCAACTTATCGCACGAAGCGTTTTGTTTCCACATTCATAGTTCGTTCAGCTAACGAATGAAATTCATTGCCTAAATCTGTATTTCTGCAAAAAATACATCCTGGGTAACTTCAAGTCACGAGTGAATAGGTATCTTCTAGGCAGGCGTGCTCTATCGTAGACCGCATCATCACTTAACATCAGGTGAGATAGTGGTTAGACACTTGCCTATCCGACTGATATTATAAATGCGAAAGTTTGTGTGTATGTTTGTCACTTCTTCACACTCAAACGGCTACTCCGATTTCGATGAAATTTGGTATGGAAATAGTTTAAATCCTGGATACCTATGTACACATAGACTACGTTTCATCATCATCATCATCAATCATCACCACGCGGGTAAAACCGCGGGGCGCAGCTATTTAGCGAATAAAATCACGTTTTGTTCGATCAGAATTCACCTTACAAGGTGTATATAAATGTTCGACTTTAAAAACGTCAGCTGGTGAGATGTGTACGAGGACTGATCAAAAAGTAATGATAATCGAAATAAAATACGTTATTTAGGTGTCTGGATTTAATTTATTTTTCAACGTAGTCTCCTGGTAACTCGATACACTTGGTCCATCTGGACTCTGCAGCATGAATTCTTTTTAACAAAAATCTTCTTCTTGGCTCTCCCAAAACGCTTCTAGGGCAGCCATTACATTGTCGACCTCAAATTTCTTGCCTTTAAACTCTCTTTTAAGCCGGAGAAAGAGATAGAAGTCGCTGGGAGCCAGATCTGGAGAATAGGGTAGGTGGTCAAGCAATTCGAACCCCGCTCCTCGAGTGGCAGCCATCCCAACTTCGGATTTGTGCGCTGGCGTGAAGGCGCGCTGAAACAGCACTGCAAATCGAATTTTGGCGTCTTTCATAGCTTCTCGTAATCTCCTGATTTGGTCTGCGTAGTATGAGCCTGTAGCAATGCCTCCCTTTTCCAGGCAATATTACAGTCCTTTCTGCATTCCAGAAAACGGTATTTCCCACATAGAAAATGTACAACAATGAATAATTTAAATACGGAAGTAAAACGAAAAATGAGCAACACGTCGTACCTACTATATTGATTCCATCTGAATAGAATTGCAGAGCAATTTATGGAGAACTGGTTCTGGTCAGGAACGACATATGGTTGCACTCTTTACCTTGAAGAACACGTCTTTATATGGACTCTGACCGTGTGTCTAGTTCCTTACCTTACTTCCTGTGACTTCTAATAGATGAATAAGAAACTTTATTGGCCTTATAACAATGGTCGTTACGACATATTATCTTCATTTGTTAACTTATTTAAAAAAAATATATTTCATTCCATAAAGAATGTACTATCTATACATATTTAATTTCTTAAAATGTGGTCAAGTTACTTCTTTTTAATTTAAAAATAATATTGACAATGTTTTATTGCTAAAGTAGACTGATACAATAGTAAAGGCAGTTTTTTTTATATACCTATGTAATACTATTACTTTTATGTTTTAATTTTTTGTATACTTCATAAGCAAGATGGAATTATTAGTAGTCGTAGTAGCGTTAGTTATTCCACTGCAAGAAAATACAACCAGTATTGTCGTAGGTACCTAGTGACTCATGTTGTCATTGTAAAGGAACATATATATTGGTAAACACAGGGGCATACACGTTCACACAAGCAAGAGTGATTGCGGGCAAAGTTATTTTTATTAAAAATATTAATAGACGGGCAGGTGCGGCCATGTTGGCAGGCAAGTAGATGCCTCAATGTGACACGATGCTGGACTAATGGTTGACGTATCAAACTATCTATTATTTCGTCTATTTTGACAGCTGAACCCGTTACAGTGCTGTCTTCAAAAGACAAGAAGATGACATGTTTACAATGCAAATGATAAGAGTATTTTGTATGTAGATGCTAAGATTATTTTTATACAGATGAACTGACTGCGCATGTTATATTCATCTGAGTACATATTTTTGAGTACATTTTAAAGTACCTTGCAATAATTTAAGGTAGTCAATACTCTCACTAAGCCCCACACCAGGGTACCCTGTGTTATTAGTCAACTTGTCTCTCCAAAAATAAATATGACTATTGTTACAAAGTAAGTTATAATTACGTAAGATAGTAGAGGCAGATACGTTTAAGCCTCTCTCATCTGCACAAGAACCCTTTAAAAGATCACCCATCCATCAATCTTGGTCACGTACTCTGTGCACCATGCCGGTGGACATGCTACGCTGCGTTTGATAACCTTTCGACCCCACCGGCCATCAGTTATACGAGACATGTGCCCTGCCCGCTGCCAATACTACTTCCAGAGAAGTAGAATTGGCGTAGAAATATATTAGTCAATGATATTTGTATATTTGAAATACAAACTATAACCTAAATAGTTAACTAAGCAACGAACTCTATACATAGTTGCAGTAAACTAAATTATTACTATATAAAAATAATATTAAAAAAATAAAATTGCCAAGGCTCAAACTTGTTCATCGAAAATTTGAGAAACGACCGGCATGTGTGTATTTTATTTGAGCATCTTCCTTGATCTTATCTGTTTTAAAATAGATCCACTCTGTATGACATCCGTCACATTTATATAACGGAGTCTAGGATATTCATTTCCAACAACATATTATATTCATTTTCCAAACTCCATAAAGCTCTAAATTAGAAATTGTAATTTATATGTTAAAATAATGATAGTCTGTTTCCAAAACACATGTGGATACTATGTACACTTGTTGGCATTGGGAGATTACTGTCAACAATTATGGTAAGAGATAGCTTGCCAAACATATGATTCAAACATTCGAACTCGGCCCTAAAGCTATTTTCGCCCAATGCGACCGCATTTGGAACGCAGTGAATGTTGCTCAACCTATATATAGAATATTATCATGAACTTCCCTGTATAAAGGTGCTCCGTCTCCACGGTAACTTCACTATGACAGAGGGCCAATCGCAGCTAAATTCGGGTTAAACTCTTTTTTTTTTACTATTATAAGTTTGCGTTTGACAAAACAACAGAAACTCTTCGTTGATTATTCTTTTTAATGGGATCAATTAACCATTTGACTGGTCGGTTGGCGCAGTTGGTAGCACTCTGCCTTTTGAGCCGCTGGTCCCGGGTTCGATTCCCGGACAGGTCAAACATTTGTGTGTATGAACATGTCTGTTTGACCTGTGTCTGGGTGTGTATATGTATATAAGTATATATCAGTCATCAGGTTACCATACAGGTACCGTACAGGCTCTGCCTAGTTTGGGACCTGAAGACCTTGTGTGTGTGTTGTCCCATATTATTATTATTATTTAAACGTAATATTAAAACCGCGATTGATATTACGGCCATTAGAGGCGTAATATCAATTGCAGTTTAATTCATGGATTTCGTTGCCAATTGTTAGTAATTGAAAGAAAAATGGTTTAAAGTAAGTGTAATGTTTATACTACCGTTGATATTACGGCTCAAAGAATGTTGCCAGTGTACACGCCTGCTGGAAAGTATCATATATGGACATACAATTTATAGGTACTACGAGTCGCTAAATTAACGTGCTTATGAAACTAATGAACCTATAAATGTTTAAAACGCTTATAAGAACACAGAAAGGTATACGCAGATGAAGGATTACTCCCAAAAACGTACTTTAATGTTTATAACCATACATAGCACGTTTTTCTTCCACGACACGCCTTCTGATCCGAGCATCGATCTCTCCATTATGCCTATCGTTGGACTACTCTAATACACAAGCTTACAGTAATGCAATTTTAAGCACGTTTGCTTAAACCATTTAAGATGAAATTCATGATCATCATCATCATCAAGATGAAATTAATTCCTCGAAAATATTCGTTCACTGTGGCGGAGAAATTAAATTGTAAAGGATTCGGAAGAGCGGAGACCGACGGCCACAGCGGACTTATAACGGTTTTATTAGCACTTTGTTTATCTTTCTTGTATAACAAGGTGGGTTAAATTCACTTCGCTGCATCAGTACTTATAGAGCAAGTAATGATGACGCTACGTAATATATTGATTATGAAGTTTGGTTTATTTTATGTTACGACGTTTTATGCATTTCAGACACCATGATCTAGTTCATGATAAGTTCTAGATAAACTTTTATTTAAATTTGTAAAAGGGCACAAGTGCATTTAACTAAACCTAAAGCAGGAAAAATAATCGTTACTTAATAATTGTTGTTTGTGGTCGAAACAACCTAACCCTACATATATTGTTATATATAATATTATGTTCAGAATGTACCGTCTCAAAATCAAAAAATATCAACTAGATGTTTAAAAATTTCGGAATTGATTTATATCCATTTGCAATTTTCAAGCTTGGCTTTTGAATAAATTGTTTATGTAAATGTACGTTCAGAGGAACAGAGAGGAAGACGCGGGCTGCGTGGGTTGGATGTCATGGGAGGTTGTAGTGGTTCGTGCGTTTTGTCCAGGGAGCTACCCCAAACGTGAGGGCGGTGGTGAGGGCGGCAGCGCGCCCCCCTCCCCCCACTGGGGCCGTGTGCAACGTCGGTATAGACTACGATCGCGCGATGCCCTCCCGCATCATTCGAACCTCGCGCACCAGTCTCGGCATCACCGCCTGCGACTGTACACGCGTTCGGGAGCTCGACTCTCGTTCCGAATCGACGAACAGGTCCGTGTCGTAGTGGAACAAAGTGCACATTCCTCCCGAATACCATAGCGACCGTAACCGCGAGTGATTCTGCGGCTTCTTCCTAATGCGAACTATTATTAGCGGTGCAACCGGCTCCAGCGTAACTTTACCTGGACGCCCCAAATTAGGCGCGCGAGCGCATCGACCCACTCCCGCCCGCCCTACGTTCCACGCGCGTATAAGTTTACTTGATTCTAAGCATTCGGAGGAAGTCCGCTGAGCCAGTCTAACGTTCGGTAATGTGTGGTTGTTGAGCAATCAAGTGTCAGTTCGGATGCAATCGAAGCGGTGCAGCCGCAGGCGACTTGGATTTCGGCCAAACGACGCTGCATTTAGAATTCAATTGATAACGAATGCGATATTTCATGTTGGTGCGAAAATATGTGATAATAGCATACGAATGTGAAATGTGTTTATGGCAGAAAGGATTTTCTCTATGCGTCCGCCATCTGAGAATAGTGCTGTGCCAAGTTTCAAGTCGCCTGAACCGGCCCCATATCGAGGCTTCGAGAGCTGTGGATCCGGTTTGAAATTCAACTGTTTATATTTTGTTTCAGGATAAGTTAAGCGAGCACAATGCCTTTCAAGCCCGCAGACAACCCTAAGTGCCCGAAATGCGGCAAATCAGTGTACGCAGCCGAAGAGCGAGTCGCTGGCGGACTCAAATGGCACAAAATGTGCTTCAAGTGCGGTATGTATCTATAGTATACTTATATATATATAATACAAGTAAATATGTACCTACGTGACCTAGGTTCACTCGGCAGTTAGTTCGTTTGTAGAAAAACCCGGAAGTTAAAGGTTTCCAAACATAGCATACTGAAAATTATTAACTAAATTTTTATTTTTTATTTATTTATTTTTTCATGGAAGACCAACGGTCTTCTGTACAATATAACAACTTAATATTTAACAAAAGGTCAATTATAGGTCCTCGCGGATAATGCACCTGATTATACGCCTAAGTACTTCATTCAGACCTGGTAATGGTTAAAGATGGGACTTGTTTTCATATTGCTTTCTGGTAGAGTCAACGCTCGATTCATAAGTAAATGTAAACAATAAACCTTTGTGACTTAATTAACAAAAAAACATTGTATTAAACTGAAGTAGCCAACTACTTGACATGCCTGAACTGGAGCGAGTTCTATTGTCGTCTATACTTATGTATAGAACTAGGAATCTACCTACCTAGTGCAATCGCCGTTTGAATTCGAATTTACATATATATTTAAACATTTCACATAAACCACATCTAATAGTATTATCCAATACAAATAATATACAATATAACGCACTTACATTAAAGTGGGTGAGGTGCATTGCACAAACAATGAGTTTAATAAAGTGTATTGCATCTTCTGTTGTAAAATCATGAATATTATGAATTCTAGGTCTGTGCCAGAAGCTTCTGGACTCCACCAACTGCTCAGAACACGAAGGTGAACTTTTCTGCAAAATGTGCCACGCGCGCAAGTTTGGACCTAAGGGCTACGGCTTCGGCGGCGGTGCCGGTTGCCTGTCCATGGACTCCGGCGAACACCTGAAGGACGCGTAAGTACACTCTCTTCGCACTCCCGCCGCCCGCGCCCCCCGCGCCACCGAGGGTCTTTCCTTATCTAAGGTCGCTCCGCCGACCGGCCTGCGGGCCCGTGCGTAACCACATTAACCGCGTGTACATAAACCCATACGTTAGCAGCGTCGCGCGCTCGCCTGTACATTACGCGCCGCCTGACAAATGCATGACCAGTGTTTATGTCGCAACAGGAATTGAGCGCGAGCGGCCGTCGGGCAGAGCTTGCGGGTCGCCGACACACATCTCGGCCAACCAGCGGTGCTTCGCGAACGCACGCCATTACTGTAATTTAAAATACCTTAGTTAGGGACATATATTCGCTATCGCTTAATTTATTTTGTTAATCGGTCTAATTATGATATAATTTATACAAAAATATAAAAGAGTCGACTACCAATGTTGAGTTAGTTATCTCTATGAGACCGAGAGGGTTGAGCCGACGCGGAACCGTAGCGAGTCGCAGCGGGCACGAGCCGGCTCAGCCGACTCCCCCCTTTCCTTTCCTTCCGAGCGGGGAGACCCGAGCACAGAGGAGCAACGGTGAGAAACCAATCTGTAAGCCTCAGCACGGCTTCGCATCGCTCCAGACGCACCTAGAAGGCATGCGGCAACCCTATGTTTGATAACTTTCTCCGCTACTAACTCTATCTAACCCAAAGCTAACGCTTCCGTCTTAGCGCTAACCCTAGTCGGTATATGTGATGGGATAAGGAAAGCGCCCTCTATGTCGATGTCGGTAGTGCTGTAGCAAGGCCGGAGCGGAGCGGGCGGCCGGGAGCCCTTACCTTCTCCCATTACGGCGGAGGTGCGCCGCTGTCGTCATGTGCTTCGCCGCGATCAGTGTGGCCGATGTTACAGGGCATTCGGGTTTGCCGGTGCCTCGCAGGCTTTTAACTATTCTTCTGTGATCGCAACGTTGCTGGCACCTGAATATTTTTGATTAGCATCTCATTAAACTCTGTGTTCAGGAATGGAGTGCACGCTAAGACGAACGGCGCTTGCTTGGAGACACGCTCTATCGCTAAGGCTCCGCCGGGCCAGGGATGCCCGCGCTGCGGCGGATACGTCTATGCAGCAGAACAGATGCTCGCCCGTGGACGTGTAAGTTTTGTATCATTTATCTCTTTTAGACGCAAACGCTGACAGCATCCCGAATCAAGTACATTTTATGCTGCTTTAGAAAAGATTTCAAATCTACCTCTGTGAAGTTAATTACATCCTACATAATGCAGAACTTACTTACAACTTGTGTAATAGACACACTTAAATATATAACACTCTTAATTCGATCTAAGCTTACTGATGTCATGTTGTTATTTGTATTATTCTCAGTGATAATCATCACAGATGCACAAAACAGACAGTAAAATAAGTAGGCTTATTTGATTTATAACTTTTTTTTTATACATTTCTGTTTCAGCATAGGGCTATTACAGACGCATAAAAACACTTGATATAATCTAAACTCGCTGATGCTGTGTTATTATTTAACCCTAGGGCTATCACAGGCGCTGCTTCAAATGCTTAAATTGCAACAAGACCCTTGATTCTGTGCTGCATTGTGATGGACCAGATACCGAAATATATTGCAGAGGTATCAACGCCGTTATTTCCCTATTGCAAGATATGAGAGAGCACAGAATTAGTTTCTGCATTAACCTCACAACTCATTGTGTTAACCGAGTGAACCTGTAACTTAGTGCAATGATATCCCGCATGAGATATACCCTCAATGTTCGATGTATGTTCAGGGTTGGCACAAGGAGTGTTTCAAATGCGGCGACTGCCGAAAAAGCCTGGACTCCATAAACTGTTGCGAGGGACCTGACAAAGACATTTACTGCAACGGTTTGTATTCACAATTGCATATTTTACTTTTCCTCTAATTCTCGTAATGAATATCATTATTGTATTTGAAAATCACAAATAATTATATCCAAAATTTTAAATCAAAACTGGTTTTTGTGCATATTAATTTCATAGCATGTTTACTTATTGTTTAATGTTCTAACTTGGTGTTTTTTCTTTAGTATGTTATGGCAAGAAGTTTGGGCCTAAGGGATACGGTTACGGCAAAGGCGCTGGTGTGTTGCAGAGTGACCCTTATGCCAACGGGTAAGAACCACCTGTGATCAGATCGTCACACTCGTCTGGCGAGGGCACAGCTTTACAGACTTTGTTCAGTTAATATCTAACTTATCCTGCAACGCTGTGGACTCATCAGATGATATAAATAATAATGCTTTTTGCTTCTGCTGTAGGATGCTACGCGATAAAGTTTGGCCCTAGAGGTATCGGACACGGAGGCCCATCTTCCCTGGGTCTCACGTGTGATATAAAGGACTTAGAATGGCAAAGGTACATCAAACACGGTCACCCCGAGATCCCAAATGGATGATATCTATAAGATTAAATCTAAAAGACTTATGGTTTCGAATCCCTTCTTCATAGCTAACAATAACATTTAACCCCTTATTATTTGCTTATAGACTGCTTTAGCAAATGGTTTTTTTGTGCTAATCCTTTTCAATATTGCTAACATTCTCATATGTCGTGTTCCCAATGTCAACGTGAGACATGTTTTATAATAGGCCTCGGTAACAGGTTACGTTCGACTTCTCGGGTTACATGACAGGTTTGGGTTATTTCCATCGTATAGTCACTTTCATAAAAACAGCTTATAATACAAACAAGAGATGGCAACGTGCCAACCTGAAAATAGAACTCGCTCGTCGCTCTCGATCGGACTCATTTTAATAACGGCCCGACTCGCCACGAGCTTCTTACAGAATCTTGTTATACACGCATTCCATATTACATAGTTACCCTGTTTCGTAATGGATCTCGAAACTTGCAATTTCTCTTGCGGTGCGTTGAGTATGCGATGGCATCCTTATGAATGTAGATTACTTCCGTTTTTTGAGTTTCAAAGTAACGACAAAATCTCTTTCTCTTCTTTTACAATACTTACTTACAAGAAACATTAATTTGTACAGCGACCAAGCTCCGAAGACTACGGTGATCGATACTGCCTCCATCAAGGCTGCGCCTGGCAAAGGATGCCCCCGCTGCGGAGGTGTTGTCTTCGCCGCCGAGCTTGTCCTGGCTAAGGGTCGTGAATGGCACCGCAAGTGCTTCAAATGCAAAGACTGCACGAAAACGCTGGACTCCATCATTGCCTGCGACGGCCCCGACTCAGATGTCTACTGCAAGACATGCTACGGCAAGAAATGGGGACCTCACGGATATGGCTTCGCTTGCGGTTCTGGATTCCTGCAGACTGATGGGCTAACGTAAGTTTCCACTCTACGACTTATACCAATTTAGAGTCGGCGCAGAAGAAACTGCTCTAGTTTGAATACATAGTACCTACATATTGATTAAAAGAACATGAATAAACAAAAAGAGTAAAAATCCCTACTTAATATATTTATTGTTCAACTATAATTTCAAATTTAAACTAGTTTAGTCCATTAGCACTAAAACACGTAAACATATAGGTACCTACTATTAAATAAGTATGGGTAGGTAATACTAAATACGAAACAGATAGGTACGTAGAGACTTAACTTAAGTTTAGTTAAAACAAACAATTTATATTTATGTTCAACAGCGAAGATGAAATTTCTGCCAGCCGTCCGTTCTACAATCCGGACACCACGTCCCTGATGGCCCCCAAAGGTCAGGGCTGTCCACGATGCGGCGGGATGGTCTTCGCGGCCGAACAGCAGTTAGCTAAAGGCACCGTAAGTACTTACTAATAACCTAATCCATTTTATTTGCCCTTTTATAGTGATAATTAAGTACCTTATTAAACTATATATATATATGTATATACACACACACATATATACATTTTGAGGGTAGCTTACATAGCTATAGTGTGATAAACGGGTTGACTAGCTTAGTATGGTGATTATAGAAATGTTTTACAGATCTTTTCACATTTCACAGTTTGACCACGATCTCACTTGACGATGTGGCCGAAGGAGGAAGTTGCATGAAAACACACTCTGTTTGTTGACCGTTTTTCACTCTTGAGGATGGTTGCCAACCAAGCGGGTACTCGAAAGTGTCTTGCCACCATGCCTGTGATTTGATAACGATGTTAGTTAGCAACCATCCTCAAGAGTGAAAAACGGTCAACAAACAGAGTGTGTTTTCATGCAACTTCCTCCTTCAGCCACATCGTCAAGTGAGATCGTGGTCAAACTGTGAAATGTGAAAAGATCTGTAAAACATTTCTATAATCACCATACTGAGCTAGTCAACCTGTTTATCACACTATAGCTATGTAGACTACCCTCAAAATGTATTACTTCGTAACTCGAGCGTCATCTGTTGTTTATTTTAACGTAAGGCATTCAAAGGCCGTGCCAATTGTTTTTAAATAAGATTAGTTGCTTAATTCTAAAATGGTCAGCCAGGAGAAGTGTAAAATACTCACCGACATTGATTTCTCTAGATGTGGCACAAGAAGTGCTTCAACTGCGCGGAGTGCCACCGCCCTCTGGACTCGATGTTGGCTTGTGATGGGCCCGACAAGGAGATCCATTGCCGCGCATGCTACGCCAAGCTTTTCGGCCCCAGAGGATTCGGATACGGACACGCCCCCACCCTTGTCTCCTGCGACTCTGAGCCCGCGGTCACATAGTAAGTAATCGCTGTTTGCACATAAATATATAAGACTCTTATGTATGTCACCACGGACAATATACTTCTATGAAAAATAATGATATACATGTGTCGTACCAATAATCTACATAGATTATTGGTACGACACATGTATAATAATACTAATAAATAAACTCATCGCACATGCGAGGAGTTATCATAATAATATGGTATCTCTGAATTAATGTTTGGATCGACTCAGTTTGGTGACAATTTTCTGATGAACGGTCTGACGGCCCACTATAGGTACCTACTTAACTCCATTGATGGTATTTACTAGGTAACTTTGTAACATGTTGAAACAAGTACCTTAGTACAACATTTCAATTGATTATCAGGCTCCTAACCTAAGTGTCGAAGACTACATACACATACGCATGCATATGATGATGATGACGCATGCATATACCTAATTCACAAACTTTTATATTTTGTCAATCAAAACACTCCCGAGTGCTTTTTTAGACAAATGATTCCTTAAGACCATTTCTTTAGCCTATCACGGCGTTGGCAAAACTTTAGTGATGATTGAGAAGTCAGTGTCATAGCTAATACTTTTAGCTTAGTTCGAATCGTATTTTTTTGAGCCGGAAATCTACAGGTTAATGAAAACATCAAATAGCGACCTTACTGGCAAAGCTTTCGCAGACGCATCAATCGATTGTAAAAATATTTTTTTTGTTTATTTAACATTACTGTATTAATTAATAGGGTAGTAGATTAGTATTACTTACCAAATCATAAATGTTGTATGTTTAATTATGCTAGAAATATTAGCCTCATGAAGATGGATTGAAGGGTTACATAAAAACAGGTATATATTATTTGAAACTTGACAACTCGAAATAGATAAAAAAATTAAATGATGTCAGTAGTCACAACAATAAATAAAATCTATGTGATAAAAAGTTATTTATCTTGTTTAATTTTAATACTTATTACGAACAAATATCTAAATAGAAATAATAATAAACCAAAACTATTTTTTAGTATGGAACAACTTCCGTTCACTGGACAGAAGGCTGCTAAAGGTCAAGGATGCCCTCGCTGCGGGTTCCCAGTATATGCTGCGGAACAAATGCACTCCAAGAATGGCTCATGGCACAAACGGTGCTTCTCATGTGCAGACTGCCACAGATCTCTTGTAAGTATTATTACAATTTAAGTAGCAAGTTCTGTGATATGATATTTTGACTGTTTGAATACAGACAACCATACAATGTCTAAGTCACACTAGGTCACTAGTGAGTACACCAATCTACTTGACTACACTTTAATTTCTTGTTCATATTTAGTTTTGAAGGCATCTTTGGGCTTGTTTTATGGGTTGATTTAGGTCACAATAAATCTCGTACAGAAAGCTGTCATGAGACAGTTTAAATATAATGACCCAGTAATAGTATTTTTCATTTACATGTAAAAATTAACTGACCAGTAGGCTCAAACTAAATATATAAAAAAAGGATATATTGCTGATGAAATAGATTATGCCTAAGTTTTAGCACTTTTAGAGTTTATTTGAAATTTAATTTAAATTCATTATTAGTGCAACTATAGTTACAACTAATACATTATTGCTAAAGAGTGGTGTGATATTATTTTGTATTTAATATGTATGTGAGGTTATTTTTTATTTAATTATATATATTTTAACTCAGTTATTAAACGAAATTCCATTGTAATTAATACAGAAAAAAATTAACAATTATTGAGAAATTTTATTTAAGCTCAAGTAAAGAAAACCTTTGAGAAACTATAAATCCTAACAGCAACTTAGCTATCGTATGTAGCTTGTAATTTGTAGGTAGCAAAGAAAAGATTCATGAAAAGACTGAAGGCCCTAATTTTTTAAGACATTTGTAGATATCCTACACAAAACTGTAGTGGGTCAAAATTGTATATAAGTACAAGTCTGCATGAAACATATGAACATAGGAGATGAATAACAGCTTTTTGCAGCTCATAAATGGCATGTCTGTTCGTCCTAAAGCTTCATTTACAAATTTGGAGACAATTAAAAACTATTCATGTGGAGGGTTTGTATGCCAGATCACTTTGTTATTCAATGATCATTACAATTTAAAATAACAAGTGATGTAAAACATTTTTTTATTAAAACTGATAAAAGTTCACTTATTGACTAGATTTATTGTGCATTTATATCTCATTTGTTTTTAAATATTGACGATCATCATCTTCTTCCTTTTCAAGATGCGTTTTTAAGAACTCTTCCACTGTGTCAGTGTTCCATTTCTCTATAGCTACAGTATCTTTCACAACTCCGTCTTTGTCCATCAACTTGATAATGGGATCCAGCCCACGAACATATTTGATTTGTAGATTAGGGATCTTCGCGGGCCGATCGCTCTTAACGAAGGCTTGGATTTGTGGATATGCTGGAAACTTGCACGTACAAACTTCAAGTATGGCCCGCGCATATTTCTTCTCTTTAGGAGCCGTATCGTCACTGTGACAGCACTCTTTGCAATGATCGACGAGCTGATCCAATGTAAAATCTTTTAACTGATCGCAAGACGAGCATAACAGGTTAGCTTTGATAAAACCAAGGGACGCGCAATCTTCTGTAGAAAAGTCAGCAACGGTGTAATGAAAATAAATTAAGGAAGTCAGTACAATCACAGGAATACCTTTCGAAACAAACATTTTTGTAGGATCCTTGAAAATTTATCACAAAATTTATGTAGCGAACAAATGTCAAAGTTTGACGTTTTTTATTTTGACGTTCAAATCAAACAATGAAAATGATCTAGTGTTGCCAAGTTATATTTTTCAACTCCACGCCACTATACAGAAGCAGCCGTTCAAACTTTAAACCTCTAAAAATCCACTAAATATTAGAAGTGAGCGCGATATAACATAGACATAGTTACTAAACTATCTACTTTTCACAAAACGGTAAAGGCGCGGGCAATATAACGAAACGAAACTGTTATGCTTATTTGGAGAATCATAACAGTTTCGTTTCGCTAAGCCACAACGACACATAATTATATACTAAACATATCACGACTATTTTTAGCTATTTGCGCTCCTAGCTTTCAACCCAGTGGATTATAATTTTTCTGGTATCCATCTAGAGCTCACTGTAAGGGTTTATATAAAATAAAAAAAAACAACGGGTTACACTCTGGGAGTGCCGGCAGAAGTGAAACTTAAACATTAACGTTGTACATTTTTGAATATTTTGGAATGGTTAGAGAATCATTTCACTCGATTTGCTTTATTTATCAGTATGCAATATTTTCATTTATTGCGCTATAGTACACAAACAAGCTTATTGATTTTATGTACCTACACATAGAATTCGACGGTAGTATTATACCTACCAACAAACAAAAATGTTCCTTATTCGTAACACATTGAAGTTTAAATTTCTCTATATTCCCTACGTCTTACGAACTCGTTGACGTCACGGGCCTGAGGAATTTGTTCCTGACGAGAGTTTAACATTTTTCCCCATACAAAAGTGCACAACGCCGCTAAAGAAGTTTTCACTTTAAAAACTTGGATTAAATTATCAAAGAGTACATAGGGTTCCTATTTTTTTAATATAGGTATTCAATGTTACCTCATGGTCCGTGAAATATATCTTAAAATAGCTAAAGTAGATTTTGAGTTTTTTTATTTTAAAGTAAAAACTTAAAATATCTATTTTATATATCAATTCTTGTATTAGGAATATTTATGCATTATTTAATCAAAGAAGTAAAAAATATGATATTTTTTTTGGTTTAACGTGTAACAAAAGCAAATAAATTTTGAATGTCCATGAAATAGTGCAGGAAAGTAGTAAAAATGACATAGCAAAGCTTCTCTTCCTAATTTGACAACTTGTGTCAGTACAACCTACGCAATCGTAGAATACTAAGCTATACTAGCATATATTTATTTTTTCTAGATGAGGTATTTTCAGTTATTCAGTAATTTATTTTATTGTCTTGAACGCACAGTCAATTTCAAATAGGCTCCTCACCTCTATGCCCAAGTCCCATGTTTAATTTTATGCCACGAGATATGCTATTTGATGGAAGTATGATGAAATGTAAGGAATATTGATAAAGATCTCCTTAACTATTAACTTATTTAATCCAATCAAAACATTAATTTCGTTACTACTCATACAATAGGTCTGCAACTGTCAAATTACTATTTACTACTTACTTTTAAATTATTTATTTTTAATTCATTGATTATTAATTTTTGCTTCAGTTTTTCGCACGTCTTGTCTGATTGTAAAACCAAATGGGTTGGGTACCCCTAATAATGAAAGGTCCACAAAGTTGGCAACTCCTCGACGAACAAACTGGAAATGAATCAAACGTCAGAACTAATTGTAAACGAAATACGTTGCCATGCTAGCTCACGCTCGTAATTTATTTATTACATGATCGGTGCACATTATATTTAATAGACAAAGGATTTCTAACAAATCTTTTGCAGCAGCGTAATAAGACAATTATAGCGTACCAAATAAAACTCTTGTTCTGGTCATTCTATAGTAGAAATTTATCATACACAGAATTTTAACTGTCTACCATTAACAATTAATGGCGTCATTACTTTCTTTCTTTACTTCATTTAGATAAAGCAGTTAATTTTATAATCATTATTTTAACTACCACTAGGAGATCACAAACGAGATTGCTAAATATATTTTTTGAAGCAAATTATGTAATAGTAAATAATTATATGCCTACCACAATCATAGCTATAAAATACATGGTTTCGTAAAAAGTAGCTCATAATTTACGGACTATGCAAATCAGTTCTAACAAACAATCCGTGAAAACGACTCCCCTGGTTTTAGTACAGCTATTGAAAATTAAGTCTATCTGGCAGTAATAAAATCAGCTAATCAACGTCATCCACGTCGTGGCCATGACATTTGAGCCATGACATGTGAGCATCGCTAATTTTTTTTTATTTGGCCTCATTTCAAGAAAGATAATTTGGACTGAATAGGTATAATAAAAGAGCGCGCGAAGAGCCAGACTCGATATATTGCAGAAAGACGATAGATTTGGACATGACTGCAGAAATCTTAAATTATTAGTAATATTACCAAATAAAACATAATTTTGGTTATTATGCAATGCGCACCGCACTTCCGCAGAAAATGCATGCAAGAAGTAGGTAGGTACCTACCTATGCAAAACTAGATGAACACTGCAAATCGCTCAACTGTACCTGAAGTAGCAATAAGTTGCGTCATAGGCAGCGTATCATAATCGTCATCGAAGGTTAACGTCATCTAAACCTAGGACGATTGTGTGAATCATTCATCCAAGGTTTAAACAATTGAATAATGCACTGTAAATAAATACCGTCGTCTATCACTTCTCTGTGTTACAGTTTTACTAGATAAATGACAGTAATCTAGTAAATCAGAGTTCAATTGTTTCACGTAGCGATACGGCAGCGCGACGACTGATATAAGCGATTACTGCTTTTTTACACTTATACATTTATCACTAGCAATAGCGTTTGAACTCTATCTCACTAGATGGTCTGTGAATATGTGGTCGAAAGTGTAATCACGTACCAACCTAGAATGTTTAATGGTCATCAAGGACTGCTGTCTGAACACACTATCTGTTTTTCAAATTTGAGGGTGGTAGCTAGGCAGGTACTCGAACGTAACCTATCTCCATACTGGGAATTTGATAACTGAGTTGTCTTTACTGGAAGCTCAAGCCGTTGGTAGGAATCGAACCAACCTCCGTCAGTTTGACAGCTGACGCTCCCCACTGACCCTCCCCTAGTCTATCATCGCTTCAAAATACTGGACGAACAAATTAGTCTTAGTTGTACACGAGTTTCACCTCGATACGCGGCATGGACATTCGAAGTATATTTATTAGCAATTAGTATATTTTATAATATTTAATCCATAGTAGGGATGATAAGTACCCATTTATAAATACTTTTCATTTTATAAATGCGGAAGTAAGTAACTAACTAGCTACTAACTACTATACTCTACAACTCTATAACGTTTATGCTTTCACCCTTACAACACTGAACCGATTTTGATGGAATTTGGTATAGAAATAGTTAAGACCTTATAAAAGCAAACATAGCCTACTTTTCATTTTAATCACAATTTGACGCAGCCAACTGTCTGATACCGCGGGGCGCAGTTCATAGTATTTTATACTTTTCAAAGTTGTTTGTATAGTATGTAAAATACATTTTTTATATACTAGTGATCACTGCCCAGGAATGTCAGTGATGTATGAACAAAAGTGACATCAAAAGCGGTGCAGCAATTGAGGAGTCCAGTGGCATACACAATTTAAAGAAATGATAGCCCCGCGGTGTAAGCGTCAGCTGTCAAGATGTACAACCCCTAGTGTGAAGCTTTCGGTGGCGTTAGAATATACTTTTCAGTACCCGCTTGGCTTGTCTGTGTACTTGACCTTCAAGTAAGATAGCGGTTAAATGCTAGAGAATAAAAAACACACAGCGGCTGTTGTGCTCGCAGCGAAGTCTGCTGATATATCCAAGTCTTGTCGCCGACTATACATATCACACATCAGTTACATGTAGACAAAATAAGAACTGGGGCCCACGTGATATTTACTGGAAAACTTACCACTTAGCTGCGTGTCAATGTATAAATATTATGTTACCTTTTGGTTACAGGATTCCACCAATCTGAACGACGGACCCAACGGCGAGATTTACTGCAGAGGGTGCTACGGCAGGAACTTCGGCCCCAAGGGTGTAGGGTTCGGTCTGGGTGCAGGCACATTAACCATGGCGTAATATAAACTATGAAGCTGGTCTTCGTAGGAACCATTTAGTGTTAATGGTAGCATGAAAGGAATCTAATCTATAGGTACTTGGAGCGTTTCGCTACCCGATGATCTTACCATTAATTAAACTGGCTTTAATAGTGGTTGATACACATTCAATGAGACTAATGAACGGTAATAGGAATGAGATTAAATATTTTATTATGAAGATATAAATTAAGGTTACATTCCTTTCATTGATAATGTACAAATTGTGATGAATGTGTCTGGGCCCTTAGTTTATACATTTATAAATGCTTGTTATAGTAGCTCTTAAGACGCATAGACTTAATGTAGACGTAAGAATAAATATCTTTGAAAATAACAAAAAAAAAAGAAAACTATTGGCATTTTAAATAAAAAAAAAATAACGGCATTGTGATTTCTGCGTCATACACCACTCTTGTGCGTTACGACAGTAGAATTTAACTATCCTGTAAACGTAAAAGATTGCGCAATACATGCAATCGTTTCGACCGACCAGATCTCGTCTATGAGAGCTGAAGTGTCTTATACATATTATGAAACACCAAATTTTGTATATAATTTATATATATAGTATAAAACTTACCGACTTTACGCACTGAGCTGTGCTGGAGTACATTGTTTTATTTACGTTACGCTTTTAGAGCTTTCGCTAAACATATAACACGCACATTACGAATAATGTAAAAATTAAGGCAGCTTATTGCGAAATAATATATTATACATTATTGGGCGACATTTATATAAGTTATTGTAATTTTTATTAAAATAAATATTACTTATTCGGCGTTTTATTTTCAATGAAACCACACGTTATCAAAATGAAATCGTATATTGAAACGTAAAGAATACTTAATTACTAGCTTATTACAACAAAATAATAAAGGTAATCAATTAAACATAATTATTATCATTTTATGAACTACAATTATTTTTGACTGGCAGGTACTTCAAATATTCTTATAAACAAAAGTAACAAATAAGTTTGTCGTTAAGTCATGAAATTAGTAGACAAACCACCCTGATTTTTATAAAGTATCAAATTAAAAATAAACTTAATTTTAGCATGCACAATACTGATTAATAACCTAAATTAAAAATAATTAACCCGTATGGTATATCAATCACAAAATATTAATAAAAACGTACTAAACCGATAGGCTTGCTACTCTACGCCGGTGTTCAAGGCTCTGAAGCCTACGTTCGACCAAAGAGTTACAGCCGATGATTCTTTTGGCTCGCCTCTCGATTGACTCCAGAGCTTCTAGTTGGTATTTGGCTGACCCATCCCAAAGGTGGGAACAACTCGAACTTCCCGAGTTAACGCTCTGGGTTCACAAATTACTAAATAACTTCTATCATTATTTCTTATTTTCTTTACATGGACAACAGCGGTACTTCACGCTCAGAGAAAGATGACTAATATTATAATTTAGGGCGTGCCAAACTTCTACAGTTGTCGGGCCGTTATTTGATGTGATGACGACGTCATGTGATGACGATGATTCTGTTGTTCGATCAAACTAACTAAAATGGTGTTAAACAAGATAGTTTTTATACGGTTACGATAACGCCCTAATTAGTACGACACTAATGAATAAAAATACTAAAATTAAACTTTTTATCAAAATGCAGGTTACTTTTAGATCAAATAAGTCTTACTATTATTCAGAGCCGATAACGCAGAACTATGAATAAAACTCATCTAACAATTTAGAGATAGCTTTGTAAGGTTATACGAAATTGAATTTTAACGAAAAGGTACTTATAATCATTTTTTTTAAATTTAGCTAGTTGACATGATTCACAAGATGACTCTTAAAATAAACATTTTTAATAACAACAAGTACATTAAAAAACATAACTAATAAATAACATGCAAGTAAGATAGGCGGTAAATTTCTCGACATTGTATCACATGCAATCTTACATCTACCTACATTATACCTAAATTACAAAATTACTTCTTTTTGCAAACAAGCCGAGGACCTTTCTTGTTCTTGGCTGGCTGGGAACTGGCGGCGGCGGCGGGCTTCTCGAAACCGTATTTGTGCTTGAGTCGTTCGCGAATCAAAAGTCCTTTTATTAGCCGCTTCCAGTTGCCGTAAACACGGAGTTCCATCTTCTCCACTTCTCTGCGCTCTTGTTCCTCTTGATCCTGATAATAAAGTGACATAAATTAATATACATGTGAGAAGCGAGAATAGTTCACGACTAATGATGGTCGGCCGAAGATATTTATTGAGTCGGACCGAAACGTAACTCCCGCTTGACTTTTCGCCCAAAGAGTTGTCATCATTTTAGTGTGCTCTTAGTGTGTCCATCACATGACATTTAATGATGTATTGGGTCATCGCGCTTGGCAGGCGGGTTGGCGAGCACAATATGATTTCCGATCCTCAGAAGGCGCTGCTGTCTACCTTCTGGTACGTGATCTCTTAGCCGACTCTTACGGCACCCGCGGGAAGAGATGGGGGAGTACTATTCTAGGGCGGTACCACCACGACACCTTAATAAATACATTTTATTAATCAATCAATATTAATCCATTAAAATAAATTGTTCTATTGATTTTACTGGTGCATCTTTCAAACCACATTGGCTAGCATTATGGAGTACTAGCTCTGCCCCGCGGTGAATTGGTACGTGATATTATCGATTTTCTGAGTCTTCCTGTCATCCCACGAGAACATATCTATATTTTCGGGAAAAAAGTAGGCTTTAAGTTACTCCAGGGTATAAACTATGTTTATTGTACATTTTATGCAAATCCGTTGAGGCGTTTTAGCGTGAAAGAGTACTAACGTAAGATCCCTGCATACAAACTTTTGCGTTTATAACATTATTAGGATAATATTATGTTGTATACATTAGTCCCTCTGAGAGAAAACCCCGCGTCCCAGCGGTGGGATGATGACGAACGTGACGATGTGTACCTTGAGCCAAGCTTCGGTGATGGTCTCCTCGTGCTCCGCACAGACGACGAACCCGTCGTACACGGGATGCGACCAGCCGCCGTTGAAGTCGAACCCGGTCATGGCGGGCGCACAGTCGATGTCCAGTTTGCGAGCCACTTTGTTCAAGCCAGGCACTGCAATATAAATAATGTTTCATCTTAAACCAACTTCAAAAAAGGAGTAGCGGTCCTCAATTCTTTGATAATTTTTTTATGTATGTTCACCGATCACTCCGCTAATCATGAATGGATTTTGATGATATTTTTTTGTTGGGTAGGCCTCATGGGTGGTCCCATAATATTTTTTGTTGAAATCAGTGTAGTAGTTTCATTTTTATATTAAAATAACAGAAAAACATGCCATCCAAGTAAACGAATTACGGATATTGATATGCTATATATATATATATATATAATATACATATACACACCCAGACACAGGTCAAACAGACATGTTCATACACACATATCGGAATAATAACTGGTAGTTTTTATTAATATGCCAGCGCGGCGCGGCGGTCATCAACAAACGGATCAAGGAAGATCGAGCCTTGGACCTCCAAGTCTTGTGTATAGTATACCTTCATTTTAACCGACTTCAAAAAATAGGAGGTGCTATGTTCCACAGCATACTCACCGAACTCACGGCCTTCTGTTGATTTTTTCATTAAAATTTTAGTCCCTATTTTCCAATCCCATTTTATCATATAGGTTTAGTAGAAATCTATTTTGATAAAATACAGATGAATGAAGTCAGTTGTGTCAATTTTTGTAACAAATAACTTGTTTATATGAATGCCTTATATGCTTTATTAATAACTAGTAGCGCCCCACGGTTTCACCCGCGTGGATTACGGTTTTTTTTATTCTCCATAGACAGGCGTTTGACCACTATCTCACCTGATTTTCTGGTTTTCCCGTTACCTCAATTATCCCACGGGAACTATACTTTGTCCGGGATAAAAGTAGCCTATGTGTTAATCCAGGGTTTAAACTATCTCCATACCAAATTTCACCGAAATCGGTGTAGCCGTTTGAGTGTGGAGAAGTAACAAACATACACATATACTTTCGCATTTATAATATTAGTAGGATTGTAAGCTGATTTAGAGCATATGAATTTTATAAATCTAATAACTACATACTTCTACAACTCACACAATATTAGGTAAATATTTAACAATACAGGTCCAACATTTCCCTAAGCAAACCTTGTGCAATTCACCAATGTACACATATTATCTAACATAATAATCAACAAAACAGATGGTGGTGTATATTTGTTTAGGACGTATCTCAGACATAAATATATACATATATATATATAGGGCCGCGTTCCAAACCGGGTAGTTGTCACCCTACAAAGGGTAAGCGTTACACTGTCTCATTTCAGAACCCAATGTTGAAAATTCACATTGACCGTTGCTAGGTTTTGGAAATAACTAGATACGCGTTTTTTATTTTCCAAAACTACTCCAGGTTTGGAGTTGGATGGAGTTCTGAAGGTTGTATTGGTGATACTAAACTTTAAAGTAAATAATGACACACATACCTATCTATTTATTTTTTCGAAACTACCCCTAAGAGGTGAGCAAAATAGTTCGTAAAAAAAACCATTTAGCTTTACTCAAAACTTGGTTTAAATAAACTACATATTAAGTAAATAATGAATAAAGGATGGTGTGTATGTTTTTTTTAATTCCATGGTTCGATTCACTCACAACAAACATTATTCAAAATGTTATTCTATTCTATTCAACACGATACAAATAAACAATAAAGTTAAGAATAAAACACGTATTATTACCCTACTTACTACATCTACCTACCCACTACAAGAACAAACGCTGAAAGTTAAAAGAAAGGCTTGTTAATGTTTTACGGTCACCCATAGCGGTGGTATCTTCGGACACAAGTAAAAATAATGGCCACTGTTTCGTGGTTCTAACTTTCTGATACAAACCGAATATTGGATTGGATTCATCCGCATCTACACATCATTGACCCTAAGAACATTTATTCCTAAAAAACATTTAGAGCTCATATACCGTTAGTTTAGATACTAATGCGTATTGAATGTTCAACGAACATATTGATAATCACTGGAAAATCCTCCGATCCGGTGGTGTAGTGAAGTTAAAACAAAATCTAAAAGAGCTTTGACTCGAGTTTGAGTTCTCCGCTTGCAGCACTTTCCACGCGGGCACAACTAACCAGTGGAATTCATTGCCAAAGTCTGTGTTTGCGCATAGGTACAATCTGTCGTCACAATCGTCTTAAACGTCTTAAAGTCAAGAGTGAACAGGTTCTAGTTAATATCATTTAGTCAGGTGGTGGCAGGTAATATTAACTAGAACCTGTTCACTCTTGACTCATCATAGACCTCAGCATATTTTAACACCAGGTGTGATAGTGGTCAATCGCCTGCCTTATCTGTTTAAAAAAAATGTAATACATACTTTCATGTTTAAGAAATGTCATAAAAATAATAAATATATATAATAATAATAAATAAATAGCTCGTACAAGAATTTCCCAGATGTGATTTATGGGTAGTAAAGTAACTGCATCTACTCACACTTGATGTGAACAGTTCCTTTAGGCAGCATGCAGGCCTTGAACAGCTCGACGTTGCCATAAGCGTTGCGCGGCACGCGTCCGTTCTCTGCAGTGGGTGGCTCATAGTCCTGCACCTGCCAGGGGCCGAACACTTCCAGCGGCTTATCAGTTATCAACTTGTTTGAAAGCTGAAATGATTACAAAAATCCCATTAATTGATTTTGTTATTAAAACTGACATGGTTTTGACACATTATGAATGTATAAAACCCGGGAGTTACTCACGTAATAAGTCGGAGGGTTCCGACTATAGTTTCAACCACATTCGGTGGTCTTTTTCAAGGAGAATACGGGGCGCTCGCGGACGCGGTCGCGATTCGCCTAGTACTGATGATGTTGTCTGTTTACCATTAATTGATGTTTATTCGGCTCGTTTGGCTCGAATTTCCGGTGAAGACAACACCGTTGTCGAATTCCCAGCATAGTGGTAGTATACTTTCGAGTACCTGCCACCCTCAAGTTTGAAAAACCACGTCGATCGTATTCAGGCAGTAGTTGTTGACAGGCTGTAAACATTCTAGGTCTAGTTACATAGTTATTCCTTACTTTAGACCGTAATGTCACTGACCATCAAGTGAGATAGTGGTCAAACGCGAGAACTATAATGTTTAAAAAAGTCACATACCTTGTCCCATTTAGGTCGCGCCTTGACAACTTTATATGGTTTTTCGCCCATTTTGACGACTTTCGCTTCCTTGAGCCAGGTGTCACGCGACCGGCACACGTAGACGCACTCGCGCGCATACACCGCCTCGTTGCGCACGAAGCCGAGCGTGGCCGCGTCCGGGGGGTACAGCGCTTCGAACTTCAGCAGGTGGCGTTTAAGGGCGTACAGTGGGTGGTTTTTATATCTGTCATTTTAAGAAATACATGTATATAACTTTTTCTTTTCTATACTGTTTAGTTTTAGCGTTTGACCACTATCTCACTTGATGGTCAGTGACTATTTGGTCGAAGCTGTTATCACGCTAGACCTAGAATGCTCACTGGCTCTCAAGGACTGCTGCCTGAACACACTGTGCTAGCCAGGAGGGTATTCGACAGTACCCTTCCACCATGCTGGGAATTTGATAACAGTGTTACCTTCACCGATGCCTATGCTGATTTAAAGTGAAGATCATCACTAATGCCAATATTGATGTATTATGGTTTTTATAACATAGGTGATGAAAACGCAAGCGGCCCGCCAGATGGTAAGCATAATCACCGTCGCTTATGAATATCTGTAACACTATAATTAACTCCCCTTTTGCAGAATCTCATATTGTAGCTGTAGTAGGAGAAAGCTTGTTCCCCATTTTGCAGGTATATGGCGAAGTGTCCGTTGAATAGCAGTTATGTGACTTCCTTGAGTAATGACATAATAACATCAGGTGAGATAGTGGTCAAACGCCTGCCTATTCCCAAAAATATATATTTTTTTAAATATGAGTGAGTGAGAATGAGCTTTCAGACGATAGCTGCTATATATATTATAATATGTGTGGTGATAAAAGCTCGGAGCTGGAATTCACTGTCACATAAGTAGAAAATACAAGATTATTGACCATAAAAAAAGAGTTAAGCTGTATTTGAGTGCTATCTATATTAACGTTCTAGTGTAGTGTGTAAGTACTTTGACCACATCATCACTAACCATCAAAACATGATAAGCATTGGTGGGATTATGATCCTAGTACCACATTGAATATTAATTATACATCTAGAACTTCTACTAGAGAAATCATTGCCGAGTCTGGAGTTAGGACTTAATTCAAACACTTACTCGGCAATACTCTTAGGCAATGGAGCTTCAAGCTGCATTCTATCTAACGATTCATCTTCCTCTCTATCTCTAGCATTCCTCGGGCCGAGCCAAGGTTTCACAGCCGTGTTCCACCACTCGGGTTCCACTCTTTGTTTCCGAGTTACAGTGTTCCAGTGAGGCACGTAGCGGCGCGTTAAGTCTTTGAGATGGTTGTTATTGTCCCACCCGATTATGTAACAGACTGGGTGAGTTTCTTGGCTCTGAAACAAACGAGGCTTCAATATTAAAAACTTACAAAACTGGAAACTTGTCCATTCTAAACGAGTATTTGACTGAATCAAATCACATTTTACCCAAATTATAGTTTAAGTAGAGATTCGCTCTAAACATTTTGGACATTTCAGGCTTCATTTAAATAGCTCTGAGAGTTAAAGACCCTGATGTTTAATTATAATACTTATGAATAGCAAAAATTAGGCATATCATTATTAATTTCAGCTACGTGGATTTCAAGGTTATGCTAAGCTACTGGTACATCTGCCAAGATCTGTTGAATGGTTATTGACGGAGTGCTACTATAGCTTAGATGGCAAAGTGACAGGACGGTATTCTGAAGTTGTAGGTTCAAGTCTCACAAGAAACCATATCTTTTCCTTCCAAAATTTGGACGTAAATTCTGCCTAGCATAACGTTAAAACGACATGAATAACTTACTAAAACTACAACGATAGGATCTTCGTCTACTGTTAGGAATAGTCAACCGAAAGGTCAAGTGGAACACGTGCTACTGCACTGTGAGACCACGGAAAGTATAAGAATCCCAACCGGACTGCATACGGCTGACTCGTCATTGTCTCGCAAACAACCAAGAGTCCCACTAGAGCGCAGCTACGCCAGCGTCCCAGGGCCATGCTCCGCTATATTAAGGATCTAGGATGGCTTGGGTGATGGCTGGCGGGGGGTATGCACAAAACACGCTAAGCGGGACGTCAGTGCAGGACTCAGCACCCCCAAATCGAATAAGATTAACATTAATGACCAATAAAAATTCTCATCTAGTTGTCTCAACATGTTTACATTAATAGCAAGTATGCAGAAAAAACTTACATAAATATCACCTGTACAGTGCACTTTCCCTTTGATAACATCAACTGCTATCCATTGTTCCAACTCCTCCACAAATATTTCACACCAGGTGTTCACTTTCCGACTATTCACTCCATCATCATCGGACGATACAACTCTTCTATCTACCAATTGCTTTTTACTTGTGCTTGGTTTAGCCCCTGGACTTAATTTTGGAGCTTTAGGGCTTATTTTGGTAGGTTTAAAGTCATCATCGCTTCCACAATCATGGGGTTTGGGATCTTCCACGGGTAAATAATCACTATCATCATCTGATTCTTGTTTCACCTTACCTAGGAATATGAGAAACAGTGAATAGATATCAGAGCGTTTGATCGATGCGACGCGTGACCAAAATGCTGGCACATATTTGGCTCAACAAATCAGCATTGCAATTCAACGTGGGAATGCTACTAGCATTCTAGGCTGGCCGGTTGGCGCAGTTGGCAGCACTCTGTCTTGCCGCTGGTCCCGGGTTCGATTCCCGGACAGGTCAAACATTTGTGTGTATGAACATGTCTGTTTAAGCTGTGTCTGGATGTGTATATGTATATAAGTATAAATATCAGTCATCAGGTTACCATAGTACAAGCTCTGCTTAGTTTGGGACCTGAAGACCTTGTGTGAATGTTAATAAATAAATAAATAAAAAATAAAAATTCTGGGCACGCTGCCAGCCGGTAGCGGGTTAGAACATTTGAGTTATCTATAGGCTACCAATAGCTACTGGATTGCTCAAATATTATTGTAGTAGCTGCAGTATTGTAATTAGTTATTAGTGTTTTATTTTTGAAAAGGCATATGCAATGAAAAAAAAAGTGAAAAGTCAAAAAACAATAATACATTATTAATGTAATTGGTTAGGCACAGCAAATATGTTACAAATCAAACTAATTCATACAATTTAGGCATTACTAGTTATTGTATATTACTGTACATATTCAATGACTTAAATAGGTATTACATAAACATGAGTGCACGCACCATAGTCACCACTTTGGTGCATTGTGGTAGGAGTAGAGCATTCATAAAACAAAGCATCATTTGAAACAAAATATGTTCAAAAAATAAATACATACCTACTACATAATATATAAAACTTCATCTCATTTACCCTAAACATTATTTTTGATTTAAATAAAATATAAATATAACTTAAATTTAATTAAAATACACTCTAATAGCTATTCTAAAACACATAATGCCTAACCTTGACCCTTAAAATCATTACAGTAGCAACAAATCAATGGAATGACCCAAAATAGCTTGTTTCAGATAGTGATGTTTTTGGTATTTTGAGCAGGTATAAGGTGTAATGAAACAATAAAATGATAAAAAAAAAAGATAAAAGACAATTATAAAGATGGATAAATTGAAAAAAATAATCATGTATTAATACGAGGTTTTGCCTTCCCGAGCCTAAATACCAGCTTTCATGCAATGTTTAATTGAAGACATCAATGTTTTTACAAATTTCTATGGTATGCATTCCAATTCTTCCTTAATGGCGGTTTGAAGTTCTCTGAAACCGGTGCCGTGTTTCTGGCTCGCACTTTTTCAGCTTGTCCCATAAGTGCTTAATGGGATTGAGATCTAGACTTCGAGCAGGCTACCACAACCGGTAGATCAACTTACTCCAAGTACTGGCACACTATAGAAGGGGTATGCGATCTTGCGTTGTCTCATGAAAATGAAACGTTGTAGTAGGGGAGCCCAAGAGGGGATTTCGGGATTTACTAAAGCGCGGCAGATTAATATACAGGGGGATACCTTGTACCCGGTTAACACAAAACTCCACAAAACATGAGGCCCATATATAAGGCCGCCCGTGAAGGATACAGGATCAGATTAGTAAAAAAAAATTGACCATCAGAAATTCTTGAGCGCGGCAGATTAAGGTAGGGTGAGTTAATTACATCCTAAAGTGTATATTCCACTAATCTGACAATTTGAGAGTGACGTAAAAAAAGGGGAGGGTAACAAAGTTGTAAAAAAAAAAACGTCATCTCGACATTCTCGAGCGTAGCTAAATTTTTTTTTATTTTGAAGGAAATAATTCAAAAATAATGAAAAATATATAATCTGACGATTTCCGCAAGCCGAAATAACAAAAATTCGTCGATAAAGTTAAATGCGTGCAGCTGCGTGATGCCTACATTTCCTTCTCCGCGTTTCTATTCCTCTCTCACTCTTTCTCTATCTATTACCCTCTCACTCTGTGAAATTAAGAAATTTTGAAAAATCTAAAAATAAATAAGAAAAAATTTTTTTTGGAAGTGGTTTTTTTGGAATAACTTTTAACCGGCTTTATCAATTAACTTCAAAACTAATCCGCTCTTAAGCTAGAAAAACCACGCCGATCGTTGCGAATCTGGTCAAAATCGGTTGATTCGTTCGAGAGATATCGTGAACGAAAGAAAACCGAAAAAAATGTTTTTTCGGGATTACTCCGAAATTTTTGGTTCGATCAATTAAAACCTGAAAACAACTTATGAGGATGATAAAACTGCGTCGAATGGCGTGAAAATTGCTTGATCTATTCAAAAGTTATTGCGGTTTGAAAATTCCAAAAATAGTGTTCTATGAAACTTCTATCAGACTTTCGAGCTGGGAGAGCTCAAATGCATAGAAATATTATTTCTTTGAACTCAGCGAGCTCAAAATATCACATAAATTATATTTTGAGCTCAAAAATGTCATAAGTACAATTTTAAGCGCCCAGGAATGGAATTAGCGGGAAGTTATATATATATGGCCTTTAAGGTGAACCGTTTTTCTAATTTTTTTTGTCAGATCAGGCGAATCCCTCTAGATAATCGTCAGATTATGAGACAGTACGTTTAGAACATAAAGATGAACCATATATATCTTAATCTGACGCGCTTGAGTATTTCAAAATGGCGATTTTTTTTGCACATTAGAAAATGGCCGCGAGTTTGCGTCCCATCGAAATCGTCAGATTAGTGAATGAGAGCTTTTTTTTGGTGCATTTAACACTCCCTTAGAAAATCTGACGCGCTCGATTAATTTTTTTTTTTTTTTCATTTTCAACCCTTAAATACAACCACCCGCATCATGCAAACGATCAGATTAACATACGTACATTATTAAAAATACGTAGGGCATTGATGCTATCAATATCTGACGCGCTCGAGGATGTCTATGCAACAGTTTTTTTTTACATATTTAAAAATCTATAGCCGCTTCCCCCACCGATGTAAAGGTATATATCATATAACATTTTTTTCTTCTTATCATCTAAGCTTTGCATCCCAATAGGTCTCTACGACGCTCGAGTAAATCCCCATTTAGCAACGTGGGCTCCCCTACTATTGACTGATAAATCCCGCAAAAAGCACTACATGCTCTGCGAGAATACCTTCGATCTAACGTTGGGAAGTCAATCCACATGACGACGGTCGGTATTGGGGCCCCGTGATGAACAAAAGTTCTGTTTTCCACTCCAACCGAAAACCCGCAGGACAGGGAGATATCAGATTGACTTGACCGGTTTTCGTAAATGGTCCGTAAATGGATCCTAACGATGTTTGCTCTTTGACTATTTGGAGAGAATCTTACCAGGTTGTTTATGTCTCGAGCGGCGTGTGACATTGTATACCAGGGGCTCTGGACCTTGTATTCTACCGGGATAACTGGGGTACGACGCGGGTCGGGACTGTGGGGTAGTTGGCAGCTTGTTCTACCAAGGGGTTCGGATGGTGGGGATGTCCTTTCAATCATCCCTTAACATTTATAACCTGTTACCTGTACCGCAAACCACGCTACATAAAACGAGCCATTTTAGGTCATTCCATTGTTTTGTTGCTACTGTAATGATATTGAATGTCATGGTTAGGCATTATGTGTTTTTAGAAAGCTAACAGTGTGTACTTTAATTACATACAAGTTATATTTGCTAAAAAACTGTTAGGAAAATATTTCGGGTCTAAGTGAAAATGTAGGGGTGTGCGATTTCTATGCTCTCGACTATATATATTTATATATTCTATACTATACAGCAAGTGTAATTGGCATAAAACCTAGGTATATGTCAGATATATAATAATAATAATAATAAATCATTTATATATTGGGTATGTACTACATTTATCTGCATGTTGTATTACTTTATAGCAGTTCATGACAATTATTTAAGAGCCTGCATATTGATTTAGCTCACAAACATCAACATTTAGACATATTTAACTGTTTGAATTTCACAGAATGGCATTGGATAACTTACAGAAATTGTGCCTTCAAGATATATTATTTACTATTTTATAAGTTTAAAAGTATTTTCAGTATTTACCTTAGTTATCTTGGGTGTTTAGTGTGAATTGGGAAACTGAAATGCCCACACAAAAGAATTAAAATTAAATAAATAAATAAAAATTGGGTTTTCATACCTTTCACAATTCTTTTCTTTGTTCCTCCCATAGCACTTTTTATTCTATCTTTTATAATATTCACCAAATCTCCTGTAACATCATTTTCAGGTTTAGTTTTTGATCTTAGTAAGTCTTTGTGACTAACTCTTTTTGCATCTTCTAATTTCTCTTGGATCTTCAGTTGTTGTGGATTCAATTTCACTTTCTTAGTCTCACTGTTGGATTTATCAAAGTATTTGCTTTTTTCAATTGATTTGCCTGGTGCACTTCTAGTTCTTGGTTGAGATTTCACATCTAATTTTTCTTCTTGTTTATGTTCTCCATTATCAGTGTCTGTGTGTGATCTTTTTCTTGAGGGTCTTCTTTTAGTTTCTGTATTACTGTTTCTTGAATTTGTTGCAAAGTATACACTTTCAGCAGTGTCTTTATTTGTAATAGTAATTTTAGGCACATTCGGTTTCTTTTTCGGTTCTGGCTTTCCATTAGTTTTGTTGAGAGTGGATGTTTTAGTTTGTGGGTTAGAGTTACTATTATTTCTAGTTTTTCGAGGGCTAGCTACTACATTTTGTGTAATTACATTTTTATTAACACTGTCTGAATTACCATTAGCTTCAGTTATTTTCAAGGAGGACATAGTAGGTGATTTTAAGGGGTCAACAGTTTCAGTTTTATCACTGATAGTTAAATTCTCAGTAAGATCTTTTTTGCATCTTATATTCTTCTTTTGGGACAACTTAGTAGGTACTGGTTTCTGTGATGTATTGGATTTTACATGACTTGATCTCACCTCACTATCATTTGAGTTTGATTCACTTTCAGAATGGTTTCCCTTACCTTTGTTGTTGTTAATTCTTTGTGGTGACGTTGGAAATTCTAGTGTTTTTGATCTAGTTTTTTTTATGGCAGGTTTTGGTGATAATTCATTTTCTTTAAAGTTTGAATCACTAGGGGAATTATATCCCTTGCTGTGTTTAATGTCTTCTTTTTCTGGAGAGACTCTTGGTTTTAATCTTGTAGCTGTTCTGCTTTTTGCTGAAGGTTTAGGAGACAAATAATTTTTATTACTGTTTTGTTCACTTTCGGTATGAGGCGTGCCTTTTTTAGTGTTTATTTTTTTTGGAGATTTACAAGGTTCAGATTGGTGTGATGTTGTAGTTTTTAAAGATGATTCTTTCTTGGATCTCTTGGGGGGTGAAACACTTTCACTTTCTTCAGGATTATTAGCATTTGTTGCTTCCACTGTTTTAGTTCTTGTAGATCTTAAACTTTTCTTTTTAGTGTTAACAGTATCGTCATTTCCATCTACTTGCATTATATTTTCAAATTCACTGTCACTCGATACGAAACTGTCATTAGTTCCATCAACTTGTAAGAGGTTTTTATTTGATTTTGGTTTGGCTTTATTATCAGTCGATTTAGATTTTGAGGTAGATGACTCTGATTTTTCTGTCTTATTGTCAGTTTTTGCATCTTTGGGTTTAGTAGATAGAGAGCATAATTCAGAGCTAGGTGGTCTGAGGGGTATAGTTATGAAATTAAACATAATGCGACATTGCAGACCTAAAGCTCTTAACATTGCTACAAATATAAATACAGTATATTTTCGTGCTCTAACAATTTTCTTTTTTATTTGATCCAACAAGATACTTTTCAGTGGTGGTGCCTTAGGTCTATATTTATTTTCATTTCTGTCCTCTTTTAAAGTGAGTTTATCTTTAAACCATGTGACAATTTGTTCAACATATTTCATATTAAGTCGATCTTCCGGATAACACCCTTTCGGGACCATTGCAAGTACTGCAGCCATGATTTCTTGATCATTTAAAACTCTGCTTACATAATGTCCGTGGCCAATCCAACAAAGCACATGGACTTTGTGCATAAAAACCTGATGTTCTTTTTTGACCCTGTTTATTTTTCTTTTCATCATCATTTCAACATCTAGTTTTTTAGATTTTCGACAAACGGAGTCTGGTAGAGCCACCACAAGTTGTAATCCTTGCTGAGGTATGGCTTTTGATTCTGGAAAATATCACAAAGGAATATTAATATTTTTTATATCACATTCAGACCCCCGCACTAGGATTCCCTGTATAGGGGAGACATGGACACACACAAACACCCAAGACCCGGAATCATCAATAGCAATCATGAACATCTACACTCATCACACAAATGTTTTCCCCTGCCAGGATTCAAACCCAGGGTCCCGGAAACACAGAAGTCAACGTCACTGACCACTGCGGCGGCCGTCATAAATTGATTCCTTATTCAATTATTTTTTAAGTTTTGAATATTTCATTACCAAGTATGATTGTTGTAGCATCTGTAAACAAAATCAATGCTGTATCAAGTACTTTAGTTACACAAGTGGACTATACTTTGGGTATCTATGGTCCATAGTTAAATTAAAAGATTTACAAAAACAACCATACTTTGGATTATGTTTATAGCAGGATATCAATTGGCAAGATTGTGATGATTCTGATGTGATAGCTTAAATTCAATTCTAATTAATATATACTTTTTTATCATATAGCTTTTGACATTGCACATTTTAAGTATTTTGTATCCATACCAGTGTGATAATAGAAATGTTTAGAGATCATTTCACATAAAAATGCAGTGTGCAAACTGTTGACTGTAAATTTTGGGGCGAGAGTGCCAAGTTCGCACTCATCCCAACAATCACTGAGTCAGTCCTGAAGATGCAGAGGCAAAATAAATATATGTATCTAAGAGGTACCAGAGCTGATGTGTGCATGCTGCTTTATATTATACATGCATTTTCTTGCAGGAGAGTGAGCTGTGCATCTTAACCAGAATCATTGTAATATTAACACATTATGTCTTTTCAACAATTAATTTTACTTTTGACATAGGCATGCATATTACATATGACATAATTAAATTATTTAATCTATCAAATGAACAGTTATATGGTTGCCATATCAAAACATAACAAAATTAAGCTTATGATTGTTCATGGCTTACCTTTAACTTCTTCCCAATCTTCCACTTCTGATTCACTGTCGTTTTGAATTCTCTTAGATCTCTTTACATTTTTCTTCACTGGACTTTTCTGTGGAACTACTTCTCCTAAAGCCAACAGATCTGTAACATTTGATTCATTTTCTTGTACAGTACTACATCTAGGTACATAACTTTGAATAGATGCTTTTGTTTCTTCAATAGTTGTTTTGTGTTGTTCAAGTTCCAGGAAAGTTTTCTTAGCAATTTCTGCACTGTTGTCATTGACATTGTTGACCCAAACCTGACATTTAAAACAACAATTTATAGTTCAATGTTTGGTGACATGTGAATATAACAACCAGGGAGAACAAAGAATTTAGTACATGTATATACCTGATATTTAGAGGAAACTTAACATTTATTACCAAGTTGTTTTAACCTACCACTTAACACTGGACAAAGTGTTATATAACTTTGTTTAGCTATGCTTATAGATACACAACAATAAAATTATAACTTACATCAGTGTATTTTCCTTTATCTTCATCATCACTTGCATCATGTTCTTGAATTGAGTGTGGAACAAAAGTTGAAACTTTCTTGGTTTTGGGAGCCTCATCATCACTGCTATCTTGAATAATATAAAATTCTACATAAATATAATTAATAATGTACTTATTACAGTATAAACTCTTTATGAAATATTTTGATATAGCATTAAACTTCTTTTTGTTTAATTTGTTTAGTTTATCTAAAAACCTATACAATGGCATACTCTTTACAGCTATTGAAGATAACAAGTAAAAATTTGGTCAGCCTAGGCTCAGCCTAGGCACAGCCTGGCCATTAGCATTACTATATTTCATATATGCATTTATGAATAATAGTAATTTTAATATTGTCAAAATGCATATGAAATTAAATGAAATCGTTTAAATTAAAAATAAAACAACCAGAAACTAAAAGAAAACTTAAAGAATTATTACAATATGTTTGTTATTAAATTTAAGGCAAAAAGGTTTTGCCTCAGCATTTATTTCGGATGCCACGGACGATGGCCTGTCATCCAACAAAGAGAGAAAGAAAGAATTCTTTTTAGGGTTTAGTATATTTTTATGTCAGATTTCTTTTAATTCTTTTTTCTATAAACTATGCATTACCTTGTAATAAGAGTGGTATTATTACAGTAGGGGACTAAACCTCTACACATTCCCACAACATATAATATCAAACTCGTGCCAAACAATTCTTGATCAAACCCGAGAAAACAAAATAAAATGAAATGAGAAATGACAGCAGAAATTTTTTTTAGAATGCAAGTATCTGCCCTATCAGAACAATAAAGTAATATAAAATACAATATTTTCTATTAAAACAATTCATTTTCATTTTAAAAAAATCATCATAACACTGCATAGAATAGATATTACATTGAAGTGAATACAACAAGTACAATACAATATTAATTGTATAATTGACAAGGGTAAACAATTTAAAATAAGTCGCCTTTGTAGGAGGGGTTGAGTCTACCCCCACTTGCTACTAAAACTATTATTGGCCCTTATTCTGTTAATCACTCAAACTAGCAAAAATTCACTAACATTCTTTAAAAAGAAATAGCTCATATTATATTTACAATTTTACGCTGAAATTCAAATTTGTCTAACTCCATTTAATACTATCCTTAATATCAGAAGAGTTCTATTCAATTGCTGGCCAATTGCGAGTAGTTTTAGTAGGCACCAAATAAGTGGCGACTTATTTTACGTAACACTACCTGCAATTTTAATAAATCCATTTAATTTTAGTGCTGTTATGGATAAGTGTCATACTGATTTGGACTTTATCATAACCATATTATGTACTTATCTTACATATCAATTTTACAGAATTTTAATTTAGTTTACTTAAGAAGAGAATCACTACCATAACCTTATAATGAAAGTGGTGGGGAAGGGAAAAAGGGACCCACTCTGCACCTCCCCCCAGGCAAGGTTTAGTCAAATTCGAGCAACTTGATATGAGATCCACCCTTGACAAGAATATAAGTAGAAACAAGTAGGTACCCATTTAAATAGTCTTTTGGGCAAATTAAGCAAAACATTATACTTAAATGTATTATTCGGACCATTATCCCCTTTGTTAACAAAAAAATACGTAAGATTTCGGAATGGAGTATAGAAAAAACGAAACTAAAGATTATCGAAGTATTCAGTATTCTTACCACTTTCAGATAAATTAAGCACTGAGGGTAGCAACTTATCAGCCTCTGTTAGATCTTTTACACTAATTAGTGGCACTGAGATTTCGTTTTCATCAGCTTCTTGGGTTTGTTTGTTTAGCCTAATCATAAATTCTTTAGCAAAAACCTTTGGATTGGTTTTGGTTAAATGTTTCTGGCGCTTTTTACTAGACTTATTTTCAAACTCATCGGCTGAAGATATGAGCTCCTCCATGTCTTCATCGTCAGAGGAAGGTGGTTCAGAGAATTGCGCTTCGGAGCCAGAATCACTGAAATCACCGGTCTCCCCCTCACTGAGTTCATCTTTGTAAACTGTTTTTATCACTTTCTTTCGCGTACTAGGCATACTGTATATTTGCTAAAATTTAAAGAAAGGTACTAGGTATATAATACAGATTTCTGATTTTTGTATGCAAATTGCTAAGCTTTTGAATAAACTTCAACTAAAAATATGCGCTCGCATTTTGTGACACAAAGGAGCTGGCCAGTATATAGTTACTTATCTATGGAGCTGGCTGAAAGCTGGTAGGTATTGAAAACGAAAAACTAGTACGCCTGTACTCCGCTGCTCCGCTGCGGCGCTGCTAACACTGACATATAAACTGTGTCGGAAATCGCATCCTAGTGAAAAAATTTGATATTTCAATTTCGTATACCGTTAACAGAGGGCAGTATTTATCAAAAGCACCGAAGAAACATCACTTTAAATCTTTATTATTGATATTTTCTTGCATTTCGGATATGAAATGTAAAATCTATTGAGAAAAATGAATAAATAATTCATAACGAAGGTTTTTATCAGAAGCGAGCGTTCAACAATATTATTTTTATTTATTATCGAATCGTATGACAAATTAATCAAATATTATTGTCAAAATACTGAATAAATCTATGACGTCTTTCAAACAATTATCTCTACTCTGCGTTCTTCGTAGTGTCATCTGACTTAGATTTCTTCGAATATCACGTCCAAATCGTTGATAGTCCGGTGATCCTCTTCTGCATCCGCCGTTTGTTTGTTCGGAGCATCGTACAAAATTGCAATGTCATTCGGCTATGCATGCTTTTCGTCGGCTCAAACGCGGCACAACACTTGGCGTTTACTTGAATTGCTTAATCCATACTAATCTCCTTACTAACTACTCTTTCATCTCTACAATTTGGCGGTTTTTCAGTATTATCGGTGTATTTTTGTCGATTAATGGCCAATCTTGGTATTTTTCCATACAAGGACCGAGTAGTCTTGGTACATGGTAGGTGATATTAAAAACTAGTATGTTTACCAAGAAGTTGGTACGTCTGACATCCCTGCTGTCGGCGCTGTCGCGCTTCCTTCCTTTTAACACCATAGATCAGATAGAATACATACTAGAACAAAACACAGACTATTTAATTCCCAGGGCTTCGTTCAGGAGCTTTGTCGGCAATAAATTGATCAAGCAATATTTGATGGATGTCTCACGAACAGCTTCTTCATAGCATGTTACAGAAGAATAAGAAGAAGTAACTTACAATGGACCACATGATAGTTACTACTGCATATGTCACTTATGACAGCCGACCAAGATTTGATCGATTCTAGAGCTAGAAAGAATATGGTCACGTTCAGTTTTTTTTTTGCTCTGATAGGTTGACGTGAACGTCAACGAACATTATTTTACGAAAAATTATTTTATTAAAAAAATGGAACCGACTTCAACACTCAAAAGTATGAAATAACTTGTTGGAGTCGGTGCCATGATAGTCCAAAATTAACTATTATCAAAATATTGTGAGCATGGTACAGACTTCGACAAGTTATTTCATACTTTTGAGTGTTGAAGTCGCTTCCATTTTAGGGCAAATTTTTTTTTTCATCCTTTTCCGTGACCTTTGCTACTCACGGGATCAATTATCATTGTGTATGTTCACCTTTTTCTCCACCCGCAACTATAATTTATCATCGACGTATGCGTAGCACTTTTCAGTTATTGTAGTGTTACTCAAAAACCGCGAGACCGATAGTTTACGAAAGTAACTATCATCACAATATTGTGCTCATGCGACTTCAACGAATTATTTCACACTTAAAAAAAAAAATATCGTATATTCCCGAGATTCTACTTTTGTTTGACTCTACGTTTACCAAGGCTGTTGCCAAAAGAACTGGAATGGCAGTATTCAAAATACAAGACGTTAGATATTGCCAGCTACTAGGCGGTAATCTCGGACAATTTGCTTGAGGCAATACAGCCTATTATGAGCATGGACTGATTCGGCGACGATTCTATGCATGCTGCTTATTACTCATAGTAGGTACATTTAATTATACTGACGGATAAATGTTGTGTCGCTATGGAACTAGCTCGGTAATTATAATTCTTATCTTTTATTTTGCATTAACATTCTAGGTGATAACATCTTCGACGACATCGTCACTGACCAACAAGTGAGATATTGGTCAAACGCTAGATCTACACAGAATAAAAAAAACTTGTGTCTGAAATAAAGTGCTTCTTTATTTTATTTCTTTCTTAGGCTTAGTTTTTTACAATATCAAAAACAGAAATTAATTAAGATATTATTAAGCTAAGCCTAGAGTTCCGCCAGCAGCGCGGCAGCAAGCTACCGGTGGTTAGGGCTGCAGAGTGAGGAACCTCCGGACAATACACTGAAACGTAGCCAGTTCACAGACGCGAGTAGGTCGACATCGAGCCGTGTAATGTAGCTCGTTGTCTTTCCATATGTCCTTGCGTTCCTCGGTGCTCAACACCGTTGGTTTACGCCAGTTTTCGTTAGCTAAGGAGAGCGGGGTGAAAGCCTTTGTCAACTGCCACAACATTACGATGCATCCCGCACTTGTTTGCACACAAGTGCGGCAGTGCGGGGGCAAGTGCGTTCGCACACGTTGTTTAGAAAATATTCCCTGAGATTGTAAACTTCGCGGTTGTGGAGGTTCTTGGCATTTAAAAAGCCACGACCTCCCCATTTTCGCGGAATGTACAGTCACATAACAGACGAGCGCGGGTGCAGCTAGCGATGTAATGTGAGCATTTGACGGAGCCTTCTATCTAAGGCGTCTAGCTCAGTCTGAGTCCACCTTCATATGCCAAAGGAGTACATCAGTAGGGGCATCACCCCTCCGTTGAGGGCACGCACCTTATTGCCACCTGACAAATGACTTTTCAGTACTTTTGTCAGACGACAGAAGAAGCGCTCCTTCACCGAACACTAGTGGATATTAAGCGCGATACCTATTGTTATTGTGTCTCTTTATTTTTCTTCATAAACTTAGTTTTTTTACAACATAAATATCAAAAACAAATATTAATAAAGATATTATGAACAACCTAAACCTAGAGTTTAACCCTAAACCCGCCAGCACCGGGGCATTATTATTATTATCTATGTTCCAACTAGATGTTCATTCTCGCCTTTTTTATATTTTTCCTTTTGCAAGTCACGCCAAATAGAACTTTCTCTGTTTTCTTTTCTATGGTTACTCGAACGAAAACAATGAACATACACGCGTAGTACGTAGGTATGTAAATACATACATAAAAAATATACTTAGTATAAAAATATATTTAAAGATTTATTTCCGAAAATTGTATGTTTAAATTTAGAAAATCATTATAAAACAAAAACATAGAGCTAGGTAAATAAGATGCTTATCAAGGAAGAATTATTTTCCCGAAATATCTCAATAGATTGCTATTCAATAA
The DNA here is from genome assembly GCA_934044485.1 of Apeira syringaria. NCBI lineage: Eukaryota > Metazoa > Arthropoda > Insecta > Lepidoptera > Geometridae > Apeira > Apeira syringaria. Next base: position 19,562,244 of record OW203663.1, on the reverse strand, counting down.
TGTCAATGCAAACCGCTCCTTCCTTGGTTTCGATTTGCTAAAAGGTTTTATAATTTACCATAATGGAAAGGTTGTGTTTGTTTATAGAATGGTAAATGGTCTGGATCAATCGCGTAAGTGCTTTCACAGAGCTTTATGGCCTGTTTCCATAGTGGAGTGATGTCGAATGGATGAGCCTATGCTTACGTAGGCATTATACTTAATCACGATCGGTTACTATTTTACATTAGAAATGGGATATTCAGCATAATTGTTTTTTTTTTATCAGTCGTATCAACTAAACGATCTAGATGATTTGTGTATATATATATATATATATTTAATAATAAAAAACTTATATATTAATAACTAATTACAATACTACAGCTACTACAAAAACATTTGAACAATCCACTAGCTATTGTCAGCCTATATGTAGATATCTTAAATGCTCTAACCCGTCACCAGTTGGCAGCGTGCCCAGAACTCTAGCAACATTGCCACGTTGAATTGTAATACTGATTCGTTGAGTGAAATATGTTGCCAGCATTTTGGTCATGCGTCGCATCGATCAAACGCTTTGATGAGTTTTGGAAAATCCGACGAGCTTCCGGTCCCGTGGGGACCGGAAGCTCGTCGGATTTTCCAATGCTCAATGTCTCGACCTCAAACGGTTCAAATATGTAACCACCACCTAGGTTAGCATATTTTCGCCGTTTCAATTGCTCCGCCGAATAAGCCGCGGCGCCAGCCCTAACATATGTTTTGGGAAGATGGACGGTGCCATAGTGTCAACGCATGTAGCGTGCCACACTAAAGGCCGCCCTAACTTCCAGGGAATAGAGCACAGCTCTAAGATCATCGATAGTTTTAGAAGCGTAATTGATGTAAGGATTTTTTGGGTTTAGTTAATCTTGAGTTCTATATTAAAGTTTTAGTAGAGGTTCCTATTTCCTCTTACATTTCGTGGTAAATATAGACTATACTGGTCAAGCATAACGTACCATTCAAATGTATTGTGTTTCATCATCATCATCTCAGCCATAGGACATCCACTGCTGGACATATGCCTCCCCCATTGTGTTTATTCATATACAAACATAAAAAAATACAAAGCTTTCTCATTACGATATTAGTGTAGGGTGTATAAATGTAGGTAGGTATCACCAGGCATACTATCCGGGATATGATCCGGTGAACTGAGGACCCTTAAAATGATTTAATCATTCAGAATTTCGTATTCAATGTTTTATCTTTCATAATGATAAAAAATGCCAAATGCATGCACCGTGGTGGTACCGGCCTAGAATAGTACTCCCCCATTTCTTCCCGCGGGTGCCGTAAGAGTCGGCTAAGGGACCACGTACCAGAAGGTGGGCAGCAGCGCCTTCTGAGCATCGGAAATCATACTGCGCTCGCCAACCCGCCTGCCAAGCGTGGCGAGTATTGGCTATTCCCCCCAATTGGGGGAGGCATTTGTCCAACAGTGGACACCCAATGGCTGAGATGAATGATAAAAAAAATAATAGTCTAAAGATTAAATTTTTTTCTTAATTATTTTAAATTTATTTATTAACATTCACACAAAAATTTTTTGTGCCCGATACTGTGAAAGACCCCGTGGTTATAGGAATTTTATTATCAAGCAAACAATTGTTAATCTTATTTACAGTTTCTACCCGTATCAACATATTATCTTCCATAAACGCATTCCAAGTATGTATTTCAGAACTCATAAGCCTAATTCCATAAAATTAAAATCAGCTCACTCCATTCCAGCTCCGCGTTGGCGAGAAAATCGCATTTTCCAGCGGAGCAGCGCTTGCCATAAAGCATAAACTAACATAAATAACTTCAATTGTTTGCTGCCTTATTGTTAACTTTAATTACATTTTGAATTAATTTTGTAATTAAAACGGAAGCTAGAGCGCGCCGCGTGAAGTTTAAGTGGCTGGAAACGGATCGACCCCGGCGGGGGTGAAGGAGGGTGGCGCAGGGCTTTTAGATGCAATCTCTGAGTGGATTAATTAATTCTGAGGTGCCGGTTATCTCCTGTTATCATTTAATAAAGTTACGTAAGGATCATAGAAATTTCGTTTTGGAAGTATCTGTTGTAAGTAAAATATAATAAAAAGGGGAGTGCGTGTCTACACAGGGAAACAGTGTGATTGAAGGATATAGAGCCGGCCTAAATCTATGACCCTATCATTGAAGTGATGAGCAGATTGATGTGAAGATTTAATAAATACGAGATGTAAAACAGTTCCAGAATAATGAGTTCCTTTGGTACCTGCATAGGTTATATTATCTCTCGCTGCTTTTGTATCTCAAAGTATATGTGTAGTGATTGATTGTGAATGTGAAGTTCCAATGCCTTCCGCGACACAGTGAATCCCAGTTCAATTATGTGAGATTTTAAATTCTTCGTTTATATCAGGAGTTTTATATCTTCCCTATTATATATATGAGTGGATGCAAGAAGGTGACCATCAGACTCGCAAGAGGATGATCGCGACCCGCGCTACCCTCAAAACCATAGCCTCCACCCCCCACCCATCACGGGCAGCGCGAACGCTGCAAGCTAAGCCCAAACGCGCCCATTATAATGAGCCCTCAGATAACCGCCAATAATCTGATTCCAGCAAATATATACTGAAAAATAGGAAGATGAATTGAATAAACTCAATCTGACCATACAGGTTATCTCGGAAACAGACAGAATCATGTAGATATGCATGCACTATAACGGATTTATTATTTATTTCGGATGCCACGGACGATGGCCTGTCATCCAACAAAGAGAGAAAGAAAGAATTCTTTTTAGGGTTTAGTATATTTTTATGTCAGATTTCTTTTAATTCTTTTTTCTATAAACTATGCATTACCTTGTAATAAGAGTGGTATTATTACAGTAGGGGACTAAACCTCTACACATTCCCACAACATATAATATCAAACTCGTGCCAAACAATTCTTGATCAAACCCGAGAAAACAAAATAAAATGAAATGAGAAATGACAGCAGAAATTTTTTTTAGAATGCAAGTATCTGCCCTATCAGAACAATAAAGTAATATAAAATACAATATTTTCTATTAAAACAATTCATTTTCATTTTAAAAAAATCATCATAACACTGCATAGAATAGATATTACATTGAAGTGAATACAACAAGTACAATACAATATTAATTGTATAATTGACAAGGGTAAACAATTTAAAATAAGTCGCCTTTGTAGGAGGGGTTGAGTCTACCCCCACTTGCTACTAAAACTATTATTGGCCCTTATTCTGTTAATCACTCAAACTAGCAAAAATTCACTAACATTCTTTAAAAAGAAATAGCTCATATTATATTTACAATTTTACGCTGAAATTCAAATTTGTCTAACTCCATTTAATACTATCCTTAATATCAGAAGAGTTCTATTCAATTGCTGGCCAATTGCGAGTAGTTTTAGTAGGCACCAAATAAGTGGCGACTTATTTTACGTAACACTACCTGCAATTTTAATAAATCCATTTAATTTTAGTGCTGTTATGGATAAGTGTCATACTGATTTGGACTTTATCATAACCATATTATGTACTTATCTTACATATCAATTTTACAGAATTTTAATTTAGTTTACTTAAGAAGAGAATCACTACCATAACCTTATAATGAAAGTGGTGGGGAAGGGAAAAAGGGACCCACTCTGCACCTCCCCCCAGGCAAGGTTTAGTCAAATTCGAGCAACTTGATATGAGATCCACCCTTGACAAGAATATAAGTAGAAACAAGTAGGTACCCATTTAAATAGTCTTTTGGGCAAATTAAGCAAAACATTATACTTAAATGTATTATTCGGACCATTATCCCCTTTGTTAACAAAAAAATACGTAAGATTTCGGAATGGAGTATAGAAAAAACGAAACTAAAGATTATCGAAGTATTCAGTATTCTTACCACTTTCAGATAAATTAAGCACTGAGGGTAGCAACTTATCAGCCTCTGTTAGATCTTTTACACTAATTAGTGGCACTGAGATTTCGTTTTCATCAGCTTCTTGGGTTTGTTTGTTTAGCCTAATCATAAATTCTTTAGCAAAAACCTTTGGATTGGTTTTGGTTAAATGTTTCTGGCGCTTTTTACTAGACTTATTTTCAAACTCATCGGCTGAAGATATGAGCTCCTCCATGTCTTCATCGTCAGAGGAAGGTGGTTCAGAGAATTGCGCTTCGGAGCCAGAATCACTGAAATCACCGGTCTCCCCCTCACTGAGTTCATCTTTGTAAACTGTTTTTATCACTTTCTTTCGCGTACTAGGCATACTGTATATTTGCTAAAATTTAAAGAAAGGTACTAGGTATATAATACAGATTTCTGATTTTTGTATGCAAATTGCTAAGCTTTTGAATAAACTTCAACTAAAAATATGCGCTCGCATTTTGTGACACAAAGGAGCTGGCCAGTATATAGTTACTTATCTATGGAGCTGGCTGAAAGCTGGTAGGTATTGAAAACGAAAAACTAGTACGCCTGTACTCCGCTGCTCCGCTGCGGCGCTGCTAACACTGACATATAAACTGTGTCGGAAATCGCATCCTAGTGAAAAAATTTGATATTTCAATTTCGTATACCGTTAACAGAGGGCAGTATTTATCAAAAGCACCGAAGAAACATCACTTTAAATCTTTATTATTGATATTTTCTTGCATTTCGGATATGAAATGTAAAATCTATTGAGAAAAATGAATAAATAATTCATAACGAAGGTTTTTATCAGAAGCGAGCGTTCAACAATATTATTTTTATTTATTATCGAATCGTATGACAAATTAATCAAATATTATTGTCAAAATACTGAATAAATCTATGACGTCTTTCAAACAATTATCTCTACTCTGCGTTCTTCGTAGTGTCATCTGACTTAGATTTCTTCGAATATCACGTCCAAATCGTTGATAGTCCGGTGATCCTCTTCTGCATCCGCCGTTTGTTTGTTCGGAGCATCGTACAAAATTGCAATGTCATTCGGCTATGCATGCTTTTCGTCGGCTCAAACGCGGCACAACACTTGGCGTTTACTTGAATTGCTTAATCCATACTAATCTCCTTACTAACTACTCTTTCATCTCTACAATTTGGCGGTTTTTCAGTATTATCGGTGTATTTTTGTCGATTAATGGCCAATCTTGGTATTTTTCCATACAAGGACCGAGTAGTCTTGGTACATGGTAGGTGATATTAAAAACTAGTATGTTTACCAAGAAGTTGGTACGTCTGACATCCCTGCTGTCGGCGCTGTCGCGCTTCCTTCCTTTTAACACCATAGATCAGATAGAATACATACTAGAACAAAACACAGACTATTTAATTCCCAGGGCTTCGTTCAGGAGCTTTGTCGGCAATAAATTGATCAAGCAATATTTGATGGATGTCTCACGAACAGCTTCTTCATAGCATGTTACAGAAGAATAAGAAGAAGTAACTTACAATGGACCACATGATAGTTACTACTGCATATGTCACTTATGACAGCCGACCAAGATTTGATCGATTCTAGAGCTAGAAAGAATATGGTCACGTTCAGTTTTTTTTTTGCTCTGATAGGTTGACGTGAACGTCAACGAACATTATTTTACGAAAAATTATTTTATTAAAAAAATGGAACCGACTTCAACACTCAAAAGTATGAAATAACTTGTTGGAGTCGGTGCCATGATAGTCCAAAATTAACTATTATCAAAATATTGTGAGCATGGTACAGACTTCGACAAGTTATTTCATACTTTTGAGTGTTGAAGTCGCTTCCATTTTAGGGCAAATTTTTTTTTTCATCCTTTTCCGTGACCTTTGCTACTCACGGGATCAATTATCATTGTGTATGTTCACCTTTTTCTCCACCCGCAACTATAATTTATCATCGACGTATGCGTAGCACTTTTCAGTTATTGTAGTGTTACTCAAAAACCGCGAGACCGATAGTTTACGAAAGTAACTATCATCACAATATTGTGCTCATGCGACTTCAACGAATTATTTCACACTTAAAAAAAAAAATATCGTATATTCCCGAGATTCTACTTTTGTTTGACTCTACGTTTACCAAGGCTGTTGCCAAAAGAACTGGAATGGCAGTATTCAAAATACAAGACGTTAGATATTGCCAGCTACTAGGCGGTAATCTCGGACAATTTGCTTGAGGCAATACAGCCTATTATGAGCATGGACTGATTCGGCGACGATTCTATGCATGCTGCTTATTACTCATAGTAGGTACATTTAATTATACTGACGGATAAATGTTGTGTCGCTATGGAACTAGCTCGGTAATTATAATTCTTATCTTTTATTTTGCATTAACATTCTAGGTGATAACATCTTCGACGACATCGTCACTGACCAACAAGTGAGATATTGGTCAAACGCTAGATCTACACAGAATAAAAAAAACTTGTGTCTGAAATAAAGTGCTTCTTTATTTTATTTCTTTCTTAGGCTTAGTTTTTTACAATATCAAAAACAGAAATTAATTAAGATATTATTAAGCTAAGCCTAGAGTTCCGCCAGCAGCGCGGCAGCAAGCTACCGGTGGTTAGGGCTGCAGAGTGAGGAACCTCCGGACAATACACTGAAACGTAGCCAGTTCACAGACGCGAGTAGGTCGACATCGAGCCGTGTAATGTAGCTCGTTGTCTTTCCATATGTCCTTGCGTTCCTCGGTGCTCAACACCGTTGGTTTACGCCAGTTTTCGTTAGCTAAGGAGAGCGGGGTGAAAGCCTTTGTCAACTGCCACAACATTACGATGCATCCCGCACTTGTTTGCACACAAGTGCGGCAGTGCGGGGGCAAGTGCGTTCGCACACGTTGTTTAGAAAATATTCCCTGAGATTGTAAACTTCGCGGTTGTGGAGGTTCTTGGCATTTAAAAAGCCACGACCTCCCCATTTTCGCGGAATGTACAGTCACATAACAGACGAGCGCGGGTGCAGCTAGCGATGTAATGTGAGCATTTGACGGAGCCTTCTATCTAAGGCGTCTAGCTCAGTCTGAGTCCACCTTCATATGCCAAAGGAGTACATCAGTAGGGGCATCACCCCTCCGTTGAGGGCACGCACCTTATTGCCACCTGACAAATGACTTTTCAGTACTTTTGTCAGACGACAGAAGAAGCGCTCCTTCACCGAACACTAGTGGATATTAAGCGCGATACCTATTGTTATTGTGTCTCTTTATTTTTCTTCATAAACTTAGTTTTTTTACAACATAAATATCAAAAACAAATATTAATAAAGATATTATGAACAACCTAAACCTAGAGTTTAACCCTAAACCCGCCAGCACCGGGGCATTATTATTATTATCTATGTTCCAACTAGATGTTCATTCTCGCCTTTTTTATATTTTTCCTTTTGCAAGTCACGCCAAATAGAACTTTCTCTGTTTTCTTTTCTATGGTTACTCGAACGAAAACAATGAACATACACGCGTAGTACGTAGGTATGTAAATACATACATAAAAAATATACTTAGTATAAAAATATATTTAAAGATTTATTTCCGAAAATTGTATGTTTAAATTTAGAAAATCATTATAAAACAAAAACATAGAGCTAGGTAAATAAGATGCTTATCAAGGAAGAATTATTTTCCCGAAATATCTCAATAGATTGCTATTCAATAATGTCAATGCAAACCGCTCCTTCCTTGGTTTCGATTTGCTAAAAGGTTTTATAATTTACCATAATGGAAAGGTTGTGTTTGTTTATAGAATGGTAAATGGTCTGGATCAATCGCGTAAGTGCTTTCACAGAGCTTTATGGCCTGTTTCCATAGTGGAGTGATGTCGAATGGATGAGCCTATGCTTACGTAGGCATTATACTTAATCACGATCGGTTACTATTTTACATTAGAAATGGGATATTCAGCATAATTGTTTTTTTTTTATCAGTCGTATCAACTAAACGATCTAGATGATTTGTGTATATATATATATATATATTTAATAATAAAAAACTTATATATTAATAACTAATTACAATACTACAGCTACTACAAAAACATTTGAACAATCCACTAGCTATTGTCAGCCTATATGTAGATATCTTAAATGCTCTAACCCGTCACCAGTTGGCAGCGTGCCCAGAACTCTAGCAACATTGCCACGTTGAATTGTAATACTGATTCGTTGAGTGAAATATGTTGCCAGCATTTTGGTCATGCGTCGCATCGATCAAACGCTTTGATGAGTTTTGGAAAATCCGACGAGCTTCCGGTCCCGTGGGGACCGGAAGCTCGTCGGATTTTCCAATGCTCAATGTCTCGACCTCAAACGGTTCAAATATGTAACCACCACCTAGGTTAGCATATTTTCGCCGTTTCAATTGCTCCGCCGAATAAGCCGCGGCGCCAGCCCTAACATATGTTTTGGGAAGATGGACGGTGCCATAGTGTCAACGCATGTAGCGTGCCACACTAAAGGCCGCCCTAACTTCCAGGGAATAGAGCACAGCTCTAAGATCATCGATAGTTTTAGAAGCGTAATTGATGTAAGGATTTTTTGGGTTTAGTTAATCTTGAGTTCTATATTAAAGTTTTAGTAGAGGTTCCTATTTCCTCTTACATTTCGTGGTAAATATAGACTATACTGGTCAAGCATAACGTACCATTCAAATGTATTGTGTTTCATCATCATCATCTCAGCCATAGGACATCCACTGCTGGACATATGCCTCCCCCATTGTGTTTATTCATATACAAACATAAAAAAATACAAAGCTTTCTCATTACGATATTAGTGTAGGGTGTATAAATGTAGGTAGGTATCACCAGGCATACTATCCGGGATATGATCCGGTGAACTGAGGACCCTTAAAATGATTTAATCATTCAGAATTTCGTATTCAATGTTTTATCTTTCATAATGATAAAAAATGCCAAATGCATGCACCGTGGTGGTACCGGCCTAGAATAGTACTCCCCCATTTCTTCCCGCGGGTGCCGTAAGAGTCGGCTAAGGGACCACGTACCAGAAGGTGGGCAGCAGCGCCTTCTGAGCATCGGAAATCATACTGCGCTCGCCAACCCGCCTGCCAAGCGTGGCGAGTATTGGCTATTCCCCCCAATTGGGGGAGGCATTTGTCCAACAGTGGACACCCAATGGCTGAGATGAATGATAAAAAAAATAATAGTCTAAAGATTAAATTTTTTTCTTAATTATTTTAAATTTATTTATTAACATTCACACAAAATTTTTTTGTGCCCGATACTGTGAAAGACCCCGTGGTTATAGGAATTTTATTATCAAGCAAACAATTGTTAATCTTATTTACAGTTTCTACCCGTATCAACATATTATCTTCCATAAACGCATTCCAAGTATGTATTTCAGAACTCATAAGCCTAATTCCATAAAATTAAAATCAGCTCACTCCATTCCAGCTCCGCGTTGGCGAGAAAATCGCATTTTCCAGCGGAGCAGCGCTTGCCATAAAGCATAAACTAACATAAATAACTTCAATTGTTTGCTGCCTTATTGTTAACTTTAATTACATTTTGAATTAATTTTGTAATTAAAACGGAAGCTAGAGCGCGCCGCGTGAAGTTTAAGTGGCTGGAAACGGATCGACCCCGGCGGGGGTGAAGGAGGGTGGCGCAGGGCTTTTAGATGCAATCTCTGAGTGGATTAATTAATTCTGAGGTGCCGGTTATCTCCTGTTATCATTTAATAAAGTTACGTAAGGATCATAGAAATTTCGTTTTGGAAGTATCTGTTGTAAGTAAAATATAATAAAAAGGGGAGTGCGTGTCTACACAGGGAAACAGTGTGATTGAAGGATATAGAGCCGGCCTAAATCTATGACCCTATCATTGAAGTGATGAGCAGATTGATGTGAAGATTTAATAAATACGAGATGTAAAACAGTTCCAGAATAATGAGTTCCTTTGGTACCTGCATAGGTTATATTATCTCTCGCTGCTTTTGTATCTCAAAGTATATGTGTAGTGATTGATTGTGAATGTGAAGTTCCAATGCCTTCCGCGACACAGTGAATCCCAGTTCAATTATGTGAGATTTTAAATTCTTCGTTTATATCAGGAGTTTTATATCTTCCCTATTATATATATGAGTGGATGCAAGAAGGTGACCATCAGACTCGCAAGAGGATGATCGCGACCCGCGCTACCCTCAAAACCATAGCCTCCACCCCCCACCCATCACGGGCAGCGCGAACGCTGCAAGCTAAGCCCAAACGCGCCCATTATAATGAGCCCTCAGATAACCGCCAATAATCTGATTCCAGCAAATATATACTGAAAAATAGGAAGATGAATTGAATAAACTCAATCTGACCATACAGGTTATCTCGGAAACAGACAGAATCATGTAGATATGCATGCACTATAACGGGCTTTTATCCTACTAATATTATAAATGCGAAAGTTTGTGTGTATCTATGTATATTTGTTACTTCTTCACGCTCAAACCGCTACACCGATTTCGATGAAATTTAGTATGGAGATAGTTTAAACACTGGATTAACACATAGGCTACTCAAATCCCGAAAAATTTATAGTTCCCGTGGGATATTTGAGGTAGCGGGAAAACCGCAAGCCTCGCGGGTGAAACCGCGGGGCGCTACTAGTACTATATAATCTGCATCTCCTTCCTAGTATACAATTTCTAGAATTGTGTTTAGTATAACCATAAATGTGACTAGAAATAAATTTAAGTATTATTTATTTACCGTCGACGTGTGTCCGCAAACTTAAATAAATTCTCAGAAGGGGATAACTAAATATCCCCTTCTGAGAATTTATCTAAGTTTGCGGTTTACTTATAAAAACGATAAAACTTTTTAACTTTATCTTCGTTAGGGTATTCTATTTAAATTTGCATTCGAAGTCGTCTTAAAACGATTGGCTTCTCTACAACGCTAGAAGAGATTCGTATAAAACGACAACACAGAAAAATCTATTCAGCTCGTAACAAGGCACTTTTCGTTTGGAATTACATCAATCTCTCAGAATCAATAAGTGTTTGTAGCTAATGTAGGCGCTTAACGAGCCGCGAGCGGAGTCCTGAGCGGATCACCAAATAGAGTGCTCATACATAATGTAGCGCCGGCTGAGTGTTGTTTTGAAAAGCGTTCTCAATTTGTTATTTCCCTCACACCAGGTGATGCCCAGGCGCCTCATGAAACATTTAACGACGTGTCATTGTGTGCCCTGCGCGATGTATCGCCACTGAGACAAACTTATGGAAATCTGATGGATGTAGGCCGTTAGCTCCTTGAGGATTCGACAGGCCTTACTAACAAATGAAATAAGCATTCCATTCCTTGTTTCCACTTTAGTTCACCGCTGTTCAGTGATGCCCATGACGGGGTGAACGAATTTGTACGGTGTGTATGACGATGAAGCCAACAAACCAGGACCCTGAAGTTAGTAAATGAATGATGTTTAGATGGATAGAATATTTACACGGGCGGCGGAATTTGTAATGTCATGCAAGCTTTCAAATGGATACATTAGTGTTCGATGGCTTTATCGAAACGAAAAGTCATGGGCTTGAGATCCTGTATAACTATCCTGGAGTTTGGAGACAACTGGACTACTCACAGTACTAAGTACTCAAAACTTAACCCACCATTTCCAGGAGCCCGACTGCATTATTCCGGGTAGCTGTAAACGTGTGAGTAACTTAAATAAAAAAGTATCAAGAGTTTTATGGTTTATTGCATTAACAACACGCTAGGTAGAACTTACGTTCAAATTATAGGCTAACATGTTGTTAATGCAATAAACCATAAAACTCTTAGGATAAGGGTATGGTGCCTTCGTTTGATACGATATAAACTGTAATGTTGGTCTATCAGTCCTATTAATTAATTGTTCATACAATCCTATATAATTATATAAATCCTAGTGCGGGGGGTCTAGGTGTAACAAATAAAAAAAAATGTAGATGGCGCTAATAAAAACATCCCCTGAGATGTTAAAGGAAGGTGGAAATTCGGCGCTAGTGGTATGGGCTTCTATAGCTTAGTTGGACAAAGCGACGTTGAAGTCCCGCTAGTAGCCGAATCTTTTCCTTTAAATGATTTGAAAAAAAAGTATCACGATCATCCAGATCAAGTGGGAGTCAGACTTACAAAGGAAGGATTCCGCACCATCATCAATATTGTCGTTACATAAAAAACAACCACTTCGTGGAGAATAAATTTATGTGGGGACCCTCTTTAAAACACGTAAGTCACTTCAGCAAGTTATTTCACACTTTTGAGTGTTTAAGTCGGTTCCATTTTTTGGTATAATTTTAAAAAATAATGTTGAATATAATTGTATTAATCCTCATTTACAAATATATATTAATATTGACCATACTTCAATACACTATATATTATAAAAATTTTCTGTCAAATATTTTATGATTAGTGTCATTGTCCTCGATGTCCTGTGTCGAAGTAATGTCCACCGAGGGTCATGACTCACGACCCCCAGAGCGGGGAGAAGGGGAGTTACAAATGCAATATTAATGCAGTGCCGAGTGGCGGGCAGAGTGCATTTAGTTAATGGATCGTAGGCAAAATGTTTACACTGTCGTCGAACATGAAAAAAATAAACACTCTAAAGTCGGATAGTGGAGCTCTTTGGCAGGATTATTGCGAGCGACTGGAGCCATACCGAGTCACGAAAATAAATAAAAAAACTCACTCGCTTCATCTACGAACCCGTATAAAAACATTTATACACGTCTAGTACAGACGTAGGAGAGTGTGGGATACATTACCGGAGTGGAAAAGTTAAAAAGCTTAAATGTATCTCCGGCGCGGCTAAAAGTGTCTGACAAAAGTTCGAGTTCCATTTTAAAAAGCTCCATTACAAAACATCGAGATTCGCTTCCGCCACGCCATTGCGAGCTCGAATTGACGGCGGCTTCAAGACGGAATTAAACTCGAAAACTTTTCAATTTATTTTATATGAAATCGAGCATGGTCGCGTATTCGTGAGCCGTGACACAGAGAAAGGAAAGTTGGTCGGCCGACGATTTTAAAATCGGAATACATGACAATGTGAGTACTGTGAGTCTGTTATTTTTGTAAGGACGTTCGATTTTGTGACTAACAAGGAGACAGCCCAGCCCGCGGATTGGCCGGCTAAAGCTTAGACAGGACTGCGCAGTCCTGTGCAACGACTCGGAGTTCGACCTCCACCCGGAGCGACACTAAACTTGAATTCGTTACGTGTGTTCTGTTCGATACTGCGACCAACATTCTTGAAGCTATATTTTGAATATTTTTACAAAAACATGATCTTTACTCATGTCAACAGAAGTTCGGGTTCTACAGCGATAATTATATGCTAGTTAGTGAGATTTCATAATTAAGTACATAATTATTATCTTCATATTATTGAACAATTTTAAACGCTTACGTCATCACCGTTGATAAAACATATTATGTAAGAAAAGACCAGTGTGATCAACACACGTGCGTGTACTATGTAATCAAAAATATTGCATTAATACATTGGGATTTCAAAGACACATATGTTTTTACTATTATAATTGGCACTAAGCATCCACACGGCTTAAATATTATGCAATGCACAAGTGTGTTACCTAATTAGTGTGACAAACATGATACATTTTTCACTCACATTTGTCACATTTAAAAAAAATATGGACGCTCCTATCAGATCTGCTTTACTTATAATATCACTTTGACATTATAGGGGAAAAGAAGACACAAGCGTGAAAAAGACACTGTAACATGGAGAGCATACGTACGTATAATCAGATATTGTACTCACCTTAGATACACGAGCCTTTCTCTTGGAGAATAAGTTTGTATATAAAAATATTTATATTGTACAAGCTTTTATAGATATAATTAAATAGGACCACCATCATCGTTTCAGCAAACACTTTTAGGATATATGATATATAGATGATATAGGATATGATATATAGATGAGCACAAACTCGGAGGATTTTTTTTTTTGTTTAGAAGTTCCTATGGCCACATTCCGACTCTATCATCAGACCCTAAAATTATGTAGGACCGAAGAACTCACCAAGACAAAACTAACTTGCGTACTAAACCTTAGACCCCGTCATCACTTAACCTCAGGTGAGATAGAGGTCAAATGCAAGCTAATATTTTTTTTTAAAGCCCTATTCTAATATTGTCATAAAACAACAACGGGAACTGGCGGCATTAATTTCATGGCCCAACCAATCTAAGTTACAAAACGTATGGAGAAGCAAATCAGATTTTTCTTATTAAAAATATAGCAAGTATAAAGATCGTTCGCGACTTTAAACATCCACGCGGGCACCTACACAGAGAAAAGTAAGTTGAATTTGAGAAGAGTTGTAAGGCTTTGGCTTCGAGATAGTGCTTTTAGGCCCTAACCCCCGGGGTGATGCAGTGGGTCCGTGGAGCTTCTTAAAATGTTTTCACTTATGTATATATGGGAATACATTACCCCTGCCTCCGGGTTACTTGAGGCGCGCGCACTTACTTCTAACACAAAATTGAAGTGACGTAAAGCGCTCATTCTATTCTCATGTGAATCTCCACTTAAATTACATTTTATTGGGAACTTGAAACGTCTGAGTTGTGTGTTACAATCTGACTTGATATTCTACTAAAGGTCTGCATAAAACGGAGAAGGATAATTAAAACTTTCGCCGTTATCGAGCCTCTTTATAAAGACGACCCTGACGTTGATCTCTGTTCTCACTCCATACTAGATATACGCGTGCTTGCTTCTTTCTACTGCTAGTTACTAATAATCACTTAGCTTAATTGTGGTTGTTAATTACCACGGATCTCGACGGTTCAAATTACGTACTCTAAAACGCATTAGCGGCTGACAGCTGGAGATTATCCGTCTAAGCGGCGACGGCCGGCCCACCCCCTCCACCCGAGCCGCGGGACCATTCCACTAATGAAATTTAATGAGGTTTAATTGTTGACGACTTAATGCAGGAACTGTAAAGATAAGTGCTTACTTACGCCCATCTCTGGCCTGAAACAAAATAAGAACACTCACATAATACCACCAAAAAGCTTTTCGTTCGTAAATTGAAGCACTCATCCGCGGGATTCATTTTTATTTGTTTTGTGTTAAAGCATCTCCTCTCTCGAGGAGTGGATTAACTGGGAAGTGGGACGTTCGTGCATCGCTACTCGTGACGACGTTTTTAGATGGTGTTGCGCGTGTCATAATATCGAACGAAGGGATGAATTCCCACCTACATAATTAGTCAGTACTTGATCATTAACATCAATAGCTCTCAAGATCTACGGGCATGATATGTATACCTAGTATATACATATGAACACGCATCATGATTTGTCCCGCCTCTTGTGCCTCTTTTTACAGACAGAAGTCTCGAGTTGCAAGCCTCTGTAATGTCTCGGAACCTGTTAAGCCCTCAAATGACCTCTTTCATTCAACAGGCTGAAATAATAAAATATAATTTATATACCTACTGCTTTCAGCTGATTCACTTTTAAGAAGGTTATTTCCTTGACATCGGTTGACGTCCAAATGAAGAAGACCTATTGTAGTCACTGACATGTTCTATGTGCCCCTCGTTCAAAGTCGTCTATGGAAATGCGGCACATTATGTTTACGAATCACAATAGCTAGTACGTAGTGCGTTTCTTGTTAACTGATTAGAGGCAGCCGAGTGGTGTCATCTCAGAACGTTCCAATTACCGGGAACAGAGTCGGAGCACAAAGTAAATGCAAAACAACAGTGAAGATGCTTTGTACAGATTGACTAATCCGAGCTACGCTCATAAGGCTAACAATTACAGAGTTGCTGAGCTATGCAGGCCATGCATTGAACATCTCGTTTCTTTAAATTATGAATGTATAAGTGTACTAGGCGAACCGCGACTGAGTCCGCGAGCAAAAAAAAAGTCGGAACCCTCTGACTGATTGATAAATATTAATAATGTGTCAAAACCACGTCAGATTTAATAACAAAGTTCTTATCATTTCTTAGTATTTTATATAGTTATCTACTGGTCTAATATCTTTATCCTTTAGTTGCAAGCAGGCATGTAGGTAACGAGGTATTTTTATATTAAACTTAAAAGTAATATTAAGTATTTCTTAAATGTTATTTTCGCATTGTTCACTTTGGCTGTCTTTAGTGAATTAATTATTTCCTTAGCTGTCATAACCTAAAAAGGAAACCTTTACGATTAATATCGATGTTACCAAACATAGCGTCTCCTGAACACTAACAAGTAGCTTGTTAAATTAAAATGTAGAATGTACGTAATGTACTTAAATATGAAAATTTGTAATCAATATTTTATTTTATATTTAGTACATTTTTTTGTTAATGTACAGATATTTCTTAGAACTTTTATTATTTTCATGTTTTTAAAGTAGTATGAGAAGTAATTTTATTTATCATAGTATTTTTGGAAAACATTTTCTAATTTATGTTGCAACATGCAAATTGTAGCATTTCCAAAAAAAAAAGCAATAAATAAATAAAAAATGGTTCTAATGACAGCCAATTTGAATTTTGAATTCAATTTTGAAGTTATGACAATGTAACTACTAAGCAAACAATTTATATGTACGTATATTTAATATAAATTACGTGGCACTCGTTTTCATAAGCATTTTGAAATTTTCTTGCTATTGACCACGCGAATTACATCCAGTAATGTAAGAGATAGCTAGAAAGGACCTTAACTTTCAAAATAGCTTATAAATAATATGCATATTTTACTTGAGACATTTATCATCATCATCATCATCTCAGCCATAGGACGTCTACTACTGGACATAGTCCTCCCCCATGGACATCCCACATGAGACATTAGAAAGTGCGAAAGCTAATGTACTGTTTTCATTTACGTTTTGCGGCCGGCGAGGAGTACAGGGGTAAGGGTGGGGGTGTGAATGATCCATTTCGAAAACTAATTTAGAGTTGGTAACTAAACAAAGAGCACTCCTCACAGATAATAATTAACGCTTGTGGTGGAGTTCCACTCAGTATTGCCTCAACTATATTGCATTGGTGTACTTAATTAAACGGTTTTTCCATGTTAAGTAACCGCTAATTAGCGAATAACGCGCGTGCTTCGAGGAAAATGTGTTAATGTTAGAATTAATAAGGTTCGAGTTTGTTTATTGCCTGCAAACATGATATTATTACTTACTTGATACATTCATGTGCTATGCTTATTAAAAACCGTTTTGACATTAGGTTTTCTGATGAATTCAGCCATGTAATCATCGTGTCCACATAGGTTTGTAGGAACTTGCCAAGCTATGCAACATATATCTAGGCTTGTCAGTATCTACATAGAAACATGGTCTACCAGTACCTGTGGTCTACTGTTAATAGTATCATTGTTTAATCAATTGAAGACTTCTAACACCGTTAGGCCGTATAATAGGCGTAGTGCGTCAACATATACAATCTGAGGCCTACCGGCATTCGCTTCCTGCTTATTCGATAAGCCCTAGTTTATTTCCCAAACAATATTATATTGTAGGGGCTAAATCCTGATAACTATAAAAATAAATCAGTGCTGAACACGTCATACCAATACAATGCTCCATCAGGAATGTACAAGGCAGTGCCCAATGCTACCAATGTGGCAATGTCGTCATTATCATCTCAGCCACAGAACATCCACAGCTGGTTACCGCTAGAATTTTTCATAAAGGAAAAATATGATCACTCGAAAATATGTTTTCACTAATAAACTAGCAAAGAAAATAAAGTGTTGTTCAGTCAGAATTAACCTTCATGAACTGTTCTCTATTTTAAAGATTAGACATAGGACTTTTAACAAAATAAGCTGAAAAACTCCAATTTGTCTATTTTAGCACATTGTCAAGCCTTAGGGCTCACTGAAATGACAGCAGTGGTGAGTAAAGATGTGGCATCAACATAGAGATAGATGATGTATGGGCATGAACTAGAATGACAGCTGCGTGAACATGTCGTGAGCTTAATGACAGAAATCAAAAGTTGAACTATTTAACGAGTTGCGTTACAGCAAATGTACTTAAAACATAGTAAACCCTGCAATTGATGAAAGGACGTAACAGAGTGGTGTCCAAGGCAAAATAAAAGAAAAAAAGGAAGGCAGCGTCGTAGATGGGAGGACGACATTAGAAAAATCGCGGGAACTACATGGAGGAGGCAAGCACAGAACCGTACTCTGTGGCAAACTCTAAGGGAGGCCTATGCTGGAAAGCAAGACAATCTAAAACGTACCGGTGTCAATAATTATAAAATAAGTACGTGTATATAAGATTGTAAATAAAGGCTATTATTATTATTATTATAAACCCTGCAATATATCTTTATACAAAGATTCAACATAACCAAATGATATAAGTGAAGGTTCCGAAAGGATTGCACAAGCCCGCATAAGATTGTGTTATGTTGAAGTGAACGTCTCCGTTCCTCTGTCTGTGCTGCCATCCGGCCGTTGTCCAGATAAAAGCTTCTCCATAGCACGAAAAAGCACTCACTCCAAATATTGATTTGTTACTTGGTCCCTCCTAAAATGGGAGATGTATGTCTTGGCTTTCGGGCAGCGTTGGTTTATTTAAACTTGGGGATACTGTTACGGTACAATGTGAATCTACAGTACCTGCGGGTCGGTTTCAATGAATTCGAATTGGGTAAGTTATTATTTATTCTATTAAAAGTAATTTACTTGTTTGCTGCAACTTGCAAATTGAAAACAAACAAAAGACGGTCGCCGTGGCTCAGTGGTCAGTGACATGACTTCTGTGTTCTCGGGACTTTGGGTTCGTATTAATCTAGTCTTTTAGTACCTATTACATATCACTCACATGCACTAATATTGTAAAGGCGAAAGTTTGTATGTATGTTTGTTACCTCTTCACGATCAAACGGATGCACCAATTTCGATGAAATTCGTTGTGGAGATAGCTTATACCTTGGATTAAAACAGGCTTATTTTAATGATCACCATCGTCACCGTTTTTCATCACCACGTGGGTAAATCCGCGGGGCGCTGCTAGTAAAAAATATGCTTATGCTTATTTTAATTATGCATTCATTTCTTATTTTTAACAATGAAGAATGACAATGAAGTTATGGCCCTAGTTATGAAGTACTCTTTTCAAAGATTGAAGGCGTATTTTATCCAAGAATATTGAAACTTAAGGTTCTTAGTTCATACCCACTATATTTCAATATTGTATTAGTAAACAAACCGTTACTAATAAATATTGAATAGGAGTTTCAATCTAATCTGACATCAGTATGAAAACTTATATTAAATGTTAATTAACTCTGTTAAATTCAGCTGACCTTGCCGTCACAACTTATGTAATAACTTGTACCACGGCCGTGGTACCAACAGCTTACGCTAAGCCCTAATTAACTGCTTGATTAGAAATGGAATAAAAAGCTGTAATCTTAATTGGTATTTTTAATCAAATATCTCGGGAGGACGTCGTCACAGAATGTATAATAGTAACCAAACGCTGATCTGTACAAGACACCATTTTTTCCAGTTTAGGGTTCAGCTTGAAATTTACTCTACAACTTAAATTCTTCGAGGGTTCAGTGACAGTGTTTTCACGGAAACATATACGGATCACTTATTCGAGCGTTAAGTTAAAGAAAATGAATTTGTTAAGTTCTAGCTTGAAGATCTGTTTCAAAAGTTAAATGTACGTAATTTATGCTGTGGTCCTGTTCTAAATTTAAAAATACATAATCTTCCAGTACCTACCTAGAATGTCAGCGATTTGTAGGTAGCGTTTAACAAGTTACTGTGATTTGTAGCGTTTGCTATTCTTTTATTCTTGTTTGGGGTGATAACTTCTGCACTGACGTTCCGCTGGTTGATGAATCGCACCAACAAGAACACGCTCGATCCGATAACTCCCTGTCCTGGCGACAGCTCAACCCGGGGTCCGAACCTCAGTGGTGCCCTTGAGCTAGTCGCCTCGTCCTCTCCTAGTAGCACAGCGCCGTCAGCGCTAGCCTCACTAGGCGGTGCGCCTTCTGCGCCCGCACAAATACCGGGCTGAGCACCATCTGTGCTCGCCCCCTCTCCGGTGAAGCTGTAAATGCCGGTAGAGGCAAACAGCATTAGTCCGTTAGAAAAAAAATAAATAAAAAAAACAGAACGCGTATGTGTATAATGAAGTGGCGTCATGCTAGAAGCAAACTGGGAGCCATTTAGACGCTCATATGGTACAAAACTCGTAAAGTAGCATCGAAAATCAAGACTGAGTAAGGCTACAGGACACTCGAGTTGAAGAACTGATCAAAGGTAATGTTTTCGGACGAGTCAACGTTCACGCCCGATGAGGTGCAAAACCAGGGGAGCGCTATAGCCAAGCTTACATTGAAGGGAAACTGTCATAAGGCAGAGGCTTCATATGCGTGCGGGATGGATTTTTTCTATGTATTTACTTAAACCTACAATTCGCACACAGGTCAATCAACACACGTGGCTAAAGCATTCCCTGGAAGTCTTTGGTTACAACGGTGTAAAAGTTAAATAAAATATTCGGTGATATTTGGCATAAACTCTCAATTCGAACGCGCCTCTCGTAATTCAAAGGTATGTTGTTAAAACAAATTAAATCTCCTTGAATGGCAGTAATGAAATTCGTTGATACTCCATGGGAATTTATTTTATTAAGGAAAGAGCCTGAGAATTTCTTCATTTATTTCGTGGAACACTAATTATTGGGCTGGTACCTACTCGCCTCCATTTCACCACGAAGCCTGTTATGAAGGAAGTACAGAACAGTATTCAGAAAAACGTTTGATGATTTACCACGTTTGTAGATAAATAATATATAGATTTGTTGGGGCGTTGGTAAATCTTTTATATACTTTACCAAAATACGGTTGCAGAGGCAACAGCATTCCTAGGTATGAACGTACGTGTCACGGATGTTATCATGCGGTCTTCTTTTATGGGGAAATTCGGTCGAGATTGAAAAGGCTTTTCAGGTGAGTCAGAGCAATTTGTGGTGCTTGGTGTACGAGTAGGGACAGTTGCAAGCCTCTGTTTAAGAAATTTAGACTTTGAACTTTGACTGAATTGTAAGTATATTAAGGAACTTTTTGTTTTTGTTAAACAGCATCCTGATTTTTTTTTAAATGTTCATGCTGGTATAGAAGAAAGGTGCAAGAAACAAATTTAAACTGTACTTCCCTCAGTGTAAGCTAAAAACATGAAATATAATAAATATACTTACATGAGAAATGTGTTAATGCAATCAAAGTTCATAATAAGTTAACCGAAACATTTACAGAGCTACCAGACTAAGTGATCATGACTAAGGTCACAGGTTCGAGCCTACACATGTGGTACATGCGTCTTGATAACCTGCCACTTAAAAAAAGTATATGAATAAGTGATTTTATTTTAAAGGACATTTGAAATTTGACTTTTTAATAAATAATTATATTAAACATACACATTTTCGACATTGTTATCTTTTAAAGGACATTAAATTTTATGACATATAGGTAGGTACTATTTTCATTCCTATTTATTATTTTTCTATGTAATGTTTATTGATTTCACACTTTTGTAATGGTAGAATGTTCTGGACGTAATTTATATTTACCACCATGCTTGTTATGGTAGAGTTAGAGCAGTGTGAGCGCTTTCATACATCTCACTGTAATTTAAAAAATCTGTCGAAAAATTGGTAATCCCTCCACAAAAATTCAAAACGCTATTTAAACTTTCAGACAATATGACCCATACAGTGCCCGTGGAATACGGAAGTGAATTATTATTTAGACGAAGTAACGTTCGCGCGCTTTCACACACACAATCCGTTCCGATTTGCTTACGAGCCTCAGCACTGTCAGTACTAAATTCATCTCGGAGCAGCTAAATCCTTACGTACGAACGTATGCACTGTAAGCGTAAAAAGAAACGCACGCAGATGTTGCAATCTATCGTATGAAGCGTTTTGCTTCCACACTCATAGTGCGTACAGCTAACGAGTGGAATTCATTGCCTTAGTCTGTGTTTCCACATGGGTACAATCTGGGAATCTTCAAGCCATGAGTGAATAGGTATCTCCTAGGCAGGCGTGATCCATCGTAGTCCACATCATCACTAAACATCAGATGCGATAGTGGTCAAACGCCTGCCTATAATGAATAAAAAAAAGACCGTTGAGCGATAGTGGACGGAATGCGTTTGGGCACGGTACAGTCGCCTCCTAAAGTGTTAGCCTCTTTTATGTTCTGTGGTAGGTTAAAAGTGTAATAAGTATGTAAGATATTTAATCATATTAGGTACTTTATTATCTATTGTACCCGCAAACACATCCAATCCAGTGTCGCTCAGCGTTCTTTTCACATAATGACAACTGTGTACAGCAATCGCTCGGTTACATATTATCGCAGTTCAGCGGCTTAGAATATTTTTCACAAGCAAAGGGAAGGTCTCCTTGGTAACTAAGATTAATCATCTGAGTCTGAGTCACAGAAGTAATGCAATTTTTAAGTGCATTTTATTAAGAAGATTACATTTAATATTAGAACGAATCCTAAAGTATCATACTCAAGATTATATTTTTTCCACTAGTTTACTTTATGTTTTTCACAACACAAAAATTGTTTTCTTATATATTATCTGCCGTTTAATGGAACTCCGAGACAAAATTCAATGATTAACTAAAGCTACAGAAACGAGCGTTCCTTAATCCTCCCCTGGCAGGCAATTACTGTACCTATTACTTATTAACTTAAACCGTTCTTAATGGTTTCCGTATTAAGGCGCGTTGATTCGAAATGTAGTTTTTGTCATTTAAGCTGATTGGTGTCCACTTATTTATAACTGGCCTTTGCCTCGGGGCGCTGCTTGCACCTCTACAATTATCCGTTTATATCAAAGGTTTATATAATGTATAATTGTTTATGACTGATCTTGAACAGATGACGTATCTGGTAACGTTTCTGGGGTCATGTGGACGCGAAATACGCAACATAGAGATTGATGAGTAAAAGTGTTCTAGGTATGGCACCTGTTATTTAGAATAATATCCCAAAATATAAGTTACAAATCTTGTTATATAAGAATATTGTGCTCTAGGTATATATTGTTTTAAAAAAAACTAACTGTGCCTTGCGATTTCTGCGTGAACTACGATGTTGCCACTTGCCTCTCGTAAGTATCTAATTATCCCATAGTAACTGCTCAGCGTTGTTGGATAAAGAGTATTTCGTGTTATTCTGAGGTTCTCATTCTACTAACACGCGCATGCACAAACATATAAAACGCACACATACGCTCAGCTTCCCATTAATAATATTAACATTAGAATATCAGTACGCCTAGACAAATGAACAGTCTACGAGCGGTAACGCTGAGAGTAAACATATAAAATGTATGACACTTCACTATCACGTGATCAACGAAAGCGAATAGAACATTGGCGGAAAATGTACAATGCGTTTCTAGGCTAAAAAACAGCGTTATGGTCTCTAAATTGTGGGAACATGACACATGCTGAGCCTATCCCTTTTGCCTGAGATATTCAATTAATTAAACATGTCCTGTATAAATATTTCTTTTTTTGTGGCAATAAATGATTTATTATTATTATTATTCTATTCTCCCGAATAGCCTTGAAGCGGTTAGAGAAAGAGAGTCACTATGAAGCGATGCATCTTGTCTAAGCCCACTGCATTGGGATTTGCAGGCGTTTGACTACTTTAACTGCGCTTGTATGCTGTAGGTGATGCGTTATTCAATTCAAAAATCCAAAATAAAAAAATTAATGAATAAATAAAAAAAATATATCCCAGATATTCTTTAAAATATACTACATTTTGACAGTTGCCGAATTGAGTTTTTAAAACGTTACCTACCTGAAATAATTACTATGAAACATAATACAGAAGATTTGAAACATTCAATGTCGCAATATTGTGCGCGTATATTATTATGTGCTGTGTAATGTAAAATTTAATTGGAAAATGAAAAAATAACTGCTTGTAGCGCAACGTTTCGTTTTACGAGCTAGTAATTATATACGTATATGAAACTATAGCAAATTACACTATTTTGAATTCATGGCACAGAACTGGCGAGTGAAGTAACTTCCTGCAGTAAAATTATGCGTCGGCTAAATTGGCACTAAACGCTCAAAATACTCTTTAACGATGATTGGGTCGAGGTGTAATAAAACACAGATTATTATAGCCGTTTACTTAGCAAAGGTACATAATGTAACACATCAGATATTCCCCATATCCTTGTCGGTAGCACTTTGTTTCTCTAACACGCGTGTCGTGGTCTTTTAAATGTATATTGGCTAATGAAAGAGTAGAACATAATTTAAAAAATATTGGGTATTGAACTTTTATATTTTCACAAACTTTACCTCTTTATAAGGTTCTCGAATGGAGACCACGGACTGGCAAGCGCAGCATAGGACGGCCACCGACTAGATGGACAGACGACCTGACTAAGATCGCAGGCAAGGGCTGGATGCGGGCCGCTTCCAACCGGTCCTTGTGGAAATCAATGGGGGAGGCCTTTGTCCAGCAGTGGACGTCCTATGGCTGAGATGATGATGATGATGATGACCTCTTTATAATATTAGTATAGATTATAGTCTGTACGTTTCATAAAATGTATGATATGAAGTTGTTGATCACCTTATCAATCATCAATAGATCGATTTGTGCGTGTTCTATCAGGCGAATTGTACTAACGAAATAAGGTGTATGAAATCAACAGTACATAATGAATATTGAAAAAATAATCCTGTGTTTAGACAATGCCTTTGAGTATACAGCCGCCGCTCCTCTATCAAACCAAGTTTCGTTTGAATGCTTTTTTGAAAGATTTATTAAACGTGGTCAAGCGCGTTTTAATTAGGAATATAAAAGGGTACTTTTGACAAAAAAACTAATTTAACAATTATAATTATTATAGTGTTTCACAAAGTAATGAACCTCACTTTAGGAGTTGGGTATAGATTACGCAACGAAGTTGATATGAATACTGTTTTTATGTACAAAACTAATGACTAAATAGTTATATCCGAGCATAAAGTGTAACGAGACAGTAGGGTAGTTGTAGAAGGAGTTCGAGTTGCAGGCCGTAAGTGGGTACAATAAAGCTCTCGGTACATTAAGCTCCCGCCAGCGCGCGAGATAACGAGACCCACTGCCCAGCGCCCGCTCCGTACATAATTTATACCGTCCGAGCTCGTTAAAAACTTATAAAGACGCACATTGTTAGTGCGGCCAATATTCGCGGTTATCCGACGATATACGAGCCGGTTAACGACGCGCGCGCTCGCGCTAACCGTTGCGGAAACTACCCTCTTCTACGAGACTATTCGATTCCACTTTATAGCGTGAATACCGAAAACTGTCCAAAGTGGCTTTCAAATCTGATACTTTTATTACGTCTATTCAAAATTAGTATGTGTTGCAAGCATAGTCTGATTTAAATACCGGTGGTTACTCCTCCGAGCCAGTAATAAACAGCTATATCGCGTAATGGAAAATCCGTGTGCTGATGCAATCTGCGGGCTTTTAGGCCGGTCAGTCGAGCCTCGTTTTTCACTTAGCAGATAAACTATTAGAGTAATGCACAGAACTATTCATCCGGATAATTGGACCAATTATTCCGTGCGTTCATTTGAAATCGTCGTAAATTATGGATGATCTAAGTACAATAAGGATATACATTTTGCTATTTTTATACAATGAAATTGTTTGTGTAATGCATACGAAATTTTCTAACCAGGGTTGACGTGACATTTCCCCGTATCTTGGTTGGTTCTAATTATTTTCTGTAATAGAAAGATTATGTATAAGCGAAGGAACTTACTGGTGGACTGACTGACTAATCGATCAACGCACCGCTGAGCCTAGATATTACACAAATGTTCCTTATATGAAAGGATTTTTGAAAATAGAAATACAGTAAAATAATTAACATCTATTATACTAATATTATAACTTCCTCTTTATAATATCAGTATAGATGTAAATTATTTTCCTGTATTTGTATTGTGAACCCGCGGGTCACAGCCAGCAACACTGTAACCCCTGAATAGGTCGCTCGGTTGAATACTTGTTTAGTTTCTTAAAGCGATGATGCCTTGGAGTGAGGCCGTTATCTGATGTTCCCATTCTCCGGCATTTTGATAAAGGTAACATCGTTATCAATTCACAACATGGTGGTAGGATACTTCCCGCATACTCACCGGACTACCTACCAGCCGCAGTTGAAAAAATCTGTCATCAGGCAACTGGCAGCTGTCCAAGAATGCCATTCTGCAATGGTCTTACATAATTTGTTTAATGTTCTTACTTTATATTTATGCAAACAAATACCTTCAACCTTCAGACAACAGCGGGGAAAAGAATTTTGGATGAGTTTATTTTGATCTACAATCGACACCGTTTGACCACTATCTCACTTGATGGTCAGTAACGACGTGGTCGAAGATGTTATCACACGTGTGTGGTGACAGTTTTTCAAACTTGAGCGTGGTAGCTAGCCAGGCTGGTACTCGAAAGTACCTTACCACCATTCTGGAAATTTGATAGCGGTGTCCCTTTCACCGGAAGCTCAAGCCGTTGGCGGGTATCGAACTAGCATCCATCAGTTTGACAGCCAACGTTCCCACCGCTCAGCTATCATCACTTCATAATTAATAATCAAATTAATGGATTGATTGGTGATTAATCAATACAATTACGACACTAGCCATTCGTGTCGCGGACGGCTTTGTGGTAGGTCCGTTGACGGGCGGCGGCGGCGGCGGCGGCGGTGTGGCGCGCCACCTAAACACGAATCAACACCGATTCTCCATTTGTCAGACACGGGAATGTAATTATGGGCGGAACACTTGTCGGGAGCGGGGGGCAAGCGGCCCGCGCGTCATTCAGCTTTTAGTTCGCCAGTTGACACGACAACGATCTTTACTTCTATCGTAATGTACGACTCGGAAAACATCCTGCATTATTTCGCACAGCCAAATTTTAATCTTAATAACACTACATACATAAACAGATATGCACGGAATTAGGGGATGTTTTTTTGTGAAATAGCAGTTTTACTTGCTTTAAAATCCCATAAAACTGAATAGTTTTTGTAGGATGGATACATTTTGCACGAGATGTAGCAGGAAACTTGGAATCCAATGCGGGTGAAATCGAGACGTGCTTCTACTTTGTATTTTTAATCGACTTCAAAAAAAGGGGGAGGTTCTCAATTCGGTGCTCAAGTTTTTTTATGTTTGCTACCCCAGAACTTTCGACTGGGTGAATCGATTTTGATGATTCTTTTTTATTTGAAAGCTGGTGCTTCCCATATGATCCCATTTAAATTTCATCAAAATCGGATAAGCGGTTTTTCAGTTACACTCCATTAACTGAAAAGTGCTACTCATACCTCGACGACAATATAATATAGTTGCGTGTGAAGAAATCGGTGAACATACACAATGACAATTGATTCCGTGAATATCAAAAGCCACTGAAAAGGGCGAAAAAAATTTTACCATTAAATGGCACCGCTTTCTACTCTCAAACTTATCGAACTCGGTACCATGCGCACAATATTTTGATAATAGTTACTTTTGAACTATCATGGTACTGACTTACGAATACGGTTTCCCAAAATCACACTTGTGAGTGTTGAAGGCGGTTCCATTTTTTCTATTGTAAATTCTAGCAATTTTCACTTGTTCACCATTTTTTACTACAGCTTTTTGCTATTCACTAAATTCAAGCGTCGCGTAAGGTACGACCTCCGCGCGCGACAGCGGCTACCATTCTGCCATCCTACCAACACGCG
This sequence comes from Apeira syringaria, assembly GCA_934044485.1. Classification (NCBI taxonomy): domain Eukaryota; kingdom Metazoa; phylum Arthropoda; class Insecta; order Lepidoptera; family Geometridae; genus Apeira; species Apeira syringaria. The sequence continues at coordinate 19,534,426 of OW203663.1, read as the reverse complement.
TCAATTATACATTTGTTGCAAGTGCGCTTTAAAAATAAATCAGTACCTTCTGAAGGGTAAACAAAGCAAAATAGAAATCAAATAACAATAGAAAATAAAACACCCCAGTGAGTTCCGAGGCGAAGGTTCTACAACAATAACTAATGAGTGAACTGGAAGAGTTTAATGAAAAAGTAGGTTTATGGTGTGCGGGGGCGCGCGGGCGGGCGGTCGCACCACTGCCTCTGCTACTGGCTACTGGACGGTGCACAGTGGCGCCGCGCCATGCCGCCGTGGCGTGACACGAGTTAAACTAAATTAATAAACTCGCACCATTCCCGGCTTTATTAAAAAACACTCATTAAAGCAAAGGAAAGTAGGTGAAGTCGCCGACGGGGACAGCGCTGCTAATTGCGCCGCCTTTATTGCTTAAGTAAGTTTTAGTGGGGAAACACAAGTTTTAATTAAAAATGTGAGAATAGTTTTTAATAAAGGACGGTCTCGGTGCGCGTATATTGCGAAACTTTAAGTTATACGCTTAGCTTACAGGAAGCCGGGATGTCCGAGAATATTGCGAGACGCGCGGGTGCATTCGGTAAGTCTCGCGCGTCGCCGCTCTCCCCGCGCTGTTGTCCGCGCGCCCGAACTGTCGGCGTTCATTACAAGGATAGGGTAGGGTGGTGCTACGCGTAACTATGTTGTGGGTAAGTTATGGAAATGTAAAGTACTTATATACTTTTAGTCGAAAAATATGTTGACTTCTGCGACAAAAATCTAGTAAAATGTTGCCTAAATGTCAATTGATTAACAATTGAAACGCATACGATTTCACCGTATAATTTCCAAGACACGAAGTTCACTGTGTACTCAGTTATTTTAAAGTTAAATATAAATTTGAAAGAAAACAATATATCAATTTGTTAACAACTACAACTGTTCTACAGAAATTTGATATTTAACAATGTAAAGTTGTCTACAAAAACGACACAGCTCAGCAGGGCATAAATGCACTACTCAAGGAGGGTAATAATGTTATTACTAAGCGTTCTGTCCCGGCTTCGCACGGTTACATGGTTGAAGTTTTAGTAAGGATCCCTTTTTTTGTAATAAATATAGCTTAAGTTACTCAGCAACAATGTAGAATTCTAATGCAGAAAGAGTTTTTAAAATCGGACCAGTAGTTTTTGAGTTTATCCGTTACAAACATATATAAAATTTTTTCTCTTTCTATTATTAATGTAGACTAGCTGCGGCCCGCGGTTTCACCCGCGTGGATAAACAATTCTGAAGTGCTACCCTTATCACCTAAGGGTATAAAAAAGCCTACAATCTATTCTCAGACCTACCAAATAATTTCATAAAAATCAGGCTAGCCGCTTATGATGGATTTAATAAAAAAACATTGCATTAATAGTGATTAGATAATTTTCTTTTCGTTTTTAATTTCCATAAGCCCCCCTATAGGTAATCTAATCACGGTCGCTATCATGTACATGATATGCTACATCAAAATCCATGCAGATTTAATTAGTGTTTTCACGGCGAGCCTGGTGTTCAAGCAAGGCTTCCCGCGTCAATATAAAGTGACAAATGGCACGAGTAACGGGAGAAACTAATAATGCTAGTGATTTACGCCCGCCCTTGTTATTACGACTCATGTGAAATGTAATTTCGGCATACTGTGTGTGTACGCACACACACTGGGTCTGGGGGCAGGTCGGGCGTGTGTCGGTGTGCAATAGGTTTAATAAAGGAGGGACGCGAGTAAATCCTTCAATTTCGCCGGCACACAACGGCGTATTCTCGTTAACCGTGGCAATAAGTTAAACGGGCGGGCCCGCGCCGGCCGGCGGCCGCTCCCGTCCCGCGCGTGGCACCAGCAGCGCCCATAATCTCGTTACAGGAAATTAAAAACACTTTACATCTTCAATTTCTGTCCTAAACAAATGGAACCAATCTAATGGTTAACCAATCCTAATGGTTAACCAATCCTAATTTAGAAATAATATTTTTTCCCCCCTGGTCTAGCACTAGCTCTACAGCTCCTTAACTCTCTCTGAATGCCCCGACTTTGGTTATTTCATATTCCGTCTATAAATTTTAATTGTAAAAGTTTTTATTTATACTGACAAAGGCAGAACGTATCACGAGTAAGATATTAATTTAAAAGCTTTCTTCTACGCCGGCCGCCGATGCAGCGGTCGATTTTAATCAAAGTTCGTTCATTTCGAACTTAGCGGAGGATGTGTTTCGCAGTGTAATATAGGCCGAGTAATATCTCTCGAACAAAGAATACACACGTCGGGACCGGCTCGGCCCCGCGCCGGAACCGCGTCGGCTCCGCGCCGGACCAGACTGCACTACTAATTAGACGTTCGATGAAAGTGTAATCAGACGTCGGCCGGATCCAGGACGTAATTAAACGGCGCAGGCGAAGAGTGATTTATTAATAGAAAAGCTGGGGCAGTAATGAAATACTGGGCGGACAATGGTGGTGAGGGCGGGCGGGACGTGGAAATTAAATTCTCAGCGAGGACGGTGCACGGCGACCGGACACACTTGCCGTTTCTTTGCGGGTCACCGCTGGACCTGGGCGCTTAATAATTTACGCTGAGACGACGACCTCACCACCGCGCCACCGCGCCTCCGCTCCGGCTGCTATTAGGGAGGACGTATGGAGGTGTATAAATTTGTCGGCGAGGGAATGTAAAGAAGATTGGTTTCCTACTCGAACGGATGCGGAGAAAAGGGGTGAAATTGAATTTAGGCCGGAATCCACTAGCGTGGTTGTGTTTGTGATATTTCTTACCTACGTACGGCGGTAGTGGGACGTGATGCTCTTGCCGATTACTTTCATTTGGTACCTATCGATTTCGGGGGGATATTCTGTTAGCACCACGTTTGGAGGGATGACTTGATTGATTGCCCTGCGTATATAACTACAATCTTCATGACACGTATGGGAAATGTTTTAAGTATTTAATTGTTTTTAGCGTGTTGCCATTTATTTGATTTTATACTATTTCTTTTTACAGTAAATATTTTATTAATCTAAAGATTAATCATCGACACATTTAGATAATCGTTTTCTTAGAAATGGTTTTATCTGCTATGCTTTAAAAAGCATAGCCTGGTTCTACTACTAGTTTCATTCGAATTTTATTTTAAATTATCAAATATCTACGTTGGAGAAGAATGGAGAAAAAATCACAGAATATTGGAAAATTCAGTAAAAATTAACGGTATCGGACAATCGTTGTCCACACGGGGGAAACCGCGGGGCGCAGTTAATTGTAATAAGCTACACCTTAAACATCAAATGCACCCTAGACACAAACAAGAAGAACCGTATCTCTGTCTAGCTCCTTAATCCTCACAACGCAACGTAAAGATCTTAAAGCTCTTTCGTTATTCGAAATCGTAACCTTAATTACACTTAAAAGCCGGCGGAGTATACTTTTTCAATTAGAGTATTAAAGTGTTCCGACCCTGTCATTATATTAGAGTGTTGTTCCATTCCACCCCGGCGGCGCGGCGCGGCGCGCTCGGGCCCGCTCGGCACCACTCGCGTCACTCCGCCGCTAGCCCTCGCGCCAGGAGCACGCGTCAGTCTGCCTCTCCGACTCGCAAACTTTACACGAATCGCGGAACCGGCGAAATAACCGACTCACCCATCGTTCTTAATCAACGTTAACTTCTCAATTTTCTTTTTATTAACGCAGCCCTGGGACGATTGTGCTATTAATAGACATTTTTTTCTTCTAAAAGTGACAATTTGCAGTGGACAGTTTTCAGTTTTGGTGTTTTTGTGGATTTGTTTCGACCTGGTTTCTGAGACATTTTGGAGATTGGTTTTTGTGTGCAGAATTCGAGACAGGAATTTAAGGTATGTTGTGCTTTATGTTATTACCAGGATCAACAACAAGGTCTAATATTTTTTATGAATTGTTCAATAATCTTAAACATATATTAAATTAGTTATTTATTAAATTGATACAATATCTTTTGATTGATAAATAATAATTTGCAATTAATTACTAAAAATAATATACCTACTACTGTCTTGTCATCCAAAACATAAATACAAATGTATAATATATACCTATTATTAGGAAATAGAAAATTATTATACCATAAAGGCATGTTATTGCTTACCGCTATGTACCTACCTATATCAATGTTGAATTATTTAACTATTCCCGCCGTTCACTTTCTGTGAATACTGCAATATATATAATATTATAATATCAATCAATTTGGCTGGCCGGTTGGCACAGTTGGTAGCACTCTGCCTTTTGAGCCACTGGTCCCGGGTTCGATTCCCGGACAGGTCAAACATTTGTGTGTATGAACATGTCTCAGGCTCTGCCTAGTTTGGGACCTGAAGACCTTGTGTGAATGATAATAAAAACAAAAAAACATTATTTTTATTAAGCTCTCTTATCAAAAATTGTGATTATAATATAAAAAAATAATAATAGGTATCGTCAAGCACGCATGGTTGATCTTCAGGCTCAGATAACAAAAGTTGTTATTAGAATATATTACTTTGTGGTGGTCGAAAAGTTAATTGACAAGCAAGAAATCATTACAGAATATATTATAATAGGTTTGTGAATATATGCATTATTTATGTTGTATTTTAATTAAGTTCAGAACTAATTAATATACCTTTTATATACGTGCATTGAAATCGACGAAACAGCATTTTCCTTAAGCTAAGGGTGCGTGCACACGGTCGGTAATTGAGAAAATGCGATGATGAGCGCGCGGGTAATTGCTTAATTACGTCGTATACGTGACCGGCCGGTTTCGGCGGGAGCTTGCGAACCGTCAATTGAGCGGTAATGTGGGTAGTCTCACTTCAACAACATGGCCTAAACGAACTTTAGCTGATTCATCTTTCATCTTATTTTATTCGAACACTGATCGCCGTGAGCTTTAATTATCCGATTCGAGCGATAGTCTATCGGCAAATTTATATGTAGTACATTTCTAAAAACCTATGGCGGGTTGTTGTCAAAATGTAAGTGACTTAATTAAACTATGTGTCTCGCCACACGTATTAACGCACTCTCACTGCTAATCTGTGTCGCGGGAGGGTATGGATACACTCAATCATACTGAGCAAACATCTATGTTCATCACTGTAATGTATGTCCCAGTCGAGATTCGAACCCGGGTCGAGGTTCCAAAGTCAGTGCCACTGAGCACTGAGCCACGACCGTATGAATCTCCGATGTGTATGTGATGATATGAGAGTAAATAAATATAAATACGTTTGATGGTTTATTGGAATGATGAAGTCGTAAATATAAATTATGAAAAGCATTAATATTTTAATGGCTTCGGTGAGGACGGTAGGCTCACTCACTTCGCTTTCATTATTTCTAGATCGATTGTAGCTGTAATAATTTACTAATAATATATTTCCTTACATCGCCAACTCTTTCGCTTAATTCCTGTAACAACCAGTAACGTATGAATGTCTTCTAATGGCCCGCATGCATTTTTATTTCACAATGGTTACTGAAAGATATATAAAGAAAATTCTATTTGGATATGATCAGATTTGATGAATTGATACTTGGTATATATGTTACATAAATATTATCATGTACTAGCTGTCCTCTTAATTAATAAACGTAGACAAGTAGGGTTCCTGATACTCTGTTTGTGCTGCATATTTTAACAACGAATCAAAACCTTTAGTCGTCATTCTAGGTCAACGCGAACTGTGGGTGAACCAATGAAATTTGGCAAGACGTAATCTCATCTAGCATAAATAAAGGACAACAAATTCTAATACCATAAATTATTAGCTAAATTTTTTTTTAAAGTTATTTTTCGAATATAAACTTATTTGCAGTTAGTATACAAACTGCGACCTATTTCGATATAAGTCATTTACAGGGGTTAGGTAATCTAATATTCTTAATTTAGTTTCTTGTACAGTTTGGTGAAAGCATGCCACCGTTGCCTTTGTTTAAAATCCTCCAAAACAAAAGGTTGAATGGAAAAAAAACGCTTTAAGAGATAAGTCCGCCTTTTGTTTCTCTAGAATAGTTTAACCTATAAACATAAGAAACCTCTACGTTACTTTTGTAAAACTTGGAAAATCAAACAGTTTTCTATCTATTTATCTATCTACATTTTTCCATTTTTCCTTTGTCCTTTCATCCTTCAGTTTTTACGTATTCTACAAGTACCTACGGAACGCTAGGGGCGCTAGTCCGACTCACACTTGACCGGCTTTTGTGTATAACTGATCACCTATTTTACTCTGCGAAGTCATTATTACATTCTAATGTTGTGATATTATAAAACTGTAATAGTTTATTTATATTTTTTAATTTAAACAACACCATAAACAATTTTTCTAAGATATTACTATAAGAAAATAATTTCGATTTCACTTCTGCTAATTTACCACTGAAGGGTACAATCGGGTGACAAAGTGTATACCTACTTTTTTTTTGGATTTCTGTAATTCAAATTTCCAAACTAATATTGTAAATCTGAAAGTTTTTTTTTTTTTTACATATTATAAGTTTGCGTTTGACAACTGTCTCACCTGATGTTAAGTGATGACGTTGTCTAGGATTTAGCACGCAAACCTAGAAGGTACCTATTCACTCGCGACTTGAAGACTCCAGGATTGTACAGTCTCGCGCCTAAACGGCTTAGCCTGTTTTAATAAATTGTAGTATAGAGATATTTGGGACCTAGGAGGAGGACATAGGCTACATGTTTCGGGAAATGTATGTTATCCGTGAGGTAACTGAGGTAACGGACAACTGTAGCTAGTCCATGTGAGTGCAACCGCACGACGTAGCTAATCTTACAATGAAAACAAAGGTCCATCCGAGACCCAAGAACACGATCAAGTAATTAAATAATCGGTTTAAATTAATGTGTGTATAAATATTTATTACATGAGTTAAACGCTATTGCATTTTTAGTATATTATGAAAAGTTATAATTGTAATATATTTCAAAAATATAGCTATTATTACCCACCATTAGACAAGAAATACTTGAAGGGTTTTCCACATATTAGAAGTATACTATACCTACTTATAATATAATATAGTATATGTATTACCAATCATAATCGAAATTCTTAAAAAGTTGATAAAGATTAACATCGATGCTATGAATGTATACATATTCTACTCAAGAAAAAAAAAATTGAATTCGATTGGCCCAGCTACAATTTGAGCATAGGCATGAGCCAGATTTGAGCATAAGTTACTTTGCTGTGGCCGGGGAAACGTTTCCAAAAGGTTGTTTCCATAATGATTTGCTTTAGCACTCGACTGTACTGAGGAGAAGCCGACGGGCGCGCGGCGACTTCGCTGCACTGTGAGATTAGTTCCGGCGTATGCGTGCCCACGATCCCGCATACTGATGTCGCTTCACGCTTGCCTTCCCGCACTCGCTGCTTGTGTATTTTAATGATTCTGTCTTAATTAATGTTTGACGCGTGACCGAACTCTTAACACTTGTTTTGATCCGACACTTGTTTTGATCCGCGAAGTCATTAGGACGGGCACTTGTCTTTAGTCGTCGCGGCTGGTGTTACGTTTGGTTATGATATCTGTGACATTTATCAGCGGGATCATCAGGGTAGCGTGAATATATTACAATAACAAGAAAATCTGACAGGGCACATATAACGCAGAGCTGATGGGCGATGGCGTCGAAAGGTTCTCGAGTGGAGACCGCGGACTGGCACGCAGTGCAGTGCAATACATCATGTCATACAATGACGAGGTGGATAGTTTTCATCAGTCAGAGGGCCGCTTTCGACCAAGCCTTGTACAAATCAGCTGTAGGCACTGAAAAGTACTGATGCTTTACATATGTCCAGCTGTTACTTTATTTTAAATATATAATTATGAACTGGACATCCTATCCTTCCTACTAATATTATAAATTCGAAAGTTTGTGTGTATGTTTGTTTTCATCGCAGCCATAGGACGTCCACCGCTGGACATATGCCTCCCCATATAGGGGGGATTTACCAATACTCGGGTTGGCGAGCGCAGTATGGTTTCCTATCCTCAGAAGGCGCTGTTGCCCACCTCCTGGTACGTGATCCCTTAGCCGATTCTTACGGCACCCACGGGAAGAGATGGGGGAGTACTATTCTAGGCCGGTACCACCACGGCACAAATTTGGTATGGAGATAGTTTAAGCCCTGGATTAACACATAGGCTACTTTTATCCCGAAAAAGTATAGTTCCCGTGGGATAATTGAGGTAGCGGGAAAGCAGTAATCCACGCGGGTGAAACCGCGGGGCGCTACTAGTTAATAAATAAATTAAAAATTACATTATTCACGTGTTTTATTTCATAGAAGTGATTAATAACAATGATTCAAGCATTTTGTCAGTATTAAAGGTTAATTAAAAATGCAATATAATAAAAAAACTCGATAAGAAGTCGTTTTATACGCGTCATAATATCCAATTATATTTTAAAATATGTCATGATATCTCGTGTTGATAGCGCTATGGTTATTGGTTACGGGATTTGTTCATTAGACGCTCGTAATTAGCTGTCGACTCGCTGCATAATGGCAAACTCATGTCATAAAGACACCAGTACCCACTTAAGGCTTTATATTTTATGTTTATTTTGTTTAAAGCTTTACATGTCTAATAAAGTTAAAAAAATACCACTTAAGAGAACAGTTCATGAAGGTTAATTCTGGTTAAACAAAAATTGAATTAATTTGCTAACTTAAACAAATTTCGATAAAACAATTTTCGAGCGACCATATTTTTCCTTTATCAAACATTATCGCGGTAACGCTAAAATGCTCCTGAGTTGTCTTACACCAGAAGAATGGAAATTAAAAAGTCTAAAAATGCTATTAATATTTTTTAGTATGTAGGTCATCTGAAAAGTACATTTTTGATATATTTTAAGTCAACACGCATCAGGATTTGTACCGCCCCTTCTTCCTGTAAACACCCGCGAGCCTGTAATGTCATCGACATTTCTGAAACCCTTAACTTACGCGCTGAACTTAGAACTTTAGCATTACCAACTGATTCCGCCTCTGCACTCATCACATTTGTGCTCGGATTAAAAAAATCATAATATAATGTTATTAATCAGACATAGTACTAAGCAAGAAACAAGAATGAATTAGTTACCGCGTCACAATTATAATTGACTGCACGGATGTGAAAAGGCTTCATAATGTGTCCCAATTATAATTGATTTCATTAACAAAGCTCGGCCTTTAATTGAAAGTAGGTAGACAGTTTCAGCTAAGGGGAGGGTAAGGTAATTACAAGATCCAATTTAGAATTGCCAAGTCTACACTTTGCTGTTAGTTTGAAACAAAAGCTTAATTAATTAAGTCGAGAACAATTAAGTTCAGTGCCGTAATATTCTCAGCAATTACGCGGAATTCGACGTGTTTTGTAGTCGTCGGTAATTGCCGACGCCGACGGGCCCGACTCGAATCAGATTGTATCCGACGCGAGGCTAATACGGCACACGTTCATTAATTATGCTGCGTACACTAATTGGAAAATCTATTAATTAATTTACCTATTAAATCGACGCGGAATCTCTGAGATTAACGATGAGTTCATTGTGTAGATATAAATTAATATATTGCGATGAGCGACCATAGTAAAGTGTTGTTTAACATTACTATTCTAAACGGCTATCCCGTGCGTTATAATTAAATAACCATTAGACTAATTATACGAGTATGGCCGTGTCCTATATAATACTTGTCACTGACCAAAAATATACCTCTTCTTTCTTCTTGCTCCGGTAACAATTCATTTATGCAGTATTTCATTTTCTTCCACTCTCATCTTCGAGCATTTATACTATTGTATAACTAAATTAAAATAATGAAGTAGGTAGATAACAATATAAAAGTTAACGTCCATCAAACATTCAAAGAAATTATATCACACAAGGAATATATAGATGTGCTCAATTAGAGACAGCTTAACCTCTGTCTCGTGCGGAGAGGTTTCAACTACAAACGGACTGACGAATAAAATGACAAAGAACGCAACAAGCGAGCAATTTGCTGCAGTTACTTATAACTGCAGTCTGTGCACGTGTTCTGAATATTACAAAATCATACTGTAATTATTATTTTATAGCATTTTACCGAAAACTGTATTTTTTTGTAAAAATACATTTATTATAATTATATTAGTATATAATTAATAGTTATTGTAATTTTTATTTGTAATAGTTAGCAGTGATTGCTTGTTGACGGCAATGCGGCTCGCGTTTCCGTATGCGGCGAGGCGGTTCACTAGTTGGGCGCCACGTTTCGGCTGTCAATTTGAATGTAGAGGTTCTAATAAATCAGGGGTGTCGTTAGAGCGACGACACGAGCTCCGGTAGGCAGGTAGGCGCCATCGCCAGCGCCGCCGCGTGTAACGAGACACATTTCCGGACGTATCCTTCCAATTAGTGGCGCGTTGGCGAGCCGAGCCGGGGCCCGCCGGAGCCGGCGCGCCCGGTGCCCGGTGCCCGCCGCCCGCCGCCCGGTGGTCACCCGCGCCGCGCCACCGGAGCGCCCGACCTCGTTACGCTCCCGCCTCGTTACGAGAATTGTTTGTTCGAGTATGTAAAAATGTGTTTATTTGCACGTACGCTCCGGGGTAAAAAATATATGAAAAGACCCTTTTAAGACTTTTAATGATTTCCCGGCAAAGGGAAATTGGGTTAGTTATTTTCCCCGGGGTTGCCCCTCGTTAAGTTTTAATGGGGTAGCTAGCTACGACGTAATCAAACGTACTTATTTAACTTAACGACGTTTACTGAGCCTCGTGTACTTTGTTGTCAATAGAAGTTATTAAAGGATAACTGTTAAGCTATCCCCTACAAAACATCTCTATACGTACGTAGGTAGAGTCCAGTATTCACGTAGCAAGCGTATATAATGATGCATAAGTAAATCGAGTAGGTTTTTAACATTGAGTTTTCCGAGAAAAATGCTAAGCAGCGACTAACAAGTTAGAAACAAGGTCTTCCGGCGCGGCCGGGACTGCCTGAGTCGGCGTACAGTATAGGTATAGCGCCTAATTAATCTCCAGTAAAATGTCGATGTAGCTCGTTTTGCAGGAACTCGGCTCATTAGACCGACGAGGCATGTTGATTACATTCTGCAGCGCTTATTAGCGCAAACTCTCATTAGGGGCACTATTGTTGTAATTAAACAAGAAGCATATCAGCACCGGTGGTCGAACTCGGCGCGGACCGAATTCGCCTTTATATCCGTGCAATAGCGGCCCTAAGACGCTCGAGTAGCAGCCGGCAATTGTTTTGCGCGGATTTAATTATGAACTCAATGGTAACGTACAAAGCCGAAGAATAGAATGAAGGGGAGTTCTTGTGGTGTCTGACATGATTCCATTGTTAGCGGCGTTGTAAAAAAGTGGAGGTTTGTTTTGAAGTGGTTTACGCAATTATGAGGTGGTGGTGGGCCCCGTCGACGACTTCGGCGAGTGAGTTTAATTGGACGGCCGAGGAGCGCCACCGGCGGAGGCGGGCGGAGGGTGCTTCACCTCCTTGCGCTTCTAATTGGCTCGGCTCCGCTAACAGGAGCTTTTCTCTAAAACGTACACTCATCGTCATTACTTATAATAGGCTCCCAATTCCGTCGAACACCTGCCGCTATTTCAATTTACCACAATAACTCAGATATATCGGCGTTGTTAAAGGGAAATCTCGCGTGACATTTCTGAGACAGTTTTCCCAATCGTATCGGGGACTGGAGACCTTATTAAGAGTTTTGAATCTCAATAATCGTGGTATTACTCAGATACACGTGCATTTTGTTTCGTGAATTCGAACCGTGTTGCTCACATATATATAGCATTGTAATGATTATATCCGCTTTCAGAAATAAGCAATTATCTTAAATACAATAACATATTTAATAGTTACCTAACATTACCTAATTGACGTCAAAAGTAATTTATTAGATGTAGGTACAGTGATTATACGCGACATTATCTATGTTTATTTAGAGTTTTCAACCACTTTTAATTGGGTAATCATTAATTAGGAGAGTCCAGAAAAATAACATTAATTAGTAATGTCATAAATCTGTTTAATAAAACACTTCCACTTTATATCTTAACTATATTTGACCACAACGGATCAAAGGTTAGGCAAGACACCGGCGGGACATTTCCATCTTTTTTATTTTTATTTTACTATTATAAGTTTGCGTTTGACAACTGTCTCACCTGATGTTAAGTGATGAGGTTGTCTAGGATTTAGCACGCAAACCTAGAAGGTACCTATTCACTCGCGACTTGAAGACTCCAGGGTTGTACATATCGGGAAACACAGACTCGGATTAAGTTATTATTTATTATTATTTTATTATTAATTATTATTATTATTAAAATCTGTTCGTGCTATGGGAAGACACGGTTATCAGAAGACATCGAAACAGATTGGGCGTAGACTGAAGCTCATGGTCCCACTATGTGCACGTACCTGTACCCATACTCGGTTGATTATGCAATGCTCATGTAATTTTGATAATCTGAAGGTCAATATCAGTAATGAACATCCCACAGCATTAATAATGTTGATAATAATGAGGATGGCCTTTGCACTTTACTGAGTATAATTAAAATGTTTTATTTTAACTAGATGTCGTGGGTATTGATTTCTTCTTCTTGACCTTATGCCACTCTTTGTGAGGTCTACACGAGATATTTTTCTGTTCTACTCTACTTTATCAATGGTCTCAGTGCTTACTCAGACGTACACATATCAATCTTCTTTTCTTTCTTATTTCTTAACATACTTCATACCTTCTTCAATCTCCACCTAAAAATAGTGCTGAGTAGAGGGTAGATGGATATAGATCCATCAGCCATCTAGGTACTCAGCACTATTTTATTATTACTATGTGTTTCATTCCTACTCAAGCCAATACTTATGACTCACATTATTTTCATCACCGACAGCTTTGTCTGTAAATAATTACGTTTAATTTGACATGTCATATACTTAACGCTGCGGTCAGTCAGTCTCAAATAAATTCCAATCTGTAAACATGGAACGAAAAGGAGAAAACTTCACTCAAAATGATGCAAGCTACAGGTCGCAAACAAACCGAGACGATTAAGTATCAGCTTCAGCTACTGGCCAGTCCAGAAGTGACTCCATGTTCAATAGCAGAGAGTTGGTTTTCGTAATGTCGAGCAGCGCAACTGAACGAGCGACATACCTTCGCCGTCCGGATATGAGTGGCTATTTAATTTCCGCGCTTTCAATGATCGTTTCATATTCAACCGAGCACTGATCAGCTCCTGGCAATATCCTACACGTCAACTAAACTAATAACTGTTTAGCGCCAGCTTTTGTAGGTGTTTATCGTTGAGGAAATTGGAAATATCTGTAAAGAGTTTCGTTCTAAATTTGTAACATTTCTGATTGGAGTTCGTTTATGAGAACAGTGAAATGTAACCTGGTGACCTATAAAAAAAATTATAGTAAGCTACCGTATCACGGGAGTATATGCTCAAGAAATACACAGTTGGTACTGGTATGTATACTTGATCAGTATTTTAAACTTGAATCGATTTAAATTATTTCGTAAAAACAAATCCCACTAATATTCAAAAGCTGAAAATGTGTGTTTTGCCGAACAAAACCAAATGACGAGGCCTCGGCCTTTGCGTTGGTCTTATGCTGAGTTGAGACCCATATTCATGACCCACGCAACATCACTTGATCCTCTATTTGTTTTCTTTTTTATTCTTCTTGTGTGTTTTTAACTTGTGATTGTTCTGAAATTGTAAAGTAAAGATGTTTCTTTAATATTATAAAGGCGAAAGTTTGGATGTCGTCTTTTGTTTGTTTATCGTTTGTATGTTTGTTACTTCTTCACGTTGAAACGGCTGGAATGAAGATAGCTTATACCCTGGAATAACACATAGGCTATTTTTATCCCGGAAAAATAATAGTTCCTGTGAGATAATTGAGGAAAACCGGTAGTCCACGCGGGTAGAACCGCGTGGCACATTTATATATAAAAGGTTTCTGCGGATGCAATTCATTTGTGGCAGCGGAGATGTTGATTAGGTAAACGACCGGTTCGTTTCATTGCCAGTTCTGAATGTTTAACTCCTTTCACTGAGAACTCCCAATTAATTGAGTAATTAATTAATTAGCCAGAACAGTTCGCTTGTGAGCACCAGAGCGATTGTCTGAACTGATTGTGTTGTTATTTCTATGTTCTTATTAACTGTGCTTATTAATTTCTAAAGAGTTATGGAAACCTGTGCAGTTACCAACTGACAATATAATTAACTTCTCGTTTTTATTGTTCTGTCTATTCAAATTAACGACCATATGAATAGGTAGGTAATTAATTTCTTTAGCGGCGATAATTTTGATTGTTTGTGGTACTATTGTCACAATCTGTGACATTTATCATTATAACTTGTTTTTGTAAGATTGTCTTTTGTATGTAGTACACACGGGCTAATTAGTTACTTAACTAACAGTTTTTAATGACATTCGTCATGATTTCATTAAAATTCAATGCTTATTATTTGACGGTCGTCGTGGCTCGGTATTAGGGACACTGACTTTAAAACTCCGAACCCCGGTTCGAATCTCGGCTGTGGTAATGATGAGTATAGATGTTTGCATTCGGGTCTTAGATGTTTGTGTAATGTGTTTGTGTGTATCCATTACCTTTTTTTATAGTGTATAGATCTAGCGTTTGACCACTATCTCACTTGATGGTCAGTACGATGTGGTCGAAGATGTTATCACGCTAGACCTAGAATTTTTACTGGCCCTCAAGAACTGCTGCCTGAACACACGATCTGTTTGTTGACAGTTTTTCAAACTTGAGGGTGATAGCTAGCCATGCTCGAAAGTATCCTACCACCATGCAAAAATACTTTTAATACTTACTCTGGAAAACTTTGCTAAATAAGAACACTGCGTTATTAACTATGTGATAAGTTTCGAACAGAACCCTGTGTACGTACAATATTTGCAAATATAATAAATGTACATATAATATACAACAGGTTGGTGCATCTATTTGAAACTTTGCGAAATGTTACGCCAAGCATATCTACTGTTGATCTATAGTATAGCGGCAAACCGCAACTGCTGCTGCGCTCCGTGGTTTACCCGCGCGGTGATGAGTGATGATGATGATGATGATGATAATGTAAAGTAGCTTATATATGTTAATGCGGGACCTGAAGTCTCATACAAATTATTGTTATTATATCATCATATCACCGCTTCCAACCGGTCCTTGTGGAAATCAATGGGGGAGGCCTATGTCTAGCAGTGGACGTCCTATGACTGAGATGATGATGATGATGATATCACATAACATCCAAATCCGTCCAGCCGTTTGAGCGTGAAAGAGTAACAAATATCCATACATCTATAGAAACTTTCGCGTTTATAATTTTATTAGGATAAATAGCGCGGCTCCTGAATCTCGTTCTTTATCTTTGATCTTCGGTCTTTAATCAATTATAACTCAATCACATAACAGTACAAAATCACCGTTACATATTAGTAGTCAATATACATTATTATGCAAATTAAATTATTTTATTTACAATAATTACCATAAAACTTGAATTTAAACAAAAATAAATACTTGAAACATTTATAAAAACAAAACCGTAATCGTTAAATCAAAGTATTTATATAAAATAAGATAAGATAAAAGATTGAAAACACTATTGCCATAGAATCTCAATATACATAACAACATGGTGTAACAAAGTATATAAATATAATTTCTAGGTAATAAGTTGGGCTCATTACTTGCAGCGCTCACACTTGCATGTGCGAGCTGCGCTGTTTTTGAGAATAAACCCACTTTGTATGATGTTAAATATTTTAATCATGTATTATAATATATCGGTAGAACCCCGGAGTCTTAAAGCCGCGAGTGAATAGGTACCTTCTAAGTTTGCGTGCTACACCTTAGACCGCGTCGTTACTTAACATCAGGTCAGACAGCGGTCAAACGTAAGCTTATTAGCTTAAAAAAAGAGAGGAAGTGCACACAAGTGCTACATTAGAAGAAGTGCTCCATTACTAAAAAGTGGATTAAATTACTAATTGTTCTACAATTACATTTTTTTTTTCTCAGCCATGTGCGTCCACTGCTGGACGTATGCCTCCCCCATATAGGGGGGGATTTGCCAATACTCGCCACGCTTGGCAGGCGGGTCGGCGAGCGCAGTATGATTTCCGATCCTCAGAAGGCGCTGCTGCCCACCTTCTGGTACGTTATCCCTTAGCCGACTCTTACGGCACCCACGGGAAGAGATGGGGGAGTACTATTCTAGGCCGGTACCACCACGGCCTACAATTACATTGATAGTTATCAATTAACGCAATACAATCATGTCATTGTTATGAGGCCAGTACTCAGATAAAATAACCAAGAGCGGAGGCTGTATACTCAAAGGGCCAGTATGATTAGTATCCAGTTAAGGAGAGCAATGGCCTTAATTCTGTTAATCACTTAAACTAGCTAAAATTCACTAAATTCTTCAAAATGTAATAGCTCGTATTCTATTGTCACTAAAATACAAATTCGTATAACGCTATACAACGCTATCCTATATTAGACTATAATATTCGTTTTAGTCTGCAACAAATAAGTCGTGACTTGTTTTACATAAAACTACCCGCAATTGTAATAAAAATATCTAATTTTAGTGTTATCGTTGAGTAGGTACATACTAATTTGGACTTTATCGAAACCATATAAGAACTTATCTTACTTATCTTATTTTTCAGAATTTTAATTAGTAGTTAGTAGTAGTCGTTTAGTTTAGTTGAATAAGAGAATCACTACCAATGTATGTGCTTACAGGAAAAAACACCTACCGGTTCCGGCAGGCTTTGTCCTAAATAAGTATTATAATTGTCCTAATTAATTATTATATTAATAAATTATAAGCCTAAACACCTTGAGGCACACATGTTTTATTTATACCCGATTTGTATGAAAGCCATATGACAGAGGTTACATATCGGCAGTAATATGTGACACAAACTGACATATTTACATTCGCATTTATAGGTAATATGAGTCAGTATTAATTTTTTGTGTGCTAGACTAAAATATGATTAAAATCTTATTCAAATTAGTACATTGGTATTTTTTCATACACTCCAGCATATAAATTACAAAATAATAGAAATCACATTATTTTTATACATTGTTTTGAATTAGTCATTGTAACCATGACACGTTTAATAAGTATTTAACAAATTGGGGTACATTTATTATGCACACACGACAATTGTTCAAATATTTCGAATTCCACTCTGTATATGCTTCTCATGTAGGCACTTATGAAAGATCGCTAACATTATTTTTTGTTAAAATTAGGGTTAAATTTACGTATCAATAATATAATCAAAATATTATGAAGTCACGTTTTTTTTTTATAAGTTATAAGCTTGCATTTGACCACTGTATCACCCGATGTTAAATGATGATGCGGTCTAAGATGGCTGACGCAAGCCTAGAATAACCTGAACGCAATCATCACTTAGCAACAAGTGTAGTGCTCAAGTGCACGTTTGTAATGTTTATAAACAGATAAAACAGCCAGATATGTTTTAAGAAAATAAAAAACAAGATAAAAACGTATATTTTATAACAATATTGTTATATCGGAATGTTTATTCGAATAAGCGACTGAATACACTTGCGAGACACATAATATAAACAAGACTTAAAATTTTGTCGAAATGCATCTTGTATTATTTGCTTCGCCGCGCGCTTTGTCTCTTTGGTGAGGGACGATGTGGTCGAAGATAATCATGCTAGACCTAGAATGCTCACTGGGTCTTAAGGACTGCTGTCTGAAACGCTATGTGTTTGGTGACAGTTTTCCAAATTTGATGGTGGTAGCCAGGAGGTACTCCAAAATACCCTTCCACCATGCAAAGGGGTGTACGGGGCTAATAATAGCTAAATATTTTGTCATTCTAGGTAGGTAGATAGTTCAAGAACGAAAAAATATTTTTTCAAATAACGTAATTCATAATAGCCTCCACCGTTTTTCGAAAGTCGGTTAAAAAGTTTGTAACTCTGATTATACTTGTTTTGTGACGATTCAAATTATTATTATCATTAACGTAAAATTAAAAAATAGCCATGATCACATTTTGACATATTAATATTATAAATAACTACGCCCCGCGGTTTCATCCGCGCTGTGGTTTTTAGTTGGGAAAATAAAAGTATTGTTCTTACTATTTGCCTAGTAATTATCACGTTTTTTCTCTACCTTACATAGAGACTTAACGAAAATACAAAAAAAAAATTGCCGTATTGGTCGAACCGCACTCGAGTTTAGCGCTTAACAACGAACTTGTCGTTTCATTTTCACTTAAATTGATATCTTCTGCTTCTTCTTCTTAGTCGTGCACTCTTGGCAGGGCGGTCGTGGTTACAGTGGTGGCAGGTTGGGGTGTACAGGTTACAGCAATGCAAATAATCTCATCTCATATTTGCATGTTATTATAAGTGCTTGGAAATTCATATACATATATTACCTAATCATATTATAACAATAATAAAGAAAATAAATTATCATTTAATTTAATTTCATTATTTTGAGGATACATTGTTTGTATATTGTTTGACTTTGACATAGTGTTAGCGATAACATCATCATAATCAACAAACGTGAAAGAATGGTGGTAGACCGAGTGGTCTCCCCAAAGCCCCTATCCTCTGATACTTCAGTTTACGCGTAGGTAAACTGTGTCTAAATGGACGATATTCTGTAGTAGTAGGTTCAAATCCCAATAGCAGCGGATTTTTTTCTTCAGCAATTTTTACGTAAGTTCCACTTAGCATGATGTTAATGCGACGAACCATAAAACTCAACAAAAACAAAATTAAATACATGGTAAATATGATTATTAATGTTGATACTTTTATGAGTAATACTGTCCGTGAATTCATACCGTCAAACATATATTGTGTGTAACCGTTTGGTAAGGCAGTAACACATAGGGCGCTAGGTTTATCTACAGTGGGGTGTGGGGGCTGCACCGCGTAGATACCGCACTGCTATTACCGCTATCGCCTCCGAGAGTTGCTGCAACCCTTACCAACTTCCATCTCGAGCAAACACTACGAATCTACCATAGATGCAACCCTCTTGCAATAAACGTATTCTACACTAGGTGCGCCCCGCGGTTTTACCCGCGTGGTGATGATTGATGATGATGATGCAAAGTAGCCTATATGTTAATCAAGTGTCTAAACTATCTTCATACCAAATTTCATCTAAATTGGTGTAGTCGTTTGAGCGTGAAGAGGTACATACACACATAAACAAAAACTTTCGCATTTTTAATATTAGTAGGGTGCTAAACTACATAGTAAAACAACGAATGAAATTGGAGTAAAGTTTCTGGGCTATTCTCAATAATTGATAACTTCAAAATATGGCTACTAACCTCGCAACTTAGTCTCTTTTGAATAAATAATTATTTTATCTAATCTCATACTGAAATAAAAAGAATAAAATGGATCTTGGCTTTGAACGTTTACAAATAAATGCAAACATAATATTATGTTGTATTTTTACGTAAATTTCATTATCTATTGTGCGAGATTATATGAAGTAGTGTATATGAAACTGCACATAATTTGGTCTTCTCGTGTAATGCTATAAAAAAACTTCTACGGCTCGTGTTTTTATAACTTACACTCGTGTTTTAAGAACCCTTATTATGAAACAGTTTCATAAACTTCTATTATCTCATAAGATTACTTATTTATTTTCATATGTTGTGTAGCTTTCTTTAACTAGAGCCCCTCCGAGTACCGGTGATTAAAAAGGTACATTAGAAGACTATTATCTAAAATGTAATTGGCACTACCCCAAATTAAAAAATAAGGTATTACTTATTACATAGTACAATGAAGCTTGAGTAACACGCGCCGCCGCGCCGGTGGATACGCTCAAAGTATTAAAATGATTGGACACTTTATCGGGTTCGAAGATAGGTAGATAACCTTATGTTTTGAGTGACAAACCAATTTTATTCTCGACTGCCCCTCGCCCCGCCACCCCCTCGCGCTGCGGACCGATCAGACCTTATCCAAATTGGATCTTGAATAATAAAGAATCGGGGCGATTGGATTTTATTCCTTAAATTCAATTAGCACACGAGGGTCGTGTGTGTGACTGCAGACGATAGATAGAGTCATATTATTGTATTGAAAGGGATTGTAATAATATTTGGAACGGGAAAACTGTCGTAAGTACTTGTGTAAAAAGTTACACGGCGGTATGTCTGACTGGGAGCTTAGAATAGATCATATGTTTGAGAAAATAAAGTTTCGGTTAACAAAGTTTTAAAATATTCTTTATTTATTTATTAGAATCTACAAACAGTAATTATTAAAATATATTTTCAAAGAAGTATTCCAAAACAATTGGTCCATTTAAAAAAAAAGTTACCAAAAAATGGAACCGACTTCAACATTTAAAACTGTGAAATAACTTGTCGAAGTCGGTACCATGAGCACAATATTGTGATGATAGTTACTTTTGTAAACTGTCATTTGAGTGTTGAAGTCGGTTCCATTTTTTGGTAAAAAAATTTTTTTTACCCTTTTCAGTGATGTTTGCTACTCACGGGATCAATTTGTCATTGTGTATGTGCATCGATGTCTTCAACCGCGACAATAATATCGTCGAGGTAAGTGAAGCACTTTTTAGATATTGGAGTGTAACTCAACAAGATATATACGGTCGAATTGAGTAATCTCCTTTTTTTGAAGTCGGTTTAAAAAAAGAATGCTCCTCTTTTCACAAATTAGGGCCGATTACAGTGGCGAACCGTTTGCTGTCGAGAGAGATATTAGGCCCGTGAGAACCGGGAGTTGGTCGGATTTTCTAAAACTTTTTAGAGCGCTTGGTCGATGCGGCGCGTGAGCATATTTGGTTTTACGAATCGGCTTGGAGTTCGACGGAGCAATGCTGCCAGCATTATGGGATACGCTGCAAGCTAGTTGGTTACCTATTACCTATCTTAATATACAAACCTTTTCATTTAAAATGTGTTACATTTATTATAAACATAGTTCTGCGCCAAGTGAATGTGTTCGAAGGGTCTTTTTTGTATTGTCGTTGTGGTTTGTAAATGGAGTAAAATAAACAATAAAAGATTTTCTAGGCACAGGCCCGACAGACATAATATAATGTGCGCAGGCGGTTTTGTTAAAATGCACTGGAGAAAAGGAACTGTGAAATTCATTCTCTCAGCGACCACACCATGAATGATATGTATCATCTACCGTCGAACAACATGTTTATAAACTTGAGCGGATTATACTTGCATGTAGGTTGATATTTCCAAAATAGTTTTTATATGCAAAATAATCTTTGGTGAAACTTAATGGAGATTTCATTTTAATTTAAGCTTTTGTAACCTTATCCACATATTAGATTATAAATTTACATATGAGATTTTTGTATCATTTTGTCAATATAAATAGCTATTAACTTAAAATGAGCCAATCATACTTCATTATTTGCATAATGCATCACAAATCAGCGTTCAGATTACCTCCCTACATCATTAGCGCGCGCAATTAAATACAATGTCGTATTTAATAGAGCTGGGACATTTATACGGGTTTGTGGATTAAGGTGTACACATAACATGACGGTTGTTGTAGCTCAGTGATCAACTGAGCAGTGACACTGGCTTTACAACCCCGTACCTGGGGTCGAATCCCGGCGAATGTGTCCATGCCTCCCGCGACACAATATCCTAGGGTGTGAGTGTGAATGCGTTTGTTTGCTATATGTAAGTTAATTAAGCAGAAAAATATTTAAGTGGAAGTTAACTCTTGTACTGTTCCCTAAGCTTTGCAAGCGCGCTCTTTAATTTCGATGCTTGCTGAAGTATGCCTTAAGCTATGAATAGAATTGCAAGGTAGTAGGGCAAATTATCACCAATATCAGCCTGGCTACTTAGTAGTACCCGCCTGGCTACTTACGAGTAACCCCCTGAATCTTACTACCCTAAAAATTTAAAATATGTCAACAGGCTGAGACCGCACTGTCTTTGAGTGCCAATCAACACAATCAGCCACATTATTGGTCTAAGATACGGCTTAAAAAATATATCCCCTCATCTGTTATTTAATTATGAGAAGGCTTAAATGTTAGATAATATGTAGAGGGATAAATTGCACATGGGTTGCCGAGCCAAGCCCGGGCCTGTGCTGTCAAATAACCCAATAATTATAAAAATCTCTCTGCGTCCTTGTCTTTCACGTTGAGTAGCGCGCGCAATGCTTCTCTGTCACTCTCACTACTCGCGCTTCAGTCTGAACTTTAAAAAAATCTAAGCATACATGAACATGACACAGTTTTAAATAGCCAACCTAATACTGTTGGATAGGCAATAAAAAAAGCCTTAATTTTTAAATCCAGTCAAATAACACTGTTTAATATTGAAGTTAATATTATTGAACAGTATAGTTCCGGGATGTCGCTAGGCAACCCATGTGTAATGTATCAATCTACGTATAAATAACATTTAAGCAAAGTCACAAGTAAATAACAGATGAGAGGATACATTTCTTAGAGCCGTATCTCGTACTATATACTTCGAGCGCGACAACAAAGACAACGGTAAAAACACCATCATTTTCATGCAAATATTTTCGAGTTATAAGGAAACACTGAGAAAGACAGTCAAGCACCGAAAATCTAAATAAAAATGTCGCTTGTTTTGGTCCTCACACTAAAATATGTGTACAATCCACTCAAATTATGGATTTAAATCTTAATGGTTTATTAATATTAATATTTCGGTAGCGTATCTCGAAAGATTCTATCATTTAAATTCCTTTTCTACTAGTTGGTGGGTAGATTTTTAATTTACCGATACTGCCTACGATCAATATGGTTTAAAATTGACACATCGCCGGCCCTGGTTCCATTAGAACTGAATGTGTTAATAAAATAAATTGCGATATTATCGCTGCCACGTTTGACATAAACATCGAATTCTACTTAAAGTAATGGAAACGATTTAATGCCTCGGAATCAGGCCGTCCGATAACAGCTTCGTTTCGCTTCATACCTTATTATATCCTCACAAATAGATATTGGAATACATTATATCTATTATACTAAGTGGTAGGTGGGTTGACTAAGTGCTAAGTGGGTTCACTAAGTGGTAGGTAGGCTGACTAAGTAGTAAAGTGGTAGCTACCACAAAAGTCTCTCTCGTATACAAATGTGACATCTTGGTCACCGAAAAAGCAGATATTCTCCCCCAAAGCAGTAAAGTGCGAGCTGTTTCTTCATAGCTCGCTGTGTGACTCTGAGCTTGCCTAGAAGGTCCATAGGTGCTAGATATAGAACCACTGCTCTTCGCTTTCAGGCATTGTAGAGTTTTGGACGAGAAGACCTCGCGGAGTTTCCCGAATATATAATTATGCGCATATTAGGTACATCGATTCCGCGAACCCGTCGGCAGCAGGACCTTTTCATGGAAAGATGGTGCAAATATAAAAGAAAAGAGAAATGAGATTTTGTTGAAAAACCCTTGATATGTATTGTATACTGCTTTCGTACAAGTCCGTCTTAGCTGACCTCTTATAAAATGTTACCAGCGTAAATTCCAATATCTCTAATTTAATGCGTATGCATAATTTAATTATTTATGATTTATTAGAAATGTGAGAAATGATAAATTTCGATCAGGCGTGCAGCGCGTATCAGCCATCTAACAGCGCGTGCGATTATGATCCTTCTATCAACAACACTACCTTTGATATTTGTGTTTGCATGAAGTGGCTCGGTTAGCTTACGAATAGGCCTTAATTTATTTGTATATTAGAACAAATGAATGTTTTGCATGTGTATAATGTTACATCGCAAATTGTTACCACATGTTTGTACTTGGAGACATCACATTACTTACGCACTTTTGTTATCCATTTAACACAACACCATAAACACATGGCAATCATCAAGAGCGCGGGAGAAAAAACGCGCAAAAATATCCGCTTGTCACTTTTGTATTTTATTCACTCATAATTTATAATTAATTGACATTTGCTCGCTGACATATGATATAATTGCGTTTGGAGCGGAGTCATAGGACTCGGAGTCACATGGGAAGTTACCCTTTTTTAAATCCTAAAGTGTGGTCTATACGAGCAGGTAGATGATAGCAAACAAAAGACGAGCTGAATGATGAGTGTTACCAAGTGTTACCAAACAAAAGACGAGCTATATGATGAGTGTTACCAAGTGTTACCAAACAAAAGACGAGCTATAATGATGAGTGTTACCAAGTGTTAACAAACAAAAGAGCTATATGATGAGTGTTACAAGAAGAAAGTTGGAAGCGATGATAGCTTGAGGATGGTGAATGTCGACCGTCACATTGAGCTTTCAGGGAAGGTTATGTTAGGCTACGTCCACGTCGCTATCGAATATACATCATACGCGGGAGGCATAGACACACACACATCCAAGACCCGAAAACAGACGTCACAGAAATATTTGCCCGAGCCGGGATTCGTATCCGGGTCGCGAAATCAGTGTCACTGAGCATGAGTCACGACGAACATGGTGAACGGGATATTTTCTAGTGCTCCACTGGGTAGCTACCACCCTGAAGTTTGAATATCAGTCCCATAAGGCTTTGTGGGTTCCAGCAGCTGGCAATGAATATTATACAAAGTTTTTTAATTTTTTATATTTGTTTTTTACATCATTTTTTAAAATTTTATTCATATCACAGTATGCTTACGATAAATATGAGCTTGGATGTTTTGGAAATGCTTTTACAGTAGGCAGCAATTGATATGGCGTAGGTATCTATTTATAATTCGCGTGACAATCAAAGTGCACACGTTTTCGGCATCGTTCCTAAATTGAGTGTCCGTCAAATCGCGCTTCCGCTCGCTGGGAGAGAGCCCGTCCCGCTCACACTATCGCTCTCCCGCTCACACTCGGGCCCACCCAGTAGTGCACTCGCGTGATGTTACTTAATTAAACTTTAAGCTTAAGGCAAATTTAATTTCCGGACAAGCTCAAAGGGATTATGTTTCTCTTATTTTTTTATTCCTACCAAACAACCGTGCTTAATCAGACTTTAGTGAAGCTTTCTCAATTTATCTCATGTGAGTTGGCGTATTGAATTTTGCAATCAAGAAAGATGAAAGCGATTACTTTTTTGTTTACGAGTCATCGTAAAAAATGACTTATTTAATTGCCTCATCAGAATCTGCCTACGTGAAAAGTTAAGTTAATTTGTATAAATGAGATATGCAGAAATGAGGCTTAATGACACTGCAATGGCCATAAAATGAGGGTTGGTATGTTTGGCAACAACAAGCGGGTAGATGGATACTCCGATCAGTAAGCGAGTGTTGTGAAGCGGTGGCGTGCGGCGCAACCTTAAAAGCAATATCCGGCGCCGCGCGCGCCGTCCGGAAATGAACCGGAAACGGTGGTGTATTAAGCCGCAGGTACCAGCCCTTCAATTTATAAACGCTCGCGGCGCACTCGCTGCCTCCTCGATCCAGGTCTCTCCTGGCTGCTCGCCTTTCGCAGATATCCGGACCGGTTAATTTGTAACTTGCACTCCACTTGCTGAAATAGAAACATAACATTCACCTGGCTTTAACTCACACCTGCGTTATTTACAAAGTACACAATACTGTAAATGTATACGGCTCATTCAAAACATTGGGCGGGGACAATATCTAAAATTACATTTTCTCGGCCTGAACTAACAGAGAAATGAAATAAAGTCCGCAAACAAAAGTTTTGCAAATCCAATATGATTTGGCGCGTCGGTAAACATCGGCAGCGTCCCGGTGATATCGCGAACGAATAACATTAAACTTTGTATGGATTGAATGTAGAAAACCAATTTCGGTGCTCGGCGAGTGCGAGCCGATGGGATGAGGGTGTCAGAACGCTTTGACAGCTCTCTGATTGAAAAATACGGAAGCCTGTTTATGGAGCAAGTGAGCTCCTGGAATGCGAGTCAGCTCCGATCTCGACGTGTCCGGAACTTCCATAATGCACAATAACCAATAAAAAGTTATTCTTTAAAAATAAATAATATTTTTATATTTGTATTTTATACGGATCTTACCTATATGTATATCAACTATGTCATATTTTATTTGTTAAGAAAATAAGAATACGCAGTCTTTGTTACGTACTCGTATTCAATGGGTACACAAAGAAGTGTCTCGATTGAATGGAGTACTGGATAATGTCCCACAGGAAGACGGCCATCTTCCCACAGCACCGAACCGATTCGAAGCGCGTCATACCTACGTACTCCACCCTACCCAGTCTCACATCCTATAAGGTCAGATTGAAATCATACAATTAAGGATTTATTTATCTTAAAAAATAACACTATCAATTTTCACATGGCTGTCAAAACCACTACTTTATACTTTTGCCGAAACTGTTATCATTAGCGACATCTCAACGCGAAGTACCCACCATTAGCACATTGTTGAAAAACTTTGGTGTAAAATGGTTGCTCTGTCTGCTTTTAGAATCTCTGACGTATACGCGAGCTCAGAATACATGAATTTATTAAATGTATTTTAATAATATACTATATGAGACTCATCCACTATTCACATGCCAGTTTGAAGATAAACGATGCAAGAAATATGCAAGTTATGAAAATATTCTGTAAATAACGCTGGAGCGAGACTTACGAGCTTTCCGTCAATATTTCACAAATGTTGACACGAACGCTTTGCGTCTAAATTCTCCTGGATATAGCAAAAGCAAGTCACAGGTTATGTGATTGAAGTGAATAATCAGAGCGCCAGGGCGAGTCTGTGATAATTGTAAGATCGACGATTCATTTAAAACGATGAAGTTTAAACCTTTGCAAGATTACCAGCCGGCTCGTTCGGGGATTACACAGAGATATAACTGAGACGTTTATTGAAATACTTTGAGAAACTTTTATTAAACTCTATATCTTATCAAACGTACAAATCGGTTAGAGCAGGAAATATCATTACTGGAAAGCTTCCAAAAGGGAAACCAAACTTCATGGTAAAGATATCGTCAAATATAAAGCGCTATAAAAAAAGTAATATCATAAAATTACTTCGGAGATTCGCCTACGTGTGCACGAGCATATGTTAACAAATAATTATTTGCGGTGGGCGAAGAGTGAATGCCTGTACATCATTTTAAAATTGGTTGAGGACAAGATTGGTGATGAGAATTTAATATTAAAATCAACTCTCGGCGAGCTAGCCGCGGTAATAAAGGTATTTATAATAAATTAAGGTACCTATTGTACGCGACGTACTACCCGAGTAATGTGCATGCATTTAAATTACACTCAAGTGCGGTGGAGCGCTGGTGTGCGGAGTTGTGCGAGGGGGGGAGGGGAGGGCGAGGGGAGCTGCATAGCGCGAGCTAGATTAGCTTCATGTAAAATTGTGTGATTCGATGACGCATTGCACGTCATCGAAAATTGGGGTAATCTCTGGATTTACTGAACCGATTTTGATATTTCTATTACCAATAATAAGTCACGTTACTTGTGAATGTCATATAGGCTCATCATCATCATCATCATCATCACGCAGGTGAAACCGTGAGACGCAGCTAGTTTTAAGCTTGGCCGTAATTCTTCTAATCACTTGAAATACCTAACATTCAGGTAGGAAAAAATTCACTAAAGTTTTTCAAAATGAAATAGCTTGTATTCTATTTACACTTAAATTCAAATTCGTGTAACTCCATACAACGATATCTCTAGTATTAGACGAGTTTTATTCAATTGCTGGCTAATTGCGGGTAGTTTTATGCGCCACCAAAGTGGCGACTTATTTTGCCTAAAACTTCCCGCAATTATAATAAAATGATACATTTCAGTGTTGTTATTGATAGGTGTCATACTAATTTGTACTTTATCATAACCACACAAGAACTTATCCTAATATGTACTAACATCCTGGAAAATGAGATGATTTACGAGAATGTTAGTATAGGTAGTTCAGTTGAATAGGAGAATCATTACCAATATCATATGATCACCGGTTTGTCTGTCATCCTTGTCGGTGGAAGACATAAATGCTGTGATGACGTTTCGAAGTGTCAGTTTCTAGTCTTTTCTACCCCATCGGCTGTGCGATCGTATACATGTAGCATTATGTTCTGCTCACTGCTATATTACTTAGCTAATTTGTTAAGCTATCAATGGCTTTCTCTATTCTACGTCTCTCGATCTCTTCGTTTCTGATTAGATCTCATAAAAGAACGCGAGTATGCTCTCTCCATAGCTTATCGTGGTACATTCTAGACAACGTCATCACTTAACATCAGGTGAGGCAGTTGTCAAACACAAGTTTATAATAAGTAAAAAAATAATAATTATGGGGTTCATTTTTTTTCGTTCATTTCATAAGCAACTGTTTGATAAAAATTATTGTTATATAGTTGTATACACATGTTTGTTTTGGTTTTATAGGTAGAACTCATGTTTAAGTAACAGTAGCAGTGAAAATAGAATCTATAGCAGCCTCGTTTTAATCCACAGCGTAGAATTAAAACGTTAGCCATCTCGGATTTCTTTCGAAAGCGGTAGTACGAGACTCCATTGTGCTCGATTGAATCGCGTCTTAATTACAAAACGGGTGAATATTTAATTGAAAAGTTTCCGCACGCGAGTAATTCCTTATTCCATGTATACGAGATTGAGTCAGTCGATTCCTCTTTTCTGCGAAGCCGTCGACATTCGACAAGGGTTTTTAATTGAACGCCAGCCCATTGTGCTCGTTAAACCGATTCTGAGTTAATCACCGAGTTTTTCGTTCGGCGTAATGGAAGAAAGTAATTATCAATTAACTGGTCGGTAATGGATTGCGGCCGCTTATCCGCCAGCTTATCTCGACGGCTAACGACCCACTCCCCAGGTTTATCTTTCCAATAATGATTTTAAAATCATCAATCATTCGCACAGTTCAGAACGTTAACAGGCGATGTGCGATACAAAAAGGTGCACGTAAAAATTTGCCTACAGTCATATCTTAAGATAAAAGTCAATATTTGGATTGGGTCTTGATTGGAGAATAACAATTAAATATATCCTAATTTGGCCGTGGTGGTACCGGCCTAGAATAGTACTCCCCCATCTCTTCCCGTGGGTGCCGTAAGAGGCGGCTAAGGGATCACATACCAGAAGGTGGGCAGCAGCGCCTTCTGAGGATCGGAAATCATACTGCGCTCGCCAACCCGCCTGCCAAGCGTGGCGAGTATTGGCAAATCCCCCCTATATGGGGGAGGCATATGTCCAGCAGTGGACGCACATGGCTGAGAGTAGTAGTATATCCTAATTGGAATACTACAGCTGATCCCATATCTTCAGCAACATTTGGTCGAAGATGCAATCAAGCCAGAGCTAGAATAATGAGTAGCTCTCAAAGACTGCCTTATCACACCGAGTGTTTGGAGACTGATTTTCAAACTACAGGAAAGTTGCCTTGTAAAGTATCCTACCATGCTGTGGGTCTGATAACATCGTTGACAATACGGAAAGCTCCGGTACAGCGACTGTCAGGTGGACAGTCGACATGTGACACACCGAAAGTTACAATATTAAATTTTCAAAATTATATGCTATGTTGACGGCCGTTGAGCTAAACATAAGATGAATTAATGCTATTATCAGAATGAATGCGCCATGTTCATGGCGAAAACAAATAAAACCCATTGTAAATTTCTCAATAGTAACTTTAATTCTTGTATTAGTGACCATATCTGCATAAAAACTTGTATGAGCCAGCTATTATCAAATTGTACGACGAGTGGGAAGTGGGTAAATATTTTTAGTGAGGTGCGAAGTAGTTTTGTATGTGTTAATGGCGAGTTAGTATAGTGAAAACGAGAAGCAGGGACGGCGCAGGGACGGCGCAGGGACGGCGCAGTGACGTGACGATATTGTGCCGTGAATTAGCATTGTAAATGCAATCACAGGTGTCAGCCGCCATTCGCTCATCGAATTTATGCGCAGCCCGCTCCAACACTACGAATATAACAATTTATTGTCTATAAATAACGATTACCTCCTCGTGTCTAATGAAGCCATTAAATTGCGCGTTCACTTCAGACGTTTCAGCTGTGATACAATGACACAATTATTAATTCTCAGAATTTAATTAACGACCGGCGCCGATTTTATGCTTTCAAATTTAAATTAAGGTAATGAAGTTTATTTTTAAGCTAACATATAATTTAATGAGCAGCAAAAAATATATCGAATTACCGCGCGCAATATATTATGCCTGCCAATCAATCGGAATAATGTTTCGTTGTAGAACCGGATTCAGCGATCGTGTGTACAACACACTCATTAAGCGGATTAAGCATGTAAGAAACCAATTAAGGTATTATAACCCGTCAGTGTGTATAGGCTGTAAGCTGTCGGTGTGCTCGGCGAGCACTATTAAATCTCATTAAAATAGCCAGCCGACAATCGCAAACACTTATTTACGGCAACCGACGCAAGTTATTGCGGCTAAAGTCAACGTAACAACGCCGCAATAAGCGTTGTTCGTTGACCGTTAATTAAGGTGTATTATCGCTGAATCTATCGCGACAAGTCGGCGGCAATAATTATGGTTGAAATGAACAAAGAACGGGCCATGTCGGCGACTCAAGTCTCACACAGACTACTTAGTCTGTGTGAGACTAAGTAGTATATTTTGTTTAGTATCAATGTTGTGAACTATGGAAGCAAATGTATAGCGAATCTATTGCTAAATCAAACTAATTAAGGCTTCACCATTGACTAAATGGAAAATTTTGAGTCTTATTATGTTTTCTTTTTAATTTCCCCAAAAACTTTACAAAAATACCACGTATGAGTTAATACAGATAGAACAAAATTTGATTTTTAGCTGATTATTTAGTGAAAAAACATTTATATACTTATAACTTTAAAATGTCTAATATATAACTTTAAAATGTCTTAAAATGTGATAAGAATATTATTTTTTGAGCACATAGATCATGTGTAAAGTATATTTTGTAATATTTGTAATCGATACGCATCAGATTTGTCCTGCCTCTTCGGCCGGTAAACACGCGAGCCTCTGTTATAGCATCTGTGCGCGGCGCCTCTAAAAACTTAAAGTTGTTTGAACCACAGGACAAACCATTCTTTGATAGTCAATATTAATTACTACTTAACAGTAATCAAATGATCAATTATTTAGGCTATGTTACAAACCTGTGCAGTACAAAGTAAAATTGCTAAAGGTGTGAATGTGGTTGTAACTATTAGACGGAATCCTCCAACTTATTACGTGAGCAATTCCCGTGTTTTATACATTCATACTATGCGTATTACATCATATACGCCAAACAAATTTTTTTACTTAAAAATGGAACCGACTTCAATACTCCAAAATGTCAAATAACTTGTTGAAGTCGGTACCATGATAGTTCAAATGTAACCATTATCAAAATATTGTGCGCGTGATACCGACTACGACAAGTTATTTCACAATTTTAAGTTTTGATGACGGTTCCATTTTTTGCTAAACTTTTCACCCCTTTTCACTTTTTTCACACCTTTGCTTTTGCACTCACGGGATCAAGAGTCATTGTGTATGTTCACCGATTTCTGCACCCTCAATAGGGAAGTCATCCAGATAGATGTAACACTTTTCAGTTATCGGACTGTAACTCAAAAACTGCTTGACCGATTTTGATTAAATTAAATGGGATCACACAGGAAGCATCAGCTTTCAAGTAAAAAAAGAATCACCAAAATCGGTTTACCCAGTCAAAAGTTCTGAGGGAAAAACAAAATAAAGGTGTATTGAGAACCTCCTCCTTTTTTGAAGTTATTAAATGGCATGTACTTATGCATGTACATACGTTGCAGCTGCGCGTGCGCATAACGCCATGGTTTGTTACTGCAGGGTGACTCTATGACCCCACCACTTCGAAGTTTATAGTTGCACGTGAGTTGAATTCCTACTACCACTTTGACCTAACGGTCAAGTCATGCACCCTGTTAGTAATTGCTAACGTAACACTTGGCCAAACACTGAACATCATTGTTTCAATCTTCTTATTCGCTGTCGACGACGTAGTTTAGATTCATCTGGATTTAACAGTGACATAAATACATTGATTTCCAGTAGTTTCGGTTTCCACTGGTGACAAACGAGAAAAGACTCCAGTTTAATGCAAATAGAGTTTTTTTTTTAAGTTAAAATTTACCATCATTCAACCACTTATATAAATAAATTCCTTAAACTTAACTCATATATTCCCCAATAATTTTTTTTATCAGTGGTAACAAATGGAAATGCACGAGAAAAAAAGGAAAACGTGTTGTGGCGAACTCGTCTGACGTGGGATAAGGGCGTAAGGAAGAACAACAGGTAGGACACAGTGTCTTTCAGGGAAAAGTTATCAACCCCGCTTATTAAAAAAATATGTTAAAATGATATCTAATTTTTTATTTTTTCATCGTGCAAATGCCTTTATTATAATAAAACACTAATAACTAATTACAATTCTGCAGCTACTACAATAACATTTGAGCAATCCACTAGCTATTGGTAGCCTATAGATAACTCAAATGTTCTAACCCGCTACCGGCCGGCAGCGTATATATATCTAAGTGATTCTAATCTGACAAATCAAAACATGTGAGAGCTGAACATAATAATTCAACATTCAGTTTCACAACTAACTTTTTTTTTTATAATATGGGACAACATTTACACAAAGTCTTCAGGTCCCAAACTAGGCAGAGCCTGTGCTATGGTAACCTGATGACTGATATATACTTATATACATATACACACCCAGACACAGGTCAAACAGACATGTTCATGCACACAAATGTTTGACCTGTCCGGGAATCGAACCCGGGACCAGCGGCTCAGAAGGCAGAGTGCTACCAACTGCGCCAACCGGCCAGACTCCAACTACTACTGGGTTTTGTATATTATGTCTTATCTTCTTATGTTATGGTTTCTACGGCTTTGTATCACAACACTGAAGGTTTCGACTTGATTTGTATCTGTCTGTACTAAGCTAATTGATACTACGAAGATTCTGTCTAATTTGTAAGTTTTATTTGATTCCGATCCCCCAAGTGCAAATGAAAACTGACAAACAGACATTGTAACCCAACAGAGTTGCGGTTCAAGTTCCACAATAAACAAAGTAAGAACGAAGTCATACCGATAAATTCGAATACAAAACAGTATTTAAATCTGTACCTGTCGCTATGAATAAAGAACCGTAATGGAATTACATTGAGAAACATTGAATAATACGCGAATAATCGTAGATAGGATCAAATCGGGCACGCAATGTCGCGAGGCAATAAAGGTAATGTAGCCAAGGTATTTGCCAATATCTCCACGAGTGGCCCTCCCAGATATCTTGAGATTGTACTCCCCTACATAAAAATTGTTCCGGAATAGAGATACTGCCCGGATAAATATTCAATTTCACTACGGACGAAAAAGATTTGATACCTTTGGTACTCGCACCGACCAGGTTTATTGGATGATGGCTTTTGGAGTCGTGTGGATAATCGTATTCATAGTTTTTTCGCCAAAATATAGATGAGCTTTTTGTTGAAAATGCTTTGTGCGGCCTCGGTGACCTTACCTCTATCTAAATCCAATCAGAGTATTTTTTGTCAAACAAAATGTTGTGGGATATGTTATTTCTTATCCGCGAAACCGTTTTGACAAAATGTAGTTTCGTTCGAGCTCATAATGTATTTCATGAATAATTTATGGATGGTACATGTTTTGATCATAAATATAATATTATTTATACAAACAAGATACCGCTTCTACAATTCTTGTATAAACGTATGACAAAACATCGAACTAAAGGATACATTTAAAAAATGCCTCGAATGGTAAAAGCCAATTTTATTAGAAACGGATACAGTCCAAAAGGGCAATTACAGTAATGTCCACTCGGCTATCAGTCATAGCCCGCGCGGCGTATCCACCAGTCTCGACCCTCGAACGACATGTAGATGAAAAGGGCAGCTGAATCTAATACAATCGGGAAAGCGATACGAGTTTTCAAGCTAGGGTTGACGAATAAATCTTAGGAATTATTTTTTACCTGTTATAATAATTTCAATTCTATTGCTACAGTGGAATACGTTCAATATTCCGCATTTTTAGATGTAATTTATTTTATTTTACAATTTGAAAAGCTATTGCTTCCTTCTTACAATGTTAAAAGGAGCTGTTATCGCAATGACAACAATGCAATCAAGTAGGTAAAAATACGTTCCGCATTACGAGACTATTACTTATGTATATATTAAGTTACAAAATATATATACCAGTGTAACATCGACACTTTTTTTATTTGAGCTTGTGAACTATGGCGAGTTTCGTGCATTATTATTTTCTATAACCGGCTATTTTTTATACTTGAGTGAAATTGCTGCTGGTTTTTTTAAAACTTTATTTTATGTAGTATTAATATTGTATATAACAGCAAAACATATGGATTACTCTTTCGCTCGAATCACCTTAACTGCGGTACCTAGTTTAAATTTAAAAACACTGAATGATTTATTCTCTATAAATGTTTAGCATCCTATGTAGCCATTCCAGTGCAAGAATAGTCAGGTGAAAACAACTTCACCGTTATACCCCTTTGGTATCACGCTGATAGCTACGAGGAAGTAGTTAAAGAGGAATGTAAAGTTTTATTGCGTTCCGTGATACGGCGTGCACAAAGTATTGCATTGGTAGCAAGTGGCAGCCCTAGCCGCGCGGGCCGGCGCGGGGCGGGGCGGCGCGGGGCGGCGGGGCCGGTATTGAATGAGATTGCTTCTTACTTCGGCAAATGGATCACGTAGTGGATGAGATGTCACAGTGTTTTAAGATCCCAATTCGAACGATTCGTTAGATAGTTATTGGCTCTGCGCGATATAGATCTTTATTGTATCGTCATATTATTTGTATTGGATTAGTTGACATTAGTTTGAGGGTATACAGACAATCAGTCTATACTTTTAGTTAAGGCTTTACCATTTGCTAAACAGGCAATTTTGAATCTATTCAGCTAATTTTGTAGGAAGTCCTCCTTGTGAGAACAGTTTTTTTATTTTTTTAAATTTCTTTTTTAGTCGCACTCAGACCCATGAACAAGTGTTCATGAAGGTTAATTTTCTGATTGGACAAAATTTTATTTCATTTGCTACTTTATTAGTTACAAAATTTTTTCGAGTGACCATATCTATCTTTAATCGTAAATTCTCGCGGTAATGATAAACGCGCATGAACTGTTTCTTACACTAGAAAAAAAGGAAATTGAAAAGTCTAAAAACGTGATTAATAATATTTTTTTTGATCCAGTAAGTCATGTGTAATGTATATATTCGACATCAACACGCGTCAGGATTTGTCCCGCCCTCTCTGCCTGTGAACACCCAGCGTGAAGGTGCAACATACATAAACGACAGACAAACTTTCGCCTTTACAATATTAGTGTGATGTCTCTAATCTCATCCATATAAAAGCTATTCAAACAATTTAGATGTATAAAGTATCTATTACGTAATCAAGTAGATACATTCGCACCCAGTAATTGGGAAATTCCCGAACCGGGCCGCCACCGCCGCGCGCCGCGTCGTCGGCGGTGGGCGGGCGCTGAAAAACAATTTCACGCCAAATCTTAGCTTCTGTTTTCCTATTTCCTTTTTATTTATCTTTTAGTCTTTCCTTTTCTCGGGAATCAATTTCACGGATGAGCGTCGCGATGATCTCAGCTCAAAAAGCGCGAGGGATCGAATTCGAGTTCACATGCCGCGTGCAGCGGCCGACGAGCGTCCGGCGCGGGTCCGGCACACGGACGGGAGCAGTCCGAGCCGGGCGCTCATCACCCGGGTGACGCAACGCCGCGTCTCGATAATAAGCTTCCTGCTCGGTGCTCCTTGTGATTGGATGGGTTATGCGTGTGTTATCTGGGTGTGCTGCTTGCGATTATATCTAACCAATTTTCTTTTACACGATTTCGTAAACGCGTTAGCTTCTTTTCAATCCGCTTCTCGTTTCAGCAAAAATATCATATAATGTACTAGACAATGTGAGTGTTATACAGAAAGTAATTTACTCTATGGAAGTTAAGTAGTGAATAACAGTGATTGTTTTGGCGCCGACCCAGATGGCGATGCGCATATTGCTGACGTGTATCGCCTGAAGTGCTCTCCGTGCCCGTTTTATTTAAATGAGTATTTTAAGTTACAGTTTCATGTGTGGATCTTATTTATTTGCTTGTTTATTTAGTCCAAATGTAATTTCGTTTTTCTAAATTAAGTGGTTACCAATAATGGTTGGGACGTGAATAGTCGTACGGGACGGAAGGAGCGCGGGACTCCAGAAGGCACGTTTCAAAATTGTCGGTCCCAGTCGCTGGCGTTCCGTCGGAATTGACAATTTTACGGGCGGTTTATTTCCGGACACCGAACTTCCTTGGTCAGGGCGAGCACCCCTCCGCCTCCCGGTTCCACAACCCCTTCGTTTAGCGCTGTTTGTCCGCACTAATGTCATCTATTACAGCCGCTAAGTAAACTTCACATTCTACATATAATTTTATACGTTACTGAAAATGCTAGTTTTAACAAAAGCGGTGTGAAAACACATTTATTTGCGAGCAGTCACTGAAATACATTAACAAGACGGTAGCTATCTACATAAAATTTACATTGTATGTAAGTATCTTAAGCGAAAGCTTCCCACTTAAAAGCTCTACAAATGCACTGAAAGCTCTTTCGCGCACTAATCCCAAACCTTTTAGCTGCAATCAAAAGCCCCGAGCGCCGGCGCGGGCCACCGACTGATGCTTGTGGAAGCGCCTAGGAATTTAATTTACATTTTTAATTAAGTTAAATTTTGTTCGGAAAGCTTTCACGGAATAGGAGTTTTCTTGATTAGAGTTCAGTTCGGCCTGAAGTTTGAGATTGATTAGTGGAGCTTTAATTGCTCTCTCTCGGTGAATAATGAATTCGATCACCGAGAAGTCAAAGGGTGTCTAACGGGTTATTTAAACTTTGTTACTTAAGCGAACGTCATCAAAATATATTTTATATCAATGTACAAGTAATGTAACACTCTGTGCGCAACTTGCACTGAAACGATAATTTATTTATCAAATTCAGCAAGTTGGGTATGTCCATATTTGCTTAGCGTGATGTTTGCCCAGGGCCGGCGCTACGTAATTGATGGAGGGGTGAAGTTTAACCTAATGCTGCTTAATTGATCGCGTTGATACCAACGCAATAATGGAGATACGAACGATAGCCACCGCCAGCGACCCTACCTCGATAGTGCCTAAATGGGTTTCTAGCGGGCACCCCTAATTACTCGAATACTTTATTTTAATGGACTACTCTCGTTCCATTAGTGGTGCATCAGTCGGAGAGGTGTACTGATCCACCGAGGCTTATGAGTAGCTGTTCAATTTATGTAGCTTTTGACATTATCACGCGTTCTTTCGTGTTATGAACCGAAGTAACGGGCGCTTGTAAATCGGAAAAGGCACAAAGGAACCCCGCTAAAAGCGAATAAATAAGAGACTACAGCGCAGTACTCTCTCCGAGAACAAGTCGAGGGCCGGTGAGGTACGATTTGACGTGGAATATTTTATCCGGGACTGCGTTGCTCGCCATCCATTCCACTTATCCCGGTGCTCCGTTGAATTTTTGACACGTCGTCGGAGGTACCTACTGTCCTCTCTGCGGCAGGTTTAGTGTGGATCGGCCCTTTAAATTCGCATTATCCGGGGATCGTTCGTCACTCTGGCTTAACACGAAGCGACGGGTCACTGCGGGGACTTGGCGCCATTGTCCTGTGATCTGCACTGAGCCGAAATTTATAATGTTATTTATGTAGTAAGTTATATTAAGTAATATAAAAATACTAAGAAATGGAACCGGCTTCAACACTCAAAAGTGTGAAATTACGTATTGAAGGTAGGTACCATGATAGTTCAAAAGTAACTCTTATCAAAATATTGTGCGCATGGTACCGAGTTCGACAAGTTATTTCATACTTTTGAGTATTGAATTAGGTTCCATTTTTTTGGTAAACATTTTTTTTGACGCTTTCACCTTTGCTACTTACGGGATAAATAATTCATGTCATCGTGTGTGTTTACCGATTTCTCCACCGTCAATAAGAAAGTCATCCAGATAGACGTAACAGTTTTCAGTTATCGGAGTTTAACTCAAAAACCACTCGACCGATTTTATAAAATTTAAAAATGGAACCACATGGAAGCACCAGCTTTCAAACAAATAGAATCATCAAAATCGATTTACCCAGTCGAAAATTTTGAGGTATAACAAACATAAAAAAATACAGTTGAATGGAGAACCTCTTCCTTTTTATTAAAGTCACTTTAAAAATATTGATGTAGACACCACAATCTCTCCGCGCTAAGAGGTATGACAACGATTGCTGCTGAGATTGCAATGGAAATCGTGACTGGTTTCAACTTGGAGTAAAGTTAATTTTCCAGGTTAAGCGTAATCTCCTTCCGTCATTGATCGCCTGGGCGAGCACAGCTGTTCGTCCGTCCGCCAGTCTGACCGAATCCGGCGCACAGCAATCCATATTAGATGTGCTCGTTCTCTCATATCCATTCTGAGATGTTCATATTTTATTGGGGCCAATAAAACGGATTCATGAATATGAGAAATGCATACCGTATACCGTATTTATGGATGGAGGCGCGCCGCCGCCGCCGCCCCCGCCGCCCGCCGCCCGCCGCGGAAATGTCGCGAGTAATTTGATAGCCGCCTTTGTATCAGGTGCTGATGGGAATTTCGATGTGGTTATAAAAAAAAATTATTCCGTTTGAATTTGATGGCACATATTCCATTTTTATTGCTTCAATTTTTACCGAATCACAATATTTTATCATTCTTAAATTGCCACAAACACGTGTCAATTTACCTATTTATGGTCATTCATATTTGCTTGCATAATAAATATAGGTGTGGGTAATAATATAGGTGTGGTCATACAATAAATATTAATATTTATAGCATAATTATAGCCTAATGAATTTTAAAGATTAATGCATATCATTAATACTTATTAGCAATTAAGGATATACAGATAGATAAACTCTTCATTGCACAAATCATATTTTTAATAATTAAACAAAATATGTTTATTTATTTATTATGATGATGTTATGTTGTTTAATTGGCGATCGCTGACAAGTCATTTCTCGCAGACAACCTTTGTGAGGAGAAGAAAAGATATCATGAAAGCGATATTGTACATAATTCTAAACAAAATACTACATGATTTTGATAAGAGTAATGTATGTTTTCTAGTTTCAATTAGTATGATTTTGTTGTACATTAATTGTGTTAGTAAGGTGCATTATTGAAAACGTTTAGTTCCATTTAAAAATAAGTTCAATTAATTAATGGTAAGTATTATTTTTTTATATTTTTTTAAGTTCTGTTACCGATACCGACCAGTGCGTAGCACCAACTCACGATAGCCTTGTTTATGTATAAAGAATATTCAATAAGCATACCATATAACAAAAACCGTGTTGCACTAAAAGCTTCTACTAAAAAACGAGTTTTTTATGCTTCTGGTTCTAGTGATTTAAAAATAAATAACGTATCGTAAAATCAGTGATAATCTACATAATTAATATGAAATATCCTGTTTTTGAATTGTATTACTTTAATGAAACAAACTCGTTCAAGTATGTATATACTCGTATATGTAATCTACCCTCGTTCTCGAAATCAGCTTATTTCCGAACGTTAGCCTCTAAGCACACACACACACACCGCACACACGCGCGCGAACACTTGTATACGGATGACACACATATTTTTTAGCCTCTGTAACATTAACCACACAAAATTGCACATTTATTTCTCATAAGTAAATAGAATGACAATAAATCGCCGCACATTGTTAAATATTTTCGATGTCACAATAACGGGAAGGAACTGTTACCCTGTAACACAGTGCATACTAGTACGGGGTACAGGGATCTCTTCACATAACCACACACATCATAATATAGACTCTATTCATATTATTCTATTCATATTATTCTTATCACACTCGATGGTACAAAGGCGATGTGGTCGAAGGCAGAATACGCTTGACGTAGAATCGACGATCGCCTCAGAACATCTGTCAAGTCAACGCACTGACAGATATTATGTTTACATATTTGCGGGGTGGCAACTAGTCAGGTGGACTTTACAAGGTGTCAGTAAACTATGTTTTCCATCTGTTATTTGAACTTACTGATTTAAGATTTGATACGGTGACCGCATGATTGACGGCCTCGCTCACAAGAAATACAGTCACAGCTGCAAAAAGTATCGTCTGAACAGACGTGACAGGCCGTATACTATATTATGTTTGAAAAAAATTGTTTACCAACAAATGGAACCGACTTCAACACTCAAAAGTATGAAATAAC
The DNA here is from genome assembly GCA_934044485.1 of Apeira syringaria. Taxonomy (NCBI): domain Eukaryota; kingdom Metazoa; phylum Arthropoda; class Insecta; order Lepidoptera; family Geometridae; genus Apeira; species Apeira syringaria. The sequence continues at coordinate 19,493,882 of OW203663.1, read as the reverse complement.
TTGTTAAAGTCGGTACCATGATAGTTCAAAGTAACTGATACCAAAATATTGTGCTCATGGTACCGACTTCGACAAGTTATTTCATACTTTTGAGTGTTGAAGTCGGTTCCATTTTTTGGTACATTTTTTTTTTCACTCTTTTTAGTGACCTTTGTTACTCATGAGATCAATTATTATTGCGTAGGTATGTTCACCGATGTCTTCACCCGCTACTATAATATCGTGTAGTATAAGCACGCATTTTTCAGTTTTTGACTTGTAACTCAAAAAGTGCTTGTTCGATTTTGATGAAATTGAAATGGCACTACACGGGAAGCACCAGCTTTCAAATAAAAAAAGAACAATCAAAATCGGTTCACCCAGTCGGAAGTTATGCGGTAACAAACACAAATAAAAAAATAAAAACATACGGGTCGAATTGAGAACCTGCTCCTTTTTTTGAAGTCGGTTAAAGAGAAGGACAGAAATCTTTATTAATTTCTTAAATAATCATATAAATATATATAAGATATTAAGATTGATTTTCCTAAAACAGCGTCTCCAGATAATACCCACCCCTTAGTTTCAATTTACAGCTTTGCATGGAGGTCTCAACTCAACCTTCATGGATAACCGTATGATATTGAGTTTGTAGTTTGCGCTGCGTTTGAAATTCGACTCTATATCCTATGTATAATACAGCACACTATTAAGTATATCCCAAGACCCCACTTGCAAATAAAATAAGCTATACAGAGTAAAGATTAAGGTTCACAATGGTATATTGTTAGAGTTTTGGTGCTGTTTGATGGTAGTTTGTTGGGGTAATAAGGTGCCGCGCGAAGTGGACGCAAGGAGATCGTTTATTCTAATGAGGTTTCGTTCTTAGACGTATGTTGTCACTCTCCGTCGCACCTACTTAAACCTTTCCTAAGTATTTCCTTTTCGAACGAAATTGGTTTCGAAACATACGAGAATCAGCCGATAGCCGTATCTATCTCTTGTTTATAAACTGCTATCCAATTTCGAATGCATATTGTCAGTTTTGTTATTACCATACAGTTCGGACATGGCCTTTTAACCATATTTGGCACATAATTAATTGGATTTATGTTTTATGACTCAAGCGAAATGAATAATACATACTATTTAAAGATAAAAAACAATGTTTATAATGCTATGTCTAATTATGCGCTGCGTTCGTTTGCATCTATGAATTATGCATGAAATGGCGTTAAAATATTTTTTAAATAGATCTATTCTATGTTATATTTATTCTAATAGATTAAAAAAGTGTGTTAAGTCTCTCGTAACTGAATAGAGAACCGTTAGATTATATTGAAAGGGAACAACAACTGCAAGTTATCATAGATATTATAATACAATTTAGTATTAAAATTTTTGATTAATTGCCAACCATTGAAGATATAAAACCTTCAATATTGAGCTTACATTATAATATAGGTGAAGTAACTTATGTTGACGCTCTTTACCACAGTTAACTAGCATATACGAAGAGCTTTACTCTAAGATCGAAGTTCCATTTTGATTCACTCATGCATATTCGCGGACACTTAGCGCCTGAATAATCCACTATTATAACGCATAACGCCCGAAATTTGCAAAATAAAACAAGACGGAAATCTTCTCTGTCACAATTTCCAGAATATAATATATTTCAATTATAATTAATAATAATTAGGCTTACTGTCAATTCCTATAACTGGGAATGTATTTCAGCATTTAAATGTTCGTACCTACTCTTAATTATTGCGTATTTGCCCGAAGTAACTATCAAACATCTACTTCAGATATATAACTCTAAGTACAATAAAACGTATGAATAATATCGGTTTTATCAAAATCTGGCAGCTATTAAATTATTTAAGCAATATACATAATTATATTATCTATATATCATCATCATCATCATCATCATCTCAGCCATAGGACGTCCACTGCTGGACATAGGCCTCCCCCATTGATTTCCACAAGGACCTGTTGGAAGCGGCCCGCATCCAGCCCTTGCCTGCGATCTTAGTCAGGTCGTCTGTCCACCTGGTCGGTGGCCGTCCTATGCTGCGCTTGACAGTCCGTGGTCTCCATTCTAGAACTTTTCGGCCCCAACGGCCATCAGTTCTTCGAGCTATGTGCCCTGCCCATTGCCACTTCAACTTGCTAATCCGCTGGGCTATATCGGTGACTTGCGTTCTTCTACGGATCTCCTCATTTCTGATTCGGTCACGTAGAGAAACCCCGAGCATAGCCCTCTCCATAGCTCGTTGTGTGACTCTGAGCCTGCTCAGAAGGCCCATAGTCAGAGACCACGTTTCGGTTCCGTAAGTCATCACTGGTAACACACACATTATATATATTTTACTATATTTTACATGTTATATCTGTAAGTTTTATGAATAATCCATTTAATTATATTAATACAGTTTCGTATGAGAGAAGCACTAAATAAGACAGTGTACTATTATTAGCAATTCATTAATTATTACAATATAAAATAATAAGTTACAGGTAATGGTTAGTTTTATAAGTAGTATATTATAACAATCACGGTATAGCATAATAGGAATTACGTTTCTAGGATAGAATAGAAAATAGGAATTATTATTAGGATTAAAAATAAGATGTAGGTAAGTATATTAACAGTGCTGTATTTCTATGGGCTAAAACTATGTACTTTTATATACACATACATTTATATCTGTTTGTTTCCTCTTAATATGCGTGTTGAGTCAGTGTGTGACACACATTTATAATATGAGAATTGTTATAGCATTTTTTTATGCTTGTTATCTTGAAACAGTTGTTTATTTTTCTAAACATAAACCTGGTAGAGAGAGCTTCCCCGTCATTAACTTAATGGCTTCCATAAAGGCCTGCGAAATAATCCTGTGATGTTGTTTTCAGTAGCTTTTCCTGTTGTTCCAGGGTTACACAAGCGGAGTGATGCGAGAGTGACGGATTCACAATGATTCGCGATCCACCTGCCATGCACAAACCTGAAAATGCTACAAGTAAGTTGAAAAATAGTAATTTGCGTAAAATAAAATTGTAAATATTTTCACCAAGCACATAGTGCGTGCTTAGGCAGCAGTCGTTGAGAGCCAGTAATCATTGCAGGTCTAGCGGGATTACATCTTCGACCACATCTTCACTTACCATCATGTGAGATATTGCTCAAAGTATAAAAAATAAGATCTTAGTGAGTACTGTGACCATGAGAAATTCGCAAACTAGACGTGTGTACATAGATAGATAGATAGATTAACTCTTTATTGCAAATTATAAAATGTACATTAAAAGTGTATTTTATACTAATTTTGACTTATGGTTATACAATCGGCGGTCTTATCGCTAAAGCAATTTCTCACAGACAACCTTTAGATGGACAGGATAAATTGAACATTGTGGATGTGATGTACAACAATATCTTAAATTTATATAATAAACATATATATATATATATATATATATATATATATATATATATATGCTGAATATTATACAATGAAATAAATATGACATTAATAATAACTAAAATACTATACAATATATTAATATTATATTTATATAAATAAATATATAATAAATACACATATAATAAGAACATAATATATTTAGAATATACATCTATGCTACGTAGTTTAAAATTATTCTATACTTTGTCAACTATATTTTTTTTAAAACCCGACAAGTTCCTGTCGAACTCGCCCACCGAGGTTACCGTAGAAACTTATAGTTATATATTGTAGGTACAAATTATCTAAAATATTTTGTCAGTTACTAAAATAATTAGGTTTTTTTTCATTCTTCATCATAAATCGAAAACTATACATCATAAAAATAATGAAAAATCTGTTTAAGCTCGTGCCAATGAGGCCCTTTTATACGATACTCTACATGGCACAGTTAAATCAATTCAAAATGTGGACCGCCGTTCCTGCATAAAGACCCTGTTTTTTTTATGTATTTACCAATGCATAGTTTTCACACTCTTCACAGCTTCAAGGGACTGTAGATTTGAGTATATCGTTTTAATTTTAAAACGATACTTCCACACGTTTTCGAGAGAAAGGGTCTTGACAGACGGACGGACGGTCAACAAAGTGATCTTATAAGGGTTTCTTTTGAGGTACGGAACCCTGATGAAGAGAAATACTGAATCACAGCCTTACCGTCTATAAAACATCACTTTATCTGTTTTCTCATTGGTCAGTGAGAACGTGGTCGAAGGCAGAGCCTGAATCTGAATCTGATTTTACTACTTTTTACTTATTATTTACCATCATTTTATACATTTTATATCCAACTCATGTCTCGTAGGTTAGCATCGCTAGTCTGGGGAAAAGGACTATTTTTAAAGGGTACACAGTAAAAAGTAAATCAGAGACAACTTTATGGCGGAAAAAATGTAAGCAGCCGACATTTTCGTTTTGCTGACGTCAATTTTTTCATAATATTAGGACAAACAGGTCGCGAAATAAAACGTCGGAAGGGTTGCGCCATAAACCGCCCGCCAGCGTCCGTCGCGATATTAAAAAGGGGACGAACGATATTGCAATATCACATTTATGCGAAATGTCCGACACCCAGATCGTATTGATAAAAATAAGCGATTTTTTATTGTGCTCCGCAATGTCTACCTACGAACAAATAAACCGGCGAACTTAAAAGGAATCTCGGCGTATGACGGAACCCGACGACTTACAATAAATCTGAAAGCTCTACCTCGCCCCGTCTTCTGCGCAACATTTCATAAGCCTTTATCGTAATCAAAATCGTATTTTACGTTGTTACGGCTATTAAGTTATTCGACGTAATGGAAAATCAAATATCCTTTTACTGCATCAGATTGGGGTTTTCACTATAACTTCGTGTGATTTTCAGTACTATTTTCACTTATTGCCGGAGTGAACATAAATACCATAGACATTCTATGGTATTTAAAAGTTATAGCGATGATTTTCAATCTTGCTTTGGGATAGGACAACCTACTTTAGTTCCATTATTATGTTGGTCACGTATAAAACTACTAGAACGGAAATTTGGGTAAGAATGACCGAACAAATTCACATGAGCATCGAATGCAGCGGGCCAGGAGCATAGGCGGAAAATTGCGTCGACAGTGCGGCTGCCGCGCGGCACGCGGCGTGGCAGCGCGGCGTGGCAGCGCGGCGTGGCGCGGGCGGCTCGGTGCGGCGCTGCTCTGGGCCGTCCTGATAAAATTTATGGCCACTTCCCCTTTAAAACAATATTGAGGGCTCAGTTGGGATTTATGTCTCGCCGCTGCTGCAGCGACTCAATTTATTCTTCAATTTTTCATACAATAACTCACACACGTATTACGAGTGATGGATGAAAAGGACTAACTTTCGGGCTTTAATAAGAACCTCCAGATGCGAATCTCCAAATTGGCTGAAGTTTATTGCCCACTTATGTCAGGCTTAAGTTTCGCCCGAGGCCTTTCTCTGACAAAATAAATTATGACGTAGATTGTCTCCACTTGTGTACGTTTGATTATAGTTAAGAAGTTTCCACTGTCACACTTTGGAGGTCTCATTTATTAGGAAGTTTCCACTGTCACACTTTGGAGGTCTCATTTATTAGAAAGTTTCCACTGTCACACTTTGGAGGTCTCATTTATTAGGAAGTTTCCACTGTCACACTTTGGAGGTCTCATTTATTAGGAAGTTTCCACTGTCACACTTTGGAGGTCTCATTTATTAGGAAGTTTCCACTGTCACACTTTGGAGGTCTCATTTATTAGGAAGTTTCCACTGTCACACTTTGGAGGTCTCATTTATTAGGAAGTTTCCACTGTCACACTTTGGAGGTCTACTTTATTAGGAAGTTTCCACTGTCACACTTTGGAGGTCTCATTTATTAGGAAGTTTCCACTGTCACACTTTGGAGGTCTCATTTATTAGGAAGTTTCCACTGTCACACTTTGGAGGTCTCATTTATTAGGAAGTTTCCACTGTCACACTTTGGAGGTCTCATTTATTAGGAAGTTTCCACTGTCACACTTTGGAGGTCTCATTTATTAGGAAGTTTCCACTGTCACACTTTGGAGGTCTCATTTATTAGGAAGTTTCCACTGTCACACTTTGGAGGTCTCATTTATTAGGAAGTTTCCACTGTCACACTTTGGAGGTCTCATTTATTAGGAAGTTTCCACTGTCACACTTTGGAGGTCTCATTTATTAGGAAGTTTCCACTGTCACACTTTGGAGGTCTCATTTATTAGGAAGTTTCCACTGTCACACTTTGGAGGTCTCATTTATTACTGCACGATCACGACTCACTATTAATAAAATAAAGTAATAATGGTTACGTATCACAATTAAATTCTGTACGAACTACCTACTATATTATTTATGCGATTCTCGCACAGAGATTTGATAGTTGATACGCACGTTAGGAAATAATATATGTACGCAAGTTGCAATCACTTCTGGTTGTCCGTAAAAGATTATATTAGCCATAAGACTTGCGCCCCCTTTTCTAAAACGTATTGATAATACTAACTCAAATTCAAAGTGCTTATTGCATATACCTACGAATATGCCATAAGCACTTTTAAATTGAGTAAGAAATAGAATTCGCTTGGAATAGCGTTATTATTCTCAGGATACTCGTAGCTGTAAGATGTTGGGTACGTAAATAGAAATTTAGTTTTACTGTATTCAGCCACTAGACATTCAAAAAAGGGATCTTATACAATGGCTTACATAATCTATTTACTTTCTATGTGTTAAGGTGACGGAACAAGCAAAAGGCCCACAGGATGTTAAGTGGTAACCTCTGCCTATAGACAGATACAATTGGTAAAGAACTCCACTGCGCCCGTCATCCCGAGACATAAAGTTGGTCGTATTTATAAATCTACAATTTAGCCGAATTTGTGACTGTTTTTTTTATAAAATTTAAATTTAACGTCTTAGTCTCCCGGCAGTACTTTACAATACCCGCCTACCTACCTTCAAGTTTAAAAGTATTTTACCAAACAGGGAAACTACTCAGCTGTCCTTGTGAGACAGTTAACATTATAATACATCGTCACTGACCATCAACTGAGATAGTGGTCAAGCTTCAGATCTGTAAAGTGCAATAAATCACACCTACTTATCTTATTAACTCAATTGATCGCAGCAACCACAAGTATTTACCAAAAACAATATACAATCGCGCTGGTTTTAAAGTTGAAATTGATTGTCCTCGTTTAATTAGTTTATAATCCCTCCCAACCATATCTGTCTACCTTCATATCGTTTTGAAAGCAACTTCCTCCAATTAAAACTGCCTAATTGAAATTTTAATTGCTGAAAACTCTTTTCTTAGAAATCGTTTACCACTGCCATTAGGTTTAATTCTAAAATTAATTTAAACTTTCACAAGGTTGTGCCGGGAAGCGGGCACCACCCCCACCGCCGTAAAAGCAATATCAATTTCATAATTTTAATTAAAAAAAACTAACTTCCGTGATGATGACAAAGTCTCGTACTTTTTTAATAACGAAATGTTAACAGGGGCGGACAATATTGTAGGGGTAGATATGGTGGGGCTATTCTGACTACACTCACATAATCTCTATCGACTTTTGCATTTAATGTAATATATTGTCATTATATGATTTATTAGAAACATTTTCACGTTGGTTTCCAGCAAAATGTTGTAGGTCTGTATTGAACAATAATTAATCCACTTGTAAATATATCCTGTATGAGTTACCTATAGGCTACCAATAGCTAGTGGATTGCTCAAATGTTATTGTAGTAGCTGCAGTATTGTAATTAGTTATTAGTGTTTTATCCACCTGTATGTACCAACATTTAATGCAATTTTTTATTAATTAATTATTCTATTGTAATTATAATTACAATAATATTTAATTTATTGTATCTATTATAATTTATTATTTTTTTATTTATTTTCTGTTCTATGCGAGACAACTTATAGGGTAAGATAATAATAACAATAACTAAATCCATTAAACAAACGAAATAATAGTGCTGCATACAGTCATCAGTCACATCTGTTGGTATAGTTTATGTTATAGTATCAAGGGAGATACTATAACATAAACTATACCACCAGAAAATGATTAAAAAAACCTTGTGGGACGTATCGTAATACCCATTACTTAACTATGCTAACGCTATCTACGAACATTCCTTAAATATTCTAAAGCTAATTTGTTTCATGCCGTAAACAGATCGGCATGTTAACAACGTTATTCAGGGCGAACATCCTGCCTGGTACGTTTTTTATATATATATTATTCGCTTGTAATGTGAAAAGGGTTGCCATTCGCGTAGTATCATCGAAGAGAAAAGATCGGCTAGATTTAGCTCTTTAAAATATTGATACCTATACAATATATAATATACAATAAATAACAGTAGGTTTATTAATATATAATAATAAAATAATATATTTTTTAATTAATATAATATATGTTTAAAAATTTCAGTAAAACACTGAGAAAAATATAGGTATTTAGCTTAGAGAATTCATAATGAATAAAATGATAAATACTCGTAGGTATTTATCATTTTACCGTGCCGTGGTGGTACCGGCCTAGAAGAGTACTCCCCCATTACCTCCCGCGGTGCCGTAAGAGTCGGCTAAGGGATCACGTACCAGAAGGTGGGCAGCAGCGCCTTCTGAGGATCGGAAATCATACTGCGCTCGCCAACCCGTCTGCCAACCGTGGCGAGTACTGGCAAATCCTCCCTATATGGGGGAGGCATGTGTCCAGCAGTGGACATCCTATGGCTGAGATGATGATGATGATTTATCATATTATTGATAAATAGCTTCGAGTATTATTCATACTCGAATAATATTCGAAGATTATTATACGAGTATGAATAATAATCTTCGACAAACGACCTAGTCGTCCCGTTGGCGTTCTTTGAACAAAATACAACAGTTCCGTCTACTGAAATACCGTTTATGTTGCACCTTCATGTTTATTTATCTGTTTTGGGGCTGCCACATGTAAATGACATTAAGAAACAATTACATTTAAAAGTAGCCCCTATATTGTTTTAATTAAACCCATATTTTCTTACACTTCTTATATACGTATATCTACATGTGTATGCAAAAGAACTAACATCTATTAACATATCACTAATTGAGTTCTAGCTGTCTAAAAGCACAGTGGCAACCCTAAACCCGCATTTGGTTCAATCTAATTACCGCCCGCATAATGGATATCGCGAGTGCGCAATCAACTCCATTGTTTAATGAGTGACCGACGCGACTAAACTATACTAGTAGATCGGAAGCTGGCGGGAGGTCCAGTCACTAGTCTGGCTACTGCATTTCTTACAGAGCATTATCCTGGTTAAGAAAAATAGTATGTATATACGGTTACTAATTCATTGTAGAATATTATAAAACTCATAATTAGCTACTAATGTAACATGCTACATGCTACATAAGTCTATGTAAACACATTCAACGAGATATTTCCACATAAGGTCGACGAGTGTGTATGTTATGTTATTAGTTATAACATACATATATATATACAACTTTACCTTGTTAAGTTCATATGAAAATTTTTTTGGTAAACAAAAAATCCAGGTAATGTGATTTGACAGTGTGAGCCCAATAATTATGCGTAAAATGCTCTATTCTTTGAGACAAAGGCCAATTTTATTTATTTATTTATATTAAATACTTATTGCGCTTACAGTTTGCACCAAGACGCAAGCCATTAATTGATTTACAATTTAACTTAGGTTCTACAACTTAACTTCTACTTACATAAAAAACGAATACAGTGATTTAAAAATTAGCTAAAGCTTATGTGGAAAATGTATACCTCTAGTTCTTGAGCAATTAAAGCAGTTAGTGTTACTGCTTGAGCCGAAGGTGTATAATCAGCAGTCTGCGTGTGCACCAACCACTCAGGCGGGGTCGCTAGCAAACGTCGCGTTCGAGTCGCACGCCACGGCCGTACACGATTCAATGTGACACAATGTCTAAACAGTGGAAGACCAAGTGCTAGTGGCTTACTCGGAACTAGAAATGCAGGAAAAGAAAAACAATAACTTTCTCTTCAACCAAATGGTAAATTTAAAATAATATTCATAACCGGTCCTCGTAGTGATCCAAAGGCGTGGTATATATCTGACAGTGGACGTCCATATGCCTAAAATGTTAGTGAGTCAATTTACTTTTATATGAAGGCGTATCGTCAAGTGAAGCTACTGAAACGTCGCGTAATAAAATCACACACGCGATCACTCACTATTTAGTACGTATAATGTAGTGGTAGGTATGCGCGATCATTTAGAACAGCTGCAGCCACAATCGTTATACAAATCCATTAGAATCGCACTTTAGATTATACGTGTGATTATTTGTTTTAGTAATGAAAATGAATAAACGCCGGTTTTAATGGTATTTACTCGGAACTTGTTAAATATAATGTAAGCAATGCCTTCGAGGAAACACTTCAAGCCGCCGTTGAAGACGATGACAAACATACGACAAGTGAAGACACTTTATACATTATTTGGCGAATTATGGTTGCCTTTAAGGTCATCATAAATAGAACTGTGGCCGTAGTCTACTTTAAACTAGCACGATATTATTCACAAGGGTCGAACAATAGTATAAGACTATATTTATAATGCAAGCCTTGAATCGATACTAGCATGTTCAAAAACTTTGTTTGTGTTTATGAGAACCTGAACAAACGTTATCTGCCGCTATCTATGTATACATTGTTATCAATCAAATCAGTATCAGAGAAGACACCGCGAAGGAGAGTTCTACGCTCTTGTCGCCGCTCGGACCTGAACAACTGAAGATGTCGACCGCAGTGATCGACGAAACGTCTGGAACAATAGTTTCACATAGACCACGGCCAAACAGCCCGGAAGCAATACATACAACATGCAACGCCGGCCGTGAAAGCCTTAGAGTTTACAATCACACTACTATTATAAATGTGAAAGTTTAAATAGATGGATGCATGGATGTCTGTTACTCTTCCAGGGCAGCTAGTTAATACAATAAAATCTTTACCATAGTGCATAATTGGAAACTATTCCGTATTGATTATTATTATTTGACCCAGCATATAAACTGTTTGTCTTTGTCTTAGTTGATTCCTTATTTCCCCTTTCAAGAAAAATCCGACTGGTAATACGACATCTATACTCATTTCAGATTCCAACCTATTGCATGAACCTTCCATATTTCAATACGTTTAGTTAGTGTCCAATGAATTCTCAGGGTTTGTGTTTTGCTTAAGAATGCTAGATATTTATGCGAAGACGTTATGTTGTGATGAAGTTCTTCATTATATGTTACCATATTTAGAATGCCACGAGAGCAGATTTAGATCACCCGTGTCTAATCGACATAATTATAGGTATAAAATAGGCTTAAGTGAATCACAAAAACGTATAAAAAATCAATTATGATGCTCACTTACAGAACGTAACATTCTGTACATATTTCTTAGTAGTAAAAGTGGAAAAACTGTGTAGTCCGTAGGCCTATAGATTCCAGCTATCATTTCCAACACAGGCAATGCTTGATACGCAACGATGCTAACTAGAACAATGAATAGTCAATGAAGACGTTACGGAATGAGGGGCGTTCGTAGCGGATCAAATGGATTTCAACGAAGCTTTGACTACCGGCGGAGATAAAAACTTGTTAGACTTGGGTGGCCCTATTCAAACAATAAATTAAAAAGCTTAAAACGTAAATATTCTACAATCTGAATTAACAAAAAAACTGTAGCTTCCAAAAATCATCTCGGCAACAGAATTCCATTAAATGTTCCAATTAGATACTATGTTTAGAATTAATTTAACGCTGAAATTAGAAAATCGAAATAACTCTGCCGGTCAAGGCAATAGCGTAAGCGATAGCGGCGAAAAAACAAATTCCGGCGTAACAGCGATACAAGCCATCGCCGCCCCACTCACGCTAAAATAAATTACTTTCATCCATTTCCTGGTTTCTTTTCATTTCGGCGCCTTAATACGTTGGCGGCGGCCGACCGGCTGTGTCGGCCAAATTATACTGCCGCTCAGTGCGGTAGCCATAGCTCTATCAAATTCTCTACCCGGCGGTAATAAAATGAAAATAATACAGAGGACCTCCACCCGCCAAACGATATTTATACCCAGGGTATGTTATTATCGCGCCATGTTGTTGACTTTACCCGGCGCTGAAAGTTAAGAGATGACTAAGACTGTGCGGACACCTTTACTCTTCTTCTTCTGGTTCTTTTATACTAGGTGAGATCGGCACAATATTTTGTTAGAATACAATAATACAAACTATGTAGTTAGAATACTACAGTTACAACAATATCATTTTATCAACACAGCTCTTGTTATAGTATACACCACGTTGGCCAATATTGGCCAATATTATGCGTGTTGGATACGCGTTAGTGGATCCGCGATGGTGGATCCGCGATAAGCTAGTTGCCAGCCCAATGTCGGTGTCTTCAAGACGCCAAAGCGCCTCCGACATTACCAAACGACTGTTACCCGAGACCGACGGCTTAACGTGCCTTCCGATTATAACGAGCGCTCTGTTTAAAATTGCGGTCACCCATCCGAAGTATGACCAAGGAATACATCGCTTAACGTAGTTTATCAGTTAACGTAAACGCCACGAGTGCTTCAGCCAGCCAATAGATAGATCAAATGTTCCAAACCGTTATCATTTGACAGCGTAGCCAAAATGATAGTGGTCTTTTGAATCGCAATTCCGATTCCAGCCAGACCGGACGCTCTTATAAATACTTAGAATGGATGGTAATGTTTAAAGAGAACTAGTTTAGCTGTTAATGCAAGCGTAGAGTATAAACTGATGGACTTGATAGACGAGGAATAGAACCGCGCTGCAAGTAATTACGGAATTAACGGCATGCGCTCCTGAAATGGTCAGAACACGTCAACGGGCGCACGCTCGCCGTCGTGTGCTGGGAGCCTTTCCGTGGAAAATACACCCGTTCTCGTACATGCAACGTTTTTTTCAATTATCTCTAGGAACTCCACCGCTCCCGTGCGCATACGTTCCTAGTATATTAAGGAAACCGCACTGAATTGATTAACTGTCAACATTTCTCGTGAACGCCCGACACGGAGCGAACGGATATTATCTAATTAGATTAATAACTTCTCTGAGCTTTAATGATTGCTCACTCGCCGTGGCATAATTAAGGAATTGGATCATAAAGTAAGAGGAAGTATTAACTGTGTGTATGTCTGTCCTGAGAGCTTTGATATTTTGTAAATATACCAGAACACGTCTGTCTTATTGCGTTACTTCCACCTTGTACTACGCGTGATTGTGTATTTCGAAAGATCTCCTTATCCGTTTTACGCTATCATATGTTTATAGCAATTCAAGAGAATTATTGTAGTTTATGATCCTTGTACTTATGTATCACTTGAGTGGTATTAATCCCCCGCGAGCGGTCGGGCCGGTCCGTTTCATCCCTGCGGCGACGTTTCCACTAATTGCGAGTTGCGCCTCAACACGACGCCTCGAGGCCATACGTCATCTTTATTATTTTATTGTCAAAGTAAAGAACCGTCATTAATATACTCCAATTAAGTTTATTGTCGCGACGTCGGCACTAATGAACGAGACGTATTGGCGCGACGATGCCCAAGTGATCGATGGCGATGAGCTATGTCCACCTAGTTACCCCTACAATTGGGCCCCTGATTGGTCTGGCGTACTTACGCGCTGTTATGGACCGCGCGCCGTCCAATTGAAACTGATTGTTTACAATATCTCCATCGGCATATTTACTCATGCCCAATGTTCTCACACATTGTCTATTCGTTCACGCGATATTTTATAAAAGGAAATAAAAATCGTAGTTTAGCCTTTTAGAGCGAGAATGTGCCATTAAGTTTTATTGGGTGCTGTTAATACACATAATGAGCCCGCGTGTTTCAATGTTGCCAGTTTTTATAGTGTGAGAAAAATGCGTATGCGCATCTTAATGACGTCAGTCGGTGGCGAACAACGACTGCGTATCACGCGGATCGACTTTACAGAATTAATTGAGGCAATTAAAACGTTAATAGAAAAGAAAACAATTCATACAAGTTTATACTTGAGCTGTTTACTAGTACCCATAATGAGAGTAGTATTACGCGCAATTAACAACTTACGTTCAGTGCGAGTGAATATATTTACATTGCTACGAAAGCCTTAAATTAAAATTAACTTTTCTATTCCATATTTGAACATACATGCATAATGAATGTTGCATAATTATGTAACGTTTTTTTAATATAGTCATTATGTGCCACTAAAGTTTTTACTTTTGTACATTACGAGTGAATACCTGGTTCTCAACATTATTAATTTAAATTACATGTTATGTACAACAATAAAGAAGCTATTATAATTGCATATAAACCTTCGCGTTAACAAGAAACCCCATGTTCTTATTCCACATATGGCGTGGCAGGTTAACGATTGCCTGATGCAGTGTATAAAACTTCTCGTGTAACCTTTAAAATGTAAGCTAATACAAGATTTTAAATTTAATTGGTTATAGCAGTAGTAACCTCATTATCGTAATGAAACTAACTCTATCTATTGTAAGTTTTAGACTTACGCGATTCGATAACATTGTTAATAAATCTGTCGGGAACTTGAGATAACAAAAGCAACTATCACTGTTGTGAAAAATATAAAAAGAAAATTATAAAAAAGCAGATTGCCACTACACGTGGCAATCTGCTTTTTTATACATTTTTATTTATTTATTTATTACACTTAAGCCCCCGTACTAGGGAGGTATGGACGCATACAATCATAGCACACAAACAATCAAGACCCGGGAAAAACACCTACACTCATCGCACAAAAATTTGCCCCTGCCGGGATTCGAACCCAGGCCCCGGAGACACAGAAGTCATGTCACTGTCGATTGAGCCACGGCAACCGTCAAGTCACTTTTGTTACGACAGCCTTTACTTTTTCACTTTACATTTTAACAAGGTCAGGAGCGGGTAGTCGAAAAAACTACGCGCTCTTGCCGATATTGTCCCCCGCATTTCTCGAGTCTTCTCGTGACCACGACCAATGCCATTTGGTCGAAACATCGAGGTAAATGACTAAATGTTTTTCACGCCATTAGCTCCCGATCGATTTAACGCAAATGAATCTATCAGTTTTTTTCTTTCTTTTCATAATATTCAAGACGTGTCCTATCGATGTAACCTATTTCAGCACGGTAATATAGGTACTACACATTTGCAACTTTTTGTGTTCGTACCATAGACATAATAGTTATGTATGTCATATTACATAGTAACTCGGTTCGAACTAGTAGGTGTACGTGATTGGATTTTGGCAGACTCTAATTTAGACCCTGGAGCGAAATAAAAGTAACTAACTTGTTCGATGACTACCATCACAGTACATATTATACACTATATATATACGTGTATAGTGTAGAGGTGGTAGCACGCCTCTACTGAATCCAATCAAATTACTCTTTGACAGAACTCGAGTTTTAACACCCAGCAGCGTTATATTGCAATGGAAAATAACGCCCTTTTTTTTTTCAAAATATTCACTATTTTTACAAATAGTTCCAAGTTTCTAACCCTCTTTATTAGCCTGTCATGTAGAAGGTTAATAGATGATTTTATTTCTATTCATAATAAGGCTACCGGTTGTTAAAAGTTAATTATTGAGTTTCTGTTAATTAGCTTTAATTCGTCTGTTAATTAATTTTAATTGACGTGATTAAACATATTAACCATGTATAAAAGTGGAAATATGCAACCACAGCCATAGTGGCGTATTTTGACCACTGGTTATCATTGGGGTACACTGCACTGGGTATAGCATACCTAGGACGTCTGAGGTTAGTGAATATCAGGCCCGAGATTTATAATATTGCTAGCGATCAACCCTTCAACTGCTTACTGTATCTTCCCAATTCATTTTTATGTTTATCTGTCAAGATGAGTATCGACAAAACGAAGAACTACAGCATAAAGCTGTAACTGTTATAGTCAGTCGGAGGTGGTTGATAAAAGCAGACGGTGCGGCCTAGAATTTTTCTAAAGACTGCTTGGTTTTAACCAAGCAGTCTTTAGAAAAAATCTAAATTGGTTGGTTTTAAGGCTGTTTTATATGGTGACGACATCATATTATGTACTAGCCTCACACTCAATTTAGTACATATAAGATGGTGATGACAAAGAAAACAGTATGGAGATCGACGCGCGTCCCCTTAGCCGTATTTATTATTGTTTACCCAAGAGTTGTAGTATCGTTATTACCTATATATGTATTGTGCATTGCGCTATGTTAAATAATGTCGATATTCCCAGGTCAAGAAGAGAGCAAATACGGACTCAACGCCAGCGTGACTGGCAACACCGGTGCTGCCAGATTGTGTGCACAATGCGGAAAGGTCATCACAGAACGGTTCCTGCTCAAGGCCATGGAGAGGTTCTGGCACGAGGACTGCTTGAAGTGCGGATGCTGCGACTGCCGGCTTGGAGAAGTTGGCTCAAAGCTGTACTATAAAGCGGACCTCATGCTTTGCAAGAGGGATTATCTTAGGTAAGTTACTTTTGTTATAAAGACTCAAATGACCAGAGCGTCTCAACTATGGAAAAACTTGGGACCTCCACTGGGCCAGATACCAGGGCTTCAACTCTTGCAGTACCTGACACACTTCGAACCTGACACATTGAACAATCGTAATCCTATGAATATATTCCTAAATATATTCAATTAGGGCCGAGGTGGTACCAGCCTAGAATAGTCCCCCCCCCCCCCATCTCTTCCCGCGGGTGCGGGAGTCGGCTAAGGGATCTCGTACTAGAAGGAGGGCAGCAGCGCCTTCTGAGGATTGGAAATCATACTGCGCTCGCCAACTCACCTACCAACCGTGGCACGTATTGAAAGTCCCCCTATATGACGGAGGCATATGTCCAGCAGTGGACGCCCTCTGGCTGATACGATGATGATGATTTTTAAAATTTTTGTTCGAATGTATTTTCGGCAACCATTTTTTGTGTCATAGTGTATTATACTCATTTGGGTGTACTGATGATATATACATATTTACTCAGGTGTATGAATTGTAACAATGTTTGATTAACTGAGTAAATAAAATGAATAAAAAATGTCACGATTCATTATTTTTAGTGTCTAGTGTTGACCTTAATTTATGATTATGTTAGATGGTACGAAAAATGTAATATAAATTACATTCCTTACATGTTTCGAGACTCTGACATAAACTAATTAAATTGACACGCAATTGCACCAACAGCGATAAGCGGTATATTATTTAGACTATCATTAAAATACGTATAAATTTTAAATTAGAACCCGCACCTATAATTTGAGTTTTTAAAGCTTTTAAATATTTTACAACCGATTTACTCGCTTAAAAAGTAATATGGCGTGCGTCTTAAGTGGTCGTGGTATTTATAAGCCGTAAGTATTTCATTTTTATAACCCTGTTATTTTTTTAACAGGTTATTTGGTGCCACAGGCAACTGTGTGGCGTGCAACAAAGTCATTCCCGCCTTCGAAATGGTGATGCGAGCCAAGAGCTTCGTTTACCATTTAGAGTGTTTCGCCTGTCAACAGTGCAATCACAGGTAAATATTTTACATCAAGTACTTGATAAACGTATTAACACTTTTTTTATATTGGGAATAGGCAAGCGTTTGACCCTTATGTTACACCTGATGTTAAGCGACGATGCGGTCTACGATGGAGCACGCCATTTTACTGCAATTTGAAAGCGTGGCAGTTAGAGCTAATCAATTGAGTTTGACGGTATTTTCTTCTAACACTGTTGTTAATTATCTCAATAAACATTTATTTATGGATCAGTTTTTTTATATATTGAATAATGAATATTCTAAATAATATTCAAAATAATAACTTTGATCATGTCAATAATATTAAAAAAAGCAACACGTGACCAAGGAATAAGCATTTTTGTTCATCATGGCAATGTTGCCAGCATTTTTGGAACTTTACCCACTGGTAACTGTTTAATAGATTAGTTTGTTAATACATTTTTAGGTAATATTAATTAATTATTTTTTAAATATTAGGAGGGAAAAATTGTAGTTTTGTATATTTGTAACAAATAAAAACAAAAACTTTTCAAAACATCTTTCATTTAGAATGCTATATTATGCCCGACCAGTAATACGCTATATTTATAACTAAAACTTAATAATCTCTACTAAATTCCAATAATAGAATTCGAGATGAAAAAGAAGACCAAAAGATCCTTAGATCGCATACGCTC
This sequence comes from Apeira syringaria, assembly GCA_934044485.1. Lineage (NCBI taxonomy): Eukaryota > Metazoa > Arthropoda > Insecta > Lepidoptera > Geometridae > Apeira > Apeira syringaria. Next base: position 19,475,572 of record OW203663.1, on the reverse strand, counting down.
CGTAAACTATCAATGATTAAAACAAAAAATGTCCTACAATATCAAAGCATATGTATATATGCTTTGTACAACTTCGCAATACCATACGTGCAACCATTTTAGTTACGTCACAATAAACACATGTCTGTATTTAAACACTTGATAGAAATTCTGACCGAAGTTAGAGGACGTTACGAGTTATTGTTTAATTTAAGCTAAAAATGTAATGTTTTTTTTATTAAAACGTACATTTTTATTATTGTATAGAAAGATCATTACTTATGGATAGTAATATGCACATTTTGAAATTACCGACTAACATGCTATAAGTTTTATATAAGTGGCTGCTTGGAAAACGTGTAAGACTATTTATTTTATTGTACTTTTAGGATTTAACTTACACTACAAATGTGCATATATATAACTTTCAATGATGATAATAAAGATATATTGAAATTGAATTGTATCAGTATCTGTAGATTGCTTGTCAAATTATATTACTGGGACACTTCATTCAAAATAAATTAGATAAAAAATTAAAAAAGTATTTTTAAAACAAGCTATTATAGGTATAAATAGATATGACCCACCAACTCGATGGGTTTATCTTTAAAGTTTAGAAGTACCTATAGCCACCTTGCGACTCCGTCATCAGATTATGTATATCATGTAGCATCATACAACTTTCAAAGACAAAACAAATGATCTCAAACTCGATGGATCTATCTTGTTTAGTTCAGGAGTTCCTCTGACCGTCTTCCGGCTCCATCATCAGTATAGCTCTGTGGTACCATACTATTGTATTGGCACCAAAATACATAAGTGTATCAAATTTCAGCTCAATCGGTAAAAGATTTAAAATTCAGTTTCAAGGTTCCATCCAGACAAACATACATACATACATACATTTATTCCAAGTTAAATTGAAGCTTGTAAAATCATATCAAATATAAGAATAAACGCCGCCGTGCGCGATGCCCTGCAAGTTGCGCTCGCGCGGAATTAGCAAATCCCCTCTATATGGAGGAGGCATATGTCCAGCAGTGAACGTCCGATAGCTGAGAAGAAGAAGAAGAAGATGAGGAGTAGTTTTATGTTTATCTTGAGACTATGTATAATGTTTGTACTGGCAGGTTCTGCGTGGGAGACAGGTTCTACCTGTGCGACAACAAGATCCTGTGCGAATACGACTACGAGGAGAGGCTGGTGTTCGCGACCATGGCCGCCAACCCCAGCGGGCTGGCGCACATCCGCCGTCAAGTCAGTGGGTTACAGGTATTATCTTCTCTCTATTATGTGTATTTTAAAGGTACGTAAGCTTACATTTGCCCGCTGTCTGACCTGATGTTAAGTGACGACGCAGTCTAAGGCGTAGCACGGAAACTTAGAATGAACCTACTCACTCGAGACTTGAAGGCACCGGGGCTGTACCTATCGGGAAACACAGACACAGGCAGTGAGTTTCCAATCCCTGCGTAATGTTGTCTAATTCGATTCACCTAAGCGATACCAATCCTCTTGCCTCATTGTTTAAACCTCAATCTTAATTTATCGAAGCACCTTTCTAGTATTTTGCCCAATTTATTACAAAACGTAATGTAAACTCTAAGGCTTTCACGGCCGGCGTTGCATGTTGTATGTATTGCTTCCGGGCTGAGGATCTCCGGGGAGAGCGTAGAACTCTCCTCCGCGGCGTCTTCTCTGATACTGAGACTTCCTCATCAGTATCAGAGAAGACGCCGCGGAGGAGAGTTCTACGCTCTTGTCGCCGCTCGGACCTGAACCACTGAAGATGTCGACCGCAGTGATCGACGAAACGTCTGGAACAAAAGTTTCACATAGACCACGGCCAAACAGCCCGGAAGCAATACATACAACATACAAAACGTAAGTTTACAGAATGTTAGAGTGCATTTATCGCAAATAAGCGAGAGCGACTTTGACTTTATTTTTAAGTATGATTTTAAACTTGTCGATAACAGTAGTAATTCGATATACTAGATAGCGGGAGCAAACAAAAAAACGTTGTCACCTAGTCCGAATGAAGATAGTTCCAGAATAATGAACAGCATTTCAATATTAGAATTAAAGATTATAAAGAAGGCCAAGCAATTCCTTATTTCGCATACGCTGCGAAAACTATCGATAGTAAAACAAAAATTCTTTTCGTTCTAAAATTTTAAAGAACATACCAACACCTTTATCTAACTCCGCAATACCATAAGTGCAACTATTTTGGTTACGTCACAATAAACACTTGTTAGTATTTAAACACTCCTACTATTCTACTTTTTTTTACTACTAATCATCACATAAATTTATCAATGTTGAATCTCAGATTTAGAAGGACTTATCATCAGAATTAGGCTGTGATAGCAGTAAAGCTTTATTTAGAAGTATATTTCGGATATGTCTAGACGAAGTATGTATAACTGTATCACAGCAAGTATAAAAGGGATCGTCTGACACAGATACCTTTGAATAGTTCATCTATTGATTACCCTCTTCGTGTGTCTATTTTTGTTGAGCATTAAATCGGTGTTTAGGACCGCAGTCTCTAATTATTATGATCGTTTCACATTGCGTGTTCCCACAGTGTTTCTGTAAAGAGAATATATAATGCGGTTTAAGTTATTTCGTTGAGCGCCACGTACTATAGCCTGCCTGAACAGCTGACGTGGTCCAATCCTAGCGTGGGACCGAAAACCTGTCTCGAAATACTACTTTTTCTATAATTTCATACTAAAATTGTAGGTAACTTAATAACCACAAAACTGCAATTTCTATGCTGTAATAACCGTGGGAATAATGTATCAATTAGGTATGCGTTTCATTTATTATTATTTCATTTCTATTTAACGTTTTTTCAAATGTCATCAACCGAAATAAAGGCCACGTGAAAAAGTCGACTCAGTGGAGTAAATAACTCCCACAAGGACACTGTTAGTGGAAGATTCTATCTCCACTTTATTATGTTTCTTTTGTGATCATTAATCTTTCTCGTACGAACGCTTGTCGGAATGCGAATGTGGGGGAATCTATTCCATTTTATGAGTCGCGTGAGTGGGGGGGGGAGGGGGGGGGGGGGAGCAGGGGCCCACTGAGCCGCACCACATTTCTAATCGACTTTTTGATTGCGATCACGGTCTACTGTTGGGAACTTGACATCACAGTCGAACAACGACTTTAAATTAGTTATTTAGTTGTGACTTTTATTCTATTTCATGTTCTTGACTTTCAAAGGTCAAAGTTGAAGTCCCTTTTAACTATTCGCTAAATTTTAAGTACATCGGCAAAAGCGTACTCTTATAAAACTTCTGTCATTCTCGATTGGTCAACTTAACTGAACCTAACGATCATGTGTATTCTCTACTTTATGCGTTTATGCTTTGTTTGTTTAATACCTACTGGCGTGTTGGGCATTTCATAATATAATTTCTAAAACACAAGTTGTAGCATTATTTATATTTTTGGTTTCAGTTTTAATATGAACGAGTAGTCCGTGGATATGATAAGTGTGAACTGTAACTAATACCGTTCTAATGTTACAAGCAAATATTTTTTTCACACTCAAAACCCACCTATCATACCCGGTGTCGCGTGAGGCATAGACACAAATAATCACACCACAAAAACCGGAACAAACACGTACGCACATCGCATAATATGTTTGCCACTGGCGGGATTTGAACCCGGGGTCGGGGAGACCTAGAAGTCGTACTGACCACTGACCACTGAGCCATGGCGACCATCGTCAAGGCGTCACAACATTACACGTAAACACCGTATATTAGGTACCTATAATTTAAGCATATTACATGCTTGGAAAATTACAACGGTGTTAGTTACAGTTTTTAAAAATTCAATCCCATAGAAAATGTTATAGAGCAACTTTTGTCGTATCGGCTATTCCGGCGTTTTGGCGGTTGACAAATATTTTTCGCCTAGAGCGAGGTTATCATACAGCGTATATAGAACAGCCGGCCCGCTCTGCCAGCGCGACTGCGTTACTTGCCTAAACGCTTGGCACCCGCTAGGGTTGGCTCGGCTTCAGCGCGCGGCACACTACAGATATGGGTGATTTCTTTTTCAGTAATTAATGTGCTTACAAGGTAAGCTGATTAGATACGTAATGTTTTAGCCTATATATTTTTTTTATTATTAGTTAAGTGCTTAAAATAAATCCAGCATCAGCATCTAAAATTAATAACAAATTGGCCCAAGTTACAGATTACGGGATAGTTACTTATTTCATTCCATTACATCAATAAATCTCATTATGAAAAACTTCAAAGTAAACGAACAAATAATTTAAATCTGCCAGTTGCCAGTCTAACGAACGCCACAGGTTATTGAGTACTGTTACAATTATTGCTTTTACCTGAGTTCCTATAAATTTTCCTTTTCCTTTAATGATTCGTGGTAGATTAATTCGTAGTTCACAATTAAAAATCAAAACATATTCGTACCTTTCCTTATTAATAAGTATTGAGAAATTTGAAATCACCCATAAACTCCGCAATATCTTCGTTTTTTATCATTCATTATTATGAAGAACAACGGCACACGGTAGTACTTCTCTGCCGCCGGTGCTAGCCCCATTTTCGCGTCGCCGTAATCGCCTTATTTTATAGGTATGTTTATAGAAGTCTATATTGTACGAACGCGATTATAAGGCGGCCGAGACTATGGAGTGAGTTAGCTGTTCTTTAAGCTGTGGTTTTCATTAGAATCGATAACAGTAAAAACGGAAATAGAACGACGATGCTTGCAATACACGATATATTTTACGGTGTGTTCTCAACCAGAAATAACAGCTTGTAATCCATACCTGTGGGCTATCCGAGCTAAGTCGCGAATGGATCAGCTAGTTGCAAAATATAACATATACTGCTATTCGATCTTTTAAAATATATACTATAATAAGGATTTTTGTTCCAGTCCCCTAGCGGCGGCGGTTACGTAGGTGGTCCAGGTGGATGCGTGGGCCCTCCTGGCCCTGCGTTAGACAAGGATGGGAATGGGTGCGCGGGCGCTGACGATGCGTCCAGCGGTTACGGCAGTCCGCCCGACCCTGACGTGTGTGATGCCGGACGATGACCGCAGGTGCCGCGCCGACTTGCAGCCTCGGTAAGTATTTTATCTTCTCTTCTTCTTTATCTCTTTTCCTCCTTATTAATACCCCCCCTGCTATTTTTTTTGCTAATATGAGTCTACAGCTTCTCTCTCTTTGAATTATTGTCAATTTAATGTATTCTATTTTACTATTCTGTTCTTTATCTCTAAAGCTATTTAACCCCAGATGAGCGTTTCCGAAGCATATAATTTAAATACATGCAAGTTCCAGTACTGTTTTATGGCTCCTCCCTTTTGCCATTACACCTGTACAGGTGTACATGTACAAGTTATTAGATTGGAAAAGAGTCGTCTTCCCCACTAGTCCATAGTTATATTTGATCTCCGCAAGTAACCAAGCTCCCGTCCGCAGGTGAAGCCCCACTGAGTGCTGGCGAGGCGCTCGTGTCCCGGCCTCATGACCGACACATACACTTCACCTCGTCGAATCATCAGCTCTACATCACTCTACTAATTGAGGAGTCGCGTCTGGTGCACAGATGTGTGACAATACGCAAAGCAACTTTTGTTGGCATAGATTTTGACGGTGCTTTGCTAAAAGTTGGCTGTACACATTGGGACTGCTAAAATATTTTTTTAACCTGAGTGACGTCGATTTTTTGTGACGACCTTACCCACATTTCCAACATTTGGAAATGGAAGTTGTTTTATTAATTTTATGAATTCTTATTCGCCAATTTCTAAATGCAATTCTAAGTCTACTATATGTTCAAAACTTTGCGCAGCAAAAGTTGTTTAAATGTAACGTTAAATAAATAGGTACGGTACGACTGTTTGTGCATTATCTCAGACGACTCTATAGAATTGTCATTAAGGCTTTATTTTTGTAATAAGTTCTCGATAAAGTCTGTTCTAGAATCTCAAAGATATCGAGGCGTCTGACACGGCCATTTGTGTAACGAACGTTTTAAACCGCCTAAGTGCAAAATTATGTCGAAGAATTCACATTACAAGAGTAGCGTTCTGCCGCGCTCTGGCGACGCGACTGTGATTGCCGTTTGCATATTTTCGTACCAGAGCCTGTCAATCAATTTTATTTAAATTCGGCGTTCAATATTTTTCTATGAATAAAACAGCCCGCATCGTTACAGAATAAATAAGAACTGTATTGCCTCTCCACCTGCAACACTTCAGTACCATAAGGACTGTGACATAACATCAAAATCTATAGTCATTCGATAAGAAATACCTGAGACGATATTTTTACCATACAATGCACAATTGTCGCTGAAATTTACCAAACCATATTCAGAAGGTGTCGGGAGAATTCGCCACATACGAAAATATACCAACGAGCGATATCCAATCGCATCGTGTGTAGCGGCCCTTAGGGAGGCGGGCCGCGGATGGCGGGCCACTTTACAAAGTGTCCGGGATGAGCCGCGATAACGTTGTTAGAACACGATATTTCCATTATGTATACGATTTGAGCACTTGTTTACATGTTAAGATACCGCGCTGCGTGGGTAGGACGTGCTCTCGCTTCTCTACCACGTCTCGCGCTTAGCCAATTTAGACACGCCCTGTATGTTAATATGAACAATAGAAAGCTATCATACTTCACATCTGCATTTGCATACCTGTACTCTTTGATATTTTTATTGGTTCGTTCTGATAGTCCATAAAAATGTTGACTCGAAAATGTTGTTAGCATGATGTTGCCATCACTGGAAAATGTCGATGACAGATTGAGTTATATAAAACACCTGTTGGCCCGAGTTGTCTAAAGGACCGCACGTTGGTAATAATATGAATAATGGATTTAAATACCTTTATTCAATACATTACTGTAAATCGAATTGAATTAGCAAATACAAACATCCCTGGCCAATCAAGCTACTGCTCCAACTTTTATGTTGGTAAAGCAAAGGGTCAAATCCTACAGAACTTGCACATAAATATTTACAGATAGTGTTAACAGATAATGTATATCCTATACAACTCATTCTGTACCACCACGCTGTGGATTTGATCACGGTGTTACCAATTACCTCTAGTAGCTGTCTATTGGTATAACAATTGCACAAAATACATAGACTACCTTGAGGCTATCATCACGTTAGATAAATTATGGAATGCCTAGAAAAGATCAATATTAAAAGAAAACTGCGCGCTGAAATATGATCATGATACAATGAAGCAGAACTCCAAACACGATATAAATAAAGGTTAAAATCACCTAGCATTCCTGTTGGATTTCGACCCTTGTTTTCCAATTCAAACTCTGGCCATAAAACGATTGAATTTCTGATTAAACATTGTAATTAAAATCGATCTCATTGTTATGACGTATGCATAGGACACGTAGTATTGTTATCATACAAGGTATGAAGTTGGTTTAGATTTAAACTCTTTATATTTTTTATTATTTTAATTTACCAAAGATAAGTTGTCGTTGGTTTTGTTTGTTGAAATGTATGTGGAGCTGTTTTTGAGAAATACGGCCTTAAAAAGCAATCATGATATACACATCAAGCAAACTTAAAAAAAAATGGTGAAATGTAAAATATATTTCACTATATCTTTCGAGGTTTCTATTTACGTTAAATTATATATATAATAACAATTTCGAACGGGATAAAGAAATTAAAGAAATAAAATATTAAAGAATTAATTGTACGATGTTTTATGTATTATATTAACATATTACACACATAAACATTTCGGCATTTTCACTGTTCGCTTGATCTGTTATAATTATCATGATTACTTTTTGTATAGAAAACGAACCACCTTAAGGGTGGAGTTCACCAAAATTTAAACGTCCGATTATCAATTTAACCGTCGGTTAAACAGTTTTACCAAACAGTTAACCGACGGTTAATTGATCATCGCACGTTTAAATTTTGGTGAACTCCACCTTAAGAGTTTTGTCCGTTAAAGCACTCAGCCGTTTCTCTTATGACAGCAGATATGTAAAAATATTGGATGTCAACATAATTTGCATTTCATATTAAACTCTGAGTTTGATTGATTGATGACAAAGCTAGTGTTGTTTTGCAACTGTACCTTTTTTATGTAATTGAATATATTACAAAGAAAGTAACTTTTTTGTATTTATATATGTATTTCATTGAATTGCTGTCGAACGGCTGAACCGACTTTGATGTATATTTTGTGCTTATTTGGGACGGCTTTGATATAAAATTGAGAAAGTGGTTTTATGAATCTTTTTTATTATGTTCTGTTATATAAACATATTTTATAATACTTAAAGTCCAATAAAAGTGACCTGTTCCTTGTAGATACGACACAAAAGTTTCGATGACATACGAGTAAGAACATTCATTTTAAGGTTTTATTCAAATTTTATTTTGCATAATTGGTAATTCAACTCTACGAGTATGTAGAAAATCTAATAATATTTTGAATCGATCAAAATATCATATTATTTTATAATTCAGTAAGAGATATTTTGGTATTGGCCTTTATTCTGTTAATCACTCGAAATAGCAAGAAATCGCTAAAATTCTTCAAAATGAAATATCTCATTATAATATTTACGCTAAAATTCAAATTCGTATAACTACATACAACACTATATCTAATATTAGACGAGTTTTATTCAATTGCTGGCCTATTGCGGGTAGTTTTAGTCGTCACCAAATAAGTGGTGACTTATTTTTCTGAAAACTACCCGCAATTATAAGAAAAAAATTTAATTTAGTGTTGTTATTGACAAGAGTAATACTAATTTGGACTTTATCGTAACCATATAAAAACTAATTTTTATTTTACAAAACCAAATTTAATTTTGTTTAATTGAACGAATGACTCCCATTATTTTAACATACTGTGAAAAAATCTGTGAGTAAATCCTTACTGACAAATAAAGTTGCAATAATTTTGAACGTTCTTATACGCATACTGTTTACTTTCTTTATTTTGTGTTCAAAAGTTGTGCAATGTATAGTTTACTAAACATCTGTATAAATAAATATAGTTAAATCACTTTTAAACTACTTGAGGTTATGTTTTATCACTCTTGAGTAAGTTATAACGAATAGCTAATGCAAACGATAATTGATGTTAGAATTAGTCAATTCAGTGAAACTATTTATATTAAGCGATATGTAATTTCAAATGGAAAGTGATTCAACAATATTTTGGTGTTAATTCAAGATTGTTTTATTAATAAATATTTATGAACTAATATCAACAATATCCAATCATTTCTTTTTGTATAAATAAATCTCAAACGAGTTAATTGCTCAGAAGTTGTAAAATGGGGACAATTTTGTATATTATGTTTCCCCAATGTCACAGCTTTAGTAAATGTCCGCGCATAAATTGTACAGTACGTATGTATATTAATAAGTCACTTCAGATATTTGCTAAGAAGTGTTCAGTCACTAATAAAAACATGCCCTAGTTTCACAATCCGGTTTTTTTAAACTATTTACGTAGGTAAGTGAAAAATGACTGAACAAAGTAAAGAAGAATATATCATAATTTAAATTTCATATGTTTTTGCTAAGAAGTGTTCGGTTATTAAAAAAAATAATGCCCTACGTGCACAGTTGTGAATTTTTTACTATTTATATAAGTGAAAAATGAATGAACACAAACCAAGTATCGAAAAAAAACTTATAATACTTTAAATTTTATCTGTCTTTTGAGTTATATGTTGAAATACTAAGAGATGGTTCCATCTCAAAAAATAATTAGCCGTAAAGTGAAGTTGGATTATCTTGTCTTTACGATAAATTAATCAGAGGTTGTGGAACTGGGCCTAACACAATAAGTGCATTAGATATGAAACGTTCCAAGATTTCGAATAAATCTTTAAAGTAAAAGTTTTTACGATAAAATGTTGTATTTAAATATGTAAAATGGTTTGACTGTCGTTATATTAGATATATTGGCGAAAATATGTTTAAAGAAAAATGTTCGACAAAAACAATAGAGCTGATCTTTCAACATTTTATTAACATCGACAGAACAAGTTTTGTTTTATTTGCCGTTAATGATGTAAATAAATATATTTATTTAATGATTACACACGATTGTTTTATTATATATGTTTTAAAAACAGTACACTTATTACCTACACACCAGTACATATACTTATAATAACGGTATATACATGTATTTGTGTATACCATGTACCTTTCTTCCTCAGTATTAAGTCCACGCCTTTATGCTATCCGATATCCTCGGTCTCAGGATCGCGGCGAACCACCCGGACAAGTGCATGCCTTCCTCTGATCACCTCCTATCCTAAATCGTAACCGATTAGTTTCACGAGGACTATAGTTATAGTATTTTATCAATAACAGTTAAATTTCAAATAAAAGCGAAATCACGGATAGCCACCCCGTTAGGTTTCCACTGGTAGATAAATGCGGTACGGCTAGCACACTGTGACAGTTTTGAGACCCTTCGAAGGTCTGATAGGATAAGACCATCACAATTTTATTATGGATAGACGTCTACAGTTTTACATCGTAACACAATAACAATACATAAGTAATAGCTTGCATACTTCTTAAAATCAAGTTTATCCCTAGCACGAAGCGTGTGAGTCATAGTAAGAAGAATTACATAAAATAAATAAATTCTTTATTTCCGAAAAAGTAAATTAGCGGTACAGTAACACTACATGGACAAACAAGTGTTGTACAACATCTAGGACGACGATCGATATAAGACGGCTTTCCGTGTCTTCTGAAGCGAAAAGTGCTGAGTCGAAAATACCACTCATGGCCTGTGCACACTGGCGTGCGGCCGAGAAGAGCATCGGTGAGGATTCTTCTACCCACCAGCGCAAACTACTCTAGAGTAGTTTAATTCAAACTCTAAGGCTTTCACGGCCGGCGTTGCATGTTGTATGTATTGCTTCCGGGCTGTGGTCGTGGTCTAAATGAAACTTGTGTTCCACGAACACAAGTTTCATTTAGACCACGGTCAAACAGCCCGGAAGCAATACATACAACACGTAGTTTAATTCCTTTGCAATAATGCAAGCGTCCAAAACTGATGTCCGTAAGTAACCGGTGTCCATGTTTACCTGACTCTCCCCTAATTGATCTCATACCATGGATCATCTCCGTTACGAGTGGTTTGGTCTTGTCGATATATAGTGAAATTGAATAGTCGTTGAATAGCATAAAAGAAACATTTTTCACACTCTACGGAGTTTCTCATGTTCTAAATCTACGTACGTACGGTGTTGAAGGCAGAGTAGATAGGAAGGAAGAGTAGGTAGGAAATAATATTTTTGTTTTTTTGTTTGTATAGATCATCAAACAGCGAAAAGGTAACTAACGTAAAAATCATTTTTAAAATTGCGTCAGCCCAATTGTACCGTGGTGGTACCGGCCTAGAATAGAACTCCCCCATCTCTTCCTACGAGTGCCGTAAGAATCGGCTAAGGCATCACGTACCAGAAGGTGGGCAGCAGCGCCTTCTGAGGATCGGAAATCATACTGCGCTCGCCAACCCGCCTGCCAAGCGTGGCGAGAATTGGCAAATCCCCCCTACATAGGGGGGAGGGGCATATGTCCAGCAGTGGATGTTTAATTGTTGAGAAGATGAAAAATGAATTGTTAGAAAAATCATATGTATATGATATGTATTTTTCCACGGAGGTACTTATACGAGTATAATGTACTATGTGTCAGTTGGATGTTTATAGTCTCTTCTCTTTGCATTGACCCCAAGACGACAGACGACCTGACTAAGATCGCAGGCAAGGGCTGGATGCGGGCCGCTTCCAATCGGTCCTTGTGCAAATCAATGGGGGAGGCCTATGTCCAGCTGTGGACATCACTGCACGTTAGGCACGAAATATCTCAGGTGAGTGGTGTAGGACCTTAATTGGCGAGAAAAAAGATTGAGCACGGACACTTGTTTACAAACGTTTAAAACTACATTAAAATGGTACAAAAAAGTTTTTCATAAGTGATTGAAGAACGTTTCGAAACATGTGGACATGTACACGCTCTTTTTAAAATATTAGTCCGATTCATTATTATGAATACTTTTAAGCAGCTTCTCTAATTCTTTATTCAGATCTAGATCTAGTTCTATCATAAAATCTTTAATTTTAATAACTCTATTATTTTGCTGATAAAACTTCTGGTTAGTATTTTACCCTATATATTTATGTGTTTATGATAATTTAAAAGCTAGTAATAAATAAAATGTGACTTGTTTTATTGTGTGCCTTATAGGTATCATCCCTTCTCTTTATTTATTGTAATGTATAAACACTTTAGTGTAACACTACTACTACACTACTAACTCTATTAACACTATAGTGTTAAAAAATATATCCGTACTTTCTCTTTGCAACATTATATATATTTTTAAGAGTTAATGTTATTTCATTTATTTTATTCACGTATGATTTTGACGTATGATTTAAACGTCAATCATGGTAAAAAAAGACTAGGTACTACTTTCTTCCAAAATAAGATTATCCTTCATTTATTTTTCTCATCTCTATGTAGTATTTTTATCACATATACTTAATTATAAATTTGATAACAAAACACACGTCACAATCAAATGGATATACTAATATACTATCATTTAAGTAGCCCTTTTACGATTTTCCCTCGTTGTTTTTTTTAAATACTTTTGTTACAAACTCGTTCGCGATGCGGGTCGAGGACTGTCCATGAAGTTCCCAACGGCGAGACGCATTAATGAGCGTCGTTTAGTTGTTTGCTGTTTAAATAAGAGCTGTAATGTAATTTTAATGAGCTCACAGAAATGTGTGCGCGTTTCCGAGCGACCGCGGCGCGCAGGCGCGGTAATCACGTTGCCACTTAAAACGTTCTTTACTACCCGCTTTTATGTCAGAGAAGATTACCGTAGTAATTAGCAAATAAATGAACAGTAATATACTAATATTTAGGGATAGTTTATGCTAAATGTGCTTGTTCAGTTCGATTTCAAAACAGTATCTGAGTTGATCAAGCCGCCAAAGATCCGAGAGTGCCTCAAATCCTGCACGAGCCTGAAAAATGTTTAGACCACAGCATAAAGGGTCAAGAAGTAGCTCATTATTTATGTATCAATCGACACGCTTATCAGCGGGTTAGAACATTTGAGTTATCTATAGGCTACCAATAGCTAGTGGATTGCTCAAATGTTATTGTAGTAGTTGCAGTATTGTAATTAGTTATTAGTGTTTTAATTTAACTGAAAAGTGTTTTGTTTGAAGAATGTGTAAAATTTCAACGCCCAAAAGTGGGAAATATTGAAATATTTTGTTGAAGTCAGTACTATGGGCACAATATTTTGGTACTAGAATAATTTTGAACTATCATGGTACCGACTTCAACAAATTATTTCACACTTTTGAGTGTTGAAGTCGGTTCCATTTTTTATTTTTTTTTTATTAATGACCTTGGCCTACTTTTTTCTGTTGCGACCACATACATGCTGGCTATCAATTCTACTAGCACATTGCTCATAGATTGTTAATGAACTGTCGTTTTTGCTATTCTACTTGAAGCATAAATTAAAATGTCAACATTTGAATCACTATTGCATTGTTTATAGATTGCTTGTCTATAAAAATAAGAGAATTAGCACCCTGGGTGCTGTATTATATACTTATGTTATATACCTATTTTTATGTACATTTTAAAAGACTTCACATGAATAATGTATTATTAGAACGAAATTAATTATTCTTACAAAAGTAACGCATGTGTACGATAAGTTTTTTTAATTATACCATACTAGAGGCCCGCCCGGCTTTGCACGAGTACATTCTTAAAGTTTAATAGGGATCCCTTTTTTCTAGGATTGCATAGGTATAGCTCACGTTACTCAAGGATAATTAAGCATTCCAATTGCGGCAGAATTTTCGAAATCGGTTCAGTAGTTTTTGAGTGTATTCGTTACAAACATACATAAATACAAATCTTTCCTCTTTACAATAACACCAGCTGCGCCCTGCGGTTTTACCGCGTGGTGATGAACAATGGTTATGATGATGATGATTAAAATAAGCCTAGGTATTAATCCAGGCTATTAAGCTATCTCCATACCAAATTTCATCGGTGAAGGCATTTGAGCGTGAAGAAGTAACAAACATACACACATACACACAAACTTCCGCATTTACAATATTAAGGAAGAAAGGATATATTATATTATAAGTATAATTATGCAATCCAGAATTAAGTTATGCTCTGATTGCTTTAGTTATGTTGATTTACATAATAATGTTGTGTAAATTAGACATTAAATTTTTAACTTCATAGATATTATTTACGTTATAACAAATTTGACAGTATAATAAAAATGAATTGTGGGAGTTTTATTCAAATTCATAATGATACAATTAAAAATATTTTACATTCATAACAACTTTAAAATGTATTCCCATGAACTGACACGTGCGTGGAATTGACGTTGAATTTTTTGACGGTCGCCGTGGCGCAGTGGCTAGTGTCAATGAAATGACTTCCGTGTCTGCGGGACCCTGGGTTTGAATCCCAGCCGAGGCAAACATTCGGAATCCTAGGGCGGCGGTGTGTATAAAATTAAAATAAAATAAAAAAGCCTTAAACATGTTTTATGTATTATAAAATAATTCTTAAAATATAAAAGTGGTTCTCTGTGTTTTTTATTTTTTTACTTATCTCCCTTTATACTATGGCATTGAATTTGAAAATTGTATGCCTTACAGTAATTAAAACACACTCGATTATTCATTCAGACATTATACATCAGATACCACGAAACAGTCAAAGCATACAAATTTATAACACAACCTCTTGTTTCTTCAGGGGTAAAAAATAGCTAATTAATGTTTACGGTCGATTACAAATTTGGGTAAGAAATAATATAATTTTGTGAGTTATTGGAGGCCAAGGCGCACGCTCCGTGAAAACTCACTTAAACTTTTTTAATTAAATTTCTGATTTTTCGTGCCGTGAGGAATCTTATCCCGCAGCTTTATTCAAACGCTGTATTAATTAGTCCAAGCAGTGAAGACTAATGACCATCGTAATCGACTTTCACGGAGTGCTGCACCGCGCCGCCAGGGGGAGCCGCAAACTTCGCGAAAAGTAATGAATGTGCTCCACAAACTTCCTTTGAACTTTTACCTTTTACGTCGAGTGCGTCAATTGACAAGTTAATTTAGTTATCGGTGCGCGAGGTGAGAGCTTTCCTTGCGACGCTGTTCGATTTGAATCTTGCCTTCTATTGTGCCCTGGTGAATTCGGCGATTCGCATGCGTGTCCAAAAGTACATTTAGATCTGTTCCAATCATTTTTAACCAGCTTAGAAAATTGGCACCATATTCTCAATCTGGTTGTATGTTGATTATTACATTCTTTACCTCAAATCTCATTCATTTCTGAAGTGATTACCTACTAAAAAAGAATCTATTTTCAGATTGCTCTCATTTATTTATGTATGAATCTTTATGTTAAGACTAGCAGCGCCCTGCGGTTACAATCGTGTTCACAATGATTTTACTGTCATCTCTTCAAAACTAGTATTAATGTTGTTAATGCTACTGCGCCTAAATAACGTATCGTAACGTTAAATCAGTGCATTGGGTTTATTTATTTAAACAAACATTAATAAAGAAAATTATCTTTATAATCTATATTAAATGTATATTATAGATTTGTATCAATATACGATCATATATTATATATATCACACAGTCAAAACAACAATTTGTTAGATTTCATATAATTATGGCTGCGACTGATATCGGCAAACATTTTGACTCGCACGCGGTATTGCGTCGTGAACGTCAAGGAGCTTCATAAACAAGTTTTTCAGGTTATGATTTTTTTATTTACAGCCGTTATAACAAACAAAGTGTAAGAAGTGCCAAAGAAGCAGCCTCATACGAGTAAGTAGCACCGGATCTTCCCTTTTCCATTCGGCAGAGTTCAGGAGTTCACTAATGTGTTTGATCATAACGAAGTGGCAGCCGTCTTTGTTTGCCTTTAATTAAGGAAAACGCCGCAGACTCGTATTAACAAAGCCGATGGATTCCGCTGATTCAGTGAACTTCATTGCTGTGCTCATTAAAATAAGCTATTAGTCATTCCAAAAATAGCGAAAGTACAACCATGAAACGATAATTAAATAATCAAGAAAAAAATATCAATACGGATATTGACAGGTGTACTTAGCGTTAATATTACTAGATTAAATTGATGCCATTCTTATGATCTACTAGCTGCGCCCCGCGGTTTTACCCGCGTGGTGATGATGATGATGATGATGAACAGTATCCTATGTGTTTTTTCGAGACCTGAACTGTCTCGACCTCCTTCTAGCGTGGGATAGGAGCATGAAGAAGAAGAAGAAGAATGTTTAATCATATGAGGGTTTTGTATTTGTTCATTTTTATTAGTAACTAGTATAAAAATCTTTTATGATACCGTAAAAACTTAAATATCTAGGTACCTATGATCATTAATCAAGTGTAATTTTCTGAACTCGTTTTAATTTCTGAAGGGCGCATGGCCTTTGAATTGTTAATGGAAACCACTTTAATAAATACCAAAATAAAACACAACCCAGCACTTATACAGAAACATGCAATTATGCCGGTAACAAACAAACTTTCAGCCTCGAACGCTTTGTGAATGGCCTATTACCCTTAATTTAGTCATATACTGGAGAGTTTATTATTATAATTTATGATTGGTAGTTTGGCACATCTAGTCATGCCAAACTGCTTGCGAAGAACCGGATCAGCTCATTTGATAAAAAAATTAAGAAACATCAACTGAGTCTGCCATTTAATTACTTTAATACGCAAGGAAGTACTAATTCTTAGTTTGATTTATTTATTTTTCAGATCGCGTGGAGAAACGTTTCTCTACGCAGTCCAATCAGAAATGAGGAGATCCTTAGAAAAACGAAACTCACCGATATAGTTCAGCGGATTAGCAAGTTGAAGTGGCATTGGGCAGGGCACATAGCTCGAAGAACTGATGGCCGTTGGGGTCGAAAGGTTCTCGAATGGAGACCACGGACTGGCAAGCGCAGCATAGGACAGCCATCGACCAGGTGGACAGACGACCTGACTAAGATCGCAGGCAATGGGGCAAGATGCGGGCCGCTTCCAACCGGTTCTTGTGGAAATCAACATACGTTGATTTCCGTCAACGTATGACGTACGTTGACGTCCTATGGTTGAGATGATGATGATGATGATGATAATTCAGATCGACAATAGTCATCAATTGAAAAATATAATATGAATAAATATATAATAGAATAATATATAAGACTCTAATCTTGTGGCATGAGGTATGTTGGAAGAGAATACGATGCGGAGTTACCCGAAACTGCATAGCCGAGTTGGATTCTACTAATGACATATCCATCGAAGCACTTTTCAGACCTTTTTATCCATCGTTGGGATTATCATTTTTTTTTTTTTATTATTTTACAAAATCCACAGCTCTTAATAAAATAGGTAAGGTAATTAAACCAGGTAAGATCAAAAGATTACCCACGAATTTATTCAAAGACAATGCTAAGACATGGCACCGAAGTTTTATTGTGATCACCATGGAAACTTGCTCAGTAATTAACTTAACACGAGTACAACATAACACTTTGCACGCTCTTACAGCTTACAGCAGCAGTAGTAAGAATATCTGGTGTTGCCATCGTACCAACAAGGTTGTTTTTGGCGCAAAAAGCATGAGACATAGTAAGGAACATTGCATCACTTTATCCTCGCGGTAAACAGGAAATAATTATCCCTTCACAAATAAAAGTATTATAATAATAAGTGATTAATGAAGGTGCGTGACATAATTACCTTAATTTTGAGTAAGGTCGGCTAAACCATAACCACACTATAATTATTATTATTTTACTTATTGAAATAAAATAATAAAGTTAATAATATAATTAGTAAAAATAATATAGACAATAGAAATAAAGTCAATAAACCATAAAAATACTTTCAAAACTTGTACAAAGAAACAGTTTTTAGATATTCCTATTGTGGGTGACTCATATATTTCTACTCCAGGTGGTAGTAGTCTAATTACGTAATGCTATTTATAAAATAAACAGTCATTTTGGTAAATTACTATCACAGTAAGCCTACAAAATACACGACAGGGCGAGTTTCCGCCAAATCATTAGAATAAACGAACTCGCATCATTATGCTGGATCTAAGGATCGAACAAATTGCCAATTAGCGGTACGTTGCGTTCACGGGCCGGAGCGACGACGTGACGTGACGTGACGATACCGTTCGGAAAGGGGTCCGAGACTCTGGGATCATTCTACACACTAAACGATTGATTTATATATTAATATACCTACGAGTCCACTAGGCTCTCAGACAAACTTGGTGGAGATTTAGTAGAAACTATGCTTTTAATACGACATATAGGTAGACCAAGGTCGATAATTTTTGAAACAAAAAATAATATTAGTAGAATGAAACCCATTGGACAAGAGAGAGAATATGACAAAAATGAAAGGAAAAATAAATTACGGGCGATCTGAGGTCGGGAAAGGGAAGGGGGAGAGTTTAAGGCTAAAAAACGGCTAATCTCGATTTCCGGCAAAACTACAAGTCCAATGGAAAAAAGTTAAATGGCAAAGTTGTAGGTAATATACAACTTTTATACCCCTTTTTTATTTTAAAAAACAAATAATAATTCATGTATCACACTAATTTTATAAAGGCGAAAGTTTATTTGTCTGTTAATGGTTTGCATGTTTGTTAATCTTTCACGCTGAAACGGATAAACGGATTGAAAGCATGAAATTGGGAATGAAGATGGCTTAGAACATATATATTCTTGAGGATCAGAAGTGTATTCAATTTTTAAACAGAAAATACAAAGCGAACTATCAATATTTTTCATTGAAATTAAATAACAAAACGCGATATCACCAAACACGACAACAATTCACGTAGACTCCTAAGCCACGTCTGATGTCTCCGAGTACCCAGGTAGAAGTGTCCAACAGTGGACTAAATTAGGCACGTCCGCTCAGTACGATGTCCCGAAGTAGAATGACTCGTCCAAGCCAGCCGCGCCGGTGACGTAACGTCGGTCGCCCCTTCCACTTGCTACGTCTTTGCGTCGACGTCCGATGCCGGCGAGCGCCCGAGTATAAGTGTGCGCGCTTCGGTTCTGTCTGGCTTATATAGCTAGTCTGCCGCTCGCCCCACTACTACCACTAGAGGCATGTAAGACGGCCTCTCCTGACACCCTGACGTCCCCGTCAGGTTCTTCAGACTTTTTTCGTTAACACAATACACCACAACACATGTTTTTCTGAGAATCGTTCCGTCTGACACAAACTTGGCTTACTGACATCCTTATCCACACGCTGGCCCAGCAAATCACTAGGCATGTAGCCAATAATGCAGATGTTCATGTGGTGCGGCTCACAACTCGCGAAGAAGGTTGAACGAAGCACCCGCCAAAGTCCATTCATCGCAGTAGCAGCAGCAGCAGCAGCTGCCAGAGCTCGTGTGCTACGAGACCCCGCCTTCAGCAAACAAGCAAAGAGAAAACACCCAGCGCACATTCGCCGCGCCAAAACAGCATGTGTAGTTTTCTATTCTTTCATTCATCACACAATCACGGCCCTCTATCACCGATACACTCCAAGCTATATCTATGTCAACTAAATCTCTTCAATACATTCATCACACACAGCGTACTGCATCAGACACTTTTCAGACCGATTCTAATATGCATTACGAAATGCCGTCAAACCCTACATAGCCACAATGTCGGGGCTGCGAGTACCACAATGTCGGGGCACGATATAGCCACAATGTCGGGGCTGCGAGTACCACAATGTCGGGGCACGAAATAGCCACAATGCCGGGGCTGCGAGTACCATAATGTCGAGGTACGAAAGAGTCACAAAGTCATTGCTGCGGGTACCACAATGTCGGGGCTGCGAGTACCACAATGTCGGGGCACGAAATAGCCACAATGCCGGGGCTGCGAGTACCATAATGTCGAGGTACGAAAGAGTCACAAAGTCAGTGCTGCGGGTACCACAATGTCGAGGTACGAAATAGTCACAAAGTCGGTGCTGCGGGTACCACAATATCGAGGTACGAAATAGTCACAAAGTCGGTGCCGCGGGTACCACAATGTCGAGGTACGAAATAGCCACAAAGTCGGTGCTGCGGGTACCACAATGTCGAGGTACGAAATAGTCACAAAGTCGGTGCTGCGGGTACCACAATGTCGAGGTACGAAATAGTGACAATGTCGGTGCCTACACCCAATAGGAATGCATCTCCCAGGCCGGAGCTCGCACAACAGGCATTCGTCTGCCAGGCCAGAACCCACACGTATCGAGGATGCGCCAGCCAAGCCAGAGCCCACACGTATCGGGAATTCGTCTGCCAGGCCGAAATTCTGCGAATTATTTCAAACAAATAAACACAAATTGGTCTTTACATCAGTATTGGTAAAACGTGTGCTTTCCTAGGACTCGGCCTACCTGACCTTGACTTTTAAACCTCTGAATTAGAACTTTGATCTCTCGAAATTAACTTCATTAGATTTGGGGGTAGACAAAAAAATAACCATTAGAACATAGTTCGACAAAATAATAGCCCTCGCTCACTCGACTTTCATACAATTATCGGTACCAATGAAAACATCTCGCACTATAGATCTATGCTTTCCAGCTTCAATCGTCAGTAGCCAACAGAACAAACGCACTTATTAAAAATAGCACAAACCTACTAAACATTTTGAAAAACATAATCCCAGTTGTAACACTACAAGAGCGTTTTACTTCCTTGGTATCAATCTCA
Organism: Apeira syringaria; assembly: GCA_934044485.1. NCBI lineage: Eukaryota > Metazoa > Arthropoda > Insecta > Lepidoptera > Geometridae > Apeira > Apeira syringaria. Next base: position 19,454,690 of record OW203663.1, on the reverse strand, counting down.
CATACTAGGCGCAATGTGTAATTTTCACGGGAGCTTAAACCAACTTCATTTAACGGCGGTATAAAACTGTGGGTACTTTGAGAATTTATAAACGGTCAGAAGTTGCCCAAATTAATTACGCTGTTATTTCACATAACAATCGCATTTAGACAGACTACGCACTGGCTTCACCTGTAATCACAGGAAGCAATGGAGTGCGACAATAGCGTACTCGACGTGATAGTTCGGCATGCAAAACAATTTAGCAAACAAAAATGAATAATCGGCTCGTAGTAATTTTCAAAATTTAAATTCACACAAACCGTGATATTTCCACTGTAAAACACACAAACAACAGAACAAAGAAAGTAATTAACACGTTGTGGTTTGTTATGCGAACAAAAGTTATTCGCAGCTAGAGAGATGGCGCACGATCAAGGTCGCGTGTTTTTAAGCGAATCCCACTTCTGATCTTGAGGATCAGAAGTGTATTCAATTTTTAAACAGAAAATACAAAGCGAACTATCAATATTTTTCATTGAAATTAAATTACAAAACGCGATATCACCAAACACGACAACAATTCACGTAGACTCCTAAGCCACGTCTGATGTCTCCGAGTACCCAGGTAGAAGTGTCCAACAGTGGACTAAATTAGGCACGTCCGCTCAGTACGATGTCCCGAAGTAGAATGACTCGTCCAAGCCAGCCGCGCCGGTGACGTAACGTCGGTCGCCCCTTCCACTTGCTACGTCTTTGCGTCGACGTCCGATGCCGGCGAGCGCCCGAGTATAAGTGTGCGCGCTTCGGTTCTGTCTGGCTTATATAGCTAGTCTGCCGCTCGCCCCACTACTACCACTAGAGGCATGTAAGAATATATATAGATAATTTCAAGTAGCGGGAAAACCATAGTCTATTTAACAAATGGTACAGCTTTAATAGTGAATGACGTGAGACGTCATTCACTAGTCATCTTGCGTACAGACTATGTCTACAGGTCAGTCACGCCACTACACCAGCACTAAAGTACTAACAACAACGTTGCACTCAGATTTCTCTTAAAATAGCAACCATTAATGCCTTAATTTTCTTGAAAGCAGTTTTAAAAGACTTTTCCGTTCTAAAACTTTCACATGAAAGGCGGTGACAAAGGAACAGAAAATGTCAAGAGTTCCCCAGCATTATATTACGCTAACATAAAAAACGCGAAAGTGCACATCTATCTTAATCATTTTATACTTTATCTTCTTTTTCATGTATAAACTACTAAAACATTGATGAAATAAAGCGATAATTAGGAGATCGATAAATAAGATAGAACGCTTCTTTACCATAAGTCTGCCAAATGCACAAGCAAAGGAATTGCTCGGAAACGCTATTCTAGCATGAGTGAACCGTAGTGGAATGCTATAATGATATATGTAATTGATTAATATGGGTAATTATCAGACAGGAGATTGTTAATGGAAACAAAAAGTATGTCTTTAATATTATTATTCTACGAGGATGACAAAAAACGAAAAAAAACGGACACCACTTCAGATCAAGTTCAATGTAAATTTGCTGAAAATCTAATTACCTCAATTGGGTAATTGAGGTAATTATTGGTACCTGGTATTCATAACATCATTAAAAACATCACCTGTCACGCGACTTAAATTTACATATGAAAGTATCAAGACACAAAATATCTACCCTACATGGCCCGTTTAATTTGATGTTCATATCAACAGAAAAATTGGCACATATCTGGCTCAACGAATCAGCATTGCAATTCAGCGTGGCAATGCTGCTAGCATTCTGGGCACGCTGCCGGCCGGTAGCGGGTTAGAATATTTGAGTTATCTATAGGCTATCAATAGCTAGTGGATTGGTCAAATGTTAATGTAGTAGCTGTAGTATTGTAATTACTTATTAGTGTTTTATTTTAATAAAGGCATTTGCCCTTAAAAAAAAAACAGAAAGTCTTGCCGGACACGCCACTAATATGTATAAATAAAATATAAAAATAAACATATGTTGCAATATTTATGTGACTGTTTCTACTGCTTCAAGCGCCTCAAACAGAAAGCTTTATTGCGACTCTACAACGTCTCCTGTTCCGTGGGGGAAGTGGGGCGGTGACGTCCAAGAGCGTTCAGTATTCAGAGTATCGCAAATGTAACTTTCGGTTCTTTTCATGGCTAAAGTATGTTGGCGGCAATCCATAATGGGATCGCCATTATTCCTGCCATTAATTCGCTGCCGGCTCCATGCATTAGCGGCTGTGGGGCGACCGCCCGCCAGTCTGGCTTGCGGACGCGCAAGGGGATGTACACAATACAACAGCTACTTACTTCATGTTACCGCATAATTCATAATAGTAGGTATGCGGTATTGCTATTAAATGATACTTTATATTTTTATAGTTTAACTTTCATTGCTACTGTATTGTGCAGCATATGAGCGAATGCTTAATAACTCGTAAAGATATTCCTCAAATCACAATAGATTTGGTTACCGACCGTGGTTCGTTGATAATGGTAGTAATTCAGTTGTTAAATCCAACTAGCTGAAAACGAGTTCTAATAGGTGTTTATAATTGTGCTGAATGACAATCCTTAAATTAGTATCTTTAAATATTATAAAGAGGAAAGATTTGTATTTTTTTATTTTACTCAAAAACCGATTTCAAGAATTCTTTCATCGTTAGGAGGCTAAATCATTCTTGATATAGGCTAACAAAGGCTATATTTATTACAAGAAAAGTTAGGGAACCCTACTAAAACTTCAATTATGTAACCGTGCGAAGCCGGGACGGCAGCTAGTCTAATACTAATATTAGAGAAAAGATTTGTTTGTTTGCATTGAATAGGCTACGAAAACACTGAACCGATTAAAAAAATTCTTACATGGTTGGGAAGCTACACTATCCCCGGGTGACATAGGCATTTTCAAAAAATTTGGGATCCTTATAATTTTTAATTTTGTAATTGTTAATCCGTGCGAAGCCGAGGCGGATCGCTAGTCTTTTATAAATTGGTTGTACTTTTATATAAAACTAGTTGACGAGTAGTATGGTTCTCGTCTGTAGATATTCATAGGTTTTCTGTATCGTTGTAGCTTTGTTCCGCTCCAACCTACTACTTTATTTCTACAAACTGCTTGTGACAAGTATTGTTTTACACAATTATGTGTACTACTATAATAAGTATATTTTTCATTTTATTGTAAAGAAATCGACCCAAAAACGAGAACAGACTTGAAACGGCGCGCTAAGAAATTTTCTTATCATCCATGTCGTTCGATACTCTCAAGACATATAATATTGTTTCAGATGCGCATATATAATTATGGTATAGTTTGCTGTACTTAAGGGGTTAAGAGGTGCTGATGACATTACAGAGGCTCGCGGGTGTTTATAATATTGCAAAAATGAACTCAATAGATAAACGTGCTCAAAAGAAAATACTAATCACACTTTTAGAATACTTTGCTTTTAAATTTCCTTTCTTCCGGTGTACCACAGTTTATGCGCATTTATCTTCAACGAGAGAACTTTTGATAAAAGGAAAATTGGACAATATTTGTTCACTAATTAATTAGCAAATAAATAAAATTTTGTCCAATCAGAATTAATATTTATGAACTGTTCTTATAAGTGGAATTTTGTTAAGGTTAATAGGACATGTATGAATTTTAACAAAATAAGCTATGAAGACTGAAAATTGAGCATTTAGCAAATGCTCAACAAGCCTTAAAGCCGGAAACTGTCAAATGAAGCGGTGGCGGCCGTACGTCAATGTTGATAAACAAACTTTTTTGTAAACCTACGTAGAGAACCCCAATTACATATTTTTTTAAATGTTTATGTCAGGATTGTAAAAAGTATCGCCGATATATATCGATCGACAAAGCGTAAGTATAACTGAAAGAAAATGGAATACCATTCCTATTTATTTTGTAAAAAATCATTAATATTCACGTATCATACCAATTAGAACGAAGTGAAAATAATCAAACATTACAAATTACTGATCAGTAATTCCAATGCCATAAGGTGTACGACCGAAACATCAATTTAATTATGTAGCCATAATTAAAATTCAGTTTCACCGAAGTTTATAACTATTTAAATTACCCGGTTTCAATTACGCATTCCAAGTATAATTGAAATATAAAACTGTTAATGAAGTCGGCACACAATACTGCTCAAACTTTGTAAAAAGTTAATTAACAACGGTACTCGGTAAATAAATCCTTCATTTTACTGCGCAGGTTGCATAAAAATAATCCAATAAGTGGCAAGGACAATACTCGGAGCTTGTTGCAACCGCGCGCCAGACAAAGATGTCGATATGAGTTCTCGCTCGCACGCAAGCACTCCCACCCTCCCCATTCCTGAAAGAAAAACTCTCGAAAAACTAATTACAAGTTGTAATTGAAATTTTGCGTGTTATATAATCGGATACTTGAGCCGTGAGTAATGTATAAATGCGCCCGGGAGATGAATGGACCGCGGCGGCGGCGGCGTGCCGGCCGACGAGATAGGCGGGCGGCCTCCTCAATTTTTGGATTAAGCAACTTTGATACAATAATTCTCAACAAGCCATTACAATTTCCTAACTTTTTAAACTCCTAATTTTATAATGACAAAACAAGCTCCGGCAAGTTTTTCAATTACGCTCCCAATTTCGTATTCAATCAACGGACGGTTTCGTAATGGAATCGTTTTCAGTTATCGTGCAGTTTAATGTATACAACTTGTAGTGAATTATGTTCACTACAAATTGTATACTCTCTTATATTTAGATGTATATCACGCCGTTAATATTTATTTTACAACTCCGCCAATGTATAGACGGTCGCCGTGGCTCAGTGACATGGCTTCTGTGTCTCCGGCACCATGGGTTCGAATCCGGGCAGGGGCAAACATCTGTGCCATTAGTGGAGGTGTTTGTTCCGGGTCGTGGTTGTTTGTGTGTGTCCATGCCTGCCGCGACACAGGGAATCCTAGAGCGGGGTTTTGAGTGTAATAAATAAATAAAAAATAAAAGTAAAAATAGATTTTACTTTTATTTGGACACCACACACAGGAGGTGGGCTGCAGCGCCTTCTGATGATCAGAAATCATACTGCGCTCGCCAACCCGCAAGCGAGGCGAGTATTGAAAAATTCCCCCCTATAAGGGGGAGGTATATCTCCAGCGGTGGACGTCCCATGGCTGAGATGGTGGTTATATAGAAATATATACTTATGTGTACATTAGGCAATACAATGTATAATTTCAGTAATTAGAAGTACATTAAATTTAAATACCAGTTATGTAACACATTCTAGATTTGTAAACTCACTTTAACATGTAAACTCTAAGGCTTTCACGGCCGGCGTTGCATGTTGTATGTATTGCTTCCGGGCTGTTTGGCCGAGATGATGACTAAAGATGTCGACCGCAGTGATCGACGAAAGTTTCACTTAGACCACGGCCAAACAGCCCGGAAGCAATACATACAAATCACTTTAACATGTTTAAAATTAAGTTCAAATGTGAAAACAATTACGACCGATACACCATAACAACGAAACGCATTCCATCACTATAAACAAGCATTTTTAATTATAGGACCCTTCAGCTGCCTACAAAACAATAGCAACAATCTATAAAGCGATCTAACTGTATAAACGCGCAAATAATGCGCAGTCACAAGGGCAGCGGGAAACCACTGAGGGCTATGCAACTTAGTCCGGGAGCTGCCTCCAGAATTAGTTACTAGTGAAAAAGTTATAATACAAACTGTAATAGTGGTAATTCTACTCAATGTAATGAATCCCCATGCTAAGAGCGTGAGGATCCGATCATCATCACCTCAGCCATAAGACGTCCACTTCTAGACCCCCCCCCCCCCCCCCCCATTGATTTCCACAAGAACCGGTTGGAAGCGGTCCGCATCTAGCCCTTTCCTGCGATCATAGTCAGGTCGTCTGTCAAATGCGGTTCCACAATTAATTCCCAAAGACGTAAAACATGGTTAAACCACGATCTAATGCGATAACCTTTATCCAGTTACAACCTAAAAATCTGCCATTCACTTCCTGTAGTTTACCTGTGAATTCAACGGAAACTATGCTATTTTGTTTAAGTACAAATTGTCCAAAGTCTTTACTTTCTTGTTCGTTAAAGTTATTTTTTTTGTTTTCATATCACGGCCAAATATTAGTAATACTCAAATCAAGATGAAGTAAAGAAAACTACCAGCATATCCATCTTTGACCTCAGCTAAGGGTACCTCTCCCTCGACATTTTCGTGGCTATTTTTGCGAATTACAGTTTTGATTGCATCGCTTGGAAACAACTACCCTCCGCTTTGGTAATTATCGCTCGGAACCTGCAATGAATGCAGACATCGCGAGGGTGGCAATATTTCAAACAATAATCATGTTGGTTCTGTTTTCTTACCACTCAGCTCAAATGGGCAACCCGTGCGCCTTTTACTTACTGTTAAGTACCCGAAGAGGTCAAATTAGTGTTCTCCTTCGGTTTAGTTAAGTACTTACGGCCATGCTTACCGCACTATGCGTAATCCACGGTAGTTTTCGAGTCATAATCATCAAACCAAGGTATTATTTTTTTAAATCGCTCGGTTTATGGTTCTAATAGCGATGTACTAACTTAAGGCTTACTTTACGAGCAAGTTATAGTTACTTCAAGTATGTTGAAAAATAACTCACCCATTATAATGTAAACTTATGTAAACGTACTCTTTGTCTTACAAGACAAAGAGTACGTGTACATAAGTTTACAGTGATCGAGTGTGAAAGTACACTTATTTGCATAATATTTTAGGACCTCCCCATTACATTTATTTATAATTCCAGGAAAGTGTTTGTGATTCGGTCAAGCAAGCCATCACGCCACTTCGCCGAGCGAGGGGGCGTATAGCGTATAGCGGCGGAAATGGAAAAGCATTAACGGATATGTCACAGTCGCATCAGGAGTGAGTGCTCCTTCTCTCTATTCTGAGTAAATACGTTTACTCTTATATCCGTCAAATGTATCTTTAACACATGTTGGGTTGGTACGTATTTATATCAACGATTTCATTAGGAAGTGAGAAAAAGGTGATTTGATGTGAAATCTAGTAATGATATATTAACATAAGTTTTCAAACTGACATTTGTCATTATTACAAGCATAACATTGTTATCGAGATATTTGTCATTATTACAAGCATAACATTGTTATCGAGATATTTGTCATTATTACAAGCATAACATTGTTATCGAGATATTTGTCATTATTACAAGCATAACATTGTTATCGAGATATTTGTCATTATTACAAGCATAACATTGTTATCGAGATATTTGTCATTATTACAAGCATAACATTGTCATCGAGATATTTGTCATTATTACAAGCATAACATTGTCATCGAGATATTTGTCATTATTACAAGCATAACATTGTTAACGAGATATTTGTCGTGTATTCTATTTGTTTTCGTTACTCGATATGCAAACGTGAAACTAATAGGGTAGGCAAATTTGTCTGATCTTAAGAAGCACCTACCCGCATATACTTCAATTTATTCGGGAACATGCCTCATGCAACTGCGCCAAAATATCGAGTGGGTATCTAATATAAAGAAATAAAATATATGGCTGATAATTTGATAATAATGTTAAACATTGACATGCTTTTCAACTTGTGAATAATATAATTATGATATATACATATCAAAGCTGTTTTTGCATGTGTAGGACTTAGTGCATGTGCATTGATGGGCGTCGTGGGTCAGTGATCAGCGATACTGACTTTGGAACCGCCACTCCGCGCTCGAATCCCGGCTGGGGCAAACATTATTGTGATGAGCATAGATGTTTGTCCTCGGGCCTTGGATGTCTATGGTGATGTCATTGTGTGTCCATGCCATCCGCGACACAGGGTATCCTAGTGCGGAGGAGTGAGTGTGAATGTGTTTGTTTGATTTGTTTATTATTATTATCATATTTATGTCAACATTGCTGAAAAGTTATAATAAAACTCTAGTCACCTGGAAAATAGTTGCTATGACAAATTAAATGTACAGTTTGTGAGTTACCGTGTTCACGAATTTTTAATTTTCTCGCTTTCAAATTTAATATCAGTATAGTTTAGGAATTTTTGAATCAAAATCTTAAAACGACATCACTTTATTTCATTTTCACATTGTTTTGGATACATCGATTATTTTTAATGTTAAATAACCTATTTTTTAAATTGTTTAAAAAATATATATCAATAAAAGATGCTCAATTGCATCTATTATTTACTTCGCGAATATTGCGGTACGACTGCGATCTCCAGGAACTAAAGACCATAATATCACAAATTATCAAAAATATGAATAATTAGAGTTCAGTTGTCAGAACCATCACTCTCTACCAATAGAAAATATTGTATTGTTACCAATCACAAACCATTTAAAATACCAAATCAAGTTGTTTTTCTACCGCGATTCCAGTGGCAGGCTAAGTGGATTAGCTGCAATCACGTGATTGTTTGGCTAGTCCACAGTCTCGATAATAGTTAATGTGAGACCTCTACCCCATACTTTCCCCAACTCACATGACAAATACACAATATTTACCCTAATTATATATATACAAAGTACCACAGATACCACAGCTGGTAGGAATTTCAATTGAAATCAACCTGTCACTGTAAAATCATAATACATACGATTTTCGATGTCTGTAGATGAAATGTTATTGTATCGATTTGGAGTATCGATTAGTGAATATGTACAGTGTCACGCAACAAATTATAAGTAAAGCTGTAGGTTTGGGCGCCCAAGATACAGGCTATGCCTAGTTTGGGGCCCGTTGCATAATAATTAAATGTATTAGGTTACTTTAATTTAATAGAATATGTTTATGTTATTTGTATATATTGTGTTTCTGGGAATAAATGATTACTGATTACTGATTACTTAGCTGTTCTATAGTTAACCCGCCCAAAATGGCGTGGGAGTTTTGTAACTTGAACCCTAATTCACATGATTATGTTCGATGCGCTCGTAGTTTACGCACGCGATCTTAGCCGATGAAGCCCGACATTCGCGATAATACAATAAACCATAACGTTTTTATTGTTTGCTAGTAGCGCCCCGCGGGTTCACTCGCGTGGATTACGGTTTTCCCGCTACCTCAATTATCTCAAGGGAACTATACTTTTATATTCCCGGATAAAAGCCCATGTGTTAATCCGGGGTTTCTACTATCTCCATACCAAATTTCATCTAAATCGGTGTAGCCCTTTGAACGTGAATAAGTAACAAACATACACACAAACTTTGGCATTAATAATATTAGTAGGATTATAATTCATGCTAAGCGGAACTTACGTTCAATTATTTTTTTATGTAAATGATTAAATTCCAAAATACCGTCATTTATCTAGTAGGTACTTATTGTGACCTAGAATTTCTAATTTGGATCTGTCATTTAGACTGGCCGGTTGGCGCAGTTGGTAGCAATCTGCCTTCTGAGCCGCTGGTCCCGGGTTCGATTCCCGGGCAGGTCAAACATTTGTGTGTATGAACATGTCTGTTTGACCTGTGTCTGAGTGTGTATATGTATATAAGTATGTATATCAGTCATCAGGTTACCATAGTACAGGCTCTGCCTAGTTTGGGACCTGAAAACCTTGTGTGAATGTTGATAAATAATTTAAAAAATATATATATTTACTTTGAATTTGTTTCATAAAAATAAGATTTATTCTATAGAGTTCAAGTAAGACTTGTAGCGGAATTTATTTTAGCCGTACTTTTATCAAAAACTTAACCTATTCCAGAGTGTAGTTTATCCCAGTGCTATTTTTTAATCAATTTAGCAGTTCTGGCATGATTGAGTAACAAACGTTCAAACTATCGTATTTATAATAATACAATTATAAGATGAAACAAATCTATGTACATATAAAACTACCTGTGAAATATTCCATAAAAATGACAGAAGCACCAAGCCACCGCAAACTTAAGGATTCTAGCAAAATAATTATCGAAACGAATCTATCCACGTTTGCAAATTGACGAACTAGGTTAATTTTGGCAAGGATTTATGTCGCATTGTGAGGTATTTAGAAATTTAATATATATATAATAATATTTAATAAATTATAATGAAAAATAAAATTTAAATTGATAATTTCTTATGTTTAAGTTCAGATTCCCTTAATTTGCATTAGAACGATTGTTAGTTTAGACAATGCGCATACTAGACGGGAAACTGGAAGATATTTTATCATTATCAAAGTCTAGATCTACTGCATTATACATACCAAGCTACATAGTAATAACTATATATACTGTATAATATCAACCACATACTAATACTACACTATTAATGTGTTTGGTGACAGTTTTACTAAACTTGAGGGTGGTAGCTAGCCAGGCAGGGACTCGAAAGTACCCTACTACCATGCTGGGAATTTGATAACGGTGTTAACTTCACCGGAAACTCAAGCCGATTGTTGGGTTCGAAACAGCGTCCGTCAGTTTGACAGTCGACGCTCCCATCGCCAGGCTATCATCACTTCAAAATAATATTAGATTAGCAGAGGTATGATATTGATATATTCATTATTTATGATTATGTATTATCACATAGATCGAAAGACTTAAGCTGGTTTGACCCAAGATCCATTTCGGCGTCGTTAAAAGCATCACTTCGCTTCATCCATTAGCGGGCCTCATAAACCTAAAAAACGACCTTTCTACGATCAAAAACTCCGTTTCTTCTAAAGATCCTATTACGGCATAAAATCTCTACTCTTGTTTTATTATTAAGTACCTCTATAAGAGTGAACTGGCAGACGTGGTCCTATCCGAATATTGGCGTGCCTGGTATAAGCTGTTCATTAAACGTTTTATTTTTTGTTGTCTGTATTGCTTCCGGGCTGTTTGGCCGTGGTCTATGTGAAACTATTGTTCCAGACGTTTCGTCGATCACTGCGACTCAAGACTCCAGGCTACAGGCTCTGCCTAGTTTGGGACCTGAAAACCTTGTGTGAATGTTGTCCCATATTATTATTATTATTATATCAAATCGAATTGAACCGTCTCCGCCTGGGACGATCATAGCTCCCATATGAAGAACTGCAAATCAGTTTGAAACTGGTCAGAGAGAGACAAAAAATACATATGTATATCGCGTGTGTCTTAGCCGGTTCTTTGATATCAATGACACAATGACGTGATTCCGTAGAAAATGTAAGGTTACCAACTTACTCCGGTGATTTGATATTCGCTATTCTCAAGCAGCTCAATTGACCATAGATTTTCTAGAATCAGAGTTTAAAGGGGGAGATAACTTTTGACATAATTGGGAAATTAATTGAACATTCCGTAGACAGGGAAAGCAGAATCTGTTTAAGAAATATTCACTCTTAATCATTTTATGTCATCGGGGCAGTTTTGCTTGCCTTCTGCGGACGCTGACATGCCAACGATATGGCAGCGATATGGGGCTTTTGAACTATACATAACTGGCCACAGTAATTGTAGGCTGTTTTAATGGTCATTTTCGAATATAAGTCTGTTAATGCGTGTAACGTTTTTGTGTATTCTAAAATAACCATGAGGCCTATTTAAAATCTACAGCCAAAGCAATTTGGAAGAATTAGTAGGTGTGGTCATTCCGCTTAACGAAAGAACTATTAACTACAAGTAATTATGCCTATATATATAAGCCGTTAATTTGAAATGTGACAGCACGCGTAGTGCTAATAACCGTGCAGATTTATTGCCTTTCAAATGTATTATTTAAAATGTAATTTATTCGCTAACTTCCGTTATTAAAGGCTTTAACATTAAGTCGGTATTTGGTGTAATTACAGGAGCCGTAGTTAAGCCATATACATACTGGGCTCGACATAACTGTTACTTGGATGACTAAAGAGATGTTATACGATCTTATGCATGCAACCTCTTTAACAAAATAAGAATGTGTATGTATACATAGGAAGAACTGCAAACTGTGCCGTGGTGGTACCGGCCTAGAATAGTACTCCCCCATCTCTTCCCGCGGGTGCCGTAAGAGTCGGCTAAGGGATAACGTACCAGGAGGTGGGCAGCAGCGCCTTCTGAGGATCGGAAATCATACTGCGCTCGCCAACCCGCCTGCCAAGCGTGGCGAGTATTGGCAAATCCCCCCTATATGGGGGAGGCATACGTCCAACAGTGGACGCACATAGCTGAGAAAAGAAAAGAAAAAGATGTATACATATGTTTTTAAACTGTCACGGTCATTAACATGAGATTTGACTTTAGAACGGGATATTTATTCAGTGTATTTTCTTTGTCAGCTCGCGATATGTCGGTACAATTCCAAGCAATTCCAATATTCCGAGGAATAAATATTACTCTTTTGTAATGTTAAGTGGTAACCTCTGCCTTTAGACAAATACAATTCGTACAGAACTGCACTGGGCCCGTCAGCCTGAGACATAAACTTGATTATCTCATGTGCCTGTAATTTCACCGGAAACCATACCCTTCAAACCAAAAAAACGGAATGCAAACACGCCTGGCCGTACAAATAGGTATGGTGACAGTACTTCCCCGGAAGAACCCTCACATAGAGTGCCACTGTTCTTAAAAAATACTTAATTTAGGTACATAGAGTGCCACTGTTCTTAAAAAATACTTAATTTAAGTACATAGAGTGCCACTGTTCTTAAAAAATACTTAATTTAGGTGAGCTTATATTGCACTTGCTAATCCGCAAGTTAGTGGACATCCTATGGCTGAGATGATGATGATGATGATGATATTGCACTTGGCTTTCTTCAACAATAGCATAACCTTCAACGGCATAGATACCTTCGTCCTGAAAGATGATGCCTTCTTGCCCTCAGATTGCCAACGGGATTTTATCATAGATGGATTATGAGGGCTAATTATTGAAAGGTGAATTAACCTGCAAGCACCCACGTTTATTGACAGCTGTTATTTATTAACCGGTTTTTGATCAGCTGATATGAATGCCACTTTTCATCATTGATTTGGGTGATTCGCACGTGTGCTCTGCTAAAGTTTATACTGTATATTACGGTATTATTCGATACTTATTACTTTATCACACACACATCACAATTTATAGGTCTTTCGTTTGAAAAATATTTTATTAATTAATATCTAACATATGTAGATAGTTAAGTATTATTTTGTTATATAAAATGTCTGGTAGCACATCAATATTTTTAGTTTATCCAGGCCATCTAAAGTTTCTCTGTAAGAGATTGTATTACCGGTACAGGTATTTTTTAATACTGTATAGATCTAGCGTTTGACCACTATCTCACTTGATGGTCAGTGACGATGTGGTCAAAGATTTTATCACGAATGCTCCATAATAAGTAACCATAAGTTACAATTTCTTATATATATTCATTATTTTTTTTAATTTAAAGGAATAATGAGTTATTGCATTGACGGTCAGTGTCGATATGCACGATTCGAGAATAACTCTAAAGAGTTAAAGTATAGCGTGACTCTCCAAGACAACTGTCTAAGTATACGCGTTTGATGGCAGTTCTTCAAACATCAGGGTGGAAGCTAGCCAGGCGTGCGCTAGAAAGTACCATTCCACCGAGTATAACTTGTATTGAAATTTGTCCACTTCATCCTGATTAGAGAATGTTGTTTTGTTCCGCGGTGTGCACACAGCCTTTGGACCTTCGGAATTTAAACAGAGCGGCGGCGCGGCGTGGTAGAGGGCTGCCGCATGCCAACTTGTGTTATTAACTGACTAGTTCACGCCTACCTTCGCCATCCCGTACGCACTCGTGCGAATTGTTTACTATTTAATAATGTTCAATTTAAAAGTTTATAAAACTATTAGTCGTATACATCTCACTCTGTACATGTCACTAAATGAAAATGAATTGAGGAAAGGCAGGTCGTCAGTGTTCATACTCGGCGGTATTAGTGGTTATCAGGTCAAATGGTCAAATGGTCCCTCGTAATAGCTTAGCATTCATCCAAATCCTTACAGCCGTAAATTTACGTACTTAAAATATAGAAAATAATAACTTACTAGCTGCGCCCTGCGGTTTCACCGGCGTAGTGATGATTGATGAAGATGGTGAAAAGTAGCCTATGTGTTATCATGGGACCTGAAAAATCTACAATCTATATATCAAATCCAAAACCGTCCAGCCGTTTGAGCATGTAAGAGTTACAAACATGGATCTATCCATCCATCCATACTTTCATATTTATAATATCAGTTGGATGCAAGGTATAACCGCATACAATAATTTCACGTCCAATAATAAAAAAATAACACAAGTTCCTTATTCTTTATTTTAAACGACCTGTTATATATGATACCATTTACTTGATATATTTATTTAAAATTCACTTATTTACCTATCTTTGCATTTACAAATCATTTTACAATATAAATTCATTTAAGCTATAATTTAATCTCATAGGTATCCAGTAAAATGAACAGTAAATAAAACAGCGTACCAAACTCAATAAACAATTGGTACTCAGTGCGAACAATACGTCTATAACAAGAATGGACTGTTGTTACTGACTTAGCTTAATTAAACAAGCCAGAGTCGACACTCAGACGCATAATACTGCTAATTAAATGGGGGTTTACAGAGATCCGAAAAAGAGCCACTCAAACACGCTTAGCCGGTATTATTACAGTGTATACGGAGCCCCGTCTGCAAACAGGCCCTCGTCGCGAGGGTGCTGCTCTCAAGTTTCGCGTTTAATTAGACAGATAGAGGCACGGACGGGCCTTATTAGTATTGTCTACGGGGGCCCAATTAACACCCGCCCCCCGCCCCCGGAGGTGCGTCCCGTTTTAACAATCAGGGGATGCTTCGTTAGCCGAATAACAGGATCGGGTGACGGCGATCATTTCCATCGACTCCATCGGCATCAGCGTTACGCGACGAGCTTCGGACCCATCTCGACACTCGACACTCGACACTCGACACTCGAGGCGCGAGCTACAGGTGTGGCCGATTGCTGGCTCGCTAATTAAAAGCTTTATGAATACCTTCATTAGCACCGAACTGACGTAAGAAGCTGTGATAAATTACTACAATATTTTCAATGGGCATTTTGTTTGTTGTCTGCAAATGATAAATAGTATTACATTATGTGGTGTTGTGGCATATTTATTTTGTTTATTAATATGTACTTATTGGTTATTTGTGTATTAGAATTTATATCAAGATATTAAAATTTTATCCCATTACGTTGCACCATCGTTTAGTTCTATTCTTTAAGATACTGTCCATCCAAAGGTTGTCTGGAAGAAATCGCGTCAAGCGATAAGACCGCCCATTGTACTACCTAGATTAAGAGTAATTTTGTAATAACTTATATGTACATTCATGGTAAAGTGCAATAAAGAATAATTGTATTGTATTGTATTGTGGTTTCTAATTATAGAGCCCTGAGACAAATGTAACAACCGCGGGTTCCGAACCTAGTTTAGGTTGAGTGTACCATTTCTTACAGAATGCAACTTTTCTGGAATAACAAAAATTTTATTTATTTATTTGACATCGGAAGCAAACTCCAAGTCGCAGAAACCTTTATGACCTCCACTGGAGTTTCCCTAGGAGATTGAATCAGGAATGAGGAGGTACATCGATGAACTGAAAAGTCACTAAAGTAGCCTAGTCGATTAGTAAATTCCAGTGAGCGTGTGCAGGGCACTTACTGATAGCTGATGGTGCCGAAAGGTTTAGACCTGAGATCACGGACTGAGAGGCACAGCGTAGGAAGTCCACAGATAAGGCGGAGAGATGACTTGACAAGATAGCTGGAGAAACCTGGTTACAGGCGGCTTCCTAGTGTTTCTTCTGGAAATCAAGGTTTATGTGAAACAGTGGACGCCTTAATAATGATGAAATAAGTATATTCTGTTCATTCAAAGTTTACATTTCAATTAGTGGTGTAAAATAATAGTCAATTAATTTGTATGTAGTTGGTCGGTATGAGGATATTAATTAATTAGAGACGAGCTCGGAGCGCGGGCAAATTGCGCAATGAGTCTTGTGCGAGCGTCCACCGAGCAGCATCCTCGCCATAAAAGTCTCATTACGGGAACGGCCATTTCTCCCGCTTATTAACACGCCACCGCCACGACTTCAATTAACGGTCAAGCTGATGCTAGCCTCCATAACTGCTTATATACTTATTCAAGCAAATACCAAAAAAGGACTTTCTAATCTGGTTGATTTTTTGTCTATATATGTTTTCTCAGAATTTCGTCATTGATGTAATTACTTATTAATTTTATTGATCTATCGGGAGGATTCCGAATTGGTCCCACATTTAATTAAAATGAATGATATGAATGGATATGAAGAACGACAATGAAGAAGAAGTATTTATATTTATTTTCAAGAATAAGGTAGAAAATATTCTACAGATAAGTAGATCAATAGTATGTTTTAATAATTTTTATACGACATAGTTATAAATATATACAGAAGATTATATTCTAATATATAGATACAAATCTCGTATCACGGTGTTTGTTATCAAACTCCTCTAAAACAGTTTGCCTGATTTTTTTGAAGAGTGTTGTGTATTTATTATATAATATGTACTAACTGCGCCACGCGCTTCACCCGCGTGATGATGATGAAAAGTACCCTTTGTATTGTTCCGGGATCTGAAATACCTACATACCAAATTTTATCTAAATGCGTCCAGCCGTTTAAGTGTGAGAGGGTAACAAACATACATCCATACTCACAAACTATCGCATTTTTCATATAAGTAGGATATCACATTCACGTAGACAGTCAAATTTCTACATCTTGCCACCACCCACTCAAGTTAGTGGTCACGAACTGGGAGCGTGAATTCACCTACAGAAGGGCATCGGACATGCCCCAAACCAGAAACACGGTTCAAGAAATGTGATTAAACATATACAACAACAACATATACAACACAATAAGACTTATTTTACTTTAAAGTACGCGCAATTTTGAAGCGATGATAGCTCAGCGGTGGGCGACGTGGGAACATCGACTGTGAAACTAACAGAAGCTGATTCGATCTCCACCAAATATTCGAGCTTCCAGTGAAGGTATCAAATTTCTAAGACAAGCAATTCATAAACAATTCAATTCAGTCAAATGATTTAATTTAAATTACTATTGCATAGGTAAACTTGGTATTCCGCTATAATAATAATTGCATATCGATTGCATTTTAGTTATAATTGCATTGCGGTAGAAATTACATGTGTGTAGTAATTACCATTAAATTCCAAGTAGAATAACAAAACTAGCAAAAACGTTTGGTAGAATTGATACCCTGTACTTAAGATAAAGTATTTTTTTCTTCACCGTCGGTAATTTCGCTTATGAACAACCATGTTCTCTTTGACCCAGTAATTTGAGCCCCGAAATGCAAACGCATGCGCAAGCCGCCACCTCGCATGACTTGTCGGCACTAATAACTTTTTCTCAAAACACTAATGAATAGGTTGCACTTTATTACTGGGCACGTTTTGCCACTCAGGTTCTGTTCTTAGGAAGGGAGAAAGGGGTCGCCGCCGCCGCTGCCGCCGGCGCCAATCTTACATCTCACCATTGAGTAATTTTCATCAAGATTCATGTTTTACTTATTATACTTTAGCTGTTTTCTAAATTATTATATTGCCTGAAGCGTTCGTTACATACGAACCATATAAGGTAAGTAAATGACATGACAGAACGACATTTGGAAAACATAAAAAAGTAGCGCATAGGGATCAAGTCCCCATCAGCTGGAAAGAGTAACAATTGTAGAGTACTTATCTTAAATGCACCAAGGACAAGGGTCGTCAAATTAATATCCCGATTAAAATAGACCAATCACTCATTTTCACGATGCATATACAATACTATTCCAGTAAGTATATTCTACGCGGGAATACTCTTCCATAGGAATCTAGGAAATCGTACATCCGTTAGATTTCTATGGAGAACTTCAGATTCATCAACTCTATCAGATATACTACCATACTTGTGAATTTCACCAAACTAAATTCCAATAGAGCGAATTGATAGACATTGATATATTTAATGAGTGGCTTCCTTTACCATTTGCTAAGTAGACAATTTTGGGTCCTTTCCGGATTATGTAGTGTATTAATGTAGTATTTTTCTAATAAACTTAATTTTTCTACGGACGGTTCATAAAGGTAATTCTGGTTGTACAAAATGTATTTTAATGTGTTAATTTATTAATTAAACAATATTTTTGACTGTCCATTTCTCGCATTAACGACCAATGCGCTTGAACCGTGTCTTACACCAGAAAAAAGCAAAATCAAAAAGTCAAAACGTAATTTGTATATTTTTTTTTGTTAATTATAAATCAACACGCACCAGTATTTTTTACGCGTTGTATTGTCTTTGGCACCTCTTGAACCCTCAAATAGGTATATTTTTTCATTTGGCATGTAGTTCTTTTATAATTAGTATAATTAATCAGATATGAATATTTTTTTATTATCATCATCGTCTCAGCCATAGGACGACCACTGCTGGACATAGGCCTCCCTTATTGATTTCCACAAGGACCGGTTGGAAGCGGCCTGCATTCAGCACTTGCCTGTGATCTTAGTCAGGTCGTCTGTCGACCTGGTCGGTGGCCGTCCTATGCTGCACTTGCCAGTGCCCGTGGTCTCCATTCGAGAACTTTTCGCCCCAATGGCCATCAGTTTTTCGAGCTATGTGCCCTGCCCACTGCCACTTTAACTTGCTAATCCGCTGGGCTATGTCGGTGACTTTAGTTCTGCTATGGATCTCCTCGTTTCTGATTCGAACGCGTAGAGAAACTAGCGTAGCCCTCTCCATAGCTCGTTGTGCGACTCCGAGCCTGCTCGGAAGGCCCATAGTTTTTTATAAGGTATAGTTATTGTTGCCGGCTAATTACAACTTCTCCCAATTAGATACACAAACTTCTTTAGAATACAGAGTAGGCGAAAGTACTTTTTGTCGGAAAACAAATATTCTTCTATTAAACATAAAAGAAATATATTGGGTAGATTAGAAATAGAGATCACTAATAAAAAAGTATTAGAAACGAGATACTATCAATGAGGTTCTAGCCCTGCTCTATTCCATCATTATTACAATTTAAAATATTAAGCTGGTTTTCCGTTTTCGTAATGAACCTTGGTCTGGCTGGACTCGAAACGGTTGTCACATACCAGTTGCTCACATTCTACAAGATGTTATACAGACAATATTATGCACTTGACATTTAATTAGAGAACCCTGCCACAGCGAGTAACATTATATTATGTTTGAGTGGAAACATATAAGGAATTAATGTAATGGACGCCAGTTTTAATGGAGCATTTATACGGGGCTAGTGATTACCGCAGCCATAAGAGGTGCAATTCTACGAACTAGGGCGTAATAGTGAGGAGCCAATTTAATTTACAAAGTTGTCGGTGAAGACCGGATTAAGGCCGTTCGATTGACTGCTGCTCTTAATGGCGACATGGTCGCGGACAGCTGTCATGGTGCGCACAAATCATTACGGTACACTTTCAAGGCCATAATAGTCTTCTATTTAAATTAATTAATTCTTTATTTACATCCTCAGGACACGCAATGTAACATCTTTAAGATTGACAATATGATTACAGGATAAAGTCTATATGAATCGCTATGCCATCTTTATTAACTTTGAACTCCTGTTTGACCATACCGTTCATCACAATGGGTGTATTACCCGACCAGTCATAATAGAACACTGGGATCTTATCCTAGAGTTCTTGGAAGCTGGATCGATGCAACTGGGATAGCTGCAGGTCATGAACCGCTGCAGAGCCAGCACAATCCTGTAATTATGTGTAGAGAATTTCTGTACCCTGTACTAGTATGAATTGTGCTAGAAGGCAACAGTTCCTTCCCGTTGTTGGTCTGTACCTACAACTATCAAGTAAATTTTGTACTGCTTCTGAGATGCTTAGCACTTAGACATTGCAAATATTCTGGGTTGAAGCAAAATTGTTAATAGTGCCAAAATAACGTGCGACTATCAACACGTAGTGTGTTAATCGTCGCGTCAACTTCATAATAATTGAATAACGCAGCCTTTATCAAAGATTTAATTATCACGGTGTGTGTTTTATTCAGCCCGCCGCCAAGCGGCTAATTAGAGTATCGCACACATTGCGCGGGCCGACGGCAGCGGCGCGCGGCGGCCATGCCGGATATTCCCAGTGTCTCACAGCTCTTCCGCTCTCGATCCTAATTACAGATAACGCTACTCACCGTCTCCTCTCATCTCGTTTGTTTTTCCGTGTGTACGCACCACAGCGACCTCCTTAGAATGTTTACTAATAGAAAAAAATAACATCAGACACATATTCGTAAACTTATATTATTATCTTCATTTAAATTCATAATGTTCTCTTTAACGACCAATTCAGATTAGCTTAACAAGTCAACAACACAAAATAGCTTTTATTATATCACGCCGTTCGATTAAATAAAGGTCGTAACTCAGTCTAAAATAAGCTAATCGCTTTTACGACTTAGTAATTCATTTGTCTCTTAATATACATTAGAAAGCTTTCTGTTTGATTAATTGCAAGTAAATAAATCTTTCCAAAGTAATCTAATGAGTTTATTTAATAAGCGAAGACATTTTTAATTAATAATATATGAGTGGAGACTGCGCGTTGTAAATCGTAAACCAGTCAGGGACGATGAAGGCGGCCCATGGTCCAACAGCTGCGGTGTTTTCCAGCGCCGGTTTCCTGCCCGATTCTTTAATCGATTGCTGATAATATTTTGTATCACAAAGTTAATTTCTGTGACACTGAGGACTGACTAGTTGCTGGGTACAGGCTAATAAGGATCAACTAGCACATAATCAATGGTAACATGACCGCAACGTATATTCCATTAATCATAAAAATAGCTACAAACTCAGCCGGCGACGCCGCGCGCTGAGTGCGGTGTAAACGCGGCTCGAGCGTGACCAGCCGATTGCACTCCGCTATATAATTCCAATCAGTATTCAAATCGATGCAAATCGAAAGATTAATCGATGTTTGCTCTGCCAGGGCTGCTCCACACCGGCAAGATTGTAATTACTCGATATTTTTGTTTGTTCATGCATTTTTCACATCACTCCGCTTCCGGCTATGATATAGGAACACAATTTGAACATTTGGCATTCATTGTAAGATATTTCAGCAATTTAATTATTTCTCCGCCAAAAGCATTTATATAAATAACACAATTAGCGAGATACATTAAATCAAAGATAAATCCAGTTTATTTCAGTCGTGAGACATTTAGTGACACGTTACGAAATAATTAAACGTCCGCGCCAAAATGTTTCGCAAAACAAACAGATCAATCACTTGCGAGTACACTAGGACGAAATAAATTAATCTGGCCGAACTAGACACTATTGCGTTTTGTTAGCTTCTTAATAAGCCAATTGCTGTCAACACAGTCTCGTCCGCCCACACGGAGTGGTTTCGGAATAGACTCGGACGCAATTCCACGATTGATTCTAATTAACGATAGCCGTATTTATTGGAGCAGTTCGCAAACAAATCTAATTGATTTTGCTGGTGTGCTGACGGCTGACGTGTTACACAGGGCTAGCGTTGCCGGAGTGCAGGGCATACAGTGCCCGATTGAACGGAAACTGGTGTTTATTGCCGCTAATGGTAAGCTGCGATACATTCGCACCACGCATCCGTGACAGAATACTGACAGGCGCCGATTTCTACTAGTTTCATTAGATAAAGATAATTGCAAATTATATCCTACTAAAATCGTGTTTGCAACCTTACGGCGGAGCGTTGGAATCTCTCGATATTATATATATTAATTCATAATGTTGTATTCATTTCTAGTCCCCTGTATTATTCCCTGGATTGCTAGAAATTTTAAAAAAATCGGTTTTTATTTCTCCTAAGATAATTCAAAGTTCGGATAACCTAATTGAATTGAAACCGGAAATGGATAGGAAGTTTTGAACTCAGGTTGTAGCTTATTATAGGATTGTAGGTTATTTACTTGAAGGTCTAAATGTATAGATTATGCGAAGTATAAAAAACCTTCTTCACAGGTTGAGATCATAGATGATTTGATCAAAGCTCAGTTATTCTTTATATTGTATATAGTCTTTATTTATGGTTTGTTCCCGTCAGTCGCCGATTATCTTTTGACCATTATCTTACTTGATGATCAGCGACGATGTTCTCGTAGGAGGTAGGTATAGTAGCAGGTTTGAAAATGTTTGGGTTGAAATTTCAACAAACAAAATTACCGTGAATAGTTGGCGATAAATCTAACTCTTACATAAATTGAATAACTCGATATTTACTTTACATTTACGCGCACAACGCACTGGGAATTGATTAACCTTTCAAATTGGAATGCAGAATGGATTGGAATTAGATTTCTGTAGTATCTAACATTGAACTTCATCGTGTTTGCATTATGAAAGCAAAGTACTATGAACCATTTTCATTATAGAAGTAGCTAAAGTTGCTGATGATATGGTCTGAAAATGGTAATAAAATTTAACATTATAATATAATTTTTCGCCGCCTTTTACAGTTTGATATTTGTTTTCATACAACATGCCCCTAAGTTTAAGTTAGCTGATATAACCATAGATCTGAAAACTGGTAGTACTGGATTTCACTAGTACAGGACTTCGTGATTAACCGATCGGTTACCTACTGGATGTCATTGCTAATCGACGGTGAGAAATGTGATTTGAATCTGGAACGTCAAAAATTTTTCGACTTCAGAACCGAGGCCGTGGGTTAGATTCCCGGCAGGGACATACATTTCTGTGATGAACATATGTATGTCTTGGATGTTTGCAGCGACACAGGGAATCTTAGTGCGGGGGTGTAAGTGTGAATGCTTTTTTATATTATAATGTTGGCAAGGTGGTGCCTATTGGGTATTTTATAGCAAATCAAATTTGACTAAATGAGCGATAACTTACTTATTTAGGGGCATCACAATGAATGACACACAGTCCAGTTTACCGTAGATTACCATTCTTAGCAATAACACGGACTGTAGGGGTGTATTAGGAGTACACAGAATTGTTAATCTGCTTGGCTGTGGCGGTTGTTTATTCAGCCGTATTAATTAACAGTCAGGTGGATTACAGGGCAGAGACGTGCTCTAATTAGAGGACCAACCACTGACGGCTTGTTCACACTGCGTTGGACAACAATCAGAAATGTGTAAAAAATACACACACAAACATACACGGTTTCAGTATATAAAATAGAAATTTTAATATCTGTTTGTGAGTTCGGTTTCGGCTGTAAAACCTGTTTCGGTCGGACACTAGTACTTTATTATTATAATTCATCATCATCATCATCATCTCCATAGGACATCCACTGCTGGACAAAGCCTCCCCCATTGATTTCCACAAGGGCCGGTTGGAAGCGGCATTATTAATATTTTAAATGTATATATAATTATTATAATTAGCACATTAAAATGTTGATCTGTAATTTTCTTTTCTAGTCAAGAAAAGACAAATATTAATTAACTTTCCTTTACAATGCACCTAGGACGACACAAATTAGTGTGTTAGGTTGGAAAAATGGTCCGAAAAAGAACCAGTCAAAAAATTTATGATTATAAAATTTGTGTAACCTCAAAGCCCAGCGCTACTGGCTTCTATAATTATTATGCTGTGGTATGTATTACTCAGTGGTTATTATAGGTTACCTGTAAATGTCAGACGACCTGACTAAGAAGCAGGTAATAGCTGGATGCGGGCTGCTTCCAACCGGTCCTTGTGGAGGGGGAGGCAGGTCCAGCAGTGGATGTCCTATGGCTGAGATGACGAGAGTACGATGTGCGATGAGAGCTGAGTAAAAAGTAATAAGAGGGTCATTAGGTTGAACTGTTAGAGCTAGTTATAAATTAACAGCATGGTCATTACCTTAGACTGATTTTTACGGGTATAACATGGTACTCACGCGTAGTCGATATCGCGATCGACAATTGTTTCGGCTTCTTCCGGAAGCCTTCATCAGGATCTTGAGTGATATGCGTTAATCGTAACGTCCCGTCTCGCACTGCGGGCGGCAGCGCGATCGTGATATCGATTACGCGTAAGTACCACGTTATACCCGTAAAAAACAGTGTAAAGTAATTATGAACGTGAGTTTTAATATTATTAATGGTCATTACCATTGATAAATGGCAGATAAAATTGAAATAAAAAAAAATGAAAGTTCATAATTGAAAGATTTTAATTGAAAGAAACACAAATGATCCATTTTTAAGAAAAGAATCTGGAAGTATATGCTTTTCAACCCTACTAAAATTACAAATGCGAAAGTTTGTGAGCATGGATTTATAGACGTATGTTTTGTTACTCTTTCACGCCCAAACGACTGGATGGATTTGGATGAAACTTGGTATGAAGATAGCTCGATAAACACATAGGTATATTTTCATCACCACGCGGGTAAAACTGCGAAGCGCAGATAGTGAATTTTATTTTAATCAGTTCATAAAAGGTAGAGATCCGAGAACCCCCTTATTTTTGGAAGTCACCGTCGTCTGTTGGAAACTTGTATCCAACCAATGAGTATAAACAATTAAGCAACATATTTAATGACGATAAGTGACATAACATGATTGAACTACAAAACAAAACGTATGGAAATGTGTCATTCAGTCATGTCAATCGACACGACACATCTCAGAACAAAACTACATAGGTATTGCGTATAAATAGTATTTGTAGGTATAATGTTGAAAACTAATCCTTTTGATACAAGCGGACATAGTGTGAACATGGCGTTCTGTTAATCACAATGTTGGAAATAAAACAATTGAAAGATGATCTTCTTATGTTATAGAAAACTTATGCCCAATATTAACATATTAGAATAATATAAATGTTTTAATAATTTAACGAAATTAATGCAAACTTGCATCTATAAATTCATCTACCTATCCATACCTTTTTTTATTAATATGCAATATATGTTAATAAGCTTTGTAAAAAATCTAATGTTCAACGGTCCCATGAAGTAAAAATGTCAACAATAAATTATTTTTCGGAAGAATACTGAATTCATTAAACATCATCAGTCCATAAAACATATGCCTCCCATAATGAGCCTCGCCTTCGCAAGGGTAGATTGGAAGCGGCCCGCATCCAAGCAGCCTCATACTGCGATTTTGGTCACGTCGTATGTCCACCTGGTCGGTGGATGCCATACGCTGCGCTTGCTAGTTTGTCATGATGATGATGACTTAAAAACATTGAGGTCCTATTCAGTTCCACGTGATATGTGCAGTGTGCACTGCCCATTGCCGTTTCAGGTTACGTCGGTGACTGTCTGTCTTGCAACGCGATCAAATCAGGAATGAAGAGATCCTCATTCCTGATTTGATCGCGCAGACCATCTCTAATCGTAGCCCTCTTCATAGCTCATTAAGTGGCGTTGAACTTGAACTTGTTTATAAGCCACTAAACATGATAAAAGGGAACTTCAACGCATAACATATACGTTTTGCGTTACTAATCAATACATCGAAACAAATTATTACAATAGGTTGACTAATCAATGTCAAAAAAAAATTAAAAAATGAATATCAAAGATCGTGATATTCGTTAAATTTAAACGAATATCGCAATAAGTGTAGTATAATTTGTCCATGGTGTTGTGTATTTTGGCAAATTAGATGAATCGATTTCGCGACATTGAAAACACGGTCGATAAAATTAAGCGAAACACAAACCTAGCCGTGTTTTATAAATTCTCGGTGACGATTACTATTATACGACCTTATAGAAAAGTTATTAGTATCAATAGAACAGCACCCATGTGATAGCCACCGTAGCCCGTATCGTCATTAATTGATAATAATACGAACAGTAGTTAATCTTGATGTTCAAATATTGATCTGAACCGAGATTAGATTAACTACTGTTCGGTGCCATTCCAAATACTAAAAATACATCATAACCTAGCAGATGCCAATTCACAACAATCGTGAAAATAGTCGATCGCATGCGATCGACAAAAGACTGCGACTGAGTTCGGTACTCGCACAATTGGTGAAATTATTAAGAATTTGACGATCGTCAAATTTAACGAAACGAGTTCGGTTCGAAACGACTTGGACTGCAGGATTTTAATTACATCTGTGAGAAGACGTGGTCTGAAGGTCTGACCGCCGTGGTTTCTGCGTGGCAAGTCCATTTTTGCCATGTTTCGGTATAACGCCCGGGTTCTAACAACATATTTGGATGCTTTAGGATGTCTGTGGTACTATTGTACTAATTGTGAAATAATTTTAATAACATAAGTTACGGAATAATCCGTAGTAATTTGCTACAACACGTTTTACGTTTATTTAATTAATTGTAATACCAGATGTCAGACTTAATTTAATAAATGCGGGTGTGTGAGCACAACTCATTAAGTAAAAAGCCTTTCTACCGTCATGAAAATGATACTTGACTAAATTAGTTTCCTAACCATTCTTCCTCCATAAATATAATTGCGTTCCACTTATAGGCCATAAAAGTAAGGGAACGTGCGAACGGCCTTGTTGCAAAATTGTACAAAAGGAAAGTAATATTAGGTAGGAGTAAGGCAATGCTATACACCCGCGCGTCGGCGTGTTTCGGTGACTGGGGCGGGCTTTCAGATAAATTATTTATCAACTGTATAGCAATTTTCTTTATGACTCCTCCGACGGAGCAGAGCAATTTACTCGTGAAAGAGATGCGTAAACTTGCAAGGACGCCCAAATTGAGAATGGAACAATGAAGTCAGTAAAGATTTCAATAAGGATAGGCTCCCTCGAGCTACTGAAACTATAACAAAAAGAGCGCGACAAAACAACTGTTTCCAATGTGTATTCCATATGCTTCTCATTAGCTTTTGAAACGAGATCCTTGTCATAAGAGTTTAATTGACACCGAGTCGACGGAGCGTTGTAAAATTTAATTATATTTTTGGTATGGCGTGCGTTATGTTATGTGTGGGTTTGTTTGTGTAAATGAAGTCACGAAGATCGTAAAATGTTATTTGGGTGCGTGCTAAATCAGAATAATAAGTGTTCGATGTTAAAGGGCTACGAGATACCTCGCTGGAAGGCCAAGAGTCGTGGGTGGTACGGCCGCGTCGGGTGATAGGCAGCCAGCACTTCCAATTTCCGTAATTGTGAGTTCATCAAGGAAATTGAGCAGCAGACAACGTGACGCGATTTACTTTTTATATACTTCACGTTCGATATGTTATAACACTCGTTTTGCGTTTTTGAAAACTGAGACAATGTCACGTGGAGACGTGAATTTGTTTGAAATCCATAATCCATAGATCCATCCATGAGATCCATAAATTAATATTTGCACAGACAATTTGCTGTCATATCGATTTATATTGATATAAGTATATAATTAACTTTTAGCTCTTTAGACATAATATAACAATTTAATGGGAGAAGCCACTGGCTCTTGAAACACAGTAATTCTAGTTCAGGAGCCTATGGACTCAAGAAATGGAATGTAATATTTATGTCAATAAAATATTTTGTATTTGTATTTTTGTAATTATTTTCCTGAATATTGAACCGTTTAGAAGTACAAACGCATTTTCAATAAATACATTATTTCTATTGAAAATACGTTAATTTAATTTACTCGAATCTATTGATTACATAGATTACATTAATGATTGCTTAGGTCTGTGTGCGTTTGGTTTGAAACTTTGAAACATTCTGGAATATAGGATTTTACATAGTTTCTAAGCTAACAAAACAAATCGCATCGAAACGAAAGCCTTCCACAATTTGAATATGTCAGTAGCAAATCAGAACAACAAACAAACTCCGAAAAGCAAAGTTGTTAGGAACAATAGCAATAAATCGTAGTGCTTGATAAATAGTCTGAAATTCGAGGAGCTCTCATTGCATGGCTCTCGTTGTAAAAGACTGGAGGTAAATAAAAAGAAATTGTTGAATAATATGGGTAACTGATGGTGATCAAATTAGGATCATGTCGTGTCGCCCATTATCGGCTGAAGGCTGCCTGATAGAGAGCTATCTGCGGCGGGACTCGTTCCCATGTTGACGCCTCATCGTCATAGATCGAAAACAGAGAGGAAGTGGAATACAAGAAAAGTGGGTAACTTTAATTTATTTGCGCCGGATATAAATGAAGTAGTTTTTAAATCAAATCGAATAGACTTCTTAGTAACGCGCGTAGTGGAGCTTGTCTATGGCAGGAAGGCTCGTGACGGCGTAGTAGTAAGGTAAATGGGACTGACTGTCTTCGGTCTCAATGCGTTATTTTACTAAGGACTTCTCATGGGCTTTTCATTTAAATAGTATGGGCGTGTGCAGTCGACCTGACGAATGCGCCGTTCGCGAGCGGCTCGCGAGCAGCGCGCGTGTATTTCATGTTCGCGCGCCACCTCTGCAGCGTCTGTAATACTCGATTAATTCATTACCGAATAGATTAGGTATTCGAAGCTATCGAAGAGTTCTGAATCGGAGGGCTGGCCAGCTGCCACGTTCATAACTGTCACCAAACACATAGTGTATTCAGGCAGCAGTCATTGAGAGCCAGTAAACATTCTAGGTGTAGCGTGATCACATCTTCGACCCCTCCGTCACTGGCCGTGAAGTGACATAGTGGTCAAACTATGATGATAAAGTATAAAAACCTAATTATTTACTGAACACCAAATTATGCTACATCAAAATTTTGTGTACAGAATATCCGAATAAAATATTCCAAAATACACAATTTTATGCCAAAATATAATGTACGATGATTAGTATTAGGTCTTCGGGAAACGACACGTTGGACGCAGAAGGGAGTCGTGGCTCCCGAGAGTGGACAGGCATCGCCAGAGTAGAAGACCTATTTTCTCTGGCCAAAAATGGGCAGAAATATGCGGAGCTGACAGCTTACCTTCAATAGTGGAGACGCACGGAAAACAGAAGAAGAGATATTAGGTATGCGGTTTACTAATTAAACAAAAATAACTGGTGGCATTCTTAGATGGTATTAAACATTCATGCGAAACCAATTGCTCATGTCGTGGTTTTGGAATATACACTCGTGCACTTGGTAGATCACAAATATACGGCTCTTTATTAAACATCCGAGTGACAACGATCGTAAGTACACACAGACCGTGTCCACGTCCGTCGTCGACTCGTCGTTAGCGACAGCGGCGCTCGCCAGCATCCGCCGCGACCTCTTCGGCTTTTATCATAATTTAAGTTTTCCATTAGCAGTAATTGACGCGAACATCGTTCGTCGCTTACGGCCGCGAACCGTCACACAGTCGCTATACTCGAATAGATAAACATTTTCTATTTTCAATTCTTCCCAAACGCTGTTCCGTCTTAATTGACAATCCTATTAATAATTAATAAGAATTATGGCACACAGCTTTTATCTTAATGTGCCTTTTAGCGGTGCATTTGTATTCGAGAGACCATTTCGATGTAATTTCCACGGCGGGAATGTCGTGCTAATGGATAAATGTCCACTAGTTGTTATTAATACATGAATAATTCAGTACCTGAATGCGGCTTAAAAATGGCATTCGAGTGAGATTATGGATATTGAATTAATTCTATGATTAAATCGTGTATCCATTAGCGGAATTAGCCACTCAGAGATATCTAGTATCGTCCGGGAAAGAGCAAGTCTAAGCAGAGCGCTACTTCCCGGGAGCGAAACGACTATAACTACACAATACAAATTATTAAGAGTGCTCGGCATCGCGGGAACGCTTTCAGAAGTAATGAATTAGAAAAGTTGCGCAGCACTCTCTCGGATTGAGGCCCGCGCGCCGTCGGCGTCGGCGTCGGCGCTCGCTATAACATTACTTTAATTAAATCTATTTGAACAACAAACTTTAATTAAATTTCATCCAGCAGTTAGGCGTCGCGGAGGAATAATCGCGCAATTAGAGCGGCCGTGAGCGTCGCCTTACACGCTCCCAGTTAATTAACTCACTCGGGCCGGCCCGACCTATCCGCGACTCCACTGTATCAACACAACACCCTTGCCGCACTATGCTGTTATGCGACTTTGTCTCCTGTTCCCTTATTTGTTCTTGAATTCATTTAAATTTTGCTGTTACCCGTAAAGCTTACATATTATACTTTGCCTTTAAGTGTATAAAGTACCGATGGCGAAGTTGGGCATTTTACTAAGCTGTCTGAATCGATCATGTACTCCTTGGATGGTGATCACTAATGGCATTTTCAAATGAATACTGCCTTGTATGCGTAGTAGCGGTAGTACCCACCGGCCTAGAATATCGGTGGCGGTACCGACCTAGGAATAGTAGTCCCCCATCTTTTCCCGGGGTGCCGTAAGAGTCGGCTAAGGGATCACGTACCAGAAGGTGGGCAGCAGCGCCTTCTGAGGATCGGAAATCATACTGCGCTCGCCAATCCGCCTGCCAACCTTGGCGAGAATTGGCAAATCCTCCCTATATGAGGGACGGATATGTCCAGCTGTGGATGTCCAATTGCTGAGTAGAAACTTGAAACCACCTTTTTCGTCACGTAACCTCTGGGTTTATATTGTACAGATTATACCCACACTAACACCCCCGAGACTTATTCGATTAATATTGTCGTGGGCACAATAGCTAAGCTCAGTAGCTATTATCCAATCTGTGGTTAGGTCTGCAGCAGTAACTACGAAGTAATGTGTGGCAAGCTCTATAGATACTATGCAGCTATCTGTTCGTTGTGAGCTTTCATTGTGCAAGTTTAATTGTTTTTACACGCGACATGCTCGCTTTACATCAAATAACTGTGCCGTAGTGCAGTGACGTCATTTTATTGCTCGGAACAAAATAACCCAGTAATAAAATATCTTTGTGTGTGTTATTTCATGCGGAGAGTTAGAAAATAGTGAGACTGTAAATAACTATAATGTTACGTCCTTAAATGTAGATAAAAATCATTTTGGATTTCAGCAATGAAAGGGTAGTTTTATGTTTAACAAATCAAGGTATTCAGCATAAAAAAGTCGCCACAAAAATGCACCAAAAACAAAAGTTAATTTATTTTACAAAATCAAGAATGATAAAGTTTTAACATACCTTTTTAGTTTCAGTTTTGCATACCTCGTATGAGGCTGTTATGGCGGACTACAAATATTGTTACTAATTTTATATCATAATGTACCCATATTCATGCAAATAAAGTGATTGATTTGATTTGATTTGATTTAAATCTTTGAAAGTAAATTTAGTAGGTACGTATGCGGTTACTGCAAATCATGTAAACTTTTTGTGTAAATTATTGTAACTATATAAGTAACTAGCTTATCCCCCCCTCCGGTGAGGCTGTAAATGGCGGTAGAGGCAAACAGCATTAGTATGTTAGAAAAAAATACGTAAAGAAAAAAACCGCACTTTCACCCGCGATCCTGTAAACGTTGAATTTTTATAAATCTTAGCGGCTACCTATATATATATTATACATATAACAACTATGGTGGTGCAAATCCGTTGACCGGTTTAAGTTGTGTGTTTATTGGACAGCCAGTGACGGTTTCTTTTTACCCGTCTGCAAAAAAAGGAGGGTTATGTTTCTGTACATACTAGTTTGGTCCTCGGTATTACCCTCGTAGACTATGCTACGGGGCTCCTAACATTAATCAATTTCCAAATCCTCCCACTATAATAGGTATAACTATAAATAAAATTATAAAAAAAGCATCAGCTGTAACAATAGTATTATAAATTTGATCATCACCAATTAATGATCCTGGGTGACCTAATTCTGCTCCTATGGCTTAGACGGCAAAGCGACAGGACGGTATTCTGTAGTTATTAGTTCGTGGGTTCAAACCCTACTAGTATCTGATTCTTTCTCTTCAATAATTTAAACGTAGCATCCGCCTAGCATGATCTGAATGCAAATAAACCATATGCTCTTATAAAATTAAATTTACCTTCCAAAAGCAATCAATTAATTTATAATTGCATCAATTACTCTGTGATAACTAGCATTCTGCTGAAGTAACAGTATAGATATTTACAACAGTATAACAGTTACATAGTATAAAATATAGTTAAGAATGATTAAAATCAGTCCATTTGCTTTAAACATTGGAACCAACATATGAACATATAAAAATGAAATCATTTCTTTTTATAGTATTATCGTATACATTATAATTATGTAGTTGAGGCAAGTTCGTATAGCTCAGTGAAACATTTTCTCTCCATACTCTATTTCACACTAGTGTATAATAAATCAAGAACGCTAATAATGTATGAATACCGCACATCCACTAAGTGTTCGTCTACTGATCCATTATGCGCACATCGTAACGTATAAATAAAGGCAAAAACTCACAAGATCCATTAAAAGTATTGCTGTGATACGACGATCATGGTGTGGATATTCCACGGTGAATTATATCCTCTTTCGAGAAGTATTATTTTATATATCACAAATAAATGCTTATAAATGACTTATATACGACGACGATTGTAAATAATGCATATGAATATATAGTGGTGGAAGGCCTAGGCACTTGACGAAGGTTCTGAAATCAGATTGAGGAAGATCTAAGAAAAAGCTAGGTTAAGAGTACTCCAAGCCGACGCTCTTGTATTAGAGGTCTGTTGAGCGAGAATAAAGTGTACAAGTGTGTCGGGATTGTAGCAATTAGAAGGCTGTGTTCTCTGCCTACCCCTACAGGAAGGAGGTGTGAATATGTGCAAATAAACTAATAAGCAAATAACGATTTCTGTCACTCTAGAGTTGCAGCAATGCAATACGCGATTGTTGACTAAGATCGCGGGCAAGAGCTGGATGCGGGCCGCTTCCAACCCATTCCTTGTGGAATTCAATGGGGGAGGCCTATGTTGAGCAGTGGACGTCCTATGGCTGAGATGATGATGAAAAGGCTTGTTGTGCGAGCTTACAAAATTGTATAAACTGTTTTATGGTGGTTCAGTTATGATTTATGTTGTGTATTAAAATAACAGGGACAGTAACAGAAGCTATGAGTAGCTGTAAGAGATAATAATCTCTTTTTGAGGTCATTGTGTATCTTCTACAGCCAAGATAGCTTGTTGACTGTCACCAAACACATCGTTCCTTCAGGCACCAGTCCTTGAAAGGCAGTCAACTTTCTTCATCTTCTCTGTAAAACCTTCGAACATTTCGTTTGTGACAATGGAGTTATATGATATATTATATTTGATTTATAAATTGTAATAAAAAGTCATAAAGAAGGTAAATTCAATATGTTCATCTTTAAGTCTGGACGGAATGGATATTTTCAGAACAAACGACATTTACCGACTACCGTTATTATAATTTAACGTGATATGTTATTCTGATACATAGCTTGCTTACCAAAATTAAAAAGAAAGCCCCAATAGACGCGTGAAAATGTACCTAAATACCTAAAAAAAACCTTATATTATGGTCATGGACATTTTTGTAATTTATCGATCTATTTCTCCGCATGAAATCAGAAAATATACAGCAATTAATTGTTAATGTTCTCATATGACTCATGGTTGAGATATTGAATTGAAATTGAATATGACTTAACATAGCTATGAAACAAGCAGTACGGTTTTGGCGGCAAATTAAAACATATGCGTAATGAACCTAATGGTTTTATGTTAAGGAAACGAGCTGTTAAATTATTTGTACCTTGTTTAAAATGCATTGAATAGAAATGGAGTGTTAAATTCGGTTCCATTTTTTGGTAAAAAAAATATGTTCACCCTTTTCAGACATTGCTACTCAACAACTCAACTGTGACCACCACTGTCGTCCAAATAATCGTATTATATTTTCTTTTCAGTTATTGGAGTGTAACTCAAAAAGCGATTATCCGATTTCTATGCCATTTAAATGGGACCACTTCGAAGATTTATCAAACAAAAAAAGAGTTTTCAGAATTGGTCCAAAAATGGGAGACAAATCGGTAAAAATACATTTAAAAAAAAAATACAGTGAAACATACAACCTCCTCCTTGTTTGAAGTCGGTTAATAAAAGTTAGAATTTTATATATACTAACTAACGTCAACGTACCGTTACTGTTATAACATGCGTTTGACAGTGATGCCTTGTAGAGGATACGCGTCATGCACTATTACACTTGTAATAGTGTATAGTATAATATATTATAGTCGGGTTATTCTGAAAAACAGCGCAGCGTGCACATGGCAATGCGAACGCTGCACATGCTGAGCATAATCCTATTTAGCCTAGAAATTATATATATGTAAATTTGTACTCAGACTGTGTGTTATGTATTTTATACTATGGCAATAAAGTGTTTTTTTTTTAATACACTAAATATTCAGCCCTTACATTAAACATATGTTTCATATCGTGTAGCACTTTATAGACAGCTATCCCGTACCGACAAAAATATTAGCGTATTTAAATTCGATGCTTTCATATTTATCCAAAGTCGTAGTAATTGTAGGTATGTCCATATGACTGCCATCGTAGGAAAGCACTTCCGTAACAGAGTGCGTCCATAAAGGAGCTGAGACGGGTTGACCGGGACCCAGAGCTGGCATTGATTTCAACTAGGTACGTATTAACCTACACAGTTTATCTATGCCTACGATAAATTGGATATTCTAAGGGTGTGCAGATAGATGCACGCTTTGCCCACTAAACTCAGTTATATTTCAATCATTGGCAAGTTACAGTTTTTTAAATGTTAATATCACAGGACACTGGTTGCAAGCCGCTTCTAACCTGCAATAGAAAGAGATCAATAAGTGCGACAGATACAATATTATGTACTTTAAGCAGTCGCTGTAGGTACCTTTGTGTAATTGATAATACTGAACATTTAAGCATGAGTTGTGTTTAGCTACGAACTGAGTTCAATTACCAATATTCCAACATTCAATAAGATAAAAAAAACATTATGTATATTTTGTATTCCATGAAAAAAACATTAGATTTAAAAACAACCAATTTTCACTGTCTTCGTTAAATGTATATGTGTTAAATGTATAACCAATGTATCCAACATTCTTGTGACCTTGTGTGAATGTAAATAAATAAATAAAATAAATAAATAAATAAATTCTTTAACCCAATTTGGCTTTACATATAACTTTATATTCGGTACAAAAGAACTCTAGGATTCTTAATCTAAATCACTTTGTATTTTTAAATTTTATAAAAAGTTTATATTAAAAGTATATAGTTATTTATATATTATTATTTATACCCTAGAGAAACGTACAGACGTTCAGTATCAGAGAAGACGCCGCGAAGGAGAGTTCTACGCTCTTGTCGCCGCTCGGACCTGAACCACTGAAGATGTCGACCGCAGTGATCGACGAAACGTCTGGAACAAAAGTTTCACTTAGACCACGGCCAAACAGCCCGGAAGCAATACATACAACATGCTTATATTTTAATAATTATTTTTTTTGACATAATATGCACAAATATATTATACTTATACTTACTTATACGCACTGGAATAAATCATTCTTAGACCTTGTTTCGTTTCATCTCAAAAATATCAAATTTAGTATTCTTTTGAGCTAACGTTTCAAGTAAACAATGAAAGGATTTTAAAGGGTTTTACAGGTGTCGATTACATAACAGAGGCGTGCAGGTGTTTACACTTCGATCAAGAATACAACATGTTGTCTTGATCGAAGTGTTAACAGGCAGAGGACGGTACAAATCCGGTTGCGTTTTGATTTAAAATATTACATTCACCAAGCGCATTTGTTATTGCCGCGAGAATTTCTGTTAAAGGAAAAATACAGTCTCTCGAAAATTGATTCACTACTAAATTAGCAAATGAAATCAAATTTTGTTCAATCGGAATTAACCTAAATCGGTCGGTCGATAAAAATGCATCTCAATAAACAACTTAAAAAGAAATAGCAGTTTTATTGCTGCAAATTCTCGCTAATAACAAAATCGTTAATGCAATTCGCCAATAAAATATTTATTTGGCCTTTCGTCGACGAATAAACAAACTATTATTGCAATTTTATAGTTAATTAAATCAGCGGTGCAGAAGTGCACATGAAATCATTAAAATCGTAAGAACGAGATCGCAATATGTCCTCATATCTTTTTACTTTATGCTTCAATTTATTAGTCGTTAAATATCCTTACTGTAAACGATTTTTTAATGACGTGATTGAACTCATTTTTTGATTGCCAGCACTTGGTGAATTCAAGAAAATATTGAGCTACTAATTTCTCCTTGTAATGTTGGGTAACAGATGCTGATGACATTGCAGAGGCTCGCGGGTGTTTACAGGTAGAGAGGGCGGGACCAATCAACAAAACAAGCCAAATAAACTCAAAATTGTCCATATAGCAAATGGTAAAGCCTTAACCAGTTCCGATAATGAAACTCACTTGTATCACAATATATAAGGTTATATTTCATCTAGACACGCTTGTGTGTGTCGAAAAAGTTACGTTACGTATTTATTATCTGCCTACCAAAACTTTCTTATTGGTCATCGATTGCGAAAAAACGAGAAGGTGATCGATTCCGGTTGTTTCATATTTGTGTGTTCCTCAGAACTCCGTTATTTATTTACCTATTTGGCATATTGATTTTTCATTAAAAATTAGTTGATTCTTTTATAATGCGGCAGTACAATAATAAAATGTTCAGATCGTCCAAGGGTGTCCATTGATACTTCACACTACGTTCCCCTCACACCTACAATAACCAGCATCGACTTGCCCTCCGTTGAATAAATAAATAATCTGTTTTATTTCAGACCAGTGATCCATAATGTGTTAGTAGCAAATATGTAACTAATAATTATGTTAGTATTCAAATCTGTGTGTCCAGTCGTCACTGAGACACCAGTCGTGCTACTCGCTGGAGCCTCGTCAACCAGTGTCTCATGAATCCTCAGCGATTTTAGCCTAGATGTTGTTGGAACTGCCACGCGGGCGATGCACCAAGAAAGCACACCTTTTTCGCATTATAGCACAAAACTCATCCGTGTGTGCATCTGTAAACATCCCTGATGCACTACAAAAACGTGGCAATCCCAACAGCACCCTGAAACCATAGGACTCGCAGAGCGTCGTCGTAGGGTTTCTGCATATATTTGACCCACAGATTGCACGTGTAGAAGGATTGACTCTGACACTTTGAAAAGTGTTGTTTTGCCCTCATTAGTACAGCGTGCAAATCTGCCAGCCAACATATTGCACCTCACTGACAACGCCCTACTTTCCCTTTCCATGTCCAAATCATCGGACACATTTTCAGTCACCCAGTGGCCCAGGTATATACTTGAGGTATCTCAGGGGGGTACTAGGAAGGTGAACACCGTTGGTTGATTTTTATATCTTGGCCATCTCGTCACATCTACGCTGAAAGACAATGCTGACATCGAACGGGAGCGCAGGGTCTGCAGGTTTGCTCGGTGTTCGACGGAGGTGAAAGTAACTCTTTTGAGAGCATACTGCGCACCTCTTTCTATAATTAATTATAATTGTAATTTAGTTTAATAATATTAGGTAATTTAATTGAATTACATTAGTACCTACTTAGAATTGGAAAATGTGACTGGTATATGTCAGTGTCAGTCAGTGTTACTTGATAAATAAATGATTTTAATTTATTTTAAATTGCTTGACCCACCTGAGATCAACCCAATAGAGGCGTTCAGTTAGAAATGCCACTATCGGTTTCGTACCCAAGTTCTGACCGTAAAGTGCATCATTCAACTCTGTCTCGACAGACAATTTGCATCTTTTTTACTAAATATTTAAGGGAAATCTTGGAGCGTTTAAGTTAAAGAGAACAACAAATGAAGGCATGTGTAAGTAATTCCAGCTGATTACAAGCCATGGGGGAGCTGTGTCGGTCTCTTTAGGGCCTACTTGGCTGGGCTGCCAGCCTTTGCACATACAATGTAGGGTGGCATAGCATTTTTTCTTGAATTTAAGAGACATAACAATTGATTTGTAACAAAAAGCAACTTTAGTTTGATTACTGTTACGATTTTCCATCATCATGTGAGAGCCGGCTAGGACTCACGAGAAATAAATTCGTTATTTTCTCCAACCAATCTTGAATTGATTTGCAGTTCTTCGTCTGGGAATTATGATCGTGCCAGGCGGCAGTATATTTTGTGACCAATTTTATTCATTTTTTGCCTTTATTGGAACTTCCTTTCTGCTTCAGAAAGAGCATGTAGAAAGTTTGTGTACATACCGTAGCAAAAGCTTAAAAACTTTACCGGTGTAACGTTGTATTCTATTTGGATATTTATAAAATTGTTTTATCTAAAAATATCTACATAAATATAATTTTTATGATTTTTACATTCCTCGCTACCCAAGTTGCGCTCATTATACTTATGTATATAAGGTTACCTCTTCATTCAAGAAGAAGCAAGTTTTGCTCTTCGTGTTAGTGAACCTACTTTACATTAAATTACCTAATCTTAAAAGAATATAATGGCTGAAACTACTCTCCATATGAGTGTGTGAAACAGTTCCATTTATCTACGGGGAAATCTAAAACAGCTTAAATTAATTAAAGTGTAGACTTAAACTCTCTATTCAACATAACTTAGATAATGACCAATCACTAAATACTAAAGAGCTTTTCACGAATATCCACAGTACAGTAAAAACAGCCTGTAGAAATGTGTATTAAACAGAGATTTCTAATTAAAACGGACAGTAAAGAGTTACGACTTTTCTGCCTCCAAGTCCAAATGAATGCAGCGACAAAACCCGATCGCCTATCTGCGCGGGCGCACCCAACATGGAAATGGCAGCAAAAACACCCTGCATCGGTAATAAGTGGGTGCTTCAATAAAATAAACGAGCCCTAATCGTGCAGGGACAAGTTTTACCTGACAGGCTGAAGACTGGTAGAGGCGAAGGTGCTGTTTATAGATCCCTATACTCTATCTACGGACAGAACTGAATGCAACTACTTCGGCTCCTCGAGGATGATTATGCGCAAGAGATGTGATATTATTTACATTACATGGTACTTTATGAAAAGGCCTGTGTTTGTTCATCACTATATTTCCCTATCAACCCTTCAACTTTTTTTTTTTTTCACTTTACTAGTCTTTACTCGTTGGACGTGTGACATTTATCACTTGCTTCCGTGCTTCTGATGACACATACTGTTGGTATTTTAAGCCTTTCTCCAAGAGGAAGAATTATGTTATAGCCATATGCTGTGGAAATGTATAAGAAACGATTATGTGTCGGACATGTGTTTTATATAATAGGTGGCAATATGCTGGCCGGCCACCTGATGGTAAGCGATCGCCGTCGCCTATGGATATCTGTAACACTATAGATGCATTACAATACGTTGCCAAACTTTAATAAAACTGTTTACTCTCCTTTTGAAGAACCCCGAAACAATTAACAGGTTTGTATAAAAACAGAACATTTATGGTCTAACAGATATTCTGTGTAAGAGAATATTTTAATTAACTGACTCGTACAGTAAAAAATATAGACTAAAAATAATTAAAGATCTGAACGGCCTTTGATGATACGCTACGCATAACAATAACATCAACTGAAGTAGACAGCAAAACGTCGTTCATAAACATTCCAGACTTCAAAGCTGAAGTTTTGCGTCATGCGTCTTTCG
Source organism: Apeira syringaria (assembly GCA_934044485.1). Taxonomy (NCBI): domain Eukaryota; kingdom Metazoa; phylum Arthropoda; class Insecta; order Lepidoptera; family Geometridae; genus Apeira; species Apeira syringaria. The sequence continues at coordinate 19,415,047 of OW203663.1, read as the reverse complement.
CCAGCGTAGTCTTATTTCATTCTGGGAAGCGATCAAGTCCCTTGTTCAAAGAGTCCATAGATAATGCGACGTTAGACTGAGTGGCGCGCAAAAAGCTTGGTATGTGAATCTTGTGCGGCGTTCGATACAGGCACATACTTCGCTGGCTTGACTGTACATTGCAAGTTCGCTGATGAATTTAGATCAATGGAAAAACTGATCCTGGTCTCGATAAGATCAACATGATCAAGATGGGGATTACCGTAAGTGCCGTAAGTATTGAAACGTTTTCATGTGGTCGTGTTGTTATGACTACTATCAGCTTTGTACGGTGTTCTTTTTTATGGGATAAAGTGATGGAAATAACATCACCGCAAGATGTTAATAAGGAAGGAAGTAATTCGGCCCTAGTGGTATGGGCTGCTATAGCTTAGTTGGACAAAGCGACAGGACGGTATTCTGTAGTCGTGGGTTCAAGTCCCACTAGCAGCCGAATTTTTTCCTTCAAATATTTGAACTGAAAGTGATGGAAGTCGTTAGTTAAGACAGATACAATTCGTACAGAACTGCACTGCGCCCGTCACCCTGAGACATACATTTGCTAAGTCTCATGTGCCTGTATTTTCACCGGAAACCATACCCTTAGAACCGACACAGTAATGCGAATACTACTGCCTGGCGGTAGAAATAGATTATAATGATGACAGCACTTCGCCAAGCAAACTCTCACATAGCTACTGCTACTGCTCTTACTTTTAATTAATAAAAAAACGAAAAGACAACAACTAGATAAAAAAGCCTTTTATTTCTTACTAAAAAAATTTTGCAACATGTTTCTGTATATAAATTTACAGTGCATGAGTATTATTTACATATTTATTTATATGTAATAATATGTAGCAAGAACCCCTCATGGATCGAAGGCCTTCTCTGGAGGTTTGCAAGAAGTCTTTTATTTTTGCACTATTTATCCATTGTTTGCCGGCCACTTGTAGTCATCGTCTGCTTCGCGGACAGTTGGTCTATCTATCTTTCTAGTGCCTGACGGGCCTTTTAATAAATCCTACTAATATTATAAATGCGAAAATTTGTGAGTATGGATGTATGGTCGTATGAATGTATGTTTGTTACACTTTCACGCTTAAACAGCTGAATGGATTTGGATGAAATTTGGTATGGAGATAGCTGGATTAACACATAGGATTATTTTCATAATCACCAGCATCACCACGCGGGTAAAACATAAATTAAACTTCTCTAGACGTATTACTATGAAAAGCTTTTTTAAGCTAAAAGTTAACAAAAGAAATAAACTATAGGTTCAATGTTGAATTCTTTGGCATCGATACGGTAGGTACTTGTTGCACACAGGATACATGATACACGTTTTACAGCAAATAAAATATTTGGACATAGTCAACAAACGTAGTCCTGGGGACCAATTAAACGCAGTCCAAGAATGGAAGGTGGTTGTTTTTGTCAGACTGGCGTGCTTTGTGCACGCCGAGGTTCTCAGCGATGGCAAACATTCGAACGCTTTTAGTATTAGTAGTCCTTGTCAAAGTTTTTTATCTCTAACATATCTTAAGCTTTAACGTCAGCCAATTTGGTGTAACGAATGAGTACGGAGAATTCACAATTACTAGCCATGTTTAACTTTGAAACGATTCTCTGAAAACGCTGTTAAAGTTTTCTTGTCGAACCGCCTTCCACGTACTTATGAGTATTGAAAGTCTAAGAACAATACCTATAACTTGTAAGTAATTGAGATAGTGGTCAAACGCTAGCTCTATACTATATAAAAAACGAATACAAATAACTTGATAAGTTACTCAATTTTGACGAAAAAGCAACCAATATCTTGAGTTGAGAACCTCTTCTTTTTTGGAAGTCGGTTAAAAATGAAAAATGAAACGTATGTAATGCTATTACAGTCGCTAAGCGACTCAAAGTTCCCAAAAAATATGCAGACAGCAATCACTTACATTTTTATTTGTAGTATAAAAGATTATTTCCGGTTGTAAAAAGACAAATTGAATATAACATAAGACGACATGTTTAAGGTTGCAGGGATAAAACGGAAGTAATTATTGTTATTAACATTGAGGGCGGCACACCCCGAGCGTCGCGAGAGACGGTTCACCAGCTCACGCAATTGGATTTCATCGTCATTCTGTTAATCAATTATGTTCTGTTAATAACTCCTTACCACACTATCTCTTATATTACACATAAAATATTAAATTGGGGGTAGTTTTAGTCACCACCACCCACTTTATTTTAACTAGAACTACCCACATTTATACACAAAGATGAAATTTTGGTATTGTAATATATATGGCATAAGTGCCATCCTATTTTGAACTATCGTAACTATATAAAAACTATCTTATTTAGCACATTGTTAGTTAGTTATCAGTACCTACCTTTTTAAACTAGTATATCATGGTCTGTCCATTTATCTCAGCGGCAAAGCGTACATGTATCTTGTATGTGCAGACTATGGATATTAAGAACTCAGCAGCTTACTTTCCTGACTATTCGTATTATTCTAGATATCTTGTTTGTTGAACGACAATTGACTCCAAAGTACGTACACAAAAGGTTGTGTTCAATAAAGTGGCTCGCAAACTGGCAACTCTCATGATTAGCGTCGACGTGGTGGTAAGGTCGGCGTGTGAGCGGCAGCGGCAGCGGGCGGGGGGCGGGGGGCTGATTACCGGCCCAATTGGGCCTTATCCGCCCGCACATGGGAAATATTTTTAATCAACACCTCCATTGAACTTACGAGCGGTCGTACGTGAGCACGCCGTGCAGGGCCGCACTCGAGTTTCGTTTTTGTTTTTACCTAGAATAGTTATTACCTGTAGCTATGTCTAGTCCATTTTGTAGATACGCCATCCTCGCGTACCCTACATTCTTTTTTCTAATAATATAATTATTATTGTGTTAAACTGTGTTTCTATATTAGTAGTAGATAACTACAGCTACTTCGTAGGGTAGGGCGGGGCTAGTTGGGCAACTTTTCACTCAAGTGGCTATAGATCCTGAACGATACGTCTTATTAGCTTTATATTACTAATGGATAAATAAATTATCCCTTTCCAAAACCGTCCCAAATTATTTATATGTAACAACTTGCGTTGAAGAGCTGCAGCCGTCTAAGTGAAGGCTGTCAGTGATGCTCAACGTACCCCATAGGTGAGGTAAGTTAAGCAAAAGTATAGAGTTAATAGAGCAGTTTGAAATTCTAGCCATGTCATTCTATCCACGGGTTCAATGTTTACTGAACATGAAATAAAATTTATATTATCCAACCAACGTACGGCAATTCGCCTTCGCTCGCTATATGGTAGATATACCTTCTATACGTACGAAGCGTTTTGCTTCCACTTTCTTAATGCATACTGCCAAGGATGCTAACGAGCTATGGAGAGGGCTATGCTCGGGGTTTCTCTACGTGATCGAATCACAAATGAGGAGATCCGTAGAAGAACGCAAGTCACCGAACACAAGCCCAGTGGATTAGCAAGTTGAAGTAGCAGTGGGTAGATGTTCTTAAGGCCCAATATGCCTCCCTCATTGATATCCATAAGGACCAGTTGGGGTTGGCTCGCATTCAATCGGTCACAAAAAAACATAATCCGAGTAAATAATATTGTCGACATCAATGCGAATTGTCTTAGTTTGACTCTGTATAGGGTGGAGATCAGGGGCGCGGATGGCAGCGCGTCGGTGCTTGATTGGCCCTATGACTGCGAGTAGATTGCATCGCTCGGTCTCAACGGCCCCGTCCGGTCCGGCAATCACCACCCGTCATACCCCGTCGCTTCACTAACCCATCGCCAATACCGATCACCGAAAAGCCATCACTTTTCTCATTCTACTTCATTTCTCAAACAAGCAAAACATTTACTACATCCTTGTAAATTGTAATATCATTTTACATGCGACACATTCTGTATATCTCCGTACGAAATCTTGTAGCTGTACCCAAACGATGTAAATGTAAGTCACGTTTTCAATAACCTACAGTTTTAGCTTCATAATTTTTACCCGGGCTGATATTAGACTTCATTTCGTTATGAAATTCACTATTCGAGAGCGCAAAGTTGGAGCGTGGAGCGTGCGATTGGAAGGGGAAATGTGTCGGTGATTGACTCATTTTTCATCGGGGAGTCTGCGGAGTGGACACGGAGTGTTGTCGACGCGACGGCTCGCTGGCGTGTCAGCGAGTGCGCGCGGCACCAGCTCCTCCATAATTGGCAGCGAGCTGACTCCTCGCCCCTCATCGGAACCGCACTTCTCTCGTATTATTAACGACGTGTATTGTAATCACGCGGCGGGCGATCGCCTCCGCCGAAGGTAGGGCGGTATTAAATTCCGACAGCTACGTGATAAATCGAAATTGGAAAAGTTTAATAATGTTCGGTTGCTCCGAAAGCAATAAAACCGTTTATAAACGGGCTCGAGCGAACGAGACGGGAGGCAGGGACGCCCGCCTTCGGGACTTTTAGGGACTCTTAGGTGAGTTCGCTCGGACTTACGGGCTCTAAATTGATTTTACTGGTATCTTAATAAAGTGATAAACCGTTACCCAGGGAGCTTATTGACTCGTGGCGGATGATCCACCCACGCATCAGCCGGAACCAATCCATTTTTGTTCGTATCCTCGTCAATATTCGACAGCGTCCAGGTTTCCTTAAACGTAAACTCGATATTTTTTAAAATACAGTGGAAAACGTCTACTGTGTATTTATTGAGAGCAACTAAGATTTGAACCGACGATATCCTCGTGGTGTATAATATCAGAGATATATCAGAGAGAGAGAGCAGAGAGAGAAATACATTTATTCAACACAGAGTACGCAATAGACACAATTAAAAAAAAAGTGGAAACAGTAAATAAGAAGATGCGTGGAAGGGGAAATGTATTGAGTATTGTGCTCAGGGGGTTTCACCTCTGCATTATGCTTACGGACGGCGAACAATAAGCACTGATTTTTAGCCAAGACCTGGTAAGAAAATTGATTGCCTTATGGTAAACTTACAAATGGACTAAATGATCTGGTATACATCGAAATCATACTTTAACAACAATATCTATTCCAAAACTGTTAATTGTATTATACATGTGTAGCAATGCGGCAGCCCTGACCAGTTCATATCGTCAGAAAAATTTAATTGAAAGCTCCGTCAAAGTGGTGACGCTTGAAAAAAAACACTGAAGTTTATGTACACAATATTATGGATTATTTCTTTGTACCAATTAGCGGGAGATAAGTAAATTTTCTGAACTTTGTTAACTTTAGGGGTTAGAGATTTGAGATTGATTAGTCTTATTAGAGTAATTGTAGCGGTGAGTGAAAAATAATAATAATAATCACAATTAATTTATTCGTTAAGCCAATTTACATCTCATAGCCTCCTAAAGTAAATAATTCATAAGGATGAAATTATACGTATATAATCAGAATTTATTTTCGAATAATATTACAAAAAATATATGAAATAATTTAAATTATTTTTAATAAATGTAATATTTCAATTTAACGAATTCCTCATAGCTATAGAAAGAATGCTCGACAAGCCAGCGATGTAAACGGTATTGGAAGTTGAATAGACTGGGAGCCGCTGCTATGTATTTCCAGGTAGCTTATTGTAAACCGTCGGACCCATGGTGTGAGTGTGTTTTGATGACTTCGTTAGCTTTCTACGTAGGCGTTTCACCAAGCTTCTATGCTTTACAACTGTTGTAGGTGTGTCCGCAGTTACGAGGCGCAAAGGATTCCAAGTTTGCCTGTAAGGGACGCAATTGTACATAGCTACTTGCAATATGACAATCGCTGACAACGTTGTTAATTGATGAAGGCGATTACTCTTCCCGTAATACCATTAAGGAGTCCTAACTATCCCACCCGTGGTTGCCTAGTTTATACTGTACTAGCTGCCCCCCTCCCCCCCGCGGTTTTACTCGCGTGGTGATGAAAAACGGTGATGATTGTGATAAAGAAAATAAGCCTACTTGTCAATCCAGGGTCTAAACTATCTCCATACCAAATTTCATCGAAATCGATGTAGCTGTTTGAGCGTGAAGAAGTAACTAACATACACAAATACAAACTTTCGCCTTTATAATATTAGTGTGAATTATCTTATTCAACTAAACCAAACCAAAAGGCACTTATTTTTTTCGCGATAAAAATTTAAATTTGTATAATTCTTTACAACGTTATCTCTAATAAAATACGTTTTTTTTTATCTGCTGGCCAAATCCAGGTAGTTTTATTCCGCACCAAATAAATTGCGACTTATTTTTATTAAAACTACCCGCATTTTTAATAAAAGCATTTAATTTTAATATTGTAATTGATAAGTGTCGCACTAATATGGACTTTATCGTAATCATTTGACAACTATCTTAAATTCCCCAATTTTAGTTTAGTTAAACAAGAGAATTACTATAAATATCCCCAATACATTAGACTGAAACGATAATATAATCGATACCTTTTAAATGAACCTTTTAAATAAATTAATTCTATTTTCGGATTCGATTTATTCGTTCATTGGGACCATTTTAATAGTCTTGGGAGTGTTTTGTACACAAAAAAATATTCTGTTTTTAAAGAAATTGTTTACAGGGAGCAATATATTAAACAACTTATTATTTACATATTCAAATGAAGTCTATACAAAAGTCCTGTTTTTAATTATAAACTTAATTTGCTTATGATAAATCTATGGAAATTTCACCTCCAGCTCCCGCCCTCTATAGAGCTAAGGGTAGAGTAATTACTTCTTTTCTTCGTAATAAAAACGGATTAAACTTTGCTTAGGCCGAACCATTCATTTTGTTTACTATTCAGAAAGGCTTGTTTTAAAAAACTAATTTAAATTCCCTGTTTTGTGTAGGAAATTATCTGATCTTTGAAATGGAATAAGCCAATTTGAAAATTTAAGACGAACAGCTGGGGGTTACCATATTAGATATTACTTTTGTAGTTCTACCGTTCACTAAATAAGCTATTCGTTGCCAACTAGTACGTCAAACAATACTGTCTTATGCTATTTAGCAAGCATTTATTGAATATATATTTCTCAAGATTATTCCAGGAATATTATTTAGTCTGCTGATTCTGAATTTGGACGGTCATTGTCGCAGTCTCATATAGACATTTCTACACTTGGATATATCTCTAACCAACTTGGAAACGCTGCAAAGATTGTAGAACAGGCCAGGTTTCGATGGAACCCGGCCTGCTCAGGGGGCTGGGATTCGTCAAGACTTCTTGCAAGACGATTTGTGACACCTCTTGAGAACAGTTTGTGACTCAGGTTACTAGTGGTTAACTCCGTTGGTTTAACTGGCCTTAAAAATATAATCAGTCTAAACTGCGTAAAATTGAAAGTATAAAGAAGTAGGTATAATAATGAATATATATTTTGTGATGGATATAAAGGGGATTATATTTTTTACGGTATCAAAGACACTGTTTGACTCATCAACAAAACCTATTTGATCAGGGACGATGTGTAAATCTTACTCAGGAACCGACTAGATCCAATTAAACCATTGCCATTCGTTTGGTTTAGAGCAGAAACCTAAATAGGCCATACGAATACAGTTAATTTCGCCTGCGACTGTGCGGACATCGATATCAATTATCAAGAAGCTACGAGCTGTATTCTGTACGAATTGTTCCATAAAGCCGCTAATCCGGGCCCGGGCGAGCCACAATTTGTCCAAACGGTTATGTTATTGCGGTCCGTAAGCCCCACCGCGATACCACGACTTCCAACATGATTTTCCTCATAAAATTGCCTTCACGAGCCGTTTTATTAATTCTGTGTAATTTTGTTTTCATAGAGCTTTTATTAAATAAGTTTTAGCTTTGTAATTAGCAATTGATGAGGGTTCATATTATTTTAAGTATTAACTAATTGCTCTCGTAAGCCATTCATTGTTGTAAATCAATTTGTATTCGATTTCTTTTGCGATTTGATGGCAATACCAACCTAGTGTCAGTTAGCCACGGCGATTAATTTTATCAGGTAAGTAGTGAAATGTCCAGTTACGGTGTCGTTTGAGCTCCAATGTCAGTGAAGTCAATTTGTTCGGAACTGTTATTACTCGGGACAGGCGGACTGGGCGCTCAGACGGCCAGTCCAGTTTATACGGAATCACCCATAACGAAGACTCCCGGTCCTAACTCCGCAGAATGGACACTTGATTAAGATGCTTGTGTCGCTTTATTTTGCAATTACATGTAACGTCACTGTGCGATATTAACAATTTACTTTATAGGTCTTTTGAAGGGCTCAACGTAGTTATCATTCGAAACTTACTTTATGAGTATATTATTAATTCAAAATACACTTGTATTATTTTATTTCATTTCCAAACTAAGCGAGGTTTTCAATTCCATGGTATTTTTTTAATCCCCGGCGCATACCGGGTTGTTATAAGTGTGACCACTATGTCTGTGTGTCTGTGTGGTGCCGTAGCTCGTAAACCAATTCGCATACGTTTTTTTTTTATTTGAAGGCAGTTGCTGTGGTTCTTAGATATGTTTTATCAAAATCGGTTCAGTTGATTCAAGGCCTGAATGAATGGATTTAAATAAAGATTTTTTGTCATTTGAAAGTTGGTACATATTTCGAAAAATCGGTCAAGTATATTCATCTTTACTACAATAAATTTGTAAGTATGGTGCGGCAATGACTTTACACACTATCGTCATTTGTTATTGTACAATGTAGAGAATAAACACTTTAATCCACCTGCTGTACGTGTACTTTATTCTTGTGAATAAATGAGGTTCTTCTTTTTCTTCTTCTTGTTCTGCTCAGCGAGTGATTTGACGCTTCCTGCTAGTTAAAACCTAGCAGCTCGCACAACTGTGACTCTACGGCGTCACTCTAGTGCGCAGTGATAACTGGGCCTGTCGACAGAGACTCAAAACATACGCATTTCATGATGCCCTTTCGTTTTTGAGTCGATAGAGAGACGAGCTAAAAGGCTCATCAACAATGACTCTCTGTTCAAGAAGAGACTCCAAAGCCTGCAGCATCGACGTAATGTCGCTAGTTTACCGAGAAAGAAATTATCTTGCATTTAACGAATTATTAGCGGGATTATTGGATCGATCAAAAGAGAAAGTGCCAGGGGTTATTATCGGCAGAACATTATTTTTGTCTCAATCAAGGCAGAGCTTCTGGTGGCGCCGGTGTAGGCGCAGACTGGTCGGCGCTCTGCGGTGCTTTGCAGGTCCTCGGTATCGGTGATGCTGGGAAAGATTGCCGTGGGGTAACGGCATTTTTACCCCCTCATCTCTTCCTGCGGGTGCCGTAATAATCGGCTAAGGGGTCAAGTACCAGAAGGTTGGCAGCAGCGCTTTCTGAGGTTCACACATTACACAACGGTCGCCAGCCCGCCTGCCAAGCGTGGCGAGTATTGGCAACCCGCCCCTCCCCCTTAAATGATAGCGCTTCGTGCTATATGACCAGGCCCCCATTCGCCGGGGCTGGATGATGATAATATAGATGGCCGCTTCCCGCTAGTCCTTGTGGAAATCAATGGGGGAGGCGTATGTCCAGCTGTGGACTTTCTATGGCTGAGATGGCGAATATAGTCTGATGCCACTGATGTGCTAACTATCCAAATGCTGTTGGAAACCGAAAGTCATAAATATATGTGACCTTACTAAGACGCGAAGTACGTAAACACGCGGTGGGTATTCACTCTCACATAATAACATTAATCTTTCGTAATGATCATACAATATATTCATACTGTCTATATATTATAATTGGACGAATGCAAACAGGTGTTTTAAGTCAACATCGCATAATTTCAATTATGCACTCAACAGTTATGCGACATAGTATTGCAGTTTCTCATAACAAATTATAATTAGAACTAATTCAAACAAACAACTGAGAATCATGTTGTTTTTTTATGTAGATATAGAAAGTAGTTCATGAAGTTGAGAACATATTTATAGCAATAATAATAATAATAATATGGGACAACATTCACACAAGGTCTTCAGGTCCCAAACTAGGCAGAGCCTGTACTATGGTAACCTGATGACTGATATATATACTTAAATACCTTCATACCCAGACACAGGTCAAACAGACATGTTCATGCACACAAATGTTTGACCTGTCCGGGAATCGAACCCGGGACCAGCGGCTCAGAAGGCAGAGTGCTACCAACTGCGCCAACCGGCCAGTCAAATTATAGGATATGCTATTTCCATAAGTAGGATTAGGTAAGTGTGGTACTGTTTCAATGTTTTGATATCTTGCAAGTCAAAAACAATCTCTTTATCAACACGAGAAGTATTTTTTATGTAACATGTTTATTTCAGATTAACGTATAACAATAATTTGCTAATTTGCTAGTTGTACTCAATTTTAGAAAGAAAAGTCTATTTTCGAGAACACACCTGACTAAGCTAATGTCAACTCGCGGACCAATCGGAGAAGAGTGTCATTGAAAGAAGCCTGTGAAAAGTGTAAAAGAATCCTTCCGCCTTCAAGTTCCTTATTATTGCTAGTGTGGCGAAAATCGTCTATTAATTAAGGTTACTTGAAATAAATGTTTTTTTTTTATTATTACTATTTTTTTCGTGTTTCACTCATGGCTTATTAACAAAGTTATTTAGCGTTTCGTATTTTGAAACCTTCGCTACGCGCGGGAATCTTCTTGTCAACCGCTCGTTGCGCTCAAGGTTCAATCTTAGAACCATTCGCTTGCTCAGGTTTCAATCCAAGCACTCGCGCCAAAAACCAATCTTATCCACATATAAAACCAATAACTATTATTGTAAAAGTAAAGTAAAGTAAAATCATTTATTGGCCTTATAACTGGGAAAGTTACATTAGGCATGTCAAGTTACAATGTGTACATCTTAAATAATTTAATCTTATTATCATTTACTTTAGTCATAATCTAAATAATAGTATATAATGTCAAGTTAAAAAAAATATATATAAAATAAAATCAATTAAATTAAATGAATATAAAATAAATGTTTGCAACACATAGAACAAAAAAGAAAATAAAAATAAGCACCAAATTATTTCTAAGTTCTTTAAATAGACGTCATACCAGAATGAAGATTCAGTCAGTCTTAAAGTCATAAACTCATTTATTGAATAAATTGGGTAGCATTCAAAAAATTGCTTAAGTATTTTTTTAAATTCGCTAGTGTTTAATTTAGTAACGCTAATCGGTAGTTTATTATACATAACAATTTTGTTGAACACTCCTTGTTTTTGTACCTTTTTAACCTTATTTGAGGTATAAATAGTTATATATTAAGGCTGTTAAATATATAAAGTGCAACAACTGTCATATTACCATTTTTCTTAATATAATCTATACCTACACCTTGTGTGTATAGAACACAATGTTATTTATGTGTTGATGCTTATATAATATGTACATAGCTACACATATTAGTGTAAGCTCACACGCCAGAACGGCTGATAGATCGAATGTAATTCGGCACCGAAATAGATAATAGTCTAGAATCGGCTCATCTGCTACTTTTTATCTGGAAAAATGTTTTATCTGGTAACAGGAAAATCATAAACTTCGGGGCGACGCTAGCATTATATTTTTAATAACCTTTTGTCTACGTAGGACTTTTAACAAGTTGAAAAGACCCAACATTTTCGCATAGCAAAATATAGTGCCTTATTAAAATAGCATTGTCAAAAGATCTACAAGAAAATGTGTTTCCCTTCAAAACGTCAGAGCTGTCATGAAATGGAAGTCGGATTCCAACATTAGCCGGATGTATGGGCATTCGAAATTGGATCGAAGATTGTAAGAGGGATTGAAGGACAAAGACGGCGCGCCAGAGGGGGTGAGGGGGGTAGTTGAGCTGCCCACGCACCACGTCCGGCCCGTAATGAGTTGAAAGCGGATACTTGTAGCGCACTCAGGCCGCGCGTGTCCGGTTACTCGCCTAATGTTGCCCGGATAAACAATGACGTGAGGCCTTTTAGCGACATTTGTGGACCCACTCAACACCGAACATAAGCCTAAAAAGATTTTTACTATTTGAGATTTCATCGGGTGTACGCATTAGGAGACGTTGAGAGGTTTACCTTACAGGGACACTTCGATATGTTTGTATATAGTTATATCTACTTGGATATCATCTACGAGTAAAAGCCACTTTATTTGTTGTACTAAAGTTGATGGCTTGTCTAAATTACATTAAATAAACATAACATATTTAAATAACATTTCAAATCTAATAAGTATGTCCTTAATTGCTTTTGTTGTATGTAGTTTTAACAGTACGTTAATTAAAAGTATTTTATAACGTTTATATCAGCTTATTTGATGTAACTTTGGCATATTTCGGTAATGTTATGGCTGAAAATGAAAACCTTGTCAGTTAATCTGTAATTACGACAATTGCATTAATACTTTTTTATTTGTTTATCACCTTCAAAACTAATTACACCATAGTTAATTAAATACTGTCTTAGAATTAATTTATTAATAATCAGATGAACTCTCGACCTTACCTGATATTAATGTGTATCATAAAATAAGCGTCGCACGCGCAACTCACAGGACTTGGTAGTAACTATCATCACTTACCTAATCTGTGACTTAAGTAGGTTTATTGTTCATCTATCATGAAGTACACGCCTTCCCAAAGTAGATAAGTACTAAAATATCGGAAACACATATTTCCAAAAACCTTTATATTAATATCGCCTTTAACTATTTAATGCAGTTTTAGTTAAAGAACAAATTTTTTACCTTGACACCTAACTGTTGTTGATAACAAGCAAATATAAAACTATAATGTAATCTCGGGAACTAAACTGTGTTGCTGTTTTTTTTATTTTCACATATTTTAACATGCATCTCCCTTTATTTGTAGATAACTGTATATAATTGCCTCTCTATATAATACAGTTATTCTAGCTGTATAGTAGTGTACTAGTATAGTAGTACTAGTGTAAGTTGTTGGATTTTCAATAAATAAATAACTTTATCAGTATGATTATAAGGCTGTTATGATGGCTAGTTAATCATCATGGTCTGGAAATAATCTTCTCAATGATCATATCTTAACTGAACTCCTGCATGGTTCATGATACTAGCACGAACGGTCATTGGCAGAATTGTGCCACTGAAGCCATAATTTAAGGTAAGAAGAAGAATAATCTTACACTTCTAATGCTTTCTTATCTTCTGTGTCACTAAAGGTGATTCACAGTCTCGATACACAGCCTACTAAAAAGTAACTATTTCCTTAATTTGCACTAGTGTGAACTTGTGAACCGTAAAAATATTTGTCTAACGTACTATGGCGATTTTCGTCTAAAAACCTGTTTTTAACTGATATGGACGTAACTGATAAACAGTTACGTTCTGATGATCACGCCTGACACGATCATGAATCCTAGATGAAAAATTACAAATCAGGTCGAAAAAGGTCCTAAGGAACATTGAAAATATCTGTAAGAAACTCGTCGCAATAAAATGTTTGAACATTTATTCATCATATAGAATAGATAGAATCATTTAGTATCGTATTGTGTAAGAGCACAAGCATTAGGTAAGTGGCGAGTCCCGATGTGAAAGCCGGCTAGTCAAATGTGGAGTGACAGACCATCACCGCTCCATTAGCCGAGAGTGCACGGGGGGGGGGAGGGGGTATATAGGGGGTGTTTGATACGCTGTTACTTCATTACCACTCAATTGTCTGATATATTCTGATATATATTGTATTGGGTAGTATATAGTTTTCTATAGTTAAGTTTCATTCTATGATAATGATTGTAATTTCCACTAAGTGTACTTTAATTTTAAGTAATATTTATATATAATTATAATAATATTACACGTAATGTATTTATTACATGTAAGTGTGCAAAATAATATGTTTGTATTTGTAAAATTTTAGTGTAATAGAGTGTTGTCTATCTATCTAAGTATTCTTAGTACACCTCAATATAGCAATACACTATAGCTTAGAAAGTGTATATCTAGGTTAGTTGCACTACCTACACCACCTTACCTACCATACACTTAGCACCGTAAGTGTATGGTAGTGTATCTGGATCTATCACTCCCTTTTGTGGTTTTAAATTATGACAACTCGCGGCTGAAGCGAGGGCGAGGGTGGTAGGAATCTCAGGGTTACCACAATAGAAACCATTTATGCCTGACTCGTAATAGGTTAAAAGGGGGTGGCAAGAATTTGTTTGCAATATTTTGTATTGCTTTGCGTAGCTATTTTTCAGAATTGATTTTAATTAAAAAAAAACTAGTTCGCAACATTAGTAAATATTTAATATACAAATCTGGAAACACTCACGTAAATAGGTTGGTTAGAACCATATTTTTATAATTGGTTTATCAAACAGACAGACCAAAAGAACTTCTTTCTTTCTTGAAGTTGGTTAACCCGACGACTTGCAATATTGCCAATTCACCTTTCCTCATATTGTTCATCTGCTTCTAGAGAGGCTAACAAATTAAACATATCCTAACTAATATCATAAATGCGAAAGTTAGTTTGTTGTCTCTGTTTGGTTGTTCGATTTTCACACTTTCTCTACTCAATAGATCAATATCTAATTTTACTTGGCATTGCACACGTTGTCAGGAGCACAAAACATGGAAAATGGATTCGCCCCGCGCCCGCCGTGAGCGGAGGTTGTGTGCTTTTTGCTACGAGTCATATTAATTCTCTAATACGAAAATGTCCGTAAAATCTACCGAATCCGCTGTCCGTGAACTCACCAAAACTGTGTTTGGCCTTGAAAATAAAGTTTCGTCACTAGAAAATACCATCCTGGAGTTGAAATCTCTCGTATTCCAACTTGTACAAAATACAAGTGTAACGGCAACGAAAACAATATTGGAGGCATCTAAAGGTGTAAATACGGCGCAACAATCGCAGCGACCAGTACGCGAGGCCCGAGTTCGTGCAACATCGGCGCTCTCCGTGCAATCTCGGAAAGGTAAGGGGGAACGGCAAATATCTGCACCGTCTACATCAACTGCACTAGACCTATTCGTGCCTACCGAACAAGACCGAGTAGTAATGACCCACAGCGCGCCATGCACTCCGACAACTATGACGGTAAACAATGGTTTAGCAACCATTGCAGCGTCAACTCGCCCGCATCTAAACGATGCCGGTACAGGCGACGCAGCGGAATGGGTCGAAGTAAAGCATACGCGTTCTCGTCGCTCAGAGCCTACCAATGCAACTCGAGGTACGGCCGCTCCGGGCTCAACCGTGTGCTCGTTAACAGCCGCGGAGCGAAAATCATACTTACATCTATACTATGTAAAGGTTGGAACTACTTCAGAACAAGTTATCAATCATTTACGTAGCATTTGCCCGGACGACATATGTTCCGCTGAAGCTCTGAAACCCCGAGGAGACTATGCATCGTTCAAATTGAGTGTGCCTGCTAAGAATTTGAATAAGTATTTGTCATCGGAGTACTGGGCAGAAGATGTGTACATTAAACCGTGGCGGAATGGATTTCGCAAGCCACTCCAAGCCACCCAGAAAAGCTAAAAGTAAATTTTACACATTATTCTACCAAAATGTGCGAGGTCTGCGTACTAAGCTTGACGTTTGCAAAAAAGCAATTTTAGCTGAACCAGCTGATATATTTGCGTTCACGGAGACTTTTTTAGTGAGCAGTATTGGCGACGCAGAACTGTTTCCGCGCGGATATACGGTTCTGCGGCGCGACCGGGACCGAGATGTCGGCTGGGGAGGAGCGCTTCTAGCTGTCAGAAACGAGTACCCGGTAAAGCAGATAACTGACATTGACGGATATACAGATTCTATGGAAATCATTATTGGTTTAGTCACATTGAAGTTTAAGGATATTATTTGTTGTGTAGTTTATATTCCGCCAAAATCGAATGATGATAAATATGCTGATATGTTTAGAGTCTTGGAGAATTTAACGGCAAAGTTTCCTAAGTTGGATATTATTGTAGTAGGTGATTTCAACTTGAACTCTTGTAGTCAAAATACTGTGATGTTATATAACTGCTTAACAAGTTTTTGTAAATTTAAACAACATAACACTATATCTAATGAATATGGTGGAATCTTAGACCTGGTCTTGAGTAATCTGAGCGATGAGTATTTAACTGTTAGAGATGATATGGACCCAGTCGTACCTTTGGATAAATACCACTCCCCCCTAACTATTTGCGTGCGTATCAGCCCTTCTCAGCGGCCAAATCAGCACAGTTGCCTAAACTGTTCGACTCACGCTGAGCACCCTCCACATCCGACACGGGACCTACCTAGCGAATGGAACTTCAGAAAAGCGAATTATTATCTACTTTATTTTAAGATTGCATCTGTAGACTGGAATGAGCTGTATCAGTCTCGTAATGTTAATGATGCGGTAAACATTCTCTATTGCTTACTAGATCACTGTTTCAATGGGTGCGTTCCGAAAAAAAAACGACACTATAACTGTAACTCGCGCTATTGTTATCCTACTTGGTTTACGCAAGAAATAATACATAATATTAAAACTAAATATTTTCATTTGAAGAGGTTTAAGGAAAAAAGAAATATGTTTAATGAGGAAATGTTTAAATTTTATAGACACCGAACTAAAGAGCTGATACATTTTGCATATGGATCTTTTATCGAAAGAACGGAATCAGACATTAGAAATGACCCAAAACGATTCTGGACATACATAAGGAACCAGAAAACTTCTAGGAAAGTATGTGATAGATACGAATATCGTGGAAATATAGTATCTGGTAGTGATGCTTCCAATGCATTTGCTAGTTATTTTAAATCAATGTTTTTAGCCAACAATAACAATCCTACTCTATCTGATACTGGACAAGAAGCAAATAATCCCCCTAGCTCATCCCGCATTTCGATAGAAAGTATTAGTTCGCGAGACTTGTTTTCCGCCATTAAGAAGCTAAGAACACACGCTGCTGTGGGACCTGATGGAATACCATCATTTATTTTAAAGGATTGCTATCGGGCTTTCAAGGAACCTTTATTACATATTCTTAATCTAGCTTTGCAGAGCGCCATTTATCCGACCAAGTGGAAAGTCTCTAAAGTAACTCCTATTCCCAAGAATAACTGTAAATCACAAGTAGAAAATTATAGGCCAATAGCCGTAATGTCGGCATTCGGTAAGGTTTTCGACTCTATTCTGAACAGTTATATTACAAGGCAGATAAAATCTCAACTAACAGACGCCCAACATGGTTTCAGAGTAGGAAGGTCTACAACTACAAACCATATAAATTTTATAGATTATGCTGTCTCGGAAATGGATTATAAAAAACAAGTAGATACTGCTTACTTCGATTTCAAAAAGGCCTTCGATCGTGTCCACACGGATGTTTTAATTAAAAAATTTTATGCCAGCGGATTTACTCCTAAATTGTTAAAGTTTTTTATAAGCTATTTTTCAAACCGTGTTCAGTACGTAGACTTACTAGGCTACCATTCTGATGTATATGAGACAGGATCTGGTGTGAGTCAAGGCAGTACGCTTGGGCCCACCCAATTCTTAATTATGATCAATGACTTGCCGAACGTCGTCAGGTCAGCTAGATGCCTCATGTTTGCTGATGATTTGAAGTTGTTCTTGGGTATAGAAAGTATCGCAGACTGTGAGGCATTGCAGAGTGATATTGAGAGAGTTGTAACGTGGAGTGAACTCAATCACCTTGAATTTAATATAGCTAAGTGTAAATGTGTCACGTTTTCTCGTTCACCCACACCAATTTTGTACCAATACAGTATTAATGGTGTCCCTATAGAACGCGTAGAGCGCGTCAGGGATTTGGGGCTAACATTAGATAAGGAGCTTACGTTTAATCCTCATATCACTGAGATCTGTGCGCAAGCCTACAAAACTCTGGGTTTCGTTATGAGACAATCCACTAGTTTTCACAGCAGACTCACTATTATGACACTCTACTACGCCTATGTCAGAAGCAAATTAGAGTACAACTCCATAATTTGGGATCCCCACGAGCAAAAATATAAGCTCATGGTAGAGAAAATACAGAAGAAATTTGGTAGGTACTTATACAAAAAGTTGTATGGCTACTATCCGTACATGTACCCTTCTCTCTTCGTAGCAGGTATGGTAGGAATCACCACCCTAGAGCTCAGACGTAAGTGTGCTATAATGATACACTACTATCTGTTACTCAATAATAGGATAGATAATCCTGCCACTCTGTCAAACTGCTGCCTGTCTGTACCAAATCGTGTACGGCCGTGGCGTGCGACTCGAACGCGACGTTTGCTAGCGACCCCGCCTGAGTGGCTGGTGCGCACGCAGACTGCTGATTATACACCTACGGCTCAAGCAGTAACACTACTTAATGCTTTAATTGCTCACGAACCAGAGGTAGACATTTTCCACACAAGCTTTAGCCAATTTTTAAATCAATGTATTCGATTTTTATGTAAGTAGAAGTTAAGTTGTAGAACCTAAGTTAAATTGTAAATCATGTAAATGTAAATAATTAATGGCTTATTGTGCGTCTTGGTGCAAACTGTAAGCGCAATAAGTATTTAATATAAATAAATAAATAAATAATAAATAAATAACGGGTCTTTCATCTAGAACAGTATTATTTTCTAGACGTAGATATTATATTATAGCCGATGCAAGTAAAACCGCAGTGCGTAGCTACTAAGAAAATAAGACTAGCCAGACTTATACACAATATAAAATCCTATCACACCAGTTCAATGGGCTAAAGAATCTATGCTAAAAACATTGCATCAACCAATGAAGCAGGGAATTGTTATCTTTTGCTTGTTATCAACAGCCACCCCTAAACACGTTATCCATTATGAGAGGTGAGGGCATCGCAACAGCAAGACGTTAGTCCGGCTCTGCACTTGGGCGACTTTATGACGTTATCTCTAACAGGTTCTGTCGACTACCCCCAGTACTCACTACAACGCACGACGTGCTAGCAGTATGGACTTTCCCTCGCTGTATGTTATTGCAACATGAACTCATTAGTTATTTCTGTAGATAATAACTTTTTACAAATACAGTATTTCGTTTGAAAACATCCTCTACTTATATTATGTTTTCAATAAGTAAACTAAGTTAAATTCTTTCATGGGTGTAAATAATTTACTGTTATCGCGTGCAGCCGGCCAAGTACGCGTCAAAGTTGGAGAGATAGGTACTGCACAATTTTCCACCAAACCACTTCAAGCTAGAGCAACTTCTGGTCGTGCTAGCATCGAATTTACTTATAAAATAGATTAAATATTATAACTAACCAATAAAATAGAATACATCCAGTTGGGAACATTTTTTAACTGTTGAAGTGTGTCTATATAACTATCACTTAAGGACGTTCAAATTTATTAGGAATAATTCGTACTATAACAAAGACCTTAGTACTACTTTTATTTAAACTGGCACGATACTTAAATAATTAAGACTTCAATCAAATAAAGTGCACTGCTCGTCTAACGCTTATACAACAAGATAAGGTGGAAAAACAGATTTTATATATATAAAAAAATAAACTTTATAGCATTATTACAAAAATTGCTACTAACTATATGCAACAGTATTCGCGGGACGGACTACAGTGCTCACAAAAAATTGAACACAAAGAGCGTCCATACTGTTATTGTAGCGCCACCAAGGATCCTCAGTTGTGCCTGATAATTGCCCCTAATGGAAAAGTCTAGTCTCTCCAAAGTGCATTCCAAGTTTTCGCTACTGCCAGATAGAAGTTATTACTTAAGCCCTATGCAGACAACAACTTATAGGTTCAGATAAGTAATGCTCTTAAGTGACGGTGTAGTTACTCTCCCCTAGTAATGCAAATATCTTGAAAACATCGGGCATTTCGTCGTGACTGTCAGGTGTCCTTACAATTGCAACGAAATGGTCATATAGATCTACATATTATTATGTATATATTTAAGGAGATAATACATTGAACATTATTATATATTGAAATATTTAAAGCAATAATTCGGTTTCTATTCAGACTTGAACCCACGACTACGGAATACCGTCCCAGTCGCTTTGCCAACTAAGCTATTACCACTTGAATAGCAGCCTGAATTGGTTCCTTTATCACAGCTAGTGCTTTATTATTATTTCCTCTAAAGGTGACAAATTACTTACGAAAAACACAAAATCTTATCATTTCAGTTAAGAGACATAGTTGTGTATAAAAAATATGTTCGGAAAAAAGAAAATATGAGTTACATGCAAAAACATTTTATATATTTTTTACTATAACATTCATTAACAAAAATGAAAAATATTGAATTAGAATGACTAATAATCGTTGTAACATACGACGATTATTAGTCGTTGTAATGTACATGTATGTTACATGTAATTCATATATTATTATTTCATACATTCGTGTAGATAATATGTTGTTGTTGAAAGTTGAAACGCGCTCTTAGTTATAAGTTTTTTGAAGGCTTTTTGAATGTAGCTTTATGTGTATGCTAATTTAAATAAGGAACAAAATATTAATCACGAATCTTATACCACAGCATATAATATGCGATCGAAGTCTATCTATGAGTACATCGATGAGATGGTCCTGAGATAAATCTCCACGTGCGCCGCATGCGTAAGGAAATTGGTTAGACCTCTTTATGTCCACGCAGACTAATATACCGTCGTCTCCTCTTGACAGAATGAAAAAGCAAGCAAAATCTAATACACTTACGAGCTTCTTACAGCGCATACATATTTAACACGCATATTTACCGATTGGCGTGGATCAGATGGGGTGTGGGCTGATCTCGGTGGAGGCGAGGGGGAGAGACGGTCATTCAATGAGATTGCTTCTTGCCACACTCGAAGTAATGGATCTCGCCAAAATAGACCGGATCAAGGAAGTCAGTGCACTGTTAGTGCTGCTTCTCGAACTAGGGGTTAACTTATCTTACGGAGAAATGAGCTTTTACGTGCATCAAAATATTATTTTTCACATATCTATATTTGAATTGATTCGGAACTGCATAACTTTGCAGGTAGTTAAAATTTACTGTAGGTATAGTATACCTATACTTGGCCGTTGTGGTACCGGCCTAGAATAGTACTCCTCATCTCTTCCCGCGGGCGCCGTAAGAGTCGGCTAAGGGACCACGTACCAGAAGGTGGGCAGCAGTGCCTCCTTCTGAGGATTGGAAATCATACTGCGATCGCCAACCCGCCTGCCAAGCGTGGAGAGTATTGGCAAATCACCCCTATATGGGGGAGGCGTATGTCCAGCAGTGGGCGCACATGGCTGAGAGAAGATACTTACTTAGCCCTTCAGCTGTAGGGAACAATATATTTTTTAGGACAATCACTTTGTATGTACCAGTAGCCGAATGAATATGTTTATAAAGCGAATACAGTTCTAGCAAGCATTTTTGTGGGTAAGTATTCCGCAAAAACTCTGATAATATAGGTAGAAATGAAATGGAAATTGTCAGGAGACCGCAGATGGTCAAAGCAAAGTGCATATCGATGTAGCATGAGAGTGTCATCTTAAAATAGAGAATTCGAAACGACACTTACCGTGGACAATCTGTATAACAGTCGTTGTATGGATCTGCTATAAATATAAGCGTTATTAATATATGATTAAAAGATAGACTTAATAGACATTTTTGCACACGAGATTAATGAAGATTTAACTTAAAGACGAAATGTTTCTTTAGCGAGGGAATACTCAAAGGACGACATATTGAAAACATGAAGGCCTCGACGGATTAACTCGCTATCTACACCACGAAACCGCTCAGTTAAAAATACCAGAAGCGGATTGAAGAGTACGTTCCTATATATCGGTTGATCGGTTAGATTAGCATGGATTAACGCCACTACTAGTGCTTCAAAACCACACTAGTATTATAAATACGAATGTATGTATGTATGTGTGTTTGTTACCTCTTCTCGCCTTAGCCGCTTAATAGACTTTAATTAAATTGTGAATGCAGGTATTTTATAATCTGGATAAAAACATAGGCTACTTTTTATCCCGTGGGATAACTGACAGCGGGAGCCCGTATGTCACGCGCGTTAACCCGCGGGGCGCAGATAGTTACTTAAAACCTACATAGACTATAATAATTGGAACGTATAAGTATAATATAACTATAAGTAGATATTTATGTAATGAAAAATACTGTACTTATTATTTTACTATTCCTGCAGGTATTTTTTTAAGAGAGAGTATTTTTTTAAATAAGTATCTCTTTTACGTGTTGATAAAATAATACTATTCTACTAATATTATTAAACAAAATGCGAAAGTTTTGTGTTTACGTGTAAGTGTGTATGTGTGTAAATGTGTATGTGTGTATGTTTATTACTTCTTCACGTTCAAAAATTTACACCGATTTCTTTGAAATTTGGTATGGAGATAGCGTATACCCTGGATTAACGAGGCTTATTTTCATCATCACGATCATCACCGTTTTCCATCACCACGCGGCTACAACCGCGGGGCGCAGCTAGTATATAATAAAATAACGAACTAATACTTTTCTGCAGCATAACTGTCTCGATAGCTCGATGTATGACTTTTCCGATAGTAGCACTAAACCTCTAAAAACTCTTTAACATTGTAACACTGACTATGGATTATGCCAATTCATAGTCAGTGTTACAATGTTAAACTATTTACATAATAATGTAGCATAGTTTGTGAATGTAACTAAGTATGTAAAACCGCGAGAAAGACCGGCCTGACAATATTTTCCATACCTTCCCATCCAAGGATCCAATATTTACTGTCATCTTTAACCTCTCAAACCCCGAAACAAAAAACAATAGACTAATAATTATATAGCTTAAAAATCATAAAGACGGTCGACTTAGAACTTGCACATTTATAAAATAATAAGTATTCATTTTGATTAAATTTCTATAGAACCATTCTGAATGTAAGTACATTAATTTGAAGTAAATAATTATTCCAATCGGTTCGTCGTACAGAGTTCTGAAATAACAGTTTAAAAAATACAACTGATACAAGAACCTATTTTTTTGGAAGTCGGTTCAAAACAAGCATATTAGCCCTAGTACGAGTTGCCAAAGTAGTTCTCGCGAATCCATCGGTGCCATCAGTGCCACACGTACCTAAGTGCCACTAAACAAAACAAAGCCGTCCATTTGAGCGTTATTGAGTGGTATCGCACAATGGGTTCCGTCTGGATTGAATTATGGAAGACGCGAAACTGGGCCGTCCGGGAGGCAGGGGAAATGGAAAATGTGTGTCGCTAAGTTGCCGGCCTAACAGCTAACAGCGTGTCACAGATGGAACAGAAGTTAATGCCACTATGTACTACCGGACGTGCAGTTACTGTTGTATAACTGTGGTTTGCGACAATAATGGATTGATCAGATACCACTTTGGATACACGTCGTAACGGTGTGTCATTATTGCGGGTAGTTCTAGAAGCGGGTCATAAAGTCCAGGAGTAAGTTTCCGGTGTGAGACGTACTACTATCTTACCTCTTTAAAGTACTAATAGATAGGTAAGTAAACACGGTAAGAAGTCCAGAAGCAATCTAAGGCATGTACTCGACTTGCAGTTATGCAATTACTCTGAGATTTGCAATATTGTCCATATTACTTACATAAAAGAAAACAGATTTCCATGAAACTTTTATGTGTGCTGACGTAGAGGTATTACATTTCATCAGCGTTAATCGTTCATCCACAATAAAATACTAATATCTTTAATACATATATATAAAAATTTCGAGTCACAGTGTATTTTACCGAACTCCGAAACGGATTGATTTTTTTTGTGTATATTTGGTTGGTCTGAGAATAGGTCGGTATAGATACAGTATTTTCACGCTTCTCATCTATTATTATAGTAGGTAGAGCAACGTTTACCAGGTCAGCAGGTTCAATTGAATTTTGAACAGACTCAAAAAAGGGAGGTCATCAATTGGATTGTTATTATTTATTAGTAAGTTGAGAGCAGAGAAATACTTTTCAGTTAAAGAAAACGTTAAAATGTTCTTCCTCTAGTTATTATACATCCGCGTCGGTCTCATTCTCTACCGGTCGTATTTTTGCTTATCAAGTGCATAATGATATTATCTAAAAAGGGGTGATTATTCGTTTTATCGCCAGTTGATGAGCAGTAATTTATTAGCGGTTGCATGCAAACGTTCCCATCCTTACTTCTCTGAAAATTCGAGTTTAGATTCTGTAAAGTGCCCATTATTTACAACCAAGAAAGATGTTATTAGTTTTAGTTTATGCTCTTCTACGTATGTTCGTTTTTTTTCAACCGTAGGAAGTTCACCACAGGATATAGGCCTCCTTTATTCATTTCCACAAGGACGTTACTGGTTGGAAGCAATGCGCATCAATATGATAGACAGCTAACACTTTAGGTATTGTACAAGTAGGTACATCAACTTAAAATAATATTTATAAAATCAAACTATCTTCTTCTTCTTCTCAGCAATTGGACATCCACTGCTGGACATATGCCTCCTCAAATAGAGAGGATTTGCCAATTTTCGCCACGCTTGGCAGGCGGGTTGGCGAGCGGAGTATGATAATAATAATAAATTTTAATAATAATCAAACAATAACAAATACAAAATACGTTGCACAATTGGCGGTCTTATCGCTAAGAAGCGATCTCTCCCAGACAACATTTGTAAGGAGAGGAATTAATTTTCTGAGAAGCGGCGGTGTACTTAAGTGATGTAAATTTTATGAGTTTAAACGTCAGACTATAACAAAGTATTAGATTTAGATGAAGATATAATAAGTGACATTAAATTCATCTGAACCTTTTGCATTCGGTGCTGAATGGTCAAAACGCTCCAGTTTGCCTCAAAAGACTTCCACCAATTCTCTGATGACGAACGAGAGCTTCGAAGCGAACTCCTCTCCACGCCTGGCTCACTCAATTTACCTTTATACATGTTAATGTTCTGTTTAGTATTAGGTACTTACATTAGTGATTTATTTTTGCCAATTGAACTTAAAAAGACAATGAAAATTAGTGAAAAAATGTGTCAAAGTTTTGCTACTATTATGAAGCAAAAGCTTTAGCAAACGACGAAAGCTAGGAAAGCCCGCTCGCTCTATCTCTTAACAATTATTCTTCGGAAATGGGATTTTGGATTAGACTTAGCGGCTGATGAAATCTCTCCCAAGATGGATGAAACGAAAGAATTAAGAATTTTTTAATACTTACTCATTTAAAGTTGCATCTGGCTGTAAAACCATATTGTACCCGCGGGGCGCAGATAGTTACTTAAAACCTACATAGACTATAATAATTGGAACGTATAAGTATAATATAACTATAAGTAGATATTTATGTAATGAAAAATACTGTACTTATTATTTTACTATTCCTGCAGGTATTTTTTTAAGAGAGAGTATTTTTTTAAATAAGTATCTCTTTTACGTGTTGATAAAATAATACTATTCTACTAATATTATTAAACAAAATGCGAAAGTTTTGTGTTTACGTGTAAGTGTGTATGTGTGTAAATGTGTATGTGTGTATGTTTATTACTTCTTCACGTTCAAAAATTTACACCGATTTCTTTGAAATTTGGTATGGAGATAGCGTATACCCTGGATTAACGAGGCTTATTTTCATCATCACGATCATCACCGTTTTCCATCACCACGCGGCTACAACCGCGGGGCGCAGCTAGTATATAATAAAATAACGAACTAATACTTTTCTGCAGCATAACTGTCTCGATAGCTCGATGTATGACTTTTCCGATAGTAGCACTAAACCTCTAAAAACTCTTTAACATTGTAACACTGACTATGGATTATGCCAATTCATAGTCAGTGTTACAATGTTAAACTATTTACATAATAATGTAGCATAGTTTGTGAATGTAACTAAGTATGTAAAACCGCGAGAAAGACCGGCCTGACAATATTTTCCATACCTTCCCATCCAAGGATCCAATATTTACTGTCATCTTTAACCTCTCAAACCCCGAAACAAAAAACAATAGACTAATAATTATATAGCTTAAAAATCATAAAGACGGTCGACTTAGAACTTGCACATTTATAAAATAATAAGTATTCATTTTGATTAAATTTCTATAGAACCATTCTGAATGTAAGTACATTAATTTGAAGTAAATAATTATTCCAATCGGTTCGTCGTACAGAGTTCTGAAATAACAGTTTAAAAAATACAACTGATACAAGAACCTATTTTTTTGGAAGTCGGTTCAAAACAAGCATATTAGCCCTAGTACGAGTTGCCAAAGTAGTTCTCGCGAATCCATCGGTGCCATCAGTGCCACACGTACCTAAGTGCCACTAAACAAAACAAAGCCGTCCATTTGAGCGTTATTGAGTGGTATCGCACAATGGGTTCCGTCTGGATTGAATTATGGAAGACGCGAAACTGGGCCGTCCGGGAGGCAGGGGAAATGGAAAATGTGTGTCGCTAAGTTGCCGGCCTAACAGCTAACAGCGTGTCACAGATGGAACAGAAGTTAATGCCACTATGTACTACCGGACGTGCAGTTACTGTTGTATAACTGTGGTTTGCGACAATAATGGATTGATCAGATACCACTTTGGATACACGTCGTAACGGTGTGTCATTATTGCGGGTAGTTCTAGAAGCGGGTCATAAAGTCCAGGAGTAAGTTTCCGGTGTGAGACGTACTACTATCTTACCTCTTTAAAGTACTAATAGATAGGTAAGTAAACACGGTAAGAAGTCCAGAAGCAATCTAAGGCATGTACTCGACTTGCAGTTATGCAATTACTCTGAGATTTGCAATATTGTCCATATTACTTACATAAAAGAAAACAGATTTCCATGAAACTTTTATGTGTGCTGACGTAGAGGTATTACATTTCATCAGCGTTAATCGTTCATCCACAATAAAATACTAATATCTTTAATACATATATATAAAAATTTCGAGTCACAGTGTATTTTACCGAACTCCGAAACGGATTGATTTTTTTTGTGTATATTTGGTTGGTCTGAGAATAGGTCGGTATAGATACAGTATTTTCACGCTTCTCATCTATTATTATAGTAGGTAGAGCAACGTTTACCAGGTCAGCTAGTATTATATTATTCTGAGACACACGTGCGTAACGCTGATTAGACCCGTCGGCGTCTTTCTCTCAAATAATTTCATAATAGGCTCCATCTAATAAGGTCTAAAGAGCTGAAAGGTTCGATAAACGTTGGCGTCATAAGCCAATATACGTATATTATATATGCTCGTATGTACACGCACCACAGTCCTTTCCACCTACTGGTTTCAATTTAGCAAATGTCTTGATTTAAATGGATATTAGTTTTATCAGCGGGCGCAGTACAATAAAAGAATCCAACGGGGCTACAGTCGCCAGTTCATTATCCAAATGGACTACAGCTATTTGATCCACTTATGTGATTGCCTGCAAGTATTATCTCTCCTTTGGTACTCAGTTGTTACAGTAAGGGAACGTAGCACAGACACTGCCTGATTCTTCACAATTATGAATTTAACGCTATGTGCTCCGACTATGTCAGCCATAAAACGTCCGATGCTGGACTTACCCATTTCTCACTTATCTCCACAAGCACCGGATGGAAGCAGTTCGCAGTCCAGTCTATATATACCTGCGATCTTCTCAAATTGTCTGTCGACTTTATCAGTGGATGTCCAACGCTGTGATTGCCTGTTGCCTTGCCTGAGATAAGTGCACTGCCATTGCCGTTTCAACTTACTAATCCGCTGGAGTATGGGGAATGTCTAAAGGTTAAAAGTAAGTACGAAGATTAAATGCACATACTATATTATTTTGCTTTCACTGTAATATTCCATGTGCATGCCTTCATTGGATATTATTTATTTATTTACATTACATTACAATAGCACGCATTAACTTATTACACTAACGAATAAATTTACATTCACAACTTATATTAAAATTAATAAGCAATGGTTGATGTCAAATATCTATTAGACAAGATTAAAATTCATGTCAAGTAATCAAAATACAAATATATCTATTTCAATTAATTAAACTTAAAAAATTAAATCTCATCATCACCATAAAACAAATAAGATTAACATATTAACAATTACATAAAATTTTAACAAATATAACTTGGCGAAAACATCACGTATTGGTGTCAGTGTATCTGAGACACTCAGACATGATTTCTTTCCATTCGTCCGCAAACACATCAAATCCAGGACTGCCGTCCAGGAGAGCATTGACCTAACCATTCACTGTTGTTACTGACAAATACATTCAATAGAACAGTCTGACATCTACTGGTATGATCGGGCTTATGTGCCCGCCAAGTGCCAAGTACAGACGTGATTCCCATAAATTAATTGCGTATTAATACTGCTTAGCTGCATGATGTTTACATTATATTACTTTCCTTGTTACTTTTGTTTTACGAGTATTCTCGTTTCTTTAATTATACAATTAGCCTCCAATCTATGTAAGATACAACCGTTGCAATAAAGTGTAATTATATTGTAGTGATGGCTTAAAACAGACCCGGTTTCGTTATCAGTGTGACATTACCAACACATTCCTCTAAAATTGCCGTAACAATAAAGAGCAAAAGAAAAAGAGCCACATTCGTTCTTAGTCCCGATCCACATTACACGTAAATGTCTCAAAAACTTTCAGTTTTTGACAGCAATAGTATTATTATGATAATAGTCATCAAGTCACACAGACACTTCGGGGATAATAACATCGGCAGTATTTATGCATAGTGCCCATACTGCTCGTCAAATATAGTCTGCCTCTGGTGAACTGAAGCCATAAGTCTACATCGTAACTCTCTCGCTTCTTACAATATTTCTACCTACTTATGCCATATAAATATGTATGCATATAAATTAACGATGAACTTATAAGTGGTGCGCTCATTTAGATAGTGCTATTGATTTAGGAAAGCCAGCATTGGGAAATAGGATGAAAATAAGATAAAGCCGGCGTAACGTCGCAGTGCGCATATGTATAGTCCAAACGTCATCACATTGTTGATGAAGCATAGACAATAAAAAAGAAAATATAGATTTGCCTTGTCTTTACTTTTTGTTAAAGCTGTGTATAAAAATTTGCAAGGTGTCGTATTCGCATCTTTCTTATCAATACAGCGACTCGTAATCTTATTAGATAAATGTTTTGTTTAGTAAGACACAATGTTAATTAGTCCTTAACTTTCATACGTTAATGTAAATAAATGATATGCCATATGCGTACATAGGTAAGCATATACAAATTAACAGTTAATGCTTATATATTGGATCTAGATAGAATCAGAACCTATTAATTTCCGTCAGAACTCTTCCAATGGGGACAGATTCATTTCTTTGAGTGAATCAGAAGAGTTGGACATCGTAGATATCAGAAGATATAACGTAATGGAGTGATCCAATCTCTTAGCGCGGCCGCCTACTTTATACATGGCGTATATTTGCGAAATACCTACTTTCACTTAAGGATATTGTTTTTATTAAACGTTAATAAAATATTCGGCTTTGAT
Organism: Apeira syringaria; assembly: GCA_934044485.1. Lineage (NCBI taxonomy): Eukaryota > Metazoa > Arthropoda > Insecta > Lepidoptera > Geometridae > Apeira > Apeira syringaria. Next base: position 19,385,498 of record OW203663.1, on the reverse strand, counting down.
ATCAATTAAGAGATTGAACGCTTAGGTAGTTAGTTAGGTACTTACTTACCTATTTCTTATAGAAATTGGTAGGCCTTTAATTCTATATAACATAAGTAAGGTCAGTTTTCCAATTTTGGCTAAAGATTATGGGTGCTAGGACTGTAAGACGCTGTAAGACATACGTTTTATACCGATAAGAGATAAACTTTATGGCGGGAAATCAAGACGTCGAGGCTGCAATTGAATTTTGAACAGACTCAAAAAAGGGAGGTCATCAATTGGATTGTTATTATTTATTAGTAAGTTGAGAGCAGAGAAATACTTTTCAGTTAAAGAAAACGTTAAAATGTTCTTCCTCTAGTTATTATACATCCGCGTCGGTCTCATTCTCTACCGGTCGTATTTTTGCTTATCAAGTGCATAATGATATTATCTAAAAAGGGGTGATTATTCGTTTTATCGCCAGTTGATGAGCAGTAATTTATTAGCGGTTGCATGCAAACGTTCCCATCCTTACTTCTCTGAAAATTCGAGTTTAGATTCTGTAAAGTGCCCATTATTTACAACCAAGAAAGATGTTATTAGTTTTAGTTTATGCTCTTCTACGTATGTTCGTTTTTTTTCAACCGTAGGAAGTTCACCACAGGATATAGGCCTCCTTTATTCATTTCCACAAGGACGTTACTGGTTGGAAGCAATGCGCATCAATATGATAGACAGCTAACACTTTAGGTATTGTACAAGTAGGTACATCAACTTAAAATAATATTTATAAAATCAAACTATCTTCTTCTTCTTCTCAGCAATTGGACATCCACTGCTGGACATATGCCTCCTCAAATAGAGAGGATTTGCCAATTTTCGCCACGCTTGGCAGGCGGGTTGGCGAGCGGAGTATGATAATAATAATAAATTTTAATAATAATCAAACAATAACAAATACAAAATACGTTGCACAATTGGCGGTCTTATCGCTAAGAAGCGATCTCTCCCAGACAACATTTGTAAGGAGAGGAATTAATTTTCTGAGAAGCGGCGGTGTACTTAAGTGATGTAAATTTTATGAGTTTAAACGTCAGACTATAACAAAGTATTAGATTTAGATGAAGATATAATAAGTGACATTAAATTCATCTGAACCTTTTGCATTCGGTGCTGAATGGTCAAAACGCTCCAGTTTGCCTCAAAAGACTTCCACCAATTCTCTGATGACGAACGAGAGCTTCGAAGCGAACTCCTCTCCACGCCTGGCTCACTCAATTTACCTTTATACATGTTAATGTTCTGTTTAGTATTAGGTACTTACATTAGTGATTTATTTTTGCCAATTGAACTTAAAAAGACAATGAAAATTAGTGAAAAAATGTGTCAAAGTTTTGCTACTATTATGAAGCAAAAGCTTTAGCAAACGACGAAAGCTAGGAAAGCCCGCTCGCTCTATCTCTTAACAATTATTCTTCGGAAATGGGATTTTGGATTAGACTTAGCGGCTGATGAAATCTCTCCCAAGATGGATGAAACGAAAGAATTAAGAATTTTTTAATACTTACTCATTTAAAGTTGCATCTGGCTGTAAAACCATATTGTTAATGACGCGTATAAATTGAAGAGAGGGATTATTATTCCAATTATATGTAAAAGGAGCTTAAAAGCTGCTTTCGTTTTAATATTTAATCGTCTCCAGGTAATCTTTAATTAATAACTCATAGAACTCCACTTTTTTCCAATTCTGTCGATCGAATTTAATTCTGTCATTTTGAATGAGAAAAATCGGGTAACATTCAGGCAAGCAAGTTGTTTAGTTCCGACTATAGTTTCAACCAGATCTGGTCATTTTCTAGGAGTACAGATCGTACATATAAAAATATCTGTAAAACTCGTTAGTTTTTAACTGACTATAGGAATATTTTTTTATGTGTGTTTGCGGATAACTCTGTCGTTTAAGAACCAATTTTGATGATTATTTTTTGTTTGATAGAGTATACTTCTGTGGTGGTCCCATTTAAATTTCATCAAAATCGGACTAGCGATTTTTGAGTTACACTAAAATAACTGAAAAGTGCTACGCATACCTCGACGATATTATAGTTGCTGGTGAAGAGAATTGATCCCGTGAGTACACGGGATCAATTGTCAGTGTCCTTTGCTACTGCAAAAAAAAGGTGAAAAAAAATTATACCAAAAAATGGAACCAAATTCAACACTGAAAAACTGTGAAATAACTTGTCAAAGTCGGTGGTACCATGAGCACAATATTAATATAACTTTTATGAACTATCACGGCACCGACTTATAATAAGTTACTTCACACTTTTGAGTGTTGAAGTCGGTTCCATTGTTTGGTAAAAAAAAATTCACTTAAAAAATCATCTCGATATATAATAAATCTTTTAGTATTTTCTATACCACACACAATTAAACACTAAATTTAAAAAAAACATTTAAAGAATTTGACGATCGTATACGCTAAACTAAAATGATTTTATCTAAATTATCGGAGCGTATAGGAAATGTAATAGCCCCTAACGATATTATATATTCAACTTCGTTAATTAAAAGTTAACAAGGCCGATGACATTAATTAATACTTTTGACGGTATATCTGTAGCAAGGCGCACTTAAAGACATTGCAGCCTTATATTGTTTAGTAGCTCACTTATATACTTAGACTCAATTCAAATGATTATATTATCTATCTCTATAGATAGCACAAAATTAAAAAAAAAACATTTTATATTTTATTATCTATATTTTGTTGTGCCTTTTTTATTAGGATATATTTATATAGGATATTAATAAATTTATTGACGGTCGTCGTACCTTAGCGATCAGTGACATGAACTTAAGACCCGCGACCCCTGGTTCGAATCCTGACTGGGGCAAACAATTATGTGATTAGCATAGATGTTTGATCTCGGGTCTTACATGTTTGTGTAGTGTGATTGTGTGTGTCCATGCCTCCCGCGACACAGGGTGTCCAAGTGCGGGTTATGATTTCAAAATGCGTTTATTTGTTATTTATGTAATGACTTACTTAAGTTAGTTTAAATACATAGTAAGAATATTTGTTCCTCAACAGAATACACTTAATAATAAATTTCATCATTGCAAAAATATTTGATTTGTTTATAAAAATGCGTTGTTAATGTATAATATGGGGGGATTGGACGCGACAGAAATGTATGCGATGTTTTTCGAAAACAATCACAAATATTTTTTCCAATATCTAACAAATCCGAATACTCAAACATTCAGCCATAAGGCCATTGTGAAATGGTCCGTAGAAAGTTTTCCAAATTGCATATAAAATGTCGCCAGTAGCGAGTAGCGGCTTCTGACGGCTATTACTTACAACGCAATATCAAATTGCTTTCAATTTATTTCGCAATTGCCGTCTTTGAGTTTCGCTTTGTAGGGGCTCTGACGTCGGTCCGAGGCAACAATAAAATGTATTCGTCTCCGGAATGTTTAATATGGGGAAAAGTTTAATAACGCGTCCGGGCGGGCTAGCCTCCCGACGCTCGGCCACTGGGCGGCCGGCGCGCGGAGCGGCGCGGCGCTTCAGCGGTCAGCGAGCATCGCAGCCGACGACGATAAATCAAATCTTTTACCTTCTACATCGCTAAGAAAAATCCTTATTACATTCTCAAACGTTTTCACTTCCTGAAAAATAGCTGTCCAATTACAATCTCTGTGTAGGCAGGTAATGTAACATTCTCGCATCTGCCTAATTAATACCAATAGGTATAGTTGAGATGGATGCATTTTTAACTTTTTCTCAGTCAGAGAGACTGCACAGAGTGGTCAAGTTTGTGAAGGTGGTGGTATATCGTCAATCGACGGGAAATCGTCACTGCGCCAGTGTTCTTGGCGCATACTTGGATCACAAACTATAATAGAGATACCTACGAGCGAGGAACGCACACGGTGGTTGGGTACTTTCGAATGCCCGCATGGCTAGCTACCACCCTCAAGTTTGAAAAACTGTCACCAAACACATAGTATGTTCAGGCAGCAGTCCTTGAGAGCCAGTGAGCATTCTAGATCTAGCGTGATAACATCTTTGACCACATCGTCATTGACCATCAAGTGAGATAGTGGTCAAACGCTAGATCTAAACAGTATAAAAACAATTTTAAAAAAACACGCAATACCTCTCCGTAGTTCTCGGTTGTAGCATAAAGTAGCATTGCTTGTGCACTCTATTATATTCCGTTTTTGACGGCAGTGTTGCCACCTAAGATCATTCCATCCAGTATTTCACTGGACCACTTGCAATCCTATTGTCTGTACTTACAGCTTAGAGTATACAGCCTCTGTTCCATTTTATCTGAGACTTACAAAACGTATGACAGATTTTTTTATTTATGTTGTTATTTCTTCTTTGACAAAGGATATCATAATGGATTAGTAGGTATTCTTCCAAAATCGTTGCATCATTAGTGCGAGACACCTGCAAGCTTCAGTTTCAAGATACCTGCACTAAAACACTGTAGATACCATACATAAGAACATAGCACTGGTTGAAGCAAACGTTCGCATCCCAGAAGTAAAACAATAACGGCGATGTACATTGACCGACGTTGGGGGTCCGTTTTATTGTCTGTGTAATTGGAATCTTCCCCGAGTACGCCGCGAGTGCTCATCAAGACGCAGCTCTGAAACTTGGCGGGCTGAAGCCTGACGATGCCGACACAATGGTTCCCTGACGTTAATTAAATGTTAACAAACCCCCTCGTCGCCTAATTGGAACTGTTGCCTATTATGCTTACCTTTAGACTGGAAGAATAACTTCCAAGCTGAAGCGCTCTTAGACTTTTACACGGAATTCATCAAATGAGTGGAGCTCGCTAACTACTTTACTGTTATAATACCTAGCTAGGTTACGAGGAAACTATCAAATAAAAAAGAAAATATATTATTCAGTTACTTGCAGCCAGGTCATTATGAAAAATAATACTACCAAGAAACAAGAAGCATCTGTTCTATATGTAAAGGGCATATAAATACTATACCTACTTAACCCTGTAAACAGTATAGCCGGGTTCTTGTAATTAAGTATACTTAAGTACGTACCTACTTACCTACAGATAATTTTTGTAATTATTCTGGTAGCTGTTTTTGAGAGCTCAAGAATGTCTAATAATAAATAATTACTTATAACGTGTAACATTTTAGGTCTGACGTGACCTTTGACTACTTCTCTCAGTCTTCGTTCGTCTCAGACCGTCGCGTGACGATAGATACCTACGTTAATATTAATATTATTGGTCAATGGCTTAACCAATAAATTAATAAAATATGATAATTTTGAGCTTGTCTAAAAATATGGTACCTACCAATGATATTATATGTATTGAGACATGGGACCTACCCACTCTAAACAATTTTATAAGCTGATATGAAATGAAATTTATTTAGACCAAGGCATACATGGATCTTAATACCTACTAATAATAAAGTATCATGACTTAATTTAGCTTATTATAATATTATATATATATATTATATACAGCTAGTTCACAAATCGATGTAATTGTTCGCTGGTCTGGTCCACACTAGGATTCCCTGTGTTGTGGGGACCGGTATCATACATGGTCAGTTGTTTAATAATACCACTACAGTGTCTGGTATCTATAATATTTATTATATATATATGCATAATTTGCTCATTTTCTTCGTAAGTCATCCTCGAAAAGCATTGTTTCAAAGCTATTTTACATTTCTTCTCTGTAAGGTAGATAATATTTACTTGCCTATTTATTTTGGAATATAAATATGGTGCGGCCCAGGAGTAGGATCGACGATAAAATTCGGTATGTCGGGTTGGTACTTTCCATCGGATGTGTCTGCGGCAGATGACTACAGTTTTATGGGTATGGTATCTTAGGGTGACTGACATTATTTATGACTTACCCTCAAATATCGACATTCTTGGTAAAGATCGTTTGTACAATATGTCAAGCTCTATTAGCTTCTGCATTGCCACTTAATAAATGTTAACTAAGTATATTCAATTTTTTTATCGAAAATATTCGATTGTAAATGGTATGAACCCACACATCTATATACCGTCCTGTCGCTTTGCCAAATAAGTGTACCATTTGAATAGCAGTCAGCGTTAATTGTATCGGAGATGGTTCTGAGCGCCATCTCTCGTAAATATACATCCAACCATTTCAAGGACCACTCAGATAAAATAACCAAGGAGGCGGAGGCTGTATACTCAAAGAGTTGACCATAATGCAAATACCGAAGCGATGGTGCTGTCATACCTTAAACAGAGAAACAGTAGTTTTTTCTGTCTATGTGTCATACTGTGTGCTCTAACTAGTTTTTAAGAGTAAACCTAAAAACAATTAGCAAGTGATGTGACAGAAGCGAATGTAGCACTTGTAAACGGAGTGAAATACGCTAAGTCATAAAATTACTGTGCGATAATATGGAGCGTAAATAAATTTTGATAAACTTTTATATGCTTAAATGAATTCACTATTTTTCTGTACTACCTACTCACGGTGGCGCATCGGATCACCAATTATGTTACGTACATCTTAGAATGTAATCAAAGTATTTATTGTGTGCTTATGTATTCCAGGTGATATCTAACTTAATTTCGGATTTTCGTTGTTCGACTCAAAGACTGCCAGCGGTGGCCATAGCTATTATTCCTGGTACATAATAATCTGTCATATTTATCGGGGGAAATTTGCGCCATTCTCACTTTCTCATGCACACACAAAAACAACTGTACACCCATAGATCTATGATAGAATTCCCAGCTTGCAAGTCGATGCTTCCTTTGCCTTGTGCCAGTAGCCACAGACTTCCAGATAAATATGATATTCAGTTCACGCTTATGATGTTGAAAACTAAATCTGCCAACCCCGACTCTACCTGGTACTTGTCCGCCCTACTCCTAGAGTGTATATAAAAAGCCGGAGGCGCGGAGGGAGAGCAGCCTCCACCCGCCTCCGCAGCTTCGGCTTTTTGGTCGCCTTCGGCGACCAGCCTCAGATGCTACGGCTCACTTGATGTCTGTGCTTTGTTACGCAAGGGCGGAGGGGCTGCACTTCCCGCAGAGCCGGAGCAGTCACAAAATATAAATTCAATGTATAATATAACCTCAAAACATTTTTCTAAATTGAGGTTAATGAGATTTGGGAACATGTCATAATCCTCTGTAAGACCATGTCTATAGTCTGTGTCCTACGATTAGTTGATTGCACTGGATTGTGCAAGCGAGGCTTTGTTTAGGGGTGTACACGGACTATTGGCCGTAGGACTCATTTTAGTAACAATAAAATATGTAAAACGGAGCGATTACATACTCATGGGATTTTAGTTAACACTGACATTACAGAAAATCAGAAATACTGATCTCAAAAGTGACTGATTATGTTTTGGCTAAAAGACTTGTATCTAACGCCGTATTTTTTTTAAAAAAACAGCAGATTTTGTTTTTCATACTTTGATTTCGTTTCGTATTTTTAATTCGTGCTTACTGCTTATTTCCAAAGTAACGAAGATGTTATTCGGATGTATTCTTTAAAACTGCACCTGAAAAAACTTTAAATGTCGAACTTTAGACCTGCTGGGTTGTCTGATGACGAGTGTGATAGCGACGATGATTACTACGAACCGGTACGTCGAACCGTCTTATTTTTTCATGTTGTATAAATATGGCATAAGTTATTATTTCGCCGATCTTAATGGCATATTTCTTTATGGGACAAGTGCTCACTCAATACCCTTGTGCCACAAGCACTCATCATCCACTCCCTAGTTATGTGTTTACAATATTTTCCTTTGGTCGAAGTTTACACCTGATTAATTATTCACACCTATAGGTAATATTCTAATGATTATTGATGCAACATAGCCTGACGAAAACTGTTTTTCTCCAGGATTCGACTAGGTATAAACCTAGTTTGTGAAACACATTTTTCACAATCATAAAGAAATTTATTATTATCTGGATAACAATTAGTACTGAAAGCAGAATATCTGTTCCAAAATAAAACAATAAATATGCCATAGTGATACATTTATATATTTCTTTCTTTCCATATTTCGTTACAGAAATTATTCACTTTCTTCCTTTATAAGTTCCGTATGCTGCCTTCCAAAATGGGTTCCAAAATCACCTGGAAAAGGGTAATCAGCTTAGCTTTAGATTAAAAAACATATAGTTGGCGGTTAGTTTTTTGTTTATGGGTAGGTCATAATAAGTGAAGCCTCCGCGTAAAATATTAACTTGCGGAACCAAAACTTTACTAGAAATATTTATTTGAAATTTGTAAATAATTTCACACCATTTACCAATTTAGGCCATGGAGGGTTCCGTTTCACTTAGTATCTCCATAGGGCTCACTTATTTTAATGGCTTCTTGCATCTATGTATTTAGGCGTTCTTAGACTTCTATGAAGCTAGCTCAGACAAAATCACATCATGTTTTTCAAATTTGATACACTACTTCTCGAAAATAATACCATATAAATACTTTTTATTAAATATAAACTTTGTTGAAAACCTGTAATTGGTATAGTTTTTAGTCTGTTTGTTCGAAATACATCAATTTCATAAAACAAAACGTAATTACTGTTTTTTGTCTATGGTTGTTTACAAAACACAGACATTATTATATATCCACAAATATAATCCAGGTAACTGTATAACTATAAACAACAGAACTAAATCTGCCAACCCCTGACTACTTGTTACTTGTCTACCATACCCCTAGAATGTATATAAAGATGTGGAGGACGGAGCAAGAGCAACACCCGCCTGCTGTAACAAAGTGTAGACATCAAGTGAGCCATAGAGGCTGAGACTGGTCCAAAGATCAAAAATCTGAAGCTGCAGACGTCGTTGATGTCTACACTTTATTACACAAGGGCGGAGGGGCTGTACACCTGCAGCAGTCAGAAAATATTAACTCAATTTCCCATCCCCAAAATCAATGTTTGAGAGTAGTATGGTTAAAAATTTTAAAAAATCATAATCAGAAAGGGGGAGTTTCCACAGCTTTTCCTTCACAGAGAGGAGGGGAGTCTACCCTTCCCCCCTTAAAATCAATGTTTTATAAATTAAAGTTGAACCGGGTAATCTGATAATTGGATGAGCAGGCATACATTTTTGTAGTTGGCGCTAACTCAAGGCATGAGCCTAGGCTTCACCAATGTCTATATTATATTGAAATATATTTAAGTAGAGCTTAGTGTCCTAGGATAATAACAATAACAGATACAATTACTTGTCTGAGGAAGATACATAATTATTTTACAGAGGATCAAGTATTACCCTCCCCCTCAAAGTGCCAAAAAGAAGATAGAGAATACACTTCAAGATGCAACAATTAACAATAATGTGAGTGAAGTGGAAGAAATTATTGATAATGGTATGTGCACAGTACTCAAGCTGGTATTTAAATTGAAATTATTTCAGAATTTTTCGGTAAATAAATAGCTTGAAGTTACTTATAATTATTATACATCATATGCTTCTTTCAAGAAAAAAGTAGTCTAAGTCCTTTTCTAAAGTCCCATCTATTTCAATACTAAAATTCATCAAAATTTCAACTGTTTAGGGGTAAGATAATTAGAATTTCAGAATCATCAGAAAATTCTATAAATTAGATGAGTTTATGGATATGAAACTTTCAGAAAAGTCTTTTCAGTGATTTAAAATTATAATAAAAATGCACTAGCAATATAATCCTTCCTTCCGAATATAATCGAATAATTGATGTCAATATTTCCACTTTCATATGGACCAGTCTAAAGTATATATTATTAATTAATCATTTTAATAAGTATTTATAAACATGTATTGTATGTAAATGACTTACCGAAAATAACGAATGTTATTATGGTTAATGAATAATCTGAATCTGAATTATAAAAAAGAAAAAAAATATTTATGACCCTAAAGCAATAGTATACAAAATAACATGCCAGATTTAACTGGGCAGTTAATACTGGCCATCACAATAATAAACTATATTTCAGATAAAGTATAGTCCTTTATTTATATGTACGTATGATCACATTCCAGAGCTAAAGGGGAATGTGAACATACATTTGGACAGCGGCTGGACCCCTCTCATGCATGCCTGTTTCCATGCTCAAGAAAGTATTGTACGGTTGCTTCTCGACAAAGGTGCTGACGCTAATTTGAGCTCAGGTATGTATGTTACCATAAAACATTACACTTAGTATCTTTTTTTAATACTGTATAGCTTAAACAATTAACATTATTTTATAATTTTTCATTATAAAACTTAATCTAGCCTTTGACCACTATCTCAATTGATGATCAGTAGCGATGTGGTTGAAGATGTTATCACGCTAGGCCTAGAATGCTTACTGGCTCGCAAGGACTGCTGCCTGATCACACTATGTGTTTGGTGACAGTTTTTTTTTAACTTGAGGGTGGGCTGGAAAGTACCCTACTACCATGCTGGCGGGACTCAAACCATCGTCTGTCAGTTTGACAGCCGACGCTTCCACCGCTGAGCTGCCATCGCCTCGAAACTTGTATTTAGTCAGCACCATTTGATCCTACCTCAGTTAAAAGTAATGTAACATATAAAACATTCATCATCTCAGCCATAGGAAGTCCACTGCTGGACATAGGCCTCCCCCATTGATTTCCACAAGGACCAGTTGTAAGCCGCCCGTATCCAGCCCTTGCCTGCGATCTTAGTCAAGTCTTCTGTCCACCTGGTCGGTGGCCGTCCTATGCTGCGCTTGCCAGTCCGTGGTCTCCATTCGAGAACCTTTCGGCCCCAACGGCCATCGGTTCTTCGAACTATATGCCCTGCCCACTGCCACTTCAACTTGCTAATCTGCTGGGCTATATCGGTGACTTTCGTTCTTTTACGGATCACCTCATTTCTGATTCGATCACGTAGACAAAACCCCGAGCATAGCTTTCTCCATAGCTCGTTGTGCGACTCTGAGCCTGTTCAGAAGGCCCATAGTCAGAGACCACGTTTCAGTTCCGTAAGTGATCACTGGTAACACACATTGTTCGAAGACCCTCGTTTTCAAGCTATGCGGTATTTTGGACGAGAAGACGTCTCGGAGCTTTCCGAACGCCAAGTAATATAAAACATTACATATTTGTAATGTAATGTTTTACGAAAAATATGTCGCCATTTGCTTGGTGCCAACTAAAACTACCCACAATTGGCCAGCAATTTAATAAAACTCGTCTAATATTAGGGATAGCGAGAGTTACACGAATTTGAATTTTAGCGTAAATAGAATACGAGCTATCTCATTTTGAAAAGTTTAGTGATTTTAAGCTCGTTTGGGTGATTTACAGAATTAGGGCCAATGGTTCACAAAAGTTACAAGAAATATTTTACCGTTACAGATCAGGTGACTCCGGTGATGGTGGCTTGCTCCAACAGCAGTGCGAATGATGATACATTAGACAATATTGTCGGCTACCTCATAGAAAAGGATTGCTTACTGAATCTCGGAGACAAGTATGGCCAGACGCCCCTGATGCGTGCTATAAGCAGCGGCCGGACGGCGCTTGTACAAAAACTTCTAGATATGAACGTCAATATTGAAATGAGGGATAAACAGGGATGGACGGTGAGTTAGGTCCTTTATACATTTTATAATAGACTAGTAGTGCCCCGCGGTTTCACTCGCGTGGATTACGGTTTTCCCACTACCTCAATTATCCCAGGGGTACTGTACTTTTTCCGGGATAAAAGTAGCCTGTGTGTTCCAAGGTCTAAACTTTCTCCATACCAAATTTTATCGAAATCGGTGTAGCCGTTTGATCATGAAGAAGTAACACACATACACACGAACTTTCGCATTTATAATATTAGTAGGCTGAATAAAATAGCTAGACTAATTTGTCAATTGAATAATCGGTTAGGTTTTTAATTTCTAGTTTATATTTTGAATAATTAATTAAAACCGTGGCGCGTCTACCTGGCCGTGTTTGGTTTCCGTACTACAGCGGGCGACAAGACGCACAAGTGAAATCTGATGTTTTCCTAGCATTGGGCACACATTTAAATTCGATATCATTGAATATGTTAAGAAAAGGTGCACTTTTAATCGACTTTGGAGAGAGATAATCCATTGTCAAAGTTTATTCTTCTTTTTATGATTTCTGTAGCTTTCTGTTACAATTCTGCCAATTTCAGTGCAAAGTTTGAAAAACTGTCACCAAACACATCTCATAGTGTGGTCAAGCAGAGGTCCTTGAGAGCCAGTAAGCATTCGAGATCTAGCGTGATAACATCTACGACCACACCGTCACTGACCACCAAATGAGATTGTGGTCAAACGCTATATCAGTACAAAAAAAACATGTGGAAGTTATGAGTCTATGAACAGTGAGAAGGTAAATTCCAAACCATGATAACTACCAACTAGCTACCTACATCGATACATTTTGTAAATATGAACCTAAACCCAAAGGAAACACCACATAATAATAAGTATTAATTGTATCGCAAATACATTAAGGAATATATATAAATGACATTAACAACCTACAGCTTACGCAAACCTTAAGCTCATCAATATTTACAATTTAACCGTCAATGTTTCAGGCAGCGTTTTGTGCCGTCCACCACAACAGATGTCACATATTGAAAATGCTCATATCAAGAGGCGCCAGGCTCCTCGAAGTTGACAATAGCAATCGCAATCTAATGGAAATTGCCCATTCACATGACTATGATAATATTATAGAAATATTGAAGCAGCATATCGAAGATCAAGATGATAATGATGTTTACTTTGACCATACAATGACTTCATGGCATGACTTTTATCCGGGCGTTACAAAAAAAGGAAAGTAAGTTTTATTTCATACGGTGACCCCTCATGATAGTCTTTAAAAGTCCATTTATAACTCGAAACAAGGAGCTCCGCATTATGCCTTCTATTATTCAATAGATAACGTAGAAAACAACGTTTTTAATGTCACCATATACAAATGAAAAGGTTCTGCGAGCCATTCCAACTGGTTCTTGTCCAATGGGGAAGCCTATGTCCAGCAAAGGAAGTTCTGTGTCTGAGATGATGAGTGTACAAGTATTTCTTTACCAATCAAGCAAATTTTAGTGATGGGGTGTAATTTATGCTAAAATACCTACCATATTTAACTAAGGAAATTATTTGAAACTAGTTGTTTTTTTTATATATAAGTATATTGATTACACTCAAATCCCCGCACTAGGGTTCCCTGTGTCGCGGGAGGCATGGACACACAATCACAGCACACACAACCAAGACCCTGGACAAACACCTACACTTATTGCACAAATATTTGCCCCTGCCAGGATTCGAACCTGTAATAAATGCATGATTAAAGCCTAATTTTGTAATATTTGCTCTTTTTAAGAGTAACCCACGTCCTCTATCAATGTGTACTTCAGACTGCCAAAATGTGACAAAAACAAGGTTGTATCAAAATATTTGAATATAAAAATAATAGAATAACAGCCAGGTTTACAACATTAAAAAAAATCTAAAGTATTGTCGCCAACAATCTAATAAATGTATTCGAAACATTTGAATTTGATACCTAGATATTAGGATGCATTAACAAGCCACGAGTGTCGATTGACACATAAGAATATATTAAAATATTTTTTGCGTTAGTCGAGCGGTGTCTTTGCCTTAGTTTGCTAGCTCTTTACCTGGCTGCCAATACTTACGAATTATCTCTTACTTTTCAGGCCTAGTTACACTAACGAGATACCACACCTCTTGTATGGAATGAGCTGTGAAAAACTCGGAGGCATCATTCAACAAAGTGGGATAGATCTGAGGACATTTCTACTTCTTGAAGAAACTGACATGATCAAATTGGGAATTGACTTGCCGTTCCAGAGACAAAGACTGATAACCGGACTACACAACTTCCATAAGAGAGCCTGGAAACTGAAATCTGTGGCGGGTCTCACTGCTTCTAAATCAGCTAATTTTACGTAAGTGCTTTAGAATTTATATCGATTTGCTAGAGCTTGCCGTGGGTTACCGGCCTAGAATTTTACCTCCCATCTCTACCCGCGGCTGCCGTAAAAGTTGTCTCAGGGATCACGTACTAAGTGGGCAGAAGCACCTTCTGAAATTATGAATCTTACCGAGCTTGCCAACCCGCCGCGCCCAACATGGCATGTACTGGCAAACTCCCCTAAATAAAAAGACATGGAGGAGGCATATGTCCAGCAGTGTATGTTTTATGGCTGAGATGATGATAATGAACTAGAGCATAATCATAGCTAGATGTTCTATTTATATGATAAGCTTGAAAAAGTTTCATTAATAAGCAGCTACTCCAGCTCCATTAGAACAATATTATTTGAATGCTTACAATTTCAAATTGTACGACAGTCTAAAGTGTTCTGGCAATCAGATGTCGAATCTGCCAATACACTGAAATACACCAATATCACAAAATTTTTCAGATGTCAGTTATACATGGTATTTCAAACATATAAATCTCTTTTTTGTTATTAAAACTGACGTGGTTTTGACACATTATAAATGTATAAAACACGGGAGTTACTCACGTAATAAGTCAGAGGGTTCCGACTATAGTTTCAACCACATTCGGTGGTCTTTTTCAAGGAGAATACGGGGCGCTCGCGGACGCGGTCGCGATTCGCCTAGTACTATAGTCGGAACCCTCTGACTTATTACGTGAGTAACTCCCGTGTTTTATACATTGATAATATAAATCTCTTGTTTTGGTACTCCTGTAAATTTAACGTTAAAATGAACCAAGTATTATTTTTCCCCAATAGCTTTCAATTATTATATTATTATTATATATATATTATATGATATTCAATTATTATGTAACTGGTGAAAAGGATCAGAAGGCCAAACTAGGTAAAACGTTTCACGTGGATAAATCTACTTTCATCCCGCTTTTTACTATAACATAATATTCCTGCCGCCTTCTTCTAGGGCCTTGGTCGATATCTTGACACCAACATTCTTCCCTTCACAAAATGCCAAATAGAATAGAATGGTGTCGTATTCTTTATGCTTTATAAAATATTATAGTAAAAGTGCGCGCCATATATGCTATCATATGTACGTGGCGCGGAAACATGTCTGTTTCGGCACACGAGATTTTTTTACTTTTTGATTCATTATCTCATATAGATAGTGAGTCTTAGGTTGAAAGTATCAGATTCATTATGTAAAAAAATGCATGATGTACAATTTTATTTCAAGTACTGTTTGAGAAAGTTAATGTTTAGTTAAAAAATGCAGATAACTGATACCGTTGACCTTAAATATTTTGTATGGCGATGTAGAATCCATGGGGACATTCCGCAATTCATTTATTTCCCATTTCATGTGTTTCCCACATAGGTACCAATTATCAGTTATTTGTAACCTTACCATTTTTTGAGATAAGTTGTCCGGACGTGCGTTCAGCAGCTCCATCGGCCAAGCCATATCTTGCCCTGACAGCGGATGTGCGGCGTCCACGAACTCTACTAGAGCATTAATTATCTCTTGTGTAATGTGTGTTGTGAGTGTCTTGAATAAATGTGGTTTCTTTCTTTCTTTCTTTCATTATTTGCTCCACCCAATATTTGATCATGACTGTTCACGTCAACCTGTCAGACCAAATTATGCTTGACGAGACCAGAATCTTTCTACCTCTAGAATCGATCAAATCTTGGTCAGCTGTCAAAAGTGGCATATGCAGTAGTAACTATCATGTGATCCATGAACAACGTAAATGACTTCTTCTCCTTCTTCTGTAACATGCTATGAAGTGGCCGTTCGTGAGACATCGATCAAATATTGGTTGATCAATATTTGGAAGACGAAGCTCCTGAACGCAGCCCTGACTACATACATTTACATGCATGATATATGCGTAACTCAATTAATGTTAATACCAGGACCATACGATGCAAATCGTTAGCGAATTGCCAACCTACATTGAGCTTACTATTCAACGTGCAGGCAAAAAGGATTCTACGGACATAGCTGACTTGTTTTCCATAATAGATAAGTTTATCCTTTTTTTTTCCGTGGTGGTACCGGTCTAGATTGCCGTGGTGGTACCGGTCTAGAATAGTACTCCCCCATTTCTTCCCGTGGGTGCCGTAAGAGTCGGCTAAGGGATCATATACCAGAAGGTGGGCACAGCAGCGCCTTATGAGGATAGGAAATCATACTGCGCTCGCCAACCCGCCTGCCAAGCGTGGCGAGTATTGGCAAATCCCCCTACATGGGGAGGCATATGTCCAGCAGTGGACGACCTATTGCTGTTATGAATGAATGAATGAAAATCCTTTTTTTTCAGAGCTGTAGACGGCTTGACTTCACTAGGCTCCCATCTCCAACAAGTGTACATATTGGAAGCCACCCTGCAGTACGCGGTGAGACAGCTCTGTAGAATCCAAGGTGAAAAGAAATCGAAGCCACCCGACTCGGAGCTGTTGCAGGCTGCAACCAAAATGTACACGATTATTAAAAAAAATAAGAAACAATTGAAGAGAATGGGATCGAAACTAACCAAGGTATGTTGTTGATTTTATCTTGTTTATGTGTAACCTACATACTGTATCGTGAGGGGCCATTCATAATTTACGTCATAACATAATGGGAGAGAGGGGGAACATAGTGTGACGAGGGGTGACGGAGTCTTATGCTTTATGACGTCACAATCATGTCGAATTCTATTTATTAACACTTAAAAGTACGCTTTTGGCGTCCGTCGGTAAACGCTTATGTGATCGAGGACAAAATACTCACTTAGATTTATTGTAATTTTGTTATTAAAACCGACGTGGTTATGACACACTTTGAATATATAAAACAGGAATTACTCACGTAGTAAGTCAGGAGGGTTTCGACCGCATGCCTGAACATACTATGTGTTCCATGCCAGTTTTTTGAACTTGAGGGTGGTAGCTAGCCAGGCGGGTACTCGACAAAACCCACCACCATGCTAGTAATTTGATAACGGTGTTACCTTCACCGGAAGCTCAAGTGTCCGTCCGTGTTTGACAGCCGATGCTCCCCCCGCTGAGCTGTTATCGCTTCAATTAGTTTAGCAAAGTTTGCTATAAGCAAAGACTGAAGAGTGAAGTCCGAGATCTATAGATTTCAGCTTAAGTTATCCTGCAAACTAATGCTTGTACAAATAGAGCCAAGACAATCAAGAATGTATAGAAAATTGTACATAAGTGCCGAATTGCTTTAATCTAATAACAATGATAGACTTATTTACAGCTTTATGTCTTAATCAATAAAATCCAAGCTCGCTTGGCAACTCAAATTAAACATATATCTACTATATTAATATCGCTGGTCCAATATTTCACTGCCTCCTATTTACGCGACTCCACATTTTTACTGATTGTTTATATTGTTCCAGATTAGTAAAAATAACCCTCAACCAGCCGATCTGCTAAAAGAGAAATCTTTTCATGACATCGCCAAGAATTACATGACTGAGGCGTTCATAGTATGCTCTCTAGGTTTCCTTGTTTACCAAGCCAAAAACTATGTTACCAGTATTTTGACCAAATAAATGTTTAGTTGCTTTTTATTCTTGCATTATTACTTGACTCAACCGGAAAAAAGTTCAACACAATGGTCTTATTTATTGACCGAGACGTATGGAACATGATAAGTGCAGGTTGGATGAAATGGAGGTGTGGTCGGGTCTCAGGGACCATATGAGATCCGCGAATGCCCTTGAAACTCAAGCGCAAAATTTATAAGTATGGTGGAATCAAATTATGTAATAGCAGTGCGCATTATCTGAAACGTAACCGATAGAAAACCGATATGCATGCTGCTTTACGTGTCTATGTTCAAGACTCTGAAACTTATGTTTACCAGAGTTACTGCTGATGATCTTTTTGGCTCGCCTGTTGAGTGCCTCTAGTCCTTCCAGTTGGTAAGCGCGACGCAAATTCGCCAGTGCCCTCCCAGCTTCTAGCTGTAGTGTTTCGTGTGTCTAATACAATATGTAACTAATGAATTGTTAGCCACGCGTATGTCATAGGGAGGTTTTCTAATTTTTAAGAACCTAAGCGACCACTGTTTGCTGACCGATATCCCAGACAAGACGCCTTGACAAGCATAATAATCGCTAGCCGTTTCCAAGGATAGCTTAAGAGATTCCGTTGTAGAAAGCATACAAGATAATGATTATAAATTCGTTCGCAAACGTTCTGCCATATAAGTTATCGAAATTTCAAAATGACAATACTTCATTTAAGTTACTCACGTCATTGGATATTTGTTCATGGAAAGAAACTAAATTCATAGAAAACTACAAAAATCGCGATGAAAAAATGAGGTTTAGGGGTGAACATTATTTAAAGACCTATTGTCAGACCTATCGAATATAATACATAAAAAAATTCATAAAAATCGGTCAAGCCATTTCGGCGGTTGGTAAAAAACACTGTGACACGAGAATTTTATTTATTAGATAAAAAGCTATATATTGTTACTGCTATTGTCTTTATATATATATATTTGTGTGTTTGAAATAAAAATGTCACTCGGGGGCGAGCCTCCCCGGGAATCAAATTCGCATCTTTATAATAATAGAAGTAGGATAGTAACAGGCGCTAAGATCAGAACATAAATTACCATTTGCAACACTTCCTGGTTATAAACGCGGTCGCCGTGGCTCAGTCGTCAGATACGTGACTTCTGGTCTCCGGGCCTTGGGTTTGAATCCCGGCACGGGCAAATATTTATGGGATGAGCATGTTTGTCCCGGGTCTTGGGTGTTGATGGTGGTGTCATTGTGTGTGTCCATGCCTGCCGCGATACAGGGAAACCTATTGCGGGGGTGGGAGTGAGATAAGAACAAAAATATCGCTCCAAATTCGATTGGTACTACGTAAATAAATATCATGTAATATAAAAATATCTCGTTTAACATGATGATTTATTGACGGTTTTTTTCTATATTACGAGACGAACCACCATTCGCCGTATACCTACTATCTATAAAGCGCCATATTTACATAATATAAGTATATGACATTCGTTGTGGGTGGTTATGCTTTTTCTCTTGTGTGGGTGAGCTAAGGTGATTACTAATTGGGCATGGCTTTGACTGCTTCGTAATGATCCGTCTTTATTTTTATTTTTTATCACAAAAGCAAGTCCTTCGTACTGTGTTGGATATCGCTTATCGCTAGGGATTCGACGTCATTGTAGCTTTATAGACCGCACGATTCTTGTGAGAATGCGCCCAACTATCACAAATGATCCTCGAGTCAGACAACGAGACTTATCGCGCATGTCGTCACTCCTAACTCCGCAACCGTCCATCATTCAATTTAAAGTCCGCCTATTCCTAAACTTGTATATACAAATTACCTAGATGACCTAGTTCTGGCAGACAGGCCACATTTCATCACGCTATACGTACAATACATAGACGAGACATTACTCACTCATCTGTGGCAATTTAGTTAAAGAAATGCTTCAGCAATTTGTCTGTTTGCTACTGTTCGAAATTTAAATCTACCTACCTATATATTTTAGAACTGTAAAGGCCAGCAACTGACTAATGCTGTTTGCCTCTCCCGGCATTCAGCACAGACTGTGCTCAGCCCGGCAAGGCCAACTTCAGCACAGCAAATGTAAAAGTGCACCACATAGGTAATATACGAGAAGCTTATGCATAATTATGCACGGTTACTGAAAGGAAAATCAAAATCTGTCATTTCGGTCTATTTTTTTTTAAATGTTATAAGCTCATGTTTGACCGCCGCTCACCTGCACGCAAACTTAGAAGGTATTCATTCCTTTTTTGTTATTAAAACTGACGTGGTTTTGAGACATTATCAATGTATAAAACACGGGAGTTACTCACGTAATAAGTCAGAGGGTTCCGACTATAGTTTCAACCACATTCGGTGGTCTTTTTCAAGGAGAATACGGGGCGCTCGCGGACGCGGTCGCGAGCGCCCCGTATTCTCCTTGAAAAAGACCACCGAATGTGGTTGAAACTATAGTCGGAACCCTCTGACTTATTACGTGAGTAACTCCCGTGTTTTATACATTGATAAAGTATTCATTCCTATTCACTGGCGACCTGAATACCACGGCACAGGGTTGTACCTATCGGGAAACAGACTCAGGCAGTGAGTTCCATCTGTCCGTCTGTGTTACCTTATAACTCAAAATTTGCTGAAAATACTATAATTCTGTTTTCACATCTATGTTTGTTATGATTGAGATTACCATAGGGCTATCAGTTCTTGGACAACAGGGACCGAGTAATTTATGTTCAACTCTGGTATTGCTAACTACAATACGATGGCGCTTTTACAGTTGGGTTGTAAGTTCCTATATAATTGTAGATACCAAGAACAAAGTTTTATGGTGATAAAACTTTAGGGAGCTGAGTGATGAAGCGTAATTATTTAAATTTATTTGAAATTGAAACTTGAATGAAACTTTAGGGAGCTGAGTAATGAAGCGTAATTATTATTAATGTATAATTAAGGAAATTACAATCCCATAAAAGAGAAGATATGTGGAATTAATTGCTTTTTGTGGAATCTTCATTTTAGACCAAGTGCAAGTTGTTCACAAATTCTAAAAAATATAATTTCAAAAGGAACAATAACGCATATATTTGCATATTATTTTTGATTGAATTATTTTAGATATGATTACACAGTTCATTTTACATATACACTCACATTTTTAGCACCTGTGAATGTGTCCGAGTGAAAGTAATCTAACTATGCATGTTTCATTCACATGAAGTATTTAAAAGGGTTTGTCTGCCACAGTTTCTACAATCGAATTTACTAATGCTCTATTTAAATATATTTTTATACAATGCCTGTACTTTAATTGGAAATTCCTAAATAGGGTTTGTGATAAACGCCCTGCAAACGGAGTCGACCTGAAAAATGTTACCACTATTTGTTTCTGAAAGAAACTAGGTAAGTAAATAGTAACCTATATATTTAAGATTTTTTGATTTGAAATGATGAATTAAGATATAGATCCCCAAGAAGGTAATACGTACAAGGGTAAACAACAGCAAACCCAGGTATATAATAAACATGAGTACCTACATAAAAATAAAGCTTGCAAGTTTGTATTGAGACTTATTGCAGTCGCGTGCAATCTTGGAACGAACCTTACCCGACTATTTCTGTAGCGTGCGGCCGGGAACCGAGATGAGTGTTAATTACGGCTGCTTCATAATTGATGGACATAATTACCATTAGTTACAGCCGTTATTTTGAACTGGAGATGTATGTATGTTGCGACCGTGAGTATATACATTTTTGAGTAAGTTATAAATCTGTCGTGCAGTTTCTGTGTAGGTACAGTGTAACTGAGTGTAGGTACCCTACACACATGTTCAGAAGCGTCGTGCTGTCGCTACAGTAATGATGTATCGCTAAAATATTGAGACAGCTACGCCGTCATCTCTATAATTATCTAAGTCATGTGGCACGATAAATGTATGGTGAACGATATATGCGATTAGTACTCGCATGGTAAGTCCAAAGTTACCATATCACATATCTATAGATACTAATGTTATAAAGAGGAAAGATTTGATTGTTTGTTTGCATTGAACAGGCTCCGAAACTAGGTACTGAACCAATTTGAAAAATTATATCACTGTTGGGAAGCTACACTATCCCCGGGTGACATAGGCTATATTAAATCAAAAAATTTAGGGATCCTTATAATTTTTAAATATGAAACTTTTTACCCTTGCGCTTTATATATTGGTTTGGCTTCTTTTAATTTGTCAGTTCTTATTAGTATAGAACTTTAAATGCTATTCCTGTTAAAACTCGTTCTTCTACTTATTCGTATCATGTTATCTAATACTAATCACTACTATTAAATTACAATTATACTCGTCATTTCACAAAAAGATTGGGTTTTTTAGGTCGTCTGACTGAAGTTAACCTTCGTTGTGAATTTAAGCAAATAGGTACTTCCGGTCGGCTAGTTCCAGTGTGAATAATACCCAACTACCGTCTTTAAAATACTCAGTTGCTTCACGCGCTTTTATTTCCCTTATTCAGCTTCTAATGAAGCTCATGTGAGAGAATGCAGAATAACACGTCTTGCGTATCGGTAGATACTTTCAGATGAAAGTTTACCTAAAATTCTACAGCTTGCGTTAACCTTTGTTTAAATGGTTAAAGGTAAAAAAGAACGTGGATTCTAGAAAGGAATCCACGGACTTTTTAAACGACTTCAAAAAAGGAGGAGGTCTCAATTCCACACGTATTGGGACATGTAGATAGCATAGACAAGTCATACCTACTCATGACATGACACAACAGACGGCGTGTAGGAAGAATCTGGTTAGAGCATAAGGAAGCAAGAAGTAATGCTAAGCTAAATAAATGCAAAATAAGGATAAGGTAATGAGTGCAATTCCGTCATATCTGCCTACCGAGCTGCCTGCCTACCGAGCTGCCTGCCTACCGAGCTGCCTGCCTACCGAGCTGCTTGCCTACCGAGCTGCCTGCCTACCGAGCTGCCTGCCTAAACGAGCGTGACTGTATGTATTTACATATACCCAGATAATGTAACAAACCAAATTTATCTAATATTACATGTTTCTCCACTCATTAGTTTAGATTAACCTACGTAAGTAGACACGAGGTGTAATATAGGTAGTGACCGTAATTCGTATATCTAGTAATTGATGCAGAGATGGTGCAGTTCCTCCAAAATTTCCACTTGGACCGGTTGAAAGCGACCCGCTTCCAGCCTCTTCCTGCGATCTTGGTCAGGTCGCCTATCTATCTCGTTGCGGCGGACGTTCTACGCTGCCTGCCGTGGTCTCCAACTCCACACGAGAACTGTTCTATCATCAGGCATCAGTTCTTTGCGATGCGCTGCCCACTGCCATTTCAAATTGATCTTTAGCTCTTCGTTCCGAAAAAATATTGGGTTACAACCCGAAGTTATATATATTTGTTATATAGTTTGACCTATTTTATTGTCTATATATACAGCAGTCTATACAGGCAGTCCAGCAGTGTAGGTACATCCTATGACAGATGATCATGATGATTCTCTACATAAGTTAACCATGATTTGGGCACGCCCAGCATTGTGGAAACGATTTAAGGAGGAGCGTTGTTTGTACCCAATGCTAATTAACCCTTCATTAACATAATTAGACATACCTATGATACTGATTGACGAACAATCAGGTGATGATCAATCATAATTATTATCTTCTTGACCTATTAGTTATGATTTGTGACGTTTCATTATCCTCGACGTAGCAGGTAAGTACCTACGTGAGACCGGCCGTGTTACTTACAATGTATGGGTAATAGATTCGAATACTGGTGGCCCGCCGACAGCAAAAATAATACTCTCGTACATTCGAAAATATTGAGTTCTATTCCAGAATAAAACCAATAACAAATGTTCGAAAAGTAATTTGAATCTCGCGCGCGCGCTCTATCAATCTTATCGGTGCGCCGTGCATGCGTCGGTAACAGCGGTCGGTAATGTTCGTGCTGATCTCGGTTAAATTCGAGCGAGCGAGATAGCAATAGTCCCAAATTCCCGATAGCTCGCGTAGGTAGATACACGAAGCTTCCAGAGTCGGTTTCGAGATTTCTCCAGACAGTTTTCGACTCTATGCGCGTGGTATAAAAGCCACGCTAACCGCAGCGACCGACAGTTCGGTTTTAATTTGAGTAAAGTGTCGTTAGTTCTAGTGTAGATTTTAACTCGACTAGCCGGTGTCATAATTATAATATATTTTGATCCACATTCAACGTAGATTTCCCGTCAAGTGCCGTGTATAATTGTGTTGTGAAATCGTAAGTAAAACTGTTATTAATTTTATCTACATATTTTATCAATTATTTTTGGTAATTAATTAGGAACTGTAATTGGTAGACATGGGCGTTTTCGTTATATCACCAAAACCGTTACACCGCTCTTTAGTAAGAAAGAGAAGAAACGAATATCAATCCATTCAGTTGTGTGCACGGTTTTGCGTTTTGGTTATATCGTTTGCAGTTTTCATAACGTAGGTATTCTCGCGCGTGTTTTGATATCGTCTCGATAATATAGATATCATAGTTTTTGTAATATCGGTTATGTGCAACCGTCATATCGATATGATACGATATGAAACTCATATCGGTTATTAGTTACGTTTTGATATATCGAACTCATGCCTAGTAATTGGTTTTAGGTGCTGTGGTAATCCTAGTCAGGATTAAAACGCAACATGGACATGCCAGGAACTAGTAAAAAACGTAAGGTTAAAGATGAAAATCGGCAGTTTCAAGAAATTTGGACTGAGAAATACTTTTTTGTATGGTCGCATAACAAAGTCGTTTGTTTAATTTGCAAGAATTCTGTTGCGATTGCAAAGGAATATAATGTAAAAAGGCACTATGAAACGCAGCATCCTACTTTTACGAAGTTTACAGGCGAATTAAGAAAGCAAAAAGTTTTGTCTTTAAAACGGGAGCTTATTGGTCAACAAGCTATGTTTACAAAACCCATTCAAGATACAGAAACAGCTACAGAAGTTAGTTATGAAATTTCTCGAATGATAGCAAAGCGGAGTCGCCCCTTCAATGATGGGGATTTTGTAAAAGAATGCATAGAAATTGCCGCTAAGAAAATGTGTCCAGAAGCAGCAAAAAAGTTTGAGAAAATTCAACTGAATCGTATGACCATCCAAAGACGAATTATGTCTTTGTCAGATAATATTGCGGAACAATTAAATGAAAAAACTAAGATAATTGATTTTTTTTCATTAGCACTCGACGAATCCACTGATATTAGTTCCACAGCTCAACTTCTTATATTCATACGAGGTGTTACTCAAGATTTTGAAGTCTTCGAAGAGTTATTAGGAATGTGTTCATTGAAAGGTCAAACCAGAGGAGTTGATATACTCAATGTACTTTTGGACGAGTGTTCAAAAACTGATTTGGACTTATCGAAATTATCGGGAGTTTCGACTGACGGTGCTCCTTCGATGATTGGTGTCAATTCTGGGCTAGTTACTTTGTTGAAAAAGCATTTGCAAGAAAAAAACTTAAACGCTGAAGATCTCATGCAGTTTCACTGCATTATACACCAAGAAGCCCTCTGTTCTAAAAAAATTGAATTTGAAAATGTCATGAAAGTGGTAGTTTCGACTGTGAATTTCATAAAATCACGAGGACTCAATCACAGGCAATTCAAACAATTCCTTGATGACATTGAATGCGAACATGGAGATTTACTGTATTATACAGAAGTAAGGTGGCTAAGTCGTGGATTGACACTGGAACGATTTTTAAATTTAATAGAAGAAATTGATATTTTTCTGGCGGAAAAGCAAAGGGACGTCCCGGAACTTAAAAGTCCTGATTGGTTGTGTGATTTGGCTTTTTTAGTTGACATTACAAATCATTTGAATGTCTTGAACACACGGCTTCAAGGCAAAAATCAACTGATATCCCAGCTCTACGCACATGTATCATCCTTTCAATGCAAGCTGACACTTTTCAGATCGCAATTGAATTCTGGAAATTACAATCATTTTCCGAATTATAAGAAAATGGCTGAAAAATTCAAAAAAACTGCTATTAATTTCAGTTATGTAAAAAAGCTAGATATTTTGATTCAATCTTTTCAAGACAGATTTTCGGAGTTTAAAACAGTGAAACCTCTGTTGGACATATTTAGCAATCCTTTCACGATTTCAGTTGAAAATGCGCCAGAGTTAATGCAGTTAGAAATTATCGACATTCAGAACGACCAAGATTTACGCAACAAATTCAACGAAGGAGACTTGCTGAACTTTTACCGCTGCATTGATAAAAATACGTACAAAGAGTTGCGCATAAACGCTCTGAAATGTGCAAGCTTATTTGGTTCTACCTATATATGTGAACAAACCTTTTCAATCCTAAATAATAATAAAACAAAAAATCGAAACCGCCTTGCAAATGAAAGTTTGGAAGCAGTTTTACGTGTTGCTACAAGTAAATTTGAGCCAAATATAAAAAAGATTGTAAGCACTATGCAGTGCCACGCTTCAAATTAATAAATTCTTTTTCAATTTGAATACATTATTATCAATTTTTCATTGTCTTTAATTACCTATACTTCTGGTGGCCCACCATCAGTTCATAATTTGCCCGAGGGGCCCCTAGTCTTAATAAGTCTGTGCATCCATGATCTAAACTATAGTTGAAGTCAAAATTAACATTTATGCCACCGCAAACAAAGCCTATAGGCTAAATATCATCAAAATGTATTGATCCGCACGCTAATGACTAGTACTCTCCTAACGTGGTTCTTATTAGCATCAAAATTCTAAATCTTGATTCGTATCACGCGTGTTTTTATTTTACACACCTGTATCACTGTTCTATGATAGTTTGGTAAAATGAAGTTAGTTAAGTACGTAAGTGAACACGCTCAAGTTGTATAGTTATGAAGTATACCTATTACATGTATCAAAGCGTTAATTTAAGTAACTAAAGAAATCATTATATACGCAAATATCTGTGCAAAAACTGACCTATTAAAGTTCGCCCGTCCGCCTTTGTTGGTTTATATAACCAGACGTACGGCACTGCACTATTGGCATTGGCTAGTTCGCTACATGATACATATTCCACGTAAGTATATGTACGAAGCATTTAAACTTTTTTACATAAGAATAATAAAAACAGTAAGTACCGAACTGTCACTGTACGTATACGTTCCTGGAACATAAGTTTCTCACCCTCAGTAACAAACACATCTGTTTCTCCAAAGAGTGCGTCATGTGACATGTCATTATAATGACATGACCTAACTTGGTAAAGTTTGTAAAAATAGATCCCTATTCCTCGAATCAGATTGTTATTACAGTTGTCTCCATACATGTTTCATTTCGACGATGACTGCATCCCACGTTTAGTCATTTCATTCATTTAGAATTTCGTACATTCGCTAACAATGGTGGGCCTCATCGCTCCAGTTTATTACATAATATTCGGTTATTTTTTTAATACCTTACACATCGCATTCGCCAACCCGCCTGCCAAGCGTGGCGAGTATTGGCAAATCCCCCCTTTATGGGGGAGGCATATGTCCAACAGTTGACATCTCATGGCTGAGATGAATGAATGAATGACTATACAAATCTAGCGTTTGACCACTGGATGGTCAGTGACGATTTGGTTGAAAATACGTAATCTTATCTATTAAACCTTTACTCTCAAAGACTTTCTTTTTCAAACTTCCGGATGGTAGCTCAAACCGTCTATGGGAATCGAACCGGACGCCCCGTGGCGTCGGTCAGTTTGACGCCGACGACACTCTCACCGCTACTCTATCATCTCTGGTTATTCAGCAGAAGGGCAGACAGACGACTTATTATTGTGTTTCAATATACTTTGTTTTGTAGTTTTACGAGCTGAAATATTCAGGTTAGTAGTGACCATGTTTATAGTTTTTCGGTACCTATAGGTAGGTTCAATATGATACTATAAGGTAAGTACATATACCCGCGTACGCAAGAACAATAATTTAGAAACCTTCTCCATAGATAGAAACAAATACCGTCATCGATATAGGAGGAAAAGGAGAGGTTAAGTGTTTTGGAACGAAACCTTAAGCAAAATATGCCAAAACGTTCAATTTAACTGGTATAAAAAAAAAACTAATTAAAGTAAATTCTGTAAAGTTAGACAAAACCCCTGTCACAAAACTGAGGTCTTTCCCCTTTGCGTTACGTCTTGAGAACTAAACAAATGCGAACTTTGACACCAGCAGTGCGACCTCTCTCAACCATAAAATCTCAAACAAGGAGAAGTAGGGGTAGAGCACTTTTCTAGTTTATTCGACTCGTACCTACCTATTTAAATCAGACTATGGTGTTTATTTTTTTTGCGTACAATTTGATATAATGTAATTTCGACCAACTTCGATCAAATCGATTATGTGGGTAATTTCGCCGTCATTATTTATACTTTCTTTTTTTATACTGTGTAAAACTAGCGTTTGACCACTATCCTACTTGATAGTCGGTGACGATGTGGCAGAAGATGTTATCACGCTATACCTAGAATGCTTACTGTCTCTCAAGGACTGCTGCCTGAATACACTGTGTTTGGTGACAGTTTTTCAAACTTGAGGGTGGTAGCTAGCCAGGTGGCTACTCGAAAGGACTCTACCACCAAGCTGGGAGTTTCATAACGGTGCTACCTTCACCGGAAGCTCAAGCTGTTGTTGGGGATCCAAATCAGTGTCCGTTAGTTTGACAGTCGACGCTCTCCCCGCTGAGCTATCATCGCTTCAAACAAATTCATTTTTACTATTAAGCTAGATAAAGCAACTAAGACCCGAACGAAGTTATTATTAACACAGATCAAACAGTTAGTATTCGTGTCCTTTGCAACCCGTAGCATTTATCCAGCGTTAAATACAGTGTAAAGCCATCGAGGTTACATAATTAGCTTTGCTGTTTGACCCGGTTTCCTCGAAATAAATCCTATACGTATACTAGGTACCTAGTTTCCTATAGTTCGAACAGGGCGTTCGTCGTCAGCTATACATGGCTACTACGTACGTATAAAAACCTGTTTTTATTTGCTAACTCTATGTACCGGTAGGTATGCACGTAGTATAATGTATTGCACGCGACAAGATACTAAATCCACCGTATTAAAGTGCTCAGGGATTTTCTATGCGATTGAATCAGTAATGGGGATCCGTAGAAGAAGAAAGGTCACCGATATAGCTTAGCGCATTGGCAAACTGTAGTGGCAATGGGCAGGGCACATAACATGATGAACTGATAGTAGTTCTTCTACCTCCTTTCTACAGGCAGTGTGATTATTTACCCTCAGGATCACGTGGTAAATCTGTGCTAAGGGTGGTTAATTACATGCCATTACGATGCGCCAGGATGCTGCTACTCCTGCGGCTACTCGAGTTTGAATCGGTGGCGGAAACATCTGCTGTTCTTACTTAGTTTTAACCCTAACAAAAAACTTAATTTTAAATGCGCTGGCCACATCTTGTTTTTTTATTGTGTAGTGTTCCAGCTTTGAAAATGGTTTACGTTTTCGATAGCGGATTAAAGTTGTTTCTAATGCTTTAGCTTTTTTTAACTGTTCTTATGGTTCTATTTTTAGACACGTGAGTTTAAAAACAGGTATGAAATTGTATCTCTTCACAATTACCACGGCGTGTTGTTGAACACAGGTTGAGTAAATTAAATAAAACCAAGGTGTTTTTACATTTTTATTGACATCTAAAAACTCTCTTAACAACTGTTTGTACTAACATATAAATGTGTATCAAGTGAAGCTGTTAACTTTGTGTTTTTATTTTAACATGCTTGTTATTGCTGCTAATAGCAGACAGTGTTAAGCAAAATGGACTATATGCATATAAATATTAAGACACTTTTCAATCATCGTTGGCAAAGCCTTCGCATTGCAACATCAAGTAGCAATGTACTCACTATTTTGTTTTATATCCCATGAACACGTGTAAGCTCCTTTCAATGTAATCGTATTAAATTGTTCATTGTTTTCACACATTTTATTGATCGAATTAAATCAACGAAATATCCCATCGAGCCACAAAACGCAATAACTAATTTTAATCCTTTCACAATGACGATGTCAACGAAACATTTATACATGCAAACTGTGCCCACAAATATATTGGAAAATTCGCGAATACCTATACTTAGGTACTAATTGACCCATGCAAGTTAATGTGTTAATAATTTTGAGATTCCCTAAAAGATTCTAAACAAGTATTGCCAATTCTTCGTCGAGTACAATTTTAAGACATAAAAATTAAAATAAATTATTAACAGTATGGAATAGCTGCTGCGGATGCCGCTAGCGAGATTCTGGCGCTCAGTGCTTTTGCTGGATAGGGATGTTCCTGTCGGTGATGGCGAGCTGGGGCAGAGGAGCCTCCACGGTGAGGACTCCGTCACGTGACAGCGAAGACTTGATGGCTTCGGGGTTGGTGCCTTTGGGCAGCAAAAACTCTCTGTTATACTCTCTGTACACTGACTTCGTGTCTGACTTCTCTTCGTGCTTCGCGTGGACCTGGAATCATTTAAAAGATCCAGTTATATGGAGGTAAATCATATAAAGTTCTTACAGGAAAGTTTGCCACTGATTTGCTATTATAGGTATAAAGAAATGTGGATAGAATTGATTAGAATAGTTGGGTTTGGGTCCCACTTAATTTATTCGCCCCTCTTTCCAATCTTTCGACTTAAGTTTTGGCTGATAGGTTAATTAAATATATATATATTTTTTTTAAAATATTGGGAATAGGCAGGCGTTTGACCACTATCTCACCTGATATTTAGTGATGATGCGGTCTACTATGGAGCACGTCTGCCTAGAAGATACCTATTCACTCGTGACTTCAAGATAACTCAGGTCGAGGTCATTTAGGCACTGAGTTTCATTCGTTAGCTAGTCACTAAAAATGTGGAAGCAAAACGCTTCGTGCGACAAGTTGGCACGTCCACCATCTATGGATGTCGCATTGCCGTCCGTCTGGTCGTCCTAAGATGGAATGGGGATGGCGGAATCAAATTATGCAACTCCAGAGCGCACTCCCCGAAATGTATCCGATAAAAAACCGATAAACTAGCGACATTCATATGTTCAAGTTAGATTCTCGCCATTAAAGTTAATATTGAAATAGGATATTGAGCGGTAGGTAACAGGTATCAGACTTGTGAGCGGACCGCACGCTTTGCCTCCATTAACCCCGATAAATACAAAAGAGTTACTTTAATGCTGGCATGATGCCTGCGGGCATTTCCGAGCCAATTTTTATCTACGTAAATAAACTTTCGTGAAAAATCTTTAGCAATCGCGACGCGTCAACGATTTGCCGCTGAATATTCATCTCATTTAGCGCCACAGAGCAACGCGGCATCCAACCGCCGCGCCATAGGTCCGCTCCGCGGTTGCTCTGTGTTTAGCGCCGCCATTCTAATGACTAAATGAGGTATAGTCATATCTATACGAGTGTGACTATGATCTAATATCGTGCAGTTGCTAACATTCTAGATTTTATAGTCGAAATGACGCCAGCAGGTTATGTAATCATACATTCTTGTTCGCGATGCTGCAAGTTTACCTACTTACGTCGCTGCTTTATTACGATCGTAATTGCATTGATTGTTTTTGTTATCTTACGATCATGAACTTGCCTATCTAATAATGCATTAATTATAAAAAGCTGATACTTCTTGTGAATATAAATGTAGGTTTGTACACTCATACGATTAGAATTTAGAACAATGAATTTCTTAGATGATTAATTTCTGTTAATTACGATAAATTAAATAAATTAGTGGACCATATTTTATACTGTTTTATTCATTTTATTGCGTGTTTAACAGAGCTGTCAAAGTACAAATATGAACCAACATGTTCTAGTGAACTGGTGATCTACAGCGGGTCAATTCGTATCCTCGACGAGGCCAGTGCAACCATATTTTTCATTTGATAAGAATGTAGCTGAACGCAAGAATGTAATGTTATACTCTAACTTTCTATTTACTCATGGGTGCTGTTTGCGGTCAGATAGACAAGGTTATCATTGAATCCAATCAGTTTTCTGCGAAAGATACTGAACTATGAATATAAGTAGGTACTGCAGTATATCTTACCCAATGATGTTTTACTAAAGATGACGTATATTCATACTGCGCGGTGCTCAGATTTTGTTCCTTTACGACATAAACATGCTTACTGCGACAGATAATACGGTACAAAAAATATAGAAAAGGATAGCTATATGTTTAGACTTGCGCTTGAAATACGCGTAGTAATCAAAATCACTACAATTGACTTAATTTTGCCGCCTCAGTTTCCGCCCGCTCGTGCGACATCTACCTCATATTAACATTATAATATCATTGATCTTACCAATAATTTGTTGTCTACAGTCTTGACGACGATTTCCTCGGGGGTGTACTGGCTGACGTCGAAACGAAGTTTCAGAGATTTGCCGTCTCCTTCATCTTGGATCAAGGGCGAGTTTAGACTGTCCCAGTGGCTGGGCTCTGCCAACTGTCTGTTGTCACTGTGTTGTGATGAGGTTGTTGTGCTGTGGAAATGGTAAATTAGTTATTAAATAGATTACATAACATAGATAGCAGATTACAGCTCAAAATTGCACTCGTAAGTTTCGACACATATATGTACAGGGCCGTTTGATAGTTGAACGCTGTGATACCAACTTGAAAATAATTGGAAATGTGGAAATATATGTAACGAGTCACAATTATTTGTAAAATAAAAAAAATGTAAGTATAATTATTTCAAGATCTGGTTTAAATCCACGAAGAAGTAGTCTTCTGTTTAGTGAGTTATCCACTTACAAAGGACAATGTTTCGTCAATATAATTCCAAAATAAATAACAATCCTGTACATTATGTGTCAGTGTTAAGTGCTACTGTGCTTAATAACATACCAGTTGTTAGGTACACACGCCTCAGTTTACAATATTATTGTTAAAGTTTAAAAAACATCGTAATGCGAACAACCGATAACATTCAATAAACTAAGTGTTATTGAGACCGAGTATTTGTTGATAAAATAGTAATTTAGTGATATAATTGACACGAATTCCAGCAATTATACGTTTATCTAAATAAGACCAGTTACACCGTTAATCGTAACTTGTTGTATCAAATAACACTCTTATTTCAATAACAATAACACTCTTATTCCAAATAAGAAATGCCGATGTCCTACACTATATAATTCCTTAAACTGTTATGATATGGGCTCTCCTTCATTCCTTGTCCGTATATAGTCAACATGCCAGGGGAAATACCTATTTAGTTATGCGATAGACCATAAATACAACAGCATGCATTGCCCTCAGGTAAAATTAAATTTATTCTAATAACAGATTGTATCAACGCATATAAAAACTCCGTGAGCCATTTACAACATGCAGAATTCCATCACGCTAGATTTGCATACTTTTAATCCATTTGAAAGCATTTGTGTTTACAAACTATACTTTTTATCTATGGCTGTAATGTCAATTCATTCCAAATTCGATTCCGTTATGAACAGTAACTCAAATTAAATAGATTATTTCATTTTTGTTTGCGACCTCCAGTTAATTCAAAGAGTTTTGTTTTAGCACTGATAGCTTTTGTTTTAGCATGCTACGCGGAAAAAATTGTAATATCTTTTCCGTTTAATATTTGAATTTGAACTTCACTGGTATGGTGTAATATAATGTTATAATAATGGTAATAACAATAAAAAGTTATGCTTCCCTCATTAATTTTCTGGATCGGTTGGAAGCGGCCCGCATTCCATAGACAATATTGATTAGGACCAGCAAAGGAGGAATGATGTAATAGGGAGATGGTATATAAGTACCATCGTACCTAGGGACAGTTACCTACGTATATGTGTGCGCTACTGTGACGCTGGGCGCTTGATATGAATCAACTACAACAAATGCCTACCTACGCGAAATACTTATATGCATGCATCATGCTACATATTTGTTTTTGCAGACATGCATGGGACGTGCCAAGTCTGCCAACTTTCCCTATCGAAATTCCTGCTAAATATTTCGTCTTATTTTGTTTTTTTCGTAAACACGTCTGGTGTCGGCAATCTATGCCAAATTATTTTGAAAAGGAAATAAAGACGAGTTGATAAATAAAAGAAACGAGCACGACGATCGACAGAGCAGAGGTAAAACAGCTTTCATTGAAGAGATTTTTATTGTGTATCGCATTAACGCTATGCTAGGCAGAACTTTTTCCTTCAAATATTTGAACTGAAGCTTTCATTGGATTTATAAACTTTTCGCAGTAATTTAATTATCAATGAAAGATTTATGAAGAACCCGTGAAATAAACTAGGTACCTACTTGAAAGCAATATGTCCTCTTATACTTTTAATTAAACTCGATTCTATAGATGAGAACAACAATATAAATAATAATAATAAAACAACAAATAATATTTGTAACGTTATGTTTGTGTACGATAGCGCAATAAATGAATATTGTACAAGCAATATTATGGTCCCAAGTCGGTAAATATTTTCGAAACCGTCCACGATACGCAGCGCATCACGCTGTATAAACAGATTGATAGTGTATAATATATTATTATACTTTCTGAGACCTGCGGGTTTTTGTCTTCTCGTCATCCCACGGGAACAATCAATATTATCGATACAAAAAGTAGCCTATATGTTATTCTAGGGTATAATATAACCAGCTAAGTAAGATATCCAGCTATCTTCCTTTCAAATCTCATGTCATATCCGTTCTGCCGTTTCAGCGTGAAAGAGTAACAAACATACAAATGACAGACAAACTTTCGACTCATAATATTAGTGTGATATTAGGCGACAGACATATATTATGCGTCTGTCGCCTAAAAATATATCGGATAATAGTATATATATATTATGCGATATATTTTCCAAATGTATTCTGATTTTTAGTTACTTGTAAGTGCGTACTTATGTTTTTTACCTTTTTAAAATTGTAGTTAGAATATTATAAAAAGAACCTGATATATCTATAGGTACAGGTACAAGAACTTACGAATAGTTGTGTTTCTTTTTAAAAGGCTTATCCGTGGTTAATAACTGAATACCGCTTTTCAGTAAAGTTAATGTCACTATTAGGTACCTGTTTAAAAACTAACCATAAACATCTTGCTAATTTTGATTTGTTCACCATTTAACCAAAAACGCCTTTAAAGTATGTTTGTGTCAGCTTCAATGAATCACACAAAGTAATTATTTAACAATTATTTGTTTACATTAGTTCTTCTATGGATCTAAGGCTGAAATCTATAGATCGAACTTTGACTTTGCTCTGACTTACCTTAGGCACAAAGATCAACTTAGAGAAAATTGAAATTTATAAACATGACTTTCGTCATACGCTAAGCATTTGCTTAGCAAAGTCTAAGTCGTCGAAAACGACGACTTAGGGAATACTTAGTTAATACCCGTTTACAAATAAAAATATGATATGTTGTATGTATTGCTTCCGGGCTGTTTGGCCGTGGTCTAAGTGAAACTTGTGTTCCAGACGTTTCGTCGATCACTGCGGTCGACATCTTCAGTGGTTCAGGTCAGTTCAGTGGGCGTGGACCGCATAGATTAGACGCATGCACCTAATTTGCTTTAGAAGCAATCGGGCTGAAAATATTACAGTGCACGTAAGTGCAGACGTATGTGTCTCAGTAAATTTTATTAAGTAGAGAAGTACTTAGTAGATTAACATGTTTTAACTTTTGCTTGTTGCAAAAACTACTTCTGTCTGTCCTGCAATTTGATATAACATTGTATGACCTGGCTTACACAGAACATTTTCATATCCCAGCAGACATGGTCCGGAAAGGGATATGCTGAAAAACAGCACAGTTTATTTTCACCTGGTGAATCTACACTCTGCATAAACTGAACCTGAACCTTTCGCCTCACATGTCATGTTTCAGTCATTGTATTTATAAAAACCTCATAATGATGTGCTAATATTTAAGGCAATAAATTGACTGGCCGGTTGGCGCAGTTGGTAGTACTCTGCCTTCTGAGCCGCCGGTCCCGGGTTTGATTCCCGGACAGGTCAAACATTTGTGTATCTGAACATGTCTGTTTGACCTGTGTCTGGGTGTGTATATGTATATAAGTATTTATATAAGTATGTATTTAAGTATATATATCAGTCATCAGGTTACCATAGTACAGGCTCTGTCTAGTTTGGGACCTGAAGACCTTGTGTGAATGTTGACCCATATTATACAAATGTAACTTTATCTTCTTTTTAAATATGTTTATATTTAGACGGAAATAATGCGTTATTGTTCATCCACAAAGTGCACATTGCCTGTAGTTGTTTCTGTTCCAGTTTTCAGTTACGTAATCTTAGAGCGTACCGTATCTTCCTATTTGGAAAATTGTCTAATTAATGGCAACGTTTTGACGAATTACATTGCCAATTCTTGGATAATGTTGCAATGTTTACCAACTTCGGTCAAGTAGACGCATAACTAATATTTCCGCTTTTGTAGTTGATTTTATCTACGGCTGATGTCATGTCCGTGTCACCAGCAGATACAAGGTCAGTGTCAACCAGAATAATGATCTCATCGATATTGGTACGGGCATTTACAGGTTATCGCATGTATTTTGTGAGCAATTGTGTATGGGCCTTGCCTTTCTGTGCACCGAGTCTCGTCATGGGAACCTGGATTCATATTATCGTTGATCACAATTCTACGATCTCTTTCAGCTGCACACAGTGTGTCCCATTGAGGGAGACGCTAGAACTTTGTGTTTTACAACAATACCTCATTATTATATAAATTCACAGGTGTATATTATATCGTACAGCATCTGGTTTTACCTATGGTGCATACTTTTATAGGCTTATATTCCTTGTGAAAACATCGTAAAATTTCTAACTCTCCTGCTGGTGTTTTTGTACTGTACTTAGTTAAAACAGTCTCATTATCTCTATTATCTATTATTATCTCTATTTTGACGGTCGCCGTGGCGCAATGGTTAGTGTCATTGACATGATTTCTGTGTCCCCGGGTCCCTGGGTTCGAATCCCGGCAGGGGCAAACATGTGTGCGATGAGTGTAGATGTTTGTCCCGGGTCTTGGATGTTTGTGTGCTGTGATTGCGTGTCCGTGCCTACCGCGATACAGGGAATCCTAGTGCGGGGGAAAGAGTGTAAGAAAAAAAATTATGATATTCAAAGTTAAATACTTATAAATAAATGTTGTAACGCTTGCAAAAACAGGAAGTTTCGATGCAGTGCTCGATGGAGGTTATCAATGCGGTTCTAACAATAACATTTTATTAGAAACTCACGAATCTGAAATCTTCATAGTAACTATAGAAAAAAACACTCCGTAGGACCCATTTTTGACTTAGGTACAATGTACATATCTGCGTAGATTTCTTTAACTAATACATCTAACGATCGAGTCGATATTATAACAACTGGTTCTCCAGCAGCGGTAGATATAGCGGAATAAAAAAGCCTCTTTCCCGTTGGGACTGGCAGAGACCACAGATGCCTTCCAAATGCTACGATTACCTTTCATAGCGCTATACTTGTCAGAAAAAGTCACTGACGATATTCAACTCATCTCTTACAGTTTATGCGGAGACAAATGGAGAGCTACTTTTTTTTACTAATATACTGGCCGATTCTTCTATAGGTAACCTCTGAATATCGAACGATCAACGAAACATCCTGTATAAATAGCCAATTGAGCTTCACAATGCAGATTGGGTAGTCACGATTGGCCTCGGCCAAGGTTACCGTTAACCAAACGATTACTTAACAACACTTTAGTAATACCGTCTTACACAAATATATTCTTCAATATAAATTCTATAACCTCTTGGATTCATACGATTGGCTGATTCGAGTGGAAATACTCGAATCGTGGAAATACTCGAGTGGAAATACTCGAATGGATTTCAGCCGTATCATTGACGGCCATTTTTTTTAATATTATTATTATTACACTAATTGAGCTGATGTCATCGGATGTCTTTGAAACTTTTTGTGCAGCTTGAAATTATGATGGATGATAGGTGCCTTAATTACCAATTATAATTAGTCACTTCTACTAATGAGCTTGAGTGTTACACATAGACAAGATAAAGCAACTACCAACATCTAATCTACCATCTAATATTCTAGAGTTAATTGGCGCAGTACAATGGCATGCTTATATTAAGTATAAAAATACTAGCGCATACAATATACTGATAAAATGTGGAGACAGTAATGTATCTTCTCATGTTTTACCTCTCTGATGACTTGGTTACTCCTCCGGAGGAAACAGTTTCGAAATTGTAAGACATGCAAAAAGCAATATTATTTGTTAGTTATATTTAGCTTATTTTTTATTTTTATACAGGGCACACTGTTGTAAGTACATAATATTGAACTGTTACATGACCAACAAAACTGTTTTTATGACAAAATGCTGGCCTTTACCTTGCTCAACGATTTCGGGAACTTTGCCCACCGATTAATATAGTCTTTTTTAAAGATTGTTTTAAAATATTATTTAAGTTACAGAAATATAATACCTACATACCCTTATGGGTATGGTATATATGGTATTGACATTCTTATGAATGTCAATAAAGAATTATTACTCTAGTAGGTAAATGGCAAGAGTATCTCATACTTAATGACTAGAGATTCGTGAGACTATATTTATAAGCGAAATGGAATTTCATTGATTTTTTTAATGTTTGGCGGGATAAA
Organism: Apeira syringaria; assembly: GCA_934044485.1. Classification (NCBI taxonomy): domain Eukaryota; kingdom Metazoa; phylum Arthropoda; class Insecta; order Lepidoptera; family Geometridae; genus Apeira; species Apeira syringaria. Next base: position 19,347,205 of record OW203663.1, on the reverse strand, counting down.
ATTTTGGAAATAGAAGTTATTTCCAAAAATTCAAAGGTTAATTATTCCTTCGAACTAATTTTGCCAGGCTGTCCGGGAAACTACAAATCGGCCTACTTCGGTCGGTTTACTAAAGACGAATTGTTAAAAATATTTCTTTAGGACTTCTAGGTCAAACGGTGAGAAATATGCCATGCTGTATTTTATCCCATTACCTCATACTGGGTTCATATAAAACTACAGAACCATTTTGTTTATGATTAGGTACCAATCCGTAATGTCATGTATTTATCTTTTACAAAAAAACAAGACTATCATTAGGGAGCTTATTTTGTAGGTTTTTTATAGGGGTTCCTCATTGATTTACAAAAAAAGCCGGGTTTTTTTTTTAAAGTTTTAAGAAATCAATGGGGTTCCTATTAAAATCCTACAAAATATGCTACCTAATGAGAGTCTTGGTCTTCACGTGAGGTGACTCCCATGTACGCCACCCTAGGTACCTACGCAATTTTAAGAATAACCGTATTATACTTATGAAAGGTTAAATTAAATGAGCTTACGTGAGATTTTAATTGAATCGCGAATCACTCATCCTTCAAGAGGATAAACCTTTATCTCCACTCTCACACGTCCCAGCTATTTTAATACCAAACAAAGTCTTTCTATAAAGTTTTTTTTTATGTCAAGTAATGAAATTATCAACTTCAATTAAAGCTAGCTGTCAGGTCTTTTTTCGATCATTCATCATTGAAGTTGATCTACTGTTCAGGATTTTATTGCGTATATTTTGACATCAATGTGTGTTTAACAAGTTTTATATGTCTTATCATATATATATATATATATGATATATATATATATCTAAATGCGTCGTGCATTAAGGGCTTAATCGGTGCCGAACGAAACCTTTATGAACTTTCCTATCATAAGAGGTACGTTTAAAAAATTGAGTAAGAACGTATAGTAGGACTATCAACAATAAACTGGATATGGTCACCATTTTATTATGTCTCGAATGGCGAAGCGGTAAAAAATAATTGAATAGTACATTATATTGTGTAAATACTACTTTTTTTTTTTTTACATATTATAAGTTTGCGTTTGACAACTGTCTCACCTGATGTTAAGTGATGACGTTGCCTAGGATTTAGCACGCAAACCTAGAAGGTACCTATTCACTCGCGACTTGAAGACTCCAGGATTGTACATATCGGGAAACACAGACTCGGGCAACGAGTTCCATTCCTTGGCAGTACGCATTAAGAAAGTGGAAGCATAACGCTTTGTGCGTATAGGTGGTATATCTACCAATCAATTAATATCAACCAATATCTACCAATATAATTTACCCGACATGTTCAGATCACATGGTAGGGGTATTTTGTTAAATGGTTCCACGACATTTGGCAGCCAAGAAGTAAAACGAACAATTCCTGAATATTGCATCCATTTGGTATCTCTGGAACCGCTCTTAAGGATGAATTAGTTTGACAAAACTTAGCTGTTTAATAATGTTCTGCTAGTCAATTTAGAACAAACAAGCAAGGAATCAGTACCTTAAAAACTATAAACGATGATTTCACTAATTAGCGGTGTTACATATAATTTATTTAAGTAACTATATTTTATTGAAAATCAAGACCCGCATAAAATCGGTTACGATAAAAATTCATGGACTAATCTAAAAATTCCTTGGAAATAAAAAAACAATATATATATATATGACTGAGTTCTGAGGTAAAAAACGTAAAAATAGTATAACCGAACGATAACCTCCTCTTTGTTTAGGTTGGTTAAACAATATTGTTTTTTATATTAGTTGAAATATATCGCTGACGAAGCGATGCTCGGTCGCGGCGTACTTGTAAATAAGTGATTTAGTACGCGTGCATGGAATATTTATAAATATTTGTGCACGCGGCCATAATTCCGATGCATTCGAGTCATATAATCCAGCGTCGAAGATTTACAATTTTATCGTTTGTATATTTTGTGACGTTTTTCTCATAAAGATTACTTTTGAAAAACATATAAAATGGGGTAAATAATTGATAGCAACCCGATTCCGATGGTGGCGTGGCGGTAACTAAGCAATAATACCTACGAGTTAAAGCCATAGTACCTACCTACCCCACCCTCCTCAGTTTTGTGGATCAATATAAAACGTACGCATCTAATGTTTAGGGGAATATTAAAGCGATCAGCTGCTTATTAAACCAAATAATATACGACAAAGAAAATATAACGACATAACTGTACACAGGAATTTGGTTTTACAAACGAACAAAACGAACTACGAAAAGTAGGAACGCTTAGGGGGCCATGGCGCTGTATTCGCCTCATAATTAATGTTGAATATTAAATTATATTCCATAAATAATTAGTACTTAAGTATTAAAATATAAACTGCATATATACACATGTCCCTCTAATTCTTGTAACAGCTGTTATAACTTGGTATGCATGTGTTGTGCATGTAAGTACTTATTTGGCTGCATAATAAAAAAAATACCAATTTCCAAAAAAAAACATACATCAAAAGTGGACTTAGTTTTCTTAGTAGGTATAGGAAAGTGACAAAAATCTGTGTTTTTGATATCCAAATATACACAATACACTAGGTACATAATTATTCCCGTATAAGGGCATACACTTTTATTACATAGATACACATACTCTTCAAGTCGCGAGTGAAAAGGTACCTTCTAGGTTCGCGTGTTAAATCCTAGACAACGTCATCACTTAACATCAGGTGAGACAGTTGTCAAACGCAAACTTATAATATGTAAAAAAAAAAATACACTAGAAAATATGTACTGCCTTTTAAATACCTAAGTAAACCTACCTACGTCTACTTATTTTCTTATCAACATTATGTTCTCCAAGTTCCTACCAATAAAAACAGAGGGGCACTAAAACTCCAATACATACTTATATATTATATAAATAAATATGAATGTTCACGATAACAATAAAATAAGCCAAAAAGAAAGTTTGTATAGATAGGTAAGTATGATATTAATTGTAAATCGTAAATTTTACATAATATTATTTGCAAAAGCAATAACATCTGAACAATAAAAAGCGTATAAATGTTTAATGTATGTAGGTGATGTAGACATAGCAAACAACATCGCATCGCAAGTTACTACGTCAATAGCAGCCAAGCGACCTCGCCACCTTGTCGCTGACAAAGTTGAAAAATGTCAATGCTCTTAGCTCGTAATACCGCCTTCTTGTTTTTGTTCACTGATTTAAGACGCGGCCAAATACGTCCAATCACTTCTTGTTGCTACCTACACGGTTGCTTGTGGCATTCTATGGGCGGACCAGTTACTTGCAGCCCACACTTAACAGCCGGTTGTGCAAGAACCCAAAAATATTGGTGACTTCATTTACTGAAATCGCATCGCAATGTGCACCCACTGAACATTTACATCTGCCCAGTAAATCATACATTACAAGCCAAACCATCACGGTTATTTCAACTGGTAACGTTAGCGTTAACGTGTTCAAGATCAGAGTTCTACCTACGCAGTTCAACTGTCGAGTAGGTAGGTACATAGTTATGTGTGAAGGCTAAACTAAAGCGTTGCATCACCCATGTCCGTGGCTGAAACAGCAACAACCCGCTCCAACTGGGTCATTTATTCATGCCGAAAACATAACATCGGTGCATTCGCGCCAGTAAAACTGCCAACAGCCGACCTGCCCGCGTCTACCCGATGTTGATAAAATAATCGCAAACCGGTTGCTCGAATGCGTTCACGTTTTGGTTAGCGAAAATTACAAAATGCGATATGCGACTCGTAAATCACTCGTCTTTACAAATGAAACATCCGCTTCAACTTTTAGATTTTATTATCATATAGTGTCTATCTACCCTCACTTCTTTCATAAACGTAAAATTCTATCAAACTCCGTTCCCAATGTCATGTAGTGTCAGGTTGCGATATTTTTTATTTAGCTTATCTTTCAAAGCATTTTCTGCATTACCAAGAATTCTTTGCACGATATTGTGCATTCCGTATGAATTCCATAGTCTTGCTTGGCAACAACTTATCAACTTTTTAATGGACGACAAATCGTACCTCCAATGTCATGCAACATTAAACATTACGTGTGTGTACATAATAATCAAGTTTGTATTTGATATTTGACGTATGCGTGGAAAGATGTTTACATGAGTTTCTTTTGATTTTCGCGTGAATTTTCTCGTTACTCGGCGGCTGTGGTAGGTAGTGCTATTTCTATTTATGACATCATCCCGCGTCGGGCTTACGTATCGCTGCACGCTTTAAATGGAGCCGACTGAGACGTCTGCAGCCGAACTCATGCCGTTCCGGGCCCTGATCCCGAATAATGCCTTTTGTATACCTCGTATCTACTTTCTTGTAGATCTCGGATCGTCCGACGCAGGCCGCTCTTGCGAAACCAACCAACTTATTCATTCAAGATTCCCTTTATGGAGAAGGTCGGCAGGCAACTTACAAGCGGAATAATAATGAACATACGAAAACTCGTGCATACATATTAAATTGCTATCATATTATAATTTAATCAACAATTGTTTACGTGAGCAGAAATATCTTTTATAATTTTTCAAAACTTCAAAAGCAGCCATATATGTTATGGGTTTTCATTCGAAACTATTAAGTTATTTACTAAAAAAATTAAATAAATACCTTGAGGTACTCTTGAAGAAGTTGTTACTCTCTCTGTTCATGAGTTCTGATCTGAATTTGCTCATCTCCTCTTCCATCTTCCTCATTTCGGCGTCGAAGCGTTCCCTGATGCTAGAGAATTCGGTGTCAATGACAGAAAAGTCACCGAGCTTGATGGGTATATTCCTCTTCAGACCACTGTCAGCCATTTCCACGATAAGTTATAAGTGGTAAAAACTAAACAAACACTGCAAACGTTCTTGGTAGAAACACGGTTGTGTGTGTCGGACGGCGGTACGCACTCAACGGCAGACAAGGCAGCACTGATCAGTAGTGTACGACTCGGCGCGAGGGGACCTGCGCACAGTTTTAAATAGCCTCATGTTCGAACGGAAAAGCATACTCGCTCGGCGTCACTCTGCCCACACTTCGTTTCTCGCTCATTCCACCTCCGTGATGGCGCGAGCGAGCACCCCCGCGCGCCGCCGTGCAACACACAGCATACATCATTGTCATCACTACCTTACTACGTAATGTTTTTGATGAATCATTTTATCTCGATTCGTCTTTGCTGCTTATGGCAATGAGTGACATGCAAAACACGATACTAACTTATTCATTGCGATATTTTTGCTGTAAGTCTCAGCATTGGTCGCTTCGAAATAAACTCAATTTCTTGTCGACCAACTGATGATGCACGTATACCTAAGCTTGTGTAAGGTTTTTCATGGAATCCATTGCATACAGGTGGTGCCTTGTGAGTTTTTACGCGTTTTAAAAGAATATACTTAATACGAGTCCTCTGATATCAATCATATATATTTGTACATACCTATGGAGCAATTGGAAAAGGAAATTAAAAAAAAATGTAAATTACGCAAAAGAAAACCTTAAATCACAACTGAAAGGAAAAAACGCGTGTTGTAGTGTCAATGTAGATATTCTAAAAAAAACTTGTAGACTAAAATCTTTGTAGGTACTTATGAGAAGAAAATGCTATCACAAAACTATGGAGAGTGCTAGGAATAGCAAACCAAACAATAATCAAGCGTTTATTTCACTTCTGTCTGTCTGTTTGATGTACCTTATATTTCATAAGTCCATCCTCATAAGTCAAGAACCTACCCGATTTTTCATAGATAATAAAACCTAGGTAGATCCCCGACCGTACTTGATGAAGCCCTCGTATGGTCTATCTAGTAAGTACCTACGTGTGGTATTTTATGTATAGGTGTAATGCCACGGGATAATCACTAGCACAAGTTTTTCCTGACCTTTTTTATACCATAGTATAACAAAAATGTCTTTCTAAGAGTTAAAATTAACATTTCGTTCCTCGTTTTTTTCATTGTAATGTTGTATAAATTGTCCGAGTTTTAATTGTTAATTGTCCAAGGCAATTCTAAATTATCCAACGTAGAACCATATCATTTTCCACATTTACCTTACTGACTTTTCTATACGTGTTCTAGCAATACCGTGGGAGCCCCGATTACGTTAACTGAAAATGTCCTAGTTCAGTCATTGACCTTACAAAAGAAATATGTCTTGTAAGATCGATATTATAACTACGGAACTCTACACGTGGCATAACTCACTCTTGACGAGTGTTGTTCATTTAAATAATGAGTACCTAATTGCAAAAAACAACCGGTTGCACTCCGGGAGTGCCGGCAGAAGTGAAAACTTGAACACGATTCATGATGAAAAGTAGCCCATGTGTTATTCCGGGACCTGAAGTATCAACATACCAAATTTCATCCAAATCCGTTCAGCCGTTCTAGCGTGATTGAGTAACAAACATCCATTCATCCATCCATCCAAACTTTCCGATTTATAATATTAGTGGACATAGAATTAACATGATGACGTTTTTTTTGAATCAATGAAATCTTTCCTCCTTATACTATCGTCGTTTTGATAACTGAACTCAATAACACTTTTAACAAAACGACTTTATTAAATAAAACTACCAACAAACGAAAATGTTCCTCATAAGACATGTAAGTTTAAATTTCAAAAGCGGTCTAATCTCCCTCCGTCTTACGAATTCGATGACGTCATATCCTGACGTTCTGACGCGAGGTGTCCTGCAAAACGACTTGATTAAATAAAACCACCAACAAACAAAAATGTTCCTTATTCGTAAGAATGCTGTTGAATTTTAAACTTACACGAAGTTTAAAATTCAACAGCGGTCTAATCTCCCTCCGTCTTACGAATTCGATGACGTTATATCCTGACGTTCTGACGCGAGGTGTCCGGTTTTCCCCATAGAAAAGTGCATAACGCCGCTAAAGAAGTTTTCAATTCAAAAATCATTTCTCAGTAAACTTTTGGCGCCACTGAATTCTTTTTGGTTGCTTATCGTGCCCATTTCTATAGTATTAAGTCTTCTGGCTTCTATAAAAAAGGAGGCTTACTTACAATACAAAATTGGAACATTGTTTTTCTCATTTTGTGACAAAAAGTAAGTATTTGATGTCAGTCAGCCATTCAAACTGGGTGCTAATTCTTTTATTTATGACATGACAAGCAATTCATAACCAATGCAATAATTATAGGTATTCAAATGTTATCTTAAATAGACTTGGTATTCCCCGAAAATAATAATTGTATCTCGATGGCATTTCAGGTAATTGCAATGCGTTAGAAATTAGATCTGTCTAGTCATTACAATTATACTATAAGAATAGAACAGCTGAACTAGCAAAAACGACAATTCATTAACAATGTTTGAGCAACGTGGTTCATTTATCTGAGGATTAGAAGTATTGACACCCTGACTGTATTATGATTTTAACTATTAGACTCTCGCGATTCGAATACATCCCATCCCACTAATATTATAAAGGTGAAAGTTTGTATTTATTTGTGTTACTCCTTCAAGCGCAAACGGCTGCACCGATTTCGATGAAGTTTTGTACGAAGATAGTTTAGAACCTAGATTAACATATAGGCTTCTCATCCCAAAAATAATTGCTGCTCCGGTGGGATAAGCAAATAATTCAAAAACCTCTGTTACTCCTTCACGCTCAAACACCTACACCGATTTCAATAAAATTTGGTATGAAGATAGGTTATACGCTTGAATAACACATAGACTACTATTATCTCGGAAAATTAATATATAGCTCCCGTGGGATAATTGAAGTAGCGGGTAAATCTTAATCACGCGGGTGAAACCGCGGAGCGCTTGTTGTTAAAGTTAATAAAGTGAAGTAATTACCGGCTTGATCGCGTGAAAATCATTTAGTCATTTATGTGCCTCAATTTTCAAGCGATCACGCACATATCATAATAAATTATCCGGGAGTATATAAGAATAAGAACAGAATAACTTTATTTCTGCAGTCACAAAGGTATTAATATAAAAACAATCTTAACGTAAGTACTAATCTATTTGGTAACACTAGTGGCTTATTCAAATATAGAATCAAAATCTAAATCATGGTGCGTATCCCGTGTTAAACAATATTTTTATTCAAATATAGAATGTTCATATTTATTGTCACAAGATAACTTGCAATCTAAGAACACTCGCGTCACCTTGACCTTATGATGCGGTTAGTGCTAATATTTATTTTATGATGCGACGTCATCACCCGTCGAAAATAATTGCAACGTGCTCATCTCCGATTGTAAATTAAGAAATAGGCTATGCTGATTATTTTTAAATTTACAGTTAGAAATTCATAGGTATTAAATTTTTAACTATTCTGTTCGGTTATTTTCCTGTTCATTTTTCCTCTTAGTTATTTATAGTCTTACTTCGTCATATATACATTTACTGGTATATTATTACTGGCTATTATTAGTAATTATCAAAGTTATTTATTGAGGACTTATCATCATATCAGCCTGCCGCGCAACCAACCGTTCCACAGCTGGATATAAGTCTACAACCTGCAAACCCGTCTGCGACGCTTTGGTTTATCATGAGATAGCATTGTATCTCAGTGTAACTTGCTATTCACTCCAGAATTCGTCTGCTACAGTTACCGATTCTTCGGAATAATTTGGCACCAATGATTACTACTTTTTGCCTCTATAATCGCCCAGATATATCTGTAAATCTAGCTCCATAAGCTAAATTTCATCCATAATTGACTTATCGAGTTACGAATGACACGCATGGACGATTTATTTAGAGAAAAATATAGAAATAAATATATTATAAGGCGTACCTACTTGATCCAACCTGACCAACTGACATTTTCGCCTGATCTCGTAATAAATCACAAACCTGCTGGCAATAATTATTGTGATTTAATCATTTTTTATAATTGAATTATGTTTTTTTAAAATTGAGAATGCGGCGAAAACTTGGATAACTTAGTAGGTGCAAGACGACCTAAATGTATTATTGAAAAGTAGAGTCAAAATCTTCACAGTTCTATAAAGAAAAATTAGTTATGCGTTGTAGTGCTACTGTGACTATTCTAAATTCTGCTTAAGAAGTTATGACTTATGACACGTAGGACGCACTTACGAATAATTTAGATAGGATCTACTTTGGAATCGCATGTGATCTGGAATGTAGACTGGCTCTCAACCTGGCTGAACACTGTGCTCGTTGACGGTGACTTGAAGTTGGTAGCTAACCAGGCGGGTAAGTGCTCGAATTTACATTATTAACATACCACTAAGCTTTAGATTTGATAATAATGTTACCTAGACTAAAATCACAAGTAGTTGACTGGCCGGTTGGCGCAGTTGGCAGCACTCTGCCTTCTGAGCCGCTGGTCCCGGGTTCGATTCCCGGACAGGTCAAACATTTGTGTGTATGAACATGTCTGTTTGACCTGTGGCTGGGTGTATATATGTATATCAGTCATCAGGTTACCATAGTACAGGCTCTGCCTAGTTTGGGACCTGAAGACCTTGTGTGAATGTTAAAAAAAATAAAAATGACGATTGACACTCACAACCTCGACACTATAATATATCTGCGGGTGGAATTTATATAAATTATATGGTTTGAAAAAAATCTTGTTTGAATCATTTACTGCACATGTGGAGCACATCCGACAAGGGTTCGGCAATCATTCCAGTCGTATTTATCGTGTGTAAATTCTTATTTAATTAAAAATTAATCCACTTTAAAGCGTAGCTTTTTGCCTTCAAATGAACATTACAAAATATTGTAACAATCTTGTTTTCTTTTGAGCGCAACTAGATGATTTTACTTTATATAATTTCATTTTATTTTTAATTGAAAACAGTAATCTGGTCAACTGGTCTTCTAAAATAATTCTATACGTATTTACACTGTTATTATAATTTATAAATGTATGAGCTCTTGTGTGTCAATTCTCCGTAAAACGGGCTGAGATTATTTCATAACCAGACGGTAACCTTGATGTGTACTTTACATTACAATGACTCACTACTTTGCCACGCTGAAGACAAAAAGACCCAAATATGTACTCATCTAGGCCCCAGTGAGGTACGTACCTCAGCGTTGTAATAAAATGATCAATAGGTACGTTCCTAACTTCCTACTTATAATATATTACACTAGCTGCGCCCCGCGGTTTCACCCGCGTGCACTACGTTTTTCCCGCTGACTCAGTTATCCCACGGGAACCATACTTCTTCCAGGACAAAAAGTAGCCTATGTCCTTCTCCAAAGTCCCATGTATCTTTATACCAAATTTTATCTAAATCGGTCAAGCCGTTTTCATGTTATGTCGTGACAACGGAAAACGGGTTTCATTTTTATATATATAGATTTAGATACAAGATGTTACACATTCATTTATTCTTATTATTATGCGTAACTCCTACATGAACATGGCTGTGTAATTGCAACGCTAGTATTGTGTTTGACGCAAAGTGCTATTATTTATACAATGCTTTAGGTTTCTTCCTGGAACCTGGTACGAATAGGAACTAATGTAAGTTGCATAATAAAAAAGACAGAAAACTAGCTAAAATTCGCTAAAACTATCAAAATGAAATAACTCGTATTCTTTTTACGCTAAAATTCAGTTGTACAATTTTAGAAAACTCCATACAATGCCTTATATTTGACGAGTTTTATTCAATTGCTGGCAACTTGCGGGTAGTTTTAGTAGGCGCCAAATAAGCGGCGACTTATTTTACACGAGTAGCACCTCGCGGTTTCACCCGCTTGGATCATAGATGATACCTTATATACGGGCTTGGATTATGGTTTTCCCGTTATCTCAACTATCCCACGGGTAATATACTTTTTCCGGGATAAAAGTAGCTTATGTGTAAATCCAGGGTATAAGCTATCTCCATACCAAACTTCATAGAAATCGGTGTAGCCGTTTAGGCATGAAGATGTAACAAACATACCTACACACAAACTTTCGTATTTTTAAAATATTTGTAGGATAAACTTTGTTCTGCTAAGAGGCTGATTTTATGATATATTTACGGTCAAAATAGTACCGATACTTGCCCTGGATTTTCCGAAAGTTCCGCTTGATAATATCAAACATACTTGCTCGTAGATACTTGAGCACTCCGAACGCTTATATTTCTTACCAGCACGTGTTCCTTCCGGCTGCTGTCGCCTGCTCAATAATGTAAACATTTAATGTAGCTCGAAGCAAAAAGCTTTTGCCTACACTCTGGCCATTTATTACTGCTGACAGCTTGGCAACTACAACACAGGAGCTGGTTGGATTTTAAGAGAAAGTAACACATAACGTTGAGTATTTTTTGCCGTGCGTTGTGGTAATAAATTATACTTTACTACCACATGCACTTATGGCCTTAGTGATAAACGTAATTCTTGGAAAACTTTAATCTTAATGTGTCAATCAGCATGTGTGCTAACCGTGAAATTACACGGTTCTGCTGTGTTTTGTATTTTTTATTTTTTTTGTGTTAGGTAGTATGTAGGTAAGTGATACGATTTTTTTGATAGATGTGTCAGATTCAGAATCAAACTAATTTATTAGCCGGAATGTACATAGATTAGAATAAGATGTTATTTCCAATTATATTCTACCACATACATTGGTGATCAAATCCGACCGTAGGTACTATTTAGAAGATATCAATGAACTATTACGTATGAACTTATCACAAAAGTATTTCAGAAGAAATATTTTACAAATAAAAGGTATTATTTAACATATTATTTAAATGTCAGGTCAGAGAAAATAATGTAATGAATCTCCGAAACTTACATAAATATATGAATGAACTTAGAATCTGAATTATAAACAATTTAATTAATAAATATCTCAAATTCATCATTATTCAGTAAGTACCTACCTAATTTGATTTTTATTTTGTTCAGTTTGCCACATTTTTTCAAAGAAACAAGACAGTTATCTTTGAATAAATATATTTCTTAAAGCAGAAGCTTCTTATTTTGGTGACGCAACATTGAATAAATAGTGCACATGACATTGTGTAAGATTAGCATATTACTTACAATGTCTTTCCCATAAATATATTGCTCCCAGCAACTGAAGACTTAATCGGGTGGTTCCAATGACTAGGTACATGATCTGTGGGTGATTCCTATACGTCTCGATACCTAGATATACAATTACCTGAAAATCCTACTAATAATATAAATACGAAAGTTTGTGTATATGCTTGTTACCTCTTCACGCTCAAACGGCTACACCGATTTCGATAAAATTTGGTATAGAGATAGCTTATCTCTGAATTAACACACTACCTTTATCCCGGAAAAGTATAGTTCCCGTGGGATAATTGAGGTAGCGGGAAATCTGTAATCCACGCGGGTGAAACCGCGGGGCGCTACTAGTGTATCATAAGTATTAGAGCTGTATAGACGTCCGAATATATCTTATTGTTATGATAATTTTCTAGCGGCATCACAACTATTAAGTATCATAAAAAGTTAAAGCTTCTTCGATGGCTTTGCCATATTTTTGAAGCTTTTACAAATTTTAATAAATTCTTAGCACGCAGAGTTAGGACCACACCTTCTCTTTGCAAAACAAGTCAAACATCCAGACAGCTTAATTGGCCTACTTGAAATTTCTTGGAAACATTAGTTTTGATAGCGCCTGGAGGTGCCAGGCCATTGCGTGATCATTCAGCAAATCACGAAATGAAATTCACAACGTTTTAGGCGTTAACTACAATTCTGCACTAATCTACACTAATAATAATATTAAAATTGTAAAGAAAGGTTAAAAAAAAGATTTTAAAAAAGGAAAGATTTGTGTTCTTGTATTTTAGTATATATGTTTGGCATGAATAAAATGCTGCATTATCCCCGACTAGTACAGGCTATATTTATTCTATATTACTGAAATATATTAGGGATAACTACTACAACTTCGATAATAGAACCCAAAGTTAAAAAAGGCCAGTAAATTACTTACCGCATACGCTGCGATGATTGAACAAAAATATGTTGTAAGGGCAAGGATGCGGGCCGCTTCCAACCGGACCTTGTGGAAATCAATGGGGAGGCCTATGTCCAGCAGTGGAGGTCCTATGGCTGAGATGATGATGGTCATGATGTTCTTAAATATTAAATAACATGTCAATATCTACAAAACCTCCTCAACACCATTTATGTCTAACTATTGTACGAGTAGTTAGAACACTATAAACACTTTTGACAGGAATCCCGACCGAGTCAGAGGACGTAACTGGTATCCTAATATTAATCCTATTTGGAATAAGTACAATCAAAATCAGAATAAAAAATATCAAACCCGCTCGCTTTCGCCGCTGAGCTGAGCTGCATACGTTTATGGAAGATAAACATGCCGTACACAAAAATAATCATAAAACTTTCGGCCCATTACATATTACCTGAATTAATGTCCCACACGTTTCGATCCCTCAGACCAAATAAGGAAAGTAAAAATTAACGAGATTATTTTCAACAGGTTTTGTTACTTTCAAGCAAGGTACCTTAGAATAAGGACAAGGTACAGTCAGCCAAATATATCGTCTACTACCCTTTTGACATATTTTGACGGTGGCCGTTACGCAGTGGTCAGTGACATAACTTCTGTGTCTCCCGGACCCGGGGTTCGAATCCCGGCAGGGGCAAACGTTTGTGCGATGAGTGTGGATGTTTGTCCCGGGTCTTGGGTGTTTGTGTGTGTCCATGCCTCCCGCGACACGGGGAATCCTAGTGCGGGGGTCTAAGTGTGAATTAAAATAAAACAAAAACATATATAAGCAACAAGCTTAATTGTCCCGTGCAATATTGTGGATTTGCATCGTGTATTAAATATGTGCATGGATCGAATTGAATTGTTAAAGGAATAAATACGGCTGCTAGTGGGATTTGAGCCCACGACTGCAGAATACAGTCCTGTCCCTTTGCCATCTAAGCTATAGTAGCACTCCACTTCCCATCCAAAATTTAATCCTTCATGTTTTTGTTAACATCTACATAGGTATGTGTAGATGTTTTTTCTTAGCGCATTGCTGTAGTCGCGGGTTCAAATTCCACAGGAAACCGAATATTTTCCTTCAAAAATTAGAACGTAAGTTCCGCCTAGCATGCTGTTAATATGCAATGAACCACAAAAACTTTGATAAAAGTCTTCTTCTTCTATTCTCATCAGCTGATAGCTGATGGAGGAAAACAGAAGAACACAAGTTATTTTACACTTTTGAGTGTTGAAGTCGGTTACATTTTTGGTAGGTACAAGGCCCGTCCGTACATATCTTTATTATACATATAGGTATCTACTCGTTGATACTTATGATTGTAAATTTAAAACATTAGTTGTTTCGCAGTGTTATAGAAACTACAGCCCTATAAAGTCGTAAGCAAAATAGTATCTTCTTACTTGATAAGCTGGCGCGGTACTTACACTAGTTAAGTATTTAGCATCCGGTTAACTGATTAGTTAATCCTAACACGTCGCTAACTACTGCCATTTAAAGTAGGCGGAACGCATCGGGCGGAATGCTGATGAAACTGATAAACTAAGTATAAACGGTCATTCACACCACAGCGGGATGCGATGGAGAATGGAGAACGATTCAACAATGAACCAAATAGTTCAAGAGACAAATAGGTTCATTATGTTTTAAATATCACTTCCATTCCATATCGTCTTCGGAAGGCGCGCGATGTTCGTAAATTCCTACCGAAAGCGGGTGAATGACACGCCTTCGGCCTTTTGGTTGGAAACAGAATTATGATGTCACCATCATCATGCAAGTCTGATAAACAATATCGCAGGCTTTATAAGGAATGATGGAGTTATAAGTACTTAGGTAGGTACATAAATAGTGTCTGTATTTACACGATGAATGCCTCGAATACCTATATATTAGAACGCAGGAACGCTATTATAATATTTATTATTCATGTAGTCCAGGCACGTGGAAACTCGACTCTTTTTTCCTCGTATGTCCTTACTTCTAGGACAGCTGGCAGACTTCTGTATCTACCTACTGGCCATTATCCATCGAGGGCTTATTGCATAAAACGACAAATCCTAGTAAACTAACAAATGTCAATCGCTCAATTAAAGTACCTAAAGTAAGTAAATATTCTTTTCAGAAAGAAGAGAGAATAATCCGATTTATTTCACAATCCACTAGCTTAAATATTATATAGCTAGTAATCTGATGAAACAATAAAAGTCTTGGGTACCCAATTGCAAAATATGAAAAACTGCCTGCGCCGTGCGGTTTACCCGTTTAGTGATGATTGATGATGAAAAGTAGCATATGTGTTGTGTGACCTGAAGTATCTACATACCAAATTTCATCCAAATCCGTCCAGCCGTTTGAACGTGATTGAGTAACAAACATCCATCCATCGACCGTCCAAACTGTAACTTTAAGGTGTGCAAAAGGTTTTTGACGTTTTAATTTGGGATTTTCTCCGATACCGGCAATTTTGCTTGTTGCCAAATCCACTTAAATGAAAATGAACTTCGTCAGAAAAGAGAAGATTGTTCAAACTTTGAAGGCAATGTAACATTGTTTCGGCAAAAGCAAGGCGTAGATGGTGGTCATTCGGTTTCAATCCCTGTTGTAATTGAATTGAAGTTTATATGGGTGAAATGTAAGATATTTAATTTTTAAATTTATTTTTTATTTTATTTACATTTTAAATACGCCTAAAAGATGTTCTTGATATGGCGAGCTCAGCTGATCTCTTTGAGCAAGTCGCAAGCAAGAAGTAGCGTGGGTAAAACACAGACATATAAAATGAAAAGTGATCGATCTTAAAGATCTCAGGAGGTGAATGCAGATCTCTTTCAATCAATGGAACAGGGACTAACGGGGGAGGCTTATGCCCAACAATGGACATCCTATGACTGATATGATCATGATGAAATCTGGCACTGAAACACAAAACTTACAGAGTAACTACCTTCTTCCCTATATAGTAAGGCAGGCTTGTTGGGCAATCAAAATTAGTAAGAATTAAACAAGCGCTTGCTCCATACGGGTTCGATTCCCGGACAGGTCAAACATTTGTTTGCATGAACATGTCTGTTTGACGTGTGTCTGGGTGTGTATATGTATATAAGTATATATATCAGTCACCAGGTTATCATAGCACAGGCTCTGCCTAGTTTGGGACCTGAAGACCTTGTGTGAATGTTAATAAATAAAAAATAAATACATTAAATGGTTCGAAACTGTATAGTAAACTACATCAAGGTTGAATTAGTGAAAACTGTATAAACACGCGGATAACAAAACGTTCAAAATCCAGTGATGAGGTAATAGTAAATTCTGGAGCTAGTGATACGAATTGACGGAGCAGTTAGTACGTTCAAGGCTGCGAACCTGCGAACTAAACGAACGCAGAAGTTGTCACAAAGTGGTGGTAACCAGAGCGGAAAGCGGAACCGAGTCAGACTCCATCCGCATTTTTCCTCCCATGCCTTCTAAAGTTTCGTTGTTATTCGATATGCCCACGCGCATGATCTCACGCAGGTAGGTACGTAGAGACTACGCAGCGATTACGCTTCTGTCCAGGTAGACTTTTATGGAGATACGTTTGTTACATCTACTACTTAACATATTTAGGTAGTTAACGACCTACATTTTTTGGACTTCGTCAATCCAAGGTGATATAATATGACTAATGAATGACGTAGAGCTTTTGCTCGGAATTCGTTGTTTGAAAGTATCTTAGAGCAAGAGCCCACGACGGCCAGACCGTCGTAATTTTATAAAATAGTTTTACTTACTCTACTACTACTTAACTATAATAGATTATAATTATAGTTTAAAACCCGAAACTCCCGAAACGAATTCTGCTTGTAGTTAGTCGTTGCAAACGATACGTCCAGTAGCTTTTGATTCCTATAGATTCTAACAGTAGTGCGAGATGACTAAGTAGGTCCGAGTAGTCAACTAAAACATTCACTATGCTCAAGATATACGTGAGATCGGCTATGCTTCGGCTATATTTAGTTCTAGAAAATGAAATTTCTACACCTTCACTACCTGTTACCTGCTCAAGTATCCACAATCCCAACTCCATACTTACTGATCTTTCTTATACTTGTGTTGGGAACATGCTGTGATACATTGTCAGCTTTTATAAAGTAACGAAAGTCTGGCCGTCGTGAGCTCTTGGGCTATTTGTATAAAACTGAGTTAAAAACCATAAAAATACCAAAAGTAATATGGACTCTTTGAAGTCATACTTTTTTAGGTTTTAACTACTTCTTGAGACCTGATAATATATCAAACACGTACCTACCTACCATCCAAAGCTTCCACCACAACGCAGGGCTCGGGCATCTGATACACAGTTCATTACTAGTTCGGATATCAACGCTGTCTACGTAAACAAAGCACTGTCATACACCAATTAGGCAGTGTCTAAAATGCGTTAGGTAGGTATAAGGGGTTACTCCCAAAGTACTCCATTCCTTTGTTCTAAAAAGATATGGATTCCATACATTAATTCTCAAACTATTCCGAAGAATTAAATATTCAAATTGTAAAATTTAAAAATGTTTCATTTAAGTTGCATTCTACCCCATATTGTAGCTGAAGTTATTCTCAAAATTCTACAGTGGTAGCTAATCCACAGTTTTTATAGGCTTATATGTTTTTTTTTTACCAGCACGCTGGTATTCTTTGAGAACAGAATAAATTCCCATGGAGTAAAATGAAACTAAAATAATATATATTTCAAGTATTTTTTTCGTGGAGTAGTTTGAGAATTAATCTTGGGGAACTTTGGGAATAAGCCGGTATAAGTTCTGTGAGTTACTGACAGTAAATGTTAATCCAGACATGGGTAGGTATATGTATATGTGCTATAAATTATGTATCTACTTAGAAAGTTGTGAGTAGTCAGTAGTCACACACTAAAAATACGCGGCGATTGTAATAGGGACATCTTCCGTATCAGCCGACTTTCAAAATGTCATGTCGGTTGTATTTTTATGTTTGATTTCTAAAACATGAGTACCTATAACCTACCTATAATTTGTAAACCAATTTCGGCCAGGGCAATAAAAAATTCATCGCCATTCCAAATCTTCCAATTGCGTAGTTTAAAATCTATAGATCTTTATAGTTTTCTCAGGGCGGTTTTTGTATAGGTAAGTAGCAATTTCTTGAAAATGACGCGAAATCATTTTCAAGAAATTGCTACTTACCTATACAAAAATAAATAAATAAATTCCAAAATAGGTCGGCGGGTATACCTGGTCCTGTTTCTACATATTAATACAATATAAGTAACATCTAAAAACATTTCACCAGACGTGAGCTCTATCGGTTGATAACTTTGAGGTATTTATCCTTAGAGTATTGGTACAGCCCATATGTTTAACTGAGTTTGAAACTGAATTACTGAATGACTGAGTGTTGAGTCATAGTCGGCGGCTGGCTATGCTACCAGTGTGTTTAAAATCGCACTTCAATTGACTGTCGGTCCGTGGGATATTTATAGAAATTTACATCACTATATATACTGCAATATTAGCCATAAACAAACTATATACTCTATAAGAACTCCCAAAGTTATAGGTATTTATACTCTACGTACCAAACTAATCATCCCATGGCAAAGGTCTCCTGGCACAAGCCGTCATTCCCTAAAGAACTTGAACTGGGGTCTTAGTTCCTATCAGAGAGAGAATTTAAACTCTAAGGCTTTCACGGCCGGTGTTGCATGTTGTATGTATTGCTTCCGGGCTGTTTGGCCGTGGTCTAAGTGAGACTTGTGTTCCAGACGTTTCGTCGATCACTGCGGTCGACATCTTCAGTGGTTCAGGTCCGAGCGGCGACAAGAGCGTAGAACTCTCCTTCACGGCGTCTTCTCTGATACTCAGTATCAGTCAAGTGAAGTCAAGTCTCACTTAGACCACGCACGGCCAAACAGCCCGGAAGCAATACATACAACAGAGAGAGAATTGTTTCTAATACATAAATAATAATTACTTATATTTTTATTATGAAGCGACGATAGCCAAGCGGTGGGTGCGTCGGCTGTCACAACCTGAAGGACGTTGGTCCGACCTGAACCTACGGCTTGCGTTTCCGGTGAAGGCAGCTGCGTTATTAAGTTCACAGCATTGCGGTAGGGAACTTTCCAGTATTCTGCTGCCTCCTCAAGTTTGAAAAGCTGTCACCAAACACACCGTGTGTCAGGCAGCAGTCATTATAGGCCAGTAAACAATCTAGGTCTAGCGTGATTCCACCTTCGTCGTGACGTGACTACATCGTTACTGACCGTCAAGTGAGATAGTGGTCAAACGCTAGATCTACAAAGTATTTTTTTATACTGTGATCTAGCGTTTGATCACTATCTCACTTGATAGTCAGTGACGATGTGGTCGAAGATGTTATCACGCTAGACCTAGAATACTCACAGGCTCTTTATTATTACCCATACTTTTTTAAGAAACGCGGATTGGAGCTATGATTGTTTAATCATAGCTCCAATCCGCGTTTCTCAAAAAAGTTTGTAATCAGTGTAATTACTTATATACATCCAGGTGTTCGACGTGGCTTACTAATAGCAAGTTACGAATTTTCTTCCTATTCGAACACTTACGTACATCAATGTGGTTTTGTGAATCAATATGAAAACGCGTCATCGTGAACGGAATAGCTAGTAAAAACCACTTACTTTTATTGTCATGCAACGAAGGTTGAATTAATCTATCAAGTGTTGCTATTTAAGGAAAACTCGATATTTGTAGGTGTTGCAATTTTATAAGCACTTACGTAGCTATTACGACGCCTACAATTCTACATTGCCCTTGTTATATCAATGGCTAAATAAGTAGAAGCTAAAAAAAATATTGATCTTCTTTATAGATATGTACTATATATAAATCTACTGTACGTGTGTATGTCACTGAACTCTTAAATGGCTGGACCGATTTGAATGATTTTTTGTGTAAGAATTTGGGCTCCCTGGATGTTTTAGATTCACAAATCAGCCCGGCAGATGGCGCTGCAGTAGTCATTTTTTACGCGTGCAAAGCCGGAGCAAACCTCTAGTAGCATATATAATGATTATCTATGTAGTTTAATTTGCTTTGAACACATTTAAATTACATACTGCTTTTTACTTACACAATTATTTACGACTGTAAATGCACCTCTTGAAAATAGGTAGGCACTAGGCAGATTTAGTTTTGCCATTCAAATAAAAGTCAAACCACCAACAATCATATCTGATTTTTTTTTTTATTAAAAATTGTTTAAAAAATTTGACCAACAATCTAGTCAGTCACCAGTGTCTCATTAATTAACACTGATAAATCAAAGTAGGAGAAACTATCACAAATAACACGCTAATGCCTTGAATACAAATTTTATTTCTTAAATACAAAAAGATAGTGTGCATAATAACATAAACCTTTATAGCAAGATATATATCAGGAGGGCAAGCATTGGTCCCATTCAACGCTCAATATATCAAATGTACAGAGAATCTCATATATAATATATTCCACTAATGATAAATGAAAACAAAATATAATACTTAAAATATCCTTAACACCAAACCTAATAAGTGCGTAACTAGATAAAAGTGAATTAAAGTTCTTGTGAGTTTGATACATTTTTGTTAATAAACTATTTTATGCGGAATCATATAACATAAATAGTAAAATTAGTCGATCTAGGGCATGTCCAGTACCCACCGCAGGTGAGTTCACGGTGACAAATTGCAGCAACTGTTGTGTTAAAATTAGTAGTTTGGCTATATAAGTGAGTAGAGCCAGATAGTATAAATAAATGTAAAATGTGAATGATTAATTTCATTTAAAAAATATTATCTGAATAAGTTATGCTTTAGAACTTTCACTTTCACAATTTATCAATCACATAACATAAAATAAAGTACTGGCGCTAAACAGCATAACATGGGAGAAGTCCTGCTAGCCTATTTAAATGACAGAGCAAAAATAGTTTCATGATAAACTTCTCAAATCACGGTAACAATAAAAACACAATAGATAAAGAGGCACATTGGCACATTCAAGAATCTCCTAATTTAACCATGGCAAAGTTCACTTGCAAGTTTGCTATTTCACAAATGCAATTTAGCAAGACATGACTAAATGTGTCATTTAAATAGGGTCTTCTTAAGTCAAATACAAAACTGGTTCTAATACCAATATGGTTGTGATTAAGGTATACAGTTCAGAAAAAAATGGTTACTCAAGATAAAAAACCTGATTGGTAGATCTAAACAAAATCATGACTCCCTTGATGAATGCTGGTGGGTAAGACTAGAACACATTTAGTTTTACCACAAAAGCAGAATCTATTTTATAATGGCTTCTGGTGTCATTCCATAAAAATATGTGTAGAAGTAGACATTTATTTATAATATACCAAAAGAAAGATATTAAACGCAACCCCCATTAATTCGTTCACAATCTTTCAGACATGACAACAAACTTTTAAGTCTTTGTCTTTAGATTTTGTTTTGTTCAACCTTTCAAATTGCAGTAATAATATTTGAACAAGAGTAAAAGAGTCACATTGGCACATTACACATCACGAAATCAAAGTACACGATCTTAATTTTTTTATCTATGTCTCCAGTGAAAACAGTTGAGGGTGAACACACTGGTGTCCTAGCTTAAGTTTTTTTGAAGATTTTTGATGTGAAAGTGCAGAATTTAATTCATCTAGAAACACTCACCCAGAAACTATACCACATCTGATCACTACCTCTAAAAGCATTCCAATTTGCAGGTGTTAATATGAACTGGATCTGTCGGCCTAGGAAACTGACAAACATGAGTTCTTACGTCAATTTCCTAGGCAGCAACTTCTAATTGCTTGGCTCCAATCAGGCTGTGACATAACTGTTAAAATTTCTAATTAGGTCCTATTATATCCTTGCTGTATTAACTATGAAACTATAGAAATGGACCTTAATTAATATTAAATCCTGGAATAGTACTATGCCATCAACAAACAAAATAACCAAATGATTTAGTATTCCTCTTTGAGATCTTAGTTTGACAGGATTATTATTACGATAGTTGCAAAACAAAAAATGTAATACAAACCTGTTGTTAACAGTATATGTAAAATGTGCACCCAGCACAAACTCAACAACAGTTAGTGATAAGGTCATAAATTTTATCTACACTGTTGAAATTGTCTTTTACAAAGCTGTAGTAAAGTCAAACACCTAATTTGATTTAGAAATCAATAAGCCATATGGCATATAATCAACATCAAATATAGATCAAATCATTTTATATAACATTAACAATTGCTTAAGCAATAATAGAAATTTGGGATAAAATACCAGTTCTGTCTTGCTGGCCTAAAATGTTAACTATGTATGTAAATGAGTAAAATATTAAATTTACAGTGATTGAATCTGCATTTTGGCCAATCCTAATACGCCTATACAATACAGAAAATGTTACAAAAATACAAATACTACTTTTGTATAGTTCTTACATCTTATAAATATTTAATTTTAAGGCCTTTAATATTAATGTTGAAATATGTAGACAAATATCAAAACTATTTTATAGGTACATATGAGTAAAGATAAAATTGTATGTGCGTTTCATGTTGTATGTTAATAAAAAATATAGAATTCACAGTTTCAGTCCAAAGTTTCAGTTTGTCATAAGAAGTAGATTATTATACTGTAACATCATTACTTTATAAATCTTGATAAATAAGTAGGTAGTACTGTTGCTTAGGTAGGTTGCTGTAACTATCGTCCTGAATTATCAGGGGCGGGGGCAGG
The DNA here is from genome assembly GCA_934044485.1 of Apeira syringaria. Classification (NCBI taxonomy): domain Eukaryota; kingdom Metazoa; phylum Arthropoda; class Insecta; order Lepidoptera; family Geometridae; genus Apeira; species Apeira syringaria. The sequence continues at coordinate 19,324,393 of OW203663.1, read as the reverse complement.
AGCTGGCGGTTCAGTAACAGGTGGTGGCGCAGAGCTACCACCAGAACCGGACGTAGCCCACACAATTATTATAATAAGCAGGACAGCTCCAATAGCACCGATAATCAACATCATTTTTAAATTCTGCCACCAGTATTTCCGTTTCAGTTTTCCAGCCTGCTGCTCAAACTGAGCCGCCCCATGTTGTAGGGCATCAGCGCGATTATCAAGCTCTGACAGTTTCTGGTCCCTCTCCAAAACTTTCTCGACATTTACTCGCATAATACCGACGACTTCGTCGACTTTAGCTTGAGTTTGTGCCAAGCGCTTGTCGCTCACTCTGGGCGCTGAACTTCCTTGATCTTCCATTTTTGTAATTTTTCACTTTCCAACTAACTAGAAGGGACCAAATAAAGCAAATTAACACAAAAACGAAAAGTTAAGTTTCTAATATTGACGTCGTATCGTACCAAAGAAATATGGCGTTCATTTATGACATCATATCATATTGACATTAACATGAGTATTCTTTCTTCTTCTTCAAATATGGCTTCTCAGGCAAATTGACATGCTAATTTGAGTCGAGTCCACATGGAGTGAATGCTGCAAGCCCAAAATTCAATTTTTCGGTAGGTTTTTAGTGTAAAACCTACAAAATTCAGTTTTTTAATAAGTTAGTATGTGCATATTAATTTAAACGGTTTGAATCAGAATATTATTAAATGAATCTTACAATGTTATTCCTAGTCTGCGGCAAGCATTCTGCTTGCTAAATGCTGAAAAACTAAACAGTGTGGCTATAGCTAATATAGCTAATTCTTTGTTTAGTATCATCTTTTAGAGTTCAGGAATTTATGAAGACAAATATAATAACTTCAGAGTAAAAAAATGCGCGAGGTCATATTACCACTATTTAATCGGGAGATTCTGACAATAATAATATAAACTCGGTAGATATAGCGACAATCGGTAGCTTTTCCTTTTTCTATACATTGGTAACTATATAATAATGAGGCTTATGCATCGCCGCCGGCCGCATGACGCACATATTAGTGCTGTCATAGCTCGTTAGTAAAAAGCAACCTATAGCATATTAAAATAAATAAAACAAATGTCTTTTTAATATTTTATCTCTTTGACTACCGCATAAAATGTCTAAGGAAAGCATCACCTAAATGTTGATACAATTTTTGTAACGACAAACAAATAACTACACCGTTATTGAATATTAATTTATCCCTAAAATTGATGTACTTTAGCCCAACGAGTTAAAAATAGCTCTATAGGTTATCCTTACCAGCGTAAATTATACCAATTAAACTAGTCAGGGCTTAGGTTAAGAAGTACCTACGTCGCACGAAATAACAAAACATTTATGATGAATAAAAAAAGCAAGGATACTTTTTTTAAAAAAAATACCAGTTCTACGATACTTTCTAGATGGCGTGATAGTCACCGAAATTGATCTGTCATTATTGAGAGAAACAGAATCTGTCATCCGTCTTAAATTGATTCTTTGTTGTGAACAAGGTTTGATTGGAAATGCGTAGTCACGTTTAAGAAAAATGTCCAAAGTAAAAAGGTCGTCAAAAAGTGCACATAGTAACATGATCATATTCCAGGATCGAAAACGAAAATAGAATAAAAATTAATAGGAGCATAAATAAAAGTTATTAGAGGCTTAGTAAGAGGAAACATTTTGTTATTGATATCTTAACACTAACAGAACTATTTCACAACTACACAATGCCATATATTAGGTACCTATATTATTACGAGTGTATTTTGTTAAGAAAACGCCTTATTTTTACAATAAAAATGGAAGGTGAAATCTGAATTTGATCCTTTTTTTTTTTTTTTTTTTTTTTTACAATATTTTTTTAACCGACTTCAAAAAAGGAGGCTTCTCTATTCGACCGTATACATGTTATCTTAAGTGTGTTCGCGGATAACTTCGTCGTTTATGAACCGATTTTGATGATTTTTTTTGTTTGAAAGAGGTCCCATTGGTGAATGGCTTCCGTGGTGGTCCCATTTAAAATAATCAAAATCGGACAAGCGGTTTGAGTTTCCATTTCCAATGGGTTTCATTTTACAAACTATTATACTTTTTGGTTTCAAAAATTAGTTTTATTAGTTAGTCTGTGAAGACTCTTCATTGGACGAATTCAGTATATATGATGATTTTGGCGACTCACGTTAGTAAAAGGAATTATACTATTTTAGGTGACGTAACTATTTTAGTAGGGAATTACGGCTAGCGACACATCCAAATACCGCCGTACTCACCTACAATGCATAAGCACTGTCCTGGCTTAGCTATGGAATAATACTCTGGGGAAATAGTGTAAATTCAGGAGCACTTTTTATATCACAAAAAAAATGCATTCGTACCATAGCTAACATAAAAAATGCGGAAAGTTGCAAACCATATTTCTTAAAATATAAAACGTTAACGTTGGTACATATGTATATATATATAATAAAAATATGAAAATTTAATAAGGTACAAAAATAAGGTGGAAAAATAAACATTTTACATCAAAAAAATTACAGTGTGTTTGGGACATAAAGAAGTAAATTTTCACAAAGTTCTGTGAAAAGTATTTTTTTTTAAAATAATTTTGTAAAAGATAAAAATAAAAACCAAAAATTTGCTTATTTGAATTTTTCACATATATTACGAGGTTATGTAAAAAAGTGTGGATACAAAATACAGTTGTACATCTTTTCACTACGTCTACAACTTTTTCGTTTAACATTTTTCCATAGGACTTGTAGTTTTGCCGGATATCTAGATAAGTCGTTTTTTATCCTTAAACCCTTCCTTTTCCCGACCTCAGATCGCCCGTAATTTATATTACCTTTCATTTTTGTCATATATTTGTTTATTTGGTAATAATATAATATATATATGTATGTATACAATAATATATATATTATTATTATTTTCAAAGGCTTCAGCCCTGGTCTATCAGTAATATTAATGACAAGAATCTTAGATATTTTCTCCATTTTCGCGTAGTCAATTAATAATTTCATGTTTTTTATTGGCTTGCGTTGGCCAATGGCAAAATATTGAGATTTAATCCAAGATTAGGCGGCAATACAAAATGATATTGTTGGTGCACGACGGCCCTAAGATCAAGTAATACGAACTTTGTTTTTGTTGCAGCAATGCAGAACTTCCTAAGTACTTCCTCCAACTCTTCCTAATCTATATTTGATTAGGATTTCTTTACACGAGATTTAGCGTATTTAATCCAATCCAAATTATCCATGATTTTTGCAGAACTTTTAGCCAAAACTTATGATCTCAGATACCTAATTTGGTTGGTGCAACCATCCAGACATAGAGGCAAAAGTTTGCTCGCTTGAAACTTCCATATGAAGTGTGCCCTTAGTTAAAAATAATAGTTTAGTTAGTCTATAGGGATAACGGAAATGTGTTAGCATCTTACTTATATATATGTAGTTTGCTGTAAGTATATAGCCTACTATCTATTTATCTGAGGTAGTTTGTGATAACGGAAGAATCATAGTACTTAGGTAGATAAGCAGGAGATAAACTGCAGGATATGTTCATAAATAATTTTATTTTCAAAATTAATAAGTGAAGTGATTTATTGTTCGAACATATTTTTATCTTACATATTGCTTTAATTAAAACAAATAATTTGTTTAACAAGAAGGACGTCATCAGTTTTTTTAGTAAAATAGCATTTACATTATTACTACCTATTTTTTTTTTTATCCAGATGTAGCCCACACAATAATGATTATTAGTAGAACAGCACCAATAGCACCAATAATTATCATCATTTTCATATTCTCCCACACTTGCCTCCGCTTGAGACTGCCTGCTGTCGTTGTAAAACCTGCAGCTCCAATCTGTAAGGCATCTGCTCTACTGTTAAGCTCAGATAATTTTTGGTCTCTTTCTAAAACTTTCTCAACATTTTCTCGCATGATTACGACGACTTCATCGACTTTAGCTTGAGTTTGTGCCAAGCCGTTGTTGTCACTGGACCTAGGAGTGGGATTATCTTGGTTGTTCATATTTGCGTCTCTAAATTTCACTTATATGCCTAATTGTAAATATCACAGTAAATATCTAAACAATTGAGATTAAATTTGGAACAGTCACAGTATCGTAGCAAAGTCAATGAACTGGCGGTTAACTCGGCGATGCTTAGCAGCATATAAGTCTGAATCTGCATTGAACACAGTTTTATAACTTTTTAATTTAAAGAGCTCAAAATACAATAATGTTACTTCATATTATTTTCGACAGAATCAACAACATTAAAACTGCTGACTTCAGTTATCACTTATCGCCTTTTCTACGGTTATCAAGCTTATCACAATGTACTTTTATCTGACCAATCAAAACCGAGCATGAATGACGCATCGCAGCCTTCCTACCTCGAGTATTTTGTTATCATGAGATACACAGAATAATAAGTAGCATATCTTTAGGATTATAGAACCTGTTTGACTAAAATGGACTGCAAGGTTTAAGGTATTCTGAGTCTGAGGCTAGGAAACAATAAAATAGCTAGGTAGTTTTATATTAGTAAGTACATTAATGCTGAGCCTACAATAAACATTGTCGGTTGGTTATCCTAACAATCCTACTAGTATTATAAATTAGTAGCGCCCCGCGGTTTCACCCGCATTTTCACGATGTGAAAGTTTGTGTGTATGTATGTTACTTCTTCAACGGCTCAAACGGCTACACCGATGTCGATGAAATTTGGTATGCAGATACTTCAGGTCCTGGAATAACACATAGACTACTTTTACCACGCGCCTAAAACCGTGGGGCGCAGCTAGCTACAGCATATAACAGACGAGGGTAATAAAAAAAAATACTTCTGCACTGATTTGATTACTAATCGGTAGTACATTACTATTACTACTTTGTTTATATGTACCTAACTAAACTAAACTAAAACTAGTCTAAACTCTAATTCTTCGTCCGATTTGATAGGTAATCATCATGTGCTAACTTGTACAGGGTACCAACTATGTAACTCTCGCACCATCATCATTCACCAACATAAAAATTACAGACTATAGATAATATGACGGTCGCCGTGGCTTAGTGGTCAGTGACAAGACTACTGTGTTCTCGGGACCCTGGGTTTGAATCCCGGCAGGGGCAAACATTTGTGCAATGAGTGTAGGTGTTTGTCCCGGGATGATTGTGTGTGCCCATGGAGGTGTTATTATGATCGGGTAGGTACCTATATTGATGATTGGAAGCCGATACTCTAAATAAAAGTCAGCGACTATTTGCATTTTATTGACTCCAGTGTTCTCGTTACGATTTAATAAGGTTGACTTTACCGTAACAGAACTCTGAATAGGTATGACGGGTGCGAGGCACATGGTTTATATAGTTTGCCTATCGGTGCTGTACTAACTATCTATCTATACCTACTGTGACTGTGAATAGAATAGGAATACCCAAGGTTCTTAATTTTATCATCATCATCATGATATCAGCCTTAAGACGTGCACAGCTAGACATAGGCATGTACTTGTCATGAGACATGAGTGTCATGACATGAGAGAGTAAAATTTAAATGTAATAAGTTTACTTTCCGAAGGATCTGAATCAGATCATTCCGAACAAGGAGGGAAAGGAATGTCCAGGAAAACTTATTGTATTTTATAGCTTATTAGTTTCACCCCGCGGTTTTACCCGCGTGGTGATGAAAAACGGTGATGATGGTGATGATCAAAATAAGCCTATGTAGGTATAAGCTATCTCCATACCATCGAAATCGGTCTAACCGTTTGAGCGTGAAATATACACAAAACTTTCGCATTTATGACTAGGCTATCGGTTTTACCGGCGTGATGATAATTGATGATGATGATTATGATAAAAAGTAGCCTACTATGTGTTATTTCGGGACCTAAAGTATAGTAATAATTGACTAGCCAATTTCATTCGAATCCAAAAATAAAAACGTCTTGCTTTTGCAATTTGCACTCGATCAACTCAACGATGCTAAAATATTTTTGTTCGCTGTCACGGGTGAGTAAAATAACATTATTGCCATGTAGAAGAAACTAGTCATCAGTCGGGATAAAAAAAATGCAATCAGGAACAAACAGTAAAATAACAACAGTTTTATTTTTAAAATTGAAATAATAGAAAAAAAGTATTCTATAATTTTTGACTAAATTCGAAAGTAGAGTTTGGTATAAAGTTATTTTTAATACTTATGATTACAATTCTTACAATTGACTAGTTTAACATTTGATCATCCATGACGATAACGTCAAGGTTAGTAGAACATTAGACCTTGAATGATGACTGTACTTCATACCTTAACCACCTAAATTAAAATAGTATCTTATCTAAGAAGATTATTATATTTTTTGGAAGGTATTGTTACTCCTCTAGAAGCTCCACTATCCCTTTGAATTGATTGAAAGCATAAATTTAGGGTCATAGTCTACTTGTGTGTTTTTTTTAAACTGTTTTTGTAAATAGGTAGATTCAACACCATCTAGTTGGAAATCGTTAGGGCGTATGGTCAATTTTTGTTAATACATTGTGTGATTTTGCTTTTTTAGTTATGTCAAGTATATTAAGGAATTTGTGTCTATAGTGAACTGTTTGTTTATAACTAGGCAATAAGCCACGATATTACTTCAGCTTGCATAATGAGCATAAGTATCAGAACATTCATCAAAATTACAAGAAGAGGTATTTGTTTTAGTTTCGCCGAAACTGAAACAGAAATACCTCTGTTTCGGACTTTTCTTGTTTCACTGCCGGCAACACTGGTTCATTTTTCTTTCTTGCATTAAAAGTAGTTGGAGAACAAATATATTTTATTTGCTTCAATTTCAAAGATTACTCAAAATGGTAAGAAGAAATGTGTGTTTTACAAGCGGTACGATTATATGAATGGTGAAGCTTTGCCCTAGAAAATCAATTTCGCGAGATATCCAACAAAAGCCAAACCGGTGTCGGAACAAGAACATTTAGGCACATGTGTGGTGTGTTGATATTTAATGTATTTTTCAGGTTTCGTTAAATCCCATTCGCATTCTGAAAAATGACGCAGAAGAAGAGAAGGCCGAAGTGGCTCGTATGTCAAGTTTTATTGGTGCTATAGCCATTGGAGATTTGGTAAAGAGCACCTTGGGTCCTAAAGGCATGGACAAAATGCTGGTTTCTATGGGCAGAAACTCGGGTCAGGTGAGTCATGCATGATCTACTTGTCTTGTTTGTTAATAATTCTTGGGGTAAGAATGCATAGCGGAGCCTTCTAACCTAACCGGTCCGAATCGGTTTTGATGCAGTAGATGTAAAAAAAACAAGAAAAAATAGATTTGAGACTAAATTTGGAAAAATAGAATTAAAATTACACTGAGTTTGTAGAAAAATTGATAAATAGTATACATAGTTCTTATAGTGTGTTCAAGATGGACTAGGTTGGACAGTTTAAAACTCCCAAAATGTTACGTTTTGGCACATGTGGCGTGTTTTCCTTTACCGTTCGAGATGCACGAAAAGTGTTAAACCGTGATCTTGTGACTTCTGACCTACCTCCGAGGCTGGGTCTTTGAGAGTCCCTATATTCTGTGTCCGGCCTAGCGGACATGGAAGGAGACCAACCTCAGCCGCTACCGCTCACTTGATGTCTGCGCTTTGTTACGGCGGGCGGGGGCTGCTCTCCCTCTGTGCCTCAGGCTTTTTATATACACTCTAGGGGTAGGGCAGACAAGTACCAGGTAGAGTCGGGGTTGGCAGATTTAGTTTTCATATCATAAACGTGAACTGAATATCATATCTATCTGGAAGTCTGTGGCTACTGGCACAAGGCAAAGGAAGCATCGACTTCCAAGCTGGGAATTCTATCTTAGCCTATGAGTGTATACAAATTATTGGCCGTGCATTATTATATTTATTGTCTCCCTTTTGTAAGCGTTTTTTGACAGCTCAGAGATTGACAGCTACAACGGATGTGAGTAGATAAACAAACTTGAAAAAATACCCCAGTGTAATGTTTTATTTCTATTTCCACTCAGAACATGTAATTCTCTTTATGATTCAAGTTATAATTATAGGTATTGAAACATATATCCACTGTTCACTGAGCGAGTTCGTAAGGACTATTACGTATAATTTATGTTATGTAAACTTATGTGTCTGACTACAGTAAACTGTTAAGAATTAACTACTCTATTGTATTAGGAACTAGCCTGTAATGATAGATGTATTGCTTGTAAATAAATAAAAAATAAATAAATAAAAATAAAAAATATATATGTATGTCATGAATATACAAATTAATCATCGAACTTGACAGGTCTTGGGTAAATATTGTGTATGCATCGTTCGATTTGGGAAAGATCTTCCACATTCCCAAATCGAATGCTTGTTCAGTTCTATATCTTATATATAATAAATTTTGTAAAAAAATAAACAGAAATTTAAATTCAGTAAAATGAAACGTAACATTTCATGGCAAGATTTCCTATCAAAGTGTGAAATGGTGAGAAATTTGCGCAAGTTCATATTTCATGTGGAGCCTTACTGTGTTATAATGACCTGATTGGATTGGATGATTGTGTAGGTCATTATATGACCTACACAAAAAATAAGTTCATATTTCATGTGGAGCCTTACTGTGTTATAATGACCTGATTGGATTGGATGATTGTGTAGGTCATTATATGACCTACACAAAAAATAACCACAAAATGGATGTTTTATAATCTAAACCTCTAAGCCTATACCTTAGCTAGCATTTGACTTCTATCTGAAATTAAATTGCTAAATATTGAACAAGGTATAATTTAGCTGAAGTTTTTGAAGTGATGATAGCCTGTGAATCACCAAATGAGACAGTAGCACCAGATACAAATCTAATCATATCACACTAGTTTTCTGGAAAAAGTGGCTAGGCAACATTTGTTTTTTTTTTACTATTACCAACCTTTTCTTAATCCACTCAAGATCAAAACTAGGTGTGATAGTGAAAATATTTTTCTTACAAATATTTTACAGGTTGAAGTTACAAATGATGGAGCTACAATTCTTAAGTCTGTGGGAGTTGACAATCCGGCTGCAAAAATCCTGGTAGACATGGCTAAAGTGCAGGACGATGAAGTTGGTGATGGTACCACATCTGTCACCGTTTTGGGTAAGTGACAAGGAAAACAAATATATTACTAAATTAATATGCCTACATACAGTGGGCACAACTCTGTCAATATTTGCATGTATACTTGCAGTGTATGCACACTGTAAGTATTCTATTAGATATAAGTAGTATACTGTTATAACAAATTGTCAGAGAGAGAAAAGAAGATGCAATTAGCGTCAGTAATTGGGCATGTATGATAAGATATAATGTTTTGGTGGTGTCTAAGAGAAACCATACATTTTTTCATAATAAATAGTAGCCTATGTGTTAATTAGGTTATATTACAAGGTACCAGCATTCAAAATTTCATTCAAATCCTCTTTTAATTTTATTCATACTGTGTAGATCTAGCTTTATGACTACTATCTCACTTGCTGGTGAGTCACGATGTGGTCGAAGATATTATCATGCTAAACCTAGAATGTTCACGGGCTCTGAAAGACTGCTGCCTGACTACATACACTATGTGTTTGGTGACAGTTTTTCAAACTTGATGGTGGTAGCTAGCCAGTTGGGTACGCAAAAGTACCCTACCACCATGCTGGGAATTTAAACTTCAAACTTTCACATTTATATTATTAGTATGGTCATCATTCATACATTTTAAACAGATGCTTGTTGAGTTTAATTTCACTGTAGTTATTAACATAACCAGATAATTGTAGTTAACAATGTAGTTAACAATAAACTTAATATGTCTATGTATTGAGCCTAATCATACTTTATGAAAATATATATTAATTATTTTGAAATAGGATTCATGCTAAACCCAAAAAACAAAATAAAAAAAATTGTAATATGTTGCTGAACATTTTGTTTTGAATTCCATTTTAGCTGCAGAGCTACTCCGAGAGGCTGAAAAGTTGGTTGAACAGAAACTGCACCCGCAGACTATCATTGCTGGCTGGCGTATTGCTGCAGATGCAGCCAAACAAGCATTAGCAGAAGCCAGCTTTGACCATGATATTAACTTTAATGAGGCTGCGCTTCGATCTGATCTGGAGAATATTGCTCGTACCACATTGAGCTCTAAGATCCTTTCTAATCATAAAGAGTGAGTTGAACACATTTTACACAATACCTACCAAATTCAGTTCAATTCAGTACTTTAAGTATTTGGAAGTTACTTGCAAATGCATCCATATTGTGAATAAAAGTACTGCTGCATCTGGTTTCTCTATTATTTTAACTCATTTTTGTATACTTTTTATTTCATCAACAAAATACGATGTACACACACCATGTTTACAAATTCTTAAATCCAACATTAAAAAGTTCTTAGAATGACTACACTTCTATCGGATAGCCCTGAACCCTGCACTAGTATTGACTGTGTTACAGGTCCTTCCCAGTCTTAGACTTTAACTTAAATATTTCGACAAGAACAGTATAGGGATGTGTTAATAAATTGTAAGTGTTGTAACACCATAAATAAATTTCACATTGTTTCTCATAAAATATTTATTTGGTTGTTGGCCAGGGCCTACCATGCGCTCCTCTAGATTAACTTGTCATACCTATTCTGCCAAACCCCCATTAATCGACAACATATCCAGGCAAACCCATATGTATCATGCATGTACTTTTATCGCGCATTGGTTTGACGTTTTCTAAATTATTATACATTTGTGATTTCAGGCATTTTACAAAGCTAGCTGTAGATGCAGTTCTGCGACTCAAAGGTTCCGGAAACCTGAAAGCTATACAGATTATCAAGATATCTGGTGGTCTCTTAGAAGAATCATTCTTGGATGAAGGTTTCCTTCTGAACAAAAAGGTACTTCATTTGGAACTTCTTTGATTTTCTTTAAAGCGTAATTATTATTTCCAGACGCACTGCTCAGAAGTATTGTAAATATCTACTGGTTATAAACAATTATATTCAGTATATTGAAAACAATGTGTATGATTTTGTTGCTAATGATAGTGATTCTGTTTTTCAATCTAACTAACTAAAATGGTGTTAAACTATATCGTTTTTATGTGATTATGATAAAATCCGAATTGGAGGGACACTTATGAACGACAACACTAAAATTAAATGTTATATCAAAATGAGCCTTGTTTTTTTAAAAAATAAGTCGTCACTTTATTTCGTGCCAACTAATTCCACCTATAATAGAAAAACCCTTAGTAAAGATATATAATATGAAGATATATAAGGATAAGACTAAAACTCGTTTGATTTTAGATATAGCTTTGTAAGGAGTTATACAAATTTTAATTTTACTGTAAATAGGATAAGACTTTCTTCATTTAATTAAAGAATTGTAAGAAATGTTAACTTGTTTGCATGATTAACAAAATATCGACCAATCTCAATTATTGTCTTATATTTATTATTTTATTTTATCTTTTTGCTTACTAGTTGTATGATTGAAAATCAATCTTTAAAATATTTCAAAAACTAAAAACAGCCCCTCAGATCAGATCTAACTGAAACAGAAGGAATAAATTTGGATGCTGGTTGGAGTCAGTTGGTAGTTGTGGGTTCAAGTCCCACTAGCAGCTGAGTTTTGATCTCCACAAATTTTCTCGTATGGTCCACCTACTAGCATAATGTTAATGCAATGAACCATAAAAGACCCAATACATTTAGTTAAAATTAGAATTTGACCTGTGATTGCCTTTATCTAGTTGGCAATAAAATTAAAGTGAATAATTTCAATTTCAGGTCGGTGTTCACCAACCCAAACGGCTCGAAAATGCCAACATCCTCATCGCCAACACTCCCATGGACACAGATAAGATCAAAGTGTTCGGTTCCACAATCAAAGTAGACTCAATGGCCAAAATTGCAGAACTGGAGGTAGCCGAAAAAGAAAAGATGAAGGACAAAGTTAACAAGATCTTGGGTCACAAGTGCAATGTTTTCATTAACAGGTAAAGTGACTATTAAACATATAATTGTTATGTTTATTGATACTGAAACGAAATTGAAACTTGCTATGCTTGAGGACAAACCTTTTTAATCCAGCACGTATGGCACATGTGCAAACATTTTGTTACACAACAAATATTGTTGTTGACCTAGGAGCAAACCCCAACCAAATGTATAAAATAATATCACTGATATATTTTATGATTACACCAGTTTCCAAATTGTTTACTCTCTTCTGTCTTGGATCTTCAGTGTGCTCCTGAGTCGCCCTGCCGCCAGAAACATGTAAATAGTGAACAGTAGCAATTCTTCTCTTTTTATGTAAAGTATATTATAAATGTATAATATAAAAAAAATGTTTGTGCCAAGTTTTGTTTTAAGCCGACTTGATGGAGCCACACAACAGTTCGTAGAAACTAACTTCATATGTTTGTCAATGGTCAACTTTAATAGCACTTTGTTTCTGCAGGCAATTGATCTATAACTACCCAGAACAGCTGTTCGCTGATGCCGGGGTGATGGCCATCGAGCACGCAGATTTCGACGGCATCGAGCGGCTCGCGCTCGTCACTGGCGGAGAGATCGTCTCCACCTTTGACTCGCCCGATAAGGTCAAGCTGGGGCACTGCAAGCTCATTGAACAGGTACATACACTTTGATTTTTTGTTTAATAAACATGGGCTACATTAATATGCAAATTATTATTACCTTACATTGCAATAACTAAATGTTACATAGTAAAATATTCTACTAATATTATAAATGCGAAAGTTTGTGTGTATGTTTGTTACTTCTTCACGCTCAAACGGCTACACCGATTTCGATGAAATTTGGTATGGAAATAGTTTTAACCCTGGAATAACATAGGCTACTTTTATCCCGGAAAAAGTTAGTTCCCTTGGGATAATTGAGTTGGCGGGAAAACCGTAAACCACGCGAGTGAAACCGCGGGGCGCTACTTGTATAAAATAAATTTAATTACAACTCTTCTTCTTCTTGTTCTTAGCCCACACTACGTAGGGTCGGTACAACATATTTTCTCTTCTATCGTTCTATCTCAGTGCTTACACTATTTATAAACATCATTTTTGACACAGTCCATCCATGCCTTCTTTGGCCTTTTTCTATATCTGTTTCCATCCATGTTCACATTGTTAAGTACTCTTTTCGTGATATGTTCTTCATCCCTCCTCATGACATGCCCATACCAAGCCATCTGTTCCCTTTCAACTTATCATTCACTGGTGCTACTTTCAAGCTTCCTCTGAGATACTCACTCCTTATTTTATCCATTCTAATTGCACCGCACATCCATCTCAACATTCGCAACTCTGCCTCTTCTGCTACTACTGTGATGTCAAAATTTAGACAATAAATAAATTAATTCATTAAAGATATATTCTAAGAAGTTATGACACTATTCAATTAACTTAAATAATATGGTTAGTATAGTTATAACGTGCTTGTTTATAGTACATTTTAATAGCTGGTTTATGTTATATTTTCGAAGAGATGATGACTTTGTAAGTGTCGACTGCAAATCTGCTGGTTGGGTACTTTCCAGTACCCGCCTGGCTCGCTACAACCTTCGAGCATGAAAAACTCATCTTGGTGTGTTCAAGCCTCTGTCTTCTAGAGCGAGTCAATACTCTTGTGTATTTGTAAATTTTTACTGACAGTCAATGTGTTAAATGTAAGATCAATTTACAGTTCTTTGTGGACACTAATACTAATTTATTATAATTTTACCAGATTTTGATCGGAGAGGAGTGCCTGATCCGTTTCTCTGGTGTGGAGCTAGGATCAGCGTGCACGGTTGTGATCCGAGGTGCTACACAACAAGTCATCGACGAAGCGGAGCGCTCACTCCACGACGCTCTCTGTGTTCTTGCTGCGACAGTCAAAGAGCCCAAAGTGGTGTACGGAGGAGGTTAGTATGCTTGTATGTAACCTATTTCAAAGAGATGGCAGCCAAAAACAAAAAATAATAGCTTCAGATGTCGCTTTGCGGATATCCATACCAAATTTATACTATGCACACATATTCTAGAATACTGCTTATGCCCATATAATGCTTATTTTCGTTTATGATACAGAGAGCACAATTCTCCTCCTGCAAAAAATGCATGCAGAATTATATTATCACTAGCTGCGACCCTCGGTTTTACCCGTGTTGTGATGATCGATGACGATGATGAAAAGTAGCCTCTTTGTTATTCATCGAAATTGGTGTAGCCGATTGAGCGTGAAGAAGTAACAAACATACACACAAACTTTCGCCTTTATAATATTAGTAGGAAGATGAAATCACTTCCCAAGAATTTGAAGTTACGTTACAATGTAGGTATTGTTTATTGATCCTGGCAAATAAAGTTTGCAACATGCACTATTTATTGACGGGTAATGTCACTACAATAACAGAATTATAACTTGTACTACTTCTTATAAATATGACATGAGACAAAATTAATTCAAATTGTATATATATTAAAATCGCAACTCTAGTTATACAATATTTAACACATAGCAACAAATCCGCTAAGTGCTCAAATTCTAATGTTCCTCCCGAATACAACCCCTGCACAGCGAGCTGTTCTTTAGCCACAGTATTGTGCAGTTGATAGTTACAGTGACCTATTTAATGTCATAATCAAGGTTAAATCTTGCATAAAATAACAAAAAAAAAATCTTATGTTGGCTTGTTGTAGAGAGGCTTCCAGTAATTTCAGATGGCGTTGGGAAAGTTTCATATTGTCCTTAGGGCAAACAAAAACTGTTATTTAATCTTATCTTTTTTGTATTCGTTTGTATGATAATACTTTGTATTTTTGCAATGATTTTTTTGAATAAATAGTAGTATTTTGTTTTAATGACACAAGAAATTGTCATGTTTCAAGGTGCGAGTGAAATGCTGATGGCGGAGGCTGTATCCCGCGCCGCGGCGCGCACCGCCGGTAAAGAAGCCGCCGCGACCGAAGCGTTCGCCATCGCCTTGCGCAGGCTTCCCTCCGCCGTGGCAGACAATGCTGGCTACGACAGCGCAGACCTGATCGCCAGACTGAGAGCGCATCACGCGCAAGGAGAGAACACTATGGGCCTCGGTGAGCCTTTTCGAAACTAATTCCGACCGAATCGTGAGCCGTTATCGATTACGCCGGTAACTCCAACATAGAATCAGACAACAAAGCCACTTCTAAAAGCGGCTGAAATATCAGTTCCCCCAAATCGATGTAGCTTACATCAAGGTATCTGGTCTACTAATTCCATGTGTGAATGTTAATAAATAAAAAAAAAAAAATATTTCATGTTCAGAATCAGTCCATAGCGAGGCCGAGCCGATTCCAACAAGACCACGTCAAAAATTCGTAATTGGCTAAGTTCATAGCGACATGAATTTATGTTGAATCTATTCTCGCCCTGTGCCGATTAAATAGGGCAATAGACATTTTATGTGCTAACACAATATGGAAAATGAGGCGCTGTGTCTCAATCATGACTGATCATTAATCATGATCCAATATGGACAAATTAAAAATAGTAGAAACTACCAAAGCTGTCTAAATCGGTCATTGTGAGTCGATCATATTCCCATATTGAATATTAGTAGCCAGTAGACTGAGGCCCCATTTAGTGTGATGGTGATAAAAGAAAAATAAATCCTTTGACGCATTTTATTGTCCTTTAGACTAAGGTTAGGCTGACAGAAGAAATTGCTACAGTAAATTAGCACAAGCACATCAATAAATCAGCAATCAATTGCATTAGCCTACTGCTAATGCAATTGAAGAGTCTGTATTATTATAATGTCTAGATTTACCATTGCGGTTTGCAATTGTTGACAGTAAAGATCTGCAGCAATCGACTAGATCTTATGAAATGTGGATTACAGCATCACTGGTCCACCAGATGATCAGCCTGCCGTTTTCCGATTGGGAACTAGATTTTATGTTCATAAGACGAACAGAATTGACTATTATACTGTATAACAGACAGTTTCAAAGGAACTATGGAATGTCTTCGACACTCCCCAGACAAAAGAGTTAAAAGAGAAGAAAATACTTTTCATTTATTTTAATTTTATTTATTACATAGTTTAAAAACTGAGGACTGGAATTACTTATAATATATAAGAAGTGCTGTGCAATTAATTTGATGAATTTGAAGGCCAGATCGAGAGCTGGCCATGAGCCTCTCATGGCTCTCCTCTCGGTCAAACTCGGTCAATACATTGAAGTTTGTCATCATTATATTTTGATATCTAAATGTTCACGAATAGACCTGATAGTATAATTGAAACCTGAATTCGATCCGCAAAAGTTTAAAACAATTATATTTATGTGGATGAGCTTTTAGGCGATTGCAGCTAGTATAGTACAGTAGTAAAACCCTGACGACGTTATAACATAGTACAGTGGTAAATCATTGAAAAGTTCTTCAGAAAACTACCCGTTGTGCTTTATAAATTATTTTTCAACACACTTGATTGTAAAGTAAGCTTTATTACATCGCTTTTAGGGTTATAAACCGAGCTATAACACACACGTGCGTAACAAAAGTTAAATAAAGTTAAATTAGTACCTTACTGCAAGTTACATATATGGTGAAGAGATCGCTTTCAGCGATAAGTCCGCCCTGTCAGTACAAATTGTTAAATTTAAGATGTATTACATATTTGTATACTTTCGTAGTGTGAACGATACAGTGTATTAATATTGTATTGTATATATGCGTAAACAGAGCATTCCCAATTTAATTATTAAACGATATAAGCGATATCATGTCTGTTTTTTCCTCGCAAATATGTTGGACAACTTCGTATAAAACTAGTGAATTGGGGTCATTACACACTCGCTGAATAACGCCCTCGCCTGCGGCTCCCCTTTTAACCCACAGCCTTGTGCGTAATGACCGACTTAGCTCACCTGTATCATAATATAGTAAAACTAGATCGTTCATTTCTTCACAGATATGCAACACGGCCGTGTAGGTGACATGAAGAAACTGGGTATCACCGAGTCGTACGTTGTGAAGCGTCAGGTGCTGCTGTCGGCCTCCGAGGCGGCCGAGATGATACTCCGCGTCGACAATATCTTGAAGTCGGCCCCACGCCGTCGCGGCCGTGACAATCGCCCTTGCTAATTACATATACAATTGTACAATCATATTATCGACACTTTTCCACCGCCTAAAACTGAATGCAGTTTGTCGACCAATCGCTGGTTCTTTTCTTTGGTGACTCGTAATTGTGCAATCAGTCAGCGGTAAAAGACGCTGCGGTTTTATGGAATTGTTTCGTGGTTATGTTTTGTATCAAAATATCTTCACATATTAGAGTGCTAAAGCGATATAACCAACCAATAATAATAGTATGTATATTTCTTAAATTTGATTTATGTGTATTGCTCTAAAAAAATCAAATATTAACTTTCCGAATCGCATGCGTATCGATACAAAATGCCTTATGACAATACAGATTATACCAGTGACTTTTTAGTCTATGTTTGGAGGTACGTATATCGGCTTTTCTCTACTGTGTGTTCTAATTCATTATTATTGGCCGTTATAACGATAAATATTTTGTATCAATCACTACTTACGAAACTTATTGCATTTACTGGATTGTTATAGCTTTATCACTCATTAATATGGACTTGAATGCTTTACTTTTACAATTAAAACCGGTACAGCTTTTTGCCTGTTACATTTTGGTGCAAATGATTTGTTTTACTCACAAAAAGGTTTTATTTCTGTTCGAGTCCAACCCAAGCTGGGCTGGACTGGAGCCAATACATTTAACTCAGTATATTCAAAAACTGATTATATTGATACCTTATAACTCTGTTCAGTGGCTCGAGCAAGCACGAATCACTATCGTAACGCACTCGTACCGTAAATAATTGAACTCTACTAAGCTCAATTCTCTAGTACCACTGTGGTACAGATAATTGATAGTTTGTACGTGCATAAGGTGCCTTATTCAATTGTTTGCGCTACAGTCACGGATTATGGTACTGTATCTATATTGTCTTTAGCTTGTGTTATTATTTGCAACGTGATATTTTTAGGTCTTTTGAGGGTACACAACCCCAAATTGAGGTTGTGTACCCTCATATCCCGCATTTCTTTTGTTTTGCAATTCGTAATAAGAATGTTTTAATTTTTTTTACGTAAAAGAAAATAATAAGTATTGTTTGTTCATACGGTCATATATATAGTTTTTCCTCTAGAATGCTAGAAGAGTTACACATAAGGTTGCATTACGCATAGCTTTAGTTTTATCGGTCTTCGATGCCTTAACGGATGTATTAACAATTTAATATTTAATTGAATAAATAATAAACATAATCGTCGTTTTTATTTTAACCCTTAAAATATCACAATTTTTATAAAAACGCATTACTTTGAGATAAATAATATTAAAATTGTGTTAAATTTAAAACACAATATTTAGTGAATTCTGCATTAAAATATTTATCAAATGCAATGTACCCACGGCCACGCCCACTTCACCATAGATCAGATAGAATACATATTACTATGTACACCTCACCGCAGAAAGGCAAGGAGGAAGTAGGCTGTGATCGCAAATCCATCAGCCAAGCCATATTGTCTAGTTTGACAGCGGTTATGCGACGTTAAAGAACTTTATTCGGCATTGTTTGCTTTGCCCAATATTTGATTGAAAATGTATGGACCTGTTTGAGCATATTTTGATGGGACTGTTTGAACTGTTTGGGTATGCCAAACAGTTCAAACAGTCCCATCAAAATATGCTCAAACAGGTCCATACATTTTTAGATTCATTCAAACTTTGGTCCGCCGAAGTGATATAATTATGCCTATTATGCAATCCACCTTTATATCTATACAGTGCATAGGTAACTACTCTGTTAAAATATTGATGAGGCGGTACTTTGGAAACCATTGAATATCTGTCAACCAACATTTGGCAAAAGGAGTCGACGAACGCAGCCTAGTGAAATATAAATACATTGCAAGATTGCAACTCAACGGGAACCTTTTCGATTAACTTATCTATGTTTTCGATCCTATGGAGGAAGGTCGCCGGTAGAGGCAAACAGCATCAGTCCGTTAGAAAAAAAAGACGTGTGGCACTCGGGGACTGCCGCGGTAGCATTTTTTATCAACTTATGCAATTAATATATTAATAACTTATGCAGTAACGCCGATACAACCAATGCCACCTAGAGGCGAGTTGCTGAACTAAACAGACAAGCGTGATATTTAAAAAAGTAATTAAAAGTTCTGCTGTTCATCGATAGATGGCAAAACTAAAATGTATCACCGCTGTGCTGGTCGGAGTGTTAGGTTATTTTCGGTACGGAATTTCTGGATTCGGTCTCCACGCCCAAGAGACCTTCGAGCATCGAATCTGATCTTTTTAAGGCCCACCCTTAGGGAATCTCCGATGAGACCTTCGAGCATCGTGCCGAGGTCTTCCATCGATTCTGTCATGACCACTATACAATCGGCAAACCGAAGGTGAATGATGTTCAAATTCAAATAGTTTATTCATCAAAATTTTATATTAAATGTAATCCTAAGTATGTCTTGCAAAGTTTAGTAATTGAGGAGAGATAACGTATCCCTGTCTCACGCCTCTTTGCAATGGAATCGCCTTCATGAGCAATGCGTTTAGTATATGTAATCGATACTCTGGTACTTATGACAGCAGATGTCTGTCGAGATTATGCCTAAGGAGTGCTTTGAAGCAAATTATAAAATTTGAGTATTATTAGCCTGAAAAACCTGCTTGGAAATGATCGCCAAGATCTAGAACCCATACTATGTTATTATAATATTAATTTCATTCCGATGTAATTAATCTTTACCGAAAGTTGGAACTTATAATTCGGAGTGGTAGCCGCCAGATGAATGACCGAGCATTGGGCCATTCTAGCTGAAAAATGAACACGTCAAGAAAAACTGGGTAGGTACTCTTGACAGGATGTATCTATTTATCCTACCGCGCATTAGCATAGATCTAAGTCAAAGTAACAATTAATTTATGATGCAATGCCTAGTACCTAGGCACGCACTTATGAACGTCAACAAAGTAAAACATTTAAACTAATGGCATGTTTCAAAATAAATAGAACCAAAGGGAGAAGAACCAGTAAAAAACTCGGGACCATTATTTTAGAATAGGTTTCACAATGCGACTCTATGGCATAGACGTATCTAGTACAAGTACTTACCTAGCTTACGAAAACGTATGGCATAGAGTCTATGCTTTAAATTTTCGTAAGCTGCTTGGGTATGGGCTTGATATTACCTACCTACTTAATGCAAAGCAGAGGAATTTAATTATTTATTTAGGGTTTTGATGATTTTATAAGATAAAGCTAGTTTTTTCTGGATGCACAATAGACAATAATAATGTCAATAACTACGAAGTGTGGTGAGAGAGCTCACGCCATCTTCCGCAACGCACGGTAACCCGAACCGAACGACGAATATGTGGCTCGCGTCTTGAATGATTATATAAATATAATAAGGAATTAACACATCAAATGTAAATTACTCTAGTTTATTACACATACACACTCACACACATATCCGTATATGTGTGCACCTAACATAAAATATGCACTCACAGACCTTTGTACAAACTGTGATTTTTAGCTATATATCTCTTAATATTTTCACATACGAGAAACATTGAAATAAAAAGCAATATGTATCAGAGTTCTTGTTGAACTTTAAATAAACTTTCTTCTTAAATTTAATATAGATAGGTAGATATAGATTGTAATAATAGTAATTACTACACACATATAATTTCTACCGCAATGCAATTACCTACAATGCATTCGAGATGCAATTATTGTTTGGGAATATTAAATTTAGATATATTTGATTTGAATTACCATTGTATTGCTTCTGAATTGTTTGTCTTAATGAATAAGATAATTAGCACCCAGAAAAGCGCTGAAAAATGGCGAACCTCACGGCGCATTTGGCAAAAACGTGACGACGCACTTGTAGGAAAAATAATCTGATGAATATATTGTACCTACTGAATTGGGCAAAATATCTCCAATCAACTCATATGTTTATTAAATAATAACAACTGTATGAATACATGACAACAAAGTTACGTAATTTTCTTTTTAATTACTTTGCCATAGCATCAGTGTAAAATTGGCAACCAAACTAAGTTTTCCCCTGATGTGAATATCAGAAAGAGAAAAGATAACACTTATACTATAATGCTCATAAAAATATGTCGTTCATTATTATTTCAAGCAGAACAAGGTTGCACAGGGTATCATAAAAGCAAAGAAAGCTGAAAGTTTAAAACTTTAGATACACGGTTACTATATAAAATGTTCCAACATGTGTTCAGTGCGGGTCGGAAGATATAAACTTTGTTACTGCAAAAACGAAATTCTTTTTCGCAAATTGTCCGCTATCTCTGAAGGTCTGTAATAGAATTGTGCCTTTATTATTTGATTTACCTTCGCCTTCAATTTTATGTTGGTGCAATAGTGTTATCTACTTGTACCTGTACCCGAACCTATGTTTAATGTTACTTATAGCATTAGGCTACATCTGTTTGACTACTTATAAGTGAGTACTATATATTCTGTCTAGCACGTGCATAGATTCGTGGTATACGTGTGTACTGGGCACTTAGAAAATGATGCGAAAAAAGATTTTCAGGCCCCTTATTCAAATCATACGCTCTCAAGCATACTCTAGGAGCTAATAAAAGTATGTTGAAAGTCCTACATGTCTAATAAACTTTTAAAACTACCACTTATGAGAACAGTTTATGTAGGTTAACTCTAATTGAACCACATTTTATTTAATTTGCTTATTAATGCTGCTTTATTAATGAAAAAATATATTCGTGCGACCACGAACTCCACGAACGTACTTTTCATTTGTCTAATATTCTCGCGATAACGACAAATGCGTTTAGACTGTGTCTTACCTACACCAGAAGAAAGGAAATGGTACATGATATTGGCGATTTTTATGCCTTCCCGTCGTCCCACGGGAACTCTCGGGATAAAAAGCAGCATAAATGTTATGCCAGGGTATAAGCTATATTCATTCCTAATTTCATGCACAACTGCTTTCAGCCGTTGTTGTATGTTGTTGACAAACTGACAAATGACAAACAAGCTTTCGCCTGATTTTAAATATCACGTATGTGATATTTAAAATCTGTAGTATATATATATACAGTCGTGGTCAACTAATTAGGGACATTCAAGATAGTGAAGGGCTATAACCGGTTATGTACATATAAATATAAAACCCTATTGATTTCTCAGCACCTATTAATTGCATAATGTGGTCCGATTATTATGCTATAAATGGCTGTAAATAAAAGATTAAATAAATAGAAAAAGTATTTGATATCAAAGATTAAACATGTATTAAATATTAAGGTACAATTCTGTAGTGGACATTTAATTAAGGACAGTAAAGTATAATGAAAAATACAGTTAAACAAAACTTATAATTTGCAGTGTTATAATATCTTTAACAGCTCTATTTTATTACGTGTAAAATCAGTACCCAGTAGCAAAACCTTTGTTAGTAATTACCGCTTGACACCGATGTGGCATAGACACTACCAGTTTCTGACATGTTTTGACAGGAATGTTTACCCATGCCTCACAAAAAGCTTCATGAAGTTCATCCAAATTTGTATTACGATAAGTGGCAACTTTTTTCTTGATTTCGTGCCAAAGGTGCTCAATTGGGTTGAGGTCCGGGCTATTTGCTGGCCAATCTAGCACCGATACAGACTGACTGGTAAGAAACGACTTGACTGAATGGGCGGTATGTTTCGGGTCGTTATCCTGCTGAAACGTCCATATAATAGGGAGATGCTCCTCAGCATAGGGAAGCATAGTTTCTTCCAATATTGCCTTGTATTGATGTTGGTCTAAGTTACCCTGAACTTTCCTCACAGGTCCCACTCCACGTCCAGAAAATGAACCCCACATGTTAATGTTTCCACCGCCATGTTTCACCTGTTCTTTTGTGAATCTTGGATTCATTTCCACTTTTACAGGACGCCGTACGTAATATTGCCTTCCATCTGAAGAAATCAAATTAACCTTGGTCTCATCAGAGAAAAGTACATGTTGCCATTGGGCGTAGGTCCAATGTCCATATTTACGTGCAAACGCCAAACGAGCATTTCTATGTTCTTTCTTCAACAACGGTACTTTGCGAGCCACTCTTCCGAACAACCCTGCTTCTACCAAACGTCGTCGAACGGTCCTCGCAGATACACCGGCTCTTTCGTTTGCGCCAAACACTTCGTGTTTCATTAAAATAGAGCCTAGAAACGGATCTTTCTTAGCTAACCTGGTTATCATTCTATCTTCTTGCGGAGTCGTTTTTCTCGATCTTTTTGTTCTGGACACATTTAAAGCTGTGTTATAGCGCTTGAAATGTTGCACTGCATTGCATACCATAGTTTTTGAACAATTTAAATTTAATTTCCAATTTTGAAATTAGAACGCAATACCTCAGTGTCCCTAATTAAATGGCCAGCCAGCATTCTTTGAACAAATAGCACTATGATAATTTATCAGCTATACTGTAAAGAGGTTTAATATTTAAGAAGTTGTTATTGTTTGTATAATCGCGCACATAAATGACTAATTACACTTACATGTAAAAGATATGGAATATTGTTAAGGCTCGTTGGAAAATAAAAAAAATATTCACAATTTGGCTTAACTAGAGATTGTCCCTAATTAGTTGACCACGACTGTATATATATATATATATATATATATATATACTACATTCACACAAGGTCTTCAGGTCCCAAACTAGGCAGAGCCTGTACTATGGTAACCTGATGACTGATATATATACTTATATACATATACACACCCAGACACAGGTCAAACAAACGTGTTCATACACACAAATGTTTGAACTGTCCGGTCCCGGGTTCGATAACCCGGGACCAGCGGCTCAGAAGGCAGAGTGCTACCAACTGCGCCAACCAGCCAGTCCTAATCTGATGAAACCTATTAATGTGATATTTTAAATCAATACGCATCGGCGTCGCATTTATGCCGCCTCCTCGGCCTGTAAACACCCGCGACCCTCGTAATGCCATCGGCACCTCTCAAACCCTTAGCTATGTCAGATAGGTGGTACCTATCTATAATCAGTTCCGTAGGCTCAAATAGATAACCTACCAAAAATAATTTGACCGCATACCTACAAATAGTTTCTAAACATGCGATTGGAGTAGTTTATGGAAATGGCAATTCAAATATTGCTATAATTATGGGCCATTTCGTTTCCACCGCTGCTAATAAAGCTCACGTATCCGCGGCTTTTCAAGAAAAAGGTTTGTTTCACCGAGTTACTGGCTATTTTAATAAGTTTCGGAAAAATAAACATTCCACTAATTAATTAGAAACTACGTACTTAACCTAAAATATTTCTTTACTGAGGTACTTTACTAGAGTTAACTACCTAATACGTTCACTCTGATTGGTATGATTTTATCACCTCTTGAAAATTGCATTTTTTTTGTTAGTTTAAGTAGCGTACAAGAATCATTTCGAGAATTCGGCTGATTCGCGCGGAACCTGTTAAAAATTGTTTCTCCGGTGTTTTCTGAAGTTTCATTCTTGCGTTATAGTTAATTAATTAGCGGTTCCCCGGCTTCGCAATGGTAATAAAATTAAAAATTATAAGGATCCCTATTTTTTTTTAAAATATGTTATTATTATAAACTATGTCACCCGGGGATAGAGTAGCTTCCCAACAGTAAAATAATTTTTCAAATTTGGATCAGTAGTTTCGGAGCCTAAGCGATGGAAAGAATATTTTGTAATCTACGAACCGAGTAGGATTCACGAGGTAAGTAAATAGATTAATTTAATTATTTATTTTTATTGATTAATACTTTTTTTGTAGACTAGTAGCGCCTGGATAAGCCGCCTAAGCAAGCGAAGGGTTTTAGGATTATAAAGTGAACTAAACTCTGAGCGTTGCGAAATACAACAATCAATCATTATAATTTAAATTAAAATACAACAGTTTTCTCCCCACTAGTACTGACTAGCGAGGAGCTTGCAAGGCGCGCGGCGGGAAGGATTCTTTCACAGGATTCTTTCAAGTACTCTCTGATTGGTCAGCGGGATGACATTAGCTTTGTCGGGCCGTACTGGAATTTTAATTTTTTTTAACTTAAATGTGAGTTAAATGGATCTTTTCTGGCAGATATCGACGAGTAAAGCTGGCAAATGTGGTGAAAATGTGGTAACCTGCAAAATTAACACACATGAAATAATTGGGTCTATTTTTCTAATGTTTCACGGGAAAGTTCGTTTTTCAGCGTTCGGATTTGTATCAATTGTTATTTGCACTTTTTTTAGAGGTACCTATAAGCTTTCGTTTGACCGCTGTAAAGCGGGCTGGACGCTTTCAACCGAGAGACATTAAGAGATTAGCGTTGCTGTACTTAAAGTAAATTATTACAATAATTGTCGCTAGTCTGTAAGATAGACACTAGGTATAATCGACATAAAATATTAACGACTAAAAGCTTCACAGCTCCAGCGCTTATCCCTACGTGAAGTGCTCAAACGGCCCCAGTGTAAAATTTTGATGTTCTACAAAGTTCCGAAGTTAGCAACGGGGGTATAGGTGTACAAATTATATACGATTTTGACGGTCGCCGTGGCGCAGTGGTTAGTGTTAGTGACATGACTTTTGTGTCTGTGACCCTGGGTCCGAATCCCGGCAGGGGCAAACATTTGTGTGATGAGTGTACATGTTTGTCCCAGGCCTTGGGTGTTTGTGTGCTGTGATTGTGTGTGTCCATGCCTCCCGCTACACAGGGAATCCTAGTGCGGGGGTCTGAGTGTGATAATAGTAAAAAAACAAACAAACATATATACAGCTATGATAATATAAGCTGTCAGACGAATCGGTACGAAAGGTTCGCGAAACTGACGGCTCGTCCATTTTTAACCCGTGTCCCTGTGTTATGTCGTCTGTGTTGCCATATGAATGTTTTCCCCACTGTTTTCCCGAGTCACCAGTAGGCGAAGCAGGTAATACTGCAGCAGTCGTAGAGTATATATATCCGTATCTGTGGCACTGAATAAATAATTTTATAAATATCAGCGCAGTAGATTTATCTGGTTGGTTCGCATGGTATCAAGACTACGTTATTATTTTTATGTGATATTACATGTACATGTTAAATAATATGCTTCTAATAGAATAGCCATAATCAGGGTCAGATTTGAAGGTAAAATGGTTTACCTACCTGGCCACACCGTTCGCCGTGGATACGACAATTTGGATAAATGGTACATCCGCCGACGTCTGCCTAAATTATTCAGGCTCGCCTTCTGCCCTCCACTCTTCACGTGACAAGGAGAGGATTGCTCAATAAAGTGGAATATTTAGGGAGTAATCACGTACAATACACTAGGATAAAGTGCCTCACTGAGACTTCCGCGCTGTCTCTTATCTGAGAATACATTTGTCTATTTAGGTTATTCGCGCCGTTATTCAAAAAATAATTTTGCAGCTGTGTTTCCGCCCGGCCTATAGTTCTTTTATTTTTTTGTTTTTTATAGAATTTTAGGGCACTCGGGGGATAAAATCTAGGGGTAGGGCTTTATAGATAACATTTAGGAACGCTTATGCGGATAAGCAAGAAACCGGTATCACAAAACAGATGTTTTGTGCCGGTATCGAGTGTGCTGATTAGACGCAAATGTTATTTGTTAGATTATTAACACAGGCGAATTATATTTAATTTATATAAATTAATCTCTGTGAAATAACTCTAGAAATTTGAAGAATTTCGATTTGTAAATGAAAACCACGGGCCTGAACTAAGTAGAGTAAGTACCTATTGGTCCCTATGTCTTCCTGCAAGAACTTTCGAAACGATCTGACAAATATATTATTATTATAAAAATAGTAGTTTAAGAGTATGGGGAGACATTTACAGTAAAGTTTATAGACCGGGACACCATTGCTGGTTATTTTACCTCACGAGACACTCATTGCAATGAGACAGACAAAAAGCAATGTTTACAAAGTTACAAATTTGGCAGAGAAGGTGGAACTCTGGAACACGTTATTCGCGGAACATAATTATATCTCGCATAGAATTCATTTGAAGCATATCTCAGATCACAAAAATGTGTTAGTTATATAGCAATAATGTTTCTGCTGTTTCTATAATGTGCCAGAAAGTTGCTTCTCTCTGGCGTTGTTTATAGGTACCTGGATGCGCGGTGGTATGTTTTTAATTTATTTTGTATAATTCAATGATATTATATTAATGATGGAAGGGTTCTCGAATGGAGACTACGGACTGGCAAGCGCAGCATAGGACGGCCACTTGCATGGTGGACAGACGACCTGACTAAGATCGCAGGAAAAGGCTGGATGCGGGCCGCTTCCAACTGGTCCTTGTGAATATCAATGGGGGAGGCATGTGTCCAGCACCGGAGTTATATGTCCAGTACTGGAGGTCCTATGACTAAGAGATAATTAAAAAAGAAGATACGGTACGCTCTAAGATAACATAACTAAAAACTGGACTAAATACAACAGCAGGCCAACACGCACCCACTTGTTAGTTTTACGCAAGTTATTTGTGAATTTTGTGAAAGTAAAAGAAAAAGCATTATTTCGGAAATATTGCATAAAAGCAATACGTGCTACATAACGGCCACGCCAGTTTGATTAGGTACGATAAAGAATATTAGGCGCGTGAACCTAATTTATTATATAAAAAAATACACTATATAGATTTACCGTTTGACTACTATCTCACTTGATAGTCAGTGACGATGTGGTCGAAGATGTTATCAAGCAAGACCTAGAATGCTTACTGGCTCTCAAGAACTGCTACCTGAACACACTACTACCCTAATCTAGATATTAGACTTTATATCGCTTCAGGCTATACCAACTATCGTACAGAACAAACAAACTCTGAAAATAGTTACAGCACTTGGCCGTTCAATAGTATATCATAAATGACACTGAAAAACATGCATCAGACCGAGCCACGCATACTAATGACGAATTATGCAGTTGCTGCTGGCAAAAAATAATGGGATATGAAATATGGCGTCAGTCAGACGGATATACGAATATACGTATAATAAATTATGTACATTAATATTACTGCGGTGTATTTATTTTTTAAGATAAATGTAGGCAGGAGAAATGGTAATAGTTTGAACATTTCTGTTGCCGGTTAATTAATCCACTACAGTTCAAGTAGGTAATGTATGGAAGTTTGATGTTTTGACATGCGTATGAAATGCAGCATCAGGATTGCATCACCTATGGCGGGAAACTTTAATGTAGTAGATTTATGTATTGTTTTATTTTCCATAAATATCGGCATACCCTTACTTCAACATAATCGGTTCAAAATGACATAACGATTGATAAACGATTTATTACAACACCAACATAGGAACTTATTCCTAGACACATTATGAATGTATGAAACACGGCAATTACTCACGTAATAAGTCAGAGGGTTCCGACTATAGTTTCAACCAGATTCGGTGGTCTTTTTTTTTCAAGGAGAATACGGGGCGCTCGCGGACGAGGTCGCGGTTCGCCTACTACTTACTAGACAATTTTAAATACATATAATGAGAAACAATGGGTGCTTTTATCGCTCATAGCGATCTCTTCCGAACAACCTTTTTTGCATAGAGAATGAAATGTTACAATCAGGCGTCATTCAATCACATTTAAAACATAAGAATACTTTTATAATCACACTCATACCCCCGCACTAGGATTCCCTGTGTCGCGGGAGTATGGATACACACAGTCACAGCACACAAACACCCAATACCCGGGGCAAACATCTACACTCATTGCACACATTTTTGCCCCTGCCGGGATTCGAACCCAGGGTCCCGGAGACACAGAAGTCATGTCACTGACACTAACCACTGTACCACGGCGACCATCAATTTATGCATATCATTACCAAACAATGATAAATACCCAAATCATATACCTAGAAGTATAAATCAGAAATCAGAATGTATATTATTAACCTTATAACTGTGGTCGTTTCTACGAGGCATTTCAAAATACAAAGAAATGCAATTATTATAAAATGTTATAATGTCAAATCCTAAATCTAATTTTATCCAAAAGAAGGAGTCGGTTATATTCATTGTCAGAAACTCATTGTGGGTGTAAAAGGACTGTGGCTTAAAAATATAACGAAAGACAATATATCTGTTACACATTATAGACACAATTGTGATTACAACAATCAATAAAATAATACATAATAATGGTGCATCGTATAGGTAGGTACATCGATTCCAGAAAGCCTATCCAAATTAAAGTTTGTTCCGTAAATCTTCCCGCAGCCACCTAATTACCAGACTATTGTGATAAGTCGGAGTTACAAGTTTTGCAGAATGGTTTCCCCGCCTCTCGTTTATCTTTCTTAAACACTGGAATTGGCCGGGGATTCCGGGGATAATTACGTTGCCTATTTAGGTGGTAAATAAGGTAGCACCTTATTTTTCTTTCGGTTTCTGCTCATCTATATTAAAGAGGAGGGGTAAGGTTAACCGCTGGGCGGAGGTGTGTTGGGTGCTTTTTGCAGGCGAAAGGTGTTTGTCTGTTACTTTATTTTTTGTTGAATTCTTTTATTATAGAGATCATTGTTTCATATTTTGTTCCCACTAAAAATGTGAACATTATGTCAAAAATAGAAATTAAAACTTTACAGATCCTTATGCCAAAATCTGTAGGTGTTTATGTTTGTAAGATATTTTATTTTATCGTACGTAATCTCTAAAAAATACATAGGTGTTGTATCGATACCTATCAAATTGAACATAAAATAAAATGATATAACAAATAGAAAAGCCTTTTATTTCTTGCTTATTCATAGTACAATTTCAGTGTCAATAATAATTTGCATGCAGAATTATTCACAAATTCAAATTTATTTTACTAATTTTAGTGCATTTAAAAAAGGAAAACAATAAGAAATAATATGGTTAGGCCTTATTTATTTAAATGTTTAGTAAATACTTCTAAGAAGTGTAATTCTATGCATTTTCATTTCAAGAAGTAATATTGAAAAAAATATTATGAAGATTTATAATCATAAAACATTTTGTCAAATTGAATGTATCGAGTAGTAATTAAGTACGTATTTGTTTGTTTAGTTACACCTAATGTAGCTGATGGCCGGTGACGAAATAGTCGAAAGAGGGATAAAGCTATGGAACCTCGACTGGCACTCAAACTCCACTCCCTACCTGAACACCTACCTTTACGCCTGGTACCAAGTCAGGCGAGCGCAAGACCCTTCCCCCATATTGTGCATTTGATTATGATGTAAACTTTACTGAAAGCCAAATCCTAAGGATCTAGACAGCGATTGTCTCATTCATGGCCAACACTCACATTACCGAGATTATCATCGGTTAAAAATCTTGTTTCTTTAACACTCTATTATGAAATAATCTGTGAAGTTCTTTGGTAAAAACATAATTGAAAATACTGATGAAGTATCTATAAACGTCGCAGTACCATCGACTAACATGGCTTACCGATATCCATTATATGGATATTTAACGTAACCGCAAACGCCATTGACACATTAGCAGCATCAAGTTATCGATATAATCGTGACACTATAGCACGAATATTATCGATATACCAGGTCACGGTATCTACTATCGATATTCTGATTAGTGCGAGTAAGCTCTAATTGGCCCGGTTCGGGAGAGCACAGATCGCGTACTAAAACAGAGATTTGCGGGATTAATCCTCGCTGATACCACGGATTCCCGATGTATACCTTTACATAAATGGGTTAATGGGTTTACTATACACGGCATTATTCTTTGTTGGAGATAAAGGCTAGAAGCTTTTTGATCCTTTTTGACTCCCCCGTTTCCGTGTAAAAGAAGCAACTAAACTGTTGAAATATGTTTGTTTTTTTCTCTAACGGTATGGAAAAAATTAAACATATTTTCGAAGAACCACAGTGAGTTATAAAATAAACTTGCAGTATATCAAGTTAATGGGTTGCAAAAAGTAGGGTATATATTTCATTATTCAATTTTAATGTACTTTTGTCCAAAGCTGGAAGTCACTGGGTGAGAAAAGCTGAAAATTGAGCTCAGTGGCGCGTACTGGGAGAGGCATATGTCCAGCAGTGGACGGATACAGGCTGATGATGATGATGATTATGATTGGCCAAAGCTGATAGACAGACGGTAGAGATCCGACAATTGGTTCCCAACAATGTCATCTCATGCTGTAGGTACGGATTGAAGCAGCAACTGCCCTTTCATCAATCTAATCGAGGTCCTGATGCTCGAAGTTGAGATGGAAGTTCGAGAACTAAGCCATAGAAAAAACAGCTTTTTACCGTTGGATGTATAATTGTAGTATTGAATGATTTCTTTTTCTTGCAGGATCTCACGAACTCGAAGGCGCACCTTACGATATGCGACATGAACCAGTATCGTGAAAGATGCTAAGACGAAAAGTTGATTTTCCTTGAAAAAGTCTATCTTTTATTAAGATTCTCAGTCATTATGTCAAAATATCATAGTTTACATTAATGAAACATGTCTAATCTCTGTCTTTAATGAAACGTGTCCCGTTACAAAATAAAACTACACATTTTCAAGTTGTTTGAGCCTTGAATACTTTTTATTTTACTTAGTCTTAAAGTGAAATCCTTTCTAAGTATCTATTATTTTCGTCTGCTTAGGTTTTGTTTTTAAAAGTACATATTGGATGTCGGTAGTCTCCAGTTCAGTCTGGATTAATTGTGATTAACAGTGTTATTTTGCTTTGTGCTGTTAATGAGCCCAATCCATTTAGTTAATATAAATTAATTGTGAGCACGTGAACCTCTGTTGTAGATGTTTATAAGTAGAAAGTAAGAAGAAAAGGACCCTGTGATGCTCCCCGCACCTACTATACTCTGTATAAAATAGTATTGTAGATAATATATAATTATATATTGTGATTGGATATATATTTGTAGGTATTTGATTCGGGTATTTATCATTACTTGTAAATGATATGCCTATATTCTAGTATTTTATGTAATGCAATTAAACAACGCCAGATTATACTATTCTATTCTCCTATGCAAAAAGGGTTGCTTGGAAGAGATCGCTGTGAGCGATAAAACCGCCCATTGTTTCACATTGTATTTAAAATTGTCTAGTAATAAGTTTTTATGTGAAGGTGTTGCAATAAAGAGTTAATCTATCTCTCTATATTTTCATATTTAATTCTATGATTATTACTAGTAGCGCCCCGCGGTTTCATCCGCGTGGATTACAGTTTTCCCGCTACCTCAATTATCCGACGGGAACTAAACTTTTTCCGGGATAAAAGTAGCTTATGTGCTATTCCAGGGTCTAACCTATTTGCCTACCAATATTCATCGAAATCGGTACAGCCGTTTGAGCGTGAAGGAGTAAGAAACACTAACACACATACAAAACTTTCGCTTTTATAATATTAGTGGGATTATCCAGACACTAAAAACTGTCAAAAGTGGTATCAGTGTCATGAATTTTACTAATTCATGTTACTGATTCCACTTTTGACTTGTTCTATGATATTCTATGCGTAACAGACGCATTCTAAATACGTCATATGTTTTTGAAACGTGGTCTCTAACTATGGACCTCCTACGCAAGCTCAAAGCCGCACTATGATGGGTACATGCTCTGGATTTGTTTACTTAACACGATCTAAGCAAACATGTAAATATTCGTCGAAGAATTAAACTTACTGACATAGCCCAGTGCATTAGGAAGTTGACAGGGGTTGAGGATTCTATACCAAGCGCTGTTTTCGCGTTGTAGGCAAACGTATTGCTATCTCAGCGTTGCTCCCAACCGAGAGAGACAGTTGCTTCTCGTGAGATTTATAGGTACATTTTTTAATATAATTTACCATCCGGGACTAACCTCTGTTCCATCTCTAAATTATAAAAAAAAATTGTTATTGCCTGTATATGCCTGTTTGGTAATGAGATTCTCGAGTATAGACTTCGCACTGGTGATTGCAGCGCATCAGGCCTTCCAATGACATGGAACCGATGATTTTATAAGGATCGCAAAAGGAAATAGGTTGCGAATCGCTTTCAACTGATCGGTGATCGGTACCTAAACACAATATAAATATTTATACTGTGACCCAAAGGTATTTGCTTCCACAATCATATTTTTTTTTCTTTTTCAAGGGTCGACATACAGTTTCACAATATACTTATAAATAAAACTTAATTAATAATAGGATAATTGTGGGACCAACATCGTCGACCACAGGTTACCAATATTGTGTATATAGCTAACGTGGACTAAGTGGAATTAATAGCCCAAGCCTGTGGTTCAGGTCCAACACGGGCACAATCGACAGAGCGCTTAACGTTAAGCAACACGCATGTCCAATACTAACATGTACCTATTTTAAAACGTATGTTACAGAGGTATTGTTCTTTCTTTGGCGTGGTTTTTCTGGCGTATCTAGTCTTCCTTGTGAATATTTTCTCTTATTTTTTGACATTGAAAAATAACTGCTGTCTCACGTTATTTTTACCATTAATATTTGAAGAAAGTTCTATAAAACACTTCTCAGTAAGTACTTTTCCTTTGAGACTGTAAATATGTAACTTGATATTCACGCAACAAACGATTACAAAGTTTTTCCCGACAGCGTTGGGCCGGGAAACCGCACACTGCTTTCAGCCTGAGTTACTCTACTAAGTAATATTGTTTTAGTTGGTAAGTAGTGCGGGACCCCCGGCTGACAGTTTTGGCATCTCCTCAGCAGCTCGGCGCATGATGTATGTTAATGTCACGTGTGAGATTATTTCTTGGCACTGAGCGTGGTTTTAACAATTGTACGTTTCGTATACCACTGCTTTGAGTTTAGAAGCTTTCTGAATCATTATTAAAATTGTTTCGAGGTCTGCCATCTGCAAGATATATGATTTTGAGCATTTTTAGCTTTGTCAAATTCATGCACGCCGTATAAACTTAAATTATACCACTTATGAGGGCATGTGGGTTAATTCTGATTGAACAAAATCGGATTTTTCAAAACTTATCAAAGCGTTTGATCGATGCGACGGCACCTACCTGCAACCAATTATACCGTAAGATGAATTCATACTCACTCACAATACACAATTTTCTTTAGTTGGAATGAATCACTTTGCTTATATATTATATAATACTTCTAAAGAACTTTCTTTATAAATTGTCAGTGTCAGGGTCAGTGGCGACTTGCTCGAAAGTGGAATCACAGTAGACTGAGAATGTGGACTGTTCTGTGTTGTTGGTGAAACTTAAACCTGAGGGTGGTAGCTAACCGAACGGGTGTTGGAAAGAAAACTACCACCATGCTATGAATTTTATAACGATTTTATCTTCACTGTGAGCTCAAGCCAGCTGTAGAGATCTGTAAAGTCTCTGTTGTCTGAAATGAAAGATTTGCATTCACCACTACCTGACATAGTAAATATGCAAATACACATTCAGTATAATAACACAAATGTTGTGTATGTGTGTATTTGTGTATATGCGTGTATGTGTGTACGTGTATATGTGTGTATGTTTGTTACTTCTTCACGCTCAAACGGCTACACCGATTTCAATGAAATTTGGCATGAAATTAGTTTACACCCTGGATTAACACATAGGCTACGTTTCATCATCATCATCATTAATCATCACCACGCGGGTAAAACCGTGGGGCGCAGCTAGTCTAACATATATTGAGTCAGTATGGCAGTAACCTTCGATCAAGAATACAACTTGTGTGTGTTGTATTCTTGATCGAAGGCAGTAACAAAGTCAATACACCCTTGCACGGCCAAGTTTTCAGCAACAGGGAACTATTCGATCGAGCCGTATCTCTACAAATCGTCTAAGTGCTACACTTGGAAAAAGAAAACAATTGTGCAAAGTTCCCGTCTCCCAGCGATGGAATTCAGTAAGTTTAAAGTGTGTTAGTTCTTTCACGCGTAACTTTGTTGTTCAACGGAACTGACAGTTATGTGTATTGACTTCGCAATACGTGCCGGTTCTGTACTGGGTGTCTCTACACGTGAACTTGTTTAAACAACAATATTTTTCGTGTACTTTCTAGCCCATAACCTGGAATGTACCTGAGTTTAAACTTTTAAAACTTGAGTGTCGCTAGACAAGGGCACGTAAGACTGTTCTAAAACCATACAGGAGACCTAAACTTTGTTTCTGTGCTATCATCGCCTCACAATAATACCACTACTGCTATATTTTACAATACGTAGACTAGCGTATTTTAAATTTCATAACCTCCGAAGAGACTAGTCCACCTACAGGGTATCCTAGTGTGGGGGCAATTGTGCAAATCGACATATTTTAGTTGTGGCCATATTATATTATCTTTACCCATATATGTGCTTTATTTATTTGTACCAAATTAAGGAACAATTTGTATATATAAAACAAAGATGGAAAAAGATTTCTATATTCTAGGTGATTTACAATATGCTAGAGCGCAACTCTCGTATAAAAAAACTTGCGTAGAAAAGGCGACAGGGCCGTTCCCTATTAGTATAGCTGTGCGTTGAAGTCCAACTAGTACACTTTTTTTCAGACATGAACTTTCCACTCAGTAGAGAGTGCATCATGATATTGGATTATAGGTGGAAAACAAGTTGTTAAGGATCACTATCGCAAGTGTGGTACTTATGCATAAAAAATACAGCAGCTACAAAAAAACCCGTTGATGGGACAACTTCCGGACGCCGCGTAACACCAGCTCATCCATTTAGTAGCAGTAGAATAGGCCTACCACGCCATGTGGATGGTCATTTGTGATAGACCCAGGGTTCATTTGCACCAAGAGAAAATGCGCGGGTGTCTGCTCCTGAAAATATAAAACTGCATTTAATTTAGTAAATTCCTCGATAACAATTTGGTCCACCACTCTTAATTTATTCTATGTGGTCGATATCTACATGGTATGAAGAATTTATTAAAAACACTTAGCACAGGGAAGATCCTGTATCTTGTTATACAGTCTTTACTAGTACGGCAACAGGAGCTCGTGTTTATTCAATATCGTGCTTCGTTATTGAATTTTAGATCATAATATTGTCATCTTCATCATCATCATCACCTCAGCTATAGGACGTCCACTGCTGGATATAAATGCCTCCCCCATTGATTTCCACAAGGACCGGTTGAAAGCGGCCTGCATCCAGCCCTTGCCTGCAATCTTAGTCAGGTCGTCTGTCCACATGGTCGGTGGACGTCCTATGCTGCGCTTGCCAGTCCGTGGTCTCCATTCAAGAACTTTTCCACCCCGACGGCCATCAGTTCTTAGAGCTATGTGGCATAACATTGTACAACTTATAAAATATGTAGAACATTGTACCCAAGGTATTTGTTTAAATTTTAAAAAAAAATTATAATAAGGATATGTAGGTATCGTCTTTAGAGTACATAAGTGCATTAACGGAAGAATACTAACCTAAAATACCTCAACCTCGGTGCAATAAGCTATTCTTCCTCATATCACCTATTAGACAAAAAGGTTATTTATTTGTAGAAAGATTGGGTGCGGGGAAAGCAAAAGTTCCCTACATTTTCCGGAGTGTCTTCGGCCCGAGTGGCGACTGAACCGTCATAAACCAAAAGCACAAAGGTTTTATGAGAAACATTAAGTTGATGGAAGCGATCAGACACGAGCCACCAGTTTGACTATAAGGTCCATTAGTGATAAACGTCAGATCTTACGCTGATTTTTCTTATATTTATTAGGTGATAAGGAAAAAAATCAAGCTAAGGCATTTTAAGGGTCGCGATAATGAAATTACCACATTAAAAATAATAATGTAGGCTTAGAAAAAATAATCAGCATAAAATATTTTTCAAAAGACTATTTATATGTAGATTAAACGTTAAAACCTTAACAAAGTACACATTTTCATCGAATTCTTAAAGCTATTTCCGACATCTTTTAATTTTATTACGTTGGAAAAAAAACAGTGATTATGATAGGTTCTAGTAATAAATAGGAAGCATATTTTTACATAAGTTTAACTATATTATACTAAGATATTTTAGTTTTGATACTTAACACAGATTAGGCTTGAGACGTATTTATCATCACAGGTAAAAGTCACAGCTATAGAAAAATCGCTGAATGTCAAAGTGACAGCGGCTGATTAAAACCTGTGACTGTCTGTCGCAGATGTGACTGTGCTCGCAACGCAAAAGTTCTTGCGAATACTAGCATGCTTATATAAGTCGGGGTGAGATGCACATAGTATTTTTTTAAAAAAGGCAAAAGTCGTAAAATACAGCGGTCTCGGCGCCGAATACAATTTTGTTCCTTTCGGTGTCGAGACCCTTGGCCCGTGGGGTCCTAGCGCACTCAGCTTCTTCAAAGAAATTTCCAAGAGGCTGATCGACGTCTCAGGAGACCGAAGAGCTGGCAGCTTCCTCGCTCAACGTATCAGTTTAGATATACAAAGAGGGAACGCTGCCAGCGTCTTGGGCACAATGCCGCAGGGGCCCTTTTTAGATTTTATTTAGTTTTTATTTATTTTTAAGGTTTTTATATTAAGTTAGATTATTTTATTGCTATATGTACGTTATTTGTTACCTAGTATTTTATATATGACAATCAATAAGTCAGAGTGAGATGCACCTAGTATTTTTTAACAAGTTTTTTTTTTTTTTTTTTTCATATTATAAGTTTGCGTTTGACAACTGTATGACATATTGACAAGTACTTGTCACAGAAATTTAGAAGTCACAGATATTGGATTTTGCCAAGTATAACCCAAGACTAACACAGATTTAGTTAGGTATTTAGACTTATCATTGAAAATTACACTATTACGAGGCATGCTGCATTCTTATACGTTAGGATCAACAACTAAATTCATTGTCTATTATGATAAGTAAAGCATGCACACATTTGAACTCCTTCCACTGTTTATCACCATCTCACAAATATTATAAAGGCGAAAGTTTGTAAGTGTGTATGATTGTTACGTTTGAATAAATACGAATCTTACGTCACAACAGTCAATCTGGAATGAAAGATTAGAACAATTTATTTGAGATGCGACATTATTTTAGCAAAGATTCATTATGTATTTATTTATAGCTAGTACACACGTATTAGTACAAGTAGTACAGTACAATATGTGACGCATTATTAAAATAACTCCTTATGTATTATGGTTAAATAATTAAGGATTGTTGAGCAATTAGGTGTACATTTCAAAATAGACTCTAGATAAAATGGAATTGCATAGCAGTTCTCACTAGGATAAACCGTGTCTAGAACTACTTCAGTTGAACTAATGCTCTGGCAAAGCGAACATATTACCTACCTATTTATTACGAAACAAATAAAAAGATTCAGTAGGAACTTAGTTAAATAAAATTAAAACATAAATTAATGAAAATTTTAACTTTACATAAATAATAAGTGACATAACATATAAAAAACATGTTTTAGGGTTACATGTAGTTATTTGAAGACATATTGAAAAAAGTCCTCC
This sequence comes from Apeira syringaria, assembly GCA_934044485.1. Classification (NCBI taxonomy): domain Eukaryota; kingdom Metazoa; phylum Arthropoda; class Insecta; order Lepidoptera; family Geometridae; genus Apeira; species Apeira syringaria. The sequence goes on along the minus strand of OW203663.1, from coordinate 19,285,752 downwards.
AGATTAGATGATTCTAAATTTAGAAGCCAAGTTTTTATTAATTTTTTTCGACGCACAATTGGCATAGAATATTTGATATCTTCAGGGTGTCAAGTCTACTAATTCAAAGTTCATATTCAGTCTGTTGCGAGGCCGAGCCGATGCCAATAAGACAACGTCAAAAATCCGTACTAAGTCATAGCATACTGAATCTGTGTTCAATCTATGCTCGGCCTATGTCGATTTAGTAGGGCATTTGACATTTAATATGCTAACAGACTATGAAAATAAAGCGCTGTGTCATTGAATCTAGAATTGAATCAAGATTGATTCAATATGGACGAATTAAAAATAGCGGACTACCAAACCTGTCAAATTCACCAATTGTGAGCCGATCATATTGCCATATTGAATATAAGAATAGTTAGTTTCCCTAATTTATATGGTATGTTTGCGGCGGATACGCGTAGTTTGTAGGTACTACTAGCCGCCGGCGGCGCCGTTCGCCGGCTCTGCGCTGCGTCCGTGAAATTGAATTAGCAACTCATTAGTGACGCCAATAAAACCGGCCGACTGCCCGCCACGTCTGTAGGGCTGTGTCAGACAAGAGTGAGCTAGGACTACAAAAAAATATGTTTCAACAAAAAATGCAACCGACTTCAATACTCAAAAGTGTGAAACTTGTTGAAGTCGGTACCATGATAGTTTACACAAAAGTAACTATCACCACAATATTGTACTCATGGTACCATGGACTTCGACAAGTTACTTCACACTTTTGAGTGTTGAAGTCGGGTGCATTTTTTGTTGAAAAAATTTTTTTTCTCTCTTTTCAGTGTACTTTTTTATTCACGGGATCAATTAATTATCATTGTGTGTTCTGCGATGTCTTCAACCGCGACAATAATATCATCAAGATACGCGTAGCACTTTTCAGTTATTGGAGTATAACTCAAAAACCGCTTGTCAGATTTTGATGAATTTGAATGGGACCACCACGGAAGTATACCTACTCTATCTAACAAAAAAGAATAATCAAAATCGGTTCATAAGCGACGAAGTTATTTGCGAACACACATAAAAAAAACATAATATACGGTCGAATTGAATAACCTCTTTTTTTTGAAGAGGTTAAAAACATCGTCAAAGTTTTCACTTTTAGCCGTTTAAAATATTCGACAATGTTTTCGTTCAGTATTCTTTTTTGCATCTGAATATTTTGAATGTAAGTATAAAACACGGGAATTACTCGCGTAATTAAGTTACAGGGTCTCGACTATAGTTTCGAACAAATTTGGTGGTCTTTTTCAAGGAGAATATGTGGCGCTCGGCGCGGACGCGGTGCGATTCGCCTAGTAGGTACTCAGGAAGTCGGAACCCTCTGACTTATTACTTGAGTAATTCCCGTGTTTTATACATTCATAATGTGTCTACGAATCCAAACCACGCCAGTGGCTTGGATTCGTCTCGCGGTTTTTCCCACGCGGTGTTTATTTATGATGATGATGAAAAGTAGCATGCGTGTTATTCCGAGACCTGAAGTATCTACATACCAAATTTCATCGACATCCATCCATCCATCCAATTTTTCCAAACCATATAATGTACGTAAATTCCCCCCGCAGATAGATGATAGCATCGATGTTGTCAGTGTCGGCCGTCAATCTGCCGGTTCGTGCATTGCTCCCAGCCACTTGTGATTTCGGTCTAGGTAACAATATCAAAACCAAAGCCTAGTGGCGCGCTTATAATGTAAATCCAAGTACCCGCCTGGTTCAAGTCACCGTCAACGAGCACAGCGTTCAGCCAGGTGTCTTTAGTAGGATTTATTTCGATATAATCTTCATTATCAAGGGTAGATACGAAAACAAAAGTGACAACCCTTACCCTCAACCCAGAGCCATCCCCTGGTCATTACCTACGCGCTGAACGGTGGAGGTACCAATGTGCGTAGATACATGAATGTCTGTTCATTGATGTTGCATTTATCTGGGCGCTTATATAATTATTATATATAATAATACAACGTTGAGTGGAGTTTAAATAAGCGTAATTAACTATATGTGTATATTAAGTATAATATTTATATATAATTATGTCGTAGCAAATATGCCAACTACCTCGACATCGATAAACTATTGCTAAGTAAGTAAGGAGTCACTGAGATCTACCTACACCTAATCAGGAACTAACCAGATAATATTGGAATGAAACATAAAAGCTAAAGAGTTGACTTGCTTTTAATAATTATTGTAATCAAGTTTGGAGGGTAAGTATAGCTACGTCTGTTCGCAAGGGGCTACCCGTATGAGAAGAACAGACAAGAAACTCATAGGGCTTGATTCTTTTTAATAGCTACTTCTTAACACTATCACATTTTACTTCAACTAAAAAATGCTCACAAAAATGAATGACTTAACATTTCGATGGTCAAACGACACACATCCTGTTATATAAACATATATATATATCTAAGGGTTTCGCAGTTATGGGTTTCCTAAAGAGCTAGGATACTGTAGTAAAATAATAGTTTACTAAAAAATCAAATTTAATGAGTGTCATATCAAGTGGCTTGTTCCAGTTAATAGGTATAAATATATCATTTTGATTATCATCATCAATTCATTCATTATGACATTCACTGCTGCAAAAAATGTCCTTCTAATTGATCACCATAAAGACCCTAAAGGCTGGAAGCAGCCTGCAGCAGTCTCAATTATTTTTCGTTATTAATCCTTTAACTACTGTCAATAAATTACTAGATTTTTTCTTATCTTCTTTTCTCAGCAACTAGACATCCACTGCTGGACATATGCCTCTTCCATATAGGAGGGATTTGCCAATTCTCGCCACGCTTGGCAGGCGGGTTGGCGAGCGCAGTATGATTTCCGACCCTCAGAAGGCGCTGCTGCCACCTTCTGGTACGTGATCCCTTAGCGGACTCTTACGGCACCCACGGGAAGTGATGGGGTAGTACTATTCTAAGCCGGTACCACCACGGCAATTTTTTCTTATAATTAAAGTTTTTAATAATTATCATTATCATCTGTGCCCCTAGCCCGGTGAACGGTCTTCGCTGAGCTTGCCAGTATTTGGTCACAATTCGAAAACCTTTCGACCTTGTATAAATATGTATATCGCCTCGAATGCCACATTCTGACTAGTTTCAATATACGATTCATAATAATATTACCTCCGGCAGAATAACAAAAACTAGCACGAAAACATCGGGATCTACGTGCTAAATATTCATAAGGGTAGTCTTATTGTGCCAGCTAGAGTATAATTTTTGCTACGTTGTGTTGCCTAACATTACTATATAATAGTTGCCTCCAACGGGCGATACGAGCATACAGGTGTTATACGAATTTAAGTCCATGTGTTAACTGTGTGTGTTAGTGTGAGTAGCAGGAATATTTCAGAGCGCCGGAGCGGGATTCCCCGCGGACACGAGAGGGCAAACTCTTGCGAATTATAGGCACTTAGTTTAAACGATGGCTCTTTGGGAATTCGTCTGTTTCGCAGTCACTAATATTCGAGCGTTTGATTTTTTTAAACTGAAAGCTGGTTTTCCCTCATTAATAATATACGTTTTCGGTTTTACGAACGGCACACACGATAACTCGATTCCCCCGACGTAAGCAGGCCAATCAAGGAAATTCGCGTCAAAAGAGAAAACTGAGTCGAGCGTTAATTTTCTTAATGTACCTTGTTAAGGTCGGGGCGAATTCCGTTCCGGTTCTGAATAAATTAGGACAACATTAGCTGCAAAGACGCGATGGTGTCGCTCTTATACCTGACTAACGAGCTTTGCTATGGATTTAGAATTAATTTGTCGCATAATTGTATAGGTATATACAGATTCTTTCGTAAAAGAAGTACAATAATCATTGCTGAACTATGCTAGCGGCAGCGACATCCCTAAATAATTGAGTGACAGGTTCAGTGCTAAGGTACGGGTTTCATCTTTACACAGCATCGAATAGTTCATAGTAATTGTGTGCTACGAACATTATTATGTAATTTTATTTAATTTTAATCAACACATGTACGACTTAATCGGAAATAAACGGTGCTGGGACTCGGGACTTCTTATCTAAGAGAGGAGTGTTGGCAATCATTCACCATACTTGCCAACACTCGTTGGCGGAAAGGCTAGCAACCAGCCCATTGTATTTACAAATGTCCAGCCTTTGTAATGGTCTCCGACGTGGTCTACGTTGATATAACATACCACTCAGCCAAGCAAACTTATGTCGTTAGCTACTAGCATTTACTACGCTTTAAGATCGTCGTGTCGTCGAGCGACGTTTAGCGGATAAGAACTGATGTGAACGTATTTCAAAACAGAAGAAGAAGTTTTTCGTTTTTTCGAAACCTTTAATTGTTTCTGCGCTCAGCCACCAGGTTTGTTTCATTCATCCTTACGTGCAGCACTAAGACAAGTGAGTGATCGTACCCCCCTCCTGTCATCACTCATCTGTTGAATGGCAGGATCACGGAAACCCGATCAGTGTCTCCGTAGCGGAAAGGAGTTGTGGGGGAGAGATGGTAGATATGATACGGTGGGAGTGGAAGTCGGAATTGGTAGGGAAAGGCAGAGGTGGGAGAAGATTCATACAGGAGTGTCGTCTGGTGTATCGGCTACTTCTGTTTCAGATGGAACCAGACCAATAACAGGCGGCACCACGTGAAAAACTAAATGGGCCGCGCAATGTCGGCCTGGTTGCGGAAAAGAGCCCGCCCACCAAGTACCAAGTAGTATCCTTTAATTGTTACTTTTTATGTATTCCCCGATTACCTTCGAAGATGCCTGGACCGATTTGTAAAGTTCTTTCTTTGTTAGGGTATACTTCTTAGGTGGCCCCATGGTCATCAGGTCAGAGTATGATGATGGCATGTTAGAGAAACCAAGGGAACTTTGCAAAGTTTTTAGGCATACTCGAAGCGATTTGGGTTACATTTCCAAGAAAGTGTTCCTTGGAGTCTGTTAGTGTAGTTTGTATACTACGTTATTAGTTTTTGTAAAGCATTCACTTATAACAATATGGAACTACATATATTTTATCACAGGTAACCAATTCTAAATTTACCATAACCATTGCGAAACTATTCCATTTAATAATACAGACCATTTTCATTCTCTGAATGTAATCGCTGAAGTTGTTGAGTAATTTAAACTTTAAACAATTGACCACTAAATGGTATCGCTGATAAAGTTACTCGTAGCTGGAGCCATTATATTTCATCGTCACGATCACCATAGTATTTGATACAATGTAAATTGTAATATTTGTATTAATTGATAAGTACAATCTAGTATTATTAAAATACGCCTATATGTCCCGGTGGGGTCGGTCGGTAAAGATCACGGACTTGCTACTTACTTTATAAATTCAATACTTGTTCATAAGGATTTTTCATTTTATATTTAATTAGATATATGTATTAACAGTTGTCAATAAATTAAGGCTGGATTATTTCTTGTAATTAGGAGGAGGGGAGCGGTGTAAGAAACGCAGGCGATGAGCCTAGTTCGGCGACAGATATCCGATTGAATGTATTTGCATTAACCTCTATCCACACAGTACACAAGTGCTCTGTTTTGTATAAATTGAATTGAATTGTTTTATTATTTATAGAGTAGCTGCGCCCTGTGGTTTTACACTTCGTCAATATTTTCTTGTGAAAATCTACTAATACTACAATAAGCTGTTAAGTTAAAAAAAAACTAGTAATCCATTTGTGTTATTCCAGAGTCTAAAGAGACCTTGTCCTGAATTTCTCGCAAATCAGCTCAGCCGTTTTGGCATTGAACAATCTCACTAGCACACACAAACTTTCGCATTTATTTTAATTACTATTAGGATATATGATTTTAGGATATAATATATTACCCGGCTTCGCTCATCGTGATAATCACATATCTAGACCTAGGTTATAGGACACCTCCTTGGCGCACAGTAGACTAATTCACGCGGGGACCACTGCGTACAGCCATATTTTATGTTACTGCTTTACCATTTGATAAATAGACAATTTGGAGTCTTTTTAGCTTCTTTTGTTAAATTTTTCATTTCGTAGTAAACATTGGGTTATACACATACCTAATAAACTTGCATAATAGCTGCGCTGCTTGGTCATAGATGCGACAATGGTATAGAAAGAAACGGCTAGATATACTTTAATAAATAAATTAATAACAGTTACCTTGAAGCTTACAGACGCAACGTTGTGTCGTAGAAAATAAAGTAACAGAATGTTTAAAAAAAGAAAAACTATTAATTACACACAATGAACATAGTATAAGCAAAGATGATATATTGAATCTGTATTAGATATTTTTTTGAAGTGAAAACTTCTTTAGCGGCGTTGTGCACTTTTGTATGGGGAAAAAATGTTAAAGTCGCGTCAGGACACGTGACACTGATCGCAAAATTCTTGAGGCGCGTGACGTCGAAAATTCGTCAGACGGAGGGAGAGTAGTTGAAATTTGAATGTGTTACTAATAAGGAATATTTTCGTGCTCACCTCGCTCGCCCGTTTAACATTAAAATCAGGTGAGACAGTTTGACAACTTTCTCTCCTGATTTTAATCGTCCTCTAGGATTTTTAGTCACTAGTGAATAGGGTACCTTCTAGGTGCGTGCTACACCTAGAAGGTGCCTAGTACCCTACCTGTACCTAGAACCTATTCACTAGTGACTTGAAGACTCGAGATTGTACGTTTTTTTTACATATTATAAGTTTGCGTTTGACAAATGTCTCACCTGATGTTAAGTGATGACGTTGTATAGGATTTAGCACGTAAACCTAGAAGGTAGCTATTCACTCGCGACTGGCGACAGACTCGGGCATTGTATATTATAATCTGTTGCATAAGGTCGATTACATAATAATACGATAGGTACCTTAGCATATATTTACTATAATGCGACTACAGCTTTTTGTAGTTTAACGGCCGCAAATATTAATTACCTCCAAGTTAGAGAAGTAAGTGAGAGTCGCCCTTCTCCGTCCTAACATATTATATAAAATAATGATAAACTCCATTCCGAAACGTAGCCCAACGCGACGTGTAGAACAGTTCTATAATATACCAGTATATTAAATTATTTAAATGAAATATTATACTTTAATTTATTAGGTAGTTGGCCAAATTAGATCGTTTTTTTTAACGAGTTAGACTTTAAACTTCATTACATTTTTAAAAACACCTAAATTCAAAATAGGTTTCAACTTTATTTTCCACGTCTTTTCTAGTTTTCTATATGCGTGTGTGTGAGAGAGAGAGAGAGCATCGCGACGCGACTGCGTCCCAAGTTAATGTTGCGTGCAGAGTTATAGCGCAGTACAGCGCAACTGCACGCGCCAACCTCGCGCTGGCTATGAGCTTCTGGAGATACTCTTGACACGGAGCGTTAAATTTCATATGCGACCAATGTTTGTGTTACCCTACATTACATGCAATATAACTTAAAATAAACATTTTTGGCGCGCATGACCATCACTCCTTCTTTATATTAAGCTTTTAAAGAATTGTTTTGTTTGACACAATTTTATTAACAAAATGTTAATAAAATTGCAAGTTGATTCGTATTTTTTCTGTAATGTATGATTTATACAAAAAATAGCTATGCCCTATGGATTTACCCGCACGGACTACGGTTTTACCTGCGTGAACTACGAATTTACCCGCGTGGACCACGAATTTACCCGCAAGGACTACGAATATCCCGACAAAGTGGTCAACCTAGACCGTCTGACTAAGATCACAGGAATAGGCTGGGTGAGAGTCGTTCCCCGATCTTGGTCGTAATTACGTTAATCACTCAAGCTAGCAAAATTATTTAAGATCGAAAACAAGCAAAAATTCAAATTCTTACAACTTCTTGCAACGCTGTCTCTAATATTGGAAGATTTTATTAAATTTCAAATAGTTTCAGCTGGACCACATAATGCGAAGATCTATAACTGCTCGCATTTTAATGTCCAATAAAAGTTTAATTTAGTAGTGTCATTCATACTTATTAAACTAATTTAAAGATTATCGTAACCAATACTTATATAACACAACTTTCGTTTGATTGAACCTTAAAATCAATACCACTTAATACTCTATCTCTACGTTTCATGACGAAACATATTAATTTACTCTACTTTACCATGAGACGTCATTATTGAGACAGTTTAAGAGATATTCAATTTAATTGAATTCAAAACTTTATTGCAATCTCTAATACGAATAGTACAAGGGTCGGTGGTATAACAATAAAATTAAAAACTATTTAAAACTACCGCGGTGTTACCCGCGGTGACATTGAACGTGGTACTGACGATTTCCATGTCTTCCCATCATACCACGGAAACTGTCAACATTTTCAGGATGAAAACTAACTTGTTATTCCAGGGTGTAAGCTGTCTCGATGCCAGATTTCATGGAAATCCGTACAGCCGTTTCACCGTGAAGAAGTACCAGATATGTACATGACCAACGACAAACGACAGATAAACTTTTGCTTTTATAATAATATTATTGTCATAAGTCAAAAGATAAGGTTTCAAATAAGTTCAAAAATAGAAACTCTTTTGCAAGAATGAATCTGTTGGGTTTGGAGCCTACGTGTACATTCGAAAGACCCAGTCGTAAATTGTGTTTGCACAAAAACATTAGAAGTAACAAAATAACGGCTAAGACCGCAATAATGTTTTTCTTAGCTACCTCAAGGTCCCAACCCTTTAGCTCAGTTCGTTAATTGCTTTGTGAGAACCATACCACCTGTAACTCTTAAGAAATAAACAAAATGACAAGTCTCGCACCTATTATTACAAGCCTATGATAAGTACTATTTGGTAGATAGATATGGTCAGGGTCAGACATAGGTGTCTAGGTTTCCAGGGCGTACGCCTTAAAATCGATATAAGTGTTGTAATATAAGTAAATATGATATCTCTACTATGTTAAAACATGAAGACAAGCAGCATTTCACATGTCCGTTACATATTCTATTTACAAAAATTTTAAGTTTTTTATTTTTTTAATTAAAAGTCAGTGCAGTGCCTCACGGTTAGAAAAAGTATAATCGACACAAGTTATAAACATTGAAGTACAGTACAAAAACATTTTTTAACCAGCATTCTCAAAAAATAGGCTCAAAAAATGTTCAATAGCCGCCTCACCGATGCAGAATTCGTAAAATAGGTTTAAGCCATTTCGTAAACGAAATGGCTGGTCTAACAAAAAAAAGCTTTGACAGAATGCCTTGAAAAGGTTAATTTTACTTCACCTGAACAGGGAGTGAATCTACGTGCCAGCATGCACGTATTGACATTGCCGTGTACTGCCTGTCAATATCATAGTTACTTATATCTTAATGTGAACCAGACACCTAAACTGCCAAACACGTTTCAAATCTAAATCCGTTTAGTCTGATTGGTGGTATACTGGTTTTTATTCATACCAGCAGTAAATATCATGAACTCAGTCTTATTAATATTGTATCGTATACAAATATTATTAATATTATTCGCAGTGTTACACAAATCTCAATTAATTTTCTTAATCCTCCGATTGCTAGTACTGCGAACGTCACCATGGTAACGGCTTACTCTTAGAGTCTCCATAGCAACTATGGACACTTCGATCCATAGTACCTATTAAGCTACTCAACGGGTATACTCGACCAGACTACTTTATTTGTGATGATGAAAAACGGTGATGATGGTGATGATGAAAATAAGCCTATGTGTTAATCCAGGGCTTAAACTATCTCCACACCAAATTTTGTCGAAATCGGTGTAGCCGTTTGAGCGTGAAGAAGTAACGAACATACACACAAACTTTCGCATTTATAATATTAGTAGGGGTTTAAATTTTAGCGTTTCGTGTTTTGAAATTAATATTTAATTAATATAATATTTATCTGAAAAACTCACATGTGATACGGACGCAGCGAACAATAAATCAGAAAGTCATCGAACATTATCCATATTATGGTATCCAGTCGGAATTGTGTAATGCCACCTATGGGACGCATACAGTGAAATATTTAAAGCAGATATGACAATATTTTAGAAGAAATAGCTGTATTTTTAAAACGAGTGGTGTCGTAAATCCCGCCCCGCTGCAATAACGCCGCGCGAGGGCGTGGGCGGAATATATAACACTCATCGCATTAAAATATTCACTTTGCATATTGACAAATAACGTGACCTTTTATCGTGATACGTGATGTTAACACGTACAATCACATTATTCTGGTAGAAACATTCAGGAACCCAAATAATCTGTATATCCTTTTAATATTATAAATGCGAAAGTTTGTGTGTATGTTTGTTACTTCTTCACGCTCAAACGAATACACCAATTTTGAAGAAATTTGGTATGGAGATAGTTTGGATTAAAGCATAGGTTACTTTTATCCCCGAAAAGTAGAGTTCCCGTGGGGTAATTGAGGTAGTGGGAAAACCATAATCCACGCGAGTAAAACCGCGGGGCGCCACTAGTTACATATATTTTTAAACCTACCAAGAGAATTCTAATTGGAATTGAAAATTGGAGAGTAATTTTCCAGTGTTTACCACGTGAGTCCTAGTCGGTTTGTTACATTACAAAGAGAATTCTTCGCAGATTTGTATACGATCCGATCATCACAAAGTAATGATACACTTATTGGAAGTGTTTTGTTAGTGGTTGTGTCTGCAAGCCCATGCAAGCGATTGACAGAGAAGATTTTTCCAGGCTTTTGCTTAGCTACTCGTCTTTTTCTTTTTAACTGACGAAAAAAAAAGAAAGGTTCTCAAGTGGACGCGTATATTTTTTTATGTATGCGTAGTCGCGTAGCCCCGAAATTGATCCAATATAAATGTATATAAAAACAATTAACTTTACCTAAGGGTAGTAAAATAGGGGAAAATAAAAGTTCACTCACTGATTGCAATGTTTGACCACGCAAAACAGTAACTATTCTACTCAGTAGTCCTATTTTGATAATTATTTTTATTGGATAGGGTTAAATCTCGAAATTGGTCCCTTATAAAGTGAAAATATTTATACATTTTTAGTGTAATTTTTTTTTTCATAGGGCAAATGCCTTTATTAAAATAAAACACTAATAACTAATTGCAATACTGTAGCTACTACAATTACATTTGAGCAATCCACTAGCTATTGGTAGCCTATAGATAACTCAAATGTTCTAACCCGCTACCGGCCGGCAGCGTGCCCAGAATGCTAGCAGCATTGCTACGCTGAATTGAATGCTGATTCGTTGAGCCAAGTGGAAATTAAATTCTTAACCCGAGGGCGGGGAAATAGCGAAGTACGATTATATATGTATAAGTATAACAATTAATAGTTAAAGTAAGGAAGTAACTTTTTTAAAAGTAATAATATTTATGCATGTAGCCAGTATCAGCCACAAAAAAATATAAAATAAAAATAAATTAACAAAATATCAAACCGCCGAAAAAACTGAAAAGCAAAAAATTATAAATCTTTTTATATAACCTTAATAACTAAGTTCTTAAACTAATGTAAGTATACCCAAGTAATTTTGAGTCGGCGCCAAACTAGCAAATTAATTGAATTAAGATAATTTAGCGATCTTTGTTTCTTGATTTTCGGTGGTTTAATTTTTTTTTTACAAAGTTTTTATTAGAAACTTTAGTCAAAAGTAAATTACTCATTAGTTTTAAGGTTAGATCGTAATTGAATGAGGTACATTTCGATGTACACATAATATGTAAAAAAGTATTGTTTTCGTCATTTCGCTAACGTTTTACCCGATAAAAATAATAAAAAAATAAATATATAATAAAATGTTTTTATTGCGTTCACAAAAAATACATTGTATTCACATGGATGAAATCTCCTTTTAAGTAAAAAATACTTGTCATAGGAGATTTCGCTCTTGCCCAGATCTATTTCTTTAAAATTTGATAAAAATGTGCAATATTTTCATCAGTGTGTAGGTGTGTTGTTTATCTGATAAAAATAGACGTTAATTAGATCACTAGAAAAAGGCTCTCAACAGACGTACAGCAAACTTTGTTGTTTGCTTTGCGAAACCCTTTTTCTCGGAAAAGGGTAGAGGTATACAAAAGTTCAAATTAAAATCTAATAATATGTACTAAGCACTACCACCGCCCCTAGGAGGTGGGTACTCCTTAATAATAAATCTTACAAGTTCTCATTCACGGCCTGACCGCCGTGTGACCAATGGATCACTTGATGGTCAGCAAGTCATATGCTTACTTTGAACGCTATGAGACCTGGAATAATGTCAGGGGTTCAATGACTGCTCCCTAAATACAGGTGTTTAGTTGAAAAAAATTAAATCATGCGGGTTACCGATCCAGACGCCGAAGACCACATAGACTGAAAAGTTTTGACTTGGCTGAAAGTTTCGTAATGTGACAATATTTAATAATATTTGTAATTAACTATAATTATTAAATTTATTAATAATTATAATTAATAGTTATTAATTAATTAGTTTAATTTTATGTACTCAATACATTAGTGACTCGACTAATGTACGCAGGTGACGTAGCTGCAGCGGTGACGGCATCATCGGTAGATCAGCTAGAGCACAAGCTAAACTGTGTGAGTTCTGAGCTAGCAGACTGGTTTTTAATAAATGGTCTTGCCTTGAACCTCACAAAAACGCACTTCATCCACTTTGACTTATCAGGGCGGATGACGCGGCCACTGACGGTGCTTGGCCGGAAATAGTGTAGTACAAGTGCAGTCCATCAAATTTGTAGGCTTTGAACTTGATAGAGGACTTAAATGGGATAAGCATATTGATAAGGTATGTGGCAAACTAGGAAGCGCCTGCTTCGCACTAGGCCGTGTCGCTCGCGTAGGTTCCATCCGAGGTAGCACGGAGTTGCTATTTTGCGACAATACATTCGCTACTGCAGTATGGTACGGAGCTTTGGGGACGGGCAGCAGATTGGCTACGAGCATTTAAAATGCAGAAACGCGCCATCAGAGCCATTGCTAAAGTACCATATGCCACCCCTGCCCGTCCATATTTTAGGAAACCAGGAGTTCTCACAGTTCCTGCACTTGTGATTTTTCAAGTGGCGGTGTACGCTAGAACTAACCTAGCGTCCTATATCACATATAGCAATGTGCACGCGCACAACACGCGGAACAGGGACAAGCTCGTGGGCATAGCTAGGACACTTACGAAATTCACTAAAGTTGCAGGCATTCTATAGTTTTGAAGAATTCATCAATTTGAAATGACTGTATTATATTACTAGGTATGTATTTTCATCTTGACAATTATAATAAATATTATAGATACATTTTTTAATTATTTATATTCAGCTAAAAATGAATAATTGTAATGATTATCAGAATGATATTATGTTATTTTTATTATTGACCTGTAATAATGCACCAATAAATTGATTTGATTTAATGAGGTACAACTACCGTTTTCGTGACCTTCAGTTCACCGGCGGGCCCGGACTAGAGCAGAAAGTTATCAAGCCCTCAAGGTGCAGATGTCCTCACAAGGATAACATCTTCTTTATAGAATATAAACGGCGTAATTATTTATGATAAAATTCAAAGGTTGGAAAAAGGTTGGATTGATATTGGATATAAAATAATGTGTGACTAAATTTTTACATATCTACAATGGTTTGAAAGAAAAATTTGCAGTGATTACTATGGTAATAATATTATTTAAATCGATCCCTTTATTAAAATGAAATACTAATAACTGATTAAAATACTACATGTACTACAATAACATTTGTATTGAATATAAATGCTGGTTTTAATTACAGTTAGGTAGATAAAGGTTATGCCGTGGTGGTACCGGCCTAGAATAGTACTCCCCCATCTCTTCCCGCGGGTGCCGTAAGAGTCGGCTAAGGGATAACGTACCAGGAGGTGGGCAGCAGCGCCTTCTGAGGATCGGAAATCATACTGCGCTCGCCAACCCGCCTGCCAAGCGTGGCGAGTATTGGCAAATCCCCCCTATATGGGGGAGGCATACGTCCAACAGTGGACGCACATAGCTGAGAAAAGAAAGAAAGAAGATAAAGGTTAGTACAGTAAGGAAGAAGTAGTTCGTCAATAAGTCATAGTTATAACGCTATAAGTCACAAAACATATTCTAACTCACTCTTTAGAAGCACGCGAAGTCCCGGTTCGTTAATATCTGATTTCGGTCGACTCGACGTACGACAATTCGCTATCGCTATATGGTAGATATACCACCTATACGTACAAAGCGTTTTGCATCCACTTTCTTAATGCGTACTGCTAAGGAATGGAACTCGTTGCCCGAGTCTGTGTTTCCCGATACGTATAATCCTGGAGTCTTCAAGTCGCGAGTGAATAGGTACCTTCTAGGTTTGCGTGCTAATTCCTAGACAACGTCATCACTTAACATCAGGTGAGACAGTTGTCAAACGCAAACTTATAACACGTAAATAAAAAAAAAATTCTTATCCTCATGGTTACCTCCTGTCTCGCTGTGGCTAAGCTAAGACAGACCCTTTTAAAGGCTTGAGTGTACTCTAAAGGAAGTTTTTAACCCGTTCTTTAGAATACATATATTAGTGAGACATACTTACTTACTTACTTACTCCGCTGGCTCAGCGACCCAAAGTGGATCTTGGCCTCTGACAAGAGCAAGCGCCATCTTTCCCCATCATGAGTGCGTTCCTGCCAGTCGTCCACGTGGAGCTCACGCAGGTCCTTTAGCACCTCATCTTTCCACCTAGGTCTTGTAGGTCTAGGTAGGTCTTCCTACTGGCCGACGGCCGGTCTGTTGAGCCACATACGCCCTCTTTACGCCTCTATCTTCACTCATTCTTTGCATGTGGCCGAGCCAACGAAGTTTGCGAGCTTTCACTTCTCCGATATTATTATCGGAGTGAGACATGGTATTAAAATTTACAACTTTTGTATTTTCTGATAAAAAAAATATTTTTACAATAAAACCTTATATAATCAGTGTTCCACACATAAAATATCTTCGTTAATTATCTGAGTGGTCTGGTAAAGATGGTTTTATATTGATGTCACCTCCTATAACTGTTATTATTTTCAAAGGATTAAGGAGTGTACAGCGTAGATCAAAACTATAATTTGAGAAATAAATATACTATAAATTGTAACAGTTTATCATTGTCCTGCACCTTACGTACCTTATAACCTTACCTGCCTCTAGATGTTTCTAATATAACCCGAGATATTCTTCGGTATATAAAGATACCCAATATCAAAGTTTTTCTCATCACTTATCAACTTTTTCATGATTCATACTAAAAAAAGTTCTGAAAGCATTAGAATCAGTTCAGAGAGATGAGGGTTTTGTATAAAAAGAAAATTCGGGAAAGTTATTGTAATTTTGTAATAACATTGGGTTGTAAAAGGGAAGGATTTATACAAAATTAGATTTATGCGCTAATTAGTGGGAACAGGACGGCAGACTTGCGTAAAACGAATTTATGCGACCGCGTCTTTGTTATTACACATTGTTCTACATGTATGATTTAGTTAGACACAGCAGTGTAACGAGAAATGATGTGCAGTGTGTGAAAAACTTATTAATATAATATTTATTTATATAATTTATGAATATAAAAAATAGGGAACAGGTATTGTCATATGTTCATTGTTAATGTTCGTCCTGTAAGTAAGTTGTAGCTTGAGGTGTGTATTGATATTTGTGAATATTTTTTTACTCTCTACAGACTCCAGGGTCAATGCCATTTTTACACATAAAACGTTTAAAATAGATTCAAATTTAAAAATATCAATAAAATAAATTTTCACATAAAAACAATCATCTCAGAATATTGTAATTATTTTTTTAATGAACTAGGTGGCAAACAAGCAGATGGGCCGCCTGATGGTAAGCGATCATCATCGTCTATGGATATCTGTAACACTCCAGTGTTACAGATGGCCCCAGGATACGTTGCCAATCCTTTCAAGACTCAGTTAACTCTCCTTTTGAAAAATCCCATATTGTAGCTACTCGGGAATACCGAGGGAGGAAGCTCGTTCCACATTTTGCAGGTGTATGCCAAAAAGATTGATTGAATCGCACAGTGTGTGAATCCCATGTGTCGATTATATATAATGTAGATGAGCTTTAAAGCGATTTCGGCTAGTACGATGGTACAACCTTGATGCTGGAACTCTTCAACCTTAGTTGAAGAGTTCTTCAGAACACTCCTCGTTGTATAAACGGTAGAAAATACACAGAGAGCCAATGTCTCTGCTGATACTGAGCGGCTCTAGGTCTTCGGTGAGTTTGGGGTCGTTGACGATTCTGATAGCTCTACACTGCAAAGCATCTAGATAGTATCAGCTCAAGCTGATACTTAAATACCGTAGTAAATACCTTTAACAATTTAAAGAGTTTAAACATTTTTTTTAATCGGTATCATAAATTTATATAAATTAAATTTGTAAGTATTGTGAAAGTCTCCATTATGGTTGTGATGAAATGTATTCGAAAGCAAGCATTTCGTCGAATTCCATTGTGAGATGGTAGCAATGACACTGGACTTAGTAATAGTCAGCCTAACTTTCCTCATGTGAGGCCGGAAATCTACTACATTTTTTCATGTTGCTTCATGGAGGAACTTAACCATACATACTTGGATATAGGTATATGTACGTATAGATGTAGGGTTTACAAAGGTGACAATGAAAAGCTCAAAAAAACAACTGGTTTATTCTTAACTATACGTTTGAAAAAGGGACCGTTGGGCTCATTTATTTTTATACATATAAATACAATTGATTATTAATGTCGTAACATTATATTATTAAAAAAAACAAGGTGCTTCAACTTTTTGTTTAAGGTAGCGAAACGGCTATAAAAAAAATTGTGTGTTGTATATGTAAATGTGTGTTTATTTCACTAATATAAACATGGCAAATAGATGGCACTTTTTACTCGAGAATATCATTATAAACTGAACACTTGTGTCTATGCGTGAACTGCGAACGACTCCTCAATGACACAGCACTTTTCGAGGCCGATGTGACCACAGGACAAAACAACAAACACGCACGACCATTATCAATTCACAGTTGGTGGGTTACGACAAAAGGGGCGGCCATGTATTCGCTTTTCTCTCGTCTCGCAGACTCACAACAAAGCCTCGTTTTATACTAACCTCGACAAGTCAGTCCACTGTCACATGAGCACAATAAAAAATACAAAAAGGAGACACTCTCTTGTTTGTATTTTAATTTATTTTAATAAATTGAAAAGACGTTTCTTTGCTTCAGTATAAAAGCAATAAATACTAAAAGGAAGATTTAGTTTCACACTATTAAAGGAAATAATATATTGTAATTAACAAGATTTATTATTTATTCCTTACCTGTTTTTATGTAATGTAATTATAGAATGTAATTTGCACACTTATCAAGGACCTAAATAGTAGAGGAATTTGAATAGTGGATCCTTTAATAGTATTTTTAGTAATCTTACCAGGATTTTCAAATGTATCGATTTTTTTGTGTCCGAGGACACGGTGGTGTCTTTTATTTATTTATTGATTAAACTAGTCTCACAGACTAGAGACAAGTACACATAATAATATATAATACATTTTTCAGAGAGGGGGCTCGAGATAAGGCATCATATCCAAGGAAGGGCGGAGTGCAAATTACCCACTTCCATCACAGGGAGGTAGTAACAAAATTAATGAACTATTTAAAAAAACATTATAAGCGCGTTTTATTTGGTAACTTAACAAAAATGTTATATTTAACCCAATTAATGCCTGCTACGTATATACGTAGTTGGTGTTTAGCTGCATGCCAACTACCGATTCATGCGTAGGACTTTGAAGAAGAGTTTTTAATTAAAAATACAATTGCTGGAAAAGATAATTTGTAAATAGACTGGCATCCTAAATAAAAGAAGCATTACAAAAAAGTAACTTTATGGAATATGAGTTAGGAAAAATCACATAGTTTCAAGGAGACTCTCAACATTTTTGGACATAATAGTTATGTAAGAAGCGATTAGTTAACCATCAAGATTAGTCAACCATAGTTTTCAATTTAGAAAGCAAGTTTCAAAAACAATAGTAAGTAAAGGTAAACCCCTAATATAAAATATCAATTATAACTTTGAAAATAAAAAGGAAACATAACTCTGATTTACTTTTGAAAACAATTATAATATTTCTTTGGTAATAATTATAAACGAAACATCTAATCAGACTTGTCTAAGATTACTTAGGTAACGATGTTAACCACCAGATACAATGAGAATAAAATAAAATAACAATAAATCTCAAGGTGGATCATCGAACTGATAAAGATCGCATGAAAGAAACTTGTCGCTTCTAATACTTGTGCCATTGACTGTGAACCCTTGGGGTGTGGGGTGTGGAAATCGGTAGAAACTGCTATATCCAGCAGATATTATATTTTACGCCTATATGTATACACACACCATTATTATGTGTACAGTAATCACAACCTCAGCTTGTGTTTCTGAATTTGTATTCAGAGTCATTATTGCTGAGCTCGAAATTTGATTTGTAAATTTTTTTCAAAAATCATACTGGAAACTTAAAAATTTGTGTAAATTCACGTAACAGTCTCGTTTGCTCGCTTACATTATCCATGTCTTCCTATTTCGCTTACTCTGCTCCTCGACGAACTGTTTTACGAACACATGCGCAAATGGTCATAGAAAGACTAACCTCAAAACCACAAGGTTTAAAGTACTCTGTGAGATAGATATATAATATCATGTTGTTATACAATTATGTCATCGTAAAATGAATTTTGATTCCCAGAAAGCATATAAATTATTGGCTGGTACACTAGACATTCCGCTACAAGTTTCCCGTTGAACATTTCAATTGCAAAGTGCTTATGATGTTATTGTGATATTGCTACATGTTATAGAATCCCGTGTAACAAATGCTGAACCCTGGCACCGACGGAAACCTGTTTTGAAGTTAAATTACCAAAGTTTGACAAGCGGTCCGACTCACTAAACTACGCTGGCAATAATTCTGCATAGCGGACCGGAAGACAATCGCCCATTTATACCTATTTACGCTATAACTATAATCGTACCCATAAGTCTTTTTATTTTCCTGGACACGCTGCTAACTGGTAGCGGGTTAGAGCATTTGAGTTATCTATAGGCTGATAATAACCAGTGGATTGCTCAAAAGTTTCTGTACTGGCTGTAGTATTGTAATTAGTTATTAGTAGTTGTTTTTCAGTTGTTTATATTATTTATTACTAAACATTAGTTGACAATGTTTCTGTGGCACATGAATGTAAGTAAAAAGGTAATTAATAAAGGTAAAACTCGTTCCAAACCACGTTCCGAAATGTGCGAAACAAAAAGCTTTTTAATTGTAATTGTTTCTTTTTCTCTTGGGATGACCAACGCTCATAATTTCTTTGATGATGAAAGTAAAAGTATATTTGAGAGATTTAAGAGTATTATTTATAAATTAACGCATATTTTAAAAGTTTCATTTTATTGAATAACTTACACTAGATAACCTAAGCTCCTAGCATTCCTAAGGTTCCCTTAATAGAATTTGATACAGGCCCCGCACTGACTTGATCCAGCACTGACTTCTGGCCCGATATCATATGCTTGTCCGTAACAAATTATGATTTATGACTGGCCGGTTGGCGCAGTTGGTAGCACTCTGCCTTCTGAGCCGCTCGTCGGGTTCGATTCCCGGACAGGTCAAACATTTGTGTGTATGAACATGTCTGTTTGACCTGTATCTGGGTGTGTATATGTATATAAGTATATATCAGTCATCAGGGTACCATAGTACAGGCTCTGCCTAGTTTGGGACCTGAAGACCTTGTGTGAATGTTGTCCCATATTATTATTATTATGTTATCGGGCCAGACGTCAACTTTCTTTAGGTTACTATTATACGTACCAGTGAGTGCGGTGTGTCCTGTTAAGGAGCAGCTATACCAGCGAATCTGGGCCTTGCTCCATTATATTACGGAGATAGAATTCCACGGGTAGTGACTGGCGGAAATAATGCACAAAACACGCCAAGCGGAACCTAAATGCAAGCCAGGTCCCCCCTCTTATTTCTTTTCCACTCTGATCTCGTTTTGCGAAGGCACAGCCAAGTAGAAACAATAAAATATTACCATTAGAGCCAGTGGGTATTCTAGGTCTGGCGTGATAACATCTTCGACCACATCGTCACTGACCATCAAGTGAGATAGTGGTCAAACGCTAGGTCTATACAGTAAAAAAGAAAAAATGAGATTCAAATACTCTTATTGATTATCAGTTTAATTATAATCGTTATATTTACCACACATAATAACCAGCGCCTACTAAAAATAAATAAAATTGTGCAGTCAGTACAAAATATGCAGTAGAAAACTTTTATAAACACACAAATGCGTACTGCCAAGGAATGGAACTCGTTGCCCGAGTCTGTGTTTTCCGATATGTACAATCCTGGAGTCTTCAAGTCGCGAGTGAATCGGTACCTTCTAGGTCACAACAACATCATCACTTAACATCAGGTGAGACAGTTGTCAAACGCAAACTTATAATATGTAAAAAAAAAAAAAAAAAACCAACACGAAATAACGATATTTATATGAAATTGTGATAAACGATTCCGTTCATATATACAACACAGGTGCTCGCCTGCCCCTGGCGATGGCTTCACGTCTAATGAAATACTTCTCCCAAGACATTCTCTACGTTGCTCCTCAAATTGATACTGCAGATTATCTCGTCCCAGAGAATTTGTCCTGGCTTTATACTTTTCATTAAATCGACCAGCCTGCGCGAGACAAATCGCCTTATTCACTTAATCGGCGTCGTTTCGTTTTTGCGGATCTCTTCTCTTAATTGCCCCGTGTGTAATAGTTTTACAGGCTTAGACTATCTTGTATACTGGCACAAAGGTATTTAATTGTAAGCCGCCTGCTCGTTTGCCTTCTGATCCTATAAAAGGACAGAAAAATAGCTTTTTTTTTTTATATATATTATAAGTTTGCGTTTGACAACTGTCTCACCTGATGTTAAGTGATGACGTTGTCTAGGATTTAGCACGCAAACCTAGAAGGTACCTATTCACTCGCGACTTGAAGACTCCAGGATTGTACATATCGGGAAACACAGACTCGGGCAACGAGTTCCATTCCTTGGCAGTACGCACTAAGAAAGTGGAAGCATAACGCTTCGTGCGTATAGCTATACAAGTGGGGCCATTTAGATTTGTCAGTACCTATGGGTAAGTCTGAAACTATAAGACATACAAAGAACCAGTTCCTAGCAACATATTTTTTCAGCGTTTATCGATTTTAGTGTCAAGAAAAACTACATTTATAGGTTTTGAAAAACGTTGTACTCAGTTCAGGATTCAAACTCGATTGTATTGGAGAAAAAAAGGTTTTATCTAATCTCATACTGAAATATAAAGATTAAAAAATCAAAAACAGAAATTGAATGACAGTCTTTACAGATAACTAGTAGCCTATGTGTTAATCCAGAGTCTAAACTATCTTCATACCAAATTTCATAGAAATCGGTGTAGCCGTTTGAGCGTGAACAGGTAACAAACATACACACATACACACACAACCTTCGCATTTATTATATTAGTAGGATATGGAAATAAATTTAAAAAGTTACATTATGATACAGCCCTTCTATGGAGAACTGTATCATAATGTTAGTTTTTACCATTAAGATACAAGTTCAGCTGGACCAAGGAGCGTGCAATGCAGTTTTTCTACATATTATGATCTGTGGACGCGGCGCAACACGCACAAATGGATTTTGGCGCTAAACGATTACAAAAAAATCCAAAAACAATGCTGTAATTTTACGTAAATTTAATTATCTATTTTATGAGATTAGATAAAGTGGTGTATGAAAGTGCACATAATTTGGTCTTGAAACACTCGTGTGTTAATTGAAAGGCGCGAATAGCGTCTAGGGGTCAGGCGTAATCCGTGCACCCAATACAAAGGCTAGGGGAGCGTGTTAACCTAGTCGCAGCGGTGTTGCGGCCTACCTACACGATATTAATTCTGCACTGGATTCAGGCCCACCGACAGGCTTATAAGATTAGAATAATTTTCTCATTTCGAGGAGTCCCGCGAGCGCAACCAGCAGTTTAATTAAAACTAACAGTTGTCTCTCACAGTCTTATCCGGCAATTTGCGAGGTATTACAGGCCGAAGTTCGGCCACAAATTATCTTCACTTAATTTACCAAAGCGGTTATGTTAATACAATCCGAGCAGATTTATAAGAATGTTTTTGTTATTGGACGCCTGTGGCAAATTACTATATTAAGGTAAAATATTATATTTAATTTTAGGATTATAATAATTCTGCCATTGATGTTTACGGGGTGCTTCGGCGTGTCGGGAAGTGAACATTAAACCCGTGCGCAAACGAGATTTTTATAGGTATCATAATACTTACAGATGTTGGACTGAACTATTGAATGACTTATAGCGTATTATTCAGTCGTTTTACGGCACGTCGGATGGTGGCACTAAACTTTTTGGGTATTTAAATATTTTAATCATGTCTTAATTGAGTGATATACCTTCTATGATGATCGCAGTGACTCAGTGTCCAGTGACCTGATTTCTGATTTCGTGGCTCGGGAAACCGGCGCGGGAAATCATTTATTGTGATGAGCTTAGATGTTTGAACACTGAAACTGACTGAAAAGCGTTTGTATTTTGTTTCACTGTCATGAGGTCTACATGCCACTTAACACGATAATAATTCTAAGAAAATTATTTTCTATATACATACACACATTCTAGCAAATGTTTGAAGTCTGATTTGCGGTTTGTCTTAATTTATCTTACATGTTGGTCACTATTCTAAGATTCAGGTTTGTTGTGTAGAATTAAAATTGGCCAAGACAAAAAAAAATATTTTTATTTTAATATATATTACGTGAAATTAATAAATAAATTATATTTATAATATAATTGAGAAATGCATCTAGTAATAAGAATTAGGTAATATTGCTAGAAATTCATGGATTTATGATGCTCTTACGAAATATCGCAGCAATATCTGCACAGATAAAATAAAGTGCTCCCCATATGTCCGAATGAAATCCTGTTGTCTTCATGCATATAAAATTCAGTCGCACCCGTCGTGAAATATTATGTGACGCAAATGCCGGAGAATGAATCTCTAAGCGGCTGGGATCCAGCAAGGGGTCCTACTACTTTTATGTTTATGCTGCATGACCCCTGAGCAGTGAAGGAAAGCATCTGCCACTGGTATCACTCTATTCTCATCTTAAAAACACAAGTGGAAAGAGAAAGGCGATTAAGAAATATGTGAGTAGGTTGAGGATGAGGAATGCGTGCGAGGAATACAGTTGAGGAAAGCAGGTGAGGAATGCGTGCGAGGAATACATGCGAGGAATACAGTTGAGGAATGCATGCGAGGAATGCAGTTGAGGAATGCGTGCGAGGAATGCATGCGAGGAATGCATGCGAGGAATGCAGTTGAGGAATGTATGCGAAGAATACCAGATAAAAATATGTACGAGGGAAGCGAACGAGCTTCGGTTTTTTGAAAAATGAACATGAATCAATAAAAAACATACAATTTATTATTTGACTGTGTGCGAAAATAATAAAATTATTTCTGCTCTCACATAATTAGTCGTATTTCAGATAAAGGTTTGAACATTTGTTAAATAGACTATGTTGAGTCTCTTCAGCTGGGAAGCGGTTCAAAGGTCCTACATCTCTAATAAACTTTATAAAAATACCACTAATCATTTCATGAAAGTCAATTCTGATTAAACAAAGTTTGATTTCGTTTGCTAATGCATTAATGAAAATATATTTTAATCGACCATACTTTTCCTTTACCAAAAATTCTCGCGATAGCGACAGATGCGCTTAACCTGTGTCTAACATCAGAAGAAAGGAAATAGAAACCGGTTGCACTCCGGGAGTGCCGGCAGAAGTGAAAATTTGAACATTAAGGTTGTGCATTTTTGAATATTTTGGAATGGTTGGGGAATAATTTCGCACGAATGACTATAATTATCAGTATAAAAGTACCATCATTCATGTGGTATTACAATAATCATTTAATGCCCCATCGTACACAAACATGACAATTTTTATTACATAAAAAATGTAACACTTCAGAACTATTACAATTATTTTACATCGCCCTGCGCCGCTTAAACGAAACAGTAGGAGCAGGCATACATTTTCGCCGCGCGGTAGAAAGAGAAGGGGCTATTATTTCCTCTCCTACGCCGCGCTGGTGGTCTACGCTTCCTCAGTGTTGCGAATTCGATGACGTCACGGGCCTGACGAATTTTACGATCAGTGTCACCTGTCCTGACGCGAGGTGTCCTGGCGCGAGTTTACCATTTTTTAACCATACAAATGTGTACAACGCCGCTAAAGCAGTTTTCACTTCTAAAACTCTAAAAGTGTGATTAATAATATTTTTTTGAACCCGTAAGTCATCTGTAAATTGCGTATTTGTAATATCACAAATCAGCACGCATCAGCATTTGTCTTGCCTATAATCACTCGCGAGCCTGTGTAAAATCATCGGCAGCTTTTAAGCCCTTAATGGCAGCCTAATTTGCCTACGTTGAAAGCGAGTATCAAATTACTATACAGCAATAGTGCCCTTAATAATAATAATAAATGTAAGTTAATTTCTATATTATTTCTGCCCTAAAAAAATCTATTCTTTTTCGATATGAAAGTAGTTTGTAATCCATACGTTCACGTTAGATTACAGATTGTTTCCTGGAAGAGATCACTTTGAGTATTACCAGTGGTAGCCCCCTGTAACAAGCCAACATCGAGCCAGTTAGCCCCCTTTTCTTTGTATCTGGTCCCCTTTATCTTTACTACGAATAAAAGGAAAAAGCGCCGGAAAAAGCGCCACTTTCGCCTGTAATATCTTATGCGTATGAGTGCTTATGAAATATGAATTCTATCTCTAAACATATTATTTCGTTATTACTGAATATATTGCTACACGTTGCAGAGTCATATAAGATGCGACTTTTTATAAGCTAAAATAAATGTCTTTGTGAGCGCATCGGTGCCTCTGTTGTATGTCAACCAAATGATGAGTTTAAGGGCAATTTTTTTTTCTAAGTAGTAAATAGCTTCGTATTCTAAATGTTTGCAACAACTAAATGTAAATCTATGATAGATACTCGTATGCCTTGAATTCGTTGGCAATTCAAAAATATTGACTATTTTCAATTGATTATTAATTAATTAAAATTATTATAAATTAGTTAATTAAAAACATATTGAATTTTTATATATCGAAATTTCTTATTCTCTCTTTATCCCTAATATGTATTATAATCATTGATTTACAAAAAAACTTGTAAATCAATGATTATAATAGGTAGTTTAGTCAGTTGTCGGTGGGTTTAGACCTCACCAATCAATTTACACGCAATTTGAGAGCAACTTCCTAATTTACAATTGTCATTTACAATAGTAGTATTAACGATCAGAATGTTTTTTATGAAACGATAAAAAAAAAACAAATCAAGGAATGTCATTATGGATTAGTCCCATAGGCAATTAAGTAAATCGATGAAGTATTACTCTCTATTACCAAAAAAAAAACTTTTCACAGGTTCACAAAAAAGGTTTTAATAGCTTTCAATTACGCTATTTACCATTACGTAATTATTAAAACAATACCGACGTAATATTAACATATACAGATAATCACATAGGTACTATTATGACTTGACGGTCGCCGTGGCTCAGTCGTCAGTGGCGTGACTTCTGGTCCCCGGGTACCCAGGGTTCGAATCCCGGCAGGGGCAAACATTTATGCAATGAGTGTAAGTGTTGATCCCGGGTCTTGGATATTTGTGTGCTGTGATCGTGTGTGTCCATACCTGCTGCGAGCTCAACATGACGGTGAGTACTCAGTTAAATTGTTTTGTACGGCTAGCTGCCCCTTCAGGTGTAGGTACTTGTAATTACGGAGCATTTTGCCTTAGCATACCGGACATCCTTAATTCCCCAAGATACATAAAATATTTTGAAGCGATGATAGCTCAGCGGGGGGAGCGTCGCCTGTCAAACTGACGGACACTGGTTCGATCCCCAACAACAGCTTGAGCTTCCGGTGAAGGTAACACCGTTATCAAATTCCCAGCATGGTGATAGGGTATTCCGTATTTTCAACCGGTACCCGCCGGGCTAGCTACCACCCTCAAGTTTGAAAAAGGCGTTTGAAGTGTGTTCAGGAAGTAGTCCTTGAGAGCCAGTAAGTATTCTAGGTCTAGCATGATAATATCTTCGACCACATCGTCACTGACTATCAAGTGAGATAGTGGTCAAAATCTATACAGTATATAAAAGAAATATATATGAAAATTGTTAATGAGTACAACATAATACCTACGTTAAATATTGTATACGTAAATATGTATTAGTAAGTGGGAAATGCAATCGTACGTTGTTTGAAGTTGTAAGTTTTGATGTCACGCTGGGCACCCCGCCCCGGTCCGTTGGTAGCCGGTACTCAGCAGTTGGCGTGTAGCCGGTCCGGTGCCGGTCCGGTGCCGGCCCGTGACGCGACGGGGAGACGCCGACCGACGCACAATGGAGTTCAAATGCAAGAGGAAAATAGAAAAGAAACTGATACAAATGTTTGTAAACAAACTCACAAAAGTTCTATGTGGTTTTATCTTTTAAAATACAGCTGATCTCTCGGACCATTAGTAAAACCCCAAAAAATTAGGCGGACAGAATATGCGATATTTCTCTTTCAAAATAATTCATCAAGCAAATTTGCCTTAAACTAGTTAGATATATGACACATACCTAAGTATTCATACAAAATCTAAACTATGATTAATTCTGCGAATTGCAATAGTGTATATGATTAAAAACTTTAAATAAACAATTTCCACGGTACCTCTTGTTTTTACTCATCATATTTTATCATCCATGATCGCAGGCTATACAGAAACACAAACTTACATAAGCATACATTGGATTATAACCAAGTTTGGATTTATTAAAACCTAAGGTCAGACAAAACAATCCTACAAATATTATAAATGCGAAAGTATGTGTGTATGTTTCTTACCTCTTCACGATCAAACGGCTAAACCGATTTCGATGAAATTTGGTATGGAGATAGTTTAAGCTCTGAATTAACCCATAGGCTACTTTTATCCCGGAAAAAGTATAGTTCCCGTGGGATAATTGAGGTAAGGGGAAAACTGTACTCCACGCGGGTGAAACCGCGGTATGCTACTAGTAGACTATAAATCTTTTTCTTTAAACATTAAAAAAAAGACAAAAAGACACAAAAAATTAAAACAAACGAGCTCATCCGATCAATCTTAAAAAAACTAAAATGAAAGTCTACTCACACGCGTTTTGTATCCGAGTAAAAATGTGTGGCGACAGTGGCGGTGATCCCCAGCAATCTGTCCCGAACAATAAGTCGCTCTTTAACAAAGGCCGGCCATTTGAACAAGTCGGAAACTTTTGTAAGTTTAGCTCTTTCTTCGTGGGTCTTGGCAGCGGCCACCCTACCCTACCGCCACGGTCGACCAAAACAGAGCCACAGTTACAGAGATACGCGGTGGACTTTGTTGCATTCACTTTGATGCAGTGTCATCGTGAATCTAGATATATTTGTCGTTTTACAATGGTATTATTGATAAAGGGTCATTAGCAAATATAGAATTCACAAAACTCACACTTTCCATTCCACGAATAATTTTTTAAATACTTTTTATGTATTATTGTTGGTGTATATTTACTCTGTGCGAAGAAAAACATAGCGTTGTCGCGGTGGAATTCGCTGAATGAATATTAGAATTAGAATATACTATACATTTAGAGTTCACAGAACGACGAACAGACTTATTTTTAATTTAGGTTTCATCTTCAAGCTTCTAGTAACATAAAAATGATGCCAGTAAATCTATTTTATTTACATACTAGTTGTTCGTTCCGGCTTTACACGGTTACATTATTGAAGTTTTAGTAGGGATCCCTAATTTTTTCTAATAATAAATATAGTCTATCTATACTACTCAAGTTGGTATCAAGTAGCATTCTAATGGTGAAAGAATTTTCGAAATCTTTTCAGTTGTTCTTGAGATTATTCGTTATAAAATACAAACCTCACCTCATTATAATATTAGTGTAGAAGTGTAATGAAATCCTACTAATATTATAAATGCGAAAGTTTGTGTATATGTGTGTAAGTGTATATGCGTGTATGTTTGTTACCTCTTCACGCTCAAACGGGTACACCGATTTGGATGAAATTTGGTATGGAGCTAGCTTATACCCTGGATTAACACATGGGCTAGTTTTATCCGGGAAAAAGTATTGATTCCATGGGATAATTAAGGTAATTAGCAAATTTTTTTTTTTTTTTTTTTCCGTAATTTAAAATGAAACTTCAGTATACTGATAGAAAAATTATATTTTATTCACAAGTGAGTAAAAAGGCTTTAAAAATCGAGAACGCCCCCTTACAAAGCTAATTTCAATATGCTGACCAATCAGAGAGCACTTTTCCTGTCAGATGGATGGGTACAACTAGCGAATGAAAACTAGTGTGGTGAAAAAAAAATATGGACACTCTTAGGCCCGATTTCTCCAAAGTAAGATTAGTTCTAATGTGAATGCATTTACATTCATGTTTTTGAGATATAGGCGATAGAAACTATAATCAAGGAAAATAATCTACATTATTAAGAGCAGCAGTGAGTATTGAAATTCTATTTATTTACACATTAAAAAATATATTATTTTTAATGTATTAAAATTAAAATGTGTTTTTACAGTTTGATGCAGTGACTCGGTTTTGGACAAAACTTGAGAAATATTCGTTTTAAACAACGAAGGGCTCAATGAGCTCAATATTTTTTTTAACGCGTTTGACGATAGATAAATAATGTTGCTTGGCCGGTACTTGTAGTATTTGCCTGGTTAGCAATTACCTTCAAAATTGTAATCAGCTGTTTTTGAGAGCTGGTTAACATTCTAGGTCTAGCAAGATTTCACCTTCTACCTCAACGTGATTAGGTATGTAGGTATGATCATTATCACAGATTAATTGAAATATTGATCAAAATTATAATTAAAAAAATTAAAACATTCACATGTTAGGAAGTTGAATCTAAGCAATCTAGTGTACTGCTGCTATTTTCGTATGTTGCGTGTCACCAGTTCACAATAGAGGCAATAATCGTTAGGGCCAGTCATAAGAAAACGCATTACAAAAACAACGACGCACTTGAACCCGTATTACTCAACGGTATGTCAGCGTACTTCTGCCAACTTCTTCATTATGGACCTTCATGCTTATGGTTATGTGGTGATAAAATCATATGTGTAATGGATTTAAATATATTTTGTTTGCCAAAATTAGGCCTGTATATAATTTGTTTTTAGCACTCACCCTAACGTGAACAATTGATATGTTATTAATTCATATGTTAATGCAATCAAAGTGTATAATAAGTTACCCGATACTTTTAAAGAGCTACCATTATTACAGTTCAAGAAAAAGCTTTCACTATGGCTACTGAACCAATGCTTCTACAATCTTAATGAATTTATGACATATAGAAATACTCTCTACTAGGTCCTAATACAATGTTTATTATTTTTGTTGTATTTCCAGACTGTGACTAAGTATCTGAATAAGTAATTTAATTTTAATATGAATATGACTTTTTTTTTTTTAATATGTAGTTTTTAATTTAATTTTAATGAACATTTAAATTTTAAACATTGTGATTTTTATATGACATTTCATTTGTGACATCTACAATTTTCATTTATGATGACTAATTTTTTGATGTAATGTTTATTGTTTGCACGCCATTGTAATGGTAGAATGTTCTGGACATAATTTACATTTACCACCATATTTGTACAACATTCTAGTAAATAAAGAATTTGATTTGATTTGATTTGATTTGATTTTGTAAATTCCTAAATCTAAACTTAAATATAGACTCTATTGTTTCTTCGTTATACGTATACGTTTCTTCACTACGCCATTATCTACGCAACAAACAAAGTTTTGTTGAATATTCTAATTATTTTGGAATATAAGTAAGTATACCTTTTTTAAATTAATTAAAATCATGTTTTTTAAAGTATAAAACTATCGAGAGGATTAAACCAAATCGTATTTTAACTCCTAAACCTTCCTTTATACTGAAATGTAAAAAGGGAATCTCAGTATCATGCCCATTATTTTTAAAAAGGACCATTTTGTGTATGTGGTCGCCTTAACTACGAGCTGCTGTTACTTCATTAAGTATTGAAATATTTTCAAACTCCTAATTACAAACACTCAAAGCTTTATGTGCACAAAGTATAGCCTTAAGGTGGTGTGTTACGTAATCACCACCTCACTGTGCAACGTAATATAATAAACTTTTAGTGTACATAAATACTACACCAGTGAATGCATAAAACAAGTTACTCGTAAACAATTTTACGAGAGGCAGCGCTCTAGTAAAATCTAGCTAAGACGTGTAGAGTGTCTGCAGGCGGATAAAAGGCTGCAAGTGATGGCGAGGCGACATATACGACGCAGGACCGCGATCCGTTGGCGTCACTTCCGGCGTCCGTCACGCGGGAACGACGTCCTGTTCCTGTGAGGCGCCAGACGTCAGTCGCCTCACTTACAATCACTTAGCCGCTCACTTCTCTCGAACACCCGATCCCGAGTAAACAAGTTATAAACCTGTGTTTTAGCACTGTGAGCGTCCTTATATATTGATTTATTCATCGGTTCGTCGCGGAACACAGCTGTGTTTAACGCTTATACTAGCTGTAATGTATATAAAGGCTATAAATAAGTAATTTGTTTAGAAAATGGGAAGATTTGAATGATATGTTAGAAAGGACTATTTTATTTATTTATCTTAAAATAAAGCCCAATGTCATTAATGTAGCTTCACCTGATACTTCTTTTTCTTTTGTCCTTATCCCGCACTTGGTGGGGTTGGAACAACATTTTTTTTTATTCCGTTCTCTTCTATATTTAGTCATCTCAGTGCTCACACGTTTCATAAACATATTATTATTGACACAGTCCATCCATGCCTTCTTTGGCCTTTCTCTACCTCTATATCCACCCACATTCATGTCAAGTACTGTTTTTGTTATATTTTCTTCATCCCTCTTCATGGAATGCCCATACATACCACTTCGCCTGATACCAATAAATAAAAGTATTCTTACTAATATTATAAATGAGAAAGTGTGTGTGTATTTGTGTATGTGTGATGTTTGTTACTTCTTCACGCTCAAACGGCTACACCGATTTCGATGAAATTTGGTATGGAGATAGTTTAAACTCTGGATTAACACATAGGCTACTTTTATCTTATCTATTATATTTTAGCTGACCGAATCCAAAGGTAAAGACTAGTCTATGCACGACCGGACTTGTGCTTGATACATATTTTGAGTTATGTAATATCAGCAGCCAACCCTCACCACACCGCGGCTATCTCTTTAAATATTCAAAGTAAAACGTATAAGAAGCAGCGGAACAAAATGCGCGATTCGCAATAGTAATTTTATTAATATATTTGTAATCTAACAAACCGACTAAGACTAACGTGGTTAGTACTGGAAAATTACTCTCCGACCAGTTTCGACCGACCTTTATTAATATAGATCAGATGTGTACATGTACATCTAAAACATACAAAACAATAAATCTGCGTCCATTTGAAGATCTCAGTTATTTTCATACGTCGGTTTAATTTCCGTTTCGGCATTGTTTTCAGAGGGAAATTCGATTGGAGGGGGGGCGGCGCCGATACGGGCCTATGTCATTTCCTTTCATATTCAATTTAATTCTTTGAGGGATGCGCGTCAAACGACCCTGTGTCGAAACGAACTCTTTAACGTGCAAACGAAATTTTATTCACGGAAAATGTTTTTTGATATTGAAATTGTTGCAGTTTTAAAAGATATTCCCTAAATTTTGTTTTGAGATTTATTTTTATTTGGAATTTAAAGGCAAAGTAAATCAAAATATGTAAGTTTAAGTATCATATATACCTAAGATATTATATTACCGCAGCTCATTGGATTTACCAAAACATGTCTCAAGGCCTGATCGATGGCACGCGTCACAGAAATTCTGGCACATTATGTATTAGGCCCCACGCATCAGCATTGCAAAAATTAACTTAATTATTGCAATGCTGATGCATAGCAGTCAATTCGTCATAGAACTGTACAAGTAGGTTTTTTTTAAAAGCATTTTGAAGTGACCTGTTATTATATTTTTTTTTGTTTTCATTAATGGGCCCATGCTTTTATTCAAATAAACTGATAAATTATTACAATACTACAGCTACTACAAAAATATTTGAGCAATCTACTAGCTATTGTCAGCCTATAGATAACTCAAATGCTAGTTGGCAGCGCACGCAGAATGCTAGCGGCATATTTTAGCATATAAATATGTACTAAAATATTTGAATCCTACAACTTTTTACAAGGTAGTGTATTATTGACATAGGTCCAGAAATTGAGTGGGGCTTTGAATAACATAGAATTTAAATAAAAATATTAATAAGCCGCACCGCCCTCCTAACGTAGTTCCACGCGGACTCATAAATCAACAGACTAGTTTCGTATTTAACACTCAGATTACTCGCGTAATGAGTAAATAATAATAATGTCGTAATTGGATTAAAATTTAATCGGACTATTGTATCATGAATGGTACCGTATTGTAATAAGTGATGTCTAAATCGGCGCGGCGGCGGCGCGCGGCGGCGCGGCGGCGGCGCGCGGCGGCCCGGCACGCGAGCTTGCCTGCCGCCCTATCGACTTACACCCTGTTAAATCTGCCCCAATATTTGTACAGCCTATTCATTACTATCGCGTCGCTTTATTTTATTGTTTCTTCTTGTTACGAATGCTAATTTGACTTCATTTCGTGACCTTAATAAAATTTGTTCAATGAGCGCTATAATTACGTTCTATTCGTAGTTGCTTGTTTATTTTTAACGTAATTGGGCTTAAGATTAACTGTTAGAAGCTTGATCATATTAGGCTTACAAGTTGTACAGCATTGACATTATTGTCAACAAAACTACGAGTTAATAATTACGTAGTCTAACAACTATGCTAATCGACTTCTACTACATAATGGTTAATGATTTTCAAAAATCAAATCATGATATAATTATACTTGAGGGATTTCTATCTTCTTTTTTTTAATAAAACCATTCTAAATGGGTGAACTTTTTGAAAGAATATTGTATATTTTTTAATCATTTTACAATGACGGAGTACTGGGGTCACAAACATAAAACGAAATCAAACAACATGCTGACCGCATTCTATTTTACAATTCGCTTAACATACAAGGAAAGGTTAATAAGTAGGGTACATGCAAGGTTCACGAATATATCTCTAATCAGCATTGGCCCATATGTAGAAAAGTTTCGTTGTATATTGGGTACAAAAAAACTATCTTAAGATATAAACCGGCCGGTTGGCGCAGTTGGTAGCACTCTGCCTTCTGAGCCGCTGGTCCCGGGTTCGATTCCCGGACAGGTCAAACATTTGTGTGTATGAACATGTCTGTTTGACCTGTGTCTGGGTGTGTATATGTATATCAGTCATCAGGTTACCATAGTACAGGCTCTGCCTAGTTTGGGACCTGAAGACCGTGTGTGAATGTTGTTAAATGAATAAATAAACCAAAAAAATATAGTGAAATCGAATCTATTGGAGTTAAAATAAGAGTGCTCTAAAGCCAACATAATGTGCACCTTAACACGAGGAGGAAATAGAAAAGACGTACAAAATACGTCTTACGTCTGTTCTTTTTCCAATTAGGTGGGGGATAAAGATTGAGCTATAGACGCGAGCGCGCGACACGGAACGTCGACGTCGCGGCTCCGGCTCCGGGCCGATCCGGGAAACCTGTCAATAGTGAGCGGCTCTGAAAGAAAATCTAATTTGGATTTGAGGGATTACATCGAGACTTGTTTCGGCCTAGTGTTACTCTCCGCCGTGAGTGAAATAGAATAAAGAACGAGACAGCACCGATGCGCCCATTGCTTTTCGATAATATCAATTCTACTTACGTCTTGTGCATCTGTTTTAAGTGAATATTCCTGGGGATTAAAAAAAGTATTCCCGGGTTCGATTCCCGGACAGGTCAAACATTTGTGTGTATGAACATGTCTGTTTGACCTGTGTCTGGGTGTGTACATGTGTTTAAGTATATATATCAGTCATCAGGTTACCATAGCACAGGCTCTGCCTAGTTTGGGACCTGAAGACCTTGTGTGAATGTTGTCCCATATTATATTATTATTATTATATTTACCTAGGGTATATATTACGTTTTTTTTTTATTTTTTTTTTTAATAAAAAAAAAAACGTAATATATACCATATTACGTTTTTTTTTTTATTTGAAACATTACACTCTACAGACTCAGGGTCCGTGCCATTTTTTAACATATAACTTAATTGATAGATTAACAATTTTATAGACATTTTACATATAGTGAGGAACACAATTTATAAACAATATAAACTAAGCTAGAATAATAATATAATTAAAGTAAAACTTTTTTTTAAAATGTAAATATTTCTGTGTTCCGGATTTTATCTAACAATGTCTGTTGATTGTATCATTTTAAAATATACAACAAATTGGCACTATCCCAATATTCTGTGGCGAGTAGTTTTTGAATATAAAAAAATCCTCGGTTATAATATTGTATGGAAATTATTTTGATTCTTTTAAAGATCACAATGTATATATTTTCTTTAAAAGGAAATATTCTCGAATGGAGACCACGGACAAGCAAGCGCAGCCAAGTCGGATGGACAGACGACCTGACTAAGATCGCAGGCAAAGGCTGGATGCGGGCCGCTTTCAACCGGTCCTTGTGGAAATCAATGGGGGATGCCTATGTCCAGCAGTGGACGTCCTATGGCTGTGATGATGAATTCAAATATGTTATATATAAAAAAGTAAGAAATGGGAGGGAGTTGGAAGACTGATCTATCTTGGCAGAGGGCTTTCCTAGTTGAACTTTTATTTTTACGTTATTTTCAACAGCTTTCAGACTTACATTTCTAAATGGTACTGGAGTAGACACTATAAAAGGTTCGACATAATCTGTTTTGTATATATATATGTACACAAAACAGATTATGTCGTCGTATGAGTAGGTATAAGGTTAAAATATCTGACAATGGGATTTCCTAAGGGCTGGATTTAATCATCCATAAATAAGGCCACCAATGTTTAAATTCTAATCTAATTTTTCTCATAGCCATTCAAAAAACGAATCTTTTGTTGAGGCTGCCAACCAACATATTGTTTTATTAAATATATGGCAAAAAAATCATTACAGAAATAACTACAAGACTTTCACACGCAGCGTTGATGGCAAAACTAAGAGTACTATACTATATTTTATATGAATTGTAACCTAAAAATATGATCAATTTATTTTTGGCGCGCCAATAAATCATCGTGTAACGTGTGAAAAACTAATATCGTCAGCTTGCGTTCGTCAAAATGCAATTATTCGTATAAAATCGCGTCGACTTTCATGTAATCTGTGATCGGTTATATTCTCCAATTAGCGACATGACGCAGCACAAACTCTAAATGTTATATAACGGTTATTGTCGCGCCTGTTTGATCGACGACGGACTAACGCTCTTTATTCAACAACGATGTTGCAAATTAAGAAAATATTGACGCTGATATTTTTTATTTTTTTTATTTATATAGACTTAGATATTTGGTACATATAGCACACACTACAAAATGATGGTTTAAAAGTCGACATGTTTAAAACTAAAAAAAAGGGTAGGATCATTGTTATATTTTTAACCGACTTAATAAAAAAAGAGGTTACACAATTCAGCCGTATATATACGTATACTCTTTCTGTATATATTGGAAGCTGCTGACCGTATATTTTGAATTCTAACTACATTCCTATCGATGACGAACACATTTGCAACAATTTTAATAAAACCAGTGAAGCAACCGAAAACCCATATGTCACCGAGCAGACAGAAATAAAAGATTTGGTTCCGATATGAAATATGCAGCTAACTGTTCGAACTTACGATCTTGGCGGCAATGCTCACTTCGGCGATAGATTAAACACTGAATATAAACAATAAAGTTGGCACATAGTTTACACGTAGGTAAGTACTAAGCTACTATTTTTACGTCAAAATCCCACTGTAAATGTGAAAGTTTGAATTAATGGATGGATGTTTGTTACTCTTTCACGCAAAACTACGGATATAACGTATTTAACGGATTTGGAGAAAATTTGCTATAGAGATAGTTTAGACTCTAGAATAACACACTGGCTACTTTTCATCCTGAAAATAGTTGCTATTCCCGTGGGATAAGCAAATAATTCAAAAACCTTAAGTAAAAGTTACTCGTTCACACTGAAAGGGTTGTACCGATTTTGATGAAATTTGTTATGAACATAAGTTAAGCCCTGGAATAACTCATAGACTACTTTTATCCCGGAATGAGTATGCAGTTCCCGCGGGTTGATTGGGGCAGCGGGAAAACCGTAATCCACGTGGGTGACACCGCGGGGCGCTACTAGTAGGTATATATATATATATATATATAATGTCGAATTTTACAAAAAAAAACACGATGAGACCTTACAATTAGCATGCAAGCTTATATAATACATCTTCCTAGTGACTTGACAACTCACGTTAACACAGATATACGAGATATAAAAACGCGAAATAGTAACGTAGTACGCGAATAGAAATAGTGGCTCCCTATTAAATAATATACATTGCAAATGAGAGGTTCGAATATTTGTTTGTGTTTCTATTCTACTAGGGGTGATCCAAAAGTAATGATAATTGGTTACTTCAGGTCCACATAAAAATCCAAAAAAAATTTCAATATCTCGTATATCTGTGTTAACGTGAGTTGTCAAGTCACTAGGTAGATGTATTATATAAGCTTGCATACTAGTTGTAAGGTCTCGTCGTGTTTTTTTTTTTGCTTTGTCTTGCTTGAGAGCTTGAGAGACTGAATTGGGGAATGTAGCATATTACGATGGCACATTGTCGATTTTTGGGCGAAATGATAATGATGAATTTAAAAGATTTATTTAAATATTGCACTCCGTAAAATGTAACTTGTACAGGACCAATAAGCAAGAAAGTCTATGGCGATGATTTTTATTTTCTGTATGTTTATCAATTATTCGAAGACGCATGCATCGATTTGAAAAATTATTTTTTGTTCCCATTGCAGTTTTATCGAAATCGTTCGATCGGATTTAACGAAAATCTAAAAATTATTCAATGTTGCAGTGGAAGTCTATTTCGTATATTTTAAATGTAATATAATCACATGTCTAGAAGAAAAAGGCAGAAGCGTTCTGGTTTCTTTCTTCTTTCTTTCTTTCATTAACTATAGTTATTATACCTACAGCTAAGGAAATGTTATATATGTAGGTACTTAAGTTATCAATATACTGTAATGTAGGTAATCTAAGGAACCTACTTAAACTGTTTCATTTCCACATATTTTATGTTTTTCTAAGTTAGTTAGTTAGTTAGTTTTCTGTTTGTTTCCTCTAAATTAGTTTTCATTTATTTTTTGCTATCTCAGCCGCACCCGCAAATTGCCTCTTGTCCGATTTTGATGAAATTTAAATGGGACCACACGGAAAGCACCACCTTTCAAATAAAAAAAGAACGATTAATATCGGTTCACCCAGGCGAAAGCTCTGAGGTAACAAACATAAAAAAATAAATACGGGTCGAATTAAAAAAACTCCTCCTTTTCTTGAAGGCGGGTAAAAATGGAACCGACTTCAACACTCTAAAGTGTGAAATAACTTGTCGAAGTCGGTACCATGAGCAAAACATATTTATATTAGTTACTTTTGAACTATCATGGTACCGACTTACAACAAGTTATTTCACACTTTTGAGTGTTGAAGTCGGTGCCATTTGTTGATATTTTTTTTAAGTATTGTTAACTGAACAACATGCTGTACACACAATCATATCGCTTCAAAATCCTTAATTGCTATATGTGTCTATCAGTTTATTAACTGTCAAATGAACACAAAAATAAACACAAACACAAAAAGTCGCAGTCAAACTGTCAAAACACGAATAAGAAATGGTGATTTGAGGATGTATTTTTTAAATTTCTTTACCAGAAATGTTCAATCAGTCTAACAAATAAATACCGTCCATGGGAGATAATTTTATTATCACGAACTGCTACGGCCAGGCAACACGTATAGCATAACAAAATAATTAAATAAACTGACTACCCACATCTGCAGATCGGGGAAAAGTCACGATTCATTTTCTTGCCGTTTCTCCGACGGCAGCATATTGTGCCGGCAACAAGATGACGAGGGGAAGAAAGATTGAATTATGTTATCGACGGGAACGGGACGGAGCCGACCCGACGACGTTATTTATGGTAGAAAGAATACTGACCTTATCTTCTAACTATTAATTCCGGTAATAATTAAAGCTGAACACCTCATTTATATCCGAATCCATTTCGCTGAAGAAACTATTTCTGTTAAGCGTTTCGTAGGAATGGGTTTGGGAACGACTTTGTGTTGATTATCATAATTATGGCTCATTATTTTATTTCTTTCTAAGATCTAGTTTATTACTTAAGTAATAATTAGTAATAATAAAATAAATATTATTAAAAATGTTATTAAAAAACCTACACCTAGAGTGCCGCCAGCAGCGGGGCAGGGCCCATATCGACCCCAGGTTCGGGCTGCAGAGTGAGAAACCTCCGGACAATACGCGCCGTGTCAGGGATCTAGCGCCTTCTGCATGTGACTCATGATCCAATCGTGTAGCGATAGTGAACTTCTATTCAGTACAGCTGACCCCTTTGCGGCTTCACTCGCGTGGCTTACAGAGATATAATGTGCAAAGTATTCCCAACTGCATTTATATTTTTATATACAAACTCAAACTCAAAATTATTGAAATGGATCCAGAACGCAAAAAAAAATTATGCTAAAAAATATTGTTTTATCATTGCTACAGACATTTCAAATATTGATGTCAATTGAAATAAAATAAAAGCATATTATTTGTGCTCTCTTTTTTGTAGCGTACTTACTAAATAACGTATATGCGTAATTAGATGTAAGGCATTAATTTTGAGTGTATTTTTATGTACCTAATTATAAGTTCATAAGAACTGTAATGGAATAAAACGACCATAGCAGTACCGTTCGCTCATCGAAGAGCGCTGTATGCTGAAGCACTGGTGATAAGCCTAGTTCAGCATCAGATATTCTGGTACATTCAATCTGGCCTAATTATATTGTAAAAATACAAGACACAACTTTATTTTAATAAAGTAAATATAGATAACAAAATTAACACCTACACATGTGTAACTTCGTGTTTACATTAGGTATTCTGAGATTTGTGAATAAATAAGTAAATAAATGATATCATGATGCAGGTATACTTAAGCAAATGTATGCACTAAAATTGTTTATAGATATAAATTAGGCATATTGTCGAATAAGTTTAGGCATACTGTTTATAAGGTTGTGTTTTTATTTTATCGTTAAAAAAGATAAAACGCTCTAGTATGGAAAAAGACATTTTAGTCACTTTTCTGAGTGAATCCGCCCTCAATTATCGCTAATGGAAAATTAATGGGATCCGTAATTTGTGAAATGCCACCCCCTATAAATATCATACTTGCGATTTGCGACATTTTAGATACCTTTTTATGTTTCTTCATAAAAGTTATCTCTCAGAGTACTCTGACAAATTACGCTGCTTATGGGGTTAACTGAGGGTGTTGATCCCTTAACCCCATGTGGTGACAAACTTAAACAGATACAATCCGGAAACTGTCCCTTTCTAAAACAATGATTGCGGATTCAAGAGAGGCCCGTGATAACTAACACCAGTCTTGATAAGATCACTCGTAGGGTTACTATCGCTATAAGCTAATATAACCGTTTAGAATCAAGGTTTAGACACATTCTATGTGTCAATGTCAAATAATAGCAGGTGACCGTCGATACCATTCCGCTGTAAATTCATTTTAGTAAACAAAATTACGGCTTTAACAGCGTAAGACTTCTAAGGGCGCAAATATGTTTCACTGAATAGTCGACCTACATACCTTTTAGAGTTGAGACGCCAAAACCATTCTGGCAGGGCGGTACGTTTCAAATCTTTCAAGACTTGACCATTTGCTAGATACATAATTTTCAGTCTTTTCAGCTTACTTTGTTGAAAGTCCTACTATAATATATATATAATAATATATATAATAAACTTAAAAAAAAACACTTATGAGAACTGTTCGTGAAGATTCTGATGGTACAAAATTTGATTTCATTTGGTAATTTTTTGATGAAAAACATTTTCTATTTTTCCTTTATCATAATTCTCACGGTAAATACAAATGCGCTTGAACTGTTCTTACACCAGAAGAAATGCAATTAAAAAGTTTAAAAATGTGATGAGTATATTTTTGGAGCCCGTACAGAGTTGACCTGTAAAGTACACTTTTGTTATATTTTGCATCAACACGCATCAGGATTTTTCCCGCCCTCTCCGCCTGTAAACACCCGCGAGCCTCTGTAAAAGCAACGGCACCTCCATACTACACTACACACTACCCCTATCCATACTCACCAACTTTCGCGTACATAAGACGTCATTCCAAAAATGTTAGCAGCATTTCTTTGTCCTAAAAGACGGAAGTGTTGTGTTCTCGAACTGCTCCGACAGTGCCGGAAGGAAATGTATATTTGGTACTCTTTCACGCCTAATCGGCTGCATGGATTTGGATGGAATTTGGTATGGAGATAGCTTAAGCCCTGGATTTATCACAGAGGCTTATTTTCATCATCATCATCGTCACATCATACAATTGTTTATAATGACACTAAACCCTCAGACATTTGCAGGCAATTTGAGTTTATCAATCGACATTGGCCAAATCGGGCTATAAGCAAACAAACAAACAAAATAGGTTTATTTGAAAGAATATTGTCTTATAGTAGGTGTTTTATGAAATACAAGTATCAAATATTCTACCTTGAAGGTGTACAAATATTTCTATCGACATATATTATAGTTAAAATTTTAAAATTATATATTTATTTCATTAAGCTTGTCTTACAAAAAATCGGTTACATCGTAATAACAATTGTCAATAAGAAAATTGAATAAGTTATATATAAAACTACTAAAATTTAATTCACTCTTTATATTAAGTCACGGTTAGCCATAAAAAATGTCCACTGACTAGAGAACGGCTTCAAAATATAAGAAACTAAATTAGGAAAAGTGGAAGTCATAGCCACTGCATCATTTAACATCTTATCCCGTGTAATACATTCTCGTGCACATCTCGTTCTCCGGGCGCCGCCGTCGGTTCGGGGATAGATAACTTCCCGATGATTTAGTTTTATTGTTATCCGACATATCGCTGAACCACGACCCGACGCTCATCCATGCGTGCACTTACAATTATACAAACAACTTTATTGCTTCGCTCTAAAACTTTAAACTTTGTTTATTTGACGGGTGAGTTTTGTTAGAAGCGCGCTGTGCCGTGCTATACTAGCTTGGCACAGAATATATAATTAGAAAAAAAAATATTTTCAATCTCTATATATAAAATAGAATCGCAGTTACGGCATTACCTAAATTTGAACGGCTGGACCAATTTCAATAATTCTTTTTTGTGTTTGTTATTGACATGTGAAGGTTCTTATGAAGGAAATAAAATAAGAAAATTGAGCGCAAGATTAGAAAATATAAGACAACTTAAAGAGGATATTATTTTTTTTAAATTTGGTTACGTTTACATTTCTTAGTATAAACTGCTTAATGTCACCAAAGGTATATGTCATAACTGTCAGCTGTTTAACAGTTAACACGATTGAAAGAATGTTTGTGTTATTTTTGTTTATTCAATAATCACGGTTAAGAAAAAAAGACGTGTGGCACTCGGGGACTGCAGCGGGAAAGCTATTGCATAGCATTTTATATCAACTTATGCAATTAATATATTAATAACTTAAACAGTAACGCCGATACAACCAATGCCACCCAGAGGCGAGTTGCTGGACTAAACAGACAAGCGTGATATTTCAAAAAAGTCATTAAAAGTTCTGCTATTCATCGATAGATGGCAAAAGTAAAAAGTATCACCGCTGTGCCGTTCGGAGTGGGGGGTCTTAGGTTATTTTCGTTACGGAATTTCTGGATTCGGTCTCCACGCTTATGGCCCGCGATAGAAGCTATGAAATAGCTTAAAAAACATTTGGCGGGTCAACTAGTATACAAATACGTAAGGTACGTTCATTGTTCCTTAATTTGGTATAATGATCGCAAACACACAGACAACAAAACGTTGGTACAACTTAATTTTAATATCGAATTGCGAACCAGCCACACTAGGGTACCCCATGTTGTGGGTGGACTAGTTCAACACCAGTTAGTTTGTGGACTAGTCTCTCTACAGTATTTTTAGGTTGATGTGGGGTCAAAAGTGGATCCTACTGGTTTATGTCATATATGACACGGCTGCTGAGTCGTATATTTTTTGTTTTGCTTTGACAGGCGACCGCGTGTCTATATATTTATGTAAAGAACAAACACAAGACAAATAGATAACGACACAATAAGGTTTTTGAAGTATTATAGTAGTCGCGACACGTGGTATTTTGTCGCACAGATTCGGAGCGTCCTCGTCACGTCCTACAATGTTTCCAACGTCGGACGGCGGCCCCTACCGATCTGCAATGATTTTATTGGCTCCTTCGGTCACGTCCCGGCAAAGATCGTCCCAGGACGAAGCGCGGCCGTTCTACCGATATAGGTTAACAGTGTCGATTCATCCCCGGAACAGATCATTTTATGACTTAGCTGGCGCTATTTTCACGGCGATCCAACCGATAGCTTTTATAAGGAAAGCTTGAGTTAAATCGTTAAAAAAAATTACCTACAAATGGAACCGAGTTCAAGACTTAAAAGTGTGAAATAACTTGTTGAAGTCGGTACCATGATAGTTCACAAAAGTAACTATCATCACAATATTGTACTCATGGTCGGTTCTATTTTATGGTAAACAATTTTTTTTCACCCTTTTCACCTTTGCTACTCACGGTATCAATTATCATTGTGTATGTTCTCTGATGTCTTTAACCGCAATTATACTTCGTGCTTCGTCCTCGAGATTAGTAACCTGAAATATAATATCTTTATACATTGTAGTAACGCCTACGTGACACCACTCTTTGCACTAAGTTGAGAGTTTTTTTTTTTTGGTTTTGGAGGGTACTTTCTATTCCTTGCTCTTTCCCGTCGCTCATAGCGTCATTCGCTTTTTAGTGCTCCACCACTCAACACTATATTTTAAACTCAGTGCCGGTTTGATTTTTTCGAAGTGTTAACCGCCCGTAGTTAAAAATTACGACAAGGAAACGCGAAATAGAATATGACATCGCGAAAAAAATAAATAAATAATAATAATAATAATTCAAGGAACTGGAACAGAAGCTAACAAGTGATGATTATCAAAAACTCGTATCATCGAGTATTCTTCGTCTTCCCATCGCAAGAAGCATCTCCTTCTTCACCAATCTCGCCAGGTAATTAGCATTTTAAGACTCAAGTAATCAGTATTCGTATAATGTTCCTAGTACCTACCTACTTTGTCTACATAAACCCGGTTTGCGTGTAATTCTATGGGAATTATATCTTACTGG
The DNA here is from genome assembly GCA_934044485.1 of Apeira syringaria. Lineage (NCBI taxonomy): Eukaryota > Metazoa > Arthropoda > Insecta > Lepidoptera > Geometridae > Apeira > Apeira syringaria. The sequence continues at coordinate 19,241,936 of OW203663.1, read as the reverse complement.
ATAGTACGTAGACGCTATTAATGTGACTCGAGCTGTACTTGGGACTGTCTCACCACATGCCATATAATCATAGTTCATAGTTATTTATTGGGTAAAATTTGTTTACATGTCAAAATTATATAAATGTAGACTATAAGTAAAAGCTTAAATTACAACTAACAGTAAAAAAGTATTTTTATCGAAATACATATATATCTAAAGACGATTATAATTATTAATATATAATATAATATATTATACATTGGAACATATCAATGAGTCCTAAATTGGAATGGATTTTATCGTACCGGATAGTACGAAGATGCTATTAATGTGACTCGAGCTGTACTTGGGACTGCCTCACCACATACCATATAATCAGTTTGCGTGTACTCCTGTGGGATACATCTTACTGATTCACTCGGTACATAAACTAGTTGGTTTGCGTGTAATTCTGGGAGAATTTTATCGTACCGGATAGTACGTAGATGCTATTAATGTGACTCGAGCTGTACTTGGGACTGTCTCACCACATGCCATACAATCAGTTTGCGTGTACTCCTGTGGGATACATCTTACTGATTCACTCGGTACATAAACTAGTTGGTTTGCGTGTAATTCTGTGGGAATTTTATCGTACCGGATAGTACGTAGATGCTATTAATGTGACTCGAGCTGTACTTGGGACTGTCTCACCACATGCCATACAATCAGTTTGCGTGTACTCCTGTGGGATACATCTTACTGATTCACTCGGTACATAAACTACTTGGTTTGCGCGTAATTCTGTGGGAATGTTGCCTTACCTAATAATATCTTTCGCATTTTATGATGACTATCGGAGGATAACAGTACATGAACCGAACTGTATGCGTAATTTATCAATTTACGCTGTCGAACTTCACATCTACCCTCGAGCTAGTATATCACTAACAAATTTCGACGCCATAAAGGCAGAAATAATCTAAGTGCGCCTACCGAGGAGGAAGCGCCTAGCGGGGATGATTTGGAATTTATGATGTACGTCTTAGACGAGGGCCATTACTACATCAGCGGCTGCCTCAGCAGCGGCATGAGCTGGGAACCCACAAATGTGAGTTCACCATTTGAACGTCGTGGGTATGAGTCCGCGACCGCCACAGCGGTCGACGTCTGCGCCCAGTGCCGGGGTCGCACCCGCTACCGGGAAAATCGTTCAAAAAAACTCCAGCGGCGGTGCCACTAATCAGTAGAACCCAAGCTGGCGAATATTTAAACTAGAAGAACGAGGCCTGGGCGTGCAGGACGCCCGTGCCGGGACCACCCGCGTGCCCGCGGCGCTGCAGAGCCGCGAGCCTGCGCCTCCAGCGCGGTGCGCCGCGAACTACTCGCGGTGCTCGTCTTCTCCGCCAAAACCGACTGGCCGCCGGTAGACACGGTAATGTACGCATAACAATTGTCTGTCTCCCTTTCGTTAACAATGGTCCCTGATATGAAGAATCACTGATTCTACACTGCATTGAAGGTTATAAAATACAATTTACAAACACATTACATTATAATATACCTAATAATAAATCCGAAACGGAGCAATATGATTCCCTCCACTTCATGCAAGTTTTTAGACCTCACAAGGGTCACCCGTTCTATTATAATAGGTTTGCCAAATGAAAAACGAATTCATGTAAAAAAGAAATAACAAGAATAGAATGGTTTTCTAAAAAGACTAGCTCCAAAGCCAAGAAACTCGCACAGTTGATACGATTACTCATCATCTGCATGTCCGGCTGTCAAATACGGCAGGTTGTATTACTTCTACTTTAAATGGTGGCTCCGCGCCATTATAACTTTTTTACCATTTTCTAAAAAGACAATTTTTAGTCTTTTCAGCTTATTTTATTGAAAGCTTAATTAATATAATAATAATAAAAATAAAAAGACCACATACGAGAACAGTTCATAAAGATTGGTTCTGATTGAACAGGGTTTGAGTTCATTTGTTAATTTATTAGCTAGGCAATACTTTAGATTACCTACCATAATTTTCCTTTGTCAAGGATTCTAGCCGTAACAACGGATGCGCTTGACCTGAGTCATTACCTACATCTAAAGAAGGGAAGTTGAGGGGCGAAAATGTGATTGGTAATATATTTTTTCAGCCCCTAGGTCATCTCTAAAGTACATGCATTACATATTTGTAATATTTTGAATCAACACGTGCCAGTGTTTGTCCCGCCCTCTCGTTCTGTAGATTGCGAGCTTCTGTGGTGTCATCGGCAACTGTTAGGCCGTAATTACTTTTGGTCATAGGATTCGAGACAATAACTACTCCTTTGAAATACTTTCTGACGCCTCAACGACAGGGGGCGGCTGCGTGTGGCGGTCAAACCGCTAGCGGCTCCTGGTGGGAACGAAAGCGCAAACTTCACATTAATCAACTTAAAGTATTAGTAGTTTATTTCTCAATCACATTTTTTACAAAACAGCCAACCTGTGAAATGTTACTTCGCGACGACGATGCTACTGCCATTTCATATTCCTATAAACCGAATGGCCAGCATTCAATTCTCTCGCCTAACGCGCATCGCTAATATCATTTGGCCATAGTGCGAATCAAAAGAGTATTTGTATTAGCATCTTGTTATCATCGAAAGAAAACATCGTAGCGGATGCGGAATCTAGAAAATCCCACCCCGATTAAGAATGTGAACAAAGTAGTTCAGCATTTAAGACTATAGTTAGTAGATTCGGACCTCCCACGGTTAATTTATTTGCGCGTATAGTATTATAAAAATGCAATAAAATAATGTCAAAATAGTAAATAATACATCATGATTCAGAGATCCAGAAGCATTTGAAATAAATGCATTCACGATCCTTCGATCAGATAGTTATTATTTGTACGCGTTCCCCCTGCGCCATACTGCTTAAAATCTGATCAACAACTATATATATATATATATATCTCCAATAAAGCAACAGGTATCATTATTGTTCAATTGTGGCCTCACAAGCTTGGTACCCGATTATTTATTTTTTAATCTTCATTATATAAGCAATTATATTTTCATTTCAACTGCTGGAACATCTAGGCCAATCTGACCCTAATTACAGGGATATTGTCCGGGGCGCGCTACTCCGACGGGCGGCGCCAGAATCTTCGGATATTAGGCTAGCTCTGTTTTCAGCGAAATCATTTAGGCAGTACAGGCCTTAAATTAGAAAATGACACACCTATTGCAAAGATAATAACATACATATTTACGTAACCTCTAGTAAATGAGTTATTGATTTCCTAACGAAAATGTATAACGGTGGTTGTCAATATGGCTTTTTTAACAGTTATAGGGCTGCGCTATCTTAGGACAGTATATGTCAGATAATCATAGAATCCAAAGGTTCTTTAAAAGCCTCATCCGACTAATACCTCCTGCACCCGAATGTGATATGACATGGAATCCTGGAAAAGTATTAGACTGCCCAGTGGAACCCAAACAAATGTACTTACCTTTTTAGGACTCGTGTAAAATATATGTATACATATATATATTTCTAACCTAATTATTCTTATCACAATAAATAGAGTTCAGACTCTATAAAATAAAAATCTACAATATTAACATTTTAACTAAAATTATGAATAAAATTGAAATTTCATCGAAAGTAGGAAACATTTAACATCTACTATAAATCCCGTTTTTTTAAAGAAAAACCACAAGCGTCATGCTTAGGCACTAATCTTGTACATAGATAGAACAACACCTTTATGGAAAAGTATCGAATTGTTTGTTAGTTTTATTAAGGCTTATTGCTTTTATTAAGCTTATATAGTGAGTGACTACCCATACGATAAGCCGCTGGATCAGGTATCAGGTCTTAGGTATTCTACCTAAAGGTATACAACATTCTCTGCGACGCGCGGCTACGTCTCGAGCTCACGCACCGACGGTCAACAGCAACCAGCAGTGCAAGTACAGAACTCGTTTCGCTAAATTTGACGATCGTCAAATTCGTCATATTTTTACGAATTGTACGAGTACAGAACTGAAATCGCAATCGGTTGTCGATCACATCCGGATGACATGATGACACGTCACCTGGACCTCTTCACGTCTCTTTCGATAGTGATATACAAGAGCTATTCCTTTAGAAATTCGGTATACAATCTTAAAACAATTCCGAAAGTCTTAACCGGTTAATTGCGTACCGTAAACGGTGCCTTTTATCATCAGCGACTGCTGGCTCTCAGTTTGTCTTCCAGGAATAACATGACTAATACCCATTATTTATATCAAGTAGTTTGTTGCTTAAATTTATCGACATTGTTTTTGAAGTAGTGATATCGCAGATCCCAAACACAGCCGGCCGGAGCCCTAGCTTCAGCACGTTTTCCCAGTTTCTTAATAGAACTATTCTCAGCGTTGTCGAAGCAGAGTTAGCAAAAGCGATTATCAATCCAGATTGAATAGAATAATTGTCTATTAGGAAATTATTTAAGTCTATAACAATATCACTATGAAATATAAATGTAACAAATTGTATACACATCAATTGTGATTTATAAATTTGTAAGTCGGAAAACAAAACTTGTGTTTTTTCACATGTTTTGTTACATAACAGGCAGCGTTAACGATTTCCTAAACACGCTATCTCTCAAAGTCTACAATGTATAAAGATTTCAGGTTACTAATCTCGAGGACGAAGCACGAAGTATAATTAGTGATTAAACGAACTTACCTGTAAGTGAAGTTCTATCATAATTATACGAGTGCTTCGTCCGAAGAGATTAGTACCTAACACCCGCCCGCCCTATGTAACTATCCATCCCTAAAATGGTTTAGGAAATTATTAACACTGTACCTAATAACATAGTGCAGACTCTAAATTAATGACGCTATGAGCGACGGGAAAGAGCAAGGAATAGAAAGTACCCTCCAAAACCAAAAAAAAAAAACTCTCAACTTAGTGCAAAGAGTGGTGTCACGTAGGCGTTACTACAATGTATAAAGATATTATATTTCAGGTTACTAATCTCTTCGGACGAAGCACTCGTATAATTATGATAGAACTTCACTTACAGGTAAGTTCGTTTAATCACTAATTATAATACCGTCGAGATATACGTAGCACTTTTCAGTTATTGTTATGTAACTCAAAAATCGTTTGTCCGATTGTATTGAAATTAAAATGAATGATGAATAAATGGGACCAGCACGGCAGTATACTCTATCAAACAAGAAAATATTTATCAAAATCGGTTCATAAACGAAAGAGTTATCCGCGAACACACATAAAAAAATATATTACATCAAATTGAGTAACCTCTTTTTATGAAGTCGGTTAAAGACAATTTGCATTTATATAGCTCCAGCATAGAATGTCAGATGTAACGGGAGTAGAGCTCAGAAAACAATAGCAGGAAACGACTGGAATGTACAAAGCGTCCAGTTTAAAGGTTCTCGTCTGCTTAACCCGCTGAGACGGCGCGGCGGTCGGCGACTGCCGGTCGGGTTTATATTGCCCCTAATAACAGGGGTGGCGTCTATGAAATTGCTATTCAAAGCAGTGGCCGGTGGAGGGCACGTTATAAAGCAAGGTAATCTCGCACGTGAAGGTTGTGTGGTGACCTCTATGTCATCCCCTGTCACAGGTGACTGCCGCGGACGCTTGTATTTAGCTAAATACCAACACGAGAAGTTCTTGTCGATCACCTTTAGTATGTCAAGGTCCTTTAGATGTTCTTGCCGATGTTGTCACAGAAATATGATATTAAATATATAATCTTTATGATATTAAACGTACAATGGCCCTAATTCTGTTAATCACACGAACTAGCTAAAATTCACTAAAATTCTTCAAATTGAAATAGCTTGGATTCTATTTACGCTAAAATTCAAATTCGTATAACTCCATACAACGCTCTCACTAATATTAGATGAGTTTTATTACTTTGCTGGCCAATTGCGGGTAGTTTTAGTAGGCATTAAATAAGTGGCGACTTAATTTTGCTAAAACTACCTGCAAATTTAATAAATACATTTAATTTTAATGATGTTATTGATAAGTCTCATACTAACTTAGACTTTATCGTAACCACATAAGAACTGATTTAGTTTTCCAAAATTTTAGTTTAGTTCAGTTGAATAAGCGAATCACTACCAATATTTAATGTTCATTCCGCGACAAAGTTACTCCAGGTACTATCCTGTCTGCAGTGTGCACCGCCCTCCTTCATGCATACAGGAAGTATACAGAACGATAATTTTGTTTTGTCGTCGTTAACGCTTATAAATATTTGAAGAAAAAAATTCGGCTGCTAGTGGGACTTGAAACACGACTACAGAATACCGTCCTGTGCATAGCATGATGTTAATGCGATACACAATAAAAATCTCTTAGTTGACGTTTATGTCTCATCTGTGTGTGTATTGTAGTGTTGTCGATGTCCGAAATAAATATGTTTTCTTTCTTTCTTTCTCTTCTCAATCTTACTGAACCGGAACCTCCTCGACACGCGTTTCACCTCTGCACGAGGCATCTTCAGGTCATGTCGACTCGGCGATCGGAGCAAGAGAATTCAATTAAACATTTTCAAGCGACCAAGGTTCAATAGATTTTGTGACGCTACCTTAGTTATCAGGAGATTAACAGGATTTATACTTTTTCCGTGATAGAAGTAGCCTATGTTTTATTCCAGTGTCTGACGTACCTCGATACCAAATTTCATCGAAATCATCACAGCCGTTTGAGCGTGAAGGACTAACAGAGGTTTTTGAATTATTTGCTTTTTAGCAATTGTTTTAGGGATAAAAAGTATGGCCTATGTGTTAGCCTAGGATCTAAATTATCTCCATACCAAATTTCATCGAAATCGGTGCAGTCTTTTAAACGTGTAGGAGTAACAAGCATACACACTTACACACATACAAACATTTGCCTTTATAATATTAGTGGGATGTATTAGAATCGCAACAGTGTGATAAAATTACTTTAAATGCAAAGTGTTCTCTTATTTACAGTTGAACCCGCAAACTACTGTTAACAATTATTGATTAAGAAATATTTTATCTAATTACGTCCTCCGAAAGATGCGTGTACTGCCGTTGCTATCACAACATCTTTGTAAATGTTTGTTACCATTTATCTCGGTCTTCGTTCTCCAGACTGGTTACATTAATTCAATTCAATTCATTTATTTAAGCAGACTACAAATGATCCATACTTATAAATAAAATACATTATAATAATAGCATAACAACGAATACTTATGATTAAATTAACATTAAGTTTTCGTAGAATTAGTTTTATATTACCTGTACTTATCGAAACAAATGGACCCCAATTACCTTAAAATATAACGTACGTTCATTTCGTTAAATTACAATTCAACGTATGTTATTTAATATTTTGGATTTTTTATACATTTTACTCATATTATCTGAAGTAGGAAAAACGTATCGCTGCGTGAAACAATTGAACTCAGTACCAACTATCATTTATCTAGTACAACTATGACACAGAAATATAGAAGTTTGTATGGACGTTATTCAATTGTTTTACCAGTGCAATTCGATACGATGATTGTGACAAAAGTTATACCTGCTTCGGGCACAGTTATAAATGCTTAATCTTGGATGTTTTGTTGCTCAATCACGAACAACTGAACGGATCTTAATGAAATTTATCACAGAGATAGAGTATAATGTGCTTAAGCGAACAAGTCACATTTTATCGCGGAACATATACCTGTTCCAACGGGACAAAGCAGGTAATGGGTAAAATGCGAGTGAAACCACGTATATAATATATATATATATACAAAAATTAAAGTAAGTTTATGGTTTGTAGTGTGTTTCAACATGGTTATAACCGAGATAATCTGAGCATCTAACCTATCTTTGGTTTATGAACATAATTTATGAAAGATTAATACTTCGTTTATGAGCGAAGGTATTATGGATTATATCGATAAACCTTTAATGCGTGGGTACTATCATATATTCAGAATAACAAAAATCTAAATTAGCTAGCATAGCAACGCAAACATCACCTATTCTTGAATAATCTGGTTGAGTGAATATAGGGGAGGGGGGTGCATAACAATAAAACTAAATCACTAAGGCTCTTCCCATTGTGGAGCTCCGGCGCCGGCGGAAAGCGAGCGTATGCGTGGGGGAGGACTTGTTCCGCGACGGAAATAAAATAAACTACATATATTATTGTAGTCTCAGGTATAACGTCGCTGTAGCGGGTCGATAGCACCAGCCACGTCGAGGTAACCACCTGTGACATCCGTTTAGTGACAATATGGCGCTATGATAAGCATTGCGGTTGCGATTGTCAAATGTCAATCTACAGTGGACAATTATGGCACCTTTTTTCTTTTCTCAGCTATGTGCGTCCACTGTTGGACGTATGCCTCCCCCATATAGGGGGGATTTGCCAATACTCGCCACGCTTGGCAGGCGGGTTGGCGAGCGCAGTATGATTTCCGATCGTCAGAAGACGCTGCTGCCCACCTCCTGGTACGTTATCCCTTAACCGACTCTTACGGCACCCGCGGGAAGAGATGGGGGAGTACTATTCTAGGCCGGTACCACCACGGCACCATTATGGCACCTAGCGACATGATTTGTTGAATTAATTTCATTTTTGTCAAAATAAACGTCATGCAATAGTTATTTAGACTTAATTTATTGTCAACTCAACTTAAAGGGAATCACAGATATGTCCACGCCCCTTTCCCGTAGGGATAAGCAGAGACCACAGTCTTCCTATTGCTACGAACTGGATACACTTCATAAAGGAAAGCAACAATCATAAATTTAACGATTCGGCTTTTCAGTGTAAGATCTGTTGCGCTGTTTCAATTGGGTTTCGCCCTTCGGTACCCGCCTAGCTGACTACTACCCTTGTGTTTGTGATCAAACAACAACAAAGGCATCAGCTATCCTTGCGAATCAGTGACAATCTGTTTAAAAGTGATGCTAGACCTTAAGTATTAATTAAAACTCTAGCGTGATTCGACCATATCGACACTGACCATTGATTGAGACCAATATACAAACATGAGATCTATACAGTTTGAAAATCATATATAATTAAATGAACTCACAAAAAGCAATTATTTGTAAAAGTTGTCAATATATATACATATATATTTTCTCCTAAAGCCATTTCCGTTGAAGCGTTCTCCGAATTCTTGCTTTTTTGCTTAGTTTTCTTAAGGATATGCGTCAGACCGTAACTTTCCAGATTACTTACGCAAAATGACAAAAAGAACAGTAAAAAGATTTTTACTGTATAAAAGCTTAGGGTCCTATGAAAACAAATCGTGCACAGAATTCTTATGTTATTTAATGCTTTAGCATTTCCTTATTCAGATAAAGATTTACTTACGTCATAGTGACTCAATCGAGTAAAACAATTGAGTTCTAAGATATGGTCTAAGATCCCGCTTAAGAAATATATCCCCTCATCTGTTATTTAATTATGAGAAGGCTTAAATGTTAGATAATATCTAGAGGGATAAAGTACACATGGGTTGCCGAACTAAGCCCGGGCCTATACTGTCTAATAACCCAATAATTATAAAAAATCTCTCTGCCCTTGTCTCTCACATGGAGTAGCGCGCAACGCATCTCTGTCACTCTCCGTACTTCGCTACGATTCAATCTGAACTTTAATCAAATCTAAGCATACATGAACATGACACAGTTTTAAATAAGCAACTCAAATACATATCATCTGTTCATACTGTTGGATAGGCAATAAAATAAGCTTTAATAAAAAAATAAATCCAGTCAAATAACACTGTTTAATATTAAAGTTAATATTATTAAAAAGTGTAGGCTCGGGATTTCGCTAGGCAACCCATGTGTAATGTATCAATCTACATATAATTAACATATAATCAAAGTCACAAGTAAATAACAGATGAGGGGATATATTTCTTAAGCCGTATCTCGTACTATTACGACATGTATAGTTAAACAGTACCTTTTATAAGACTGCAAAACTGTAAGAGTACCGGTTGTGACCGGAATATAGAAACAATCAATGTAGTTTGGCGCGGGAGGGTAAATTGAATCGTCCGGGTCCGGCCGGCCCATGCCGGACACCGGACACGCTGTCTCGAACCTCTATTTCAACTTTAAGCGCCTGTCGAGGGTTCCAAGGTAGTTTTCAAGTAGTAAATTTAGTACGATTTTAAAGGCTCCATTATCTTTTATAGTATTGTACTAATTTCCTTTCAGTTTTGGCTCCATTGGCTTTTTGCTTTGCGTAGACGCTTATCTATAGTATCTTGAAAAGTTATATCTACTCTATCTAATCCGGTGGGTATCGTAAGCGACTGAGTGTGAGGGATCTCAGACTTTGATAAGCAGCATTCGGGAAAATACTTGAAATCGTCTCTAAAACACGAAAAAGCCTGAAGACAAGAGTCTTCGATCAGTATGTGTTACCAGTGATGACGTATGGAACCGAAACGTGGTCTCTGACTATGGGCCTTCTGAACAAGCTCAGGGTCGCACAACGAGCTATGGAGAGGGCTATACTCGGGGTCTCTTCACGAGATCAAATCGAGAATGAGGAGAGTTTAAGTGATGTGCCTATTCCTTGTTCTGTTATCCAAAATAAGAAACTAATAACAATAAAACTACGTAAAACTAACAATATTTTATAATAACAATAATAAAATTTAGATCGCGCATAATATTGGAGATAGTTATGACCCTAGATTATAATTCAAAAACTCTGTTACTTCTTTACGCTCAAACGACTGTACTGATTTTGATGAAATTTAGTATGGAGATAGGTAAGACCCTGGAATAACACACGGGCTACTTTTAACTTTATTAAAAAGTATATAGTTCCTGTGGGATAATTGAGGTAGTGGGAAAATCGTAATCCACGCGGGTGAAATCGCGGGACGCTACAAGTTTAAAATAAAGAGGCTTTTTTTTTTTTTTTCTCTTTTCTTTTTTCTTTTGTTCTTTTTTTTGCTTTTTACGACTAAGTTCAAATTCACTGAAAATAAAAGGATAACTTAAAACTACTGGTCAGTTCTTGATTAAATTTAACCAAAAACATAGGAAGCTATGAAATATTTATAAAAAAAAAGAATTGACAAAATTGGTTCCCCTATAAACAAGTTCTGAGGTAACACAAAAAACAAATAGTCGAATTGAGAACCTCCTCGTTTTCAGAAGTCGGTTGAAAGTTGCATGATATGCGATCACAGACGCAAGCTCAGTGTATAGTCAGTTATCTACGGATGCCAGCTAGGCGGTATCCCGCCAGCAATGTCTGAATGCAGGTTAATGTCAAGTTACAGTTCTCTGCTTACAAACAGGTGCTTAACTGTGGCAACAGGTTGAAGTCTCCTAACTGATATTATTCGTCCTTTACGTTACTTCTCTTTATACGTGCACTCAACTGGTAAGTAATAAATAAATATAAAGTGCTAAAAATACACTGTATCATTATTGCAAATTACTCTCAAACTAAGTAAAATGCTGTCTTATCACCTGTAACGATTTGTTCGTCTTGGTCCTCTTAGTCTTCGTCTTAGTCAGGTCGAACGTCCACCGACAGGGCGGACAGACGACCTGACTAAGATGGCGCAGGAAAGGGATACGCCGAGGCTCAGTCGTCAGTAGCGTGACTACTGGTCCCTCGGTACAAATCCCGGCAGGTCAAACATTTTGAGCGATGGTTTTAGGTCTTTGTCCCGGATATTAGATGTTTGTGTGTGCCCATGTCTCCTGCGACACCCAGTGAGAGGGTTAAAAAAGGGTAAAATTGCTAAAATAGGTCATAGAGGTATACCGTGTGTATGTGTATACCCATACTACGTGATATTGTTTCTTTTTTTACATTTTTTATGCCCGCCATTGGTTACCACTTTCCTAATATATGCCAGGACTCCCCCCCCCCCCCCCCCCTCTCCCACTAGTCTTCACCTAGTAATCTTAAATATGGTTTCAAATAATGTTAACAAACAAGTTAAAAAATATGATTTGGCCCGTATTTGTTTTATTATAACAATGCTTGCCCTGTGACGCAAAGAGTACACACATACATAATACATAAGTGGAAAAAGTATTATCAAGAAGGAATTACTTATTTGCATTACATTTCTGATAAAGTTTCAAAAGTACGTGGAGCTGTGAGTGTGAATGTGTTTGTTATATTTTGATTATTATTAAAAACGCATTGCACCATATCCAGCAATGTCCAGGGCTCAAAAGAGCACGAGATTTCCCTGGACGATATTGACTACGTGACAAAAGCCTAAACCCTCCCCCCTCCCTTGTAACCAAGCGTGGTATTTGGAAGACCCCCTTCCCCCCTCTGAAGGGGTCACGTAGTATGGGTAACGTTCCTTATATATATATATATATATATATAAATTAAAAACACATACCACATTTTGTATATATTTCCAAAGCTTCATAAAAGATTACGCATTATTTTAATAGCCTTTTATAGTCCGCACTAAAACTAACACAAACATTTATGAAGGTGCTTTACCTGCTATTAAAGTTATATCTAAATGCGAACACGCTTCCTTCGGGGGAAATATTCAATTCCAACTTGTTCTGGGATGTGTCTCCTGATATCCAGGTGTTTTGGTTTAATAGCTTTTGGTTTACATTATCTAACTTTATTCTAGTGTGTTGAAAATTTGTAAAAGAATTACAATAATATTATATATACGTTAACCTATTTTTTAAATGAAATAAGTGTCAAACAAGCAGACGGACCGCTTGATGGTAAGCAATCACCGTCGCCTATGGATATCTGTAACACTGGGGGCATTACGATACGTTGCCAATCCTTTTTAAGGCTCTGGTTTCTCTCCTTTTGAAGAATCCCATATTGTTGCTACATGTAATTAAGGTACATGCTGACCTGACAGACGTAGTCCTTTCTCTTATAAAGTGGTGGACCGCATTTACACGTTCGACCGCCCACCCAGGGGGGGAGACCGACGGGATATAGCCGGGTCTGTTTAATGGACTAACCATTCCCTTGAAAAACTCACACTCGACCAACCAAACGCACTATGAAATGAAATGAAATTTTTTTTTATTCGTTTAGTCACTAAGTGACCGCGACTTACGTTCGACAAATTACATACTTCAACATAAAATAAAATTATATACTAGCTGCGCCCAGCGGATTTACCCGCGTGGTGATAAAAAAAGGTGATGATGGTGAAGATGAAAATAAGCATATGTGTCAAACCAGGGTATAAGATATCTCCGCACCAAATTTCATCCAAATCCCTCCAAACCTTTAGGTGTGAAAGAGTAACAAACATACATCCATACTCACAAACTTTTGCATATATAATATTGGTAGGATTTTATGATATGAACAGTTAAGGTTCAAAAAGTTATATGTCATTGCAAATTAACATCATGGTCAAATTTTGAAGGAAACAATTCGAAACTTAGGACGGCTGGTGGAGTGCTACTATAGCTTATGACAAAGCGACAGGGCAGTATTTTGGAGTCGTGGGTTCGAATCTCAACAGAAGCTGCTTTTTTTCCTTTGAACAAAAATTTGAGATTAGATTGTTGTCGCATATAAAAGAGGCATTTTCTCTTTTACATATATTAGATTTGTATATATTGTTTTTGAAAGACATTTCTTGTATTTAGAAAAACAATATTTTTATTATGTTTCTCAATTAAATAGGTTTTCTTCAGTAGTAAATTTGTCTCACAATTTGTTGGATGTTCACACTAAAGAATGAATATTAAGACTTAGATACATGGGCCATGAATCACTGTATGAGCATAGTGCTGGATATCGCAGTGCCATCGAGACAGCCACTCTTGTCGGTAGATTTATGAGACAAAGGAATCCTCTATGTCTTAATTCAATTCTCTGCCAACACGATGGAAAGAAGTAGCTAAAACTTGGAAGTTGTAAGGAAACGACTAACTCTTACGAGAATTATTTTTTATACCTTATAGATCTAACGTTTGATCAATCGTCATGGTCAGTGACGATGTGGTCGAATATGTAATCAAGCTAGACCTAGAATGTTTACTGGCTCTCAAGGAGTGCTGTCTAACACACTATGTGTTTGGTGACAGTTTTACAAACTTGAGGGTGGTAGCTAGCTAGACAGGTAAGTACCCTACCACCATGGTAAGAATTTACACAGTACAGTAACAGTAGTACAGAAGTATTCGATGTGGAAAGCGTTGCATAGCTAAATCATTAGAAATCTTGTTCTAATCATGTATCCAATCTAGTTACGGGTGGGAGGTCGATTTTTGTACGCGTGTTATCTACTCGATATTCATAGCTGTGTCTGGGTGTGTATTCATGTATATATTTAAGTATGTATATAAGTATATATCAGTCATCAGGTTACCATAGTACAGGCTCTGTCTAGTTTGGGACCTGAAGACCTTGTGTGAATGTTGTCCCATATTATTATTATTATATTATTATAGCTTTCGCAAACGTAATTAGAGTAGGCTCGACGTCGAAGTCGCACAACGACCGATGGAGAGGGCTATGCTCGGAGTTATTCTACGCGATCGAATCAGAAATGAGGAGATCTGAAGAAGAACGAAAGTCACCGAATAGCCTGGCGGACTAGCAAATTGAAGTGGCAGTGAGCGAGGCACATAGCTCAAAGAATTGATGGCCGTTGGGGTCGAATGGTTCTTGAATGGAGACCACGGACTGGTAAGCGCAGCATAGGACGGCCACCGACAATGTGGCCAGACGACCTGACTAAGATCGCAGGAAAAGGCTGGATTCGGGCCGCTTCTAACCGGTCCTTGTGTAGATGAGGACAGGATGAGGCATATTATGTCCAACAGTGGAAGAACTATGGCTGAGATGATGATGACTAAGATAAAGCTATCTGTAATTAGCTTTAAATGCCGTTATTGGGTTTGTAACCTCAAAAACTATGGAATTCTCCACAGGCACTGTTCGGTGTGGCGTACTTTCAGCTAAATTGCTACGCCAACCCATAAATATATATGAATAAATAAGATAAATATCAGAATAAAATAAGATAAATATATATACAAGAGCTCACGAGCATTATGCTCGGTTATGCAATACATTGTAAAATATGTAGGTATCGATTTTTCAGTGTTACACTCATACGGCATAGGGATTTATAAATACAGTCTTTTGTAATAGGCTAATCAAGTTTGATTAATCACACTAATATTATACATGCAAAAGGTTGAGTGGATGTTTGTTTGTAACCTTTTCACGCCTCAACGGCTAGATTGATTTGAATGAAATTCGGAAGGTACCTTAGTGACCTGGATTAACACATAGGCTACTTTTATCCTGAAAAAAAATATGGTTGCTTTGGAATACAACATAACGTGAATAAAAATAATAATTATTATAATTATTTATATATTATAAAAACAGTTACGTGCCGAGGCTCGCGCTCGCCGCCTGGCACGATCATAACTCCCAGATGAAGAACTGCAAATAAGTTCGAAATTGGTCGGAGAGTAGTTTTTCAGTGTTTACCACGTGAGTCCTAGTCGGTTTGTTACATTACAATAATAATAATGTGATTGTAATAAATAAATAAGTATTATAAATGTAAAAGTACCCTGTCTGTCTGTTTTCATGCCTAAACCGCTGAACTAATTCTGATGAAACTTGGTTTGAAGATTACTTTATGTCCTGGAAAAAGTAGGATTCCCGTGGGATAACTGAAGTAGCGGAAAACCCGTAGACGATGCGGGTGAAACAGTGGGGCGCAACTAGTACTGTATAAAATATCAAATTAAGATTTGATCTATTTTCAATCGCTATAAATATTCAATACCTATTTAAAGCCTTGCACATGATATGCACTTTTGATCACAGTGGATTGACACACACTGTACGACAAAAACGGAAATGTAGCTGTTAAAAAATCTATATTTATCGTAGAATTATGTTAATTGACACTGACGAAGGTATGGCAAGACGAAAGTGTCGTTTTTCACGAAAATAAAAGCTAGAGATAAAACGTTACCTTAGATTTGTCTCGGTCGGCGTAATCCGGAATTCGACTCTATGTCGTGTCTGTAATTTGTTATTTAATGGTGTCAGCTTTATTGCGGAGATAAAAGATTGTGAAGCAATTACAATCTAATCTCAGATTGTAAGTGTCTGTGAGGTTTCTTTGCGACAACGTGCATTTATGCATGTTATACGAGTATACCGCTTTCTAATTTAAAACACTATAAACAAGTTACGACCGACATCAAGGGGTTGAGGTTAGAGTAGAGACAGCTTTCCTAGTATATATAAGACGCGTTTCACACTCAACAACATTCTCGAATAAAACACTTCTATTGCATACTGAATGAACACTAAGAAATGCAATTCTACTGACTGATGATCACACACATGATCTTACACTCGCACGTGTGCGTTTGTGATATGTGTATGTGAGTTGTGTGTGTGTGTATAGAGGTGTGAGTGTGTAGATAGGGTGTGTGTATGTTCCTGTGTTTATATGCAATTAAATCGGAGTTAGTTCTATATTACATATAGAACCAAACATTCGCCTTTGACTTTATTTTCTTTAAGATAATAGAAGAATAAGAATAGGCAAGTGTCGATCTTCATTGAGACAATTTGTATTCTGGTTTAACTTTGACTGACATCTGTATGTTGCAGCTACTTTATTATCTTAATCTAAGGGGTTACTAGGAACAAATACCTAAAGATTCGCGTTTTACTTTTAGTTTTACTTATTTTACTAGCCGTTGGCGGGTACCGAACCAGCGTTCGTCAGTTTGACAGCCGCCGCTTCCACCGCTGAGTGTGTAAACATAGATTGGTTAGCAGTAAAGGTACAAAGTATGATTATGATGTGACTTGCTTCTTCTGAAACCTGTTTAGGTACTGAGGCAAAGGAATAAAGTCATAAATTAGAAAGCCATGTACTAATTACATTGCTAGTTGTAATTAGTGGTGTTCCATGATTCAACGTGATTTAATTGTCGCGTTCTGATGCGGCTAAGGCGTCCACGGATTTATGGCTCCAATTATATGCGCTGCCTTCCTCCCACCCGGGTCGCACCTGCCGCCCTGAGACTAAGGTTAAGTTATAATGCAATATGCAGTTAATTTTAAAAAAAATGTAGCGGAAATGTATTTGCTTTAAAACTAGAACATAATACAAAAGCGGGACTATTACCATGGTAATGAAAAGTTGACGTTACTTTCTGATATTTCGGAACTAGAACTGATCATGCCAGTTTAAATATGTAGTATCTTGATGACGTCCTGGCATTAAAACAGTCTTGAATACGAAATTATTTATCTGGTTAATGATTAATACTAAGGTATGGATACATGATCTGATTTTGGTCGGCCTCTCTATCAACTTATGGCATGTAAACATTGTAGTTATAGCGACATAGCTATAAAATTTGGAAATATGGTATCTGGGAGTTTTTTTATAGAAATTGATATGTCCTATAATATTGTAGAAATGTTTTTGTTCTATCATCAATAGTTTCCACAACTCATGCGATGAATTATATTGCATTATGGCATTATTTTTAAGCTATTGCATAGCTTTTATCGCGGGCCTTGAGCGTGGAGACCGAATCCAGAAATTCCGTAACGAAAATAACCTAACATCCCTCACTCCGACCGGCACAGCGGTGATTCTTTTTAGTTTTGCCATTTATCGATAAATAGCAGAGTCTTTAATGACTTTTGAAGTATCACGCTTGTCTGTTTAGTTCAGCAACTCGCCTCTGGGTGGCATTGGTTGTATCGGCGTTAATGGATAAGTTGATGAAAAATGCTATACAATAGCTTAACCACGGCAGTTCTCGAGTGCCACACGTTTTTTTTTACTATTGATGTAACCCGAGGGGTGGGTCTCCGGGGTCCTGGGTTCGAATCCCGCAAGGGCAAACATTTATGCCATGAGTGTAGGTGTTCGTACTTATTCATGGATGTTTGTGTGCTGTAATTGTGTGAGTCTATGCCTCCAGCAACACAGGGGATTCTCATGCGGCGATATGAGTGTGATAAAAAAAGAAAATGTCGGTTTCTTTCGTTCTGACGGATCTCATTTCTGATTCCATCGCGAGAGAAACCCGAGGTACCTATATCAAAGCGTTAAAACAGAAGCTGGGATACCAACAAACTTATCGAAGTGTGACCTACTTGCTCAGTTTACTTGTTCGACGTACAATCACGAGCATATTTAATTGTCGGAGTGGGAAGTAGCAATAAGTCGTGATTCGCTGGGACCCTTGGGATTTATTACTCCAATTAAAGACCGAGTTCGCAGGTGCCTGCTACTATGTTTAGGCACGTATGTGCCTTATTCGATATGTCTTACAGTTATTATTCGATAAGTATATCGGAGTGCCCTGCACAGACTATATATAATACATAATAGTCATGAAAGAAAAAACACAACTATTATTTCAAGTTTATTTACTTACTAGTAGCACCCCGCGGTTTCACCCGCGTGGATTACGGGTACCCGGGTCCGGTTACGGGTTACGGGGTTACGGGTCCCACTACCTCAATTAGCCCACGGGAACTATACTTTTTCCAGGACAAAAGTAGCCTATGTGTTAATCCAGAGCTTAAACTATCTCCATACCAAGTTTAATCTAAGTCGGTGTAGCCGTTTGAGCGTGAAGAAGTAACAAACATACACACACACTTTCGCATTTATAATATTAGTAGGATAGGATTTTATTAAAGAACATCCTATAGTACTTATATATTTCTACACGCAACAATAGTACTGGTTATGTGTAACTGTGTGTACTGTGTAAGTAATTCATAATCATCTCTTATTACAAATCGTGACAACTTGCATTCGTAGACATTAAATTAGAGATACATTCAGTTAGCGGAAGTGTGCCTGGTAGTGCCTCTATAGTGGTTTAAAGAGTACGATAGTATACAGTCAGTTTAAAAACTTATCACCTGTAAAGGTTTTGCTACTTTGAGCTGGTTTATTGAGGTTTATAAATAATTTCCGTCTGTCATCGCTGGCAGCACACTGGTCAATCGAAGACTCGCTATTTAAAAATAACTTATTCTATATGTAATAGTTGAACAATCACCCAAAACTATACATAATGCAATATAAGAACCTTATGTACAGTTTTTATGTACAGCCTTTCGCTAACAAGCTAAAAGTAGCTTTTTGGAAACCAAACGATGAACTGAATACTTAAGTGGCAAACTAGACAATAAACCCATAAAATCTCTTTGTGATGTCTTGAAACGTACGCCGAAGAGTCCGCCTCGTGCCAAGATATAATCTGTTATGGCGACATTATCCGCTCTCCTGCCAACTGTCCGGGCAGGGCTTGGAACATTCTGCCTTTTCAACTGTCATTGTTTTACACATTTTACTATTGTCTGCTGAAATAAGTTGGAATGCGCCACTTGTAAAAATATCCAAATAATATACTGGATTGATTTGAATTTAGCAAAAACTTGTAGATATGTGCTGTGTTGATTAGATCGGTTCTGGTTTATTATTTATTTATTTATTAACATTCACACAAGGTCTTCAGGTCCCAAACTAGGCAGAGCCTGTACTATGGTAACCTGATGACTCACTACACACCCAGACACAAGTCAAACAGACATGTTCATACACACAAATGTTTGACCTGTCCGGGAATCGAACCCAGGACCAGCTGCTCAGAAGGCAGAGTGCTACCAACTGCGCCAACCAGCCAATCAAAGTTGAAAATGAAGTATATTTCATACATGCTACGAGACTGTACATTGGACTAGTAGTAAGTAGTAATAGTATCATCGATATCGACTACCGAAAGTACAGAAAGAAACGGGAATCAATTTTTAATTTCCGGCTCTGAGCCCTAACCAGTGTTACTAAATTATAAACCATTTATTAATAATTTCTTAAATTATACGTCAACTTCTTAATCCATAAAGTGAAAAACAATTAGTGAGTGCCTTCAGATACGGTCTTGCTCAGTGCAAAAATTCCTCATGCGTGTAGAATGCCTTCTTAAACAGTCAGGACTTCAGTATATATTTAAATGATATTAGGATAAACGCTGATGTAATATGACACTTGTGTGTTCTTAAGGACAGTTCAAAAATTTAGGTTCTTGAAAACAAAAATGTTCCCTCCAGCAGAAGTCAAACCAGATTCTAGTGACTTAGCGCTGTGGCCATTCGGCTTAGCTAGTTAGTCTAGGCTTTTTTAACCGTCTAAATGGACAGAGGCCGATATCTTTTGGGTTTATAGTGACGTTTTGTCTTCGACTGGCCGGTTGGCTCAGTTGGTAGCACTCTGCCTTCTGAGCCGCTGGTCCTGGGTTCGATTCCCGGACAGGTAAAACATTTGTGTGAATGAACATGTCTGTTTGACCTGTGTCTGGGTGTGTATATATATATATAAGTATATATAAGAATAAAGTAAAAGTTACAACAAACATTTAATGTTCTTCTAGATGTCGCAATCTTACTAGGTACTTTATAATATTTAAAACGGGTTTAACGTGAAAATACGCGTTGCCGATATCACGATCGACAATTGCTTTTGATTTTTCTGGAAGCCTTCATCAGGATCTTGAGTGCGGTGAGTTCGTCATAACGTCCCGCCTCGCACTGCGGGCTGCCGACTGCCGCCCGCTTTGCACGAGAGGCTGCCGTGGGTTGTAGGGATGGGTGATTCGTTGACCAATACGTCAGCGAATAAAAAAAGCGAAGGTCCCTCTTCTTCGCTGCTGTTTTCTTCGTAGTGGATCCTTGTAGTATGACAGGCATTACTAACTGTATCTCTACTCTCTTCCGTCACCTTACAAGGCACGTCAAAATACTGCAACCAATGATGTTTTACTAAAGATGACGTATATTCATACTGCGCGGTGCTCAGATTTTGTTCCTATACGACATAATTAAGCTTACTGCGACAGTACAAATAATATAGATTGTAATACGGTACAAATAATATAGAATAGGATAGCTATATGTTTAGACTTGCGCTTGAAATACGCATCATAATGAAAATTACTACAATTGACTTAATTTTGCCGCCTCAGATTCCGCGCGCTTGTGCGACATTTACCTCATATAAACATATAATATCATTGACTGCAACTAACTTTGATCAGTTCAAATCAAATCAAATCAAATCAAATTAAAAGTTTTATTCGCAAGTTGTATTCTTGATCGAAGGCGACTAAGATGCATTGTATGCTTTATGTAATGGCACCATTATGTATCTCTAAATTTTGCAGCCTTTATTCAGAGTAAAATACTAATGTGGGTGGGGTACCAACAATTTCTGTATTTAACTTAAACCAAATTGTCAAAGACAATGTATGACAAACGGAGAGTGAGTACATTTGCAAAGTAACGTCCCGTGACGTAATACCTATTATTTCCCCGGAGAGTAATCACGGTTCGGCTAATGAAGATGTGTCGGCGAGGTCGCGCGGGTTCCACAACAAGCGAGGCCTGAAACTCCGTCATCATATAATATAAAACGAAACTTTCATTTCGTCTCACACGTGCCGCATTAATACGCAAGCAGCATTTTGATGGTATAATTTCGTACAATTTCAAGTTTATTGGCTCGCGGTAAAATTCAAAATACGTTATTATTTTGTATATTTTTTTCAAGTTTTGATCCTTAATCAGTTCAGTGCACAACTTATCAGTTCTCAAAGAACATGTTGTGAATATCACAAATATGGGAAATCATTAGTTCCTAATTTAATAAATATATATAAATAAATAAATTAACTCCTAGTTATATTCATATAACTAGGAATTAAAAACGCCAACTTTGTTTGTGAATATTTCTGGTTATAAAAATACTTAGTGAGAACCATACGTGCGATAAAACCACCGGCCGGATTGCGTCTAAAGCAAAATAGGTCCATGCACTCATTTATGTGGTCCACGCCCGAGGAGCATTGCCCCCTCTCCGTTATTAATAATATCATTCTCAGGTTACAGGGATCAAGAAATCATAGAAATAATTCAATAATAATGCGTTTCGAGTCTATTTATGCTGTGGTTTAAAACTCAGATTATTCACTATATTCGAATTATTCACACTACAAGTCGGTTCAAAATACGACAATCTACGGACATGTTTGTGGTGTGACGTCATTTGTAGCGTTCTTGTAGCTTGAATAACATGTTCAAGAGAACGAGGTAGTGCAGTGTCTGTGCTGACGTCAAATTCAATTGACATAGGATAACATTTTATGGTGGTGTATCAAAACAAAGTTTTCAACTTTCAAAGTTCAGGGATAGTTCCAGGATAGTTACGCAGTGTAAATTGAGTTTGTTACTAAGTTTCACTTTACGATTTAGATATAAATCACGATTTCAAACTTCATCAGAATACTTATATATAGCAAGAATTTACAATCAGCTGATTTCCCTGACATTAGCACACAAAAGCGTACAATTT
This sequence comes from Apeira syringaria, assembly GCA_934044485.1. Taxonomy (NCBI): domain Eukaryota; kingdom Metazoa; phylum Arthropoda; class Insecta; order Lepidoptera; family Geometridae; genus Apeira; species Apeira syringaria. The sequence goes on along the minus strand of OW203663.1, from coordinate 19,219,522 downwards.
GCGGTTAATTTTTGGTAGCGTGTACATAGCGTTCTGTCGGTAAATACAATTTTAAACCGGGCGTATTCACTATGAGTACTGTATTCGAATACTCCAAAAAATAAACCATACTATTAGTCTATGCTCCAGCAAAATGACTGATAAAAACTTCGTTCTTAGACCTTTGTCGGTGTAGATATACAATATAAAGCCGGGGGCACAACGGCGGTGGTGGCGCGTGATCCTGACAGTTTTAGTTACGGTTCCCGAGCCTTTAGCCTGTTCCCACCGTGATACCTATTACATAGATGACGTTTCGACCTCGATGGCCCTATTGACCTGTCAACGTTGAGCGAAATACAATCGCCTATCTAAAGCTCGATCTCCGAGGTACAAAGAGCACTCTTCGCACTGGCCGACCACAATCTAGAATCGAGGTCCAGTTAATCCGTAGCGAAATGTTAACAAATCCTATGGAGAGAAATTTTGAACGAAGCGCGTTATAAATCACTTGGTAAGTTGGCGTACTAGACAAAAATGGCTCGTTTATTCATATGAGTGTGCGAACGCCGTATATATATCTAGCCCGGTAATAACTTGTCGCGCGAATTACCTCTGCGATTTTTTGTATTAAAGCACGCACTCCGCGGCGCCCTATAAATCTGATGTTGGCGCTCCCACTTTACTGCTGTACCTATCAATTCAGGGGAAATTATTTGGGTTTTTGCGCTTTTTATGTTTTCTTTTATTAGAAAGTAACTGTTCAGTTATAGCTTTGATGTTGCAATAAAATAACAGCAATCCGTAGTGATTTATTGAACAGCACACACCAGAAAGGGACGATTGGAAGCGATATTTTTTACCCAACACGTTATATAAATATTTGGTTTAATAAATATAAAAACTCACTTTAAATACTTAGTTATACATGGAACATTTTCAATAATTTCTTAAATATAAGGGAAAATAAATATCCAATTTTATTGATTTTTTATGGTATCCACCTGAAGCTCTCTTTCGGAATATTCTTTATTCGATTTACAAATAACTTCTTAGGAATGAACCTCACGATAAGATGAGGTAAGAAATATAAAACGAAAAAAAACCAGTCTAGATGCTCCTCCTTTATTTGAAGTCGGTTAAAAAAGAACACATATTGATACATTTTCAATGATCTCTTTCCTCATCGTTAACGAAGAAATTTTTGGAAAAGGATTATCTAAATGTGTCTATGGTGCATGCAAGTAAATTATGTTAATTATTTTACGCAGTTCTTTCAAAGAAAATAACTACCAATTAATGCAAAATGAAATAAAAAGTTTCAACTGTACTCGAGAGCTATTCGTCAACATTTTGGTTTATATTTTGGCGTATTATATTCCACTTCGACCACGTGACCACGTGACCACTGATCATCAATATTATAGTGGCTATTTCCTTTCCTTGCGGTGTGTTTACGGAATTGGAAAAATTGGCAAATTAACATGTTTTTTGTATCTACATATAGGAAGATACCCAAATCGATGAATCACATTCGTTTCCCGATGTCCCAAACCATTGAGTAATATTCCACAAACCGGGCAGGTTACAGATTTACGTGTTACAATGTAATTTTCTTCGTCTAAATAAAATAGCACCACTTTACGAATAAACAGTCGCCGTGGCTCAGTGGTCAGTGACATGACTTCTGTGTCTTCGGGACCCTAGGTTCGAATCCCGGCATATCCAAAAATTTGTGGGATGAGTGTAGGTATTTGTCCCAGGTCTTGGGTGTTTGTGTGTTGTGTGTGCTCATTATGTGTGTTCATGCCTCTCGCGATATAGGGAATCCTAGTGCGGGGGTTTGAGTGTAATAAAAAAAGGAGAAAAACGTAAAAATTACGGTATCGTATACGCTAAATACGATCAAATATCATGATATTTGATCGATGTTATGCCTTTACCTACGAAGCGTTCTGCTTCCACTGTCATAATGCCAAGAAGTGAAACTTGTTGTCAAAATTCGTATTCTTTGATAGGTACAATATGAAGTCTTCACGTCACGAGTGAAGGTTTTACCTTCAAGCTTGCGTGGACCATTTCAGACCTAGTAACCATATAGCATTAGGTAATACAGCAGAGATCCGTAGAAGAACAAAACTCACCGACAGCCCAGCAGATTAGCAAGTCGTAGTTTCAGTGGGCAGGGCAAATAGCTCGACGCCTGTTGGGGTCGAAAGGTTCTCGAATAGAGACCACGAACTGGCAAGTGCAGCATGACCAGGTGGACAGACGATCTGACTAAGATCGCAGGCAAGGACTGGATGCGGGCCGCTTCCAATCGGCCCTTGTGAAAATCAATAGGGGAGGGATATGTCCAGCCGTGGACGTCCTATGGCTGAGCTGATGATGATGATGATACAGGGGTTAAAATAAGCTAATAATGCTTAATAAAACGTAGCTATTCTTGCTTCATTCATATAAAATAATTACTAAATGCTGAAGCTACAACCAGTATTTTATGAAAGGGAATGTATTTTATTCTATTTTCTAAAGTGCGACTTCAGTTCTAGCCAGACAAATTGGTCGAGGGAGAGAGCCAAATTAAAAAGTAAATTTCCATTTATTTGTCTGGCTGCGTCCTTTTTTAATTCAGGCGATGTCCTATAATGCTAAAAGACACCTAATACTTCTAAGAGTGGAATATTTATGTGTAGTTTTTCAATAATATCCATCGAAATACCGACTCTGAGTTTGGATCCTGCAATGTGGATACGCAGTTACGTCATTCTAACGCTTCGATCAAGAATACCAAGATAATAATAATACCAATAATAGATCAAGTTGTATTCTTGATCGAAGTTCTAACGTCTCTCTTTCCCTTCGGACAAAAACCATTAGAAATCATTCTTGAAATTTGCAAAATCTACTAGCGATCCAGGCAAGGGCTGGGTGTGGGCCACTTCCAACCGGTCCTTGTGGAAATAATTGACTATGGCTGAGATGATGATGATGACTAGCTAGCCTACAGATAGCTCAAATGCTCTAACCTGCAGTTGGCAGCGTGCCCGAAATGCTAGCAGCATTTCCGGGTTGAATTTTAATGCTGATTCGTTGAGCCAACTACGTGCCAGCATTTTAATCACGCGTAACATCGATCAAACCTTCTGATAAGTTTTGGAAAATCCGATGAGCAAAAATGAAAATTCTTATTCAAACTGAATGCAAATATGAAACATATTTTAATAGCTTATTTATTTATTTTTATTTATTTATTTATTAACATTCACACAAGGTCTTCAGGTCCCAAACTAGGCAGAGCCTGTGCTATCGTAACCTGATGACTGATATATATTTATATACATATAATATATAATAGCTGACTAGCTGCTTTCTTGGTATATATAATTAACCAGAATACATCTATGAAAATGGCTTTGAGTAGTAATAATTAGTATCTACATGGTATCTGGTTACCATCATGGTTAATGTCCTACTTGGCTCCTTAGTAGTTATGGTAAAATGAAATGAACCTGTGAAAAAAATACTTTATTATAAGTTGTTTTTGAGTTGAAGGTTAAGGACAGACATGCAGACAGAAATGAAATAACATAATTATAGTGGTTATTTGTCTGTCTTTAACCTATCATCGGTAGAACACCCCTGAAAGACTTTCGTAAAAATATTTTCCATGTACAGAATTTATACGTTTATCTTTATTAATGGTAAGTACCTGCTTACATATAAGAAGAAAGCTAATAACTACGATCGTATGTAATACAATAGTTTTTATCGATTCTGACCTATCTATAAGTATAAATGTAAATAAAATAACAAAATTCCAACTTTAACTATTAAATAAATTCCACAATAGGGAAAAGTTGATTTGGAACTATTTGTATCTCCGTTCTCTATGAAGCTCGCGCATACATTCAATTAGCACTTTTTCATAGCGGAAGCTACCGGGGCTCCGGAAATTAAAAAACTGTCCATGAATGTTTACCGAAACCCAAATGGTACGCGCGGCTATTTTCTAATATTTCACAAACATGCTGTAAAGCCCGGAACGTAGGGAGATTATTTTCGACAGTACATGAAAAAATTAATAGGTACCAACGAATTGGACGCGAAATGACGGCAATTAAAGGACGCTGTCTCAATAAAACTTAATTGTGGATATTACGGACCTTCATCCCCTCGCAACAATGCACGGTGGATAGGTAGTGAGTACATCGATAGGCCCGCGATAAGCATGCCCTACGCATTATAATCCGGCCTCAATAAAAGGCCGGCAAATGGCAGGGCACGTCCCATTCTACTTGTTATCATTACGCATAAATAAGACAGCAGTTAATGTGGTCCGTCGAGGATCCAATCCCGGTTACATTGTGGCCCCAGAGATTAGATAGGCGTGATGATTGCAAAACTTTGATTGAGCCTCGTAGGAAGGAACCCTTTCGCGGATCTTCTTGATTACGGTATAGGTAATTGATCTGCAGATTGGATACACAGTTCACGGAACCCGAATCTGACTAAATAATAGAAGTAACCTTACTTCGCCAGTTCGTTAGTTTATTGCGGTTGAACCTTTAAGGAAGGGGTTTTGTATAGTATTTAAAAAGGTTTGCGGTTCGATCAATGTCAAACTTAATCAAAACTATGCTTCGACATCTAAATGTGTGCGACTGGACCCGATAGACTATTTAAAAAGATTTGATTCGTAAGAGTTTGAAACATCTGTTTTCTAGTTACGAGCGTCGGATTTATATTCTGGATGTAATTAAAAAAAATATAAACTATTATTATTTTAGTAGGAACAATTTGGTAGATGGTCTCTTCCATTTGATAAAAAAAAAACTCAAAACACCAATAATATGAAAATGGTTTTCATACTAGTATTAAACTTTGTTACCTAAATCCATAAATAATATAGGAGTCATAAATAATTTAAATACTCGTACAATACAATTTTATTACAGAACAAAAACATGAAAGTCAATTTAAGTTAGAACCAAAAAAACGTATAATAAATTGCAAGCTATCCATAGGTAATATGTAGTACTATACACACTTTCTACTATATTCACAGAAACATTTTAAAATAAAGTAAATAAATAAATAAAATAAAGTAAGGAGAAACAAGTGCCCTAGTTTCATGAAATTTCTATGGGACTAATCTGAGATGATATTCCATGGGATAAAAATATATATGTATTTGTTCAAATGGTATATGGTGATTGTATTATAACCGACAGGATTGTGCCTGAACATGAATAAAAAATATAAACATCCAAATTTAGAACATTTTCTATTTTGGAAGTCGGTCAAAGAATCAGATCGGTTATCAATTTCGTTATCTTACTAATATTATAAAGGCGAAAGTTTGTGTGGCTACACCGATTTCGACAAAATTTAGTATAGTTAATGTAGGTTTAATATCTGAGGGGATGTTGTTTTTAGCGCCATCTACCTTTAATTGTATGACCTATTTATAGGACTGATAGATCAACATTACAGTTGATATCGGATCAAGCGAAGGCACCATACCCTTATCAACCATACCCTTCAAATAATCTGAACGTCCGCCTAACATTTTGCAAACAAACATTTGTGCAATAAGCCACATTACTCATAAATAATATTAAGAATTTGGCAGATTTAGACTACTAAGGAAGAAGATAGGAAACTATCTTGTTTTAAAGTGCAGACAAAACGTGAGTTTGTCATTGATATGATAAAGTCATGCATAATGTCTAAAGATCACATTCAAATTAGCACGCATGTACGCCCTGTCCCCCCGTGCGCACGCCCCATTAGTTCACACAAACGGCGCGGGGCGGCGCGGCGAGCTGTCCTTTTCTTGGGTGCTGGTGCAGTGAGCAACCGCTTTTACAATGTTGGCCTTTATTCGTCTGCGTGAAATGGAAATTAGGGGATGCGAACATTTTCATACAATGGTTGATTCGCAAGTTAAATGGGGTACTGCCGTGTAAGTGGAGATTTGTGCTATTGTAGTCATGTTCATACAGTGTTTGAATAGAAAAATATATTAAAAAAACAATTTTTAACAAACAATGAAACCGACTTCCACACTCAAAAGTGTGAAATAAGTTATTGAAGTTGTTGAAGATAGTTCACAAAAGTAACTATCATCACAACATCGTGCTCATGGTACCGACTTCGAGCACGACACCACAGGAGTATACCCTATCAAACAAAAAGAATCGTCAACCGACGATCCGCAAACACACATAAAAAAAACAAAAAATTGAGTGACCTCCTTTTTTGAAGTCGGTTAAAAACTTGAAAAGCTTGACCCTAAAGATATGCGTTAAGCAAAGTATACTTCCTACTTCCAAGTTTTAAAATGATAATTTCAGATGTTCAGTGCGGTGATCCACATCAGTGACAACGGACATTCCGAGCTAAAATATCATTTGGTTTGGCGCTGGTTACAAAACTTAGGAATTACATATTCTCATGTAATTATAGCAAACAGCATCCTTTTAGGAAATTAGTATTTTCATATGTTTTCGTGTTCTGAGCAAGCAGATTATATTTTATCTCTCTCGGTGTTGTAAATATATTGCTAATAAATATTATTTAGACGATGTTTGTGTTGCAGAACAAATATGAATGAATCAGAAGCAAACATGATATAAACACCCCTGTTTTCTTACACATCATAATCTCGCGTTTGCCAGCTTTCAGCTTCCGGTACTATGGAACTCGAAATTGCTTTGTTTTGCTTCTTCGCGAGCATGATTTTGTTCACATCTAAATATTGTGATGGTTGATTTTCTCTGCATTATGTCTGTTTAATATTAATGCTTTACAATTTACTAAATAAAAAAAGCCTTATAAGCTTATTTTGTTAAAAGTTCTACACGTCAAATAAACCGAGAACTATTCATAAATGTTATCTCTGGTTTGTCAATTGACTGGCCGGTTGGCGCAGTTGGTAGCACTCTGCCTTCTGAGCCGCTGGTCCCGGGTTCGATTCCCGGACAGGTCAAACATTTGTGTGTATGTTTGATGTCAGACACAGATCAAACATGTCTGTTTGATCTGTGTCTGGGTGTGTATATGTATATAAGTATATATATATATATATATATACTTATATATATACCTGATGACCTGATATATATATCAGGTCATCAGGTTACCGTAGTACAGGCTCTAACCTAGTTAGGGATCTGAAGACCTTGTGTGAATGTTGTCCCATATTTAAAAAAATAAATATACATTTGCTAATTTATTACTAAAATAATAGCATCTTTTTAAAATTTTAAATGTAATATGAGGCACACAAGCAGACGGGCCGCCTGATAGTAAGTGACCACCGTCGCCTATAGATATCTGTAATACTAGGGGCGTGACGATACGTTGCCAATCTTTTTTAAGACTCTGTTTACTCTCCTTTTGAAGAATCCCATATTGTAGCTACTCGGGAATACCGAGGGAGGAAGCTCGTTCCACATTTTGCAGTTGTCTGGCAGAAACGATCTACGGAATCGCACAGTATGTGACTCCCATGACTAACGCGGCTGTCAGCCGCGACTGATAAGTGTACACAGTGTTTTGAGACATTGCGCGCCAGATTTCTGTGGGACGTCTGACCGCTCAAGGTCATCCCAAGGTTACGTCCACGACTAACCTCCGATAGTTGCACAACTGAGTGTATTTCATCATATCGGCAGCGTCCGTCAGCGGCGTCCGATAATTTGTTTTCAGCTTTAATAAATTTTTTTATATACTGTATGGATCTAGCGTTTCTTTCTCACTTGATGGTCAGTGACGATGTGGTCGAAGATGTAATCACGCTAGACCTATAATGCTCACTGGCTTTCAAGGACTGCTGCTTGAACACACTATGTGTTTGGTGACAGTTTTTTAAACTTGAGGGTGGTAGCTAGCCAGGCGGGTATTCGCAAGTACCCTACCACCATGCTGGGGATTTAATAACAGTTTTACCTTCACCGGAAGCTCAAGCTGTTATTGGGGATCGAACCAGTGTCCGTCAGATTGACAGGCGACGCTCCCACCGCTGCGCTCTCATCGCTTCAAATGTGGATAAGCTTTCCAACGCTGTTATGTCAACGGCACCTCGTCGCCGCCTCGCCAGGTAACTAAATGCCGCGACCGATGGTGTATCGGTGTAGCTAATACATTAGATATACTTACATATTGTTATATGCAGCTGTGTACATTAATCAGATAGAGATAGTTATATATTCTTAAAATCATTCTTTATCATACTCTTGCTGATTTAAATCCAGTTTTTTAGTACCTTCTAACCGTAGTAAAACCGCGGGACGCAGATTTTATATGTACATGTATATATATATATATTGATATATATGGTATATATACCCAGTGCGAGACGGGACGTTACGACTAACGCACCGCACTCAAGATCCAGATGAAGGCTTCCGGAAGAAGCCGAAACAATTGTCGATCGCGATATCGACTAAGCGTAAGTACCACGTTATACCCGTAAAAAACAGTGTACAGTATATTTAAAATAAGTAACCGGAAGCCGGGCTTAACCGCATATGATTTATTTATATATTTAATCCCTACAAAGGTACTTAATACTCACTTCAATACGTTTTTATGGATTTAGCTTAAAAAAAACTTAATGATCCACATTTTAACCGTTTTTCAGTTCTCACGGTCTGGGGGCCTGTTATTTATCCATTTCTAACATAAACTAACATAAATACTAACAGTTATCAGGACCGGACCCTGAAAAAAGTATAGTTCCCGTGGTATACTGAGGTATCTGGGAAAAAATAGTCCACGTGGGTCAAACCACGGGACGCATCTAGTTATACATATGTAGTTATTCGCGGTACGGAGCCCGATAGTTATATCGTTGTAGTTATTCTCGGTACGGAGCCCGATAGTTATATCGTTGTAGTTATTCTCGGTACGGAGCCCGATAGTTATATCGTTGTAGTTATTCGCGGTACGGAGCCCGATAGTTATATCGTTGTAGTTATTCGCGGTACGGAGCCCGATAGTTATATCGTTATAGTTATTCGCGGTACGGAGCCCGATAGTTATATCGTTGTAGTTATTCGCGGTACGGAGCCCGATAGTTATATCGTTGTAGTTATTCGCGGTACGGAGCCCGATAGTTATATCGTTGTAGTTATTCGCGGTACGGAGCCCGATAGTTATATCGTTGTAGTTATTCGCGGTACGGAGCCTGATAGTTATATCGTTGTAGTTATTCGCGGTACGGAGCCCGATAGTTATATCGTTATAGTTATTCGCGGTACGGAGCCCGATAGTTATATCGTTGTAGTTATTCGCGGTACGGAGCCCGATAGTTATATCGTTATAGTTATTCGCGGTACGAAGCCCGATAGTTATATCGTTGTAGTTATTCGCGGTACGGAGCCCGATAGTTATATCGTTGTAGTTATTCGCGGTACGGAGCCCGATAGTTATATCGTTGTAGTTATTCGCGGTACGGAGCCCGATAGTTATATCGTTGTAGTTATTCGCGGTACGGAGCCCGATAGTTATATCGTTGTAGTTATTCGCGGTACGGAGCCCGATATTTATATCGTTGTAGTTATTCGCGGTACGGAGCCCGATAGTTATATCGTTATAGATCTTTGTCTATTCTCAACTCTACCAATCCTTTCCTCCTTTGCTATTATTGCTCCTTTTTTATGATAAGACAATCATATTAAAAAAGATGACGCTAATGGCAATGAGCTGGTGAGATATACACATATAACATTACAATTAGTGCCACTCAACAGTCAAGCAACCATATAGGTTGCATAAGCAATCCAGTTTTGCCCCGGGCCAAACCTAATCCCACCAAATTACCACTAATATGCCCAAAAGCAGTGAGAGTCAATTTCTGGTATGAATTAGCATTCGTGACTGGCCTCAGTCCAAGCTGCCTGCGGCGATGACAGGTGCATCAGTCAGGCGTTATCCGCGCCGAGTGTAGGCGAGCATAGGCCGGCTCGCTGCGGTTAGCCACAGGTCCCGACTTTACATCAGCTCGCTTATTGTGTAGCGCCCGATTGAGCGATAGATGTGAAACCTTGTACCAGTAAATAAATGTGTTGGTTTAAATCATTGACTTGTACATACGCTCGTTGATAACATTCATCTGATGATAGTAGAGTGGGTATATTGTTAATTATTATAAATTGTATAACGCCCACTGATAAGGTGGACAGATGACCTGACTGAGATCGCAGGAAAAGGTTGGATGCGGGCCGCTTCCAATCGGTTCTTGTGGAAATCATCAATATGTCTAGCAGTGGACGTTCTATGGCTGATATGATGATGACGATGGTGATGATGATTAACTGTGTGCAGAAGTTGTTTAAAACAATGTTTCTAATGCAATAATAACCAGCCAATACAATGAGGACAAAGGTGCCTTAGTTGGGCACCACTGTCACAATTAAATCTGCTGCAGATTTAGAATGTAGGAGCAGTCAAGTAATTTTTCCTAGTACTATTAACTACACTGGTACTTAGCATCTCCACATTTGTAGGTCCAAGTAACTGTGGCGTACACAGTGGCCATGTCAAGTGGCCAGGTCAGTCCACATACCTTAGTGGAATGGGCTGTTGGGCGGAAAATTGTACTAGTAACTATACAGTCCCACAAAATGATAATAAAATTGAAATTGTTACGTTTAGCCCATAACATGATTAAGTTGTTTTGCAATGTAGCTATTAGTTCCACTGCAGCTAACAGCTGTGAGTATTATGTTACCTTGAGGCCTCATTTCAAAAAACTATAATAATCAAGCTCATAATGATGTGTTCATATAAGCTATACATGTCACTCCGTATGTCTGAATGTCTCCCAAATTATGCGAGATCCACTTCAATAATGTTTTGGCCATGCGGGTGAAGCAGATAGTACAAACTTGTATACCACGTTCTATAAACTCACTACAGCGATCAAGCAGTACGTAATCTATCGTTTGTTCGGATCGCTGAAACGGTGCGCGTATGATCCAAAAGCCAAACTAAATTCCCAGTGTGTATGTAGGTAATTATTTATTTTCATTTGGCAGTTGGCAAGGCTGCCAGAAATGGGGGAAATAAATAAAGCTCCAACGACTACTGACAGAAGTAATAAGTAGGAGTAGATTGAATTCGCTAGGGCGAGTAAAGTTCTAATCTCGGCGCATGCACAGCGAGAGGGCGCAGCGCTCGCGGTGTACGGTCCAAAGGCAAGGCTTGGCGCCATTACACGGGTCATATAAAGTGTCAAAGTTGGCGAAAGAGGGCGTCGCGTCGCGCGTCTCCGCGCATTCGCTTTTCAAGTTTACGCAGCCGATTGGGATTTTACTCCCGACTTTATGTTACAAGGCTCGCTCACGCGTAATCGACTGAAAATTTCAGTAATATTATTATACCTTTGTTATGACTAAGTACTTGATATTATGCGATTTTAATATGGCTTCAGTTTTCATTTATTTCTTTTATTATATTGACGTTCCTTTGGCTTTTTACTAGCTATCAATACATTTATCCGAAAATAGTTAAAAAATCCGAAAATTTACATACATCGAAAGTTATACATTAATTTTAAATTTGTTTGTTAATACTAATATTTTTATATCTAATTAATTTGGCCTAGTAAAGGCAGAGTCGACTTTGAAACTGCCGCAGGTTGGTTCGATCCATACTAACCACTTGAGCTTCATGTGACAACAACATCGTTATCAAATTCACAGTCCGGTGGTAGGGTACATTCCAGTACCCGCTTGGCTACCTGATACTCTCAAGTTCGTTAATCAGTCAACGTTGTGTGTTCAGGTAACATTCTAGGTATCTATCCCACTAATATTATAAATGTGAAAGTTACGATCGATGGATGGATGGATGTTTGTTACTCAATCACGCCAGAATGGCTGAACGGATCTAGATGAAATTTGGTATGGAGATAGCTTATACCCTGGAGTAACACATAGGCTTATTTTCATCATCACCGTTTTACATCACCACGCGGGTAAACCGCGGGGCGCAGCTAGTAGTAAATATTCACTCTCTCATTCTTTCGGCGACTCAAGTAAAAGTCCCACTGTCCCGGAGTGTCCTGCCTCAGTTTTCAGCAAGCTCGTAATAGAAGAACACACACGACAACAGGAATTTGTGCACAAAATGACTTGAACAATTGAAAACAGTTCACTCAATGAAGTATTGAGTTTAGGGTTTTTGATGATTCAATAAATCACTGCTTTACTTTACAGGTGAAACGGGGAGAGACTTTCAGGCTCTACTCTTAGCTTTTTGCCAACAACTTCATTTAAATAAACTTGAAGAATTTTAAATTTAACACAAGATAAATAGGCATAAAATGCGGAGCCAAACGAAGTTTAAAAACCTAGTTATTGCGAGGAAGTACTTTTTGAAGTGAAAACTTCTTTAACGGCGTTGTGCACTTTTGTATAGGGAAAAAAGTTAAACTCGCGTCAGGACATATTGCGTCAGGTGCGTATCGTCATATATTTCGTAAGACAGAGAGAGCGTAGAGAAATTTAAACTTAAACATGTTACGAATAAGGATTTTCGTTTGTTGGTAGGTATAATATGACACACTAATTCTATGTGTACGTACATAAAATCAATATGCTTGTTTGTGTACGACAGCGCAATAAATGAATATTGTATTTTACCACTTATATAGTACTTTTATACTGATAAATAAAACAATTCGTGCGAAAATATTCCCTGACTATTCCAAAATATTAAAAATGCACATCAATAATATGATTAATGGTTAAGTTTTCACTTCTGCCGGCATTCCCGCAGTGCAATCAGTTTTTTTTAATGCTGTATAGATCTAGTGTTTGAGCACTATCTCACTTGATGGTGAGTGGCGATGTGGTCGAAGATGTTATCACAATATGAACTCACTATGTGTTTAGTGACAGTTTTTTTAAACTTGAGGGTAGAGCCAAGCGGGTATTCTAAAGTACCCTACTACCATGCTGGGAATTTGGTAACTGTGTTACCTTCACCGGAAGCTCAAGCTGCTGTTGGGGATCGAATCAGTGTCCGTCAGTTTGACACCCGACGCTCCCCTCGGTGAGCTATCATCGCTTCAAAACTGAGTCCACATTTCGACACCTTTTACACTTCTATGATATGCCATTTTGTGTGTACCTAATTTGTTTTACTTGTAACTAAAAAAAGAAAAAGATTCATTGTTTGCGACATTTTCGGTTATTCCGCCGATTTGTTTATTTAGGACCAGAATAAGTCGTATCGTCCTCTTGTAAAGAATTTATTCCAGGGATTTGAGTAAGCAACAGTGCAAACAGCTTCTTTTTCTCGCTGATTTTTCTTTCGCTGTTTGTTGTTTCTTTCAATTCCGTAATCAAGTTTGCAGTTTGTCCGTGTATTGGATGTTGGATCTCTTTAGTCGGCTCGCTCTAATGCCAATAATATTGTATAGAGATACGTCTTTGATTTAGAAAAGCGTAAAATTTTATTGACGAGGTATTAATAATAATAATAATATGGGACAACATTCACACAAGGTCTTCAGGTCCCAAACTAGGCAGTGCCTGTACTATGGTAACCTGATGACTGATATATATACCTAAATACATACTTATATATATACATATACACACTCAAGCATAGGTCAAACAGACATGTTCATACACACAAACGTTTGCACGCCGCTGCCAACCGGCCAGTCGGTGGATTTTTAGTCTTCTTTATCTAAAATTGAATATGGGATATTGATATGGGGGAGGCATATGTCCAGCAGTGGACGTCCTATGGCTGAGATGATGATGATGATCTAAAATTGTACCTGATATTTTAAGAAATACATAAATTGAAGTCAGAAGTCAGGTTATACTATAAAAAGGTATGAATTTAATATTGAATTTTTTTAATGCAATATGATATTATTAGGGTAATTTCAGGTAGAAGTGTGTATGATAGTCGAGGCTCAATGTCGGAATCGCAAACAAAACCGCTAGCAATAAGTGTATGGTCGCGCGAGCTGGCCGGGCACGCACGCATGACCATAATATTATCATGTGTTCATGAAGATCAGTGAAAAAACGTACATAAATAAGATTTTATGCAACATTAATTTTACATTCAACACAATATTGTGTTCATCGTACCGACTTCGACAAGTTATTTCACACTTATGAGTGTTGAATTCAGTTCCATTTTTTTCACCCATTTTAGTGACCTTTGCTACTCACGGGATCAATTTTGTTATTGTGCATGTGCATCGATGTCTTCAACCGCGACAATAATATCGTCGAGGTAAGTGAAGCACTTTTCAGTTATTGGAGTGTAACTCAAAAACATCTTGTCCGATTTTGATGAAATTTATATGGGACCACCTCGGAAGTGTACCTATTCTATCAAACAAAAAAAGGATCATCAAAATCTGTTCATAAATTACGAAGTTATCCGCGAATACACATAAAAAGAAACATATACACGGTCGAATTGAGTAACCTCCTTCTTTTTTAAGGCGGTTAAAAAGCTATATTATCAGCCTGTACAGTAATTGAGTAAACCCACCAACGATCACAAGATGATTGGCGAAAATGCATTCATACATACTCATCGGATATTCACGTTATGTTCGGAATCGGTCGTACGGACCAAATTGTTGATAATTTGTTCGTATTCAAACGTGTCGTAGAACAGGGAATGCTTTTCTAAGAGAATAATTATCTACATCTATATACAATATATAAGGCCAACATTCATGCTAGCAAACGCACACCACCCACACCCTACTCGCATTCATACACACACACATGCAAGACTTGTTCTGGACGAGCTAGCGCGCATAATAAAATGTTGAACTCACGTAATTCATTCATTCATTAATCTCAGCTATTGGGTGTCCACTGCTGGACAAATGCCTCCCCCAATTGGGGGGAATTGCCAATACTCGCCACGCTTGGCAGGCGGGTTGGCGAGCGCAGTATGATTTCCGATCTTCAGAAGGCGCTGCTGCCCACCTTCTGGTATGTAGTCCCTTATCCGACTCTTACGGCACCCGCGGGAAGAGATGGGGGAGTACTATTCTAGGCCGGTACCACCACGGCACGAACTCACGTAATAATTACTACATTTTGCTGAATAACTTATTATTATATAGACCGGCGCGGCGGCTTCGAGTATTTCTTGTATCTGAACCATAAGCTAAATAAATTTACTAAAATTAATTAATACCCATTAATGAGTCACTTCGCCATGTTATGGACGGTTTTGTCCCTTGTAATAATTAATGAAACGAAACGACGCCATAATTTAATAAGTATTCTATTTTATCTGTGCCACCCATGAGACACCCCGATATGTGTCAACGTAGATGTACTCGTTTAAGTTATATTAAAGAAGTATGATCCATAACTTTATATGAATAAATCGTGTTTTGCTTCTAACAAGGTTAATATTCATCATTTTCTTTCTCAAATAAAAAAAACAAATCGCTGTGCTATCTCCTATTGCCCACATGATAATGATAATAATTATTGCGTACCCAAAAACTAGTTTGTAGATTAACCCAAAGATATACATAATAATATATGATTGTGGCTGTGATTACGAACGAATGGACTATTGTACTATCCTGTGAGAATAGCGCTCTTTTCTAGATTAAATGTAACCTACATTCTTTTCTGTAATCCTAAAAATACGTATGCAAATTTTCATGATGATTAGTTGAATAGATGAGGGGTGAAAGTAGGGAGGAGGGGTACTAGTCTTCGCATTACCGGTCTTTATTGTGGGACGCTACATGCATTGACACTTTGGCGCCGTCACATCTTCCCGAGACACATATTTGGGCTGGCGCGGTCCCTTTCTCGGCGGAGCAATTGAAGCGGCGAAGACATGCTGTTTGGGGTCGAGACCTTGGACCCGTGGGGACCGGGAGCTCATCGGATTTTCCTAAACATATCACGCGCGCGGTGCGACGCGTGACCACAATGGCACATATTTGGCTCAACGAATCAGCATTGCTATTCATATTGGTAATGCTGCTAACATTCTGGGCACGCTGCCAACTGGTAGCCGGTTAGAGCATTTGAGTTATCTATAGGCTGCCAATAGCTAGTGGATTGCTCAAATGTTATTGTAGTATCTGCAGTATTGTAATTAGTTATTAGTATTTTATTTTAATAAAGGCATGTAATCAAGGTATGGAGATAGTTTAAGCCCTGGATTATCACATAGGCTACTTTTACCCCGGAAAAAGTATAGTTCCCGTGGGATAATTGATGTAGCGGGAAAACCGTAATCCACGCGGGTGAAACCGCGGGGCGCTACTAGTTTACAAATAAATTCTTAGAGCAATATCTTTGTATTATCTTAAAACCTCTATCACTATTTATCAAAGTGTTATGTGTATGAACAAATATAATTTTCAAGATTCTTTTTCCAAGCCGCCTCAGCCACCTCTTCTACAGCCTGCTTAAACCCAACCAGTGCCTCGAGCGATGAAACTATATCGATTTTTTTATAGTTCTAGAACCTGTTTAACTTTTTAGTGTGACATGACAATTTTCACTTCGTTTTTAACAACATGGGGCGGGTAATTTGAGTTTAGAGCTTTTTCATGTTTTTTTTTCTATGCAGAAACACTCTGAGACATTCTGAGTGACTTTGTATATATACCGAGAGTACATAAATACCGAGAGTATATAGATACCGAGAGTATACAGATACCGAGAGTATATAGATACCGAGAGTATATAGATACCGAGAGTATATAGATACCGAAATCTGGTAAAGATACCATTCTCTTAAATCACAAAAAATATATGTGAATCCAGCGACACAAGCACTTACATAATGTTTAATGTAAGCCGAGTTTATTCGGTTCGTTTCATAGTTTTAAGCGGTTCGGGATATTGCACCTGCACCTGGTTTTGCCTACATTTTGGCGCACGCCAAATCCTTTGACCTACATCGGAACCGACATACATAATAGTTGGCTCTGTTCCGACATAAATTGTGTGTCATCAGTATCTTTTGTTCGTTGTTATCGAATATTGTCGATTCTTTAATAGAATTGAAAACGTACGATTTAGTAGTCAGATATTAAGTTACTAAAACAGTTTTTAACATTGATATTAAACGAGGGAGATATGTTACGTTCTAACATCGATTGCTCCTACTCTAGTGAGTCCTGTGATCTCACCTACACACAGTCGCGCGACGAACTAAAGCCTGATTATTTTACATATTTGCGAACAACACGCATCATACTCTATTGTGCATTTTACAAGTATTAATCACTCAAGAAAAGAAAACCAGTCACACGGTATTACTTTTAACTTGTTAAATACAGCCAATAATATTAGTTGTAAAAAAAATAGTGCGTGGAGATCCTCCGCGCGGAAGAAGGGAAACTTCGTAATGTGGAAATCAAAATAAAAGCATTGAACGTTTAACGAAATTAACGCAACCTTGTTGGAAGTCTCATTAGAATTTCACTTGAAAATATTGTTGACTCGTCATTTTTGTGAGAGCGAGATAGATAATACGTGAACATTCGACCGGAACTGATCACATTCATGGCCTGTGTTTTGCAGTCTTGTACCACCCGTGTTTCACTCTATTTTTTATAAATGGGCACCAGTGAACTGTTGCACCATTCATCTCGAATCGCCGCCTCATGTAACAGCTTGTTGAAGAACAAAGTCATACGCCACTGCCATCCATCAGCTTTCATATACTTCCATACTTCTGCGGGTATACCATCCGGCCCAACCGCTCTTTCATTCTTCATACCTTTCACAGCATCCATACTGACTTCTTGTACCATACCAATATTACGTTCAAATATTTGAAGGATTTATTTGTATATTTGTTGGACCATTCGCCATAGTTCCACTCCAGTCGTTCTCTTCATTCATTCATTTCCCAAAGTATAATTTCCATCGCATCTTTACTTCTTCACCATCTGTCAGTCTTTCCTCCGACTGAACTTCAGATCATTTCGAAACTGGTAACATTTCTTAAGTGGTATTTTTTAAATGGTTTCGTTTTGTAGTGAAATTTTAACTTTTAATGTATGTCCATAAATAAATACTTTGACTTTACATTTATGTTAATTCCATACAATTAGGGGCACCTAAGTCATGTCTAATGTAATTACTTTTCATGATTAAGTAAGATCGAAAGCTAAACTCCACATTGAACAAAAACTTCAACCAGTGTGCCGTGAGCGCTTTTTGATTTATTTTAGGGTTCATCGAGAGTACAATGTACATCAAAAAGTCAAAAATATCATTAAAACTCTCCAGCGTTCGCAATCACGGCTGTTCAGTATATATCCAAGCACATTTGCGAGTTGTTTCGTTATTTATGTTTATCTCCCGACAATCGTTAGGTGTTTTCACGCAACGTTATAAAACTTGTTAATTAAAACTCATTAAAAGCTTAATTTCAACATTGTTGTTAATTAAAAAGATTCACGTTCACCGAACAATATTTTCTTTGCAGAGTAAATTTTAGAATTACTTTTAAAAAAATAATTAAGTAATAGGTGTCAAACAAGCAGACGAACTGCCTGACGGTAAGCGATCACCGTCACGTATGGATATCTGTAACACTGGGGGCATTACGATATGTTGCCAATCCTTTAGAGATTCTGTTAGCTCTCCTTTTGAAGGATCCCACATTGTAGCTACTCGGGAATACCAAGGGAGGAAGCTTGTTCCACATTTTTTGTGAATTAGTTTATATAATATATAAGAGTGTACTTGTGACGCGCAAGAGGGACCGGCATACTCTTTACACTCTATGGCAAAGTTTTTGAAATGTCTGTCACTTTTTGGCATTTCACATTATATTGATCAATAGTTTTCGCAGCGCAAGCGATGTAAAGAATATTTTAGGTTTTTTTACGAGCCCGTTCAATGCAAACAAACAAACGACAATCAAATCTTTTCCTCTTTTTGTAATATTAGTATCGACTATGTATTAATTTCAAGGTTTCTGTAGGTCCGTAAGCTTAAGTCTCAGATCGACCTCGAACAGTATCGAATACGCCCGCTACTGTCTCCAAGGTTCCCGCCTAATTACGTGCGTGTCACAGACACACCAGTGATTGATTGTAACGCTAATATCCGAGACAATGTCCCAACAATGGGGGACATGTGCCATATTGTAGCTGACGTTTAGCTTTCCTCTATACACGCACGATCTTTGTTATGTTATTGTTCGCGCTTATTTAGGCCGTTGTACTCATTAGGATGAACATAATAATGTTTTTTTTTGTTTTATCACACTCAAGCCCCCGCACTAGAATTACCTGTGTCGCGAGAGGCATAGGCATACACAGTCACAGCACACAAACATTCAAGACCACCATTCGGAAACACCTGCAATCATCGCATAAATGTTTGCCACTGCCGGAATTCAAACCCAGGACCCCGGAGACCCAGAAGTCGTGTCACTAACCACTAATCCACGGCGATCGTCTTTATAGTGACTGTCGTCGTGGCTCAGTGATCACTGACATTGACTTTAGAACCGCGACTTTGGGTTCGAATCTTGGCTGGGGCAAGCATTTCTCTAAAATTATATAAATAATATACCTAATAATATACCCTGCAGTTAAGATAAGATTAAGGATTAAGACATAGGTCTTATGTTAAACTGGTACATGTACCTATTTTGAATTGTTGTTGCTGTATTGTAAATAGTAATTGATGTAATTTGTGGACAATAAATATTTATTTATTATTTATTTCTGCGATCATTGATATTTGTTCTCAGGTCTTGGACGTTTGTGTGTTGTGTTGTTCGTGTTACAATTATATAAAGATAAAGACATGTCAAATTCATTTCATACAAATACTTCTTGGCCATAGTCTTAACCATTAAGTGAACCACATTTTGATACTCTTTAAAAATAAATCTGACCACGTTTCCACAGAATAAACAGGCTGTTATTTAACAAAACACAAACGTCTTTAATATGCATACACGGTAGACAAAGTATGCTGCATGTTTTAAAAAGGTCTGCAGCTGCCCGAAAACTCTCACCTTATTTATGCGTCAAGTTTTCACATTCCCTTCTTCGCTACTCTAGGGTTCGAACCTCTGGCAATCGAAGGTTTACTCTGGTATAAGATAAGATAAAAAACACTTTATTGCCATGGTATAAAATACATAACACACAGTCTGAGTACAAATTTACATAAATATAATTTCTAGGCTAAATAGGATTATGCTCAGCATGTGCAGCGTTCGCATTGACATGCGCACGCTGCGCTGTTGTTCAGAATAATCCCGCTCGGTTAGATGGTATCCGAGAATAGGGATACAAAATGAAAAAAAAAGTGGATTACACAACTACTTGTTCTAAAAATTGACGTAACAGAAACAAGTAACAAGTTCATCCTTTTGACATGTAAAAAACTGAAAATCTTTGACGTATAAAATCCTCGACCTACACAGCAACGTTTTATCATTATGTGTGTTACACATATGGTATTGTCTAGACTAACACTAGTGACTCGCGCTTCCTTAAAGCGCGACGTAAATATTTCTCCTTAAATATCAACCAGGTGTTTCATACCAAAATCTCATAAAGGATTCACGAGTCTGTATCACAAACGATAAAAACAAATATCTTCAAGTGCCTGCCGTAAAAAGCTTCGCATATTTACGCAAGTTTTTGTTCGAAATAAAAAAGTGTTCGGAGGTTCGGTGCCTCGGAAGCGTATTACAGATTGCACACAAAAGATTATAAGAGTGTATATGTATGTATATGTATGTATATAAAGTTGGGATACGGGAATCTGGAGATCCGGCGCGCGCGTGCTTGTACAATATTCATGAAGGTGATGCCGGCCGGTGCGGTGCCGCGGTATCCTGCCAACACTATCTCGCACGGTGTTGCCACTATCCAACCTGTATACCTTTATAGTTATTATGAATGTATAAAACACGGGAATCACTCACGTAATAAGTCAGAGGGTTCCGACTATAGTTTCAACCACATTCGGTGGCCTTTGTCAAGGAGAATACGGAGCGCTCGCGGACGTGGCCGCGGTTCCCCTAGTACTGAGTAGGTACTAAGCGAACCGCGGCCGCGTTCGTGAGCTTTAAATTGTGTCGCTTTATAGTTTTATACTTATACTCATTCTATCGCTAATAAAAAAAATTAACATCGTGAAAATTCCGTTATTGAAAATGAACTATGTACACTTTGGCAATCCGCTCAATCACCAAGTTGTAGGTTAAAATACTTGAAATCTCGTTAGTATGTTTAAATTCAATTCAGCAATTCTCTCATCAGAGTCACATTATTTAGGTACATCGATAGAAGCGGGTCAATCGAAGTACTTTCCTTTTCCTGGAAATGATCTACAAACGGAGATGATGTAACTACTTAGATTTAAATACACATGCATTTAACCGTTGCTGGTTCTTTTATTATAATAAAAAAATATTATTATATTAAATAGTCAATTATTATAATACTTAATAATACATTATTATTAAATCTAATAATAAATTGTTATTATGTTTAATAATAAATTCTTACCTCCTAAAAGTAGCTACCTGCCTTTACAACGCGCTGTATTAGGCAGTTAATAAAAATAATATGAAGACATCTTAGATTTGACATTAAAAATGTCTACAAATTATACAATACTATAAAGCAATGGCAACACTGGCTCACATTCGAACCCGTTTCCTACCCATTCCATCAATATAACGAGACGCCGACCTGAATTGTTTAGTGACCACCTTCGCAAATGCATCTCCGTGAACGATATACGATCAGACACGCCAAGAGACTTGGCTCCACGTGTGCTCTGAGATAAGGATACAATGTATTACTTCAATTATTCGCACCAGAGACCAGCATACATGTTAAATAGTTTTTCCGTATTAGTTAGATAGTCAGTTTTAGGTAGTGGCTACACTACTTCGGATAGTGTAGCTTCACAACAGGGAGAGAAGTTTTCAAATCCGTTCAGTAGTTTCGCAGCCTATTCAATGCAAAAAACTAAAAAAATCTTTCCCCTTTATAGTATTAGTATACCTACATACGTTTGTTCGGGTCTTCTCCCAGCTGCTTCATTCACATACATATTTGCTCGGTCATACTCTCTAACGAATAAATTAGTAAATATACTAAAAGTATTGTGTTTTATGTAAGATATAATAACCGTATTTAAAGAAAGACACAGTATATTTTTTGTATTTTCTGCGCTAACAAGAGATAGTTAGGCAAATTGCCGAAGGGATGTAAGCTAGTTCTAACTCGATGTCTCAGATATTTTATTTGTCGTCCTCTAATGCTAAAAGCTTTCCACCCACTCCAAGAATGGAATACTAATATTGTATTACTTTCCCAAGAACACTATTAGAAACACTGCGAGGACGGGTCCTTGGGGTACGCTGCTGTGCCATCTCTCCCGCGTCTCGTCTTGGACATCTTCCATTAGTTAGAAGTTCGCATCATGTAAAACATGCTTTCCTTGTCTTACATTTTTCTGTATACAAAGATTGCATCTGAAACTAATCTTGAAAAACATTGCATTTCTCTTGATGTGATATTTTCTTCTCATTCCAATGTATATTCGTTTCCAAATATGTATAGCGTGTATTTATAACTACTTACACTTTCAAATATCGTAAGATATAGGGGCAAACTATTACCTAAATGTACCCATCGGCCCTGTTATGACCTTTTCGACTATACGACCCAATTGCAAGGTTCTTTTTATCATTGCTTATCTACATTTGATTATGATTGATATGTGTATTTTATTGTATAGCTTATTTTTATTTTATAATTATTGAAAGAAACTGATGTAGATATATAAGGAGTTCCCATAAAAAAGTTGCGATAAATAGTTCTTGGCAGTGGCTAGAACAGATCAAAGTGAAACTCTCAGGCTGCAAGTTCAGTGCTTCATGGAGGATGCATTTACATCCCAACTAGGCTGAATATTTGCTGAGTGGATAATAATTGGTCTGGTCTGATGTTATACGAACTCGAAAGCCCAGGCTTACGACCCAGCGGCGGCGGATTAAAACTAGCTTTTACATCAAGACAACATTCTCCTCACTTCCGTGCTCCTTCTAGTTACATCACAGAAAAGACTACAAAAGAATATCTAACAGTTACAAGGTATCACAATTATAGATTACTTACAATTATTCCGCTGCGCGTCCAACGGTCGCCTCCAAGTACGGCCACTAGAGACTTCGGTTGGATAGTTACACTAACCATTTCACTATTAGTAGTGAAGTGGTCAGTGTTACCCCTGGTACCCCTGATACTACTAGCACGTCCTTTCGGTGCGGCTTCCACGCCTAGACCGTCCGCCAGCAACGGTTGACACAGTTATTGGTACAAATCGAATACCACGCGCTACCTACCTCCACTTCGTTAACTAACAGAGTACTAGCAATACTTAGTCATTTATTTACTATATGGACCTTAGCTTAGCTTAGCTCAGATTTTTATATACCAGTCTGTGTAGGTATACTTAGCTTGAGTGCCATTTGAGTGTGATCTTTCCATCGTGTTCTTGTCGTATATGATCAACTTTTCATCAATGATGAAAGGTCACCACACAAATGGTTCGGTTTCATTATGTTTCAGAGTTTCAAAAGACTATGACAAATGAGTAGTGACAGTAGTACATAACAGATTAGGTGTCTATCAGTGAGCTCATGTGGCATGAAAATATCGAACTTCCTATATATCCAAACTTTTTAAACGAGTTAAACTGTTTTGTGATCAACCCTTCTCTTCAGTTATGCTATAACTACGAATATACCGACCATGGAGCATGGAGTTTTATTAAAAATGGCATCCATTTCCGTATCCGTAACATGTTGAACAGAGCGAGCTTCATTATTGACATCAAAGTTCCCGGCCTGAAAACGATTGAACCAATTTTATGAAATAGCATTAAGTCAAGTCATTTCATTTCATTTCAAATAAACATCACAATTTTTCGTGGCTTGTATATTTGCTACGAAATGTATAGATTTCTAAAGCTAATTTAATTATTTTAGCTTACCCCTTTGTAACAAGCTATTTGAAAGCCATTGTAGTATGGTTCTGTTATTCTCTCAATCTAACTAAAATTCAAAACTTCTTATATTTTTATATTAGAATTAAAATAAATAGTTTTAGTGCTACACTTTCCAGTGAGCTTTGGACTCTATCGTTATTATGGAAGAACTGTTTTACGTTACCCATTTTAGCTAAATTGATTAAAATTGAAAATAGTTCTACCAATATCTTACCATTCACACTCTACAGTAATTTTTGCAATAGTTGATAGCAGTTCTATTTTAGACATATCTGATTAGTCCGGGAGACACTTGCCCGTGTATGGTGCCCAGGTAACTTAGGCGTGTATGGTGATGATTGTATAGACAGCTAGGTACTCTATTACAATGCATTATGCAGACACGAAGATCGCAACATCATCTATTCTGGACCCGTCATTGTCACGCCATGTATTCTAATATTTAAATGAGACGTCCCCTGACTAAAAACAATCAACACGGTCTTGAAGGGGTTGTCTAAATAGTTTGTCACCGCGCCCGCACAGGGGTGAATAACAATAAGACCCTTTGTCCTAAGCCGTAGATGTATTCAATCTGCTTGAGACAATCACCAAAGTGTAGAAACTAGTAGTAGGTTAACTCTACACTGTATTTTATATTATTGATAAAGTACACAAGCATCATATTTATATTTGCAACGCTTGTCATATGTATTACCTAAATGTGCCTTTCTTTTGTTTTTTTACTAATATTGATTTTTTTAAAGGGGCCGATGCATTCATTGAAATAAAATACAAATTACTAATTACAATACTACAGTTACTACAAAAACATTTGAGCAATCCACCGGCTATTATCTATTACCTATTGTCATTTCTTTTGTTTTAAATGTAGTGATGATGTCGGAAATAAATAATTGTTCTTTCTTTATCTTTCTTTCCTTCGTCAATCGAAAACAAGCTAATGACCCTTTGGCCCACTAAAACCCATTGTAAAAATCCATTGATGGATCTTTTTGCAGAGTACATTTTTAGAACTATCAGGTGTCGGAAAATTCATTGTAAAGATCCATTGATAGCAATGGACGCGTGTTGAACACAGATTTTACTAAATATCCCTGTACTCAGTGTTTCTATACACTCATAAAAAAATTGAATTGCAAACTGAAGTGTAATTTTTCATTCATGTCGATCACTTTCACTTAAAGTGATTTATTTTTTATTTATTTATTTACTATTGGAAAACTATCGACATCTAACTTAATTTAGGTACAAAGTACCACCTGTATATAAAAAGAGTCATTAACGAAGACAGCTGCCATATTATTGTTGCTTGCCTATTATAGTTGTCTACAATTAATAATAAATATGTATTCCTTTCCATTGTCTTTCTCGCATTAACACTCTGTGTGTTTGGTGACAGTTTAAAAACTTGAGGGTGGTAGCTAGCCAGACGGATACTGAAAAGTAACCTACCAACATGCTCACTAAGACAGCCGAAAAGTGATTGCAGCTACAGACATATCACAGCTACAGCGCAGTGTGCTGTCTGTAAAATAGGGCTGTAAATTTTAGTCCAACAGACAGTTTAGTATAGTTATTAACTGAACTTGGTATACTGATTTTATTTCACTGTAAACTTGCCAAGAACTAACCAAGACGTTGTAGGGTGTCTCTTCGAATGGCATAACTTTGGTGCCGGAACTATTTAAATGTCTCCTCGGGATTTATGGTCAGTGTCTTCATTCCTTAACTTTTGTTTGTGCACTTTGTTTTAATTTTATGATCACATACAAATGCCACTGTTGTAATATTAAATTAAGTACATTATTTTAGTATTCCGGAAACCTGACTTACATAAGTTATATTTAATTATTTTTTTGCGCCTGCACTTTTAAATGATGTTTTTACAAAGTTGATAGGGATGATATTTTAAATTTCAACACGTTTATGTAATGTAATATTTATTTATCATGGGAAAAATAACGCAGTAAAATATGTTTTTTTACGTTGCCATGGTATTCATTTTTAAACTTTAGGGGATAGTAAATAGTAATGCTTACCTGACATAATTTTGTTAGAAATAATTTCTCATATTGTGGATATTTTTTACAAGATTCATTTCACAAAATGTTTACATGAATTTGAGCTGAAAAAAAATGTCTTATGTTGGTATCTATAAAGTCTAACTTTTCATAGTGATTTAAGCAAGTTTGGTTATTATTACATTTTAATTATGTATCTATCACTAATATATAATTACATGAAATAATATAACAAGTTTGAAACAAAATAAAAGCTTGAAGTAGTTTTTTTAAACAATTTGGTTCTCAAATCACAAAGCAAAATCTTTTCATTTTCATCAAATTCTACAATTTTCCCCAACAATGAATTTCCATAAAGTATATGATTCAATTGAGTAATGAAAGTTGACTTTGTGGTCCAACAGTAAAGTACAGTCATCACTGAGTGCATTTCCATATCAATTATTCATTACCATCACTCAAAAACTTCATCAACGTTTAACATCACAAATAACAGGGCGAGCAGTAATTACCAGACATGGAGTGAAACCGCCATCGATCCCAATATGATTGGCGCCGGAGAATGCACTTAAATACTCATCTGATATTCCCATTTGGTTCGCATTGGGGAAAATTGTTGCTAATTTGTTCATCTCCAAACGGGTGCGAAAAGGGCAGCGAACGTACATTTTTAGTATTCATGATATGGTTTTAAATTTATTAGAGTTACACGCAGGGTTTATAGCTTTTCTTAATTTTTTTATACTGCATTAGTAGCGCCCCGCGGTATCCCGCGCGTGGAGTACGGTTTTCCCGCTACATCAATTATCCCACGGGAATCATACGTTTTACCGGGATAAAAAGTAGCCTATGTGCTATTCCAGACTATAATCTATCTCTGTGCAAATTTCATCCAGATCCGTTCAGCCGTTCTGGCGTGATTGAGTAACAAACATCCATCCATCCAATCTTTCACATTTATAATATTAGTGGGATAGATAGTATAGCTTTAGACCACTCACTTGGTCAGTAACGATGTAGTCAAAGATGTTAAGCCAGGAAAAAAATAGATATCCCAACGTTTTTATATTCTATAGGCATATTAATGTTTTTTTTATTATTTTACAGATCTAGCATTTGATCACTATCTTATTATCAGTGATGATATGGTCTAAGGCCACCTAGGTCTATAATGTAGACTGGATTTCAAGAACAGCTGGATGGACAGAAAGCCAGTTTTTCAAACTCGAAGTTGGTAACTATCCAGTTTGGTATTAAAATACCTATTCGATCGTCCCACCACTAGGGCTTTATTATTTGCGGTAACTAGACAATTATTTCATCAATTATTTTTAAAAGTCCTACATGACTAATCAACTTAAAAAAATATCTCATAGAGGAAGTGTTGTTCTCAATATTGTCTATTTAATAAGCTTTAAAAAGATTTCGCTTACAACTTATATTGTCTTGGATATTAGCATTACAATTGATCACTCGTATAACTGTGTCACGCACTTAATTAGGCGGGAACCTTGAAAAAAATTGGCGGGCAGATTCGATACGTTTGGAAGTCCATCGGAGCCTTGGCTTAAGGGCTTACGGAAACCCCGAGTTTCTTATTACATCGTTTGTATGAGGAAGATGTATTAATTAATGGTTTTCGTTGACTAAGAGATTTACATAAATCCTTAAAAAAGTTACATTTATCGAATACACTAAGCAATTAATTCCACTTCGCCTTACGAATTCCAAAAAAATATAAGAGGTTATCCATTCTTGTTATTTTTTATGTGTAGAGTATATTTTATATGTGTAGAGAGAGTATTTTTTTTTAATATTTCTACGGAATCCGTTTAGTACTTGTTGCCGCTCATCAGCTGTTGTATCCATTAAAATTCCTTTAAGGGTTTAACAGGTGACGATGACATTATAAAGGTTCGCGTCGCGGGTGTTTACAGGTAGAGTGGGGGGCAAATCCTGATGCAGGTTGATTTAAAAGATGAGTGCCTTAGTTACTGTGAGTCTATTTCGATAGAGTTAAAACAATTTTGACTGTAACAAAATATACTATATGGTAATATTTATCTAATCGTACGTATTCTTAGTGGACATTTTACATATTTTTATGACATTTTTCGTGTAACTTTTTTGACTTCCGTATTTATTGTATTCCATATTTTTATCATTAGTCTAATTCGTGTACATATGCGGTTCTAATTTGAAATAAATAAATAAAATATTTAGTTTGTTGATAGGCTCAAAAAAACATTACTGATCACATTTTTACAATTTCTTTTCCGCAGGTGATTTTTTGTTATTTTCAGAGCTCATACGTCGTTACGGCGAGAATTTTTGATTCATTTCATTCAGCATGGCGCAGGGACCCAAAATGAATCTTGGCCTCCGATAATAATATGTGCCACTTTCTTCTATCTTGGGCCATCTCTTGCCAGTTATCGGCTTGGAGCTCGCGAAGATCCTTCCCAACTTCATCGCTCCAGCGATACCTGGGACGGCCGACGGGTCGTCCACCTGTAGGCCGTCCTTGAAAATATAATAACCCTGAAATTGAAGAGATGGTGAACGAGCCCAATGTCATAGGTGAAACTAAAGCCCACAGACTTCGCTGGCTCGGCCATCTAGAAAGAATGAGAATTTTTGATAGTATATTTCTCTAATATCAAAATTGAAAATGTCGGCTGAAAATGTTGAGTCGGCTAAGGGATCACGTACCAGAAGGTGGGAAGCAGCGCCTTCTGAGGATAGGAAATCATACTGCGCTTGCAAACCCGCCTGCCAAGCGTGGCGAGTATTGGCAAATCCCCCCTATATGGGGAGGCATATGTCCAGCATTGGATGTCCTATGGCTGCTATGAAACGACGATAGTATATTTCAGAGTTTTATGGTTTATTGCATTAACAATATGCTAGGCGGAACTTACGTTCAAATTATTTGAAGGAAAAAGTCGACTACCAGCTATAACATCCCCTCAGATGTTAAAAGGAAGGTATGAATTCGGACCGCCCTGCGACAGTGGAGTGCTACCATAGCTTTGTTGGACAAAGCGACAGGACAGTATTCTGTAGTCGTGGGTTCAAGTCCCACTGGTAGCCGATCCTTTAAATAATTTGAACGATAGTATATCTGCTGATAAAATCACTTTCAACATGTTCCCTTAACATAGGATCTGGTAACACAGATGTATGTGGGCAACGTTGATCATTTATCACCAGGTGAGCTACCTGCTTGTTTACCGTCCCACCGCATAAAACAAATCTGCGTACACATGATAGCGTATAAACGTCACTACTAAATCTAAGCTTGTTAATCCTTTATCAGACCATCATATCCGGAATCGGTTAACGTCAATATTTGACATTGAAATTCCCTTTTCCCATTAGATCTACCGTCTATAGGTACACGGCACTGACATGAGTGCTTCGGGAAGCGGGAGATAGGATCATACAGAGGACTATTCAATATCAGGCTGAGTCCGTGTGACAGCCGGGAGTGGCGCGGTGGAGGACTGCCGGCTGTGTGACGTGATATCGCCGTGTGGCTCCACTTAGTGCCGTGGTCGGTCGTGGTGTGTACGTGGTCCGACCCGTGACCTCTCGATACATACATGTAGAATTGCACAATATGCATATAACGTGTACATACAATTCTGAAACCACAGCGTATAAACTAAATTGCTTCGTTGAACTCGCCCGCGAATGAACTTCGATCGATTAACGGGGATAATCAAACAAATGCTATTATCATCTTCCACGTGGTTCGTACAAGAACCTAATAGAGTATTCAGAAGCTATTAGAGAAGCTCGATTTTAGTATTTCAGTAACATATTCGATGTTACTGAATTACTTAAATCTGGCTTCTTCAAGACTTTAACAAGTGTAACGATACGTTGAACTATATGACCGGTTGGCGCAGTTGGTGGCACTCTGCCTTCTGAGCCACTGGTCCCGGGTTCGATTCTCGGATAGGTCAAACATTTGTGTGTATGAATATGCCTGTTTGACCTGTGTCTGGGTGTGTATATGTATATAAGTATATATATAAGTATGTATATAAGTATATATCAGTCATCAGGTTACCATACAGGTACCGTACAGGCTCTGCCTAGTTTGGGACCTGAAGACCTTGTGTGAATGTTGTCCCATATTATATTCCATTTGGCTCAAATTTAGTAATTCACGTTCGCAAATTCATCTCCGCGGGAGGATATGCGATCACGCCAAGCGACATAGGCGATACAGTCGGAAGTCCCGCCCTTCAAAAACAAAAGTCATCTCGGGCAATTACGTCATGTACTTTTTAATATTTCAAATCTAATCAAATATATCCATTTGCATGAACATGGGTAAGTTGAACAGTTGGTGACATGTATAAAATATAGCTCCATATTTACCTTTCTAGGCATGCACAGGCAGAAAAACTAAAAAAATAAATTGAAATACTCAAATCATAATTACTCATAAAAATATCTCTTAATAAAATTCACATATAAATAATCATATATAATTTAATTAATTCGGCAACTATATTTTTCAAGCACCGCTCCATCCTAAGCATCTGTCTATTCAAAATAACATAATGAATAACGATTTCGGAAGCGTTAAAATCAGATTAAATGCATTCATTCAGGATTATATTTTGCTGAATTCCATATCAAAATGATATACATAATATTTAGTGTTAATTCCGCGACATACAATCAATAGTGCACTGCTTGATTACTTAGTAAGCTGACTTAGTTGTGTAATGCACACCATCAATACCATCTTGTCCTGAAATAATTTTGATAATACCAGATCTTTAAAGTCTTTCTATCTTTGTTTTGTTAAAAACAGAATTTGGAAAGCATTTATCCAAGGTTAGATATACCAGTTTGCTCGGCTAGCGGCCCAATGCGTTCCCACAGCTGGGACTCGAACCTTAATGACAGAGAGGAGTGCTGCAGGCAGGCCAGACGATTCTCGGAGTTTCCAGGCCACCCGAAGGCTCTCCGCGACCTGAGCTGAGAGAGATGAGAGGAAAAATATAACCCATACGGATGACGCAGCTATATAAGACATCATCACCGTCATAATCTCAGCCATAAGACATCTACTGCAGGATATTTTCTTCCCCCATTGACTTCCACAAGGGCCGGTTGGAAGCGGCCCGCATCCAACCGTTTCTTTCGTTCTACGGATCTCCTCATTTCTCATCCGATCGCGTAGAGAAAACATAGCCATTTCCATAGCACTTTGAACTATTTTGTGCCTGCTCGCAAGGACCATAATCAAAGACCACGCTATGACACACAAACTATAGTAACTATAGCTATTTAGTACATGTAAGTATGCACTCTATGTAATTAGTATGTAGGCGGCAGCGATGAGTGTAGTAGAGAAAGTGCCAACCCACAAATTTGAAAGTTGGCCAAGTTGCAGCAGCGGCAGGGGTATTGCGGCTGCCCCCGTACCCCCGCCCTTGTTACTCCCCTCGCCACTGTATAGTTGTACCTTGCAGTTAAAACTGTCAATATTATTATAGACTCAAGTTATTTACACGAAATTGCTACTTAGCCACGTTAATTATTCTTCCACGTCTCATTAGTACCGGTGCAATTACTCTCCAAGGCAAGCTGTAACCAAATGCTGAATATAGCAACCGTGAGGGATGTCATAGTAATCGTTCTATTTACATGTTCATTGGTAAATTAATTACATAAATTTACTCTATATACAAAGAAAAATACCAGCCAGTTTTCGAAACTAAGGCTTAATGAAAAAAAATTCCAATTTAAACACAAAAAAAGTCATGTTTTTTACGTCATTACCAAAAAAATTTACATTAGGAAAATAAAAAAATCAATAAATATGAAAATAAAATCACATTAATAATATAAAGGTAAAAGTTTTGTCGTTTATCTGTTTGTCGTTTGTATGTTTGTTACTGCTTCACGCTATAACGGCTGAACGGATTTGCAATAAATTTGGAATGAAGATAGCTAATACCCTAAAATAACGCTTAGGATACTTTTCAACTCGACATTTTTAACTATTCCCGTGGGATGAAGGGAAGAAACAAATATCGTATGTATTGCTTCCGGGCTATTTAAGGCTGGGGGGGCTGGGGTTTCCGGCCGGTCTAAATGAAACTTGTGTTCCACAAGTTTCACTTAGACCACGGCCAAACAGCCCGGAAGCAATACATACAACATGCAACGCCAGCCCTGAAAGCCTTAGAGTTTACAGAAACAAATATCATCAATATCACGTACCATTCACCGCGGGTAAACTGCGGGGCGCAGCTAGTATTATAAAATAAATAGTTCTTAGTTCTTAAAGAAAATAAATAGTTCTTAGTTCTTATAGTTCTTAGCGGTCATTGCACGTTTGAGTTTCTCGAAACTAACAAACTCAACAGAATTAATCAGTGACAGCAATTTATATTACCGACCACTTAATTCTGCATATTAACCTCGCAGTAAAAGGACCAAAAAGTAAAAGAATGTTACAACCTGAGCGAAATTTAGTTGTTGGCGTCTGCGTGCAAGCAAGCGGAGCGGAGAACAGGATCTAGGTAATTGAACTAATAAATCTAGCCGTGTTAGTGCACTTCGCTCGCTAAGGACACTGAGCGCTCAGGACTAAGGATCAAGGAGAACCTATTAAACCTACGCTCTGATTTCAAGTTCGCTCAAAGTAGGTACTTGCTCCACGAGACTTCACTTAGCAGCTAAAGGATTTCGTTTCTTGATTCCTATTTCCTTTTCATACGACGGCTTCGAGCGGCGCGATAGAAAGAAAAAGCAATAAACAGTTGAAAAACGAAATGTAAAACCTCGCGGAGAATAATAAAAATCGAATGCGAATTCAGTTGCTATTGTTCCATTTTTCGATAGAGTGCTTATCAGTCAGTAGTTTTCATGAACGTATTTTTGTGTAACAAGTACACGACTTTATTTATTTTCATATTAGTATGTATATTCAAAATGATGATCTGTTCGACCGTACGTATGTGGTATACAATGTATACGTATATAAATATTTGTGGGAGCGGCAGTTAATTAATTTATTGAAATCGGAAAATGTTGTTTATGTTAAAGCAGACAAGTGAGTCACCGGGTCAGTTTTCGGGTGATTTCGAAAATTTTCTCCAAGACTTGGGGTCAATGGTCTACAAATATAACAAGCCGACACGACCCGGGGACGCCACACACCGTGCAAGACATGAATATTCACGCTCCACAGCAGCCAGTAAAATTCCACGGAAGAACGAAGTCAGTAAGTTTTAATTTGAATTATTTTATGAAGGAACATCTAGAAAATATGCTAACTGCTTCTTACGTCTTTCAGAATATACTTAAAACGCAAAAGGACGCTTTGAAAAATGTCCTCATGATGAAGTTAGTCTCTTATTATGAAGATAAGTACAAGATTACACATGAAGAAGATGATAACTTGATAAAAACAACTAATACTCCTACTTTCACTGACTCCAAAATAAAAAGTATATATGGAGGTGATCATCGCAACCAGTGGTTTTCAAAAGGTGTACGTATTAAGAACTTAACTAAACTTAGTATGTTACTAAACAATGGAATCAACATATGAGACTTGTCTTATACCCTGGAAGTTAGTTTAGTGTGGGACGCTACATGCGTCGACACTTTGGCTCCGTCCACCTTCCCGAAACACATGTTAGGGCTGGCGCCGCGGGTAATTCGGCAGAGCAATTGAAGCGGCGAAAATATGCTAACCTTACCTAGGTAGTTACATATTTGAACCGTTTGGGGTCGAGATATTGGGCCCGTGGGGACCGCAAGCTCATCTGATTTCCCAAAACATATTCCAGAGCCTTTGATTGATGCAACACAAGACCAAAATTCTGGCACATATTTGGCTCAACAAATCGGCATAGCAATGCGGTAAGCATTCTAGGCATGCTGCCAACTGGTAGCGGGTCAGAGCATTTGAGTTTTCTATAGGTTGACAACTAGTTGCTATAGTCCAGTCAAATAAACTTTTAAATTAAAATTTCAGTCTAAAGGCTGTATTTTTGATATTATGTGGTTTTCAGCGTACAAAAAAATGTGTAAAACATTTATGGGTGCGCAAACACCGGCAATGGTTGAAAAAAATTTTGAAAATTTCTTTTCGCAATTACTCGAAAATAGTAAACGGTAGAGAAAAAAGTTTTAAAGAAGATTTATAAAGCTTAAAATTTTACATTAAAAAGGTTCTATGACTTTTTTTCATCAGGTCAAAGTTAACCGAGTTAGGAAGATTTCCGAGTTTAAGAGATAAACCTAAATTTTAAAAAATCTCAGGGAGTAGATATTTAACCTAATTTTGATTTTTTTATTTTAAATTGGTTAAATAAAACCTAATCTTCAATTTTAGACTGAAATTTGATTTAAAAGTTTATATGACTGGACTATAGTGCTGGATTGCTTAAATATTTTTGTAGCAGCTGTAGTATTGTAATTATTGTATTATTATTATAAATAGTTATTAGTATTTTATTTTCATAAAGGCAGCAGCCTGAGAATATAATAATATATACTATATTTTGTTTTCCACAATATATAGTATATTTAGGCTTCCACAGTATATATATTTACTCATATAATTTATAGGATGAAGATACGAGTTATTATATTCTATATAGGAATTTTATATAAGGTCAATTTATTTTACTTTATTTTACAGAAAAGCAGTCTTTCAGCCGAAGTCATAGTTATGTGAAGACCTAAAACAGACACGATATTCGAAGCAAGTCTTCTAAATTTCATTTTTACTGTGAAATCAAATAGAATAATGGTAAAACAGATAATACGTCAAAAATTCAAAATAAGCCGCTCTTATTTATAACACGAATTACGAAGCTAATCATTAAATTGAATACATCGTTGAATTGTATTTAAAAAATATAGGTATGCAAATTGAACACGGAACCCTTAAGCAGGGCTCTTTTATTTTCCAATTTTTTCCAAAGATTGTCTCTCATTGGCACTTGTTCAACGGCGCGAGGAAAGGGCACTCCTGGGAACAACTCCATCTGCTCTAAATGTCATCTATCACCAGAGTATGCGGGATTTTAGCAGAAACCTGTTCCAGCTCGGGATTAAACGATTCCAATTACTTGTTCGAGTCGTTTGGCTGAAAGCGAGACGATTTACGATAATTTGAAATTTAAGTAACGCCGCGCGACACAATGGAAATATGAAAATATTATTAATACAAAGTTGAGTTTCGGAACCAGTGACTTGGCACAGTTTAAATCGAGTAGGTGGTGTTCGTTTGGGAATAGCATCGCGCTACGCATTCACCCGCAACTTCGCACACAAATTATGTTTACACCATTCAAATAGACGTTCGTTGCGTAAATACTTTTGTAACTAAGTCCATTAAAGAAACTCAGCGCAAGTAATTACCATAACACAGAGTGGTTTGTTTAATGTTTGCACTGACGATGAAGGAGATGCTCGTACACCCGCGCACGTAACTTTGTACCTATTTGGAAAAATGAGCCTTCTCGCCCATTCTATTGACGAGCCTATTTAGTCCAAATGTTCTAAGTTTTCTGCTCGCAATAACGTTTATTTTAGTTATGCTGTAAACTTTGCGTGAGTGCCATAAACCGTAGAGTCGCGTGTTTGACCGAGAGGCCATCGTAAAATGCATCATAAACGGGCAAACATAAATTTAGAAAATCGAACTACCCACGTTACTTGAAAAACTGATTTGGTAACATTTGTGCAAGTATTGTACAGTTGGTAATGAAAGAAAATAATTTAAAGTGCAATGCCCAGCTTTTTACAGTTTTTCGAAATTGTTTCGTGAAATTAAATTTCATTTTTATTAACGCTTATTGCTTCGGCAGCGCGTAGGGTCGGTAGGGTTAGGAACCCACAAAACTTATTAGCGATTAAATGATGCTATTCTATAACATAGTATTAACTACATGTATGCAGAACTTGTTCGGGGTGAAAATGGCATAAATCAAAGCAATACATTTTATTTTTACATATTATGCGTTTGACAACTGTCTCACATGATGTTAAGTGATGACGTTGTCTAGGATTTAGCGGCTTGAAGACTCCAGCGGGCTTATGATGCGACACCCAAGATAATTTATGTCGTGGTTTTTCATAGCCCGGCAGGATTGTACATATCGTGAAACACAGACTCGGGCAACGAGTTCCATTCCTTGGCAGTACCTACGCATTAAGAAAGTGGAAGCAAAACGCTTCGTACGTATAGGTGGTATATCTACCATATAGCGATGGCAAATTGCCGTACGTCGAGTCGACCGATAATAGAAAGTTATATATACCGTTTGCCATTCCTAGGTAGGTACTAACTGCTACCCGTCGTATCCGTGTGTTCATCATGTCAGTTCGCAGTATTAAGAGAAACATCGGTATGCTTAAATTATGTCAATTAATTACAGAAAGCAGTTTAATTTTGTAATATATTAATACATCCAAACTCGCGAACAAAAATGTTACGCCAAACAGGATGTAATATTTCAGCCCACGTTTGCTTTTTAAAATTATTTTCACTTGCTGATAAGATAACCCTTTAGATGATAAATGGACATAAAATGGAAAATCGAGTGGGGGCTCCGTCCCCATGGCGTATACTTTGTTCCAATCGTATTTCCCCTATAGAGCGATCTCTCGCAGGAAATGAATCCATCCGCCAAATGAATAGACTGCACTTGCGAGGGTGCGATTTGTGACTGATGCGGAATAACTTTTAAATACGAACGACGGATCGACTTCTGTTTCAGCGCTTAAAAACAATCCTGTAATACAAGTCTTAGAAATTATTCAAAAGTCAATCCCACCATATTCTGACCTTTATCTCACCTTACTCTAACTCATTACTAACTAACTATAAAAAAGTGTCGTGTTTCACTCATGGGATAATATTTATACCAGGAATCCTTCGCTACGCACAGGGTTCTCCTTTTTAACCGACTTCAAAAAAAGGAGGAGGTTCTCAATTCGACCCGTATGTTTTTTTTTGTCTTTGTTACCGCATAACTTCCGACTGGGTGAACTGATTTTGACCGTTCTTTTTTATTTAAAAGCTGTTGCTTCCCGTGTGGTCCCATTTAAATTTCATCAAAATCGGACGAGCTTTTTTTAAGTTACAAATCAAAAACTGAAAAATGCGTGCTTATACTACACGATATTATAGTAGCGGGTGAAGACATCGGTGAATATACCTACACTGCAATAACAATTGATCCCATGAGTAACAAAGGTCACTAAAAAGAGTGAAAAATAAAATTGTACCAAAAATGGAACCGACTTCAACACTGAAAAGTATGAAATAACTTGTCGAAGTCGGTACCATGAGCACAATATTTTGATATCAGTTACTTTTGAACTACCATGGTACCGACTTCAACAAGTTATTTCATACTTTTGAGTGTTGAAGTCGGTTCCATTTTTGGTACAATTTTTTGATCACTGGTTCCGCTCGCGGTTCAATCCTAAGACCCCTGGCTTGCTTAGGTCTGAACCCAAGCTCTCAAGCCAAAAATCAACTTTACCTACTCTTAAAACAAATAACTATTTTCTTGTTGATTAGCGCGAAGGTTTTGGAAACTTCTCGTCAACACAGCTGTTTTATGACATACTTGACATTAGAAACAAATAACAGTTCTCTTTCACGTAATTATTAAATTATACTAAATGTGTTTATGAAAAACATAATAGATCTTCTATTTAAAGTTAACCAACTTGACTGTAATCATTTAAGAAAATTGTAAGCAGTTAATAACTTCAATTAATATTTGCTAATAACCACCGTTGTACAATATCATTATACACACATAGTATGTCAGCATATATGTGAATATCGGTTTGTTATGTTCATTATTGGGTGACGACGAAGATCCATATATAAAACGAGGCAAACAATGACAACAATATCATAATCATCTCAGCCATAGGACGTCCACTTCTGGATATAGGACAACAATATCATCATTATCATCTCAGCCATCGGACGCCCACTTCTGGATATAGGACAACAATATCATCATTATCATCTCAGCCATCGGACGTCCACTTCTGGATATAGGACAACAATATCATCATTATCATCGCAGCCATCGGACGCCCACTGCTGGATATAGGACAACAATATCATCATTATCATCTCAGCCATCGGACGCCCACTTCTGGATATAGGACAACAATATCATCATTATCATCTCAGCCATCGGAGGTCCACTGCTGGATATAGGATAACAATATCATCATTATCATCTCAGCCATCGGACGTCCACTTCTGGATATAGGACAACAATATCATCATTATCATCTCAGCCATCGGACGTCCACTTCTGGATATAGGACAACAATATCATCATTATCATCTCAGCCATCGGACGTCCACTTCTGGATATAGGACAACAATATCATCATAATCATCTCAGCCATCGGACGCCCACTTCTGGATATAGGACAACAATATCATCATTATCATCTCAGCCATCGGACGTCCACTTCTGGATATAGGACAACAATATCATCATAATCATCTCAGCCATCGGACGTCCACTTCTGGATATAGGACAACAATATCATCATTATCATCTCAGCCATCGGACGCCCACTTCTGGATATAGGACAACAATATCATCATTATCATCTCAGCCATCGGACGTCCACTGCTGGATATAGGATAACAATATCATCATCATCATCTCAGCCATAGGACGTTCACTTCTGGATCTAAGGCAACAATATCAATCGAAATATATTGCTTTCATTGTTTGTCTCCTGAGGAAACCAAAGAAGCAACAAGAAACCTCTGACTGCAAAACACATGTGGTATATAGTACCAGGCGAACCGCGTCCGCAAGCGCCCCGTATTCTCCTTGAAAAATACCACCAAATGTAGTTGAAACTATAGTCGGAACCCTCTGACTTATTACATGAGTAATTCCCGTGTTTCATACATTCATAACAGGTAGTTAGATATATTTAGGCATATATGTAACCATTGTTAAATCTAATCATGTGTTAAGAGGAACATAATGTAAATGTAATTGAAATTGTATATATGATTGCGTTAAGTGTTTTGCAGTAATAAATGTACTTTCATTTTAATTTTTCGTTTTCATCAGTTTCGTCTGTCGTACTATGTGATTTCATATTCAGTGATTATGTGACTCACATATAATTTTATACTCTTAATAGACTTACCTTGATATAGACACCAAACGATAATACATTATATATTTGGGACCTGAACACCTTGTGTGAATGTTAATAAAAAAATAAAAACAATATATATAAAAAAGATATCTCTAGCCACTTGTGTTTTAATTCTCCTTATGGACTTGAGATGTTACACTATAATAATAATTTCTTAGACGCTAAGAGTCGGACTGGCAGCGCAATACTTCTTGGTTATAATTGACATTTTGCGCGAACAACGACTTATTGCGTGATTGCGCATTAAAACCCATATTATTATCGTCTAGTGACATGAATTTAAAAATAGTTAATTACCTCAAAGTTGAGAGGTGGAGGTTTTAAAACCCCAATGCTTAGGTATTGTTTCGAATCTGTCACTAATCAGCTGCTTTGACATCCAATCAACATTAAAGGTCTAGTGCGATTGGACCTTTGGTCACATCGTCAATGACAACTTGCTAAGATAGTATTCAATTAGAGACTTTTTTTCAAAGACTACATAACTAGACATTAAATATTAATAATAATTTTTCTACTTAAATTGTCAGTACGCTACACATCCCACTAATATTATAAATGTGAAAGTTTGAATGGTTTGTTACTCAACCACGCTGGATCGGCTGAACGGTTATAGATGAAATTTGGTAGGTACTTATGCAGATACTTCAGGTCCCGAAATAACGCATAGACTAATTTTCATCATCTTCACTCATCACCGCGTGGGTAAACCCGCGGGGCGCCACTAGTATAATAATATAAGAGGTAAAAATAAGAAAACTACCTCCTTGACATACGCATTTTAAAAGTTGCGTGAATACTCTTTTCAATCCCCGGCATGCTTAGGATGGAGATTCAATAAAAAGATACTCAATCTGTACGCGGCTACCAATGGGACTTGAACCCACGACTATAGCGGCACTCCATACAATAAAAATTAAAAATTACCAAAAAATGGAAACGACGTCAACACTCAAAAGTGTGTAATAACTTGTCAAAGTCGGTGCCATGATAGTTCAAAAGTAACTATTATCAATATATTGTGCTCATGGTACTGACTTCGACAAGTCATTTCACACTTTTGAGTGTTGAAGTCGGTTGCATATTTCGGGAATTGTTTTTTTCACCCTTTTAACCTTTGCTACTCACGGGATCAATTGACATTTTGTAAGTTCACCGATTTCTTCACCTTAATTATAATGTCATCCAAGTAGACGTAACACTTTTCAGTTATTGAAGTTTAGCTCAAAAGCCACTAGACCGATTTTCAGTCGGTTAAAAAATATACAAATTATCTATTTTGAAATCTATATAAGCTCCCTTAGATTCGAAATCGTCATCATTATCGAAGTCGCATAGGTATACAAGACATGTGGAGCTTAATTACCTCAATGCGTGTATTGGGTTGAAACCGTATCTAGTTAAGATACCTCCTATCAATTCTAACATTCTAGACAAAAAACAGAGTTATATATACGTTTATAGGGAGAGCCCTTTTCATGGATATCCAGTCTGTTTTAAACAAATCGAATGCCCAGATATAAGTAGATCTTAGCTTTAGGTATGCCTACAATGACTTTAAAAAATAAACGTTGCAAAATTTACAACTTCCTTTCATAGTTCTACGATAGCCGTAATTTTCGTGTTACTGTGAAAGAGCTCAATCGATCAACAACCATTGTTAACCTTGTCACAGTTCATGTAGCAGCAATTTGTTATTTTCTTTTTAACATTGCTTTATTCAATGGCAACAAGCTCGCGCTAATCGACCTAAGCACGGTCACAAAACTCGGCCGATTTAATTAGGTCTAGAATTCCTCGAAATTAATTAATACCTTTTTATTTATAATCAACATCGTAAAAAAATACGAAACATCGAAATTACCGGCCATAAGGTGTTTTTAATTAACTTAATTACTTTTGTTATAGCAAATTGTTTCAGCAGCGAAATAGTTTGGGGCGGACGATCGCCGTGCGAGCGTGCTGGCGTAGTGGAAACTGCTCTAGGTATATGTTCGATGCATTAGTGAGATTAGCAATCTCATACCCGCACTGCTAATATTTCTGGTGTTCGTCCAACGGTCGAGAATTAATCAGTTTTCGGTGCCCATTGCCCGGGGCATGAACAATATCTCTCGGCTTGCGCCAGGTGTGTACAAAGGTCCACTAATTGGGGTTTCGTTTGAATATATATTTTTTTAAGATCTTTTTATATACATTATTTCATTTAAATAATTTGATTGTAAGGCCTAGCATGTTGTTAATGCAATAAACCATAAAACTATTTGTATATAGTTTTCTTTGTTCTT
The DNA here is from genome assembly GCA_934044485.1 of Apeira syringaria. Lineage (NCBI taxonomy): Eukaryota > Metazoa > Arthropoda > Insecta > Lepidoptera > Geometridae > Apeira > Apeira syringaria. The sequence goes on along the minus strand of OW203663.1, from coordinate 19,177,963 downwards.
GTATCTGACAGGCTTTTAAGGCTGACAAAAGTAGGTTCTAAATATTGTATCATGATAACTGAGATTTCGTATAGCTAAACTTATGTATTAGGTTAAAAGTAATTGGAAATCATTAAACGCGCAGGTTTGGTTGGTGGTTGAAAATAGTTAGTTAATTTTAATTAATGGCAAAAGTTAAAGAACATTATTGCCAGTGTCACGTCAAATAGGAAAATAAATCTAACTGAAGGACGTAATTTTGAATTTGGGTTGTCTGAAACAAAGAAAGATATCTCACATATAATAATAATTGAACAACTTACACTAAATAACATATGAAAATATGGAGACCATACTTAATTTATTATGAGTATATATACAGGAATGGAATAATACTAAAGCTTGATGTTATTTACAGATATGAAGGATGATATTATATTAATAGTAATGGGGTTCATATTACATAGAATATTATCTAGATGTGGTTGAAAATATAATGTCAAAAAAAGTATCAAAAATCTATCTTTTAGAACAATATTTTAAAAGTAATAAAAATGAAAATAATAGACTAAAAAGTATACCTTCTATATAAAAGGAGGTGGGTACGGCACATTTTACTTTAAAATGATATTAAAAAAACATCAGACGGAGTTCATAAAGAATTTAAGGATATCGCAGGAACCCGCAGCCCCAGTTCAGAACCTTGGCTGGGATAGAAGACGATAGGAGAGAAGATAGTTCAAGACATTAAAGAACATTTACTAATTGTTCAAAATAATAAGTAAATAATACATATAAATCTCGTGTCCCAGTGTTTATTATTGAACTCCTCAGAAACGGCCTGCCTGATTTTTATGATTTTTGTCTAGTAAAGGTTCTTTCTAAGTAGTTCTAAAATAGGTCGTCAAGTATTATATTCACCCTCCTACCCCAACCCCCTCTTTTTATCGGGATTTTTGTATGAACAAATATACAAATAATTTAAACGTCGATCATTGACGTGAAGTAATTTAAATGAAGTGTCGTGTCACTTTGACACTTCGATCATTTATATGGCAGAACACCGTTTGCTAGGTCAACAGGTCAGCAAGTATAAATATATCTTTAAAGTAGAATATGTATTACATACAATAAAATATTGCAGAAAGTGTATAAAACGGGAACCATTCAGTAAACCTTTGAGACGTTACAGTACAATGATTTACTTGGAACTAATGCAATTTTACAATTAACGATTGTTCATTCTTTTAATTGTTGAGTTAAACCTGTTTTCTTTACTTATTATAAGCATAGACGAATATACTAGAAGTATAATTCGTCTATGTTATAAGTTTCCGTTTGACATCTGTCTCACCTGATGTTAAGTGATGACGTTGTCTAGGATGGAGCACGCAAACCTAGAAGGTACCTATTCATTCGCGACTTGAAGACTCCAGGATTGTACGTATCGAGAAACACAGACTCGGGCAACGAGTTCCATTCCTTGACAAACCTGTTCCGTACGGAAATGACTACCTACAAATATTTTTTTTATTCAACTAGTTATTTAAAGTTAGTTGTACCTATAACTAACAAAGTTTATATAGTCTTGTAATTGTATAAATTACAAATGAAAATAGTTGACTGTTAAAAAACTTAAACTAAATATTTTATATCAATACACAAATTTTAAAAAAACACTGTTGATTCAACCGTTATAACTGAGAATTTTGAGGTATATACTCGTATATCGAGAGTCAGATTGTATAATCAGTTCTAACCGTTTTGTGCTCCAGCTTATTGATTCATAAAGAGCCGTTTTGTATTCTGAGTGATAAGGTTTAGCCGGATGAGCTTACAGCTGAATCACAGCCGTAATGCATAGGAACGGGTCATAACCAGTTAACACCAGTATTTTGTGACAGTTTGTTACTAGTATTTAATCACTCAAAAAGGTTCCGTACGTATTTCGAGAAGTTGATTAATTTGCTTTAACCCTGACTTCGGCCCTGAACTTCTATTCTTCCTATAATACCTATCTGTATAGATAGGTACCAAGAGAGAAATCCAGCGGAAGCACTTGATTAAGCAGTCAGATTTTATATTAGCACCTTTCATGTTTTAATTAAGGTTGTTTTACAGATATTAAAAATGCACGAATTATGAAATGAAAAACAGGGGAGAAGGTAACTCTGCCAGGACAATAGCTAATTTCAACTCAAATTAAATTTATATTTAAAGTAAGAAAATATCTTTTTTATATTAGTGCTATACTATTAATATATGCCTTTCACCACTATCTCACTTGATGGTCACTAGTCAGTGACGATGGGTTCGATGATGGGACTTGAGCGTGGTAGTTAGCCAGGCAGGTACTTGATAGTACCCTGCTAGTATACTGAGAATTTGATAACGGTGTCACCTTCACCGGAATCTCTAGCCGTTGGCGGTGATCAAACCACCGTCCATCAGTTTTACAGTCGACGCCCCCACCACTGAGCCATAATCGCTTTAAACTTAACTAAACTAAACTTGTATATCGAGTAAAATAATTCGATGATCTCGACATCAGATCACGTGGTAGCTAACGCCGGCCGTTAATCTGACGGTTAGTGGTTCGATCCCCACCACAGGCATGAGCTCTCAGTGTAGTTCACAGCATTGTGGAAGGGTACTTTTCAGTACCCTCTAGGTTAGTTTGAAAAACTTTCACTAGAAATACAGTGAGTTCCGACAGAAGTCCTTAAGAGTAAGTAAACATCCCAGGTGTAGGCTCTCATTATTCTAGAATAATCATATATTTGCACAGTGACCCTCAAGTGAGATGGTGGTAAAATACTAGACGTATACTAGTACTACTAGACTAGCATGTATACAACATGCTGACCGTTAAAATTATGAATGTTTTATAACTTATGATTGCTGTGTACAATGTTTGAGTTAGCAAATTTACCATGTAATCGTTTCATTATTTCTCTTATATAAGTTGAAGTTTGTTAACTGTTTTTGTACCTTAATAAATAAATAAATTTTAGATTTGAGCAACCCTTGAATTTTTTGGTGATTTATCGTACAACTCTAAGGATACGTTATCACTACAAGCATCTAAGTTTAACCGTGAACATATAATAATCAACTAAAACGTTCAAGATTGTAGCCCAAAATCGTCTGAGACTTTGGCGAATTTCAAGTTTCAGAGTCCAAGTTAGGATGCAACTATGTCAAAAACTGACTTCATAATTGACCTAGATTTGGAGCAATCCGTTAGACAGCTGATACCATATTGCAGTGGCTTTGATCACTATTCTGGGAATCCAATGGTGCTCATCTGAAGCGTCGATTCGCACCACCAGCCGTCGTAATCCATAATGAAAACATAGCTTAACGGAATTATTGATTCATAACGGTGACGAGCGGCGGAATCCGATATTATCGGAATCCCGATGTGTACCCACAGACAAAGCAAAAAAGAAAGACGGATCATTATGAACAATAGAGTGAATTTGTAAAAACCATGCCCAACTATGTGCTAATTACACGCGCTCTGTGTAGGTAGACAAAAATCCATGAACGAAGGTCAAATAGAACGTATGATTCCGAATTGCGCCATACGACCTCTTTTTGATTACGTACGTTAACAATATTATTATAAAGGCGTCGTAATCGTCAGAATAATATATTGATGTATGTCACTTATTTTCAACCGACTTCAAAAAAAGAGTAGGTTCGCATTTCGTATTTTTTTCATTATTAATGTTTGTTACCTAACTTTAGACTGGCTTAAACGATTTTTATATGATTCTTTTTTATTCGAAATTTGGCGCTTTCCGTACGGCCCCTTTTAGATTTCATCAAAATCGGTCAAGCTGTTTTTGAGTTACCCTCCAATAACTGAAAAGTGTTACGTCTAGGTCGATGACCTCCTTATTGAGGGTGAAGAAATCGGTGAACACACACAATGGTAATTGATCCCGTGAGTAGCAAAGGTCACTGAAAAGGGTGAAAAAAAATGTTTTGTCGATGTCGGTACCATGAGCACAATATTGTGATGATAGTTACTTTTGTGAACTATCATGTTACCTACTTCAACAAGTTATTTCACACTTTTGAGTGTTGAAGTCGGTTCCATTTTTTGGTAAGCATTTTTTTGTAGTTTCTGGTGCGGTGTCCTCGTTTTCTTTGTTCTGAGCGTGTATCGCGCACTAAATCATGGCTCATTTGTATCCATTCTGTTCGAACAATGGTCGATGATGCCTCATCCCGTTCGATGGCTTCGAACAGCTCATTGGGATTTAGTGCGGCTATTTCAACTCTGACGAAATTACGTCAATTTTCATAACCAGTGTCGAAATATATTATGACCATCGTATTTCTGCTCTCATTGTACTCATTTGAAAACGGTTTAACATTTTATGGAGTATTGTAAGTGTCTATGCCCCCCGCAACTCAGGACACAAAATTAAAAATAAAATATAGAAATATTAGTAGTGCCATAGTGCAAGCACCACTGTACTAAATCACCGAGACGTTTATGCATGGCCACCGACATCAATACCTATCTACGTTTTTTTCAAGTCTCAAAGTCAGATTATTTTTAACCGGCGCCAATGATAATATCAAAAGACAGATTTAAAGTGAAGACATTGGCTGCAATATCAATGAAATCTTTAATTCTCGAGTAAAGTCCGGCTGTAATCCTCAAGTTCCCAATTATTTCCGTCGAGGGCGGTAATTAAGCAGTATAAAGTGCTTGGCAGCCATAATCCAACCACTTTTGTGATATTTAAACGAGTTTCATTACGCTTCGGTTATAAAAGCAGTACTATTACGACAAATGGACTGGAAACATCGCGCTCGACTTGGAATTACTTTAATTGTCGATACTGGACATAAATACGGAACCGTGTGACGACTGTTTCATTTTACGTACGACGGAACTCTGTTTCTTGTTTTACACTCTTGGTGAGAAATTACTATGAACCTGCTGTCCCCACATGGTTCTTGTGGTGATCTAAATCATACTAATATTATAAACGCGAAAGTTTGTATGCTCCAATACAAACTTTCGCGTTTATAAGATTAATCTGGATGTTTGTTACTCTTTCAGGCCTAAACGGCAAGATGGATTTGGATGAAATTTGGTATGAAGAAAGCTTATACCCTGGATTAACACAAAGGCTTATTTTCATCATTGCCATCATCACCGTTTTCATTACCACGCGGGTAAAACCACGGGGTGCAGCTAGTAAAATAATAGGATAACTAAAGTCTGGTCCGCGTCGCATCGATCAAATGCTCTAAGAAGTTCTGAAAAACACGTTGAGCTCCTGGTCCCCACGGACCCAATGTCTCGTCGACCCCAGTAGTTCACATAATTGTAACCTAACCACTAACTAGGTTAGCATAGCCCTGCGTCAATTGCTCCGCCAAATTGACTGGCGGGTTGACGCAGTTGACGCAGCACTCTGCCTTCTGAGCCGCTGGTCCCGGGTTCGATTTCCGGACAGGTCAAACATTTGTGTGTATGAACATGTCTGTTTGACCTGTGTCTGGGTGTGTATATGTATATAAGTATATATATAAGTATATATATAAGTATGTATTTAAGTATATATATCAGTCATCAGGTTACCATAGTACAGGCTCTGCCTAGTTTGGGACCTGAAGACCTTGTGTGAATGTTGTCCCATAAAAAATAAAAATTGGCCGCGGCGCCAGCCCTAATATTGTGTCACGAAGATTTGTGACGGTGTCAAAGTGTCAAGGCATATAACGTCCAACAATAAAGCCCGCTCTCTCTATTTATATACCTAAAAATGTAACCCTATTGCCCTTGGTATGGAACCATAAATACCTTGAGAACAATTTCACCGATCCAGCTAGCTATTAAAATAAACCCTTACCTATTTGTGAAAGACCTGACCTTATAGATGCGTATAAGATATTATAAGGTACATTTGCTAACGCTATTTCATGAATTAAAAAACAGGTTCCTCCGAAACTTCTCACATATCAACATAAAGATATCAGCTCCATTACCGAAATAGAAACCTCGAGTTCAGCTCGCGCTGATAGGCAGGTATTGTTGTAACTGCCTATCTACCCGGAATACCTATATACAGTAAGTATATTATGTTACGCCGCCGTCTGAGGCACATATCCGAGCTAGGAATAATTAAACACGAGTTATCTAACCTCTTTCTAAGCATACAACATGTACCTATAGTAATATATACTAATATTATAAGTAGGAATGATTTGATTGTTTGTTTGCATTGAATAGGCTCCAAAACTACTGAACCGATTTGATAAATTATTTCACTGTTGGGAAGCTACACTATCCCCGGGTGACATAAGCTATATTATATTTCCAAAAAAATTAAAGATCCTTATAAGTTATAATTTTGAAATTTTATACGCTCGCAAAGCCGCGGCGGAGCGATTTCTTTATAAGTATATGTCGCAAAATGCTATCAAGCTGTTATAAAAATGTGGTGCCAAACGCAAATTTTAAAGCTTGACTAGTTGCTAAATAGACCATTAAGAGTCTTCTCAGCTAATTTGGTTTAATAAACTTAATGAATATACTGAACTAACTCTTATACTGAAATTTGGTGACCATGTGCTGCACAGGGCAGTCGTCCATCTCGTGGTCTGCGTTCTGAAATGAAATTATGTAATCTCACTTTATAATAATTCGATGCCATGCAATCTTCAAATCATATCTATCTTTAGATCATAAGAGATCACAAATATTATTATTAACAATAAGTGTCACTGAGTTTTGTGAATAAATAAAATTTATCATTAAAAAAAAAAACATTTTATGCTAAAAAAAATTTCTAAATGCCTCTTGTGTGGTGGTAACCCATCCAAAGTGTCAACGCAGATGCCTTTGCTGAACTCGGCGATTCGCACGATTCTTTCCCTTACACTCCTACGAGCAAACTATATACCTGTATATATTGAGTTCGTTGTCACACTCCCTGTGTCGCGGGAGGTACCATTTTGGCAGCAGAAAGGTTTTGATTGTTGATCAATTTGAATCTGATGTTGTTGCTAGGAAAATGTTGCCTAATGACTTCCTTAAACGATATGTTTTCTTTTAAGTAATATTGTACAAAATATGATTTTTCTATAAACCAGCAATCTATGCTGCACAGCATAGATTGCACGTGGTCACTGCGTAGTGCGTAGTCATGCACCAAACCGCGTCTCTATCATTGCTTTAATATTAACCGAGCGTTTTTTGTTCGCGGGTAAACAAATGCGCATGCTAATAACTGTTTATGTACGAAACCCGATTATTCCATTCATAAATTTTATATTCGTAAAATACATACGTACGATACAATAGTCAACTAGTCCCGTTATTTTATATAAACATAAGCATAAAAACATAATTATTCTACAGGAACCGGTCAGTATTCTGGCAGAAAACGTTCCTACGAGTAAGAAATAACGTTTAAAAATCTCCGCATCAAATCGCATTGGAATCCGTTCATATTAGTGCTGATTAATTACAAATATATTAATACACACAACAAACATTCTTATTAAAATATTATTAGAATTTGAGTTTGGAACGCACACCGTAAATTATTTGATGTGCGGGCCCCTCTCGCGGCGCGTCGGTTGGTGTGCGGTCTCATTCGGGCATTAGCTCGACAATAAACATAAATATTTTTGCGTCGTTACGCGGCCCGCTCCCAGAGTAATTAAATTCCATTGAATCGCACAAATCTTCACCCTCCGTTAGTACCAGTTACCCATTTAACCTACACGAGGTATGAGCCCTTACCTAAAAATAAAGGTATTTATTCACCTACGTACAGGCTAATAATTTTTCAAACGTTTTGTACCATCAAATGTACACCTGTGACAAACATTTTATACACTCAACATACACTATTATACAGTACAAATTGGTCGTAATTCGTAAATGAAATAAAGCGCTTTTTCTATTTACGCTTACATTCAGATTTCTTTAACCAATATTAAACGAGCATTATTTAATTGCGGCTAGTATTACGCGGCACCAAATAAATTGACAACTAATTTTACATAACAACCAGCATTTCAATAGCACGATCTAATTTTTGTTGCCATTCTTATTTGGACTTTATTGCAAGTGTATAAGTAAAAGAGAAAATAATGGTACCTCAATTTCAAAACGTAATTGTATATATATATACAGAATTTAATCACCGTTGAAACCATCTTTTCACCCCAAACGTTTCCCTTTCTAAAAGTTCCCGTCTCGGGCTCGTTAGCGGGTCTTCCTTATTATTTCCTCCGCGGCTGTAATCTGGCCTTTCAGCTACTTCAGACGACTTGTTCTTTTTCTTATGTGTAATTGAAATATATTGCCGTAATATCCGCCGGACCGGAGTACTACCTCTCGAGCGCATCAGCTCGAGTTTTCATTACTTGGCGAAGTGATTTTTTCCATGAGACAGTATAATAACTCATTTCGGTACCCTTCGCGGAGTGATGCTCGGAAACTTCTTGAAAAAGTGAAGATGTCCGTATTTTTGGGGTTGTTCAAGTGCTAGCCGGTTAAGAGCTTTCTCTATTTTTCATTTCGTGTAATACCTCCATCGTGGATCTAAATTGTTCGAATAAATACGATGTATGTGGCGGTAAATACGAGCTGTAACTATATAACTAAGATATGTAAATGCGGGTAGCGGGCGGTGAAGCGGGCGGCGAGCGGCGGTATATCGCCGATGCCCACTTGCAGACCACATCTTCCGCTTTAACAATTTTCCCACACTCGCCAGCTGATTTATTGCTGGAAACGCCACTAACTACATACAAACATTCGCTTTTGCTGCCTCTGCTAGTCAAATACTGCCTTCTTTACGACCAATCCCATATTTTATTACAGATCGATACTGTTAACTTTTCTGCTTCGTTACAAATACGAGGGCTATGAGCAAACTCGCTCACAATCATGCGGCAAAATATATTTTCGAAGAATAATGCACATTATTCTTCGAAAATATAGCACCGCAAGAATGTCACGTACCTGCATTTATTTTACATTATGAAAAATTACCGAAATGTGAAATCATAATAATGTATCGTGTATTTCCCAAACTCCACAATTTCACGTAAAACATCTATATTTAGTCATTACTGTGAACTGTTTAAATAATGAAACAGAACAACGCAATGAATTACAAAAAACTATTTAGGTAACTTAACGTTTAGCTTGTAAACATATTTAGGTAACTTAACGTTTCGCTTGTAAACATGTTTAGGTAACTTAACGTTTAGCTTGTAAAACTATTTAGGTAACTTATCGTTTAGCTTTTTAAATTTCGCTTTATATAAAAAATTGGAAAGATAGCTTGCCATGTCGGTCTTATCTGACCGCCAGTACTATTAGTACTTGATTGGGTGCTAGCGTAATTTTGTAATTTTTAGACTTTCGCGATTCGAACACATTGTTATTAAATCACGGTGACGAGGAGACAGTCTCCTCGTGACCACGACCAATGCAACTTGGTCGAAACGTCGAGGTAAATAAATTACTAAATGTTTTTCTCGCGATCAAGCCCTGTTTGATTTAGTGTAATTTTATCAAGCAACGATGAAAAATAAGGGTGCTACAAGTTTGTAGTGCGTCTTTCTGTGGTATAGCTAAGGGAATGGACCGGTGTTGCATGAGTATTTTTCATACCTACCTAGTCGAATGTACGCTGCGTTTTCTTGGTTCTGGGCGGATTAAAGCGGACCAAGCGACTGTTCGATGTTTCAAGAAAATCTCCTCAGCGGATCATCACAGCGGTACCGGTCAATGAAACGTTATGTTACCAACTTCCACAAGTTAAGACGATTCGAAATTTGAACACCTATCATGTGTCGATAATGTTAGATAAGTATTAACTGGATATATATTCCTCTTAGGAGGGTTTTTTTTTGTGACGATGATTTCCTTACATTCTTAGTTTATGTTTTATTTAGCATTCACTTAATTTGGAGGAAAAGCTCGGATATTGTCGAATACAGTATTTGTTAGATTATGCCGTACGTATGCAGATGACCCGAAAGTTAAAGAATTTATAAACACGTTTTTTTAATTACTTAGATGAAAGTACAACAAAAATTCACAACCTGATTTGAAGTACCTACGTCCCGGGATAATAAAGCTTAGGTCGATTTGAATAGCCTTTACGTTTGCATACGTTTTTGCTACTAATTATATTTTGTTTGTGAAGCGAATGCGCCTTTTAGCTGGAGATGGCAAATACAGTGGTGATTTAACGGCGGCAGTCGACGAAGTAGCTCCTGAATGCCTCGTCATAATATTACTAGCCGCGCCCCGCGGTTTAACTCACCGATGAAAAGTAGCCTATGTATTATTCCGGGACCTTAAGTATCTACATACTAAATTTCGTCCAAATCCGTCCAGCCGTTTGAGCGTAATTGAGTAATAAACATCCACCAACCCATTTTTTTACCTAAAAATGTAACCGATTTCAACACTCATGAGCACAATATTGTGATAATAGCTACTTTTGTAAACTATCATGGTACCGACTTCAACAAATTATTTCACACTTTTGAGTGTAGAAATCGGTTACCATTTTTGGTATTTAAAAAAAAAATTATATACATGTGTTGACAAATAAGAGATTTGGCACTCTGACCTTGTGTATGACACTTGTGTAATATCATCAACTCACACACTGATCGAATCACGTGATCGTTTCACTATTATAGGTAAAGTTTTATTACTGCTCAATCTGAACTGTGTCTATTGAAAACCGCTTCGGCACTTACATAATTGTTTCAAAATTCAGCACCGCGAGTTAAAGGTTAAACTAATCCGATTATCCCTTTCTCATATCCGCTTGTTTTATCTATTTTATTACTTACGTGCTTGTGTAAAGTTTGATTATATAAGACCTTTGTACGGTTTATACGATTACAGTATCACCTAAACAAGATAAATCTACATTTCAGCCGAATAAACATACTAAACTGTGTTTTCAGGCAGCAGTAGGTACTTGAGAGCCAGGTTTAGTGTGATCACATCTTCGACCAAATCGTCGCATTGACAATCAAGTGATATAGTGGTGACACGCTAGATAACAAAAAATATAAATAAATATACTAGTATTATTATTTTTTTATCTGTATTTTCAACATTGAAAATAATTCTATGATAAAAATATTAAAATGATGTCATTTCAAGACATACAATTTGATGCAACTATAAATTGAACTATACATAAATTTTAAACTTAGAACTTTAAACAAAAATGCGTAAAGATGTAACTCACACATTGTGCATGTAATTTTTTAAAGTAACTTTTTTCCAGGCGATGATTAATATATTTCAATTTTTATCTTTATGCTCAGAATTAGCGGGTCGTACGCGGTTTTGTTTTTTTAAGGTTATCTCGCCTTTTAAACGCCATAAAATGTTGGTAAAATTTTATATCCAAAACTTACACGTTGTAAATACCCATATCATGATCGACAATTATTTCGGCATATTTGAGAACAAATGAGAATCTTAATGTTATGTTTAAATCATACCGTCAAAAACAAATAGATCAAATAACTCTCAGAGCTCGATGTTTGTGGATCAAAGCCAATCTGTGCGAGTCGGATATCGTCAATATGCAATATACACGGATCGCCAGCAATGTGATTCGCCAGCAATGTGAATCGTCAGCAGGGTCCGGGGACAGCAGCCCCGAGCCAACACTATCATTGTGACCTCGTGTGGGCGGTGCGGCGCGGCGCGGTGTGCCGAACTGATACGTTACTTCGCCGTAAATGTCGATGGAGCAAGTTTGCTGAAGGAGTTTGGACGTGTACTTCTAAATACTGACGAGGTGAACAATCGTTCTTTGAAATGTGAGCGTACATTTTTAAAGTACGGTGTTATTTTGTTATCCTGATTGCCATTCAATTTTCATTCGTATAGCATCTTAATAATGCTATCTCTAATATGATCACAGCTTTATTTAGATTTCGGGTAGTTTTAGCCAGCAGAAAACTACATGACTTCCAGCACTTGAATGCACTTCCAGTTGCAATTAGGAAGGCTCAGTCACTATCTGCATTTAAAGGCAAAGTGAAAGGGTTTTATCTGACGCAGTGATTTGCTTCATTAAACAGAATAATAGTTACTATTTATTATTGGATATAATTAAATGTTTATACTTATGTATGTTCTTATTTAAGTTTATGTAGATATCTATATGTATTTTGTTGTTATTGTATACATGTATGCATATCATTTTTGTATACATGCATGTATATTATCGATATATATCGATATTTGAGTCTGAAAAGTAAATATATATCTAAAAACTCCTAGTCGGTTTGTTACATTACAATATATCGATATATACATACATATATATATAAATATATTATTTCAATGTATTCCATTAATATTAACGTACACCCTAATTCCTTTTATCATTTTGTTTGACTCCTTACAAAGGTTGACTGGAAGAGATCGCTTTCAGCGATAAGTCCGCCCTTTGTACTGTATTGTTAGATTTAAGATGTATTTTTGTATTGTTTTTCCCTGTGTGTACAATAAAGTGTTTTGTATTGTATTGTATGACGATTTATTTTACGTGAAACCATATTAATAAAATAATCTAAGTATTGCATTAATTGGTTTTTTAAAGTTACGTAGTGCCTGAGCACAGCTTGTAAAATAATATGTATAGATACCTTATTTTACTAATATAGTCGTAATTGATGTCACTTTATGTCAAAAAGGTCACTCTCAGCGTAGTGCTCAATATCTAATACAAAGTAACAGAGGCATCCTATCGTTTTCAAATTATTTTGTGACCCGAGTGTCCGTGCACAATATAATAATGTATCCCTTTTCTAGATATGTTTCCTAAGAGATAAGTAAGTAAGTATAGTTTATCGGAGAGAAGGGTTGATGTATGAGTTTGTCGGTGACAGGTCCGCGCGCGGCGTGACTCGCGTCCCGAGCGGGCCGTGCTCGGGGGAAACAGGTCGGTCAATCGGCTGGAACACTATCAACCATGTTGGAATACTTTTGTTGCGTTTTCCTTCTTGTTTTCTTGGATTAGTTACTTATGTACTTATAGCGTTACGTGACGGGCTTGATGCAGTCCTGTGAGTGTTTATGCATGCGAGGAAGGGGGTAAAATACGAGGACTGAGCAGTTTTGGAAGTAAGAAAGAAAAATACAATTTATCTAAATAATACTGAAAAGAGAATCTTTAATTTGCCATTATAATTCGCAATACTCTTTTCTTTTTTCTTTTTTTCTTTTCTCAGCCATGTGCGTCCACTGCTGGACGTATGCCTCCCCCATATAGGGGGGATTTGCCAATACTAGCCATGCTTGGCAGGCGGGTTGCCGAGCGCAGTATGATTTGCGATCCTCAGAAGGCGCTGCAGCCCACCTCCTGGTACGTTATCCCTTAGCCGACTCTTACGGCACCCACCGAGAAGAGATAGGGAAGTACTATTCTAGGCCGGTACCACCACGGCCTTATAGAACCAATAGTAGCCCAATAGTACTCATGATGTAGTATTATTAAAATATTTATTCGATATGATAATATAGGTGTAAGTTGTTTATTACAGAGGAGATGCAAAGCATGCTTTATTTTATTCGCTTAGATTGTTCCTACACCAGTGCACCTTAGTCGATAAAAGAAACTAGTTCTTTGTTTATTTTCAAAAGGAAATTATAACAATTACTGATAGAAAAGGCGTACTATACGAGCCAAGAATACTTAGATGACAAAAATATATAAACTTTAATGTACTTAAACTTAATAACTCGAATAACTACCGACGATAATAATACAATCTGTAAATATTTATATTAGTTTATTAAGTGTGAAGTTTTATTAATAACAGTTTCAATGTCTTATTATTTATTATTATTATTACCATTATATAAGAATTGGATTGACATGAAATGTATTATATAGTTACCTATTACTAATTGAATAATTTGTAACTTATTAATTTGCATATCCAATAAGAAATAAGTAAAGCGGCATATTATACATTGTAACAACACTTGCATTGAACTCCTGTGCTTAGCAAATAAATGATTTCAATTTGAATGCTGATATAATTACAACAATGCATAATAATAATATTGTGAACTAGCATAATTAAATGTTTACTGCTCATACTACTCAATTTTAATCGACTTCAAAAAAAGAAGGAGGTTTTCAATTCGACCCGTATTTTTTATAATTTTTTTATTATTTATGTTTGATACCACATAACTTCCGACTGGGTGAACCGATTTTGATCGTTCTTTTTTTATTAGAAAGCTGGTTTTTCCGTAAGGTCCTATTTAAATTTCATCAAAATCGGACGAGCAATTTTTGAGATACAAGTCATAAACTGCAAAATGCGTGCTTATACCTACACGATATTATAGTAGCAGGTGAAGACATCGGTGAACATACCTACACCACAATGACAATTGATCCCATGAGTAACAAAGGTCACTAAAAAGAGTGAAAAAAAAAAAAAATTCCATAAAATGGAACCGACTTCAACACTCAAAAGTATGAAATAACTTGTCGAAGTCGGTACCATGAGCACAATATTTTGATATCAGTTACTTTTGAACTATCATGGTACCGACTTCAACAAGTTATTTCATACTTTTGAGTGTTGAAATCGGTTCCATTTTAAGGTAAAAAATTTTTGTAATAAATCTTATTCTGCATTCAAAAATATTGCTTGTTATTTTGTAGTCACTTTATTGTCTTGGCTGGTTTAAAAATGAGTATAAATGTAGTTTGGACTAAAAACTTAATAAACGGTTAAACAACATTCGCAAATGGAAGCAATCAAAATTTGGTTGCTCTGAACATACGTCCTGAAGAATATTTTTATAGTAAATTAGCAAAACGCCATTTAACTTGGGTATAAAAACAGTTCAAACAATTATTTTGTAAATGGAATATTTGAAAATGAAAAATGCCGTAGTATAAAAGGCACATTTTCACCGCAACTGGTTTTCTGCACCATAAGTATTTTATGAACGCTGGGGCGAGAGAGTAATACCAGTAAGACCCACTGTCACCATCCAAGGCGCAGCTAGTGAGTACCACGTGAACTATAGGTAACCAATTTTAAAAAGACAAAATGCAATATCTAATTTGATACAGAGCAGTGAGTAAGTTACTGCACAGTGGGAATGTCTGCAATCTGCAATGCCGGACTCGTCCAGACAATTCATGGGTTCCGTACAGGTATTTAATTAGATCCATAAATCAAGTAAGCGCCGGGATTGGCCACTTACCTCCGAATAATAACGCGATTTCTCACAATCACATGCCTGTAAGCCTCCTAATGTAGATTTAGTTGCCTTGCGAATGAATTCTGGGCAGATGGTATGAATAACAAAATGTAAATTTTTACTTTGATTTGAATAATATTGCACATTTTTTCATATTATGTTTGTATAAGTATGACGTAGGTACGTACATATTATACTTCCTGTTCAATGAGCAATTCTCAATGCTTTTAATAATTGTTTTTTATATATACTGTATCCCACCTATAGACCACTATCTCAGTTGATGATCAGTGACAATGTGATCGAAGATGTTATCACGCTAGAGACCCATTGGCTCTGAAGGACCGCTGCCTGAACACACTATGTGTTTGGTGACAGTTTTTCAATCTTGAGGGTGGTAGCCAGCCAGGAAATACTAATGACTAATGACTATAGTTCAACAGCTACTACAAAAACATTTGAGCAATCTACTAGCCGTGGCCAGCCTATAGATAAATCAAATGCTCTAACCCGCTACCGGTTGACAGCGTGCCCAGAATGTAGCCAGTAGTTTCACCAATTATACCTAGTTATCTTCAACAAAAATAATATTATAAATATTATTATTTATTGGACAGAGGAATTCCAATTGTATCAATCTTGATTTTATACATATGTTCGTAATCACCATCGTTATGGTGAGCAGCGTCACGATAACTATCATCACAACCTACAAAAATTGAATTAAACTTACTAAATATGAAACGCATAATTTCAGTCATACACATTTACATTACTTTCGATTTATAGCTAAATGAGATTTAAGGATTAAATTCACTGGAATCTTTCGAGCCTTATTTTATCATTACCATTATTCTTTCCATTCGTACTTGAAAACACCATCAGTTAATCTCATATTCTCTGTGCATCATTTCTATTAATATTCATTAACTGTTTAATGACCTCCCAACTTTAAATAAAAGTAAAATAAGACATCCCTTTTATAATAAAATACCTCGCACTTCATTACAAAAGTAAATAACAACCCAAAAGGCGCCGCGCCAAGTTTTATTGTCTTCACAACTTGAAAAGTAAATTACACGAACAAATTCGCTCAGCGCTAAATCTGAGGCTTATCAGAGGCCGGCCCGAGATCCTTAAATTGAGAAGGAGCTATCTCGATGAGGCGAGTGGCCTCGACGCGTCGACACCTTGCTCCCACTGGCTGGATTAAAAAAGTTTAATTAGTTGCTTCTACATATACACTTACAAACATTACTTTTATATAGTTAAGGTGATTTTTCAAAAGAGTTATATTCTTTATTTTAGAGAAATTTATATGTTGACGAACCCAAGCGTCTGAAATCAGAAATCAGAAATATTTATTGGACAACTGTGTGATAATATAATATAGATGTTACAATTTAAAATGGTTTCAACAGCCTGCCCAGTTTGAGCCTTCAATAGTGGTCTGTTAGTATTAGATTTCATACTTAGGTAAAAAGTTCCAGGAGAGAGAATGTGAATTGATAAAATGAATTAAGGCGAAGGGCTTCGTCAATTGAGTCATTTTATACAAGTATGGATAGAAATGCAAAATAGCTTAAATAGCCCAGCGATTACTTGCTAGATCTTTTTTTTTCATGTACTTATATGACATAAAAAGTTGACAGTCACTTTTTTATGTCATAAAAGTAAATGACATCTAATTGAAATAAAATGTTATTTGAAAGTACATTTTATGCTTTGTATTATGTATTTACGTAAATACTTATAATAAATATGTATAAGTAGCAGTGCAGCAACTGTGCAGCATGCCGTGGTGGTACCGGCCTAGAATAGTACTCCCCCATCTCTTCCCGCGGGTGCCGTAAGAGTCGGCTAAGGGATCACGTACCAGAAGGTGGGCAGCAGCGCCTTCTGAGGATGAGAAACCATACTGCGCTCGCCAACCCGCCTGCCAAGCGTGGCGAGTATTGGCAAATCCCCCCTGTATGGGGGAGGCATATGTCCAGCAGTGGACTTCCTATGGCTGAGAAGAAGAAGTAGCAGTACGATCCGTATTTTCAGCAGTTTTACAATACGCCTAGGTATTTTACAAACAAGGGGCGTATTATGTTCCGGCTGGTTGACAACTGCCATTTCAATATGTTGGAATGGCGGCCTATGTTTAGCCATATTGTTCAATTCGTCAAAGTATATTT
Organism: Apeira syringaria; assembly: GCA_934044485.1. NCBI lineage: Eukaryota > Metazoa > Arthropoda > Insecta > Lepidoptera > Geometridae > Apeira > Apeira syringaria. The sequence continues at coordinate 19,160,527 of OW203663.1, read as the reverse complement.
TTAACTCTTTCTGTTTAGAAAGAGTTGAAACTGGTTTAAAATATAAATTGTTCAAGTGTCTCATAGAAAAATGTTATGATTGAACCGATTTTTGCAAATACAAGTTAAATCAACTAAATATAATATTTTTTAAATTAATGTGTATATAAGTCCGAATAGGTGGATTTTTACACCTTCAAGGTAGAATACTTCATCCATAAAATATATATTTTACAAAACACCTGCTTAAGTAGGTAAAACAATCTTCTTAGAAATAAACCTATTTAGTTTGCTCTTTTTATTTTATTTTATGAGTTGAATCATTTTAAATATACCCGACTGTCACAATTCTTCACCTTAACAAAAACATGTTATCCCTATTTTTGTTTTCTGTGTGATCGAAACATTGTGCCAACTATGGCCCGACATACCCTTGAGAGTTTTCTATTCTGACGTAATTGAAGGGTCAATTAACGGCTTTCACTTTAATAACCCAGTCTACGGTAAACGCGCGCATCATTAAGACAGCCCGATAATAGGATTAACGAATCCAACCCCGTCCTAATCCAAGATGACGTATTAATTTACATTTCATTATTTCGAACCCCGATACAGTCTTAAGAACATTATATCCGCAAATATTTGAGATGGTCGGATTGGAGCAAATGTTTGGCAAACAGCAAGGAGTTTAGCTAATAAATATGGTGCTAAGGTTATTAGTTATGCAACAAATAATAATACGATTAAGCCACAGGGGTATGTCGTTTAAGAAGTTTTGTGTTTGCGACCATTCATACGATCATTGTATGTTTTATAACTATGACTTTAGGGTCTTAAATTGTGTGTACTTCATACTAAAAATCAACATAGACTTTGACTACTAAGTGACATTTGTAACATTTTCTTGAATATACAGAATTACAAACCGATCGTGATCATTTTATGGGACATCAAGCAAAACTTTTCAGACAAAATTAGTTTTTTTTTTATAAATCCGTCTACGAATGACTATGATCTGAGGTAATAAACATTCAAAAACAAAATTGATTACCTCCTCCGATTTTGGATGCCGGTTAATAAAATATCACTATACTACATTCTTTCCACCATTTCAAAGTTTTAAATTCCAATTTCGACAATACTTGTATATTATGCAATAAAATTGATATAAATATATATCTTCGTATTATATATATACATATTATTATATATAGTTGATGTACTTGTACAATAAAGTGTTATCTATCTATCTATCTATATACGTATTTTCTTGATGCGAACATATTCATCATGCATAAAAAAGAAATAGTAGACAGGTGTGTTCGACAAAGCCCAATAGAGTAGGTAGGTACGGTTTTCCCCCGGTTGGATTACCAGCAGTTATTGGACTCAGCGGCATAAGTCCGGATTAAACGGTGTCAATTTGCATTTTATTATAATTACATAGCCCTTGAGCTTTAACTATTAATACGGCTTTGTAACGGTTTATACAGATTTGGGGCGTCAACAATGGGTTACTTTAAACAGGAACAGGAACAGTGTCCACTGTTTTTATTGTTTATTAGCATTCTTAAATTATAACTTTTTCACAGACCTCTCGTACGGTTAAGCAAAAATGTACAATTAGGTGTTGGTGGAACTGATATAATTATATACCCTACTAAGCATTTGTTTATTTTTGTCGCATTCAGACCCCTCAGCTCTAGGATTTCCTGTGTTACACACAATTACAGTATATAGGCATCCAAGACCCGGGACAGACGCCTGCATTATATAAATGTTTGCTCCCGACGGGATTCGAACCCAGGGCCCCGGCGACCCAGAAGTCATGCGTCACTTTATAACCGACATAAAAAAGGAGGAGGTTCTCAATTAGACCAACGTGAGGTAACAAACATAATCGATCATTATTATGTGTGTTACCGCAAAACTATCGACTGAATGAACCGATTTTGATGATTCTTTTATTATTTGAAAGTTGGTGCTTCCCGTGAGCTTCCATTTGAAAAGTGTTACGTCTTTGATATTATAATGTATAATATATTATACGTAGATGATATTATAATTGCAGTTGACGAAATAGGTGAACGTACACAATGACAATTGATCCCGTGAGTAGCAAAGGTTTGACGATCGCCATGGCGCAGTGGTCAGTGTCAGTGACATGACTTCTGTGTCTCCGGGACCCCGGTTTCAAATCCCGGCAGGGGCAAACATTTATGCGATAATTGTAGATGTTTGTCCCGGGTCTTGGGTGTTTGTGTGCTGTGATTGTGTGTGTCCATGCCTTACGCGACATAGGGCATCCTAGTGAGGGGTTTAAGTGTGATTTAAAAAATAGGGCCTGAAAGCGTGAAATAAAATTTTTACCAAAAATAGAACCGGCTTCAAAAGTGTAAAATAATTTGTCAAATTCGGTATCATGAGCACAATATTTTCATAATATTTATTTTTGAACTAACATGCTACCGACTTCAACAAGTTATTTTACACTTTTGAGTGTTGAAGCCGGTTCCATGTTTTGGTAAAAAAAAATTTCAGTTCAAAGCTTGTCAAAATTGATTTGATTTGATTCAGTTAAAAGTAGCTACTTTTGACCGGTTAAGAGTTTTGTCTGTAACATATATAGTTGTATGTCCACCCTATAAGATCCTACCTAAGACATCCTTTCAGTATTTCAGTCTCACAAAGTTTTGCATTCCGTTTAGCAATAAATTACGGCAGCGAACACAAAAATAAAGGACCGTTCAACGAGTGGTAAGAAAGCGGTTATTTATACGGTTCATTGGGCGGGTGAAAAAAGAAACCGACGATTTAGAAACGAACACATGGTGTCGATCCTGTGATGGCTGCACTCATATATTATTTCGGTTACACTGCCATTTATCTTGCGGGTGATATCATATTCACCGTTTAATAGTAACGATGACACTGAGGACTGAACATGTCATGTGTTTTGTCGTTAATATTAGAACGTGAAAGTTTCTAAGAATAGATCGATGTTTGTTACTCAACTTGGAAGCGATGATGGCTCAGTGGAGGCAGCGTCGGTTATCAAACAGAGGGACGCTAGTTTGATCCCCCACCAACGGCATAGGTAGCACCGTTATCAAATTTCCAGCATTGTGGTAGGGTATTTTCTAGTACCTGCCTGGCTACCACTCTCAAGTTTGAAAAACTGTTACCAAACGGCAGTGTGATCAGGCAGCAGTCCTTGAGGGCCATAAAACATTAAAGGTCCAGCGTGATGACATCGTCACTGACCATCAAGTGAGACAGTGGCCAAACGCTATATAAGATAAAAATAAAACAATCAAGCCCGAAGAGCTTAATGGTTCCTAATGAAATTCCCACAGAACACAAAATATACTCTGGAGTAACATATAGTTTTATTTTTACCATATACCTTTATCCGGTAATAGTACCTGTCATATGGGATAACTGAGGCATTAAGGAACACTGTAGTCTACGCGAGTGAAATGGCGGGGCGCAGCTAGTAGTTTTATCAATAAAAAACGCTCGAGGAATTTGTTCTGCAAGAATATCTTTATTTTCTGGAATACTGTTCCATTATGGTTAATACGTACTTAATTATTGATACTATTATAGCGCAATACCTTATCTTCTCATGAGAAATACGTCAGCCTCGGGGTATGAACAATTCCTACGATGAGCGAACAATTTCTTACTTGCTCTTGTAATAGTATTATTTGGTATTTCCATTACACCAAACAATGTATCAAATATTAACTTAATAATAGTAGTTTAATAAGAACTGCTGAAGAGCAGATATATGGGGGTTTACTGCTTATTCAACCAATTAAAAAAAAAAACATAATTATAGTACTTTTTCTGTTTGTCACGCTAAAAGCGAGCTAATAACCCGCTTTTGAAGGAGAAAAATAATCTCTACAACTAATACCTCCGATCGGAAACCATCTGACACAATCAATGCTGTGAAAAATAAGCCGTACAAAAACAATATCTCTTATATTTCGAACATCGTATGCAACAGAACTTTGAAAAAGAATGTATGTGTGGAAACTACACTTCGCAACGTTAGCTGAAAGAATGCTATGAGGAAATTTGATTGAGACCTATAAAACGCTCGACGGATATTTACCAAAATGTTAAAAATTTGACTGATATTTTCAAGAGTCTGCGAGGGCCACTCATATAAACGCCTAACCAAGAGGTGTAACAGCAAACCCAAACAACCCTTTTGCCAAACCGTATCATATGTGAATGTAATCAACCGCTAGAGACTGTTAGCGCTCCTTCAGTAAACTGTTTGAAGAGTACAATGGACATACACATAGTCTATAATCAAGTGCACTGACTTTCGTATACACGCATCAGTTTAAAGGTGCTTAGTGGGTCATACATACTGAATAATAATAATAAAATAATAAAGCTATATTCTCACCGAGCAATACTAACAGACATGACCATTCACAATGATAGACCTGACCTGACTTGAACAGTCAAAATATACGCTGCCAGATCGCGGCGACCACCGCGATCTGCTACGGTCAATGATGTTTAACTAAGCATGACGTATATTGATACTGCGCGGTGCTCAGATTTTGTTCCTTTACGACATAAACATGCTTACTGCGACAGATAATACGGTACTAATAATATAGAAAAGGATAGCTATATGTTTGGACTAGCGTTTGAAATACGCGTCGTAATCAAAATTCAATGCAAAAATGACGGCGGCAAATTGACTTCATTTTGCCGCCTCAGTGCGACATCTATCTCATATACACATAAAATACCATTGGCTACGGTATAATAATGTGTCAAACGCACGAAAATTTCCAATCCAAAAGACCTACTTATGTCCCTATTTGCTAATGTTAATTACTAAAGAATTAAGCGGTTGCGGAAGACATTGATTATGTTAAACCCTTTGATGACATTCATTTAAAGGCTTAGAGACCCCCTCACGTGTGATCGATCATGCGTCATTATCCGCCACATTTCATAGCTTTCGTGCGCTTGATCGCCCAACGAATTTCCAACATGGGCCCTTTCCTTAATTTGATTACTGAGAACGAATCGAGCCTTCGCGAGCGACTGCCGACCAACTGAATCGGAAGATCAAAGGATAAAACGAAACGTCTCCGAGCTTCGGCTAAAATAAAATTATGTTATTGGTTCTCTTCGAGGGAAACGTTTACCTATAATGTTATTGGACGATGATTTGAGTAAGTCAAACACACGGTAAATCCGTGATTCACTATTATGAGATTGGGACGTTTTTTGTGATGGCGAAAGGGCGTTTTCCTCTTCCGTTTATTTGGCCAACGCAAACCGTGTTAGGTGGGTATGAAATCAATAAAACCTTTTTCGTAAATGTAGACTTACTTAATTTTTACCTTTTTCGAAGTATGTTTACAATGTTATTTTTGACTTGTGCCTTCAAAACGCCATAATGATTAAAAAGTGCCTGCAAAATCACCAAGAGGAGCCCAGTTGCTAATTATTCTTTAAGAAAAAATAATCCTCAAATCGAAAAGATGGTCTTGGTGTAATGTTGAATGATTCAGCGTTTCTCTGTATATTTGTTTATTTTTAAAATAACGAACGATTGAGCGTATTTTTTATGACTTTGGTTTCTGCCAAGTTGACAGAATAGTAGTTGCTTCTAAGTAGTAGAAAACTTAAAACCTTGGAATCAAAGTAAAAAATGCGCGTTACCTAATCCTTTTCATTTTGTATAACTGCACCGGTAAAGCAGGGTATTCTGCTGTTATCACTTGGATGACTAAATGTTTCATCATCTCACCGAACAATTTATTATTTGCCTCGGGGTGGTATGTCGTTCGCGTAACTAACGTGTTAAGCGTTCGTCATAGGTAAACTAGTTATCACATTCGCAGCATTGTGGTAGGTTACTTCCCAGTACCTGACTACCTAGCATCAAGTGAGAAAGTGGTCAAACGCTAAATCTATTCAGTATATAAAAATACTCTCAAGTTTGAAAATGTCTCACTAAACACACTTGAGAGCCAGCCAACAGACCAACGTGTGACAATGTATGATACTGACCAATCATGTCAGATAGTGGTGAAACAGTAGAATAATATATTTTTATTAAAGGGGCCGATGCCACTATTAAAATAAAATACTAATAACTAATTACAATACTACAAAAATATTTGAGCAATCCACTCACTATTGTCAGCCTATCGATAATTCATATGCTCTAACCCGCTACCAGTTGTTAGCGTGTTCGGCATTGCCACGTTGAAATGCAATAATATTTTTTTTAAAAAAACACAGGGTCTGAAATAATATCTCTGAATCTGTTTAACACCAGCGATTCCCAAAGTGGTCGACGTAAGCGAAAACTGATTTTGGGGCTCGACGAGGTCTAAAGATGGACCCCTGTTAATAAATACGAGATTTTATTTAAAGTTCTCAAGACAATGTACAAGTTGTGTACCAGCTTGTTACAAGAATGACTAATATTGTAGTAGGAAGTATCATTGTTGTACTTTTGTGTAGAGTCTACACTACAATGCAAAATCTGCTTCATTACAAAGTTCATTTCAGGAAAACAAGCAGATGTTCCGACAGCGATTTAATTTAAATACATTAAATTAAACTTCAAAACGAGTTTGGCATAAGCACAAGTTTTGCAGTCTTTCTCTTTCAAACTTCTTGTTTTATGTCTACAATTAGGTTTGTTGTTGATAGATTTATTACTTTTTTTTACACTTAATAGATCTAGCGTTTGACCACCATCTCACTTGATGGTCAGAGATGATGTGGTCGAAAATGTTATCACGCTAGACCTAGAACGCTTACTGGCTCTAAAGGGCTGGCCTAAACAATATGTTTGGACTATGTGTTTGGTGACAGTTTTCTAAACTTGAGGGTTGTAGCTAGCCAGGCGGGCACTCATGTGTATCCTACCACCTCACTGTGGGTTTGATAACGATGTTACGACGATGTTTAACGATGATCGAACCAGGAACCTCTAGCCTGACAGCCGCCGCTCTCGCCGCTAGTCTTTCATTGCTTCAAACTTACTCTGCTGATGCAGATACCAAAGTTCTTCGATAACGATAGAAGGGAACAAAGTCAGTGTCAGTATCTTGCGCCATAATCTGACAGGTCGCTCCCAATGATATTATACGTAGTAAAACATCATTGGTCGCTCTAGTCAAACCGGACAAACAAACATAGTGCTAAGTACGTCCCAGCAGCACATGGCTTGCTTCTACTGAAACTGTCATCAAGCCCATAGTTTGTTCAGACAGCTGTCCTTGAAACCTCTAACGTGATTTCAACTTCGATTTATGCGAGCGTCAATGGCCGTCAAACGCTAGTATGGCTACAGCATATAGCAGATAAAAAAAGCATAATTATATACTTGAGATTCTACAATGACAAACCTGGCGAAATTACAAAAATCATTTTGTATTCCCCCCCACAATTTTAAGGAGTTCCTTTTAAAACTACTAAAAAGTATGTTAAATCATCATTATCATCATAGTTTGTTGAGTAAAAGAGAATAATTCTAATTTTAAAAGTTAAAATATTTGTTCCTTTATTTTTACCATAGATACTTTATGTTTGACTTTTTACCGATTTGAATCAAAGAAGTACATTTAAGACTGCGATTTTAGGTCAGTAATTAATAGCGAGCAGTGGTTGAATCTCGCCCGCAGCGGAGAACTATTAATTTGGCAGTAAAGCGAGCTATTACAGGCGACTCGCCAATTATTCCACTCTCCCCCGGGTAATTAAATTCTATGATGTTCACCAATCTAAGACAGGCGCCGTTTACGATACTCAAATTACTGTTTTATTGCCCCTAAAAGATATAGGAGCACAACTTATTTGATAAAGTTCGCGAATTTTATGAACGTATCTAAATTATAACGGGAAAAAAATTAATTCATTATTAAATACCCAATTAAGTTAATGGATATGGTAAGTACTTGATCTCGACGTGTTCTTAATTTGTTCCCATCCAGCTTAAGAGCTTCTAATGAAAATTGAGTTTGCTAACCTGATACTCTGGTAGAAGTTTTACCATATTATTTGATGTAAGATCGAAATTCATAATCTAACTGCACCCCGCGTCTTCACCCGAGTGAACTAAATTTTTTTAATAAATTTAATATATAACTTTATGTATAACTAGTGGTCTGCCCCGCGTCGCACGGGTAAAAAAAATAAAAAAAATAAAGGATTCCTATGTTAAAAAAATATATATATAGCCTATGTCACCCGTGGATAGTGTAGCTAGCTAACAGTGAAATAATTTTTCAAATCAGTTCAGTAGTTTTGGAGCCCATTCAATGCAAACAAACAATCAAACAATGAAACATTTCCTCTTTATAATATTATTATAGATAATACCTACGGCATACGACGGGTTTGTAGACGGTTTTGCGTCAAGGCATATTTTTTAATGAAATTCTACTGACAAGAACATTGCTTTTAAATCCCAAAAAAATGCATTAGAGCAATCACACTATCACACCACATTAATTCATACTAATATTATAAAGGCGAAAGTTTGCTTGATGTTTGTCTGTTTGTTGTGTGTATATTTGTCACTTTCTCGCTGAAATGGCTGAACGGATTTGGATGAAATTAACACTACTTTTATCTCAAAAATGATGAAAAAAGGGAGTAGAATGGACTAGATACTCTGGCGACAGCCAGGCGTCCTCAGTTTCTTATAGCCGAGAGGTTGGTAGGACCATGGGTGGTTGGGGGGATTGTTCCCGTGAGATGTCGGGAAGATACTAAAATCGTCAATCGATGGTGGAAGGGTGGTCCCTTATTCAGACCAATCGATAAGTAACCGAATCGATTACATTCGATATTATTCATACAATTTATACTTTTAAGTTTTGTAATTTGCACATATTTCTCGAGTGCAATGGTACTGCTATATACTGCTTTCATTAACAAAATTGCCTATAAGTGTTTGAAACAGTTCTAAGAAAGTCAATAACACTGGACTTTTTCATTACCGAATCGATTGGTTAGGTATCGAAGAGTTCTGCATCTGGAGGCACGTACTTTTTCACAGCGGGTAACACCACAGGACGTAGCTAGTATAACATTAGAACGATAATTGTAAGCTTTATTTTCCTAAATATTACTGGCATTTACCGTCTGTAGGTACTTATTTTCGATAGTGCAGAGTTTGTTAAACCTATTACAGGTCTATTGAGTGGCAGTCCTGAACAAGTACAAGCACTCGTAGCAAAAACTACTCTCACACAAAATAGTTTATTCTGTATGGTTACCATTATATTTAATAAATAACACATTACAATCTATTTACAACTTACCTGCACCAAGTAACATCATAAACCTTCATCTGGCGCTGCGGCGTATGTGTAGGTGTTTACCCCGGGATCTGGATCCTGGATGTTCGTGTATCTCTATGCCTGCCGCGACACAGGAAATTTTAGTGCGAAGGTTTGAGTGTGATAAAAAAAGGAATGTTTCAAAATAAATTGCAGATTATTAAAATAAATATTATTGTACTACTACAGATTTTCGTAACGATATTATATTTGATGTTAATAACTAAGATTACACATGACATACCTACCTAAATATTATTTAATATTCTTTAGTTATTGAATGACATCTAATATACGTACCAATGTGATGTCTATCCTTCTCTAGCTTGTGTTTTGACAAATTCATAAATTAGGCCAATTAAAACCAATTTCATGGTCAACAATACAGGAATTAATATTATTATCGGGATATTTATCATGTTCTTTATTTGATCGATATTTCGGCATAGTTAAATATCAAAATATCGAGCAAATGAAATCAAATAAAATATTCCGATAGTAATGATATTTCATATATGTGTCTTCGCCAAATTTTATTCAGATCTGTTTAGACGTTCGGGCGTGGTTGAGCAGCATACATCCAAACACGCGAACTTTCACATTTCTCACAAGTGAGATAGTATAGGGTTGGGAGCTTTAATAACTACAACTGGCAATTAGATCTAAAATAATTTATTTGTTTGACCCTTTTATAAAACAATTGCCTTAAATTAACTTATAATACTATTTTACAATAAACATATTATAATAATAGCATTCTCCCTACATTTATTATATATATACATTAAAACGATAACATTTCTGTCATAGGAATGAATAGCGTGACGCTTCTGTGCGTTACAGAGTGAGTGTTATATTTGCGGTCCTGTTTTATAATAAATAATGACACTGATTATTTAAACGATGTGTTAACATTTGGCTTCTACATTCTATGTTCAGTTTAACATATAAAGCATGAACGTTCGCGCTGACAAAAGTGAACTCTACATGTGTTGAGGTCCCCATACACGGTACGATTCATCGTTTCGATCAAACTGACGAAAATCGAACGATCGATCGCATCAAAAACGCACACACACACGAATCATTTCGTTGTGACGATCGATGATTTACTTGTTTGAAACGGAACGATAAAGACGTGCTCAAGCTGCAGACTGAGACAAAATAGAATCGTTTATAGCAAAGAGCCATTATTGATTCATTGTTACGATATTTATAAATGTTTTTGTTACGATTGCCGATATCATCGTCGAGTAAGTGAATCATTAACGATCTTGACATACACTAGCGATTCATCGGTTCGTTCGGTGTGAATCGACGGATCGTAAAGATTAATCGTGCAGTATATGGGGGCCTTTAAGGTTATACTTATGATATATATGACAATCAGTTTTGGTTAGGGCTTCTGTTACTGAAGTAAATCAAATATTAGTCATTACATAAACATTACAAAACATGTTAAAATGGCACAGACCCTGGTGTCTATGGAGCATAACGTTCAAGAAGAACAAGAAGTATAAGTGTTATTGCATATGGATTCACAGCTCAAAATAAAACTATCCCGGAATATTCTCACGAATGTCAAAACAATTTTGAATTGCAGAGGGAAAGGATTAATCGTAAACTGAATTGATGTGTTTTTGAACACTTTCGCTCATAACTGTGTTCTATGGTTTTAAACCTCGCTTCTCACTCATCTTTTCATCAACTTACATACCTCAATAAACAAATTGTCAATAAACAAATTTTCGATAATCATAAAGATAAAGAAATTAACTGCTGTGAACAGTATCAAGTACAATTTCCTTCATATTTAATGTGGCCACATCCAAGGTATGAAATACTACCATTATTTAAACACTGCAAATTTCTATACACATCTTTGTAACAAAAATAAGTTAACAAATGACAGAACGGAACAATTTACTAAGCTTAAAATATTAAACATTAATCAAGACTGTCTTTTTATAGGTACAACCGCTTTAGTTCTTGCATTTTGTTATACTTTCTTATATTAACATACATCTAATTCAAGTTTCATAACGTGTCTTACAAGCTATAACTCTCGCAAATAGTCGTTTTTTTAATACTGGCGACTTTAAGTTCAGTGGAACATTATTGCTTTATTTCACGAATGTACTTATTCCATCATAGGAATATTATAAACTACTCAAATCTCTTTACAGTACACAAAAATATAATTAAGTTTTTTTTTAAAACTTAATATCTACTGTAAGCATGCTTCACAAGGCACTAGTCTAGCGATATTAAACCCAACTGAAAACAACATAACCAACTATTAAATTCGGTTTCCGAGTCCGAAATCGGGCCTAAAATTACATTTTATGGCAACAAATTAATAAAACTCACATTTGAAACAGAAACCGCTAGTGTGGAACAGAGTGGTCTAACATGCAACATTTGTCAGTCACCACGATAACAAAAAACTAATACACTATCTACAGTCCCTCAAATTCAAAAGCAATACTCCATATTAATAAGGGCCAATAATGGGTAAAATAGATCTAATTTCAAAACCAACTGTTTTCTAATTGTCTGTTGTATATAACGGGCCCTAAACGGTGTGTTTTATGTATCAAACGTTATTGTAATTTCCTACTGTATTGTCACATAGAAAAACGAATATTTTGTTTTAAATAATGAATAAAAGAAAAAACAGTACATAACCAGAAAACACCCTATAGTAAAGTATAAATATTAATTCCAGAAAGAATTGTAGAACAATTACCCTACGAGTAGCTAACCTATTATAATGATGACGAATTAATACAACAGAACTGGCTATTAGCATTCGCTGACGGTGTCAGATTTGCGTGTGTGAAATACATCCGCAGATATAAGAAAGATTTCAAAGGAGGACGGCAGAACCAGCCTCGCTCCCGAAAAACGAAATGACAACCAGTTCATGTATTCTTTATACATGAAAATTTAAATTATATTTTAGTGGATTCCGTGAATAATTTGCATTATTTATAAAGTTGGGAATCAGAAGTACTTTTATTTTATTTATTTATGTGGTGTTTGTAGTTTTCGAACGCACCCTATACTTCTTATTATGTTTGTTGCGTTCGAATACTTACGCTCTGACAATAATTGTGTATTGTTACTCTATAATCTGTAGTCAGCTGCTCTGTAGACCCGGACTGCGTTCATAAACACACCCATGCCTACTTTATTCCAGAATATAATAAGTAATCTGTATCTGTAGCGCGATCCATGCAATATTGCTTTCTCTGTCTGCGACGCTATAGATGGATAGCGATCCACTGAATGGTTCGCATATGGACGTGTAGTTAGCATACTGATACAGATGATTTTCCATGATAACGTTTTACTCCCAACTTCTAGGAAAATGATTGAATATACAATATACAATGTATTTATTGCTCTATCGATACGTATAAGTTTGATTCATGAACGCGGTTTTTTTCTTCTAGGCTGCAATTGTATGGGAGTCTGCCATCCTCCTTTCCAATGTTTTCTCATAATTTTAAAACAACATAGTATTCTTTAGCCGTCTAACGTGGTTCATATTATCAAAAAAACAATATTATTAAATGAAGAACATACATCTCATGTAAATTTGATACGTGTTGCAGAATTCATCATCTCAGCCATAGGACGTCGAACGCTGGACATAGATCTCCCCATTGATATCCACAAGGGTAGGTTGGAAGCGGCCCGCATCCAGTCCTTGCCTGCGATTTTAGTCAGGTTGTTTCTCCACCTGGTCGGAACCGTCCTATGCTGCGCTTGCCAGTCCGTGGTCTCCAATCGAGCATCTTTCGACCCCAACGGCCATCCGCGTTTCTTCCAACTATGTGCCCTGCCACTGCCATTTCAACTTGCTAATCCGCTGGGCTATATCGGTGACTTTCGTTCTTCTATGGATCTCCTCATTTCTGATTCGATCACGTAGAGAAACCCCGAGCATAGCCCTCTCCATAGCTCGTTGTGCGACTCTGAGCCTGTTCAGAAGGCTCATAGTCAGAGACCACATTTCAGTTCCGTAAGTCTTCACTGGTAACACACACTGTTCAGAGTTCAATTTAAAAAATAGCTAGTCAACCACCGACCACATAAACACTTAAGGAGGTATCACGTCTAAAACTGAGGGACTTTTTACATAAACTGACCCTTACCGATAATAAATGCTATTGCTAGGTGTACGCGCCAACACGTCTGGTACAAATAAGCATCTCATTACACAATTACACTTATCTAAATTGGCGTTTTTATTGCTTCTTATTTTCTTTTTACACAGCTATGCCTGGTTTATTAAGTATTTTCTATTTTGTAGACCTTACAAATACATTGCACCAAACCAGATGAATTGTATATAGTTTAACGTAAGTACTCATAATTTATTGAAGATTTGAAACAGATAACGAAAAATTGTTATTAGAAAGACTATCTTCAATTTTGATTACCTTCGGTGCAATTATTTAACATACAATAATAACGCTATTTTAATATAATACAAGCACAATATTTCAACGCAATGCAATCAATTAATTCAACATTTTAATACTTTCACAATGAGAGCACAATAATGATCCATCAAGAACTGATATCACAGCATTTTGTATCGGTGCCACCACACCCTAATAACTTTATCCAACTTTATTATTTACAGTTGCAAAGGCAAAATGTATAACTACTTATTCATTGAAGCGGTCGCGAGTTCCAATCACGTCTCGCTACGTTATATTCAGTCGCTTTTATTAAATGTTAATCGATTACATATAACATATACATAGATGTATCATCGGACATGCTCGAAACCTAAGTCGAAAGTTCGACTATACAAGTGAGTAAAGCCGGATACTACATCTATATAATAATATAACATATACATATACTATCCGATATGTTGTTTGTAGGAACAAAGAAGTTGTCGGAAAAGTTTAGGAGAATTCAGTCATCCATCAAGTAGCAGTCTCCGGAACGGACAACAAATCTATTCCAACAGATCATCCCCTCTGAGTTCCCCCTTTCAGTTTCGTTCCCCCAACCATTGATTCTCGATTATTCACTTATGTTATGATTCATTTGCGTAATAGGGTGGATTCGGTTCGACTTGTGCTCGATATCTACCCGATTGTGTAACTAACATTAATCAATCATTATAGTTGGATTGTAATTCAATGATACACGGAGTTACATAGGCAACTAATTATCTATAGTCACATGAGTGCTTCGAGTAGTATTATTATAGAACATGTATACCTAGATTAGATTGAAACAAATTTTAATAACCGAATTATGGATGATGTTGACACGCGCCTAAACAATTTACTCAGAGCTGATTCGGAAACCCGCCTTGTTTGTCCTAGGTTTTGTATGTTTGTTGTGATGCCATTGACAGTCAGTGACGCACAGAATCCCTGTGGCTGTCATAAGTAGGTATATTTTTTCTAGTAGAAATAATATAAACAAATTAACCGCTAGTTAATTTCTAAGCTTTCAAACCTATTCCACCCAATGCATGTTGTAATTTTTTTTTCCGTATCTAGCAACGTAGACTCGCTGTTATGATAGTAAGGTTAACATTTCAAAAATAAATCAACTGTAAATGACGAAGCAAATACAAGGGAAGTTTATTGAAAGACTGAACATATTTTCGTCTAATCTTCAGATTCCGAAAACAAACCGCTTAGTACGGGCACAAAATATCGGATAGTTTATGCTGTCGGGCACGGTGCGTAATCGCTCATTAATCACTAGCGAACTGTGCCCTATCACCGCAGCGACGCCGCGATCTCGTTCGCCATACTGTTTTGCTGGCTCGATGCATTCAGACTTTTGGAACATTGCTGAAATATAAGTGAGGAATTGAGCTGTGATAATTTTAAATTCAAAGTACAAATATAATGAAATAAGGGACATTATGGCTAATTTAAAAAGCATCCGACCTGGATGACCTTTAGTGTCAAAGTGACCTTTTAGTGTGAGCGGAAATGGTTCGCTTCAGAGGGCGAGTTGAATTGATTGGTGATTGATTGATTGGTGTCGAATGCTGTCTTAAGATAACAATCGTTAAGGTACGTTGTATGCACTTGGGATGAACTTCACTAGCTTGTGTATGACTATAACACTCCCAATATAGTCAAAGCGACCATTCAGATGTCCAGCGGTGGACTCACACAAGGATTTTCATTAGGTATTGTGTTGTTCTTGATGAATAAGAAACTTGTTTCTTAGTGTAAGTTCTTTGGAACTAGTACATAGTCAACTAATTGAGCACGTTATATTAGTTTGAAAATGACGTGTACATTTTCTTTCTTGAAAAAATAATTCAAAATATACGTATGATATGGATTTTTTTTTCTGCAAGTGTATGTTTTAGAGGGTGCCATAACAGTAATGCCAGTAACTCTGCTGTCTTCAGTCAATAACAGCATTATGTTTATTTTCGCCTCACAGTAAGGGTGACGCCCTACGATTGAGTCGTTGGTCATTCGGGTCATTCGGATTAATGTAAGTCAGTGATGTATATAGCTACATGTTAAGTTATAAACACTGTTTTAAACTTGAATGAAGTTGAGTATTTTTATACAGTAGTTGCCTTTGGCTTAGGCAAACCCAGGGTGACATATTAGACACAAACACATTAGACTTAAATTTCTCCGACTTTTTAGCGCAATGCAGAGTCAAAACCGAATGCCTTAGTACCTACTCGTCATTGTCAGATGCGACCCTGACTGTAAGTCAAAATTCTTATACGTCTCGTGACTATGTGGTGTGTATGAACAAACTTGATACTAAATACTATAAATACATATAGGTGTGTTATGTATATAAGTATATATTATATATCAGTCATCAGGTTACCATAGCACAGGCTCTGCCTAGTTTGGGCCCTGAAGACTTCACACAAGGTCTTCAGGGCCCAAACTAGGCAGTTGTTAATAAATAAAATAAATAAAAATATGTCAATATTTATATTGAAAATCATATAATTTTGAGTGATTTGGATTATTAACAGATTATGGATTCGATGATTGGTATAAGCTTAACCTATAAATAATATAATTTATGTACCTGTACTCGTAGTACACATAAAGATTAGAAGTAACTTTTAAAAAGAATATTTTAAAAAAAAAAAACACCCTTCAGGCACAGATAACTCTGTTAAAATAGAAATTCTTAGTTTTTAGTTTTTAAATTACCATAATAACGTCAAAATATTATTACAGTTATTTATAGGAATTTTGCCGTTTTACTCGATAATAAATATCAGCTTCAGCAGTATTAAGCGAATAACGAACAGTCGAGAGGTAAAAAAAATAAAAAGTTAATAACAGTAGAAATAGTTAATTAAATAATTGAACAACTTTCACGAAACATTTTTAACCGGGGAAAAGTTATAAATATCGTACAGTGATATACGAGCTCTCCCGGTTTTATTCACTACGTACTCATTTTTAGTTTTTGTTTTCCGTTTAACAATTATAAAGTAACACAAAATGATTCGTAACACATCCTAGTTACCTTTTAAACTGTAGTTATTTCTTTGTTAACTACGCCCCGAATATTGTAATTACACGGTTATCGTTAACGACTATTCATTAACAACAAAGTTGTAAACTTGAAAATAGTAGATAAAGGACTGTTTTTTACTTTTCGAACACAAAAACGCCTATCATTTGGATAATTTCAAAATCGATGAGAGCGACTTTGTCGTAAACGTTTAAAATTTGTTTGTAGGTGAAAAGGTATAATTTGAAACTTTGCTCAGAATTTAGTATTTTATTCAAGGATGGGTAACTGTACCATTTGTACATGTATTTATTCATTTTTTAGAACATTACTAATTTGCGTTTCACCCCTATCTAATCTGATTTTAGTAATGAAGACCATTACTTCTTAACGCTTCGTACGTAAATATGGTACATAAACTATTATACAAAAGAATACACAAGAATAGAGATATAATTATCAGCCAGACCCGCTGCGAACATTATTGTTTTATTATGATTAACTTTCGAAAAAAAAACTGACCCGGTGGAGGTCTCGGTAAATTGGTCATATATTTTTGTGAAAACTAAGTATGGAGACTGTATACTCTACTTAGACCAAAGAGTAGATATACTCTTTACCAGGTCAAATCAACACCCTCTGAACCTTTCTATAATAAATTATGTCAATAAATAAATAAAATATTACTATAGAGCGGAGGCATATTTCCATACTTCAGGTCTACCGACGATAGAATGGGGATGGTGCAATTAAATTATGTTATCGCTCATTCGACCACAAATAGCGTAGAAAATGCAATAGGCTACCAACGCTAGTGTTCAAGGGTTTGAGGCCTGTGTACGTTCTCTCAGAGTCGCTGCCAAGATGAGAGCAGTATTCAACACGCGACTATAGACTTGTTGCTTGACAGGTTGAGCAACTACCTCGGCGTGAATTATTGTCATATTTTAGCCAGTCAGGTCGCCATGGTACTCGTTGTTTAACTCTGCTCCTATTGGACATTACATATATATGTAACATATATATGTAACCATGTAGTAATAAAAATACATACGTCAATACACCAATTAATTGGTTAGTCATAATGATAAAATATGTTTTTATGCAGCAGCATTGGATTCGAGTTATACAAAATTTGATTGACACAAGTCGATATGAAGACAACTCACCATTTGTTTGGACTCCCATGCCTTCATGGCGCTCTTGTACTTCTCAAACTCGTGACACCAATCGGAGTACACTTGCCGATACTCCTGCGACTTGCTGGGCTGGGTGCATCTACACACAAATACTTTATTAAGAGATACCATAAGAGTGTCGAGGAAGGTAGCAGATTACCGCAAAAGTAGTTTCTATCTCAGGGTTGGCTGGTGCAAGTAATTATAATGCTATTGGAAATAATATATCATCTAGGTAAGTTTGCTTGTACATAGCTGCAAGGTTTATTTGTGAAATATATGTTCTTATAAATGAGTATCTCCATAGCCGAAACCTCACCGTTCAATCATAAGATATTTTGAAGCTATGATAGCTCAGCGATGGAGCGTTGGCTGTCAATTTCACAGACGTTGGTTCGATCCCCACCTACGGTTTGAGCTTCCGTCGAAGGTAACATCGTTATCAAATTCGCAGCCACCACCGTCCAGTTTGAAAAACTTTTTTCTTTTTTTTTTTTTCTGACGGACTAATGCTGTTTGCCTCTACCGGCATTTACAGCTTCACCGGAGGGGGGGCGAGCACAGATGGTGCTCAGCCCGGTATTTGTGCGGGCGCAGAAGGCGCACCGCCTAGTGAGGCTAGCGCTGACGGCGCTGTGCCACTAGGAGAGGACGAGGCGACTAGCTCAAGGGCACCACTGAGGTTCGGACCTCGGCTTGAGCTGTCGCCAGGACAGGGAGTTATCGGATCGACTTGCCCCGGTACCAAAGTGGTCCGTAAGTGGGCCCTAAGGATGTTATGAAAAACTATCGCCAAACCCATATTATGTACAGACAACAGTCCTTGAGAGCCACTAATCATTCTACGTTTAGCGTGACAACATCTTCGATTACATCGTCACTGACCATCAAATTATATAGTTGTCAAACGCTAGATCTAGAAAAAAATGAGTCTTGTCTATAAATATAATATAATACATATGTAAATGACCTTAACAAGTTTAGCTCTCCCCGCACCTAATGCCTGTACAATTGTCCATATACTGTACACCCACCGCGTGCTGGTAATAGTTTAGGAATTAGTACGAGATAGTTGTTGTTCCTCTGCGTCGTACACAACCCGCACTTAACTTTATGACTCGACCCAAATTTAGGATTGCTTCTAGTTATCTACACCGCACATTCGGCTATTCACTACTTCGCCTGCTTCTGCTGCACTCAGATAATAAATATATAATCAAAATGTATACAATCTTTTCACTTTTCATAATATTTTCGAAGCGGTGAATATCAAGGTGGTTGGTATCGGCCGCCAATTCAAATAGTTTTCTAAACCCATAGCATAGCGGTAGGGTACCTACAAGCATGACGATATTCTAAGTCAAATATGTGGATGGGATTGAGTTAGTACCATTGACTAGGATATACTGATCTGTGAAATATGATTTGTGGTTATTGCCCTGTACGCCTAGACAAACTCACATTCTACGAGCGGTAACGCCAAGAGAAAACGTAAAAAATGTATGAGATTGACATTTGAACGCGATATATCACGTGATCAACGAAAGCGGATGGCAGATAATGTACAATACGCAAAACGAAACGTTACTACGACTAGCGTTTCTATTCACCCGAGCTCCGAATCCATACAAATTCGTATACAAATGTCATTTTGACTAGCGATAACGACATATTTGAAGCGGTATCGGTTAGAAAAAGAGAATCGCTATGAAGCGATGCATCTTATCTGGGCCCACGGTGCCGTCTGCCCAATGACGTCATGAGGCAGATGGTACAGTTGGGCCTATCCGGAGCCCTCTGAAATTGTTTCAGGAAGGCTACCACACGGGCTTTTAGTCAGTTAAATTTCACGTAGCCTTCTAAGTCCTCATCGCAGTCTGGTGCCTTTAAAAGATTTCCCTTTGTCATAAAAATCTCAATTTCTGTATTCACAATGTCTGTAATGACGATCACTCTGAAAGAACTGTGGAAAAGAAACGAGAATCTGTAATATCCAATATGGCAAAATCAAATGTATTGCTTCAGGGTAGACCTTTCATTGGGATCGTTCAAGCTAGATTTCTAAGGTTAATGGAATATTTTTGTAAGAAATAGTCGTGAGTGGGTGTGGTGGTGAAATAAAAATATTTCATCACAAAAGTTTTGTTTCCATTTCTTAGTGGTTTTTAAATAAATATGAAAAGTTTAGTTTATTCCGACCAGAAATGGTATTGATTTAGGTAATTAGCCACCTCGGTATAGTAATTATTCTTGTTTTTGGGATAGTATAGGAAAACATAAATGTAAGGAAAAAGTTGAATGAATTAGTGAATGTCTTAAATTAAGATTGGCACTGATATAAATACATACCTAATAATAATTTGGCATTGTTTTTAATGTGAACAAGGGGATGAAGGGAACAAGTTGATAGTTTATAAAATTAAAATCACAAGTGATCTGATTACAATATAAAATGTACCCACTAGGGCCTCCACTTTGTTCAGATGAAAAGCAGATTCCTACATAATAATCAGTTACCTCAGTAATAGTGAGTGTAAGTAAATGCTTATCAAGGGTTATAATACCGCATAGCTCCTCAGTTACCGCTGAAAGGTGTAACTAATAAATAAATACATAGATAATTGATAAGTTCACGTATGATAGTAAAGTGGAAATAGATAAAATAAGGAAAAAGGTTAAACCAAAGAAGGGACATTCTAAACCAAAGATTCGGACCAGGATGGATGAGGCAGGCCAGGAACAGAACCGTGTGGAATGATTTAGGAGAGGCCTACGCCGTATCCGCGACTTGTGCTGAATAGCCTAGCATAAAATATAGAAATATATAAAAGTTACGTTATAAGTAGATAGGTTGATTGAGTAAGTATAAAAGAAATTATGGCTATTTTTATAACGATCGTTAATAAAATACGATGTAATGAGTAATGAGCCTGCCTTGTGATTCATTTACTTCTAGTTAAGTTCTAGCATCGCCGTTCGTCTCTTCACGCACACACTCACTCACTGTATGCATACACATACATATGTATTACTTTAGCTCATCCATATGAGTATTAATCGTGGTCGACGGGATCTGGCAGCCTAAACTCACCTGAGGATGGGCATCGGACATGACCGAAACCTAGGTCGAAACTTCGACTATAAACTCACGTTTATAGTCGAAGTTTCGACCTAGGTTTACTCACGTAAAGCCGGATAATACATGTATATTATAATTTATCAAACTCACGAGAATTTCCAATCAAAAATATTAGTAAAGGTAACATACTACCTTATCTTTATAAGCCTGCGTCAGTGGTAGTGTAAAAACGGTAAGATGCCTCCAACCTCCTGATGGTTTGTAAATAAAAATTCTGATTAACTTCCTAAATTCGTGCTTTCTTACCTGTGTATGTCGATGTCCAAGTTATAAGATGCTACTAGCGTGGGCCCGAAGTAGCATTCGTATCGCCCCCGGTCCGACTCCGTCACTGTCAGCAAGACCAGCCCCCGCTCAGAAGTCTGCAATACTCTGTCCCAACTGTCACAACACCACAAACACTTTTTTGTAAGAAATCTTTAGAGGATGCAGAGGTACACTTTATAACCTACAAACCGGACATACACGTTTTAGTGTATCGGTTTACTAATGAAAACTTTATTTATAACAATTAAATGTTACTCTTTCACGCTGAAACGGCTGAACGGATTTGGATGAAATTCGGAATAAAGATGCCTCATATCCTGGAATAGCACATGTTACTTTTTACTTTTTGGCTGTTCTCGTGGGATGACGGAAAGGCACAAAAGTCGTCAATACCATGTACTAGTCACCGCGGGTAGCGCCGCGGAGTAC
This sequence comes from Apeira syringaria, assembly GCA_934044485.1. Lineage (NCBI taxonomy): Eukaryota > Metazoa > Arthropoda > Insecta > Lepidoptera > Geometridae > Apeira > Apeira syringaria. The sequence continues at coordinate 19,138,685 of OW203663.1, read as the reverse complement.
AGCTAGTATGTAATGGTCACGATATTTTTTAAGCGCATTTTGATAAAATATTCAGATACATATTTTACAGAATGCACTTTTCAAAATTAATTCTAAAATGAAAAACTATAGGCCCAAATCTATTGTGTTTTATATAGTGCTTTCAAATTGATTATATCAGGATATATTGCTGGTGCTCACAATTCCTGTCAATGCAGAATATTGAACTAAATATACTTGCGAAATCTATAAATATGTTTGAATATCATTTAAACATTTTGATTATGAATAAAATTTGTATTCTGTTAAAGATAAGTAAATTAAATAAATGGATTTAATAATAATAAAAATATAAAACTATGTTCCTTAACTTACTTGAAATTAATTTTATATCTTCCTTTCTCTCTCGAATGGTGGTACCAGACGACTATCTGGTCCCTGAGTGCTTGAGGAGTGGTCCCGAAGGCGGCCAAGTGTACGCTCTGCCCATACCCAGCCCTGACCGTCTTCAGAGGTGCACTGGCTTCACATATTGAAGGTGTGGAGTTGGTCGCGTCGTGGAGCAGGCCGGGTGTATATGGACGGCAAGCACCGACTTCCTTGTCCCAGCCACAGTAAGGGTCCAGGACGCAACGCACGCAGCTGTCATATCTATTAAGATGATTAATTGTTTGACATTTGCTATTTTTTTAACTAATAACCGGCTAGTCACGTGATATTTGCTGGAAAATACTCTCAGCCTAGTTTTAAACTGATTTGCAATCCTTCATGTGGAAGAAATGGTGTGCCAGGCGGCGGGCACGAGCCTCGAATCAGCACGTAACTCTGCAGTTACGTCATCGGTCCGAAACTGATCGAAGATTAATATTCCAGCAGTTATCACATGAGTCTTAGCTGGTTCTCGGATAATAACTAAGGACGAGACTCGCGATAGTTTTTATACTATTTATGTTTTGTTTGTTTAATGTAATCTTTTAAAATAATACATTCTTTTTCCTATTGTATAACTACTTACCTCCTATTATTTTTCTCAGTGTGTAGGATACATTTTTGGATTTTATTGTTCCTCCAACATGTGGACTGAATTAGTGTATCTAAAAAAAAGAACCTCTGTAGAGACAAGTCCACCCACGACACTGGGTGTCCTAGTGTGGAAGCTACTGTGCAATTTGATGTATTGTAATAGTACCAATGTTTTGTCTGTGTTTTATTGAAATAATTACTATTCTAATTACTTTCGAAGGTATACTTTATTAATTTATTTATAGTTTTTTTTAATATAAAACTATTGAGAGGATTACACCTAATAGTATTTTAACTCTTGAGTACTATTTTATACTGAACCAAAGATATCACTGAAAAAAATAAAAGCTCAGTTTCTTACTCGTGATTTTAATAATCTTTAAAAAGTTGCATTTTGTGTATGTGTGAGCCTTAAGTATTTCATATACACAGTCTATAGAGGTTAGCCGCGCAAGAAGGCTACTTCCTATCTCGTACTCTCTAATTTCCATACTTCAATTCCCATGTCTTTCGCTTGTGGGAAATCCGCCAGTCGAGGCTGCCTTGCGCTTACAGAGTGCATACAATATTGTCTGCCTGCGTTCCGTGACAGGCGGGAATTTCAATCCGCGCTCGTCTCGTTTACGTTACATTTTCGTATGAAATACCGTATTCTAAAACATAATACTTATATAGTATCTGTGTCAACGTAGACACATTTTTTTGTATTGTTTAAATTTATAAGCATTTTAACAAACTAAAATAGATATACCTAATATACCTACACACATACAGCTTCTATGATTCCTGAAATCTGACATAATTTAGTACCCACCTAATCTTTTTTTTTTTTATCACACTCAGTTCCCCGCCCTAGGATTACCTGTATCGCGGGAGGAATGGACACACAAAATCACACTACTTCAGGCGTTTTGAGGTTCTACAGCCAGAGTTATATAGTAGACAGCGTTGGTACCTACCAAATGGGTACCCAGGTACCCATCCATCCATATATCACTCTTCTTAAGATTTTTCAATAACTGTGTGAGGTAGAATCTTCGTCTACTAGCAGGACTAGTCACATGTCACTGCGACCTTAACTACCATCTACACAAGACGGGAGCTACAGACAGTCCCCTATGTCGGGAATGTATGCAGGAAGACGAGACTGTGGAACACGTGCTACTGCACTGTGAGGCCACAGAAAGTATAAGAATAACAACCGGACTGCGTAGGGCTGCCTCGTCATTGTCTCACGAAAAACCAAATGTACCACTGGTGCGCAGCTATGCCAGCGACCCAGCTCCATGGACCATGCTCCACTGTGTTAAGGATCTAGGATGGCTTGGGTAATGGTTGGTGGGGGGTACGCATAAAACCCCCCAAGCGGGACGTCAGTGCAGGACTCAGCACTCCCAAATCGAATTAGAATAAGTGAGGTAGAATATTTTTACGGGTTGAGCCCCTCCAGTGAAGCCGTCTCCTCCGGTGAAGCTATAAATGCCGGTAGAGGCAAACAGCATTAGTCCGTTGAAGAAAAAAAAATTACGGATTGAGCGTTCTTAATAAAAATATATTATGTTTAGGAAATACAAAGAAAAATAAACATTCCTAAAGAGCTCTGTGGAAGCCGCCAAATGCCTCTGGATGTGCTTTTACGATGCTATTATTGTCTACTTTCGTCAGAATAGACTTTTGGTGGTTCTACTGGGAACAATCGCTTATATGCTGCGGTTGCAAAAGTAAACGTCTGAAGATTTTTTTAAATATCTTATAGATCTAGCGTTTCACCACTATCACACATAGTGATCAGTGACGATGTGGCCGAGGAAGTAATGCTAGACCTCAAATTTTTAATGGCTCTCAAGGACAACAGTCCTTGAACGAAAAACACATACCTATAGTGTATTCAGGTAACAGCCTGAATACACTAGGTATGTGTTTTTGGTGACAGTGTTTCAAACTTGAGGGTAGTAGCTAGCCAGGGAAGTACTCGAAAGTACCCTACCCCCATGCTGGGAATTTAATATGAAGTCATTGATGTCATCTTCACCAGAAGCTCAAACCGTTTGTGGGGATCGAACCAGCGTCCCTCAGTTTGACAGCCGACGCTTCCACCACCTAGCCATCATTGCTTCGAAAAGTTTTCGATGGGTCCGTGTGTATTATCAGGCAAACATTTATTGAGTAATTTGATAGATGTCTGTGGACCTACCCTTATCAGTATTTGAGTTTGACACAAAAGAAGATGAAGAGGCAGCTGCATACAAACATGATAGAATACGTAGTGAATAGTTGAATTGCAATAAATATTTTGTTCTTGTCAAGCTTATCTTAATGTATTCGGCATAAGTGGCCATAATAAATTCTAGGACGAACCTTATGTAGGCGATTTCGGCCTTGGGCTTAAACTATAATAAAAAAACGGCTACATGCACTCATGCTTATTATCGTATCGGATTAAGGCTGATTTTATTTATTTTCTTATTACAAATAATGTGTAATACTCACGAGAGATTTTAAAATGGTCGGAGCAAAATATGACTTGACCTCCTTGAGAAAGCCCTCCAATATTAGATAATGCAAGCATGTGTTCGTGTAGACAAAGCGTAGGTACCTGTGTGCGCAGAGTCGCAGCGGCAGCTGGCGCAGGCGCTGGTCGGTGGCGAGATAGAGCGCGGCGAACCGGCGCGAGAGAGCAAGCGCGCGCACCGCCTCCTCGCCCGCCGCCTGCCACACGTCCGCGACACGCGACGCGCCGCCCGCCCACTGCACTATTTTGTACACTTCGCCGTTACCTGATACCACAAAACATTTGATAAATAAATATACAAATGCGACTCAATATAGTTATGTTCCCATAACACCTTTCTCGGAACATTCTAGAGTAACGCCACTCTCCCAGACGCATTGTCAGCAGAATGTTATCGCATCCATCGTTGGAAAGGTGACGATGACCGCCAGCGTTTGCAGCCATTCGCATTGTATGCAGCTCTATAAGCGGACGTGTATTTTAGAATTAATATGAATTAGTAAAATTAAATTCAATTTATTAGTTTTAAAAAATCAATCCATCGCTTCCGAAAAGAATCTATCTTCAAAATAATATGTTTTGCAAAGAGGATTATTCATCTCTTGCCGCTCCACTACACTGAAGTAAACCTCACTAGATAGGTAGTGCTTGTAAAACGTTAATTAGCTGTTACTAGTTATCACACTAATATCTATTATAAATGCGAAAGCTTGTGTGTATGTTTGTTTATTACCTCTTCGCGCCTTAAGATTTGAATGAAATTCGGAAAGTAGGTAGGTAACTTATAACCTGCGCACACCACATACTGGATTCGGATACTCTGGATCACCATCATGCCGGTGAAAACGCGGGGCGTTACTTTGTAACCTCTAAACCATTTTTGATGAATTTACGTAGCGATAGATGGGACCTTGTGGAACGGAAAGGGGCTGCCTTTTATATGGAAAACGTTTGGTTCCCATAGAATAACTGAGGTAGCAGGAAAAACGTAGTCCACGCGGGTGAAACGGCGGGGCGCAGCTTGTTATAAGAATAAAGTAAAAATATAAATATATAAATACAGTACTAGGCGAATCGCGACCGCGTCCGCGAGCGCCCCGTATTCTCCTTGAAAAAGACCACCGAATGTGGTTGAAACTATAGTCGGAACCCTCTGACTTATTACGTGAGTGACTCCCGTCTTTTATACATTGATAATATAAATACACTTAACTATTATGTTGCAAGACGGAGTTATTATAAATGCTCGGCAGCTGCAAAATAGCTAGATCAACTGGGAATTAACTGTCTCACGCAAAACTCTAGCTTACTCACTAAATGTGTCCAACTAATCACGAAACTGGGGCATTGTTCTCTAAGCAGTTAACGAATTCATTTGAATTTTAACCGACTTCAAAAAAGCAGGAGGTTATATGTTCGACTACATGTGTTTTTATGTATGTTCACCGATGTCTTCCCCATTTGTGGATCGATTCTCAAAATATTTTGTTTTGTTTGATAGATATACCTACTTCCGAGGTGGTTCCATTTACATTTTATTAAAATCGATTTAGCGGTTTTTGAGTTACGCGTTAACTCCAATAACTGAAAAGTGTAACGTTTATTTGGATGTCTTCCTTATTGAGGGTAAATGACAACCAATTTATCCCGTGAGTGAAAAATTGAAAAAATTATTACCTTGTGGAAGTCGGTACCATGCGCACAATAATTCGATAATAGTGACATTTGAACGATCATAGTACAATATATACTATCAACAAGTATTTCACACTTTTGAGTGTTGAAGTCGGTTCTATTTTATGACTTCATTTTTTGAAATGGTTTTCATTTGGTGGTGATGTTGAGTTGTACAAACTCACTTGTTCCAGCATAGAAAATTGTGTAGGTGATGTCATCTCCGAGCATATCGACGAACTGTCTGTCAACCACGAGGGTCGTGAGCACCAAGTCCCGTTTGTAGAAGGCTGGTGCATCACCTTCGTGCCTGACCGCGGAGTCCATGAGGGGATGAGACCTGCACAAGGAATTCTTGATGAATGAATGACTTCAGAAAACTTTTTTTTTCATATGAAAATCAGAAACCAAAACGATTAGTTTCAACTGTAGATTGAACAACCATGGCCTTCCTACAGCCAATTGCACGTGGGTGCGTCTCTCTCACCTGTTAAGTTATAATTATTCTCTGTATATCTCTATATCTATCTTACGTGAGTGTTTTCATTCTGGCTTTTCAGAAATTGGTACTCAAAGAAGATTTATTCGTTATAGGAATAGTAGCAACCCTAGGGGTTAATTGCTCAGATAAATGAATAGGCTAGATACGCAAACTTTTATTGCCATCGATAACAGCTGATATAAGTAATTAGTTGCATGTATTTACACAGCTTAAGTATTGCAATAAGAAATACCTATTTAATGTAAACTCTAAGGCTTTCACGGCCGGCGTTGCATGTTGTATGTATTGCTTCCGGGCTGTTTGGCCGTGGTCTATGTGAAACTTGTGTTCCAGACTTTTCGTCGATTACTGCGGTCGACATCTGCAGTGGTTCAGGTCCGAGCGGCTCTCCTTCGCGGTGTCTTCTCTGATACTGAGAATTTCTCAGTATCAGAGAAGACACCGCGAAGGAGAGTTCTACGCTCTTGTCGCCGCTCGGACCTGAACCACTGAAGATGTCGACCGCAGTGATCGACGAAACGTCTGGAACACAAGTTTCACATAGACCACGCCCAAACAGCCCGGAAGCAATACATACAACAATACCTATTTACTTTGGTTCCTGGGGTATTTGGTTTAAGATTATATGAAACTATACATATAGGTATATGAAACAATGGAGAAAAATGTAAGGAGCAACCTTTTTATGTGTTTACTGCGGTTTTTACTACCTACATTTTATTTATAGAAACACACATCTGTATATCTAACTAATATTTTACGATTGTACTGAATCATTTATATGCTAGTGTTCGACTCGTGTACCTACCGACCGTTGTTATGAAAATTATGTCACTTTAGCTTTTAATTGCAGTTTTCTTATTAAAACTGTTTTTATAGTAATGAATACGACCTAAAATACAATTTTAGCTTGCATAAACTTACAATAACTTTAAACCTACACAAGAACTTGTTGAAAACAAAAGCAAAAATTTATAGTGTGAAAGAATATTTAGTCCATTCATAATAATTGTCTCTCTCAGCCATGCGGTTCGTCCACTGCTGGACAGAAGCCTCCCCCATATAGGGGGGATTTGCCAATACTCGCCACGCTTGGCAGGCGGGTTGGCGAGCGCAGTATGATTTCCAATCCTCAGAAGGTGCTGCTGCCCACCTTCTGGTACGTGGTCCCTTAGCCGACTCTTACGGCACCCGCGGGAAGAGATGGGGGAGTACTATTCTAGGCCGGTACCCCCACGGCCCCACTAATAATTGTATTATTATGTAAATGCAGTGTATTAATTTCTTGGCATTTTATAATAATAATAAATAATTTTGATATTGACATTCATTTGCGATTGTATTTTATGTAGACAATTTTAATTATAACGATATCTTTTTATAATATTTGGACGCCTGTTGCAGGCTGATTACATACTCCTAACCAAATATTTTTTACCTTATGTATTACGATGTATTCTCACAAAGAAACTTTTGATTTGATTTGTTAGACTGACGTAAAATATGGAACTAAAATAACAAAGGAGCGGACACATAAGGAATAATTAACGAAGCTCTAGCTAATCCATCATTTATGCACTAACTGATAGCATCGATAGATCATCGAGTGACACATCCATGAATTAATTACAAATAGAGATATAATAATACCTACATCATTAATTAAACTGGACCATTTATTATCATCGTATTTCCCTCTATATTTATATGATGTTATTGCAAGCCGATATCGAAAGAAGGTAAAAGGAACAGAAAATTACATCAAATCGATTTAGCTCTATGTTTTTACTTATTCTGATCAGTATCTGAAAAAAATCTTGTTGGAGAAAAGGGCAGTAAGTGTAGAATAACTTCGCTCGAAACTTGTATTAAAAAAAGCATAATGTATTCCGTGTTTTTTTTTACAGAGAAACTTACACAACTGGATTTAAAAAACAAAAGCTGGTGTGTTTGTTTTAAAACTTTTTGAAAGCATCTTTATCGCAGCTCGGATCGACGGAAGTAGATCGGATTCATATTTGGAACCAAACAGAAAACCTAATTACAAAGTGTACTTTCCTGTTTGTGTTTCCTAGTTTCTGTGTTCAAAGTTATACTTTTTATTATCTTTAGGGTATAAGTAAGTATTTGAAAAAGACAATAATTCTGTTGTTAAATCAAGCTAACTAAAATTATTAATTAATTTTTATTTTTTTATCACACTCAGACCCCCGCACTAGGATTCCCTGTATCGCGGGAGGCATGGACACACATAATCACAGCACACAAACATCCAAGACCCAGGACAAACATCTACATTCATCGCACAAATGTTTGCCCCTGCCGGGATTCGAACCCAAGGTCCCAGAGACACAGAAGTCATGTCACTGACACTAACCACTGCGCCACGGCGACCGTCGCAAAATGGTTATATAGTTGCGATGAAAATTGGTATAGAATATATGATTGTCAATCTTAAGTTAGACGCTTTTTATAAATTGCAGGTACTTATAATTAAATAGGTTGTATTCTAATTTGGTGCTACCTTAAACTACCCTTTTTTTTTTTTTTTTTTTTTTTTTTTTTGACCCGGGGAAATCCTTTATGGATACCACCGGCCGGGGGAGGCACGGTGGTTATGTGGGAGTCCCCGCCAGAGTGGCGAGTGTACCCACTAAAACCCCGGGGTGTTCCTCCGTCGTCGGCAAGTGACGGGGGGCACGGTTCCGCTTGCGCACTATCCGCAGCCCCCGTCGACGCCGCTGCCCGCCTTGCGACGGGCCCACCTCGGGGAGGGATTCCTCCCTCACCCCTCGTGTGCACGATGCCCTCGGGAACACATCGAGGGCATCGCCACCTCGGAGGGCTCATACTTGGGGGGTGCCAGACGCCCCCGCATCTAGCACCCCCGGCCCTCTCAGCGGAGACGGAGTGCGGGTCCGATCAGCCCGCCTCCGTGTCCGCGCTCGTCGAAGCGGGTGAGAGAGAGGGTCCCTTTCTCTCTCCCGCTCCGCGGCCTCCCTCTGTGACATCACCGTTTCACAGAAGGAGGCGACCGCCTCCCACGACCTCTCATCACCGACCATCTTGGCTAAGACGACCGGCAAGGAGAGGTCAGTGCCTCCCAGAGCCGCGACCAAAGTACCTTAAACTACCCTCAAACTACTAAAACTACGACTTATACGTATTTGAGCGTAAACATAATAAGAGCACTCAGATTTCAGAGAAAATTAGTTAGTTTGAGTTAGTATTTAAAACTATGTAGTTAGTATACGAGAAAATCGAGACCAATATTTATTTATATACTGATGTATACTCAGTAAGCTAAAATATAATTATCTAGTATTTATAATATATCAACGCTTTTATTCAATGCAAGTTTGTATTTTATGTATTAATGCATTTTCCATTAATCCAATATAACTTATGAGGCACTTTTTAAAACTATTTATAAATCTAGCGTTTCAACACTATTACACTTGGTCAATAACAATGTGGTCGAAGGTATAAAGAATCTAGAACTAGAATGTTAGAACCTTTACTGGCTGGCGGAACACACTGTATGTGGTAGCTAGTAAGGCTATATTACTGGTAATCTCTACTATACTAAGGATTTCATAACGGAGTGACCTTCACTGGAAGCTCCAGTCATTGGTGGGGATCAAACCTGTGTACGCTAGATTGACAGCCGACGTTCCCACCGATAGTCTATCATCGTATGATAAGTAGAATACTTCCATAGTTTTTGAAACGTAACGTACGTAATCATTTAATTCTAAATATTGATGGTTACTAAGTTACTAACTTGATTCCCAACGTTCAATAAATGTAAATTCCTTATCTGGCAGTAAGTTTCTAAACTAATTTAATAGACAATTAATGGTACCTAGTTATTCCGTTGTTCAACCAAAATAAACTGAAATTGTGGAAAGTAAGATGGTTATTCGATGGAAACAATAAAGTCCACATTAGTATGACACCTATCAATAACAATACTAAAATAATATCTTTTTATTAAAATTACGAGTAGTTTTAGCTGAAATCGTTTAGTTTGTATGAATATAACAGAATTAGCAGCTATATGGTTAAGGTGATTATAAATCGAAAATAATTGCCTGCCTCAAACATAACTTTGAATAACCGTTCAAATTTTCGTTAGCAGTAAGAGTCTGTTAAAGTATTTGAGTGTGTAAGTATATCAAACTTAGCTTACAAGCCATCGAAAAATAAACGATCACTAATAATTATTTTATATTTCTCCCCAACAAGGATCGCCGAATAACGGTGCACACAGAAAAAAAACCTCATACAACCGTGGCTCAGTGATCTGACCAGTGACACTGACTTTAGAACTCCGGACCCGGGTTCGAATCCCGGCTGGGGTACATTTCTGCGATGAGCAAAGATGTTTGATCTTGGGTCGTCGATGGCTGGGTATGGTGATTGTGTGCCCATAGGTACCTCCCGCGACACAGAGAAACTCCTAGTGCGGGGGGTGAGTGTGAATGTGTTTGAAAGGAGTTTGTTGTTCATGATTTATTTTCCTTATGCCTTTAGTTTTTACCCCATCGAACAAAGATAAGTAGTCGTAAGGAAAACGAAAAAAAATACACTCAACAATTAAAATGAACAATACGAAAAGGATTGCAGATAATGGGCCGATAATGATGATGACTCCAAAAAGGAAAAACTTTTACGATTAAAAACAATTCTAGTAGCTCAGATATTTTTCACAGTCACTGTATAACTTATTTTAAGGTACATCCAGCTTCCGAGAATATCGGAGGCCTTTAACCAAAAGGGGTCCATATTTCAACAAAAAATAAGCAAAATTAATAATAACATTTGAAATGTAACTTAGGAATATGGAATTAAACGGTTTTTTTAATGATATGAAGACGCAATCTAAGAATTTCATTAACATTAACATTGGCACAAGTTCCGGATTCGATTGAATATATGGGCTTTGTAGAAATCGAGTTCAAGGCCTTCAATTGTAAGCGTGAAAGCTTCCACTGCGTATGTAATTCCACCACCTCATTTGAATTGCTTTGAATACAACACGGACGTATAACATCTAGAACTCGTATTAAGTACAGATAGCAATGTACCTTAACAGTTAAAGACAGGTACCCCAAATAGCCCTTGCAAGTGTGCTTAGTGATTCTCAAAACTCTCAAAACTTTACTTTACTTGATATATAATTTAGTTATAAGAACAATTTATAGACGTTGAAAAAATGAACGGTTTTTTAATTTCTTTAACCTATTTCGTCCAATACTTGCAACATTGTCTTAAACGCAAATCCAGAAGTTTGAGAAATGTATGTATATAATTTGCAATGTATGTATATAAATGTATAATGGCCGGAACGTGCATGAATTTAGGTATTTCCTTCGTAATATTAAAACACATACCTATTTGGAAAATCTAATGTGTATACGTTGTAGAAAACACTTTGTTTTATTATTATTCAAAAACTAATAACTTTTAGTGAAGTATTTACGCCGTACGAAGAGTTTATTTAGTTTGTTTGGATGCAACTTTAGATTTGTTTTCTATCGAGGAAACTATTAGCCATTGATTTTTTAAAAAGTACGATTTATAGAATCAATCCTTAAATATCTTAATATATCCTATATTTTAATTGCATAACTAAAAATTTTGAAATAAAGATACAGCAAGGGATTAAATATTTCGCAATTACGTGTCGTTGGCTCGGTGCAGGCTTAAAGTATGTACTGAATCCGAAAACAATCATTCAGACTTATATGCCTTTTCTAGAGCACAATATGATCACGAAAGAAAATATGCAGATAAATTTAAATTTAGTAAAACATATATGCAGATTAAGTGTAGAAAAAAAAAGGCAGAAATATCTAGTGCTAGTTAAAATAATCCGTCTTTATTACAAAACATGGACTAAGTGTTGAACGAAAGTAATGGGTTTAATCCAAGGACTAAGTGAAAACCAATAAATTACAAAACCAAGTTTAGCGTTGCTTCGGGGATTGTCTATGGTCTAAAGATAATCCTCCGATGATCCTAGTTTAGCGATGGTACTAACGCGCAAAACGTCAGTGTTGGTTGACCTCTTGACGTTGTAATAATTTATTATACAATAAACTTTGTATATATTTAATCTATGAATAATATTAGGCATACAATTTTTGATTAGATGACGATTTGTAATATAGTCAAGGACTAATTTTGTTAGTACAATAACAAACTGTGACTTTGTAGTCCGGGTTTAAATCCACACTTAGTCCATGCTTTGTAATATGAACACGTGCATTGGAGGCTACAGCTCTCACGGTAAGATACACCGCGACTGTAAGAGCTAGCTTTTCCCAAGATAGCGTAGAGCGTAAACAAGTTCTGGTATGTTCTGTTAGACTTTATGAATTATTTATGTTATTAATCTGTGGTCTACGCTGTTGGTACATCAACTACCTATACTTATATATTTCGCATTTAATTGTATTTTTTTGTTATGTACTGTTTGAAGATCCTAAAATAAATAAAAAAAAGATCATCACAAGTATATATTTGTACAACTTTTCATGACAGTGTACCTTCGTGTGCCATAATGACCATGTCATGATAAATATACATAAATGTTAGAAGTATACTATGCTCACGCAACGTCTATGTAGATTACCATACGAGTATATGACATGAAGTTAATTAGGTCTAACTTTATATCGGTAATAGTTAATCTGTGGCAGTGTGATCTAAGATGCACAGATGAATCACGTGTGGAGATTATCTTGATAGGTAACACATCTGTAGTGTCCACAACGTAGATGCATGCGCTCCGTACGTCGTGCTCGTCTCAGATCATCTCAGACCGTAGCAGAGGAGTGCTTGTGAGTATTCCTCACCGCGCCATCAATTAAGGGAAGCGAATGTGACCCAATTAGTAGAGGAGCACACGCGTCGCGAAACTAATGTGTGGTCTCTAACCTTGCTGAGATTACACGCCGGGGAGCGCAGGCGTACAACGCCAGCTAATAACGACAATTTATGTGCGATGTGTATTGAGCCTTTGCCAGCTATTAATCAATCCATTACGTAAATTGCGACACATTTGCCATTCCTTGAAGATGTTATAAATTACAAATTATGACTTATTACGAAGCGGTGAATGAGTCTGTGTATCGTATTATACATTCATTGACGAGCTCACAAGCTATTTTAAATACTGTTGTGTATTTTTTTTTTGTTTTAAATGTAGCATTATTTGTATGATATTTTTATTAAAGTTAGGAATGAATAATTCCATGACATATTAAGATATAACTTCAAAATGATAGTGATGTTAGAATCAGAATGTCATAAACAAAAACTATGTTTACTAACCTATTTGTCACCAGTTTTTCTTGATATTATTTATTTCAAATCTTTTTTTTCTCTTTGATCTTTATATTCTTTTTTATCACTACCTCATCACTTCCCAACCTACCTGAAGGTCCGCTAAGTGGATCACCTATCTGTTGGTGTCCGTCCCTTGGCTCTTGACTCTTACTTTCACAAACAATGGTGGGAGGTTTTTGTATGATTGATAGGTAAAAAAAGCCCATAGTTTTATATTATTGTTCAAACGCTCAATTTAAACAGATAAATCGAGACACCTATTTCGAATTGATTTCGTTACAAGAAAAGCCAGGAATGATCGACTTAATTTAAGCGTTTAGAAATCTATGTAGATAATTAACGTTACAGTTACGAATCTCGCTTATAAATTGGTCTGTTCCATTGTTCGTATTCCAATATCGTAAAAACTTACCAAAGACCACGGCAATAAATCCCTTTATACGTCTCCACGAAGCATATAAGGGTGTGATTAAAATTGCATGTGTACTTAATACAATCTTTTTATGTATTTCTTCTGTTTGTGTGTATTTCACTGAATTTCTCCTCAACGACCGGACCGATTTTGAAGGCAGTATAAAAAAAAGTGTTGTACTATTATTATTTATTATTACATTCAAACCCCCACACTAGGATTTCCTGTACCGCGGGAGGCATGGACACACATTCACAGCACATAAACACCTAAGACGCGGGACACAAACACCTACACTCATCGCACATATGTTTGCCCCTGCCGGGATTCGGACCCAGGGTCCCAGAGATACAGAAGTCTTGTCACTGACCACTGAGCCGCGGCGACCGTCACTTTTTTATTTATTTTACACTGTATCGTAAATTTACAAAAAATGTCGTATGTTACACATTTTTTTTTCTTTTTTTTTTTTCATCACACTCAGACCCGCGCACTAGGATTCCCTGTATCGCGGGAGGCATGGACACACACAATCACAGAACACAAACATCCAAGACCCGGGACAAACATCTACACTCATCGCACAAGTGTTTGCCCCTGCCGGGATTCGAACCCAGGGTCCCGGAGACACAGAATTCATGTCACACAAACAAACAGAATTACTACTCACTCAATTACCAACAAACAACTAAATGTAGCCTTATAAAATTTATGTACCTTATAAAATTGAGCACGTTGTCGGGCAGAGCTTCTGTGTTGTTGACGCACACGCCGGGCCGAGGGACGGGCACTCGGGCCCGGAGCACGGGCAGCCACGCCGAGCTGGACGAGGCCTTCGTATAAACAGTGGACAAGATACATTCAACGTCAACCATGACACATTCGATTGAAGGTTTAATTAGAGTACTTTGATAGCGGCGGTCTTAGTGATAAATTTCAATTTTAGTTTATAAAATGTAATTCACGAAATAGCAGTATTATTTGAACCAAATGACTCTATGTTTGGGTGTTTCGCGTTGCTTAAATAATAGTATCTATACTACATAAAAGCACCTTCGCACATAATTTATGTTGGTCACTCAGACGCGTTATAAATCCAAATAATTTATTCATCTACAAAAACGTTTATGCTAATATTATAATCACAAGGATAATGCACAATAAATATATTATACTATATTTATTAATCCTGCCTCACCTAAGAAGTTACTGCAGCATCTATTAGCGTCAGGTACTACGTATAGAAAGTACTGAAGGTGCTTCTCATCAAATATTATTAATAAAGGCGGATTCACACAATACTTTTATAATTTAGCCTGTGATTTCATAAAATGTACGACTTGACTGTAGTTATTAGTCAGACCAGTCCAGTTTTATTCATTTATTAACATTCACACAAGGTCTTCAGGTCCCAAACTAGGCAGAGCCTGTACTATGGTAACCTGATGACTGATATATATACTTATATACATATACACACCCAGACACAGGTCAAACAGATATGTTCTCATACACACAAATGTTTGACCTGTCCGGGAATCGAACCCGGGACCAGCGGCTCAGAAGGCAGAGTTAGAGTTTAGAGTTAGAGTTATTAGTTAAGTACGTGATATTTGACCTTACTGTATCTTCCTTGTTTAATGATAGCATTGTTCGTACCTGCTCTTTAAATCGTCCAGCGAAAGCGTCCTGTATATCGTCCATGGTGAATGTACATATCGCCGACCCGACCAGCCCGTCGCTTGCGCCGGTCGTGAACGCCGCGTAGAACTTGCTCGCGTCCCCCGGCATTTGATACACGCTTTCTATAACAAGTGTAACGCTTAAAAAACAGAACTGGTTAAGTAAAAACATAATATTCCTGTGACATGAGTGGACCCTTTTAGCTCGATACATTTTTGATTATGAAAGCTTCAAGAATTAAAGTAACAAAGCAACAGCAATGGTAGTGATGCTATTGTTCAAGCAAATCGTGCAAAATAAGACATTTATATTTAATTAGGAATCATCAGTTAAAATTTTAAATTGGTATAACGCCTAATAAACATCCTAAAATAAGAATTGTCCCATTATACCGTGTGTAATAATTACCTACAGTAGTTGTATGAGATAATATAATGCATATTGTGGCAGAGATGCGAATGTTCAGATGGATGTGTGGTGTGACTATACCGGACAAGAACGGGAATGATTATGTCAGAAGAAGGTGGAAAGTAACGCCATGTCATGAGGAGGGATGAAAAACATAATGTTATGTTTTTCATCCCTCCTCCTGACCCTCCTCCCTATAGTCCTGTACTTTGTTTATTAAAACTAATTGATATCCAGTGGTAACGTTTCAACTTTTAGTTATGGTCTAAAGTACATGTCTTAAATAGAAAGAAGATTGTAATTTTTAGACTTTCGCGATTCGAACACATTGTTATTAAATCAAACGGGGCTTAATCGCGAGAAAAACATTTAGTAATTTATTTACCTCGACGTTTTGACCAAGTTGCATTGGTCGTGGTCACGAGAAGACTCAGTCTTCTCGTGACCACGTCCAATAAATAATAAATTACTACCTACCTACCTTTTATCTCGCTTGCAACATATACTCAATATTTCATATAAAGACAAAATCTTTGAACGTACTCATTAGTTTCAGAATGGATAGGAAAATACTCCCGATATAATCCAGCGTAGGGTAGGTACTCTACGTGTACCTACCCTACGCTGGATTATATCGGGGTACACGTAGAGTACCTACCCTACTTTACTCTAGCCCACTTTGAGCGCAGTAAGTACCTAGCACTCGCATTATTTTTACCAATCCTGACTACTCGAGTGTATTCTACTAAATAAAAGCTTAGAAAGATTCGTCAAAATTCATATACTCACGAATTTCATCAAAATAAAAAGGGAATTCCCCCGGTATGCTGCAGTTGAGTCGTGCTTTCAAGTACGTGGCCCAGTTTTGGCTCAATATGTGCTTGCCGCCGGTATCTTGTTTGCAAACCCTGGCTACTCGGGAGTACACCGCTTTGCCACAGTTCATGAACTCGACAGCCGTCTCCCTGAAGAAGAAGAGCACGTATTCGCCCACGTCGAAGGATCCGACGAAGTTTGTCTCTGAAAGTGGAAAAATTTGATGATCTTTGTTCTGTGATTAATCATGATGCAAGTACCGTAATGACAGTCGCCGTGGCGCAGTGGTCAGTGTCAGTGACATGACTTCTGTGTCTCTGGGACCCTGGGTTTGAATCCCGGCAGGGGCAAAAATTTGTGCGATGAGTATAGACGTTTGTCCCGGGTCTTGGTTGTGTGTGTCCATGCCTCCCGCGACACAGGGAATCCTATTGCAGGGGTCTAAGTGTGATAAATATATATATCTTAAATACTTTAATAAATATTTCGGATTAGTTTCTTTTAATTATTAACTATTTAACCTGCAAGCTTAGAATTTGATAATTATGTACATATACTCGTAGTTAATAATAATACTAAGGACCATCACAATAATAATTATAGTTAACGCTAATAATTATGAACCACACATAAGACATTTTTTCGTCTTCAACTTAAGATGATTGAAGACCACAGTTTTAGTTGTGGTGTTGAATTATTCTTATGTTGCTAACTGTTCTAACAATAATTTAGTAATGCGGGAGGAATACGAGCATATTTTAATATTATCGTGCAGGACGAATATAATACTTTATATATAGAGTGGGCACGAAAATTCGCCATGAATGGCCAAATCAATGACATAAATCAATAAAGTTAATCAAGATTTACTTATTAGTTTGTGTTTTATTTATTCTGTAGAAAACGTCACATAACTATCTATTACTAGCTGCGCCCAGCGGTTTTACTCGCGTGATGACTAAAGACAGTGATAATGATGAAGCCTATGTGTTAGTCCAGGGAATATCGTGGCTATTGCCATAAAAAAAATGTATCCACATTCTAGCCGTTTAGACGAGAAAGAGTAACAAACATACAACTATACTCACAAACTTGCGCATTTATAATATAAGTAGGATATAAAAATCTTGCGTGAAAGTATTTGTTATTGGTTTGTTAAACTCCATGCAGGCTTGCCTAATTTTTATTATTTTTTTCGTGTATATTCAGTAGGTGTGAGAATAAGTTTTAAAGTACGTTCTAACTTGTTAAAATACACTATTTAATTATGTGCCGTATTTGATAATATGACTGAAAAAGTTCGCACTCATAAAAACAAAACACACATCTTGCTCTCTCTCTCTCTCTCTCTCTCTCATTCCTAGAGCATTACGAACTAATGTTGTCTAAGTATATGATAACGTATATTATACTTTTTACGTAAGGTAACGTAAAAAGTATAAGAAACAAACTTTAATAACAAAAGTGAGACAGATTGCCCGATCCGGCGAATTTACTGCAAATTAATGTATACGCCCGAGATTTCTGATTTATTTTATTTTATGAGCCTCCGATAGAGTTCTATGGCTTTTATCGTATTCTCGTAAAAGAAAGTACCGAATAAGGGACAGGCCCGATATCCCTATTAATATAATGAACGTCCCGTCGTCTATATATCGGATAAGGCTCGAGTTGAGTTTTGCCAAGCTTTTGTACGCGGCGGGTGATGACGAAACGTCATATTCTGTTACAGAAAGTACATTATCAAGTTTTGTGACCACTTCGAAATTATTTGTCCAAGTTACGGATGACGTAACAAAGCGGTGATATCCTCGGGCTTGTGGGCTTTTAATTAGACGGTTGGAATCGATCCCTAACTCGGGTTTGAAGTAGGTTTCTATAGACTTAACTAGGTACTATATAATTGCTAGTACCAAAGGAGTTACCACTCTCAAAATTAAAAAATACTAGATGTAGCGCGATTTCACATTTAACCATATCTATCATCACTGACCATCAAGTGAAATAGTGGTCGCTACAAAGAAAAGACAAAAAAAGTAATTATTTTCTACTTTGTGTCTTCCGAATAACGAAAGTTATTATAATGTTAATTTTAGTAACTCTTTTTATGTAAAAATCCGACGTTACACAACACTATATAAATACTAATAAAAAAATAAAACGACTTACTATCCAACCATTTAGAATCATATTTCAATGTCCTCTTGAAATTGAATTGTTTCTGTCCGGTAGAAAAATCAAACAGATCATTTCTAAAAATCACTGGGTCCGCTTTAGTGAACTCGGCATTGGTCCCTGCATAAACTGCCTCTAGCCCTCCAGGGTTCCCCTCAGTGATCCACACTGCTGTACTGTTGTCTGCAGGGTCGTAAGGACACTTCGCAACCCCTAACCCTACCCCTGGAACGTACTCGTGTCTAGGCAGGTGTGTAAGATTTAACTGAAAATAAATCATCATGTTTAGGTAAGTGTACAGCTTAAAGATAAAACGAGCTTACATAGAGAAACAACTAGCTCTAGTGTTATGGATACTGAACATAAAAGTAAGTGAAATCAATGGCCGTAAACGTCGAAGACCCGTCCTTTGTATGATAATGTTATACTGAGGATAGACCTCGAGAATATGAAAGCGAGTCACCCTCGCCAACGAAGCTTTCAAATGAATAAAGTTTGTAGCACAACCTCTTTGACAAAATAAACATTTTAAGCGAAAATAAAAAATAGCTTTATAAAACTGCACACCCCGTCAATCTCGCTAATTAATTTGACAAAATTTACAACCGACGTTAAAGTAATTGATACATTTATTAACGAATGATAAATGATTAATGATATACAACACGAATCTGGCTCAACTTTTTGATAGCTCAGAGATAAATTGAAATGTTGCAAAGGATGTTTTAATTTGAAAATACACATGCATCGTCGTAATTAACTTTTATGTCGTATGTTGATAAGTAAATATTAAATAATTACATAGTTAAAAAACTATACCGAGTTGCAGTACTCGTTCGTGGCACAATTTAAACATATTCTTCGAGAAGTGAGTAACATCGATGTAAGCAAAGCTAACATGAGCATTAACATTGATCAGATCCTGATTAAATATAACTCCATTAGAGAAGCTTGAAATAAAATGTATCGAAATCGGTTCACGTAAAAAATGTTCTTAGGTAACACACGAAAAAATACAATCGAATTGAGAAACTTATTCTTCTTTTTGAAATTGGTTAAAAAATAAAATAACAATAAACGAACATTCCCATCGAACTAATTGGACCAAAACATATTATTTGTGGCACAAGCTCACTCTTTCAGTACAATTATAATCATACAATCAACTGTTTGCTTATTGTACCGAATACTCACATAGACAACCCAGTCTTTAGGACTATGGGCATTAGTTCCACATACATAAAGCCTCTTGCCATCCCCTAATGGCTGCAGCACGCGAATGTGGTTTCTACACTCGAAGGGCTCTGACTTCCCTTTACTGACGCATCTGGCTACGTTGCTCGCTTCCAAAACCATGGCATCTCTCTACAACAGACAGCACATAAACATCCTAACGAAACAACTTGTCAACTCCTCACTCGACGGAATATGAATCATGGTACGTAACTTCCATATAAAATTCTTAACTTAGAGTGCACTGTGCTTTCTTTTATGTAGCGACATCACAAGGGTTATACTGTTCAAAAGATTGTCACTTACGTGTGAAAATGCAGGAAATTGTATATGAAAGTAAGATGCATTAAAATCTCGTGTAGTACCGGAAAAGTGGCGTCTATTGAGCTCAGCGACCGTAAGCAAGGGGTTAATTTTACTTTATAAAAGTCTTTGAAATTCATCCTGGCTTACGTTACTTTCGTTTATATTAAAAGTGTGCTCGGGAATGACAATGACTTACCTTGCAATGTGATTGGCTAATATCAGACATGTTTAATTTGAATATTCGATCCCTGAAACAAGAAAAAACATATTCAAATCATGATACGGATCGACGTCACATTTTAGTGTTATACTATGAAAATATCTGACAGCCAGAGGCTTTAAGGACTACAAAGGTTGGATTTTATATAACTGTATGTATTATTGTACCACATTTGAAAGAAATTATTTAGCTTAGGAATAGTGAAGCTTTATAAGAGCCTTGGGTCCGATAACAATGTATAACTGTGCCTAACAAGAATTATCGAGAATGGTATCCTTTCTAGACAATTCAAGAGAATTCGATGCTACGACTACGGAATGATACCAAAGCCTTTCTATACCTCTATACCTTTCTCAAAGGCAAAATGTATAAGACCATAGTGAAACGATCGTATTGTATGTATCTGAATGTTGGGCAGCAAAAGAGGTAGATGAAAGAAAAGTGCATGTGGCATGGATGCGACTGTTGACATAGATGTGTGGTGTGACTAGGGTGGATAAGATAACGTATGAGTACGTCAGAGGAAGGAAGGAAGAAATTTATTTTTATTGTACTTATGTCTATCCCGACTGGACTAATTACAGGTTATAGAAGTACAACACACAAGTACACTTTCAGAATAGAACAAACAAAAGTTGCCAGAAATAGGTGCATAATTGTATGTTCATGTCTCGAGCCCATTTCGAGCTGGTAATATAACAATGTCGCCGTCTGGCAACTCAGAGCTACGTACTATTTAATAACAGTCAAATTACAATAGCGTTGTTGTTTTTATGGCTAATTAGAATGGTCTCTTTATTTCTATTGCCTGTCGATTGGATACGCGTGTGCTTGGTAAATAATTAAATATATAGGTACCTCCTACTTGATTTTAACTGTTTGATAACGGTTGACGGTCGCCGTGGCGCAATGGTTAGTGTCAGTGACATGACTACTGTGTCTCCGGGACCCTGGGTTCGAATCCCGGCAGGGGCAATGATTTGTGCGATGAGTGTAGGTGTTTATCCCGGGTCTTGGATGTTTGTGTGCTGTGAATGTGTGACCACGCCTCCCGCGATACAGGGAATCCTAGTGCGGGGGTTTAAGTGTGTTTAAAAAAAACAGAAAAAAAATAATAATAATATCATATAATATTCAAGTGCCCATATAATGTTTGTGAAGGCGATTTAAAAGCTAGCTTTTATTTACAAATGTTCACATTCATACACGTAATAAGCACTTAATTGCAGGGATAATAAATAAATAAATAATTTCGTTTGGGAACCAGGTGATTCTGTTAACATGCCTTTACCTGAATAAATGATTTATGAATTTGATCTCTTTAGATTACTCATTTTTAATTTATAATTATTTGATTTATCTTTTGTTCAGTCATTAATAAAATGCCAATGCATTTTATTAATGACTTAATTCTTTATATGTATATATAATTCTATTGTACGGCGTATGTCACTGAAGTCCTAAACGGCTGAACCGATTTGAATTATTTTTTTCTGTGCGTTTGGGTGGCGCCCTGGACGATTTAGACTCACAAATCAGCCCGGCAGATGTCGCTGCAGTTGGCATGCAGGACAACGTCTGTCGGGTCAATAATATATTACTCTTTTAATAATATGCTTAGTTGATATGTTCATAGGTTAAATGTAATTATCTTTCTTTTCAATATATCGATAGTACTAATTCGCGTTTAAGCTGTACTTATTGAAAATAATATAAATGAAATAAAGTCCCGGGATGGTTTAGATTCATCAATGTATCTAGCAGGACGACGTAAGTTTTTATGGCAACAAAAGGCATTTATATAAATTGAACATATGAAAATTAGAAAAGTCCGTAGCGGAGTTCACTTATGAGACAACCCATCAACTGCGTTATGCAACGTACTCCTTAGTTATACCTTGGATGGGTAGCGCTGGTGCCATTTTCAATTGATCGCTCCCGTCCTTCGAATTGCAAGTAAGCCGTCGAGCCCCGGTTACTTTTAGATAAAAGTCGTAAGGCAATCATAAATGTTTGTGGCAGCGAGAAACTGCGATTGAAATGTAGTCCTTAGGTTTAACATATTAATGGGTTTGACGCCAGGTGATTCATTTTGTTATCCGCAGCTTATTTCCCTGCGGGAGAAGATTGGAATCTTTTTTCATACTATTTCTCTAGGGGTCTACTTTTCCATTATTTTCACAAAACTTCTTATTTTCAGAAATCTTTTTCGACAAGGAAATCCGGTAAATACGTAATTGTTATGCTACTTTGTCTCCTAGTATTCGATAGAAGATCTGGGGCTTAAGTCTACTAGCTATTCTATATGGCATGTTCGGCTCTCAAAAGCCGATTTTGACCTCTTTGGAAGTCCCCTATTTTTATTTCGACCATGTTAATCGTAGACTACTACAATAAACATTTGAGCAATCCCCTAACAGTTGCCAGCTTATAGATAACTCGAATGCTCTCACACTTTACCAGTTGGCAGCGTGCCCAGGACGTTAGCAGGATTGCCACGTCGAATTGCAATGCTGATTCGTTGAACCAATTTTTTTTTTGTCAGCCTATATGCGTCCACTGCTGAACATATGCCTCCTCAGGGGGTTTTGCCAATACTGAGTTGACGAGCGCAGTATATTTTGTGACCCTTAGATGGCGCTGCTGCCCACCTTCTGGTACGTGATCCCTTAGCCGACTCTTGCGGCACCCGCGGCAAGAGATGGAGGGGTACAATTCTAGGCCGGTACCACCACGGCCATTGAACAAAATATGTGCCAGCATTTTGGTCACGCATCGGGTCGATTAAATGCTATGATAAGTTTTGGAAAATCCGATGAGCTTGCGGTCATCACGGGCGTTATGTCACGGTATAATAACATACATTCTTATACACAACATTAACATACCGTTACAAAAAAGTCCAAATTTAAAACTTATGTTTAATTTAATCAAAGGGATATCATAGAATACTTACATAGCACCAACATAAAGCGTGTTCCTTTCTTCGTTCATGTACAACGTGCGGTAGAAGAGGCTGCCGCACGAAAACTCGCGTATGTGATCTGGAAAGAGATAAACGAAGAGTTATTTCATTGCGTAATAATCACCTACGCTTCCAAGAACTATTTCATGACTAGAACATTTCTTTTTATGTGTTAAGCTGACGGAACAAGCAAAAGGCCCATAGGATGTTAAATGCTAACCTCTGCCTATAGACAGATATAATTCGTAAAGAACTGCACAGCGCATGTACACAGCATTTGTATTGTAGTTAGGTGTGTATAGCGCCCCGTGACACAGGGTGTCCTAGCGCGGCGGTGTGAGTGTCAATGCTTTTCTGTGTTTTCCTTTTTTAACATACTCTATAATTATGAAATATTAAAAATCTGCTTGTCTATGTCATCAGCTAACTTCTACATTATCGTAAGAACCATTAATAAATTGCCAGAAACAGCTGAATGTGCCGATCGGCAAGGGATTAACGCGACCACGACAGGTATTTACTTAAATTGGCTGTATATAAATATACAGTTCGCTGCGGTTGCGATTTGTGGGCTGCTGGCAATTATAACTGCGGGCACAATACCCGTGATTATTGGCAGGTGGTCACACGCAATCTCGTGCGGGCCGCTTCTTCGTAACGCTTTACAACGGCTGTTACTTGATTATAATGAAGCCTTTGCTGTAAGACGATAAAAGAATTGTAAGGTTCGAATTCAAATATATTTATTGTCAGACAATTAAGTCCACTACAAATTGTTAAATAAAAAATATTAAATTAAGTAAAACACATATGAAGTACTTGAATTCTAAAGATGGCGAACAATAATAATTATACAATTGTTAAATTATAATTTACTCATTAGCAATTTCGAACAGAATTGTAAATACTTGTGGCATTGGCTCACTAAAACCTGAATAATGGCATTACCAGATCCAAAGAGCGAGGCTGGAAATATGGCAATGCGATGTTTAATATTTGTTACAGGTTGGCGTTATCTGTGGCGTTAAGCGATAGAGGGTGAACCATGTTCAGAACGACGCGAAACGGAATTGCGCGGGAGTACCTATAGAAATAAACACTTTACCTCGAGGTATTACACACACATACACATTTACACATTTAAATTTCATCAAAATCGGTCAAACGGTTTTTGAGTCTCCAATAATGAAAAGTGTTACGTGTATCTGGGTGACTTCATTATTGAAGCTGAAGAAATCGGTGAACATACACAATTAATGACAGTTGATCCCGTGTATAGGAAAGGTCACTGAAGAGTGTGTAAAAAGAATTTTACCAAAAAAAATCACCGACATCAACACTCAAAAGTGTGAAATAATTTGTCAAAGTTGGTACCATGCGCGCAATATTTTGATATTAGTTACTTTTGAACTATCATGGTACCGACTTCAACAAATTATTTCACACTTTTGAGTATTGAAGTCGGTTCCATTTTAGGTACCTTTTTTATTCCTATAGTATATACAATATAAATTCCCTCAGTAATGGCGAGATCATGAATCATGGCGCATGTCAGTCGTATAAAATCTGTGTACAGTTCGTTAGATGATCAAACAATGCGTTCATTAGCTCTGTAACCGCTGCTGTGACCAGCTGGTGGGAACAATCCTCGTATATATCCATTATCCAATGCACGCAAATACACGTTTACGTAGTGTTGGCCTAATTACACGAATAAAATAATTATTGCAAATACAACCCTGTGAAGTAACATTGTATGTAAGTTGAAAATTAGGATAATACAATTATGGAAGAAAATTGATTCGTTATTACTAAATTTAAATACACGAGAATAAGCTTCAACTTGAATTTTCCAGTTTTGTTTGGATGAACAAAGGCGATTTGCATCAGCTCCTCTGGCTGAGATAGTGGTCAAACGCTGCATCTATAAGTACAGTATAAAATCCCGCTTCGAAATCGCTCATAGTGTCAGAGCAAGCGAGCTCTTAGCGAGCACTTAACTACACATATAACTTATAACCCTTTTCGAAAGACACACATACTTAATTATGAACATCACGGTGAATCGTCGAATCATTATAGTTTGATCTGTATGAGAATTGATGGGGATATTTACTATGTATTTTGTTTTAGTTGCTCGATATTTCAGCACCGTTGTATGCGCCATCTTCGCGAGTAATCTGAAGTTTCTGCGGGTAGGTGTTTTTAAGAGCAGATAAATCGATATACCCTCTTTCTTTCACGTTCGTTTCGTTTAATCACTGAGTTTCTATTACTACGTAGTAATAGTAACTCAGTGCGTCTAATGGTGTCACTATTGTCATTATCACAAAAATCAATCAAAACTCGATTTTGATTTCGACACACAGAGCTAACTAACCTGGTTCTCGAAATTTTGAACGGTTAGGTTCCAAATTCTCTCTCAAATTATTTTCTAATAGTTAATTCTCGTATTAGTGATCATGCCATTTTAATCATTTATTTGTTATTATAACGTTGTAATTAAACCATTCTGGCAATTAGCTATCAGATTTCTACCCGATATTAGACTCAGTACGTTTCACCCTTTAATAAATTCAAACTATGCCGTATCCATGAACATGTAGTCGATTATGCAAGTGCTCTACTCACCAAAGCGCCACTTAACGCCTGATGACATTGCCTGTATTACGAGCCAATGTGACTAAGCCATTACCGGTCGTGGCGCGATCCACTTTTAATTAGCAACAGCAAATTGTGCTATAAATTAATTTATAGTAAACAGGCAATAAGGGTTCAGGTTCAGTGTGAATGTAGAAAATATCAAGTACTTAAATATTAATTTTCCAGTTATATCGGTATTTTATATTTATCCTTCCTATAATTTATTAGCATCAAAAGGTATATAAGTAACATTTTTGTTGGTAAAACCGTGGTCAGATCAACACAGGTCAAAATATGCAACCGGTAGTCAACATTTTTAAGCTCCAACGACAAAAACACTTTAATTTTTCAGAAATGTAACAATATTTATCTATTTAACCATTGCTTGTGTTAACTTTGGATAAAAAAACCGGCTCTTAATAGGATTTTTTGACGAGTATCTACCCAGGTGGTAAGTGACGTTGTGTTTCTAAAACAGCTGGTTTACTCTTGAATTCAGTTTCAATGTCAATGTAATTCTAATCCGAACCAGTTCCAATCTCATTCAACGTCTTTTTGTTATTATGTCATACTAGCTGCGCCCCGCAGTTGTACTCGCGTGATGATGAAAAACGGTGATGATGGAGATGATGAAAATAAGCCTATGTGTTAATCCGGGGTATAAGCTATCTCCATACCAAATTTCATCGAAATCGGTGTCGCCGGTGCGAGCGTGAATAGGTAACAAACATACACACATAAACACTTACACACATGCACACAAACTTTCGTAATTCTAATATTAGTAGGATTCCATCGAACTCAAATCCAATCATACACTAGTGTTACGTTCAAGAGTATCAATCTGCGCGAGGTCGATCGAAATCACAATTTACGATCGGAATCGGGGTTCAAGAGTAAGCCTGCAGATCACGATCGATCGAATCGTGTATAATGTACACCATGTAGTGATATGGCGTCGTTTTAACACAGAAAATGGAGTGACTCTAGACTAATTTGCGGAAAAAGCCCGATAAAAAAATGGTATTAGTACCTACTTGTGGTACAAAACCTTATCTCTTGATTTTATTCATTTATAGTAGTTACTTTCCTTATATAGTGCGACGGATCGCATCGCATATAAGGATATAAGGAAAAACTTTAAAATATGAGAGAGTAACGTGTCACCCGTCGCAAAAAAAAAATACAATTCAATTATCTAAATTATATACTGCATGCATACGAATTTCATCAAATATCAGAAATTATAAATAAATAAAATTTAAGGGATAAGTTAAATGATCTGAATTTTGTAATAAGTTTTCAATCGACGCATAATTTGTTATACGTAATAAGGTTGCCATGGTAACGATTCCTATAATATAGGAACCGTGAACCGTGGAACCGGAACCACACGGAAGCGAGACAGGGTACACCTAGCATCTACTAAAAGTTGTTTGCTTGTAGGTAATACTGTTTTTTATTTTGCTGCCTTTGAGCGAGGTTGAAATGTAAATCCATAATAACGAGGTGGGGTATCGCGCCGGCACCGACGACCGCTATGCAGATAGCATCGGTGGGTTAAATACCGCAACAAGTAAACTGCCGAAGCCGACTGTTGGCATGGCAACCGAATAACGCGCGTCGCCTGTTTTTAACTCATTTCTGTTTGGGCAATTGTATTGCTAGTTTTATTTTTCATTTGTAGGCACTCGACACGAAAAACTTGCGTTTGTTTTGATTTTTGAGGCAAGTTTTACGAACCACAACAATGTTTCATAGAAATACCGAGACGGAAAATTAATAAATGAATGTAACAAGCTTCGTGGTTATATTTCATGTATTCAGGAAAAATCCAAAGCAAGTAATATTTGCTAAACATCGAATAGGTAAGCATACAAAATTGGTACTCGCACGCGTAGTACACGCGACTTAGCGAAGACTTCTAAGAAACGGAAATCTAAAGAGCGGTTTGCGCTATACATCTAATTCATTATCATGGCTAGTATCAGTTGTACGAGTATCTGACATTGCTACGAATGTGTTTTTAAAAGGGCACAATTATAATTTACGGCACGCATTTCATATATTGTGATGGAAGAATACGACTGACATCTACGAACAAGTGTTAATTAGTCGCAGACTGACATACGATGTTTTACCAGTTTTTTTTATACACCCAAACCCCCGCGCTACATTGCATAAATGTTCACCCCTGCTGGGATTCAAACCCAGAGTCCCGAGAACACAGAAGTCATATCACTGACCACTGAGCCACGGCGACTGTCAATTATTTGAAAAGCTAATGCCTCACATAGTTGATTTGATGTACCAACTATGATAGTTTTTAGTTCGATGGCACAGGTGAACTCTGCTATGAGCACTTCATGGTCATTAGCACTTACGAGGATTGTGTTAACTATTTTTAAATAGACAAATATTAACAAGTTAAATAGCGAGAACATTCCAAAAGGACGACCAGAAATGCCAACGGACTGCTGGCCGCAAGTGTGTGCACACCCGACGCAGCTGTTCTAAAGTCGTTAGTTGAATTTTATTTTCACGCAAATGTAACTCCTACTACTCGCGGTCGCCACCACCGACTGCATCCACCCACGGTCGTCCTTCACATCCGTATTTTATTCAAATGTTTCAAAAAAAGAATCCGCTAAAATAAGACTCGGTTTCGCGCACTTATTGTTCCATACGTCCCATAGCTATATGAAACACGTATTTCAAAATCTTGTATATCACGGGTGACTAAAAGATGGCGCTTACTTCGGCCAACGTCTAGCTATTCAACGAGGTTACGTTGCCAGCTTTTTGTAAACTTTACCTGCTGACAGTTCAAATAGGGTTTTTTGTTTATTGCTTTTTGTACATTATAGTTAGTTATTTTTATAGACTGTTTATTTTAGTTAGTTTTATTGACTAAGACTAATATAACACCATAATTTTACTATGTGTGATGTTAGCCAGATGGTGGGTGCGTTGGCTATCACTCTAGTTCGATCGCTACCAACGGCTTCAGCTTTCTGCGATGGCAACGTCATTGTCAAATGGTAACTAATAGTTATTGGGTATTTTTAACATTTCATGATGGTTAAATTTATTTGCTTGCCGTGGTGGTACCGGCCTAGAATAGTACTTGCCCATCTCTTCCCGTGGGTGCCGAATAAGAGTCGGTTAAGGGATCACGTACTAGGAGGTGGGCACCAGCACCTTCTGAGGATATGAAACCATACTGCGCTCGCCAACCCGCCTGCCAAGCGTGGCGAGTATTGGTAAATCCCCCCATATGGGGAGGCATATGTCCAGCTGTGGACATCCTATGGCTGCGATGAATGAATGTATGAAAATTTATTTGGACATCATCTGAATTCATTTTCATGTCTCATCATATTTTAAATCAACACGCATCATGATTTCTCGTACCTACGATACATTTTGGTCACAAAGTGCTTTATGTAAGCTGTCTAAAAAAATATGAATTATAATTAAAACTCAATATCAAAGTAATGTAGGTACATCAGCTCAAAGATACGAATAATGCTATTATTATTTCATATAAAGTCGAGCATTTGAACAGCATGGGATCACATAGATATCAGCAAAAACTTCATACTGCTTCGAGAAAAAGTTTTTATACAAAATAACAGACAGGCACATAAATAGGTAATGATAATTTAAAAAGTATAAATAATTCTATAAGGTTCCGTGTTTACCTTTTGAGATATGGAACCCTAAATATCTATTTACATACAAATCTAACGAGTACATTGCCCCCTAGTTTAGCACTGATGTGTTCTGTATCAACTGAGTAATCTCCTTCATGCCCCTAGCGCACGCACCAACTATCGCCAAAATTAATTTTTTATACGCTCAATAATGACTCTCAACGATACTCTCAAACTTAATCCAAACATCGACTTATTTGCGAGTAGTTCGGCGTCAATACACACGGCACTAACCAACACTCTGGTTGTACCTTACGACATTAGTTAGTTTTTTGTATTGTAAATTGTATCTATTTTTTCTAGACTTTATGTACTATTACTGTATCTCCATTATCTGTGGAGGCTTGTAAATGGCTCTTCCTTATAATATTTGTTGTGCTAATTTGTAACTTTAGCTATAAGCCACCCTAAGAAAATAAAATAAAATAAAATCAATTTAGTCATCGAATCTCCAATAATAATATATTTCTAATGAAAGGTATTATTTTAGTACGTCAGCAAATTTGTGTTCAAATTGCAGATTAAATACAAAACCAAGCGCTATACGAATCGATATAAAAATAAAACCTACTTCGTATGCTTTCTAGAAACATGTTTTATTAGCGAAGGCCGAAACACCACGTCATTAATGGAAATGCGGAGTTTCCCTCCGCTTTATTTTGGAATAGAGTAAAAATGACAAAGAACGGAGCTACAACAGGAATTTACATTGGCAATAAAACAGTCGCATAGCTCCCGCTGAACAGTGTTGTGTACAAACCGAAAGTAAATCAAGCGAGTGTTCAAATAAAAAGCTCACACGGTGTCGCCGACTCGTGCGGAGTCCTCTGTGTACTGTAAAAGAACAATTTTCTGGTAAACGTTTCACTAAAGTCAGTGTACCGCTCTTATTTAGCCCCATTCCCGCTTCAAAAAGACCAAGTCTTGCACAGTATTACTACTTTTGGCACTGAAAAGCAAATGCAAAGGTTTACTTTTCAGGTTTGAATGTTAGATTGAAATTGAAATTAGAAGCAATTGTCTTACAAGTTGGTCGTCTATTTACAATTGTTTAAACTAAAATAATTATGCTATTTCACCATATCCAAAGTCTGCGTCATCGTAACTTCCTCCCGCTGTCATCGCTGTATCTTCAAACAAAGCTGTTTTATGTAGTCATGTCCGCTTTGGGCATCAACTATTACACAATTTAGTAGAAATATTTAAATCTCAATATCTATAAAACGTTTTTTAGTGAGGTGTCTCCCAGCAATGCTCTAAGATGAGCAGTACAAGAAACATGCTTAACCCATTTTTTTTATTTTTGCCCTACCTGCAGTCTAAGGGTGAAACGGAGAAAAAAAGTGTAGTATCTTTTGTTAAAACTAATAATTGTACGCAAAATATTTCAAGGGTAAGATAAATTCACAATACACCGCAAGCGGGACCCCATATAAATTAGAAATAGTTGAACAACAAATTTAAGTACTAATTATATTTAATTCATGCGTGTTATTATAATTATTTATCAGTAAAATAAAGTTCTTAAAGAAATTAGTTTTCGTTTCAATTATGAATTTCCAAAGTACAACTGAAAGATACTTTATTAAATTTATAGGCCATGCTGAGTCTGCATATAATATTCGTATATTATATCATTTGGCTCAAACAAATGTTACAACGTTATATAACCACAAATGAGAAGGAATCAAAATTCAAAATTGCGGAACATACATTAGTGAAAATTTTATTGAAAAAGACAAGCATTCTATATTGGAATATTACTTATATATAACAGTCCTTGAGAGCCAGTGCATTCTAGGTCTAGCGTGATAACATCTTCGACCATATCATCACTAACCATCAAGTGAAATAGTGGTCAATCGCTAGATCAATACAGTATAAAAAAAATTAAACAGAAAACATAATACCTCAATGAATAATAATGTGCATGTACTAAACTATAAATCTTACGTACAAATATTTTTATTATTACTATACGCTATTCTGATTATTTTAAGAGTTTTTTAAAGGAAGTAGTCGCTTGGTTTTCTTTTTGGTTGTTGTTTGTTATTTCCGGGAGAGATGCGGTTACGGAGATACCGCCACTATCCGTAAATCTGTCCGGTGCCCGTGCCACAATGCCACTTCAGTACCACACACATATCGTTGGTAAGACTGGGCGTGCTTTGTAGCTTTCCCCGCTATCACAACGTCCACTACGAAGATTTAATGTTTAATTTAAACTCTTTTTTTGTTTTTAGCACCTTTGTTGTTGTCGGCAACTGTTA
Source organism: Apeira syringaria (assembly GCA_934044485.1). Taxonomy (NCBI): domain Eukaryota; kingdom Metazoa; phylum Arthropoda; class Insecta; order Lepidoptera; family Geometridae; genus Apeira; species Apeira syringaria. Next base: position 19,106,792 of record OW203663.1, on the reverse strand, counting down.
TCGTGGCAATTCTAGGTGCCACACTCTCGTAGGTTTCAGGACTTGTATTATTCCTGTTTTACAAACTTTGTGCTTTGTATTTTCCTTGTAGCTTAAACTGGGAACATATAAATTTGAAATTAACCTGGTTCGGCTCTAACGTAAAGAGGTTCTATATACTCTAAATATATGTAAGGCCTTAATCTGCACAATCATACTAAAATAAGGAAGTTTTTAATTCAGTTGTCTTTCTTTTTGTTAGTTACCTGAGATCTACTCGTATGTCACTTGTGTACCGATTTAAAAAAAAAAAACTATACTTTATTGTCTTAGATATTGTCGTAGAATTTAATGATAATTTAACGATTTAGCAATCTTCTTATCCAGTTATGAAAGTTTCGATTTCAGTGCATTGAGTGATTTTCACAGCATTTATGTAATTCAAACTTAAGGCTAAAGTTGCGCTGAAACTATTATAGCGTCGCTCGTTTCAAGAACACGTCTGAGCCTTTTAACTAATAGAATTTTTAATCAAGTTGCTTGCGGCGGCGCCGCCGTCGCTTCAGTGCGGTACGCCAGATTAATGTAATTCGACGCTATCACAAAGGCAAATTGTAATCTCCCCTTTTCTTTCTATATAACAAAAGTGAGGCAATCACACAATATGTCTTATTTTTACTTTCTGCGACACGCTTCCATTATGCAGATGCTATAGATCTGGAATACAATCTATTTTTATCAAAGAAGCTGAAGTTTTAACAGATGTCCGCGTGAATTGCGACAAAGCCGCGATTTACATTCCTCTGCGGCTGACGTATGACTCGCGATCGGCGCCAAGCGAAGCGCTGCTTCTTTGGCGTGAAAGCGCAGTGCCGCCCGCCCGCCGCCAAGTACCGTCGCGCCGCGACGCGCGGACACAAAACGGAGGTCGCAATCGCGTCTCAACGCTTAGCACAGAACGCCCCCTTAAATCGACCGATTGCTGCTCGGTCGTTAGGAAGGCCGAAGTGTCGAGACAATTAAGTTGAAGCGGTGATTGTGAGCGGTGCCAAAGCTGGATGTAGGTCAGTGAGTACAAAGTGGACCTGGACCGCTGAGGCGACGGCAGATTCGCCCGCTATGTTATGACCTCTGCAATCCTGCCGACTTGGCAACGCACATAATCCACTCTCGTCTGAAATTCAAATTCACTCCACAAAGCGACCTGCGCTCGATATCTGAGCACTTTCCTTTACACAATAAACAATTGAGAGAGCTTTGTAATGGTCATAAAGTAATATATTGTTACGAAAGCTATTGTATTGCAAATAGTAAGCTCATACTGCGACATCCCCCGCTTTATGTGCTCACAGCAACATTATTTTGTACGTAAAATCTTATCTGGCAGCTTCTTAAAGATGCATTTTACGGAAGACCCCGGCTTCTATCTAAACAAGTAGGGGAGATAAACTCGTTTAATGCACTACATATATGGAGCCCTCAGAACATTTTTAAAGCTTTATGTCCATCACTACGTTGGATCTATCATGCCATAGATTATAAAAACAAAAAATTCTTTGATCTTGCACTACATAAGTACATGTTTATTTGCTAAAACTCTTTTCCTTAAGTAGCGATAATTAATAGTATATTTAATCAACTTCAACTAAAAAACTGATATGATTTCTTTTGAGTTGCTTGTTTTAGAAGAAGAGCAGACATATAGTTAAAATGAGATAATATCTCAGCTAGAAGTAGTAGGTATGCATGATAACATCTTCGACCACACCGTCACTGACCATAAAGTGAGATAGTGGTCAAACGGATCTATACAGTACCTATAAATAAAAAATAAAATAAAAAAATGTCAAAAAATAATCAATATATAATATATTGTTTCTACTACATCTAGCTGTTAAAAATATATGTAGAATTTTGAAAATGAATGAATTGTCGACTGGGCTACTCAACATAATTATATATAAAGTCACCACTGACTGTTATTCTGAATACCGAATGCAGATTTCTAGATAGAAAGTGTTGAAAAGTTTTGAAGCGATGATAGCTCAACGGGGTGGAGCGTCGTCTGTAAAACTGACGGACACTCGTCCGATCCCCAACAACAAGCTTGAGCTTCTGGTGAAGGTAACATCGTTATCAGATTTGCAGCATGGTGGTAGGCTACTTTCGCGTGTCCGCTAGCTACCACTGTCATGTTTGAAAAACTGTCACCAACCACATGTGTGTTCAGGCAGCAATCCTTGAGAGCCAGTGAGCATTCTAGGTCTAGCATTATAACATCTTCGACCACACCGTCACAGACCATCAAGTGAGATAGTGGTCAAGCGCTAGATCTATACAGTATAAATAAAAAATAAAATAAAAAAGGGACAAAAATAATCAATTTCGGCTGCATTCAGTAAATCCTGTAGAAGCTATCAATGTAATGTAACCGTCAATCCAAAGTCACTGATTTGATCATCAACCCAGGCCTTGAGCCATCTGTACAGCTGGCATCGTTATCAAATCCAGTTAAAGTTGTTAGTGGACATATTATTATGAGTCATTTAAAGCGTTTTGAAAAGCAGTCTCAATAATATCATGTTCTTGTAAACAAAACTATCGACTTAGCAAATTGTATTCTGCCGCAATAAATTATTATTCACTATACTGGTAGCCTCGAGCATACAAGTCTTTATTTAAAACTAAAGCCCCACGTAAAGCTTTCCCAATATTCATGTGCTTCGTCGGGGCCGGAGAGTAATTTGTGCTTTAGGATGTTGTGACAAAGTTGTTTACAGAGCGGCTATCCCGGGTTACAGTTAGAAATGGACGTATCAAGGTCTCAATCTCGTTTGGGGCTACATCATTTTATGTTATAACAATTATCACATAATCCGTCATCTGTGATATTATAACTACTTTTAATTATTTTTTAACTTAATTTCACTGGCTACTTCTTGTTAGAAATCTAATCGAGGAGAATCAGGATTTTCAAATTTAAGTATATAATAAATGTAGAATTGAAAATTGGAAAAATGCATATTCTATCTTGATAGGCTGTGAGCAAAACAGTTCATAAATATTGGTCTATCGTAAATCAGTTTATTTATATATACCTACATATGTAATTCAATAAAAGCAATGAAAGTACATAATGAACTTTAAGCATATGTGTTACTAAAAAAGTTACAAGTAGCTGGCTCATTAAATCCAAATAGTAACATAAAAATCTAAGTTCTAATAATAATTTAATTGGGCAGCGTGAAATTTAAAAAACAAACATAATCACCTATTATGACTTAAATATGTCTGAAATTATTTTAGTGAGTGATTACCAATTATCTTCACTATGGAAACTGGGTTATAATATGTAGTATGAATCTGAATGTTACTGTCTTATTTTATGATTTTTCATATTTTGAGTCTATTTTAAATTTCATACGTTTACATGACAAATTCTTCTTTTCTTTTTTTTATTACAGTAAAAGTAAAACACTGAAACCATACGAGCGGAATAAAGTTAATTTAATAATAAATTCATTGTTATATATTGTAAAGGTTAAGAAGATAATGATTTCAAATAGTTTAAATCAAAACCACAAGGGTCTCTTTACCCCCACCCTGGATGCATCCATGCCGTTAGACTGCCTCTTTTGGATGTTGTAAATATGAGTGCGGTCGGCGTGAAATGAGCTTTGTGCTTCGTGTCAGCCAGTCTTGCACTGCGCGAGCAACGATGTGGGTGTGTCTTGACAGAGCCGGGAACATGTGACACGAAATGTTCATACTGTTTCATGAATTTATGAAATAACATTTGTATGTTTGCATGTTAACTAAGTTTTTAAATCATCTTGATATATTATTTACTACTATCTGCACCCCGCGGTATCACCCGCGTGGACTACGATTTTCCCGCTATCTCAATTATTCCACGGGAACTATAGTTTTAGTTTTTCCGGGATAAAAGTAGTCCGATGTGTTATTCCAGGGTATAAGATTCATTCGGAATTTTAGGTAAATCCGTTCAGCCGTTTGAGCGTGAAGCAACATACAGCATGACTTCCAATATGGTCATTTCATTCCCATCAAAATTTCGTTAGCTGAATAGTAGACTCCATCGAGAAGCCATCTCTTTAAAAAGTAGTTTTAAATAGTTTAGGGTTCGGTGCACTGGTATCAAAAAATATTATAAACCCGAAGGTCTATAACGTACGGTAGGTCTATAAGGAACTGTGGTGGTAGTTATGGCGTCGACCGGTCGCGAAATCTCTATAGATAATGTGGTATTGAGTTGAGTTTAGTATAGTAAGTAGAATCTTTAAAAAAAAAACTTTATTAAAGATAATTTTTACGACACCAATTGACGAAAGTTATTCCTCGGTGGACGCATGCCTGTCTGAAGAAAAAGTAAACACTGAATTATATTCTGTCACACATTTTTTTTTTTCTTCTTCTTCTCAGCAATTGGTCATCCACTGCTGGACATATGCCTCTCCCATATAGAGGGGAATTGCCAATAATCGCCACGCTTGGCAGGCGGGTTGGCAAGCGCAGTATCATTTCCTATCCTCAGAAGGCGCTGCTGCCCACCTTCTGGTACGTGATCCCTTAGCCGACTCTTACGGCACCCACGGGCAGAGATGGGGGAGTACTATTCTAGGCCGGTACCAACACGGCAATTTCTATGTATATCAGATTTTTAATAGCTCACAGATTGAGCTGGGAGGGGAGATTATAGAACGGCCTTGCGGTTTGACCCACTTTAACTTATCTGCTTCCGAAAACGAAAGTTTGTTCCGGAAAACCATTACCTAAAGTTAACTACAGGCACTGATACGTAACGCCAAACTCGCAACATGACTATTTATTAGCGTGTTACTTCGGACACTTGGTATACCGAGCTGCTGTCTTTCGTATGCTTTGAGTATCCAGTGGTTCATTTATCTGAGTTCGTATGCCCTGTAGATGACAAGGAAGACAGCAATCATAGGAAAAGTCGCCGTCACCGATGATAAAGACTATACATATTTTATACATCAGTATCAATTTATAATTTGGTAGTGGTCAAACGCTAGATCTATACAGCATAATAAAATCATCATCATCTATCAGCCATAAGATGTCCACTGCTGGACATAGGCTTCTTCTATTGATCGCCACACGAAACGGTTGGAAGCGGCGCGCATTCAGCCCCTTTCTGCGATCTTGACCAGGTCGTCTGTCCACCTAGTCGGTGGACGTCCAATGCTGTGCTTGCCTGCCCGTAATCTCCACTCGAGAACCTTTCGACCGCAGCAGCCATCGGTTCTCCGAGATATGTGCCCTGCTCACTGCCACTTCAACTTGCTGATCCGCTGGGCTATATCGTTGACTTTAGTTCTTCTTCGGATCTCCTCATTTCTGATTTGATCTCGTAATGAAACCCCAAGCATAGCCTTTTCCATAGCTCGTTGTGCAACCCTGAGCTTGTTTACAAGGCCCATAGTAAGAGAGCACGTTTCGGTTCTATCAGGTCATCACTGGTGACACACCGATCGAAGACTGTTGTCTTTTATATATTAAACATACGAGTATTATACTTAGACTACTCTGCCAAGAGTGTAACGACAGAGAAGAATTATACTTCGGACGTCTGCAACTGTGCTCATCACACATTTTAGATACAAGATTTCCACGAAATGTGTAAAGATTAGATCAGTCATGCCATATTCCTTGCAGAATCTACTTTGGAGCCAGAAGGTTTTGTTTATCTTTTATCAGCCAAATGATATGTTTATTAAATAAAGATAACGTTGAAACGCCACAACAAAATTTTGACCCATTTCACCACGGAACAGAAACACCCACTCATTCACTCACTCACTAACAATGATATTTCAGAGGCAACGAATAATTTATATCTCGATGGCACTCCGTGTTAAATTTACTTTAATGGCCATTATTTATATAAACTTTATTATTTTAGGTATGGTTTTAAATGTGATGTAGTTTTCTGCTTTACTTCGTATGGAAAATAAAAGCGTAGACGTGTTTGTTTCTATTCAGCTATCACACTAATATTATAATTGCGAAAGTTTGTGTGTGTGTAGGTATGCATGTTAGTTCTTCAAGCTCAAACGACTTTTTACATTTTGAAATAGAAAACATTATAAATAAGTACTTATTTTTTGAGTTTTTATTCAATATAAAGTAATTCAATAAGCCCATGAAATATATTTTTTGCGTTGCACGAGAATCCTGAACTTAGCTTGGTAATAGCTTGGTTATTTCAACGGAATATTTTCATACTGAACACTTAAGCTGAAATCGTTTTCAATAAGGATACGCTGATCCGGGGATAATTTTAAAGAAAACTGCTCCTGAAGATTTACTATAACATCTGAGCCAACAATTCAGATACCGCTGTACGAAGTAAACGGACTTAAGAATGAAGCCAAAACGAGATACAAAATGCATCATCATTTATCAGTTTAAAAAAAAAAAGAGCCACAAATAGAGCCTGCAACTCTAATTGGTAAAGTTAACCAGTGCATGTTAATTTCAATTAACAAATATGGTATGACTATTACATACTAATTGATAAAACCGTAAACTTCCTGGAAGCCTGGAAACTAGAGAGTTTAAGACTTGCTAAGCGTTTCTTAAACTAAACTTGAAAATATCATAGGCATTTAACATTTTGAACGGGAAACTATCACCTTAATACAGGAAATTAGACGCGCCAGCTTATGATCCGAGTTCCTAGAAAAATTACAATTGAAACTAAACCTAAAAAACTTTCTTTGCCATTTTCGTCATGAATACGTCTGTAAACCACTTTAAATTACACAAAAAATTTTTATAGAATTTTCAAGATAATAAAGGCCCGGTTGATAAGTGCGAAATTTATGTATCAGTGACTTTACCAATTGCTTAGTTTATTTTATTTTATTTAATACCGAAATGTTCTTTATCTCCACGCTACATGTAAATTTTGTTTTTTTTGTGCGTATTTGTCGAACTTTTTGTCTACAAGGTTCGAGGTAAGTAACGTCCAACCAAAGGTCAACCAAAGTCTAAGTACTCGTACGTGCTGTACATTTCGATGTGAACGCCTCAAATGGTACTGTCACATGTGTGTGAAACACAAAAACAAAGAGAGAGCAAAAACAGCAAAAAACGTTTTTACATAGGTTTACGTACAATATACTAATAGCTATATTATAATATGGTAGCTGGCCACAATGTTTAAAAGTGTCGAATAATGGGCTCGGTAATCAGCGTTGGAAGAAGCATACTCATATTGTTCTATGTATTGCTTCTGGGCTGTTTGGCCGTGGTCTAAGTGAAACTTGTGTCAGTATCCGAGAAGACGCTACGAAGGAGAGTTCTACGCTCTTGTCGCCGCTCGGACCTGAACCACTGAAGATGTCGACCGCAGTGATCGATGAAACGTCTGGAACACAAGTTTCACTTAGACCACGGCCAAACAGCCCAGAAGCAATACATACAACATGCAACGCCGGCCGTGAAAGCCTTAGAGTTTAGATATTCATATTAGTGATGATGATTATGCTGTTTTGTCACAGACCGCACATTGACTTTACTTTGATTGAAAGATCAACTTTCAGTCAAAAATATATTTCATAGTCTTCTCAAGCTCTTACTTTACTTCCAAAAACTATACTTTGCTTAGTAATGTCAAAGTAGTGGATAATCGCGACTTTGGCCTGCAAAGTAAAGTTTGCGTTACTATGCGTATAAATAATGTAGTCTTTAATATTAAACTAATATCAAAGAACAGTAAAACATTTTATTATGGTTGCTCGAAACGTCATGTCGATTTGACGTGACATTTCTGAGGAAAGTGTAAGATTTGTCTCTGAAATTTAAAAAGTTGAAAGTATACTTCGGTTATTCAAAGCTTACTTTGCGAAGACGCCTTTGCTGGAAAGTGAAGTCGCGACTGTGAATCTGGCCATAACAATGTGTATGGTGATATATTTACAAATTTGAGGGTCTTACCAGAAAGGTTACTAAAAAGTATCCATAGATAAACTACACAGACTACGCAGAATATATGTAGTAAAATTCAAAATCCTTCTCAAAACTCTTGAATATACGTGTCCCATTTTGTTTGTAAATTACTATCGACGCTTTACAAGCCCCTAAGGACCAATTTGTTTCGCCGGCCGTCCCGTCTTTAAAAGACGGCCCCGAACTGCCTCCAGAGATCTGAAATTTATTATTTTGATAACTGATATAATGTAACAAACGTGTATATAATTATAATGTTTAAATTCTAACATTTTATCTGTAATTAGTCCAATGGTTGTATTCATCATGTTCTGTAAATACGAATACTAGCGTAGGTACGTACGTAACCATCATTATTTCAGCTGTAGGGTGCTTACAGCTGGTCATATGCCTTCACACTGATCTACACGAGCCTCGAGCAGCAGTCAAAGCAGTCCGTATTCATTCTTTTACCGCCATCCTTGTCAGATCGTCTGTTTACCTTGTGACAACACTACGCTGCGCTTGCTAGTCCGTGGTCTCCACTCGAGAACCTTTCAAGATAATCAGCTATCACTTTTGCGTAATAAGTGCCTTGCGCACTGCAATTTCAACTTGCTAATCTGCTGGGCTATGTCGGTGACCTTAATTTTTCTACATATCTCTTCATTTCTGATTTGATCTCGTACTTAGAACCCGAATAAAGCGGTCTCTATAGCACGATTTGTGAATTCAAGCCACATAGTACGTAATGCCTCTACCTAAGCCATTAGAAATCATGTACATCAAAAGGCGTCTCGTGTTTTCCCGAAAAAGGTAAGCAGGTTATGCGTATGGCAGTTATACGGATTAATAAAATACAATAATTGCATGTAGAAGCGAGGCTCGGTACCGGGCTACACGCAGGGGTACACAAATTACTTCAATAAGCACGCATGATGGAGGACGGGGTTGCCGCGAAATGGCGAAATTCCATCCGCCTTGGATGCGCTACTGAATACAAATTCACATGTACTCCAATTATAGGAAAACGATTTGGTACGAATATTCTTGGCAGACTTGCAAATTTCGTCTCGAATCAGCAAAATATATTTATTTTGTTGGGAGTTGAAATGGGCCCGCGATGAGTTCGTGACTTTCCTTTTCTGAAGAGGAAACTGGCCCCCGAGGGCGCGATTTCTCAAATAGTCAATATCTGTTGCTCTGACAATTCGTCACGTTGCCCGGTTCGAATAACACTGGTATTCATGCTTAAATCTTGTGTACACACGATATACCGTACATTTAAATGTACGGTTTATCGTGTAAATGTACGGTATATCGTGTGTACACAAGATACCGTACATTTAAATCTATGGTACATCGTTCATATTACATCCTCATATCTGAATAAGCTGGAACAATATTCGATCTCGTTATCGACAACGCTCGAGTCCCACGGTACGCCCGTATAAAATTTACTTAATTTCGCGGGTATTTACAGGCAGAGAAGGCAGGACAAATCCTGATGTGGGTAGATTTCAAACATTACAAACATGTTCTTTACAGATGACCTACCGGCTCAAGAACAAATATCAGTAATCATATGTTAGACGTTATAATTTTCTTTCTTCCGGTGTTAAGACACAGTTTCAGCGCATTTATCGTTACGGCGAGAATATTTGCTTTAGGAAAAACATGGTCGCATGATAATACTGTTTCACGCGACATGAAAAGGCTCAAAATTGTCTATTTACCGAATTAAGCCTTAAAAAATTGAACGCAGTACTAACTGTCATTCTACTGTGCCTGTAGTAACTCGATATAAAGTGTTCATCGCCTAAGCAATAGAATAACACAATTGTTTCGTTAAACGTCCAAAACCTATTTTTACTGTCATTTGTGCTACAGAATAGTCCAGTCAAATAAACTTTTAAATCAAAATTTCAGTCTAAAGGCTGCATTTTTGATATTATGTAGTCTTAATCATAGATGGAGGTCGCAGCCCGATGCGTTGGTCCGATCAGGTCCGCACCACCCTGGACACATCTGTCCATGATGCGATACACATCGCCGGGAATCGGGGAAGATGGCGTGACACCATTCGGAGAATGGTCATAGAAGGAGGAGGTCACGACCCTCAGACATGAGGAACACAGATTAAGGAGGAGGAATTATAGATCATCATCACTGAAATTTTGATTTAAAAGTTTATTTGACTGGACTAAGAAGAAATAGCATTACTAATCTAGACTAAGAGTTCTGTGACACACCTCTGCAAACGCACGCATGCAAACGTTAATATTTCCATCAAAAAGATCCTCAAAACAACACTCGTTTAACTGTACAAAGGGCACAAAGGTTCAATTGTTGTTGAACATAGCAGTTAGTAGGTAGCACGTAATTTTCTTATTGTTAGCCAACAGTACAGTAACTCAAAGTTTGTTAGGTTTGTTACAATGGGTGTCACGTGCATGACACGCGTGTAGAGCTGGCGGCGAACACAAAAACCACTCGTAATTTTAATTAAAACGTCACAACTTTTGTACCCGAGATACCTACCCACTTTGTTCTGATGAATTCAATAATTACATTTTGTTGGTATTAATTCTCCATTTTTAAATACCGTAGCAAGATGAAGTCTTTTGAAAAATTAAAAATATATTTTAACATATTGGTCTTCAAACGTATGCAACAAAGTACCGAAACGTAGACTCAACTAAACTATTAGGGTATAACTAGACAACTCAACAAGTAGACTAAGACTATTTTCCATGTTCAATATAGTGAAGAGAGGGCGTGAGTTACCTCTCCAAGAAAGGAGGTACCAAAAAATTAGAAACGAAAATCACCGACATATAGTTTTAGAAAGCGAAGAAATATGTCTTCTTGTTTATACTACACTAGCGATCCGCCCCGGCTTCGCACAAGTAAAAAAAAATCAATATTATAAGAGTCCCTAATTTAAAAAAAAAAATATAATGTACCTAGCCTATGTCACCCTGAAATAGTGTAGCTTCCCAACAGAGTGAAATAATTGTTCAAATCGGTTCAATAGTTTCGGAGCCTATTCAATGCAAACAAACAAACAATCAAAGGTTTCCTCCGTATAATATTAGTACATAATATGTACATAATAAACAATGGGAGAATGAAAGTCTGTACCTATCGAAGTTCATCACCGAACGCAATTCGCGCGGGATCTGAGCAATAAATACATATGTTTAAATGAAATAAAAGATTTAGCAAACAATCAAATTATGCATGTATAAAACACGGAAATTACTCAAGTAGGTAATAACGTAGGACTTTTTGAAGGAGAATACGGGGCGCTCGAGGACGCGGTCGCGATTCACCTATACCCGTATTTTATACATTCATAATCTTAATAACAAAACAATCAAATATTTAAATTCATGATAATTAAGGCTTTGAGATCATTTTTCAAAAGAATTATACTAAGCTACATATATAGGCTTTTAATACAGGATATTTTTCTTTCGATTGATAAGTACATAATAATTAATAAAGTAGACGCTATTATTTCTAGTTTATATCATCGACCTTCCTAATATATAACATATAAAATATATAGTATAGAATAAAGAAATAATATGTACTACGTACTAGTACATATTATTTCTATGCATATAACACACCCTATGTTTTTATGTGACAGTTGACAGTCACATAAAACGAAGTTAACAAATCTCTTACTATTATGATAAAATTGACTTCGAAAAGACATTATTTATGCACACATAACGCTTAGGCAAAATAAATCAAAGCCAACAACTTTAGAGGTAAAAATAGTGAAACTATTAATAATAATAATAAATTCTTTATTTACATGTTAAGGACACACATGTTACATCTTTTGACAATAAGAATAATATGAATGAAGTCTATATTATGATGTGTGTGGTTATGTAAGGAGATCCCTGTACCCCGTACTAGTATGCACTGTGTTACAGGGTAACAGTCCCTTCCCATTATTGTGGCATCGAAAAAATTTAACAATGTGCGGCGATTTATTGTCATTCTATTTACTTATGAGAAATAAATGTGCAATTTTGTGTGGTTAATGTTACAGAGGCTAAAAAATATGTGTGTGATACGTATACAAGTGTTCGCGCGCGCGTGTGCGGTGTGTGTGTGTGTTGGGGGGGGGGGGGGGGGGGGGGGATTGTGATTTTGTATTAAATATATATATATATTATATACTAAAGAATATTTTTCTGTACTCATATCAATTCTCTTTTGAGATGGAGAGATCTCACATAGAATATACCTACTTTCAACTAAATTGAACTAGCACGCATATGCACTCTACATCCTGGGAAAAGGAACAAAGAAGGACACCTTATTTATAGCTGAGCTTGTTATTCTAGTACATACAGTTAATAATTGGTTAAATTGAAATGACACCAAAACTTTCATGATCGACCGCTTGAATAAATTGAACTCTATCAAACTGATTTATCTAGACAAATAGGAACTGTGCAATATTAATGTCAACTAGCAGCGGGCTTTTAGCGCCAATTCTTGAACCGAATGTTCTCATGCGTGACAATGGAAAAAGACCTGACGGTATGATACTTATACCCTGAAAGTTAGGGCGCCCTTTAGTGTGGGACGCTACATGCGTTAATAGTTTGGCGCCGTTACATCTTCCCGAGGCACATATTAGGGCTGGCGGAGCATTGAAACGACGAAAATATGCTAACCTAGGTGGTGATGGTTTAAGGTCGAGACATTGGGCGGTGGGGACTAGGCGTGGGGACCTAGACCTCATCGAATTTTCCGAAAATTTTCAGAGCGTTTGATCGATGCAACGCGTGACCACGCTGGCACATATTTGGCTCAACGAAACAGCATCGCAATTGAACGCAGCAATGCTACTAGCAGTCTGGGCACGCTGCCAACTGGTAGCGCGTTAGAGCGTTTAAGTTATCTATAGGCTGACAATAGCTAGTAGAATGCTCAAATGCTTTTTTTGTAGCTGTAGTATTGTAATTAGTTATTAGTATTTTATTTTAAAGAAAGGTATCGGCGCATAAAAAATCATATAATTTTGTGAACATTTAATAGAAAACGAAACATCAATACATGTTGCTATTGTTATTGCTACATATCGAGTGATGGCACCATACCCTGATTCAAAGAGTTCAATGAAATTAATCATTATAGTTCATTGCGTTAACGAAATGCTTAGCAGAACTCAAAATTTTGAATATAAATTCCACCTAACTTGACGTTAATGCAATGAACCATAAAACTCATTATTACGGTAATTGAGCAGTTTACACGAGTCGTTTCTATCCAGGACAGCTGTGACGTGCACTCACTGTCTAAAGCACCAGAAGTGGCAATAAGCAGAGCGAACTGCTTGTGATGTGTCATTCACGTTCCTCCGCGTGCCAGCTTTAATTAGCTCGCTGAAGACGGCAATATGGCAGGCGCCTAGACTCACTATAGCAGACGTTTTATTGGGTCTTCAACATTAATATCATAAGGTCGTTCCGGCAATCTAGTTCATAATAACTACAAAATAATGAGGAGTTTTTAATGACAGATGTCTGATATATATGAGACAATAAACGGGCGCACGCACATCAATATTTCACTTTTCCTATTTATTTTTTTTATCACAGATATTTTAATTTTCGCGGGCTTTTATTTTAATGGGCGGAATAATCTTGATGCTTGTTGATGTAAAATATAAAAATTTACTTTACAGATAATAATATATGACTAACTGCTGACTCTTCGGAGCAAGCGTCAATATAATTACTTAAGCAACAAAAATACAAAAAAAACTTTCATCAGTTTGCCTATATATTGAGACTAGGTTGTCTAATGTGAAGATTTTAAACCGCACGTTTGACAGTATTATCACAATGCCCCTAATATTACAGATATCCATACGCGACGGTGATCGCTTACCATCAGGCAGCTTGATTGCCAAAAAATAGTAAGAAAACTTACAATTCGTTTATATGGCAACAAAATAAGCGCCAGGCCCTTGGCGGCTAATTGTGAAGAGGTTAATTCTCCCACGTTGCTACATAAATGAATTTATCCTTCAAAACGTATTGAAGGATAGATAACACATGAGAACATATAGAACAGATACATAATCAACTTTTAATCAAACGAAAAACAAATGTCAACATGTACATCCACAGATCTGACAAACAAGGGGTGAAGCTTGATCTGTGGGTACATCAGTAACGTTTACACAACTTTACACATAACATGTTCAACATTTTGAATAAGGAACAACTTCTTCAATTTAAAATCAAGATAAGTACCTCTGAAACGTCGCCCTACTCCACGGACTTGAAAATATTACAGTTACTGAGACAGACACGGGGAAAATATAAGGGCTACTAATACTTTCAAAAACACGAAAAGAGTAAAAAAAGTAAAGCTGCCTGTCCTTTAGAAAGTTTTAGGCTTTGTTCAGGTTCAGATTCAGGCATTACTTTTTTTTGTTTTTTTATTGGGAATAGGAATACTTTGCAGAAATCCATACCAAAATGATATTACAAACATAATATAAAAATAATTTAGAATAGCAATAAAATAATCTAAACTTAACTTAAAAAACTTAAAATAAAAACCTTAAACATTTTATAAAAAATCTAAATTAAATCTAAAACGGGCCCCTGCGGCATTGTACCCAAGATGCTGGCAGCGTTTCCTCTTTGTATTGCTAGGCTAATACGTTGAGCGAGGAAGCTGCCAGCTTATTACAAATCGCGATATTAAATACATAATATTCAGTGTTAATTCCTCGACTTTCAATTATTCCTTATTAGGCTAAGAATTTTGGGTAAGTGTTCAACTTGTGGTTCGTGTATTTGATACTGTGTCAAGTAACTAATGGACGATCTAAAGGCAGTATCAACAGATGAACTGGAACGGGACGTTTACATTATAATTCAATATAATTTCAATAACAATAACGGTTAATACACCAAAGAGGAATTTTCATATACGTAATCTCTCCACAGAAGGGTGGTCAAGTTAACAAGTGATACCATCATCCCGATGCTGACGATAAACTACACACGCTAGCAGCACTAGTGGATTATGAAATGTTAAAAATGACTGATACGAAAATAAGTTTTAAAAAGTGGAATGAACATACGCTCATTCTGAAAGCCAAAAGCTGAAAGGCCGCGGTTAGCAAATAGACTCAAAACTTTCACAATTTCATTTTTCAATAGACACTCAATATGTACTCATGAAAATGGAAGTGCATAAAGGAAACCATTGGAGTATCTTTATTACTAGCGTTTGAGTTCAGTTTGGCTTTTGAATTTTGAAGATGTTTTGAAATAAAAACAGACCTAAATTTAATTAGATCAAGCGAGTAATCCTTTGGTCCTCTGCATCAACAATTATACTTAGATGGACTTATAGGTTTGGATGTTTCCTATCGTCCCATTTGGCATTAAAATATAGGTCCTAAAGATTAGGGAGAAGTGGAGAAACCCCGCGAGCTGCGGAGTCAGCCATTGCGACTCCGGTCACGTACAGAATCCGACACTTGGCACACTCCACATTCCCGGCGCGCTTTCGCCATAATACAAGTTTTAAGTTTTAATTACGCCTCTGCAAACTTATTTCCCGACCCGTGGCATATTTATAAAATTCCTAATGATCGGAAGATCTCGAAAAGGCAGCGCACATTGTTATGTAAAACGTCTTTAGTTTCTCCTCTTCCGAATATTAATTGCCTTTATTGTGCCTAGCACAGTACATCTCTTTCATCTGCCTGCAAAAAAGTTCTGGTCAGTTAAATTGACTTAATTCTCTTTCCAAGAAAATTGTCAACAAATTTACAGCAAAAAAGACAAGTAACTGAAACGGGGTCGAACTCAGGCAATTCTTACGGCACGATAAAACGCTAAAGAAGTATTTAAATCGAAAAAGCCGTAACTAAATCCTTCCAGACAAAGCACTGTGAAACAAATTGCAATCTAAACAAGTATAAAAACGGTATAAAATGTATCCATTATGAAATCGAGTGACAACCGTTGGTGCCGCGAGTTTGACTACTTCTACACTGGTGCAAAAAGGATGTGGACATTGGTCGTAATTCTCATAATCACTCAAACTAGCTAAAATTATTTAAATGTTTTCAAATTATAGAACTCTCATTATATTTACACTAAAATATTTACGCTCCTTGCAAATCTATCACTAATATTTGATGACTGTTATAAAAACTCTGGAAAATCAAACATAAAACATTTCTGTTAGTTTGGTTAAACACCATACCATACCTTTTTTAACCGACTTCAAAAAAAAGGAGGAGATTCTCAGTTCAACTCGCCGTATGTTTTTTTTTGTGTTGCCTCAGAACTTTCGAGTGGGTGAACCGATTTTGATGATTCTTTTGAATGCTGGTTTTTCCCGTGTGGTCCCATTTAAATTTCATCAAAATCGTGGTACCGACATCGACAAGTTATTTCACACTTTTGAGTGTTAAAATCCATTCAAGTTTAAGTTCCAGTTTTTGGTAATTTTTTTTATGCTTCGTTCTAGCGGTTGACCACTATCTCATTAAAATGCTTACGGGCTCTCAAGGACTGTTGCCTGAACAAACCTTGTGTTTGGTGACGGTTTGCCGAGCTGGGCCACAGCTCGGCTCGGGTCTGTCAGTTTGACAGCCAACGCTCCCGCAGCTGAGTTTGCGGCGTTTCTTCGCTTCAAAAACCACCTTATACCACCTTATGTACATATATAAATAGACTGGCATTATTTAAACGTTTATCTTACCAGTGCAATAAAAGTACTTCCATAATATTTGTATAGAGCAAACAAACAAATATTGGTCCAGACAGGATGCGGCGATAAATCATCCGCATTGATCTCCTAATGATAATTCGATAAACAACCGTTTCCTAGTTATTGTGTAAACGAGAAAGAAAGTAGCCTCCGAATGCATTAGCGGCGGCTGCTATTTGGGCCGAGACAAGCTCGCTCGTTTATTATTCATTGTAATCCGATACATTATCTCGATCGGATCCGACGTCCGACCGACTCCATTTCTAAGACAAAAAGAAACCGCAAAAAGTGGTCTATCCCTTTGCAGGATTAAAAGGTTTTTACATAAAATATTAATTGAAGATTTTCAACAAAGGTTGAAAATAAATCACTGTTTGGCAATAAAGTCGACTCTTAAAGTTAAGGAATATATTATAGCTTATTAAAAAAGTAGCAAGGCAACGCACCCTTACTGACGTCTACGAATCTATCATGGTGAATATAGTATGATCTTTATCTTGCTAAAAGGTTGTAAGCATTGCCATTCAACGGGGCAATGTTGCTAACATTTTGGGCACTTTGCTCCCTGATAGTTGTTTAATAGATCAATTTATTACTATTATATTTTAGTTTTATTATTTTGTAGGAATTCTATTTTTGAACTGAATATAGAAATATGACCAAGCAAGTGGCGCAGGATAACAGATATAATGCATAATATACATGCATTACGTCTGTTTTATGTAGGCTGATATCACAGATTCTCACCAGTAAAATAGGCTTAACTTGTCCAACGGACATACTCTATGCTAAACTGAAGGAGCCCACGAGACTCCTTACGAATCCGAAACGCAAATCACGAACGCCGAACTTTGAAATTAAATACTATAATTAAGATGTAATGAAAAGAAAGATTGTCCACGTCCTTACTATAAATCTATTGCTTCCTATCAATTTTATAGCTCTCAATCTATTTACTCTCTAAACGAATCCCTAAAAGTTAATAAATCACGGTAACTTATCAAAGCTTAGTTTTATTGTTCTTTTATCTTACAATTCTGCTGTCAGTTTTAATTTACAACTGTGGGTGTTGTATCTCGAGCACGTCTTGTTTGATGTAGATAATAAAAATAAATCATCAATCAAGCATCTAGTAGAATAACAGAACACATGGCCGTAGAGACGGTATTTATTTTGATTGTAACATAAGTGCTTTAATGTACACTCACACCATGACAAGGTGATGTTCCTCGTAGTAGATAGAATTTATAGCGTTCCCGTCAAGAGAGGATTGTACAACTGTGAATAGTCCGCAGTGAATAGAATATCGGGATTCGGACCAAGGAATAACTAGGCGGGGAACTTTTGACATGCTTCAAGACAGCCTCTGTTTGGACTGGTCAGGTATAAACGTAGTCAGGATTGTTATGCTTGACTCGAGCAAATTTCAAAGAGCTTTGCGTTTTGAGCTTTGAGTGTTCTGATTCTATTTTATAACGCCAGTATTCAGAATATTTGTATCACTCTGTATATTAGTATTCCAGTTCATAAAATTATATTATCAAAAGAAAAAAAAGTGATAGAAGTATTTCTGGCAGTCACTATATAATAATTAGGACCCTTATGTTGCTAAAATCGGTAGTAATTGAAATTTATTCGTTTCTGTCAAAAATGTCATATGCTAGTTGTTCTACTTCTTAAATTAAAAGCTTCTGTATGTGGTAGTAAGCCTTGGTGTCAGCAGTTTAAGTCGAGACTATAATTAGGGCGTTACTTTTATTACTCCTACTAGGCATTCATACAGAATTTACAAATGACCATCAGCATTCAAGAAACAAACATTTAAAAACTATTATACACAGGAATATAGACTATTATTTCGTTATAAAAAAATCAAATAAAGTAACGCAGTAGTACCTACGCAATATATAAATATTGAGCAAAGATTAAGAAAATTGATGGCCAATAAAAGGTGTCTAGATCGCAATTTTCATTAACAAAATATCTTTTATCCAAAGGAAACAGCAGGATTGCGAATTGAATGCTAAGTAATAAAGGGATCCCTTGCATATCAATGAGGCCTCCAGGCTCACCTAGCCCGTAGCCCTGATTGATTCAGCGCCGCGGAAATTATTTCAACCCTGCTCGGAATTCACGAAAGATCTCACTCTTGCCATTTACTGTTCTCGCGCGAAATTCGCCTTTTATTGCTTGTAATTAAATCAAGATCAGTTTGAATGATTTCCGTCCAATCTATGCAAATCAAGGGGTTATTTCAGAGATAATTGTGGCTGTCCAAGACAACATTATTTTGCGATAATAACCACGGTGTCTCTGTCATGTGTCTGTGATAAAAACTCAAATGATTATGAAAAAGAGAATGTACAAGATTTTGTGCAGCAGTGTAAGATGAGACGGCGACATTTAGAAAGGAATTTAAGTTTAAAAGCTCTAATGAAGTAATGTATTCTTAATGAGAGCGACGTCGTCGCTTTCAAATTGTTTGCCCGAGGGCCCGTTTCATGCGATGTCATATACATACCTCTGAAGCATATTTCGTTTAGATAAAAGTAACTTAAGGCGCCGCACTGACGCCACGACGTTTTAGTTATATATATTACTAGTGGAACCCCGCGGTTTCACCCGCGTAGATTACGGTTTTCCCACTACCTCAACTATCCCACGGGAACTATACTTTTTGCAAGATAAAAATAGCCTATATGTTAATCAAGGGTTTAAACTATCCTCATACCAAATTTCATCGAAATCGGTGTAGCTCTTTGAGCGTGAAGAAGTAACAAACGTACACACATACACGCAAACTTTCGCTTATATATTATTAGTAGGATAGTATACCGGACCACGGACACATCAACGCTAAATATAGAAATGTGCTTTTCTAAATCTGTCACCAGCGCATGACCTACATTTTATAGTGTTGTCATTTTTTATATTTTTCCTCACACTTAATTTATCTGCTGATACATATTGTAATATTAAAAACTACCATGTATTTCATATTATATCAATTCATTGTTTTAGTGTAATAAGTTATTTTATGGACAATAATAAAAGAGACCATAGGTGTATTGTATAAATTGATCTTACGCCACCAAAATAATTTCCAATAAATATTATTACATCGGGTTATACCAGATTAAAGTTATATATTATTAAATTTATTATTAGTAAATGAGTGTAAATTTCAATATGCCTTTCATTTAGATATTTAGTACATAAGATAATTATTCAATTCAAAATTGAACTAAAATTCAACGGCAAAAAAGGTACCCACGCTATTTTACGTTAACTGAAACAATACCACAATCAAACCATCAAATTCCCATCAGGACAAGCGCTTTATAGTCAGATAGAGGAGCGGTATTGAAGGATAAAACTTTAGTACGATTTTATCTACTCATTATCATTAACGTCATTTTTGAGTCATCAAAGGAGACTGACCCCAGCACCGGAAGATTATAAGCGTTAACTTGAATATGCAGTAATTAAGTCGAACAGAGAATGTATATTATTATAAGCTTGACTTTTACTTTTTCTATTAAGGCGAGGGTTTCCCGACAGTTTAGGCCAATAGCGCTCGAAGTTATCTGTTATACAGAGCTAAGATTGCTTTATGCAAAGATTGCTTTGAGCTAAGATTGCTATCAGTAAAATTTCTTTAAGCTAAGATTGCTTTAAGCTAAGTTTGCTTTAAGCTGAGATTGCTTTAAGCTAAGATTGCTTTAAGCTAAGATTGCTTTAACCTAAGATTGCTTTAAGCTACGAATGTAAGGAGAGTGCAGAGTCATCAAGCATAGATCCTATAAACATAAAATCCTGACCATTCTTTGACTTATACTTTTACCTACCCAACTACATAAGTTGTGTACAAAAAATCTTCTTTTTTTGAAAAATAACCGTATTTTTATGAAAGCATATTAAAAAAAAAAAAACTAGCGAGCATAGTTATCCTTAACTCTATTTGGAATTCTAACCGTTACTTTATATCGAACCAAAAATACTAATACTGAAAAAGTGAGAGCTCGATCATTTGCATATGATTTTTGATTCTTTTTAAAAGTTGCAATCTGTACAGCACCTTAACATAAAAGTAAGAAATTATCAAATGAGTCATATATTCTTCTTCTACTCTCTGACCCTTGTCATAAGGAAATGCGTTGCACAAATGCAAATGTTTTACGGCGCAATTCAAGTTTATATTTTGTCTCACGGAGTCAAAGTCTGTTTCCTTTCACAGCGAATCGTAAACTATGGATGGTCAATTTATGGAGGCGATGCTGTAACCCATTCTGGTGAGGCAGATTTACGATACTAGTTCCTCACGAATACGACTATCCACACGGCCGCATCTAATAAACAACTCACGAGCTACGTTTCAAATGTAACGAACACAATGTAAAAAACTGTAACGGCATGGGAGTGGAAACTGGGGTTAACAGATCGGGGTTCTGTTAAACCAACTCTACATACGTATGTTCTCTATTATTTTGTGAAAGCGGACCTTATAGTCACTTCTAACTTGTTACTTACAATTGTTGCAATAAATCAATTTAAAAAATATTTACCAAAAAATGGAACAGACTTCAAAACTCAAAAGTGTGAAATAACTTGTTGAAGGCGGTGCCATGATAGTTCAAAAGTAAGTAATATCAAAATATTGTGCTCGTGGTACCGACTTCGACAAGTTATTTCACACTTTTGAGTGTTGAAGTCGGTTCCATTTTTTGGTAAACATTTTTTTTTCACTCTTTTAAGTGACCTTTGTTACTTATGGCATCAATTTTACTGTCATTGTGGTGTAGGTATGTTCACCGATGTCTTCACCCGCTACTATAATATCGTGTAGTATAAGCACGCATTTTTCAGTTATTGGAGTGTAACTCAAAAACCGCTTGTGCGATTTTGATGAAATTTAAATGGGACCACACGGGGAGCACCAGATCCTCTTTTTTTAAGTCGGTTAACCACTTGCCGTGGTGGTACCGGTCTAGAATAGTACTCCCCCATTTCTTCCCGTGGGTGCCGTAAGAGTCGGCTAAGGGATCCTGTACCAGAAAGTGGGGCAGCAGCGCCTTCTGAGGATAGGAAATCATACTGCGCTCGCCAACCCGCCTGCCAAGCGTGGCGAGTATTGGCAAATCCCCCTACATGGGGCGGCATATGTCCAGCTGTGGACGACCTATTGTTGTTATATAAGTCGGTTAAAAAGTATGAAATTGAAATATACGCGAATGATTTTATTTAAATTATAGTAATAATAATAACACACATCACATTTCACATCAAAATACGAGTAGCCCTTTAAAATCAGCTAAGTATCGGACTTACGACTTACTACGTAAGTACGTGTAAGTAAGTAAGTACACGTACGTAATTTACGTACGTGTCCATTACAAAGACTTTTTTTTATGGTGAATAGGCAAGCGTTTGACTGTCATCTCACCTGATATTAAGTGATGATGCGGTCTACGATGGAGCAAGCTTGCCTAGAAGATACCTATTCACTCGTGACTTGAAGACACCCATGACCCCAGACTAAATATGTGTATAAAATGGTGTGTATATGTATATAAGAAACCTTTTTTAGAACACTTGAGTTATCTACAGGCTACCAATAGCTAGTGGATTGCTCAAATGTTATTGTAGTAGCTGCAGTATTGTAATTAGTTATTAGTGTTTTATTATGTATATAAGTATATTTCAGTCATCAGGTTACCATAGTACAGGCTCTGCCTAGTTTGGGACCAGAAGACCTTTTGTGAATGTTGTCCCATATTAAAAAAAAAAACATTAAACTCACTCTTAACAACCGTCAACGAATTTCCAAATGATTTGACCTACCCAGCTCTTTATACATTTTCGTAGAATTTGTATACAGAGCACGTATAAAACTATACTATTACAAAAGGTTCATTAATTCATTCAGCATGGTGCAGGGACCCAAAATTATTCTTGGCCTCCGATAATAATATGTGCCACTTTGTTCGATCTTGAGCCATCTCTTGCCAGTTATCGGCTTGGAGCTCGCGAAGATCCTTCCCAACTTTATCGTTCCAGCGATACCTGGGACGGCCGACGGGTCGTCGACCTGTAGGCCGTCCCAAGTATGCTCGTTTAACAGCATGGGTATCCTTCATTCTTTCTAGATGGCCGAGCCAGCGAAGTCTGTGGGCATTAGTTTCACTTATGATATTGAGCTCGTTCACCATCTCTTCAATTTTAAGGTTTTTTCTTCTCCATGTTCCCTCTTCTGTCTTCAGCGGCCCCAATATCTTTCTAAGCACCTTCCTTTCAGTGATGAGTGAAGATGAATTCACTGAAGATTTCAAAAGGTATTCAATTTAAAATCCAAATTAACTAAAACATATGCATAAATAATGCCTACCCTAATACCGCAAACGGACCCGGACAAAACACGAGAGAAATATACAATGAAATAAAATCAGCGACCAAAGAGTTCAATCAAATTTTGAAATGATTTTAAACGAAACTTATGCTCTTTAATATTTTCTATTTATATTTACATAGCGATGCCTGTTAAATTAGAAAATAATAATGATATAACTTTATCTCATCGAAACATAGCTATAACTTATAACCGCCCACGATAATTGTACACTAATAGCTCAATAATGTTAACAGAACCTCCATTCAATCGGGCTCATCACAGCGTGGGTCGCTATTGGAATAATAAAATATCGAACAGCTTTATTACAATCGAAACATTAATTTATGTCTAAAAAGAAATATTTAATTATAAACTATTCTTTAAAAGGCTTTTTTAGAACAATATAAACATAACAAAAAATATTTATTAGCTTTGCTCTAATTCTAAAACATTGACAATAGTCTCCAATTTTTAACTAAATGATACCTCATAGTCTAAGATCTGAAGTAACATCTGTTATAAATAGTTTCGTTCGCGTTACTGAGTTTCTAGTTTGAAGGGAATGGTTTTCTGTGAAGGTACAGGCTCATGGCAAATGAGGCTTACCAACTGTATATATATATATGTCAGGGTGATATTGTATCTGTCTATGAGCAGAAGTATCCACTTAACATCCTGTGAGCCTTTTGCTGGTTCCGTCAACTTATCCCATAAAATACGCTTATTAATAATAGCTAAGCCAGGATACCGTTAGCCAACTCACTCGCGATGTATTTTCTAACATACTAGATTTGATAACAAAAATGTTCATCGACTAAACAGATAGGTGGAGGTCATTAATTGCTTCTTCGGATCCTCTACTATTACGGCTTAGATAAAATAAATAGCAACAAAAAACTGTTTGGTACTTGCATAAATGTGTCTGTCTGTTGTGTCTGTCATACATAATTATTTATATATTTTTATGTTATTAATGTAACTCTTATATAAATCAATAGATTATTATTATTATTATTATACATTTGGAATAAAACTCGTTGCTGCGATAAAAAAACATTTAAATTTTTGTATTAATCTTGACTGCTGTGCACAAATACATTATTTTAATTCTTGTTATAACTATAATATTGGGATATAAAGTGAAATTCGTAATAGTGTCTATGATAATATTAATAATAATAATTTAATATTAAATATTAATTATAATAATTTATTCGACAAGTTTAATTCGCAGAAGCGGAAGATTTAAATAAACCGCAAGCCTTATTACGAGTCGCCAATGTTTTCGTAATTTAAGAACTAAGTGTTCCTATCCAACTGGTCTAAAAGTAAATTGAAACTCTTTTTCCGTAACAGTGTTGTGCTGTATTATTTGCGCCTAATCGTTAATCGACTACTTTTTACTCGTATCAACTGGTGTAAATTTTACCATCGATTCTCATTCTTGGTAAAAATTAGGAGTCAGATATCGTAGCTGTAAATGTAAATTAAGAAGAGATCACGATGCGACGGGAATAAATTTACAAATGTGTCATTTAAAGTTTCCTATCAGTCCATTAAGTTAGCTTTAAGGATCGGGGGGCTCTAGGATGTATCAATTTGTGAACTTTCTTCCGAAAAGGAGATTATCTGTTCTGTAGAACTATTTTTGAGGGCTCCGTAGCTCAAAAGGAAAAAACGGAACCCAAAAAAGATCACTTTGTTGTCCGTCTGCCTGTCTGTCCATCTGTCAAGACCCATTTTCTTAGGAATGAGTGGAGGTATCAAGCTGAAATTCATATGAAATACTCAGGTCTACCTACCGTCCTTTGGAGCTGTGAAAAAATAAACTTCTAAGCCAACGCAATCAAAAGGTACAGCCGTTTATGCTGCAAATTTTTAACACTCGCGAAGAATTCTAAACCTACAGGGTGAACCTACTTCCCGTGAATTCAGAATCTTGAAATTCAGTACGAAGCAACTTCTTAAAGCACGGATAAAAGAAAAATTGCGAAAAGCATAAATTTTTAGTTACATCAATAATAAAAATATTTTTAATAATTTTAAACTTATACCACCTACAAGTTTGTCCTGAACCCTCGGTGCGCCAGTCCGACTCGCACTTGGCCAGTTTTATGTTTGGTATCTGAGTACCTCGTAATTAGTGTATAAGGAAATAAAACCTTTTTAAGTGAAAAGAAACCATACGCTTTCAGATTTGTCTGTTAAAAAAATATTGTTCCATTGGAAACTTAATTTTCAAGAGAGTAATTAAATTTGTCTACACCTAATTAGTGGTAGTCAATTATATATACTAAAGTACGTTAATATTTTCTTTTACAAACTTAGCATAGGACAATAGATATTTTACTAAAGATGACGTATATTCATACTGCGCGTTGCTCAGTTTTGTTCCTTTACGACATAAACATGCGTACTGCGACAGATAATACGGTACAAATAATATAGAAAAGGATAGCTATATGTTTTGACTTGCGCTTGAAATACGCGTCATAATGAAAATTACAATTGACTTAATTTTGACGCCTCAGTTTCCGCGCGCTTGTGCGACATCTACCTTATATAAACATATAATATCATTGGCATAGGATCCTTCACTGGCCATATAGCACATACAACTTAATCTATGACGTTCATGTCATAGATTAGGTTGTAGGTGAGTGTGGCAGCAGTGCAAGTCCGAGAAGTGGAGAGCAGCGCACACCGCACATTGGTTTACCGTTCACGAACCACCTATAGGTAAGTACGTTCGAAAGCAATTTCCCACCTCATTGTTCTAAAATTGCGTCGCACTCGATTCTACGTTCTATCGACAGTCCGATTCATGCATTGACAAATGGGTATCGAAAACCAAACGGTCGATTTACAGTTTCCATCAGTAGCAAGTTGGAATTTTGCAATATTTTCGTAAACTCAAGTTTACCTTACACTTATTGTGCCTATTTGTAGAGATGACATTTTTATAGGTCCGTATCATTCTCGGCTCATTCATCGCAGCCATAGGACGTCTACTGCTGGAAGTATGCCTCCCCATATAGGGGGGATTTGCAAATACTCGCCACGCTTGGCAGGCGGGTTGGCGAGCGCAGTTTGATTTCCTATCCTCAGAAAGCGCTGCTGCCCACCTTGTGGTACGTGATCCTATAGCTGACTCTTACGGCACCCACGGGAAGAGAAGGGTGAGTACTATTCTAGGCCGGTACCACCACGGCACTAAAGTGCACACGGTACCACCACACACCAAGATCATTCCCTGTTAAGAGTGTTTATGTTATTAGTATTCATGATCCTATTGCTATTGGCAAGTTTAGCCTATTAAGGGAATATGACGAATAAGAAGCACTCTTACTCTCTTTATCGTCAGTCGCTGTCGCTGATTGAATACTAAGAGAAGACCATTATTAATATTTTTTATCATCTACCTGCTCTGATTTGGAATCTGTCTTATAGAAAATTAAGGGCATGCAGGCGGCCCGCCTTACAATCATAGCCGAGACTAATAAAACATTTTTTGTGTCAAACTGTCACCAGCCCTTAAGTGAGATACAGACATAGAAAGATGATGCTAAAGTTACGAGTATATACAATACATATACCTAGCTGTAGAAATAAGAGTTCACCACCATAATTGCAAACGGTATAAACTTAAAAAATGCTTCAAAGCAGGGGAATTCGGGTTGAAAACGCCATAACAAAACATTTGATACAATCTGTAATGCATTAACTGTACTAAGCTTCGTATTTTCATCTTGACATAAACTGTATACACAAGTCTTAACATATCATGAATATCACCTTACAATACAATACAATACAAATACACTTTATTGACACAAAAAAACAGAAAAAAAAAAAACAATATTTACATTAAGAAATGTTCAATAGGCGGTCTTATCGCTTAGAGCGATCTCTTCCAGACAACCTTTGGATGGAGAATAATTGATAATAGATAATCTCGGAGGGTGGTGTGTCAAATAAAATATTAAATAGAATACCTTAGTTAAATTAACTTTATTAGGTAATAATAACGAACAATAATATACTTATAATAATAACGAATAATAACGACACTTTCATGTATTTTTATGTAGTTGATGTTAATAAATACTTAATTTTGCACGATAACGATTCTACGATAATAAAATATTCATTCAATAAAAGCAATAACATACCAAGATCTACTTTTTTAAAACTATTTATGGATTAGTTTTGCTATAATTTGCAATTATTAAATTACAGTCATTAAATGACTACCAATCACCATTTGGCCGTTAAATTTATAAAAACAAACTCTAAATCATTAAATCCATTATTTTCTCTTAATACCGTTCTGAACTGACTTTAGTAAGGTAGAGGTTCTCAATTCATGGGAATCTTTAATCACAATATCAACAGTAATTTTCAGCGTAACAGCTTTCGTTGTCATGTCAGGGATATACGCGTCGGAGCGCAATCATCTCAAAACTGTCACCGAGCTTTGTCAGCCAGTGGGAATCAATTTTCTAGATCAATCCCGTTTATGAGTTTCACTATACAGCCACTAGACGGGCCTAAAAGTACAAGTTGCCGGATCACTGGCACGGTAGAAATATTCCACATGTAGGATGGCGCTTGGCTCGGCCAACATACGCCACCATCGGCACCGCCGCGCTCCCTCACCCAGCCTTACCTAAATTAATTTTGTGCCGTGATCAACGAACCGTGAGGCCACGATAATCATTCCGATCTCGGCCTCGTATCCACGGTAGCTGGATAATGCCACATTAATCATCACATATAATAGTATCTTCTCAGCTAATATGTTTCAGCAATATGTATATAGGAAAATATACATTAGCGAACTATACAAAAAAGAAAAAGTATATACCTAAATCTTTTTTCTACTAACTCAAATTTAACATATACATGTTTTTCAATGGTAAAATTTTGTAAAAGACGTAAAGTAGACATAAGTGATAACATAAATAATATATTCTGGGCACGCTGCCTCCTGGTAGCGGGTTAGAGCATTTGAGTTATCTATAGGCTGACAATAGCTAGTGGATTGTTCAAATGTTTTTGTGGTAGCTGTAGTATTTTAATTAGTTATTAATCATAAATATCAGTAAAGGATAAAAAAGAAACTAAAATATGGAATGGACATTTTTAATATTACTTTATTTAGGAGCGTTTTTATCATGTAAATTTTTTTTTAAAATGTTACAACGAGGAGTTTAAATATATCTTTAAATTTTAATAATTTTTTTAGTATTCGTTTACGGTAATTATTTTTAGTTTTCATGCTTAGAAAGGTAGATATAGAGCGCTATCATATACTTGTCACTAACTATGAAACTTATCCATGTTCATCCTAATAAATATATTTGATTATGATTCAGGAAGTTACAGATCTATCTTACCGACGATAATGTTACCCACATGCGCGAGTTCACATACAATTATAATACATCTAATTTAACTTATGAAATGTTGTTCTAACCATTAAAAGGACATCAAATTATAGTATAGGAATGTTATTCTTTAGTTTTATAATAATTTTAACATTATCAACCATTATAACCAATTTGGTTATTGGAAAAGTTAAAGTTAAGACTTAAGAGTTTTCTTAAATTACATAATTTTGCTTTGTGCAATTAAACAACATAATTTGTGCCAATGATTCCTGCGAAGCGCTTCCTTTTTGTTGCCCTTTCAATATTTCCTTATTTAACTCTGAAAACTATCGCGAGTTTCTTCCATAATTGTAATGTAACAAACCGACCAAGACTCACGTGGTAAACACTGGAAAATTACCATCGGACCAGTTTTGAAAGTGAGTCGAACGTGAGTCCTTTTCGGTTTGTTACATTACAATTTCTGATTTAGTATGAATATTTTATTAGATTTTTTTTCTACGCTAACTGTACATTTGTGCAGCATTTAGATTGCAACACTCATAATCGAGTTATTATTATCAATACTAAGCCCAATGCCCGTCCGTTTAGTAACGGTTGTGATGCACGCAGTGGTGCGGGAGAGATGGTAGTGACCGTGCGGCGATCGCTGTACCATAGGCCCAGAGTGATGTGCTGGGTACGAGCGTATAAATCCTTGATAGAGACGCAATTTATTAGCAACCGCCTGACTGGAACTTGAATAGAAACTTTGTATAAATATATGTATTCTCGCAACTAGTGTTGCCAATTAACATTAAACTAATACAACTTTTAAACAATCTATACTAATATCATAAAGAGGTAAAATTTGTGAGGCTGTAGGGGGGGTAATCTCTGGATCTAATTGGATTTTCAAAATTATTTAACCTAAAGAAATCCACGTCACCTATGCGTGAAGTTCATCAAAAATGAAGACTTATTCATCACAAGTTAAAATGTTTACCGCGCAACTAATTTTACTATTTGTAGCCTTTGACTTTGAGGCAATAAATGAATATTTTATTTTTATTTTTCTAAGTGGGCACGGGTTCGCTGTTGAATATATAGATACATTCATATCACATTTCAGATTTGGATAATTAAGAAACACTGTACAGATAATATCTACCAGTCAAATTAATGTGAAAAAGAATTATCAGTCACTCAAATTAACATTTTTAGCAGGTAGCATAAAAGTAACAAAATAAACAAAAATAACGGTAAGTATTTCAGTATTTGAGGTGAACTGCTCGCCAAAGTCCTTGTCCTAAATTTATTAGGAGATCAGTTGGATGCAACCAGCAGACAAAACCCGAGTGTTGCCTTGTGATAGAAATAAAAAACATATCAAATCAGTCATTTAATGATTTATTGTGACTAAAACGGTAGGTCCAGTAATATTAATCGCACACATTGTTACATAAAATACAAATACCTACTTAAATTTTAAAAGTAATGAAATAAAAATAACATGTCAAAAAAATTTGAAATATGTCAGAGGTCAAATTATAACCTTCACTCGTAACAAACACGTGTAATCCCAAGTATGAATTTGTTTTTGTATAAAACCTATAACCGCGTTCACGTACGCAGTATGAAAAAAAACATAACTCAATTTCAACCTAATCTGAAGGATCTTTGATATAACTTCGTTTATACGAAGATGGAAAAACGCGATGAAAATAATAATAATCCACATACAGAGTATGTACTAACCTATTTATTCCTAAAATATTTAAAGGAAGGTTAGACCATGAACTCTGGCTGTTTCATTTGGGGCAGCGCTTCAGAACACGTTCATGTGAAATAGGGTTTCACAGATAATGTGCGAGGAACTCATAAATTCGTCGAAAGCGCGCCGTTCGTCTGTCAAAGCCTTACGCTTCTCAATTGCCGATGGGTAGACCGCTGTTTCGGATTTAAAACGCTCAAGCATCACTGTTTTATATTTGTACTTGCATTTGCCAGGGAAGTGCTGATAATCTCAAACTCTTATGCTAGACACAATGCTGCAAGGTCATTTTTGCATTGGCTTTAAATAAGACGTACGATTTTAATGACAAATCACGCAGCAGCTTTGCAATGAAATGTATGCATATAACTTTAAACTTACATATAGTGGATTGAAGTTATTGTTGATTATGAGATTTATATTTCATTGGTGGAAAGTTAATTAGCATTATTAGTATATTATATATTGAATGTATTAATTGACAATGAAGTATTTGACAATTCTCTTCCTTTGCTGGACTATGATGTGACAACTGATTAACCAATCATAAAATACACATTAAATAAAATAAATGTACGCTATAGTGATGTTAAAATGGTGGTAGATTTTTTATCTTAGTCTCTTTCTACTTTTATCTTAATAAAATGTTCTTTAAACATGTATACTCTAAATTTCCTCATAAGTGATCCTTCACAAAATCTCAAGCGGGAGTTGAAGATTAATAATCCGGTATCCGCCACACTCACTACCCCATCGAACTACCAAAATTATCATTCAGTTCTCGTCGAACTGCTTTACATACATAAACACGCGCAACTAATAACGCTATTTTACGTTTTTACTATTCGTTAACCTATGGTTCATATATATTATATACAAAGGCACATCATTTAAACTTCACTCTAAAGGTAAAAGGATCATAAATCAAGCTGTGTTGCACGTACCTATTCTGTAATGTTTTCTTAAACGCAACGGAAACGACACACAAGCCGGAGAATGCATTATGCTATTGCAAAATGAGAATACAGTTTAAACCAGCGTATGATAAACGATTCGCTCATTCATTTGTCTTTGTTTGTTTTATCAAAAACAATCAAAAGTAAGCTGTTTCCTGCGGTCGACGACGGCCACGAACGCAACACGGTGATTAACTACCAAACTCGCGCTCTGAATAAACCCTATTATTTAGTACTTTTTGACACAAACGTAACAGTTTGTTAAACGTTACGGGCCTTAATCGTGTGAAACTATTTAACTAATATTGATAATCTCCGACGTTTAGAAACACGCGAAGACTGGAGAATGTGGGTGACAACATCGACGAGAGAACGGAATTTCTCCAACTACCCACTTTTGATCGCGAATACATATAGGGCCAGCACCGCCACATAGCACACACATAGCATAGCCACAACCGTAACACACATCAAAAACAGTACCTTACGTATCTATGTACTAATACTGTGTTCCAAGATGTAGTCGGCATAAATCCATTTTCCGAAAATTCTGATGTACTCGAACTTTTTGTAATTTCACCCACTTCACATACTATTATGGACTAGTAAAGGCTATTCGTGGAAAAGATGTTAGATGCATTGCCAATGATCGGGGCCTAACTCGAGTAAGACTCGGCGATGTTGGAATTATTTAATCGGCGAATTTTGACAGTTGCGGCAAATTATTTGAACGGGTATTAGATTCATTTATTTAAAAGATAAGCAACACGGTGTACACCGATACATTTCAAAGGGAACAAGCATTCTTAAATAAATTCAGTGTCACAGTAGTTATAGGTGAAAACAGCGTGTGAAAATTTGATATAAAATCACAAAATAGCGTGAGCAAGTAACATATTAAAAATTTTGATGGTGGTTTTATACAAAAATAGATAGCTACTTATAAATTATATATTAAATGTTATGTATATTAAAAAAATATTTTGTTTTAGTTTAATTTGGCATACAATGGATGAAATACCACAGGTGCAATATTTAAACCTCAGATGTCTGATGGCCACTGATTTAAGTCCTACGGAGTTCTTAAATCGCAAGACATTCTGGTTTTTAAGTTTAAAAGGCAATCGTTTGACATTAAGTTATGATGCGGTGTACGATGGATCGCGCCTACCTAGAAGATACGATTTTGGTTGCCTGGAAGAAATCGCTTTAAGCGATAAGGTCGCCCTTTGTATCACTGTATCTATATTTGTTTGTTTGTTTTGTTTATGTGTGTAGTTTTGAAATAGTGTGCAAATAATGAGTTTTCTATCTATCTATCTAAGATACCTGGGACCTAAGGTACTACTATCTACTATTCAATATGGCAATATGATCGATTCATAATGGGCGATTCTGACAGCTTTGGTAGTTTGCTATTTGTAATTTACATGTTGTATGTGTTGTTGTTGTTCAACATGTACATGTACATGTTGAATCAATCTTGATTCAATTCTAGATTCACTGACGTAGTCCGTAATTTTTCGTAGTCTGGTAGCATCCAACTTGTCAGCATAGATTCAGGCCGCTATGAACTTAGCAGACTACGGATTTTTGACGCTGTTCTATTGGCATCGACTCGGCCTCGCACTGGATTGAATATGAACATAAAATTAGTAAAATTGACACCCTGTTCCCTCGTTATTTGAAGATGCCCAGATTGTATCTATGTAGATACACAGACTTAGGCAATGAATCCCACAAGATAGCTGTACGCACTATAAGTGTTTCACACGGTTCCGCTCCGTGTTCACTTATTCTCTATGCCTATAATGGAATAAGCCACTTCGAGCTGAAGTAAATAATAATGACATCGTTGCTCCATTTAGTATTATAGTAAGATACAAACTGACACCGCCAAGTCTTTGTAATTGGAACATTTAACATTTTCTCTGAGCGTAGAACAAATTTATTGGCGATCCTACGCGTTCAAAGTACCTTAAGTTTACAGCTTTATTTCCTCGGAGATAACTTGTCGCGCTTTGTAGTAGAACTCAGAAGATAAAATGATATCTTTTGGAATATCAAAGAGGGATTACAATTTTAAAGTCATTGTATGCTTACGAGTTTATTGTTAATTGCATGAACATTATGCTACTCGTAGACGAAAATCACGTTCCAATCACAGGGCCGTATTCTGTAGTCGTAAGTTCAAATCCCACCAGTAGCTGAACTTTTTCCTTCAAATAATCTGAACGTAAGTTTCGCCTACAAAGATGGTAATGCAATGAACCATAAACTCTAAGAATTATGGTATGGTGCCTTCGCTTGATAAGACACCAACTGCAATGTTGGTATATCAGTCCTGTTAATAGCTCATACAATTAAAGGTAGATGGCGCTAAGCATAACATCGCCTCGTCTGCGACGATGTGGCGATGAAAAGGAAGGAATAAATTCGGACGGCTAGTAGAGATTGCTACTATAGCTTAGTTGGCCAAGCGACAGGACGGTATTCTGTAGTCGTGGGGTCAAATCCCACATGTAGCCGAGTTTGACCTTCGAAAATCTGATTGTTAACTTATACCTTTGCTAATGCCAAAATAAATTATTATTTACAACATATTTACATAAGAACATGAATTCATTTTCAGCATACAGAAAAGAAGAATTAGCACTTTAACCAGAAGTACTCGCAGGCAGGATAACAAAATAAAAAATGATTGAGCCTTTATGTCGCAAATCCATAGTGCCCAGTTACCCACTCTCTTCTATTACGAGTTTGTAAATTCGCACTTACAAACGATAGATAACTTTTTATAGTGATCACATAGGGTGTGACTGTTGGCTGTCAATCTACCGGAGGCTGGTTCGATCACCTCCCTCGCCTTGATTCACCGGTCAACTTTCGGTTCCACAGCATGGTGGTATGGTACTTTGCAGTTCCCACCTGGGCAGCTACAAGCCTCAAGTTTATAAAAAATAACCAAACACACCGTGTATTCAGAAAGATATCTTCGAAAGCCAGTCAAAGCCTAGAAAATCTTCCTTTGAAAGTCAAGCCAAGAGAAAAGGTTACGTTTTACAAGGACTTTTTTGTATTATTTGGAAATGTTAAACGTTGAAGTATAATAACAGTACTAAACGAACGGCGACCGCATCCGCGAGCGCCCCGTTTTCTCCTTGAAAAAAATCACCGAATGCGATCGTAACTATAGTCCCCTAAAACCCTCTGACATATAATGTTAGTAATTCCCATGTTTTATACATTCGTAATACTTAACCTCTTTCGGCAATAAAGACAGACATCTTGTATCTTGTATAAGGCCATCTCATCGCTTAGCCTCAAAAATGTCTCCCCAAATCAGCATTATATTATTAGACATTTGTTTGGCAACATAATACAAATATGGTATCGACGAAGATAATGGTCGCAGATATGATTTATTGAGCAACTTGCGAGCTCAACTTAATAATAATCGTGCCTTCAATATATTTATTTGAGCGTAAATACGAGTGCGCGCGATCGAGCTTCGGATACAATGCCTTTATTGCACAAGATAAACCTCAGCTACAATCGGATTTGTTTAATGTGAATATCGAATGAACAACGTGTGGTGAGTCAGCTTGTATTCAGCGCTTCCCGCCGAGTACACGCCGTAATATTATGGCGCAAAAACTTTTATTGTAAGCTTAATTAAGTGCTTCAAAATAAAACAACACGTTGTAAAGAACGATGTTATTCTACGGAATAAAAAGAGTAATAAAAATAAAAGTAAATGTTATTTTGCATAGGTCGATTGGATCGCGGTGAGAGCTGGCGATGCACCGCACCGGGGCAGTGCAGTTGGCTTCTTACCAAAATGTATCAAAGCTAGATTTATGTGAGCTGGCGACGAAGGCTGCGATCCTATCGGTGACCGCTGGGCGGTGCCGCGCGGCGGCCGCACCGGACGCACCGGTACCGCACAATCAATTGGTATTTTGTGGAGAGGATTGAATTTAGAAGTTACATAAAATCGTAGCGCTCGCAGTGATATTTAACAGATCAACTACGACCGTGTATGATGCGGTCATGACTTGGATGGGAGACTGCTAGTGGAATTTTCAGCGGACCGCTTCCTGCCATAATGGTGGCTTATGACTGATTCTTATCACACTGCGACGAAACTCCAGGTGCTCGTCTGGAGCCAGGTGGTCGTCATTTGACTTATGAATAATATCTTACAACTTTAATACTATTATATTTGTATAGGTGGAAGTTTGAGCTTATATCTCATTATCATTATTTTATCTACGATGGATCACGAATAGATATCTGTACACTCGTACAGACAAATGAATACATAAATAAATATATACATAAACTACGGCAAATAATTAGATTCCCTTAGGCAGGTTTGCATTTGTAGTTAAGCCAACCAATGATATAAAAAAATAACTGATTATTACATTCCTGAGATATGTGCTGTTTGACACGTACTATGACAACTAGTGGTCAAAATGTACAACTATTCGCTAATTTTTACCAAGACTAAAGAATAACATGAAATTAAATCGACATTCCTCAAACAGCAAACTTTATTAACTATCGTTTTCCATATAAATAAAAAAACGGGATTTACATGTATATGTGTAAATAGCAACACTTTGCCTTTATTGTTAATTATTTTCTTTAGATACTCAATTTACGATTTACTTATGATCAAGACGTCTTCAAATATGTATAATTTTCTTGATTACGATCTTTTCCCTTTACAGTTTATTGCTTAATATCTTTTAACGATCCAAGTATTTTACGGATGCAACAATTATATCATCTAGTACCTATATCTTAAAAGCTTAATATCCTTTTTCGGTTTAATAAAATTTTTAACTACTTATAAAAAACTTAATAAACACAAGCAGTATAACGGGCGCTATCACGTTTTATTGCGTCTGTAATCAAGTCTTCACGATCCGAAGAGCGTTAATAATCCATTCCTAACGATATAAGAAGCTCTAAACTGCGGTTTAATTAAGTTTAAAACAGAAACAGAGCGAATATATTCAATTTGAACTTTGGCACGACCCCGTTGAAATACGATCGTCTTCATGGTTATATGATCGACAAAATAAATGGATGCACAATTTATCGTGTTTCCCCGGCGCGTTAAATTATGCGTTTATCATTTAGGGATGTTTACAGAGAGCGTCCCGCAGGATAAAATTGAAACGACTGGAGCGTTGCCAGCCGCCAGCCGAGGAAGCAACACGCAATATTCTCATGTGATTCTATAAAAACATACTATATTAATACCTATAAAGACGATATCTACATTTATACTGTTTCTACGCGTAGTCGATATCACGATCGACAATTGTTTCGGCTTCTTCCGGAAGCCGTCATCAGGATCTTGAATGGAGTGCGGGACAGGAGGTACGAGGAATCGCACCGCACTCATAGTCATAGTCTTCTTCTCCTACAAGCGGCTCTTCATAGTTACTAGCACTTTACGTCCCGGTCCTTTGTCGGACATTGTGGAGCCAGGGTAATGTCACCCTTCATAAACGTTTGTAACTATGGCCATCATTATGGTCTGTTATGGAGAAAAAACGTCTAAACAAGGAAAACCTGCACTTCATTGTTTGACCTAGAGAAGGCTTTCGACAGCGTGTCGCGGAAATCAGTGTGGCAAGCAATGAGAGCTCAGGATATACCAGAATACTGCATCAGCATGGTCGAAGTACCGCTATGCCCGCACACAAGTCAGAATACCGGCCGGCTTGAGGTCAATTGCCTTTTGAAGTCAATTTTGGAAAATTACGCGGGAATAGGGAAAGAAGAAAATGACACCCATCATTATTATGGTCTGTAGCTGCTGGTGAAATTCATGCCGTAACATGTGCAAGATATGCCACTGTTTTCTTTTTAGTTATTTCAAAGTTTAGATTTTTGAAGGGTCATTCGCTTTACAATGGACAATATTTCCTTTTTCTGGTACGACTAGTGTGTTATGTGGCGGTGTGCACACGACATCACAAAATGTAAAAGTACTTTATCATCAGCATCATCATTTTCAGTGGATCAGTTACAGGATATATCCTACATGACATAAGCCTTCTTAATTATTATTATTTGTATATAAGTGGAGTTAGATGTTAGACCCTAGATGCGCAAAAGTGTCATGTTCTCAGAGTAATAATTGGACTTGTCAGATAAACTAGTCACCAAGATTATATCTTTAACGATCGAGGCAATTGTCGGCAATCATACAATTTACTTGCTGGATTCCAAACAAATTAATGTGCAATATTTATGTTGAGATGACCCATATGAGCGTAAAACTTCACCGACCTGTTGGCTTTTATAATTATAAACACTATAGATCATTAAATATTAACCTTAACATATAGAGGTTAAACTCATAAAAAAACATATATTATAAGATAAGCTATAGTGATTCACCATTACCTACTTATTTCTTCGCAATGCTGTTGTAGATAAATTCATAACACACCGCAAATATACTAGAATTCAACAAAAAATCGGGGATTTTCATACATTAATAACATAGGTATTCACAATAGTGTCCACAATGTAGAAGATTAACACGAAATGATTTTGTACGTGTGAACGTGATGCTATATTAGATATCATGATTTCTTCTCAGCAATTAGACATCCACTTCTGGACATATGCCTCCCCCATATAGGGGGGATTTGCCAATTCTCGCCACGCTTGGCAGGCGTGTTGGCGAGCGCAGTATGATTTCCGACCCTCAGAAGGCGCTGCTGCCCACCTTCTGGTACGTGATCCCTTAGCCGACTCTTACGGCACCCGCGGGAAGTGATGGGGGAGTACTATTCTAAGCCGGTACCACCACGGCTTATCATGATTTAGCTAAGACGATTTGAAAAATATTTGGTAAAACTTAGAAGACCAACAAAAGTTAGTTTTCACAGACTGAAGGTAAAAAATGCAATAAAGGAATTAAAATATATGCGTGGTTGCCAAAAGATATTCAAACTAGAATCAATCAAGAACATGTGAACATAACCCAGTATATAGGTACTGGGACCTATCAATTACAGGAGTCCACAGAGATAAGAGTGTCATGGTTTATTGCATGAACTACTATTAATCTAATACTAATGACTATGGACTCGTACAAGAAAATGTCTAGTGCCGATACTCTGTATCGATTTGTCAATTGACTTTGATCAACTCTTCAAAACTAAAATTAGCTAAAAAGCTCTGAAGAAGATACTGTTACAGAATACCTTCATTAACTATAATACAGTAAATATAAATTTTAGTAGTAGTAGTAAATGGTAATAAGTTAAAACTTTTTAGTAATAGGGATGTACGATACAGAAATATTTTACATCAGTTGTTATTATATCAGTTGTTGTGTACTTACCTTTTTCTGTGTTTAATCAGTCTACCTACTCCTTCCTATTGTTAATTTGATAAGGAGAACTAGCGTCTGTCGTCAAACTGGTACGCAGTTTGGCAGTACCTACTCTGGAAGTTTATATGTAACTGTTTTATTTGTATAAAACAAAAATCTAAAAAGCGTAAGATCCATAGAGATTATAATGTACAACAAGAAAGCTTTTTCCATATAAACTGTAATATTATTGTAAATATTGGTTGACATGAAGTAACTCCTCGACGTATACGTAACAACGATTCCGCATTTGTCCCTCACGAACATAGAGTTTATTTACGTGGCACCTTCGGGAATAAGAATCATAACAAAAGAGGCTTACCCATAATATTTTGGTGACTTTCCTTAACCTTTCCATTGTTGCTTGTGTGCCTATTCCGAGAGCTCGATTATCGGAAACAAATGGAACATAAGAACCTGAATGTGCAGAATTAACATTGATGTCACATGTACAACTGTTCCGAGAACCGGCAAAACAGAAATAGCGTGTGACAGTATTCCTCGAATCGAATTCTGAATGCATGAAGTCAGCTCACAGAAACTTGAGTAAAATCTTTGGCACCGTATTGAATAATAAAGCAGTTAACTACCCATGGTATTATAACTTTAAATCAAATGAATATGTCACTAAAAGCTACGTGTATGTATTTGCAGCTGATTCCCTAAAATACTAACAAGTTCGGATAGTCGTGGTCACATTGAATAGAATTTACGATTTCAAACTCAACCTCGGAGCATGAATTTTCAGCGTTAGCATCTTAGCCATAACGCTGTATTCCCATGCAAGCGTTCATTTAATTTAAAGTTATTTTAAAAGCAACTTAAGAGTTTACAATAGATCCGCAGATCATACTACAAGCATCACATATAATTGTAGAATGTCCATCTGCGTCCTTCACATCTTTCCTCCTGTCTATGTGTGTTTGAATACTATTAAAACGTTAGCCTATTAATCATAACAAAATTATACTTAATTTGTTGAAATAAATAGTATAATATATGACATAATATTAGTAGACATATTATATTATATGGAATTTAATTGAAAATGTACTGTAATTAAATGACCAACTTTTAAATTGTGTAGGTACATTATTTTACCGGAAAGTTTGAGATTCCTACAAGACTACAAGATCGTGATAAGAATAATAATGCTCCAAAAACGATGACAAACTCGCGTCACTTTAATGACTTTTTGACTGGCCGGTTGGCGCAGTTGGTAGCACTCTGCCTTCTGATTCGCTGGTCCCGGGTTCGATTCCCGGACAGGTCAAACATTTGTGTGTATGAACATGTCTGTTTGACCTGTGTTTGGGTGTGTATAAGTACATATATATAAGTATGTATATAAGTATATATCCGTCATCAGGTTACCATAGTACAGGCACTGCCTAGTTTGGGACCTGAAGACCTTCTGTGAATGTTGTCCCGTATAATAAAAAAACAAAAAATTAAAATTAATAACGTCTAACAATA
Organism: Apeira syringaria; assembly: GCA_934044485.1. Lineage (NCBI taxonomy): Eukaryota > Metazoa > Arthropoda > Insecta > Lepidoptera > Geometridae > Apeira > Apeira syringaria. The sequence continues at coordinate 19,066,678 of OW203663.1, read as the reverse complement.
AATTACTATGGACAATGTATTTTTATCAATAATTGTAAGTTTTATTATTTTGGCAAGTCAACTTGGGCTGCCATTCTGCTTGGTTCACTTATTTGACTTTATTGTGGCGTTTGTATCTAGTGCGCGGGCCGCGGCTTTTGGAGGCAGTCCAACAGTTTTACACAATCATTCCACTCAACTAAGCGTTGCCATAAACACAACCCGGCGGGTATGAATTGCACAAAAAATTTGATATAATTGGCAATTTATTCTGCGCGGCGCCTTTGCGTAGGTATTATGATATTAAATCCGTTCGAACCAAATTTATACTCAAGGTATTTTGAATTACTTTACGTCAGTAACAAAGTCAGCGAAAAACCTTTGACAACCCGTGCTGGGTTGTCAAAGGTATTTCGCTGACTTTAAAAAAAATTGAGAATAGGCAAGCATTTGACCACCATCTCACCTGATGTTAAGTGATGATGCGGTCTACGATTGAGCCCGCCTTCCTAGAAGATACCTATTTCATTTACTTTTTACCAAATCTGAAATAATAATAATAATAGTTTGCAATTTATCCCTTCCCTCTAGGACTGCAGTGCCCAAAACGGGACGTTATTTCCCACTTTGAAAAGACTGCCTTACAGTTTGCGATACTTTGCAAGTCTTTTAACCTCTCTGTTGGGATAAAAGTATTAAAATACTCTAAAAATTATTCTGACACGCCTTTTCCATTTGAGGAGCTGGATTTAAAGTATCATTTCTTTTATGTATGCCGTAAAAGTACTTTATATTTTACGACTCTCTCAGCCTATCACCACGTCGAAAATAATCATGAAGCATAAATAGGGCTTAACTTTACGTACACGAGTCTCGAATGAACAGTGCACGTATTATAAATCACGTAACATTCACGTAGAATGCTTTAGATAACTCCCAGTGCCACTATTGAACGTTGATACTGACAGTATCGAGGCGCTGTGTATTGAATAGCTTGGTAATAAAGGCGTTTCTCAAGCTGACATCGAACAGGGATTGAACGGAGTATGTCTTAGTTGAGACATGACTGCCAGCCAGCAGAGGCCCTTGTTTCCAACGCCGCGCCGGTATGCGGTATGCGGCACAGCGCCGTGTTACCGCGCTTATCGGCGAGACACCGGACCCAATATTTGAATACCGAAGTCAATACTCACGGCGTCGCATCGCTTCCATTAGGCCCACTCGTAATGTCTATGTAAATACATCCGACCAGGTAATTTGTTCGTATCATAATCACTCTACATTGAGTTAGTGAAATCAATACGTTCGTTTACTTTTATGTTTTATTTCGGTCGTTCAAAGTGAAGTGAAAAAGGTAGTTTTAAAAATATAAACTTTATATTTTACTTAAATACTATAAGTAGTTGTACCGGTTTTATTGTAGTCACGTGATCAACAAAGGTTTAAGAGGGATGTGGCGTACAGATTACAGATAGTACAGATTTTAAATAGATAATACTTAATTATCGAAATCGATCTTTGTTTGCAGTGGTCAAGTGGTTTTGTGATGGTATATCAACTGTAGCTTAAAATAAAATATTTGCATGAGCTTTTGTCGTACCTACTATAAAATTGTATTTGAGCTTTGTTGTATAGAGACCTCAATTAATAATAGACAAACCCATAATAATTAAAAATGTTGAATTTCATAAACATGGTACCAAAAAGTTGCATTCTTATGAAATGTATATAATTTATCGATATCGACAAACGGCATTTTTATCCAAGTAAGTTTTTATCCAAGAATACATGAATAAATGAACATCTAAATAAACTCATCGTTAGTGTTGTATCGAATTACAATTAATTTGTGAGAATTTTCAAAAAGTAGTCAATAACACTAGTGGTCAAAATTTCCACGGTATTAAATATCGCACGAATTGGTGTCGATATCAGATAAAAACCCATTCGATATTTTTCATTTCTAGATTTATTCGAAAATTGACAGTTCATTTCTTATTCATTATCATCATTATTTGACTGGTCGGCTGGCGCAGTTGGTAGCACTCTGCCTTCTGAGCCGCTGGTCCCGGGTTCGATTCCCGGTCAGGTCAAACATTTGTGTGCATGAACATGTCTGTTTGACCTGTGTCTGGGTGTGTATAAGTATATATATCAGTCCACAGATCACCATAGTACAGGCTCTGCCTAGTTTGGGACCGGAAGACCTTGTTTGAATGTAAAAGAAAAAAAAAACATTTCTTTTCGAAGAAAGTCCATTTATACATACTATAATTTTCACCTCGTTAATTTCCACTAGAACTGGTAGGCCTTCATCCACCTTCCTCTGACAACCTATATGATGTCCCCTGGCGATCAACCTCACCCTGTACAGACGCTTACAAATATTAGGGGTAAAAACATGTGTGCCAAAGAGATGGCTGTAGTGTTGAAAAAAGTAATGCCATAAAAGTTACTTTATAATGAATGAGTTTCACACACCCAGCCTGTTTACCAGAGAATATTTTCTTTGTTTCCTATAGTGAACTTCGAATGGGCAAGTTTCCTTAACATTGTTTTAAACTAGGGTTTTATGCAAGTTTCGAGGAGTTTCCGGCGCTTATCGTGAATTACGCTAACACCTCTCACCTACTTACCGGCTGTTCATTTTCACACGGTCGATGGCTTCGATGAGGCTAACACAGCTCGTAACTACGTTAATAATGGTGCATAATAAACTAATCTTTACCAGTTGTTTTATTAGGAACGTACACATAGTTTGGTACCGTTTGTGGACGAAACAATTAAGCCTGACAATGCTCGTAGACTTCATAATGGTTGTGAAATATAATAAATGTAATGGTAGCTTCGAGGTTAGACCATACCGATAACATACCAGGGTACATCATATTGGCCGCACTTCTGTCAATCACTAAAACTAGACAGATATTAAGAACAGACCGATGCTGCAACAACAATAGTGATAATGATTTATTTATTATTATGATACGGCAACAGTGTACATATTATATGTAGTATATATATCAACTAGCTGACCCGGTCACGCGTTGCTGTGGCCATGTGGCGCCATCTATTGATTACTTACTCAACCCAGTCGAAAGGTATCGACATCTGTTAGAATCATTTGGAGTTAACAGATAATTGTGACTGTCAAATAATAACAGACAAATAATTAGCAATAAATTAAAATTGCGACTATAATTTGAGATTTAAACTATCCTATCTCTCAAGTTGGATCGAACTGCACATGGTGTGCGAATTTTATTATAATCGGTTAAGTGGTTTAGGAGTCCATTGCGGACAAACATTGTGACACGAGATTTATATATATTAGATATATCATTAACTCTAAGATTATGACGGAAGTCAGTATATCATTCTGATATAGTACACCTGTTACAGGCATATACAGTTTACACAAAAATAAGGTAATTTCAGGATTGTAGGAATAAACTATGTTAAATGCAGGTGCCTACAAAATATGAGGAAGTATAAAATCATGTTCATTAATCAATTCTATTCTTTTGGTTGCCTAATATTTGAATGAATGAAAACATTTACACACAGAACATATGCTAAATTATGTTGGTGATGACTATTCATGTGACTTAAGGTTACTACTAATATTTTTTTTAAAACAGATTCATAATGATGATGTGGAAGGTAGTAATGGTTGTGAAGAGTTGTGGCAAAAGCTAAGAATTTTTCTACAATTATTTTATGTGTAAAATAAACTAAAAATATGTTATGTTTATATATTTGTTACACAAACGACCTTTTGGATAGACTTTTTTCCAGCAATCACTACACCAAAATATTGGAATAAAATTCATTTTAAACCAATGTACCAATTATTAATCCATGCATATTCAACAATCAGAGAATAATTTTATTTTTTTAACATTCACACAAGGTCTTCAGGTCCCAAACTAGGCAGAGCCTGTGCTATGGTAACCTGATGACTGATATATACTTATATACATATACACACCCAGACACAGGTCAAACAGACATGTTCATGCACACAAATGTTTGACCTGTCCGGGAATCGAACCCGGGACCAGCGGCTCAGAAGGCAGAGTGCTACCAACTGCGCCAACCGGCCAGTCAATATAGATTTATTTCCTAAAATACGCAATACAAAATAGGTCTAAAGTATTCCAATATCTATCAAAATGTAGATACAGTTATAAATACTGTAGAGTGAGTAATAGACGTAGTAACTGCACCTGTGTAGTGAATGCGCGTATTCCATAAACTATTTTTCATTTTGAGCATCAACTATGAGTTATGACATGACTTATGTATGATATGACGTATGTATGTATTCAGGAAAAGAATTCATGTGAAAAAGCGAATAGTTACTGGTATCATCTGATTTCATAAATGGAATGCACGTTTGAATTGGAGACTAGTAAAGAGCCAATATTCCTTTGTATCCATAGTTCCCTTGTTTTTTTATATATACTGTATAGATCTAGCGTTTGACCACTATCTCACTTGATGGTCAGTGACGATGTGGTCGAAGATGTTATCACGCTAGACCTAGAATGATCACTGGCTCTCAAGGACTGCTGGCTGAATACACTATATGTTTGGTGACAGTTTTTCAAACTTGAGGGTGGTAGCTAACCAGGCGGGTATTCGAAAGTACCCTACCACCATGCTGGGAATTTAATAACGGGTTTACCTTCACCGGAAGCTCAAGCTGTTGTTGGGGATCGAACCAGTGCCTGTCAGTTTGAGAGTCGACGCTCCACCCGCTGAGCTATCATCGTTTTGGCCGCTCGAGGAGTTTATTCAGATTTCTATCGTGTTCATGTACCTGGATAAATTATATCCTAAAGATTTTTTGATGCCCTAGGGTTATTGCAAACATTAACGCCTTTCCAGAGAGGTAGACAGAGAACAAAGTGATTTGCATGCCAATCCACACATTTACATTATTACTTTCCAAGAACAAACATATTATAGTCGACCCCCATCCGTAAACAAAGCGGATACTAAAATTCTACACTTGGTTTTTAGTTACGGTATCAGACAAACGAAAGGCTCATGAAATATATTCAAACACAGACACGCTAGTTTTCATTGAATAACGCGAGCGCTTCGGATTACCTAAAGTAACAGTCGCGTTTGTGATCTACCTCGGATAGCAGTTAAAGCCACGTCAGTCAATCCCAGACGGCAGTGTCGGTTCGACTTACACAAGGCCGGGGCGAAGCGGCGTCTCTACACGCCCAATAACGACACGAGGAAATCCTGACACAGCTCGATCCGGCACATATTGGGTCTTTGCTTAGAGCAGTGGTTCTCAACCTTTTACATGCCAGGTACCACTTTGAATTATTTTTTGGCAGCAGGGACCACGTTGTATAAGACAACTAAATCAATCCGAAAATAAAGTTTATTCTAAACTTAGAAGTATACATTAACAATATTAATTTATAAGAAAATATTCATTTTTGATTTTTAAATAAAACTCCTTAAGAAAATTACATTCAAAATGGTTCTTCTAGTATTTAGAAATCCAATGAGCTAATTCTAGATCAGGTGCAATTATTTGCGTTCGCGGACCATATTTTAACTCCTGTGGACCACTAGTGGTCCGCGGACCACTGGTTGGGACACACTGGCTTAGAGTAATGGTAACATGCATCTCAAAGCGTCACGCGTAAGCGTCTTATGTGTGGCCAGCGGCGTAATGCTATAAACCTTATCGTGATCGTTCTAATACAGCTATAAAAGGCTGTTTTATAACGGCTTTGGTAGAGTGGTACATTATACATATTTTTATTTCTGATATCTGAAGTTATCTTCTAAATCGTATATTATGAAATATGTATTTCATACCTATCCGATGTATCAAAATATGAAAAAGGTATTCCTAACGTTTCAGGTTTTTCGACAGTTATATAATTAAAATAATTAAAAATAGCAGTGAATATTTACGAAATCTAAGCAAACTTTATAATTAGCAGGTAGGTGTATTATTTAACATGTATATGTAAGGATGTCGTATTTAGTTGGTAATATTTTCAGGAAAAACATTTTTAACAAATATGGTAGGTACCGAAACGAATCGAATAGGTATCGAACCAATACCTCTAATTCCTGTAAGAATGAGATATTGTTGATTTCTTACTGACTGATATTAAATTCTAAAAAGAAGTCAATATAAAAATGTCTTCGATCGACTTTATACCGCTGCACTGTACACAGAATAACACTATAACGGTAACCGCTTACTCTCAGATGGGCAGTATGCTTATTTTCCAGTCTTCACATGAACGTGAAGTCGTATTAGGAGAATCATATCGGCATATGTTTGAGCACCTCAATAGTCAGTGACGAAGTGGTAAAGCTTGATCTCGATGTAAAATATAGACAAGCATTAAAAATACTTCTGTACTGACTGTGACTAAAATATTCTAAGCACTAGAATGCATAAGCAAGGTGGTAGCTAGCTAGGCGGGAATAATAACCGCTCTACCACCATTCAATGATCCATGAAATTTGTGATATTGCTTGTTATATTTTTTTTTTTTTTTTTTTTTCAAACACTCACACCTCCTCACTAGGATACCCTGTATCGCGGGAGGCTTAGACACACACAATGACAATACACAAACATCTAAGACCCGAAAACATACATCTTTGCTCATTACAGAAATGTTTGCCCCGGCCGGGATTCGAACCCGGGGTCGCGGTTCCAAAGTCAGTGTCGCTGATCACTCACGCCACGACGACCGTCATTATCATTATCATGTTATTATCTTTGTCTTTTGCAAAAGATTTGAAACAACAGTTGAAAGTATTACGTAATATTTTCTATTAAATACTAGTGAATAACGTTTCCTGCAGTTGGAATGGGTTTGCCGAGCACAAGCTTAAGCCGCTGTATGCAGGTCTCACACATAAGTATTCTCGCCACACAATGCGCCTTGGACGTATTCAACTAAGTCGTTAAAAGGTGCTGTTTATTGCGACGGCAATAATACGACACGGGAACGCGGAGCCACACGAGAAATACAACTCTCACAAGTTGAGTTCAACATTTATGAAGCTGTTTTAAAACTCTGAAAAGCATGTACTACACATTTATATTGATACTGTACTAGCTGCGCTAGCAGTTTCACCCGCGTATTGATGAAAAACGGTGGTGATGATGATGATACTGACACTCACAAATAACGCGGCTTTCAATTGGTAAAAAAAGAAAAAAAAGACATACGGGTCGAATTGAGAACCTTCTCCTTTTTTTGAAGTCGGTTACCCCCTATAACCCTACAAGCTCACACACTTTACCTCTTTATAATCTAAGTAGAGATTTGTCATAAATAAAAGCTGCATACAAAAAAAACATACAAAAACATTTTTGGTAATACTTTTTCTTCAACACTGGTTCGATCCCCAACAAGAGCTTGGGCTTCCTTACTTGGGCGCTACTTTCGAATACCCGCCTGGCTAGCTACCACCCTCAAGTTTGAAAAACTGTGACCAAACACATAGTGTGGTCAGGCAGCAATCTTGAGAACCAGTGAGGATTCTAGATCTAGCGTGATTACATCTTCGACCACATCGTCACTGACCATCAAGTGAGAGAGTGGTCAAACGCTAGATCTATACGGCATAAAAAAAAACCTTTTCAGTGACCTTTGTGAATATACTTTTCCAATTAATAGGTACCGAATCGCGAATTTAAAGGTTAAATAATTTAAACACTTGAAGCTGCTTGTGTGAATTCTCACAAATATATATTTCATAAAATCATATCTGATTGCCGGTAAATGAAACGCTTGCGCGAGCTAACTTTACTCGTGCCGCCATCTAGTTTCATGTTACGGAACTAAATGGCGACACTCACTAAGAATACAATTCTATACATGTCTTTGACTGACCATACCGCCCACCAAGAACGTTATGAACGTTCTTCACTTTAATTAGTTACTGGCAATCTGCATAGTTTTGATATGGGTCTCTTGATGAGAGATCCTTTACATTTTAACGAAACAACCCTTGTAATTCCGTCCAAACCTGGATGCTTAGTGACTACTTTACCTAATAGCCACCGAGCTGGAGGAAGATTATCTTCCTTCACAAGAACTACATCTCCTACTCCTGGTTCCGGAGTAAGCTTCGACCATTTGTACCTTTGCAAGCAATGCACCAGATATTCGTTAGACCACCTGCGCCAAAAATCTTGCAACATCCTTTGAGTCAATTGCCATCTTCTTAAAGTACCTATGTTACTCTGCTCATAGTTGCGCTCAGGTACGACAATCAATGGCTCTCCAACGAGGAAGTGTCCTGGCGTAAGAGGAGATGGTTCAGTTTGATCGTTAGGTAGTGTTGACAAAGGTCTTGAATTGAGACACGCCTCAATTTGCGAAAGAACTGTAGCCATCTCTTCGAAAGTAAGAGTGGAGTTTCCAATCACGCGTTTGAGATGATGTTTCGTTGACTTCACTCCGGACTCCCAAAGCCCGCCAAAGTTGGGAGCATGAGGGGGTATAAAGTGCCACGTGACGCTGTTATTGCCTAACCAGTCTCGAATTTCCGTGGCAACGGATGATACTTCTGGATTACCAATTCTCTGAAGTTCCTTGGAGGCTCCGATAAAATTAGAGCCATTGTCGCTCCATATGTCGCTCACGTGACCTCTTCTAGCCACAAATCGCTTAAAGGCTGCTATAAAGCCTTCAGAAGTCATATCGCTTACGGCTTCTAAGTGAATAGCCTTGGTCACCATACACACAAAAAGACTGATGTAGCCTTTGTAGCTGCGATTGCCGCGTCCCTTGGACATTCTCATATCAATCGGGCCAGTAAAATCTACGCCGCTGTGCAGAAATGGCCGCGCTGGAGTGACTCTTGCAGATGGCAACTGGCCCATGAACTGATTTTTGGTTATTGCCGCATGTCGAACACAAGTAACACACTTATGTACATGGCTTTTCACTAAGCTTTTTGCTGACACTATCCAGTATGTCGTACGTAAATAGTTCAGCATCAGCGAAGGACCACCATGCAGAGTTTTCTTATGGGCGTCATCGATGACCAGGTCAGTAAAATGGCTTTTGTGGGGAAGAATGATTGGGTGTTTGGCATTCTCGGGAATGTTGGCATTGTGTATCCTGCCAAGAGCTCTTAAAATTCCCTTATCATCTTTGAATGGGTTCAAAGGCTTCAATTTGCGTTGGTCTTCCTTCAATTCTACGGCTTGACATTGCCTTACGCAAACCGTAAGAGCTTCATTGATCTCAGAACTCAGAAGATAAGGTTGAAAATTATGCAGGTTTGATTTAACATCCTTGATCTTAAGGAATCTTCGGCAAAAGGCAACAACGCGTATCAGCTTTTGCAATGATGAAAATCTGTTCCAGAGGGGCTCTTCAGCTGTCTCATCGACTGATAAATGAGCCTTAATCTTTCTTTGTTCCAATTCCGTGGATATCGCCTTAGGTCTTTTATACTCTACAGTCGAGTTCCTTAACCACGAAGGGCCCTGCAGCCACATGCTACTCTGGGCTAACTCCACAGGCGTACAACCTCGTGATGCGGTGTCCGCTGGATTTTGAAGAGATTGTACGTGCGCCCACTGCGTGTTGTCCAATTTCGTTAAGATATCGGACGTCCTGTTTGCAATGAATGTCGTCCACCGACTTGGATGACTACTCAGCCAAGCCAGCACGACAGTTGAGTCGGTCCATCCATGAATGTCGGCGCTGTCAATCTTCAAAACCCCAGCCACTTCGGCACTTAGCTTGGCTACTAAGACAGCTCCCATCAATTCAAGGCGTGGTATTGACACCTGCATGGTCGGGGCCACCTTGGTTTTTGCTGCGACGAGATTAACATGTACGTTACCGGCCGCGTCTATTGTTCTTAAGTAAACGACAGCGGCGTACGCAATGTTTGATGCATCACAAAAACCATGTATCTCCCTGCAAATATCGTCATTCTTCGCTTCGACCCATCTCGGTACGACCAGATCGCAGACACCACACAGCTCAGAACGGTAAGACAGCCATTCTCTGAGCAAATCATCGGGCAACTCTTCATCCCAGTCTATTCCTGTCAACCATAACTTCTGGATCATCACCTTGGCGACGATCACACAGGGCGCGACCCATCCCAAGGGGTCAAATAGACGTGAGATATCAGAAATTACTTTCCTTTTTGTTATAGGATCCTGCAAAATAGGAAGTTGCACAGAGTAACGGAAGGAATCTGATTCCTTGTCCCAGGATAATCCCAATATTTTCACCACTTCATCTATCTTTATATCTACCTTTTCTTCTTGGTTTCTTTGTCCATCCATTACTATTTCTGCTAAATCCTTGTTATTTGTCACCCACTTCTGCAAGTCGAATCCTCCTTTCTTTAATACTTCTTTCATTTCCTTGTGAATCCTTATTCCTTCTTCCATTGTTTGACAACCTGTTAATAGGTCATCAACATAAAAGTCCGTTTTTATTTTTTCAGTTATTCCAGGAAATTCTTTGCCTTCATCATCTGCGAGCTGCTGCAGCGTCTTTACAGCCAGGTAAGGAGCTGACGCCGTGCCGAATGTAACTCTTACTAATCTTAAATCTTCTGTTTCAGATTCCGGGTCGTCTCTCCACACTAATCGCTGAAAGTCTGCATCTTCAGGAGCTACGATGACTTGGCGGTACATTTTAACGATGTCTGCACTCAGACATATGGGATGTGTGCGCCATCTCATTATGATGTGGCGTAGATCTCCTTGCAGGGTAGGACCTACCATCAAGGTATCGTTGAGAGATACTCCGTTTGTTCCTTTACACGATGCATCGAACACAATTCTGACCTTGGTAGTAGCCTTGTCTTCGCGTACAACAGCGTGATGTGGCAGGTAAACACTCTCGGAGTGTTTGTCCTTGTCGCTTGTTATACGCTCCATATGACCAAGGTCCAAGTATTCGCGCATTACTTCGGAGTACCTTGCTTTGATCTCGGGGTTCTTCTTAAAACGATGTTCAAGAAGTTGAAATCGCTTGAGTGCAATATCCCTCGAGTTCCCGTACTTGCATTGAGGATTATCATCTTGAAAAGGCAAACGCACAATATATCGTCCTGTGGAATCCCTTTTGGTCGTTTGACGGTAAAACTCTTCACATAGTTGCTCTTCTTGAGTTAGCATCTTTGGTTCAAAGGAATCGGACTCTAGTTGCCAAAATCGCTTTAGCAACTCGTTATTGTCTACATGAGTGTGCATACTCACAATGACGTTATGGTTGCACCGTAATGAGGTGGATTGATCATCATCGAATCGATGTGTAAGACCTGACAAGATCCATCCTAAGGCTGTGTGCTGGGCGGTTAGTATGCCATTAGGACCCTTGATCAAACCATGCCTCAAAACTTGTCCATATACGTCGGCGCCAAGCAAAATATCTATTTTGTTTGGTACATTGAATTGTGGATCAGCCAGGCTAATTCCAGCTAACTCAGGCCAATCCATGCTTTCAACCCTTTCAGATGGAAGCAAGGTAGTTATTGCACCTAGTACATGGGCTTGCACTTCCATTTGAAAACTGGGATCGTAACACGATCGAATCATGATCGCTACGATGTACTTTGAAACTAAACCTCCCTTGTCCCCGCCTACGCCAGAGATGACACTTCTACTCGGTGTTTTCTTCAGGCCGAGTAGTTGTACGATTCCTTCTGTGACAAACGATGCCTGTGAACCCTGATCGAGCAGAGCTCTTAGCAACTGCGTGTTGCCATTCCTCGTCTGTGTTTTGACAATGGCCGTTGCCAACAGAATCTGGCTAGGTGTGGTTTCCTTCGAAAAGTGCGCTGTCAGATTCGAACCTGACGTAAGATTTTCGAAGGTCGCTTTGACATTGGGGACTGCTTTTACTTCTAACGCTACTTCTGTTGTAGGCGAGCTAGAAATGCGCGCTTCTGATGTTGGTTTAGGGTGGAGTAACGAATGATGGTTATGCTTGCAGATTCGACATTTAATCGAAGAACGGCAAGCATTGGCCGAATGATTCTTACCTAAGCAGTTAAAACATAATCCATTGGTTTGCACGAAATTATGTCGGGCGTCGTAGTCAACTTTTGCAAATTCCTTACAATGGCATATTTTGTGATGTCCGTTTTTACAAAATGGACATGGATTGGTCGTGGCATTTTGATTAGAACCAGCAGCAATTGCATGCATCACTTTGGGCTTTTGGTTGGAAAAACTTGGTTTGGTTTTTGTTTTTGAATCTAAAAATTCAAGCGACCGAAATCTAGCTTCTAAAAATTCACGCATTTGTTGCAAGGTAGGCAGCTCGTCAGAGATGCTTATCTTAGCTTCCCATTGCTTTCGCGACTCGGAATCAATTTTCATGCAAACGATATACACTACGATAGCGTCCCATGAATCTGTGTTGATGCCCAAGTTTTTCAAACCATTAAGTGTGTCATTTGTAGTATCTAACAAATCTTTTATTGCACCACATGATTCCGATCCAATGCTAGGTTGATTCATAAAACGCCTCAACAGACAATTCGACAGATACTTTTTATTATTATATCTGTTGTTGAGAATTGACCATGACTCGAGATAATTTGCTGCTGTAATAGGAACATGTCTCAGAAGCTGCTCAGCTTCACCAGAGAGATGTCCCTTCAAATAATGCATTTTTTGAACATTATCTATGGAGGCATTTTTGTGGATCAATGATACATACAAGTCTCTAAAAGTAGGCCAATCCGTATAATTTCCCGAAAAGGTGGGGATTGAAATTTTCGGAAGACGTACATTGCACTCTGTTTGAGAAGTGGGTTCTGATTGAACGTTTGTGCTTGAAGAGCTCTTAGACATACATAGTATTTTAGATAAAGCTTCTTTAATTTCAGACTTATAAATTATATACATCTCTTCAATGTCTTGGTACACATCTTTAGTAAAATAATCACTCTTTAGTTCAATATCCTCTGTAGCTTCAGCTGTTAATTTTATATGACTTTCCGTTACTACTTTCCACTGTTGTTCTAATGTATCTAACCTCGTTATTAAATAAGACTCTTTGGCTAAACGCTCCTTTGAAGACTTTTTATAGTTTTCATAACCCCTCTCTATAATTTTTTTGTGTCCCAAAATAGTTTTAATAATATTGTCCATTTTTAAACACTAAACTTCAAACAGGCTATTCGCAAAATTGTCTATTTATAACTCACAAAAGTACTCACTGTTGTCACTGGCAAACCAATTGATCAGCTGTTCCCCTTTCCTCCGTCACCGCTGTGACGTCACTGATGATGACTCGAAGTTGTCGTCGGTGATGGACTACTGATGAGTGACGACTCGTTGCTGGTCGCCCTCTGCTTCCGTTCCTTCCGGCCTCTTCCTGCTTCCTCGGTGGTTGAGTGCACGCTCACACTTTCTTCCAACCAGTCGTAACAACACTCTTCCCGTGTTGTTTACGACGAGCGTTTTCAATGGCGATCCACCACTGGTTTCCAACGCTTTGCAGTAAATAGCCGGCGAGTATGCGTACGCTCACGCACACTTGCACAACTCACACACACGTGACAGAACGCTGTCTGTCCGACTCGATAAGGACCATGAATATACTTTTCCAATTAATAGGTACCGAATCGCGAATTTAAAGGTTAAATAATTTAAACACTTGAAGCTGCTTGTGTGAATTCTCACAAATATATATTTCATAAAATCATATCTGATTGCCGGTAAATGAAACGCTTGCGCGAGCTAACTTTACTCGTGCCGCCATCTAGTTTCATGTTACGGAACTAAATGATGATGATGACTCGAAGTTGTCGTCGGTGATGGACTACTGATGAGTGACGACTCGTTGCTGGTCGCCCTCTGCTTCCGTTCCTTCCGGCCTCTTCCTGCTTCCTCGGTGGTTGAGTGCACGCTCACACTTTCTTCCAACCAGTCGTAACAACACACTCTTCCCGTGTTGTTTACGACGAGCGTTTTCAATGGCGATCCACCACTGGTTTCCAACGCTTTGCAGTAAATAGCCGGCGAGTATGCGTACGCTCACGCACACTTGCACAACTCACACACACGTGACAGAACGCTGTCTATCCGGCTCGAAGGACCATGAATATACTTTTCCAATTAATAGGTACCGAATCGCGAATTTAAAGGTTAAATAATTTAAACACTTGAAGCTGCTTGTGTGAATTCTCACAAATATATATTTCATAAAATCATATCTGATTGCCGGTAAATGAAACGCTTGCGCGAGCTAACTTTACTCGTGCCGCCATCTAGTTTCATGTTACGGAACTAAATGGCGACACTCACTAAGAATACAATTCTATACATGTCTTTGACTGACCACTTTGCTACTCACGTTATCAATTGTCATTGGGTATGTTCACCGATTTCTTCACCCGCAATTAAAAGGTCGTCCAAGTATTCCAGCAGTTATTGGTGTAACTCAAAAACCGCTTGACCGATTTACATGAATTTAAATGGGACAACACGGGAAGCACCAGCTTTCAAATAAAAGAATCATCAATATCGGTTCACCCAGTCGAGAGATCTGAGGTAACAAACATATTAAAGGATTGAATTGAGAACCTCCTCCTTCTTTGAAGTCGGTTAAAAATATATTTAGTCGGAAGACATACCGGATCTTTTTAATATAAATGTACTAACTCGTGACTATGGTTACCCTCTATTTAGTCTTGGGCTTACATTCGCCTGCGGTCGTTTGTGAAAACCAACTTACTACCGTCATGCTTAAAAAATGGCGCCATTGCACGTTCGATTAGATCGTCACTAATAACTATTAGGTGAGAAAGAAGTCAAACGTAAATAATAAACGAGTCAAGCAACACTTTTAAATTGGTTTATAATGTATTTTAAAATTTTAAAATTTTTGTCCGTTATTTCGTAGAGCTATAATAACGAAAGACTAAAATTATATCCCAGCACAGACGTCCTTCATAATTTAGTCAGTGACTTGCCGCTTAGTCTATTTTAGGTTTATTTCCCCTACTTTATTACCCTGGCTCTCGTGTTATAATCATTTCCAGATATTCATATAAGAAGACTCGGCTACACAAGTGGAAAACGAAGATGAGCATCAGAATCCTAGTGCTATGGGTTTGTTGTGGGCTGTTTGCGCTCAAGATCGCATTTTTACCGACTTCCTAAATAAAAGAGGGTTCTCAATTCGGGTATTTTTGTATTACCTCAGGATTAGATCATTTCTGAACCGATTGGAAAAAATATTTCATTCGATAGGATATTCATACTTTCAGATTATGCCCAAGAAATCCTAAAAAACCGATCAGGATACCTACTCGATTTTATTTACTTTTTTATACTTGATAAATTTAACGTTTCGACCACTATCTCAATTAATGGTCAGTCACGATGTGGGTGCCGTGGTGGTACCGGCCTAGAATAGTACTCCCCCATCTCATCCCGCGGGTGCCGTAAGAGTCGGCTAAGGGATAACGTACCAGGAGGTGGGCAGCAGCGCCTTCTGAGGATCGGAAATCATACTGCGCTCGCCAACCCGCCTGCCAAGCGTGGCGAGTATTGGCAAATCCCCCCTATATGGGGGAGGCATACGTCCAACAGTGGACGCACATAGCTGAGAAAAGAAAAAAAAGAAAAAAGATGTGGTCAAAGGTGTTATTACACAAAACCTAGATTTTTACTGACTCTCAAGCCACACACTATGTGTTTGATGTCTAACTTGAGGGTGGTAGCTAGCCAGGCAGTCACTCAAAAGTACACTATCACCATGCTGCATAAATTTATGCCGGTGTTGCCTTCACCGGAAGCTCAAGCCGTTGGTGGGGTCAGTCAATTTGACAGTCGACACTCACATCGCCGAGCCATCACCGCTTCAATACTCCTAAAAAAGTTTAAAGATATTATAGGTGTGCAGGGGACAACGCCTAATGACTCTCAGCCGCCCAAGTACTATGCGAGAGAAGACTACTAAGCAGAGTTATGATTAGAGGTTTTTTGTTTGGAACTCTAAAAAACAAAACTAGTCAATTACAAGATCTTAAGATATTCAGGATATTCATGGATGCGGGCCTCTTCCAACCGGTCCTTGTGGAAATCAATAGGGGAGGCCAGCAGTGGACGTCCTATGGCTGAGATGATGATGATGATGATGATGATGATATTCAGATAAGAGACATTGTCTTTTTGTAACACGTCCCACGTGTTGCCATTAAAAACATAAACTAACAATCGAATGCACATAAATTTGGAATCTATCTTCGCTTCCAAACAGATATTAGGTGTAAAAACAATATTTTGTTAACCGGCATAGATCACAGAAGACCGACGACGGCGCGGCGCGGGCGTCGTCGTCGCGACCGTATTTCAAATGATATCGTAACTCAATACTCGTGGGTGTTTAGACCGAACGCCTACGCAAGCCACAGAACTATTAGAACAAGAAATAGAACAGTAATTTATGTCACAGAAAATAATTAGCATTTATTATGCTTTGACACAAGCTTTTGCTACACAAACAAGTAATAAATACTTCATGGCCATTCGTCGTGTTTCCTCACTGCGCTAAAAATAATAATTTACAATACTGATCAGCGATATGACATCCACTGCTGAACATAAGCTTCCCCCTTTGATTCCCACAAGGACCGTTTGAAAGAAGCCCGCAACTAGTCTTCTCCAGCGATCTTGGTCAGATTGTTTGTCCGCCTCATCGGTGAACGTCCTACTCTGACCTTACCGGTCTGTGGTCTTCACTCAAAGCGTAGTACCTAGTTAAATTATCTCGCATGGAATGTATCCAGTAAAACGTGAGCGATAACATCAGTGCTGTCAGTTTGGTGCTCATCTCGAGTGGCCTCCCCTTGTACGAGACCACACACTGCCGCAGACAGCGTCTTCACTATTAAAGATTTTACTACCGTTGATGATGTATGTCCTTAGATCAATATCTAGATAGATACACAAAATAAACAACACTTTTTTCACTATATTTGTACAAATATACTAGCGGACCCGACCGACGCGACGTTGTCCTACATGCAGCTCAAAGTGTTTTATGTTTTTTGTGAATTTAAAAAATATCAAGGGCGCCACCCAAACGCATACAAAAAAATGCATACAAATCAGTCCAGCCGTTTAGGACGAGTTCAGTGAAATACACACGTACAGTAGAATTATATATTTATGGAAGATAAACTATAATATCATGATATGAAAATTAAAGTACGATCGGCGCTAAGCAGCTGTTTTTTCAAGGCAACCGTTTGCTAGATGGATACACTAAAAGAAAACTGAGGTAGCGTGAAGTGTTTACGTACAGTAAAACATTTGTTATAAAACTTGTCTGTGTGAGTAAGATTGTATGAGGTGGCTCATGGTTACATAATAAAACTACATATTTATACCAATTCATATAATTTATATCCATCTCTATACCTTTACTCCCTTATTAATAAACGTTGCATAACCTCTGAATAGTTATTCAGTGTTTTTTCTTTATCGCTTATATGACACTTTGACGTTGAAAGAACGAAACAAAACATTGAATTAGTATTCGCAGCTTAATCAATGTTTATTAATAAGGGGGTTTGTGTACGTCATCTCTATAGCTATATTTTGTATGAAATTTGGCAAAAAGAGATACCTACTTTTACCATTCTCAAATAGGATAATTATGCTAATCGGATTATAATCTATATTAATGTGCAACAAGACATAAGAGCAGGCGCGGCCCACGTGTTAGTCTGCGCAAAATAAAAATATGAATTTAATAACGTGAATGTCATGTCATGTCACATACAGTGAAATATGAATTCATTATTATCCTTTTCACACAAACGATGTTGCGGCATATATAAACAAATTGAACCTGTCAGTATAATTAGGTACCTACACGCTGCCTAAGAACCATAAAATGGGAATGACGATAAAGCAATCAATAAAACAGCAAGAACCGTGGTCGCGGACACACGACGCCTAATCGCTGGAACCATTATCCAATAGGCGTATTATGTTAGATGTGTGTTGCAAGAAGACAGCATGATTTTTATAGGAAACGTTTTAAGGTTCGGTCAAACCTACGCGTCATAGCTTCAGCGAAGCGGAAGCGTTAGTCGGGTAGATAATGTTACAACCCGACTAATATTATAAATGCAAAAATGTGTGTGTATGTTTCTTACTTCTTTACGCTCAAACAGCTACACCGATTTCGATGAAATTTGGTATGGAGATAGTTTAAGCCCTGGATTAACGCATAGGCTTTTATCCCGGAAAAAGTATAGTTCCCGTGGGATAATTGAGGTAGCGGGACAACCGTAATTCCATGCGGGTGATACATGGTGTTTGATAAAACACTGCATACAACAAAAAATATATTTTTGTAACTACATTACAATATATCTAAGGGCTTGAACTCGCGACTTCATCTGTGACGTCACCGTGTTGAAATTTTTCTTCAGACTCGATTTACAATGAGCTTTGCTACTGATAAGCTTGAATCAAATTGTTAAACTAACATTTAATTATAATAGAATAAGATTGGATATTAAAGCGTAAATTAAAAATTAACATCTCTATGAACTAGTTTAATAGTGTTTTAAACTATTGCGAATCGAATCCGCTTATATTGTTCGATGAACTTTCTTTCGCTTCAGTAGAGTTCTTGAGATTACAAATGCTTATAAACAAAATGGGCTAACAATCCCATGACATTAAAGTTCTTGAAAAGATGGAAAATTAAAAAATATCGGGTAGGTATAGTCTATATGCCCGATCACAAAATTCAACATTTACATAATGTTAGAGTAATAATTATCGAGTAACATTAAAATCCACAAGACAAATAAATAAAACTCAAGTGTCTCATTTAAGTGGTATTTGTATACTTTTTACGATAATGAATTGAATTGATTGAAAAATCAAATAAAAGCTTTTTTTATTGCATATGAAAATACTTTAATACGGGGCATAACCTATATCCCCCACTTTGAACTCTTTGTAATTGTATCTCTGCTTGTTTCCTCTAACCCCTGAAACATCTGAGCTAATGTTAGCAGGACTTTTACAACATACCAGACAGCTGATAATGTAAGGGGCTCGCCGTCCGCGTGAATAACATAAAAGCCACGAAAATGCGGGCGTGCGTGAATCCGCACGGTGCGAGCTAGTAAGTCGGTACCTAATATAAAAACTCTGTGCCTGCCTGATAATAATGTTATCTGCGGGCCTGATAATAATGTTATGTGCGGGCCTGATAATAATGTTAAAAGACTCTTGAAGTTATTGAAATTAAAATTAAGATCCATCAAATAACGATTCCATCTGCTTCTTCTGCTAACGGTACTATTTGAGTTTCAACTACACCAACTAATTTTTGTACAAGAAAGCCTTAAGCGTTAAAAGTTAAAATAAACGTGTTTCACACAGCGGCTCGGGCATTCTACCTATGACAAAGCACGTACACGATTATAATAATAAAGTGGCTGCTATGTCGGCGATAGCTAGCTCGTTTATAACTTAATTTAGCCAGGGAGTCAGTTACCTGCGCCGGCGCACGGAACCGGTCTGCATGATTCTCCCCCGCCGAGCGGCACCCACCCGTGCGAACAATATTGTCATGCAATCAGTACGTGAGATTCGGACATCGACATTGACATAAAAAAAATTAGTGACGTTTTATTCTTAGTTAAGTAACACATTGGTAGTGATTCGCTTATTCAATGAACTAAACTAAAATGTTGGAAAACTAAATCAATTCTTATACGGTTACGACAAAGTATAAATTAGTATGACACTTATCAATAACATCATTAAAATGAAATGTATTTATTAAATTTGCGGGTAGTTTTAGCGACATTAAGTCGCCACATATATGGTGCCTACTAAAATTACCATCAATTGACCCGCAATGGAATAAAACTCATCTAATATTAGTGAGAGCGTTGTATGGAGTTATATTAATTTTAGCGTAAATAGAATACGAGCTATTTCAATTTAAAGAATTGTAGTGAATTTTAGCTAGTTCGTATTTGTGTGATTAACAGAATTAGAGCCATTATTAGTATTGACATCTTGCCTGCCACGAACAATTGATTTATATTGGAATCCTTTTTATAAAATGATGGTGATAGATTATACCCTGGTATGGATGCTACTTTTTCCCGGAAGAAATTTAGTTCCCGTGGGATGATTTAGGTAGCGGGAAATCCGTAGTCCAGGTTGTAAAACCGCGAGGCGCAGCTAACAAATGCATACATCAATGACATAATAAATCTGCGGCGTATCTGTTTTTTGTACTAAGATTGTTCACTGATATACATTACATTGTGACCCGAACGTAACCTTTTTGCTCGAAGATTCCTTTTGTGTTGTCTTGGTAACGGTGAGAAACGTATACGATTGAACTAAGATGAAAATACTCAACATGAGACCCAACTTGAAGCATGTCGAATCGCGGTGTTTTTTTTTCGCAGTTTTATTCCTCTTGTTAAATAAAGATACAGCTGTGGCCGTGTTTTGTATAGTAAGATCTATCATAGAACCGTGTTGTAGTAGATTTATTGCGAGCGGAGGTCTTTGAACTTTAGTTGGCAATGTTAAATAACGCCTCGAGTCATTTTTCAAGATGGTGCCAATGATGAATAATTGATCGATTTGTCAACAACTATATACATTAAAAATTTATTGCAACATCAACCTTAACTGAACTTATTAACAATTCTTAAATTGTATGTGTAAGTAACAATAGGCAGTTTTATCGCTCAAAGCGATCTCTACTAATTAACCCTTTTGCGTAAGAGAATCAAATAGGGCTGACGTTGTCTAATATAGTAAAATAATTATAATATAGACAAACAATTTAACAAAAACTTCATGTTAAGTTATACCAAAAATAATTTTTTTTATTGCAAAATAAAAAGTTAAGTACAAAATTATAGTCCGTAATTAGTAGGTAATTAAAAATATTTTTGTAACAAAAGGCAGATCATTCACATTCTATGACATAATTTTGATTACAAAAATCAATAACAAACAGCAAATCAATTTATTAGATTATAAACTGCTAATCCTTTGTTGGCTTTAAGCATGTTATATATTATGTTAGATGTATATTTAGATCTAAGATCTGTGGATTTCTGTAAAATATAAATAGTTTTTACTCAATGATTAATTCATAAAATAAAGAAAAACTATTTCTTAGCCCTTGCCTTTGTGAGTAGAGTATAAGGCCGAGGAGCTGGGAATGAATTAATGATAACCTTATTTTTTTATTTTATTTTTATTGGTTATAGGCAGGCGTTTGACCACTATCTCACCTGATGTTAAGTGATGATGCGGTCTACGATGGAGCACTCCTGCCTAGAAGATACCTATTCACTCGTGACTTGAAGATACCCAGGTCGTATTTTTTCGGAAATACAGAGTTAGGCAATGAGTTCCATTCGTTAGCTGTACGCACTAAGAATGTGGAAGCAAAACGCTTCGTGCGACAAGTTGGAACGTCCACAATGTATGGATGTCGCATTGCCGTCCGTCTGGTCGTCCTAAGATGGCTTTGGTGATGATAGCTTTATATAGGTACATATATTAACGTGAGATGTGATGATATAAATTCTTACGCACAATCCAGAATTTTAATATAATGGTATTTTCGCCGTGTCAGTCACCAGGGAATTTTCTACCAGTTGCTAATGACGTCAAATTGTCCTGTCGCAGAGCTCGGGAAGAATTCAGCCGGGTCTGTCTACTTGGCACATAATAATTAACATTTTGTCCGGAGACAAGGAAATGTGCTTAAAAGGTAGACGGTGAAATATGACCGCGCCGACAGAGACGTATTTGAGGTCTCAACGTAATGAAGTTAAATTCTTTGAAACTTGTTCAGTTTCATTTTTGTGAATTACGTCTGATGAGCTTTTCAGCCGATGGTGACGAATCGAGGGATCCGGAGATGGATACATACATTTGTTCCAACCAACTGAGATTTCCTATAGCCACTATATTTACTAGTATTATTTAGCTACATATAGTATACTAGCGGTAGGCCCCAGCTTCGCACGGGTAAAAATTTCAAAATTGAAATTATGAGGAATTATGAGGAACCTTAATTTAAAAAATAATAATAATATAGCCTATGTCGCCCGGGGATAGTGTAGCTTCCCAACAGTGAAAGAATTTTTCAAATCGGTTCATTAGTTTCGGAGCCTATTCAATGCAAACAAACAATCAAATCTTTCCTCTCTATATTTAGTATATAGATATGTGATTGGATAATATATTTCTTAGTTTGTTGAGAAAGTTCTAATGATGCACTCTATATGAGAGTTCCCACGAGGAAGTACTGCCACTATACCTATTTCTACCGCCAGGCAGTAGAGTTCGCATTACTATGTTCTGGTTTCAAGGGTATGGTTTCCGATGAAATGACAAGCACATGAGACTTACCAAATGTATGTCTCAGGGTGACGGGCGCAGTGCAGTTCTTTCCGAATTATGTGGCAGAGGTTACCACCTAACATCCTGTGGGCCTTCTCCCTGTTTCGTCACCTTTATCTCATAAAAAAGGCCAGTTCAAGAGTATTCTAAGCCGATGCTTCTGTAAAACTGGTCTGATGAGCTGGATGTACCAAAAGAATTGCGTCAGGAACGTAAAAAGTGGAAAGATGTGTTGATGTGTCTGTACTTATGGGAAAAATGCGCGACTATATCTTTAATACACTTGTCGTTATTCTGTTAATTGTCAATCTATTAAACTCTTTGATGTGAAAAAGCTCGTATTATATTCACACTAAAAATCAAGTTCGTATACCTTCTTACAATGCTAATATTAGAGGAGTTTTATTCAAAGTTCTTTAGTCGGCACCAAGTCACGCTGCGGCGGAATTCGCCTAAGTCTATCCGTTTTCCAACAATAAGATCTAATTGTAGTATTGCCATTCGGAGGTGTCATACTAATTTAGACTTTAAATATTAGCTATTTAACACCATTTCAGTCAGTTTGATCAAACACAGAATAACTACCTAAACACTATGTAGTTATACCGCTACTTCACTTGATGGGCAGTGACGATATGATCGAATGTAGAATCAATTTTGAATTTTGAATTTTTTATCATACTGTATAAATCTAGCGTTTGACCACTATCCCACTTTATGGTCAGTGACGATGTGGTTGAAGATGTTATCACGCTAGACTTAGAATGCTTACCGGCTCTCAAAGACTGCTGCCGGAAGACAATATGTGTTCAGTGACAGTTTTTCAAAAACGGTGGTAGCTAGCCAGGCGGCCAGGCTAACCAAAATCTGCGTCCCGTCCAGGTTCTTACGCTAGTTTAAATTAATAAATACATATACAGTCTAATAAATGTTTTGAAAGAAAATTTTACACTCATATAATTATGTTTCTCTTCGGTTCAATATCCTATGTAATCTTTTGAAGAATATATAAAATCCTAAATTTATTTTCTATTGGCATCTCTCATCTTAATAGAATTTATAAATGCTTTATTAAATATATTATCCCTCGTCACCGTAGCTACATTCTAAGCTAATGATAATACAAAGATCATGGTAAACAAAAAAAATAACTAGAGATTTTTGGTGGTACATTTCGATAGGCAATGCACTGGCTAACAACAAAATTGTAATGATTATTTGCTACAATCACGCTTTGATACAGATTTTTGTAGAATAAATTATAAACATGGTGACCAACGTGGTAAAGGGTAACAAGAAATAAATTCATAACAATTTTAGTTAAATGTATATTTACGTGTTTTTTACACAGTCGTTCAAAGGCTAAATTCCAGATGTTTGTTGAAAAGTTTAACCAGAGTACAAAGTGGTTATAACGCGGCACACCGCTCCTACGCTTTTGTGAAACTTTTTGGCTGAAAACACATACTACCTGTGCAATGTACATATATCACTGTGGCACAGAACACCGTACGTACGTATGTGTATGTAGGTGACTTTATTTATCGTTTCCACTGCGTGCTCTACAAGGTATTTTCTGGCGCGGCATTAAATAACTTAAGACGGATACAATTTTGTACCCGTGCATGCAGTTTAAGTAAATATTTGTACGGACTATCTCTTTGCGCTACATACCTTGGCATGACTAATGTGCCGGTCGATGAACTGATCACGTGGAGTTAAGTAGACATTTAGGGAATCTACTGCAAATTAGTCAAATTTGGTGATTAGCGACATTGAGAGTGACTCACCTCGGTGATGGCGCACGCGATGGTGTGAAACGGGCAAACAGCACGGTGGCTCCTGGTACGCCGTCCAGGAGTCTGCCAATGCTGAGCCCAGCATCAGCCATATCAGGGCCACTCTCCATCCACCGCTACCCATAATGTTCCTACCTAACAATGCACATCCGACTCTCCACTCTCTGCTCCAAAACTCTGCACTCAAGTGTCGCATCGGCCCGACATCACCGCATGCCTAAATCCATAAACAAAACTCAACAAAACTCAACTTATCGAACTTTGAAGTCAACAATGTATAAAACTTCAACAATGTTTACATGATCCGACCGAATCTCGAAGATTGCGCTTCCAAATACAATCGAAGCGGAACGATTAATCACAACCGCGGTCGTGCCGCGAGCTAGTTATCTCATATCGAGTATAATCTGTTCGTGAGGATTTACTCGGTTCGTCGTTGATTTATTAGTTGGTGAAGAAGTACGAAACGATCGTCGCGACGCAATGTGTGGCGGTGGGCGGCGGGACGTGCGCCACCGACATCGCACCGATGGAGACTAAACCGAACCGACGGAACACTCCACTCGGTTCGGTTCGAGAGCGCTCAGTCCGACTGAAACGGGCACGCGCCTCTCCGCAGAGAACGCTCGCGTTGTCTTGCGCGACAACCCTAGCCTCGGACAAAGACGACGCAGAATCCCAAACGGTACGGCCCGCGAAAGCTCCAAACGCAAAAACCTCCGCTCGCTTAAGGAAAAGTTGTAAGTTAAAAAGTTTTGATAATTTCGCCGATTCGGAGCCGCTCGAGTTCGTGCGGGGGATTGACTGCGCACTGACCCCCGTTGTCGTTACCGACATATTGTAACGAGGGGGATGCTCTCTCTATATAAATTCACCTAATTTATGTTTTTGTTAGGATACGCACGAAGAAGTTTTATGTTTGTAGGCACGCAAAAGGAAGTCGTATGTTTATTATTAAGTATAACCTGCTGTATGAGTCACAGCGACTCGACGACAGATGTGAGTCGTTAATAACGGATAGCGAAACTAGTCGTCATAACGTGAACGCCACTTAAGCATAGAACTTTAATTGAGCATTTACTGCTAATTTTGTATATACCTACACTGCATGCAAAACTAGGTATCATTCTTTTAAAATTGCATTAACTTTTTAAGTACACAAGATATACTTTCGAAAAAAAAGGACTCGAAAAAGAGTTTAATTTTGAATATAAAAATTTCATAGTCGGTAACCTTACTTTAAGGAATGGCTGAAAATAACTTTACAAACTAAAATAATCCTTTTCGTATTACTATTTTATCATTCATTTACTGTTACTATTTTTGTTTTAATTTTTTTTGGTTTCCGTACCTGAAAAGGAACCCTTAAAGATGGGGTCACTTTGTTGTCCGTCCGACAAGAATGTCAGGACCCTTTATCTCAGGAACTCGTGGAGGTATCGAGATGAAATTAAAACGATAT
This sequence comes from Apeira syringaria, assembly GCA_934044485.1. Taxonomy (NCBI): domain Eukaryota; kingdom Metazoa; phylum Arthropoda; class Insecta; order Lepidoptera; family Geometridae; genus Apeira; species Apeira syringaria. Next base: position 19,041,009 of record OW203663.1, on the reverse strand, counting down.
ACTGAGATCTACAGTCTCTTGAATCTGTGAAACAATCTTATTCAAATTAACGTAAAAAAGATACGGCCGTTTATGCCGCAAAAAACGTATATTTCGACACAAATTTGTAGAGTATTTTCCGGTGACCTAGAACTATAAATTTGACAAGTAATACTGTCTTATACTACAAGTATAGAGAAAAATCTGAAAACTATACATTTGCAATCAAATCATAGAAAAGGGTCTTTATGCAGGAACGGCGGTCCAAATTTGAATTGAGTTAACCGTGGGTTACATGTGGGGTATCGTGTGAAATGGGGGCCTCATTGCCAACAGATTTTTAATTATTTTTATGATGAGTTTTCGATTTGTGACGTACAATGAAATAAAAACAATTTATTTAAGTAAATGTAAAGCTACTTTTGATAGTATATTCTATGTCGTGGCTATATTTATAAAAATATTATATATATATTTATTATAATATTTTTTGACGTGACAACGTCTTATAAATTGGTTTGCCGGGTGACACTTCAAGAAACTGCGTTACGCTCCGCTCACGTTATGCGCTCACAATGAGAGCGAGTGAGAGGCACGCGTCCCTTCCACTCGGGCATGGTTAGCCCGCCTAAGAGCGAGAGAGACAGACATAAAAAGTGAAAGGCACTCAAAGTCGTTGTCACGTAAAACTTTCGCCCGTATACCGACTTTACAGGCAACCAATTTTTTTAAATAAATATAATAATAAAGATATCTATTAAAACTCTAATAGAACGTATAATAGAACTCTAATAGAAGGTGAAAAAAAGTGCTTAAAATTCCCTTTCATCACATACGGTGCGAAAACTATCGATGAAACAAAAATATGTTCAGCAATACTTAAACAACATGTCAATATCTAAAAACAAAACTGCGCGATACCATATATGTCCAACTATTGTACTTAGATCACTTATACACATAAATATATTATATTAAAATACTTGATAGTAATTCCGACCGAAATCAGATGCCGTTACTCGTGCGTGTTTTGATCCGTATCGGAATAAGTATACTTAGTCATAATCAAGGCTGTCTCAGTATCCATAGACAGCTTTATTTAAATTATATAAATAAATTATATAAATCGGACATTTAATTCAAAAAATACGATCAATTTAAAAATTATATCAAATAGAAAAATAATTGCCGCCGTGGTGCGCGATGCCTTGCAAGTTGCATTCGCGCAGTCTGCGTCCTACCTTTGATTTAGATTGTTTTGTTTAAAAGCTGACTTGATCGAGAGCCCTACGCATGAAAAATGTAAAAGTGTGTAAGTTTCTAAATATTTAATGAACACCTACCTACCGTGCGAGGCCGGGGCGAGCCGCTAGTTAATTTATAAAAGCAGTTTTATACGATCATATGATATTGTTTTCATGAGATCTTTTAGCACTAGTGTATGAAGAGTTGATTAATGTTTCATCGTTTATGAAGCAATTAGAGCAGCCTGCGAGTTATGCATTGAAGCTGCGAAGGGGCGTGGGCGTGACGTAACTATCTCGGGTACCATGCGCAGCCCGCCCGAGCAGGGACTAATAACTATTCAGACAACTTAATAAATAACTATTTATTAAGTTGAACTTGCTGACCGTGATTAAGGGCGGTTGGGTTAGCTTTATCAATTACTCAGTCTCTCTCAGGAGTGCTCGGGATGCCCTCCGCACCAGTATAGGACCTCAGTGCCGTGCTCCAGTCGTCAACTTTAATTAATCTTACATAACTTAATTATGACAAACTTGTCGCCTAAATACAAACATTAACATAAAGTTAAATTTGGTATAATAACTTAAATTGTATCTAGTACGTGACTATGATATCCTTGGTAATGTAATAAATGGACGCCTAGATCACTGCATCTCTTCTTCTTGTTCTTATCCCACACTAGATGGGGTCGGTACAACATGTTTTCCTCGTTCGTTCTCTTCTATCTTTAGTCGTCTCAGTGCTCACATCTTTCATAAACATATCATTCTTCACACAGTCTAACTATGCCTTCTTCATCTACCTCTATATCTATCCACATTCATGTTAAGTACTCTTTAGGTAATATCTTTATCATCCCTCTTAATGACATGCCCATACCAAGCCAATCTATTCCCTCTCAACTTATCATTCACTGGTGCTACTTTCAAGCTTCCTCTGATATACTCAGTCCGTATTTTATCCACTCCAGTCACACCACACATCCATCTCAACATTCGCATCTCTGCATTACGCTGTCGTAATGCAGAGATGTATTAAGGGCAAATCTATTGATAGACCTGTGTCTAACAATAGATTTTGCCCTTGAGTTTCAAGGGCATTAGCAGATCGCATATGGTCCTTGAGACCTGTCTTCATTTCATCCAATCTGCATTAATTATCCTGGTCCTAACATCTCGGTGACTATTGCCGTCGTTTCATATCAATGAACCGAAGTACCAAAACTCGGAGCAGACTGGTAGAGATAAACCATTTGAGGCTGAGCCGAAATTGCTGTGCTAAAATTTGATGAGCCACCTAAATCACTGGACCAATTTTGATGAATTTTGGTAGAGACAGTAGATAGGACCCTAATGATAGTTACATGCTACTTTTTTGTTACTTATTTTAGCGGGGAAGAGGGCGAATTTAGTATATTCGTTGTTAGATTTTAATTCAAAATTATCTTTTGACCACCACAAACAAAAGCATTCTAAGATAGTATCTAAATGGGTCAAAGGGCATCCTCGTGAATCAACACAATAAACCTGTACACGTAGTAAAATGGAAATAATTGAGGGATTACTACGACCCAGACCTTTGGAAGCAAATAAACGTAAGTTTCAGATAAAAAAAGTCGAAACAAAATCAGAGTACGCAAAGTAAGAAAGAATAGTAATTTGAAACTCAGTGGGTATCACATTCATAAGACGAACGAAGGTACCTTAAACGTCGCGGTCCCATTTTCATCAGTGCTTCAAGTTTTTCAATAAAAACTTTCCGAGGCGTCCGATTTACATACGGTATGGATTCATTTATTTTGGAAAAAGATTTTTCGAGCAAAAGTGAAGAAGGTTTTCGGTATCCATTAGAGAAGAAAGGTCGCGCACTTCAGCCCCCGCCGGCTCCCCTCGCGGACCCATCGGCCACTTCAATTACAATATTTGGATCACTTTATGAAATTTCCAGCTGTAAGAAATTTAATTTCGCTATACTCTTGCAAGGTACAGGTTGTGACATTGCCATATCGTTATAAAATCAAGTGTGGCGGTCAAACTATATTTTAATGTAAAGATATAATTCATTAATCACAATTACAGTTTAAGTTAATTCAGGTAGCTTTATTCTAAGAAGGCCGATAGAACGCGGGCGCCTCTCCTTGACAAAAATAATCAATCATAAAATATCACAACATACCACACACATCGTAAACCTCGAACAACAAAAGGAAAACGCTTCAAACACGATTATTTTTTTAAAAATCACACCATCATCAGTGGCTCAAAAATGGTCTCATACGTCTGTAAAGCATAAAAAAGAAAGGCCAACTGATGTGGTGAAAACAATTACTTCATTAAAACTTACCAATTTACTAATGCGAGTGTTGCCACTATACAATCGATTCCCAAGAAAATAAGGAGAATCTTAACTATGTTCAAATCTCCGTTATTGGTATGTAAAATTGTATTCTGTTTTATATAATTGTAAAAGTTAGAAAATTAAGATTTATGTTCAAAAATACTAAGGACTCTGGAGTCTGCGGAGTAACGTATTTAATGTTTAATGTAAATTAAAATGTATTTATACTTTATACACTCGTAATGTGTCACAACCACGTCAGTTTTACTAATAAAATATTTATCCTTTATTTATGAACGATGAAGATTAGCGTTTAAGACTATTTTATTCCCTTTCCTACACTTGTTCACTTTCACAGACACTTAAACGTTAATAACCCACCATTATCACGCAGTAACACAGTTATGTTTTTTTTCTGGGCCGATGCCTTTATTAAAATAAAATACGAATAACTAATTACAATACTATAGCTACTATAATAAGATTTGGGGAATGCACTTGCTATTGGTAGCCTTTAGATGACTCAAATGCTCTAACCTGCTACCGGTTGGCAGCGTGCCCAGGATGCTAGCAGCATTGCCAAGTTGCAATGCTGATTCATTAAGCCAAATATATGCCAGCATTTTGGCACCGCGTCGCATCGATTACACTTAAAAATAAATCGTATATATAATATAATATATTATTCCACTATTATTATAAATGTCAAAGTTTGAGATGGATGGATGGATGGATGGATGGTTGTTTGTTACTTCATCACGCCAAAACGGCTAAACAGATCTGGATTAAATTTGGCACAGAGATAGATTATAGTCTCGAATAGCACATATGCTACTTTTTATCCCGGTAAAATGTATGATTCTCGTGGAATAATTGATGTAGCAGGAAAACCGAAATCCACGTGGGTGAAACCGCGGGGTGTTACTAGTATTATATATTATAGTAATAAATTATAATATATATATTAAATATCAAACCGTTTACTTTATCGTAATATTATCATTGCAGTTTTTTTTATGTACACTGTATAGATCGTTTGACCACTATCTCACTTGATGGTCGCATGAAAAATATGTAATTACATATATAAAAAGATGTTTTTTAAATAAATACGCATGGTTGTATTGTTTTTGGAGATGAGTACCTTAATCGTGCATTATTAGTATTTTCGCACAATTAGTCCGTGATGACAGAAAATAATAACTTATTATTAGATATAATTTAAAATTAAATAATTTATTATTAATTTTAAGGTGCAACTATTATAAGAAAAACTTCGTTGTCGTTCGTACGTACTTTTTCAAGGGATATAACAGCCTACTTTAAACGGCGTTTTTTAAAGAAAACCCTTAGTTATAGGATATATAATACGATATTATTATTTGTTATCCATTAATACATATCTATATGGCGAAATAATAACCGCAATTTTTGCGCTATTTATGGATTTAAGGAAATCACTGTAGTAAATTTACCCACAGGAATCGCGTAATATGTCTCAAAACACAATTCTAAGCTGAATTATAAAATAAGTAAGTTTAAATAAGCCCTTATCATCACATTTATGATACACTAAAGATGCCCTTGTCAATTTAATTAAGTATATGTGGGTACTCACCTGTACCCTACTACTGACTGACCTGACTACAGGAGCGGGAGGCCTCGCCGGCTGCTTGTAACAGGTCCTTTTAAAGATCAAAAGGTAGCAGACGAAGATGTAAGTACTCTTTACCTACTACACTCTAACGTATTCTTATTGTTATATTGATGACATATTTAGTACATAAATTGTCTATTATGCTTATCCTCACCCACTGTTCGGAATCACCATACTATCGGATTTAGAATCCCGTGCCACGCTCATCCGTTGTCTTCGTTCGTCGTCAAAAATTAGTTTAATAAAGTTTTTTAACAAAAAATGGAACCGACTTCAACACTCAAAAGTGTGAAATAACTTGTTGAAGTCGGTACCATGATACTTCACAAAAGTAATCATCACAATATTTTGCTCATGGTCGGTACCATGTACCACTTCGACAAGTTATTTCACACTTTTGAGTGTTTAAGTCTGTTCCATTTTTTGTTAAAAATTTTTTTTTTTACTCGTTCAGTGACCTTTGCTACTCACGGGATCAATGGTCATTGTGTGTTCTCCGATGTCTTCAACCGCGACAATAATATCCTCGAGATATGCGTAGCACTTTTCAGTTATTGGAGTATAACTCAAAAACCGCTTGTCTGATTTTGATGAAATTTGAATGGGACTACCACGAAATTATACTCTATCTAACAAGAAATAACAATATCGGTTCATAAACAACGAAGTTATCCGCGAACACACATAAAAGAAAACATATATATGGTCGAATTGAGTAACTTCCTTTTTTGAAGTCGGTTAAAAAAAGTATGTAGATTGAATTCGAGATAATCTATCACATGCAAGCTTTATACTTTTCGTCTCTGGTATATATCAATCTAATAAGTCTATATTCGGCAATTGTATATCACCTAACTGTCGTTGTTAGGATCCTGTGCGACGCTCATCCGTTGTTTTCCGATGCACCTTACATTTAAAGGTAGCAAGCGTGGAAGCATATACCTTTTACCACTGGAATTGTTTATCTGTATAATCGTACACCCACGTTGTATAAGTATGTAGGTATAACCCATCTCCTATATGACTTTATCCTACAGCATACATCAATGTTATGTAAACTAGTTTGTTGGTGCTCTAGATTGCTAGACCACAGCGCAAGGAAATACAGTAATTCTCTCATAAAGTAAAACTGCACGCACGCTGTATCGTAGAGCATCTAGTATTAACGCAGCACAACTACAACACAGGGCTGAAACTTTGGATAAATATTGATAAAATTAAAATGTTTGTTTAACCCCGCCCCGTTGTCAGAAACTAAAGATTTATCGGGAAGACTATAACTAAAACTCAATTTGGACACAACACCAAGTATCATCCCAATAAAGAAATCTAGGAAATGTTTAGTTTATGGTAAGAGATGGGCATGAATCCCAAGCAAATTGATGCCTGCTGTCAAGTAAGAATTATTTCAGAGGCAATAGATTAATGATGCTTATTTGTTGATACTAAGTTATTTGTGAATCTAAAGTTCATTCAGTTTATAAATCAGATAAGCATTTTGTTGTATTTTAGCAACAGGGAAATGTATAATTTTTTTATTTTTGTGTACCCTCTTTAAAAATGGACAATATCAAGTTGGAAACAAAAATGATTACTTGTACAAGTTCGTTTTAAAAATCTTCCCAAGTCATGTAAACTCTAAGGCTTTCACGGCCGGCGATGCATGTTGTATGTATTGCTTCCGGGCTGTTTGGCCGTGGTCTAAGTGAAACTTGTGTTCCAGACGTTTCGTCTGTGGTCGATCACTGCGGTCGACATCTTCAGTGGTTCAGGTCCGAGCGGCGACAAGAGCGTAGAACTCTCCTTCGCGGTGTCTTCTCTGTTACTGATGTCACAGAGAAGACGATCGCTCTGTAGGACGCGCTATTGTAGCAGATTTAAAGTATTGTTTGTTCCGTATGAAGTTTAGTCACTGAACATCAAAGTCTATTGTAATGTGGGTGTATTAACCGAGTATAAAGTTGTGTTGTGTTTAATGCATTCAATTTGTTTACAGTGGCGAATGTGTGTGGTAATTGTACTAGGATACACAATGGAACTATGATCCGATTTCTATGCGCCGGGTACTAGGAAACCACTCGATAACATAGAACAAACGTTACTTAGGTACTTGGCCGACCACTAGGAATCATCAACAAGATATACTGTAACATAGATTCGATTGTTTTTCCAGTATTTTTATGCGAATAAGTAGAATAACATATTTTGCTGTTCTTGTGAAGTTTTCTTATTCGCTAGATTTTGCTAAATAGTCAAAACTAACAGCCTTACCTTGAAATTATATAAAAGAAGATGAACCTTTTAAGAAACATATATATTGAGTAGGTTTATAGACTATATTGAAATTAGAGTTTGAAAACTATAGCAAAGTTTCGTTGAACATTATTATCTAAGAACCGACTAGGACTCACGTAATATTTGCTAGAAAATTACTCTCCGACCAGTTTCGAACTGATTTGCAGTTATTCATCTGGGAGTTATGATCGTGCCAGGCGGGCGCGAGCCTCACCACTTATTTGTCGTTGAGACCGTGGCGCTGCATCCGTCCAATGAACACAAAGTGCACTGTTCCTTATGTCATTTTCACTAAGTGTCACTTTGATGGAAAGAGGGCTGTTGACACACTATAGGTACAAAAAACTAATAAAACATCTGCAAACATGCTCCAGCCGGGATTCGAACCCGGTGTCGCGCTTCCAAAGTCAGTGTCGCTGATCACTGAGACGACCGTCAAGCTTTTGTTTTCAACAAACATTTTGTGTTATTCTTTTGGAAATCTACTGAACATTATTAACATAATAGATCTAATATGAATTTCTCCTAAGAAAAGTAAAGTGTACGGTTGATGAGGAGGCGTGTCTGTGTAGACTGCCTGGGGGGCATGCGGCGCGGAAGCGTGCGGGGGACGAGGTAATTGATGAACTCAACGTGAGTAGCCACACTAATCTCTGACCACAGACAAGATATGGCTAATCTTGGCTAGAGCATTCCAACTTTCATGTCATTCTACCGTAGTCCAGTCCAGTGAAAGAAAGTTACATAGGGGTAAATTATAATATATGATACTAGTTATAGTGATTTCGGATACCAGTCTGTGTGAAAGAAACCGTTGTAAGCAATAAGATTGACCATTGTTCTATCTCGTTCAAGAGTATGTATATTATATGTATCTAAGTATATGGTAATGCGTACCTAATAAAAAATATTGTATTATATATGGGACTTCAATATATATACCTAATCCACGACTGTCCTGTCCTTTTGCTTTGCCAAGCAAGCAGATATATGCACATGCATTTCGCACAGTGCTGAGACAAGACCTTTTCAACCTTATTATCTAAAATATTCATAAATACATAATAAATATCTGTTTCATACAAGAGTGACAGTCATCTACTCATGTTCTGTCGTCTTATGTGTGTATTGAATAAATGTATATTAGATAGATAGATTAACTCTTTATTGCAAATCATAAAATGTACATTAAAAGTGTATTTTATACTAATTGTAGCTTATGGTTATACAATCGGCGGTCTTATCGCTAAAGCAATCTCTTACAGACAACCTTTGGATGGACAGGATAGATTGAACATCATTGAAGAGTAGATATGCTAGCTGCGCCCTGCGGCGGAATGGAACGCGGTATTAGCAATTTTTGTGTCTTCCCGTCATCCCACTGGAACGGTCAATACTCTCGGAATAAAAACTGGTTATTCTATGATATAAGTTATTTTCATCCAAATTTCATGCAAATCCGTTCAGCCGTTTCAGCGTGAAGTACTAAGAAACAAACATACAAACTTTCGCCATTATGTGTGTGTGATTCTATTTTATATTAAAAGGACTTCATTAAAAGAGTTATACATCGAATCACCGTCCTAAGTTGCAATAAGGGTAAATTAAAAAAGAATAATGAATATAAGAAAAAATAAATAAAAAGGATAATTTGATTAATCGCAAAAAGGCAAATGTATTTCATGAATAACATAAACTGATCACACTACACAATAAACCTAAACTCTAAAATAACATTCAACGCATAGTCCTCTCATGAAACACAATTTAATTACTAAATGTACCTAAACACGACCCGAAACTTATTATAAGTCTCTCTTAAGCTTCAAAAAGAAAACGAAGTATTCTCAAAGAAAGACAAACACAATTTGTTTAGAAAATATGAAAGAAGGTTGGAATTAAGCTCATTAAGTTAGGTACTTCAGAAGCTAGCTCATTACTGCGCCCGACGTTCGTCGTTCAGCCGCTAAGCAAAACAATCGGCAGCAATCCCTCACCATTTAAAGGCCTATTGTGGCATTCCCAATTATAATTAAATCCATTTTCTGCACCGCGTCACCAATTAAAAATCCTATTGCAACTTATCTTTAAAACTGAATAAGCTCCGTCGCATTAGATATTTCCATACGCCGCCGCACTTAATATACATTGTGCAAATTAAATTGTACACATGCTTTCCATAACTTTAATACACGAACACGAGGCGTGTATTACACAGGATCTACGATAGAGATGCAAAAGACAATATGTATTTTTTTCTATGCTGCAGAGGTGCTTTCCAGTGTGGGTTAACGATATTTACATGAGTAATAGACGTCAATTTTACATAAAAGTGCAAAAGCGAGAACTTAGGCACGCCAGCGAAGTGGTCCAATTTGCATGTTTTATGCAAGTGATGCGGGCTCGGCCGCGGACACTGCACGCGGACCGCGGTAATGCACACTGTATTCAGCTCCAGTAGATAATATCCCGTAAAGGAAGGCAAAGCAAATATGGTAGTCGGTAACTGAATCTATCGTGAGCATTATACCTAAAAACGGACAATTCAGGGTTCCGAAGAACTCCGTTACCCTGGATAGGAATCGGTTAAAAGCTGTTCATTTATTGTTGCTGGCTTTACAAAGGAGGTTAAAACCCGTCCGCCAAAGGAGACATACTTTACGGGAAAAAAAATCAACATGTGATCATATGGCATTCGTGACAGTAGCTGAAATAAAAACATATCTACAGTAACCAGTACTCTATTTAGTTTGTGACAGCAACACAGAACCGTATCGGTAATCGGAATCTGATTCATCACAAATGTTTCTCCCATGTCGCTAGATCTACGCCATCACAAGATTATTTCCTAAAGCATACGCATCAGAGGCCGTCGTCGGGTTTTCTGCTGAGTTTTCATTATTATAGATTTTATGGAAATGATTAGCAGAATCTAAACATTGGTACTCTAGTTTAAACTTTAATGCTTCCGCTGCCTGTGCTAACCAATATAATACAGCAATATTACTCCTTCCAATCTACCTAGTACGATGACTAACGTGTTATTAAATCACATACAAAGCTTTCGTACTACCCTCTTAATGTACAGTATGTGACATGGCCATGAATGGTTTGAAAATTTTATACGCTATTCCCACAAATCGGACATCGTTGCATTTTATGAGAAATTGTGTCGAGTGCCTGTGGATTTTTAGATTGTGGAATGTTTTGGTTGGTATTGTAGTAATCTTTTTTTGTGTGTCGGGTAACCAAAGGAACAAATTGTTATTTCTGCTACTCTGTGAACTTTTCAGTTTTTTTTTATTTTTTAGTTTGATTGTGATGAGAACATAAACGTATTATTGTATCATCATCTCAGCCAATGGACGTCCACAACTGGACGCAAGCCTCCCCCATAATAGGGGGATTTGATAATACTCGCCACGCTTGGCAGCGCAGCATGATTCTCTATCTTTAGAAGGCGCTGCTGCCGACCTTCTGGAACGTAATCGCTTAGCCGACGGCATTGCGGCACCCATGAGAAGAGATGGGGGAGTACTATTCAGGCCGGTACCACCACGGCGCTGTGTTATTGTATATTTTTGTTTAATCATTATAATTCATCACAACATTCATGAGCGTCCTATCATGTTCAGTCGAATGTGACCATCCCGCAATAAGATTATGTTTGACAAGTAACCGGAGTCGCGTAAATGCACAAAGCATTGGATATTACGGTTTTTTCTGGTAAGTGAAGATATGAACAGTCCGCCTAATGTTCAGCGTCACGCTAGCTCATGTCAGTTGCAGACTCGCTTAGACTTGAATTCTAAATGTTACAGAGTTCGTTGCACTTGTCATTTTTAGTTTTCGGCGACCGTTTGGCCTAGTTTTCACTAATAATAGTGAAAACTAGGTTCAACATTTTTACATTGCGGTTAATACCCATCCGATGAATATAATAGAATTAATATATAATTTAATATGAATATAATATAATGTTAATTAATCCGCCCTTTCTCTCACGATGCTTAGAATCCCGGCAAACTTGTGTGCGGAAAGGGATTCGCTGAAAACAGCGTTGTCCGCATTCTTCTGTAGAGTGTGAGGTCAGCATACGCTGAGCATAACCATTTCTCCTTAAGAAAATTATGTTTATTTCAATTAGTTTTGTAATATTTCCTATGTACTATTTATTTGTAAGGCAATAAATCCAATTGTATTTGGTATCTTAATCTAAAGATTTAATAATATTCCTAGAGAGGCATTCTACTATCTGGTAATGTACCTACAATTATTTTATATTTGAAGGAGGGTTCTGCGTTATTTTTTAACTGTATACAAGCATCCTATGGTTTATTACTGAGAACAGCATAAGCTTCCTCATTGCTCACTATTCCAACACAGCGGTATCAAGTAATAAGTAAGTAATCTGCCAGATACAGATATTCCTGTACGAAGATTTTCATCCTTAACCCAGTTTCCTCTGCATGATATTTTCTTTATTGAAATCGAGGTTTACAAGTAGTTAAACAAGTATGTTTTGCAGTAAAACCGTCGCCCGTATGCAGCATCAGCTAAACTGCATAGTTCGTTTTACTGCAGAGTGCAATGCCAATGACGTGGCTCCCGCCCGAATTATTTACTATGTAACAGCACATGCACTTTATTCCATCCGTCGATTTTACTATTGAATCCTTTTGTTTTATTCGCGCCGTTCTCTTTTGTAATGTACGCGGGAACTATGGCGGGAAGAGTAACTGCGTTGTTGTTAATATTGATGGAAGTGCACGAAATGGACCTCGCTTATTGCCTTCGTGAGTTATGCCACTATTGAATTGAAGTATGTTGCATGAATGTGTTTGGAATTAGAAATACAACATATATTATTTTATCGAATTATCAAAAATGGTAAAAATATATAAGCAAAGATATGTTATATACATATATACATTGTAATAATAATAATTGTTTACTTTACAAAAATCTTGTGCCATAGTTTTTTGTAACGTCTTACCTGGTTTTTATCAAATTTATTGAGTATATATGGCAAGTTTGAGAATAACTCGTAAAGTATTTTTCACTCCCTACCCCGACCTCCCATTGTTTAATCGCGATTTTAGTTTTTCTGTCGCCGCGTCGTTCATTGACATGAAGTGTCGCGTCACTTTGACATTTCATTCTGCAATCTATACTAATATTATAAAGAGAAAATGTATATGTAAGTATGTTTGCAATGAATTGGCTCAAAAAGTAGTGGACCGATTTTAAAAATTCTTTATCCATTTGAATGCTACATTATCACTGATTAATAATATAGGCTATATTATATTTACAAAAGATTAGAGATCCTTAGAATTATTTTTTTACCCGTGCGAAGCCGGAGCGGACTGCTAGTAATTAATAAGGCAGAAAAACGTTTGCCGGGTCTGCTAGTATAGCATCCCAAATTTGTTAACATTGCCGCTTCGGCCAAGTTGCACGAGCCGTGGTGACAAGACTAGATAATGCGGGTAACTTCATCAGTACGAGCGCTTAGTTTCTCCAACTACCCCCCATTGATCGCGAAAATAAACCGAGCTGTCACAGTTCTGTAAAATCACAAAGTTGTCATGACACGTAGGTCAGTGTCTTCGAATTCGGATATAAAGTATGAACATTTTCCAATCTTCCCTGTGTTAAAAGTGTTAAAAAAACTTACGTTTGACCGCTGTCTCACATGATGTTAAGTGACGACGCGGTCTAAAGTATAGCACGCAAACTTAGAAGGAACCTATTCACTCGAGACTTGAAGACTCCAGGGTTGTGCCAATCGGGAAATACAGACTCACAAAGTGAGTTCCACAAATTTTAAAGGATAAAATAATTCTAATTAGGGAATATTGAGAGCTTGAATAAACTATTCCACCCATTAATCAGCTATGGAGCTAAGTGACCACACTCTCGTTAATAATAGAAACACGCAAGGGTGTATTTCGGTATGTGTGATGAGATAGAGGTAGATAACTATTTTACGAGTGTCCTACATACATTATAACTCAGCGGCTCGCCCGGGAATGTATTTGTTTCTACAACATTGTCTACTTTGTGAAACATAGATAATTACATTTTCAATTTATTAGGTTACGAACTCACAGATGTGAAACAAAAACCTTGTTTACAGGATTCTGCATGAGCAGAATCCTGTAAACAAGGTTTTTGTTTTCATAGTTGTAACGCAAATAGAAATAGAATGAAATTTTATCCGAATATGTGAACTATCTGCATGCGGAATTCTAAACTACTACCATTTGAGCAACCATTAGCTGTTCCCATCCAATGGATATCTTCATCATCATCTCAGGCATAGGATGTCCACTGATATACATACGCCTCCTCCAAAAGCTCATTTCAATACTAATACATAAACGATGAAGCGACGATAGCTCAGCGGGAGGAGCGTCGGCTGTCAAACTGACGGACACTGGTTCGATCCCAACAACAGCTTGAGCTTCCGGTGAAGGTAGCACCGTTATCAAATCCCCAGCATGGTGGTAGGGTACTTTCGAGTACCCGCCTGGCTAGCTACCACCCTCATGTTTGAAAAACTGTCACCAAACACATAGTGTGTTCAGGCAGCAGTCCTTGAGAGCCAGTGAGTATTCTAGGTCTATCGTGATAACATCTTCGACAACATCGTCACTCCATCAAGTGAGGATAGTGGTCAAACGCTAGATCTATACAGTATATAAAAAAAGCAAGGAAGGATTATAAAGTGTCATATGTTCAAATTTAGAGTATTTGAGTTATCTATAGGCTGACAACAGCTAGTGGGTTGGTCAAATGTTACTGTAGTGGCTGTAGAATTGTAATTAGTTATTAGTATTTTGTTATAATAAAGGCATTGGCCCAAAAAAACTTCTAAATTACCCTTACAATGTAAGTTGAACTATATATTACTAATAAAGTAATTGCAACAAAAAACAACATCAATTGTTTTTCATAAAAAGAAGATTTATTTAATGTTTTTTAATTGAGACGGTCGCAAGTAGTACTGACTACTGTCAGTGTCAGTGACATGACTTCTGTGTCTCCGGGGAGCCTGGGTTCGATTCCCGGCCGGGGCAAACATTTGTGCGATGAGTGTGGATGTTTGTCCCGGGTCTTGGGTGTTTGTGTGTTGTGATTGTGTGTGTCCATGCCTCCCGCGACACATAGCATCTTAGTGTGAGTGTCTAAGTGTAATTAAAAGAGGAAAAAAAAGATTTTATGATATTTTACATATTAATTTATATAGGCAAATCCTGCTGCGAACTGCTGAAAATCTCCTACTCTATTGTCATTTAGTTGGATTTCTATTACAAAATGGACAAGATTTTTAAATTACAATTTGCAACTTAGAGTCTTTGAGTTGCGTTCAAACTGTAGATAATTAGTTCAAACAGCTACCTTTTTATCTGGACCAATGCAGGTCTTTAACTAAACTACAATTCCTATTGTGCTGTGTTTAGGGACAATGGTGCGACGATTGCAGTACTTTAGGTATTTTATTTGGTCGAGCCATTTCGCTATTGTCGACCGAATCATTGTGTCAATACAATGAGATGTGGCTCGCGATTTGTTGCCTAGCAGCTAAATTTTCGTTACATAACTGTGCACATGTTATAGTTAGTTAGTTATAGTCAGTTCATAAACATTCCGACACCAGAATGTTTCAAACTTTCGTGAATTCTATTCACTTTTAAGTATACTATCGTGTTTATTCTCTACATTTAGATTTCTAAATATAATTTCAACTTTTACGTTGTTTGGACTTTTGAAAATGTGGGTATTTAGAGAAATATCAACCACTTTCAGAATGCAGCCCATCTTTATTTTAGTCGTCTGATGACCACGATCAGTTTTATTTAATGTATCTTCGAAAATTGTCTACATTGGAGGAATACTTGTCTTCTAGATTGCCTGGCACAGTGCTCTTTTTAACCGACTTCTTTTTTTTTTATGTGTGTTCGCGGATAACGTCGTCGTTTTTGAACCGATATTGATATATTTTTTTATAGAATATACTTGCGTGGTGGTCCCATTCAAATTTCATTTAAATCAGACAAGCGGTTTTTGAGTTATACTTCAATAACTGAAAAGTGTCACGCATATCTCGACGATATTATTGTTGCGGTTGATGACATCGGAGAACATACAATGACAATTGATCCCGTGAGTAGCAAAGGTCACTGAAAAGGGTGAAAAAAATAATTATCAAAAACTGCAACCGACTTCAACACTCAAAAGTGTGAAATAACTTATCGTAGTCGTTACCATGCTCACAATATTTTGATAATATAGTTACTTTTGAACTATCATGGTACCGACTTCAACAAGTTATTTCACACTTTTGAGTGTTGAAGTCGGTTCCATTTTTTTTTTTTTATAATACAACAATAATATTGATAATAACAAATAATGCACCATAAGAATACCACTGCATCTAATGTTCTTCTAAGAAAGGTAATGCCACGGGCAGCTGGAAACTAGCAACTCCGCGGGGCGCAGCTGGTAAAAAATAATACAAATATACAGAAAATGTCTTTTACCTATTGCTTATGCACTATTTGCATAATATCTTCTACGAATTCTGCCTTGTGCGGGAACAGACACTCACTTGACTCGTTTCCCGCCATTCTATCTCCACCATAACCTTTTTATTACTATGTGAATACAAAACTTGTTTATAACTTGTCTTCTGGGAGGAAATTAAAGTTGACAAAATGAACCTGTCGAACCTCGCAGAATTTAATTCTAATAGTAAATTAAACTTTTAATAGAATTTCTAACTATAACGGTGTGGCTCAAACGGACTCCATTTTATAGCCTGAGTTTGTTTTGTATTTCAAAGTACATACTAGAGAAACGTGTTTTAATTGCTTAACTGTGCATGTTGTTTTTAGAAACATCTAATCCCTCGTACCACATAGGTACTGTATGAAATTATATGCAACGAAAAATGCTCCAGCACCACCATTACACACATTTCGAATTGTTCAAATTCGAAATGTGACATTTCGAAAGCATCAATGCGCTTGCGGTCAGTCCATGTCTCAGCGCCATAAAGGAAAATGGTAAAAACGCGAGCGTGGACATAAGGATTTTTTTTTAAACTGTAAAGATCCGGCGTTTGACCACTCTCTCATTTGATGGTCAGTGACGATGTGGTCGAAGATATCTATCTCGCTAGGCCTAGAATGCTCTCGAGGACTGCTGCCTGATCACACTATGTGTTTTGTGACAGTTTAAACTTCAGGGTGGCAGCCATGCAGGCGTGTACTCGAAAGTACCCTACTACCATGCTGGGAATTTGATAACGGTTTAACAGGAAGCTGAAGCCGTTGTTGGGGATTGAACCAGTGTCCGTTAGTTTAACAGCCAACGCTCCCCCCGCTGAGCTATCATGTCACGTGTCACGTTTTCAGTGTACTCCGCAGCTCGGGCTGAGATAATTCGTATGACCCAACCATGTGTGAACCCCAACTAGATGCATAAGTTACAGACTACCTAATCCTAAAGATAAAAATGAAAGAGGGTTAAGGTAGATGGAAAATTTAGTGTTAAACATCCTAAAAATGTACCTACATATCTCGATCAAACCCAAAGCCAAATACTAGTAAGATTATAATCCATTCGAGTACTAAAAGGCAAAAATAAACTTGTCTTAACAAACGGGAGTATTGGCATTTGACAGCAAAGTGGGGAGCAAAGCTCGGCCAAAGTAACAAAAAGGAAATTGCGTCTATGCATCGCCGAAGTTTGCGGCGAAAAACCCGTGCATTCGTTCTGGTTCGTAAATTGACGAGCTTTTGAACTCCCACGATACTTTTTGTGCACCTGAATCAAGTGCAAGTACTATCGGATATCGAGAGTATTAGAACTAAATGGAATATAGTGGCTTTACATTTTTGCAGTTCGAACACATATTGGGAGCATCGCCATAGAGTTGGTAGTTCCAAACTTATTCGCCACAACGCAGTAGAACGTTCAATAAGGTTATATTTGCCTTTTTTCATTCTATGAGGAAATCGATTGCCACACCAAATGCGTTGAAAAACCAACAAATATGTACTTGGAACTTCCACATTTAAAACTAAACCCTATATATTTCGTTAAATTTTTACCCGACTACGGTGAAGTAAATTGAAATTGTAAATTGTAATTGGATTGGATGTAAATTGTATATTTTATACACGATACAGGCATGTTTGTACATATAAATTTCAAATGACATTATTTTCTTGTCTCTCAGAATTCTCTCATAAACCGAAGATGGTCGCCGTGGCTCAATGGTCAGTGACATAACTTCTGCGTTCTCGGGACCCTGGGTTCGAACGACTACTACTAGAGTGGACTTTGGAAACGTCGTCATATTTACCTTGTATTGTTGATGTTTCCGAGATTCACAACATCACAAATACACGGTAATAATCCCGCTTATAAAGTCAACTCTTACGTACTGATATTCCATTATATTTTGTGTTAATCTAAAAAGAGTTTTATCGCAGCCTATAAATTATGTACACCGTATATATTCCATTTTAATAAAGTTCAATTGACGATGCACTCATGTTTTTAGTTATTCATAGCTTAGATAGCACTCAGTTTCCTGATTTGTTTCCACAAAACCCATCAGCAACAATGTTTGCTTTGTGTCCTCACGACAGAGCAAGCACCGTTCCTCTGTAGATAGTTCTATATACCTACCTAGGTATAGCGTAGCATGAGGCATGCTTTCAAAAGCAAACAGTTTTAAACTTACTTAGATAGGTATAAACTAAGTATGTGTAGTTCTGCGTTCATTTTTCGGAAAGCATACGTGTCCATCGACACACTTAGATATTTATGGTATTGTTCGTTTGTTTGTGGTGCTCCACAGCTTAACTGTACACAAAATGAGTAAGATACTTGACAAAACTGTTAGTATAAGTATTGTTTTTAAATAACAATGCATAGTTTCCAAAACTACACACTAATATTTCTGTTAATTTGAACAGACACAGTTTAGAGACATGTTCGGTTTATTATATTTTATTCGTACTGCCAAGGAATGGAACTCGTTGCCCGAGTCTGTGTTTCCCGATATGTACAATCCTGGAGTCTTCAAGTCGCGAGTGAATAGGTACTTTCTAGGTTTGCGTGCTAAATCCTAGACAACGTCATCACTTAACATCAGGTGAGACAGTTGTCAAACGCAAACTTATAATATGTAAAAAAAAAAATAATAATTAGTGTTCTTTGTTAAATAAATGTTCACTTTGTTATTTTTAAGTCAATTTAAGACAAACGCAGAGACAAATTAAGCAGTGGAGATATTTAAAGATTCTAGTATAGCTTATATTTCCAAATTAGTTTTAATTATGGTATCAATGTGTCTTTGATACGTTTAAAAAGAGGCGAAATACAATGTAGAGAAAATTTCAGTTCAATCAAACTGATTATGTTATACAAAGTTATATATACTTTGTATAACATAGCATAACATAATTATATATACTATGTTATGTTATACAAATAATCGATTTATGTCCAAAACTCTAAAACATTTTTTACTAAAAGTGGCCACTTTTAGTAAAAAACTTCCTGTTCCTGTCACATAGGTGACAGGAACAGGAAGGTTCTGAGCTGAGCGTCCTATTCTCACTCCCTATATGTGTGAAGTACTTTACCTAATTTCTACACTAATTACTAAATGAAAAACAAATGTTTCGGATATTCCCATACGTGTCAATAAAATCACTTACACTTTTTTTTCTGGTTTATAAATATGAAGACTTCTTATTTTACGCACGGTATAATCCTATGAATTTCATAATATTATGATTATGAAATGACGATGAATTAAAAGTTGCATTGTCATGTAACATAAGCATAAATAAAAGATATTGGGGAAATACTTTTTAAAGCATGTACCATGGGACAGGGACATTCGGAGTCGTTGAATTAATCAATTCCCAGTCGTTTAAATGATCCTTCCAAGCTGGGAAAGAAGGTGCTTATAGTTTTTCGGTCCCCGGGCCTTTTTGATTCATCAACTCTTTTCTGTGTTTCCTCTTTGAAAAAGTACTCGTTTGCTTTTATTTTATTCCACATTTGATCTGAAACACAACATAAACTTTCAACCTGATAAAGCACATGTTTTTACCTTGATAGATATACTGTTAGCAAATCAAATCAAATTTTGTTCAATCAGAATTTAGCTTCATGAACTGTTCTCATAAGTATAATAATAATATAATACTAAAAAAAATATAATACTCATCCTTACAAAGGAGAATTGTGAACAGAACAAAAAGTTTTTTAGACAAGTAGGACTTTCAATAAAATAAGCAATAATAATAATTAATATTTTCAATTAATAATTAAAAAGTACTGTTAAACTATTTAAATATTATTTATTTATTAAATTTTATCAAAATGCTGATTCGTTGAGCTAAATATGTGCCAGCATTTTGGTAATGCGTCGCATCTATCAAACGAAAGTTTCCTACATATCATCAACTCGCAAAGATAATTTTTACCTTTCAATTGAACGCTATTTAAATTTAGTCCGCCGGCATCTTTGGGTAGGGCAGCTATGGGCACAAAATCTTTTACAGAGTCCGACCCTGCAACGTGGACATGCAGCATTTGGAGAAGGTCTTCTTTCATAAATGGCCTGAAGATCGACAAGAGTCGGTCTATAAAGCTTGGTGCATTGATGAAATGAAACTCTTTAAGCCGAACAAACATAGCTTCCTGAAACAGACAAAAATATTATTAGGTTATTGACCTTGACTCATCCTTACAAAGGAGAATTGTGAACAGAACAGACAACACACTCTACTACTCCACAACGACATAAACGGGCTCTATCCATAGATGAACATTACTCATCATCATCATCATAGCCAGGACGTCCTCCCCCATTGATTTCCACAATATTACACAATTTTTATGATTCCTCTATCCTTGTCACAATTTTACAAACAATAATTACATAGCTGACTTTTACACATGCGTTGCTGTTTCTAGTTATATTGGTTTTTAGTTTTAAAGGTTAATCTTACTTTTGACCGCTGTCTCATTCGTCGCTGATTTTAATTGACCACGTGGTCTTTTGTGTAGTAGGTACGCAAGCTTTGAAGGTACCTATTCACTCGCGACTTGAAGACTCTGGGGTTGTACCTATCGGGAAACACAGAATCGGGCAGTGAGTTCGCAGTGAGTGAGTTCTTAGCCAGTACGCATTATAAAAGTGGACCTAAAACGAACAAACCCGTAAAGGTAGTATGGTATCTACCATGAAGCGGTGGCGCATTGTCGCACGCCTGGTTGACCGATGACAGAATGGAGATTGAGGAATTAAATTGTGTAATTCTAGTGCATATTCGCCAAAATGTAACCGATAGAAAACCGACAGACAAAAACTAACGCCGGTGTTCAAGACAGGTATTTAAACTTGCTTGCGTTTAGTGAAGTTTCTATTATAATAGGTACAATCTGTTTTGCATACTTGTAAAAAATAGAAGAATTGTTGTGCTACAATCAAGTCGATGCGATACATGTGATCTATCGTCACGTTATCCATATTTATAATTACAGCAACACCTGGCACCGCGCCTTCTTCACACAAATATAAATCCACTATCATCACAAAGGCCCTGAAATAAAAATAATATTAAAAATAAATAGAAACGACAAAGTAAGCTACCTACATCAAATTGTTTTACCTGACCACATCGCCGTAAACAAATTTAGTGGCATCGGGATCCAGTAATTGGCAGTAGATGGGTCGATAACCTTTATGAGTCGGTGTAGCTAATGGTGTTACCAACCTGAAATCAAGAACTCATAAAAGCTTAGATATTATAAAATACAGCAAGAAAACGAACCACCAACTAACTTGTAGCGTTATGTTGTAGCGTAAAACAATTGAACTCTGTTACTTACTTTACTGTTATATCGTATGTGTGGAAAAACGTAGTAGGTATGACACGCGTGCGGAAATTATTATTATTCAGAAACGCGTGACTCTGGTAAATATATACATTCGTCTACTCGTGTAAAAACCGCACTAGTATCTTAAACAACTACTAGTTACGCCTCACGGTTTCACCTGCGTGTATTACGGTTCTCCCACTACCTCAATTATTCTGCGGGAACTGTAGACTTTTTCCGGGATAAAAGTACCTTAAGTGTTATTCCAGGATCTAACCTATCTCCATACCAAATTCCATCCAGAACCGTTCAGTAGTTTTTGCGTGAAACAGTAACAAACATCAAACATCGAAACTGTCACATTTATTTTTATACTAGCTACGCCCCGCATTAGTATCTTAAATAACTACTAGTAGCGCCCCGCGGCTTACCCGCTTGGATTACGGTTTTACCGCTAACTCAATTACCCCACGGGATTTATACATTTCAATAATTTTTGAGCGTGAAGAAATAACAAACATACACGAATACACACAAACTTTCGTCTATATATAGTGGTATTCCCGGATGAATGAGTGCAATTTTACATAGACTAGATCCGTTGTCGGCGGTGTATGCCGATGTGGTGTGTTCTTTTTTCAATTGTTTAAAAATGACAATGGGTTCACTAATGCAACCAAACTTATAGATATAATCTGCGCAGGCACTGTATTGTTGTCATAAGGTTGTTATTATAGTTTACTAGTTCTGCCCTGCGGTTCCGTGTGGATTGTGATTTTCTCATTAGCCCTCAGAATATACTTGTATTTCTAATTGCATCTTGCGTTCTGTTTGAGTTTACGTATGTTTTCTAAAATACAATAGAGGACTTATTTGTTTATAATATGTTGTGGTAATGGTATTTTAATATTCATAAACATTTTGAAATCGAAATTTGTTTTGAGTTACAAACAAGCATACCTACGATATACGAAATCTTTTCTCGACATAAAGCGAGTGTTATTATAGTGGGGTATGTCACCTACCAAGATTCGAAGGCAGCTTTCAAGGATTCGTCAAGTCTTCTATTTTGATAGAAGGTAAACAATGTTCTCAATGTGTAATTTAGGTCAATAATATCTTTCGTCGATGCCATATTATACCCACAGCTGTGATACGCCAATACAATATCTAAGTCTGGAATAAGAACGAGTTAAATAGCCATTTCACGTTATTTAATTACGGTCAAACGGTCAAGAGTTGGCTGTAAGTTAGTTTATAGCCGCTTTGTTTCCATGCTGGGGTAAGGATCACGGTTTAATGAACTGCAACTCATAGCAGTTATAAAACTCAGAAATATAGGTACTTACATTCCTGTTAGCAGTTGCTTTCTTATGAGCATACTACGCATAAACATAATCAGCGTGCTATGTTTCCACTTGGACACAACCTTTTTTGTAACAGAAAAGTGAATTGGAGATAGTCCGCCACACTGACCAATGCGGGTTGGCGAATAGGCTGATAGTCATCCTTATGTCGCAATTTTCGCACCACCTAAACGCCTTTAAAGCGCTGTTGGAGGAGTTTACTAGTACGGTGACAGTGGCATTTTCAAGTGAGCGCTTCCGTGCTCCGGGGGGCACGTTCATCCGTTGTCGTTAACACGTTAATACGTCCCGGTTGTAGTCTTAGGATAACAGTGATTACACGGAAGTTTAAAAAAATAGACATCATAATCATCTAAGTCACAGGACGTCCACTGCTGGACACAGACCTCCTGCATTGATTTCCACAAGGACCGGATGGAAACGGCCATCTTCCAGCTCTCACTGCGATCTTAGTCAGGGCGTCTGTTCGCTTTGTCGGTGGCGGTTCTATGTTGCCCTTGCCAGTCCGTGGTCTCCATTCGAGAACCTTTCGACCCCAACGGCCATCGGTTCTTCGAGCTATGCGCCCAGCAATCGATTTGTTCTGATCTCTTTTGTTCTTCAATGGATTATTTTTGATTCGACCGTACCGAGAAACCCCGAGTATAGCCATGAAAAGCCCTTAGTCAGATTATACATCGACACAGCGATATAATTTTTGATAGATAGCCTAGATGCTTATTTAAAATATAATAAACAAGCTCTGTTAACCTTCTTTTGAAAAATCCCATATTGTAGCTACTCGGAACACCGAAGTAGGAAGTGCTTACCTAATTCGGCGATCAACACACTAATGATTGAAACGCTCGCATAATATATTTTACGCTTAGATGAAATATCCTTTAAAATATCTAATTAACCCACAGTCTATTTACCGATACATAATTATTTTACTTATTTAACCTCATCCTAAAAGTATACACAGGCCATGACAAGTCTTACATTTATCATCAGTAAGAAACACACATCACAGAGCAAATGAATTATAAATTCCAACATAGTACAGTCATAACATAACATCGCTATAAATTTACCTGTGATATATCGACTGGGTAAATGAGGTCGCGTTTTTATCCAATCTCTCAATTCGTTCATCTGTTCTGGTGTGATATTACACTTTTTAAATTCCTTTTCCACATCTGCAAGTATTATTTGAGCCATTTTAAATGAAAAACACATATGACTTTATCCAAAGTGGCAACAAGCGTCTGTTGTCGCGAGTCTGACCGAATGGCAATTGATAAAACGAGACTCTGTATTGGTACCGATACCTATAACTATAAATTGTGTATATATGTAGGTAGGACCTATTATGCTTCTTTTTGTATCGTAGTTTGGAATATTAGTCACAAGGTCAAGCGCTGCAATATATTCAACAGATACTTTTACATTTTTGTTTGCAGTATTTCTGAAGATTATATAGGTACCTACAATAGCATGTTCTTCAGATCGCTTAACTCTCACTCAGAGATTATCTATCTTTGAGATGCCAATAATTTGTGCCGACATTGCGTTTACATAGAAAAAATCATCATCATCATCTCAGCCATAGGACGTCCACTGCTGGACATAGGCCTCCCCCATTGATTTCCACAAGGACCTGTTGGGAGCGCCCCGCATCCAGCCCTTGCCTGCGATCTTAGTCAGGTTGTCTTTCCATAGAAAAAATGAGGCGGTCAAATCAAGGGGGCTGTGCCTCCTGATTCAGCAAAAGTTTTCAGTGACCTTTGCTACTCACAGGATCAATTCATTATGTATGTTCACCGATTTCTAAAATTTCAATAAGGAAGTCAACCAGGTAGACGAAACACTTTTCAGTTATTGGAGTGAAACTCGAAAACCACACCACATTCATCAAAACTTTCACATTTATAATAATAAGTTGATAACAAGTAAAAGTTAAATTGTAAGGACTATTCATATTGGTCAAAGTGAAAAAGTATTATCTTAGCTAGCTAGAACCGATAACCTTGGAAGAGCATACCTTCGCGTTAGTTCAGCAGTTTAGGCGTGAAAATATAACAGTCTGAATAGATAGCCGATCAAAACATAGAAAGGTCTTGACAAACATTTTTTGAAATAGCAGGCTCACATGAAATGCTGCACATGATCTGATTTATGAAGCAGTATTGCATCCAATCTTGGGATAATCTATATTTGGGCCAAATGGAGTGCTCAAACGTTGAGCATCAGAGGAAAACATGGGTAGACCTATTTTTAGCTCAAACGCACAACAGTATTATTACTTTCATATCGGCTTCAAGAATACAAACCTTGTAGCTTTCGCAGACCACGTCTATTGAGCTCAAGCCGAGGTCATAGATAAAGTTGTTTCTCTAAATCCTCGATCTCGCAAGTTTGATTGGACTCGGCTGCTGTACGGCGACGCACCGTAAATGTTTACAGCCAGATTACTCCGCGCTCTATTGGAAAATATACACTATTCTATCGCAATTCAAACTATTCATATAGTTATTCATTTGATACTTGAAAGAAGTGGGGATTTTCCACGCGATATAAGAGCATCTCATTTTATAATGTAAGAAAATTGCGTTAGAGAGATCGTGGGAATGTTTAGGGGTGCTATAACACCTGTGCAAAACACTGATAAACTGAAATGCGATTCTTGCAACACTGATGACGAAGCAATGACTGAGAAAAGAGCATTGTTCTGATTATTAATTTGCAAAGTCGACGAGAGGTATACATGAGTTACACCTTGGTGGCATTCTTGGTATCGCTTGGTCGCTTGGGTGTCAAGTCATTTGGTGTTATCATATAACCTTACTAGCTGGGCCCTGCGGTTTCATCCGTTTTCACTACGACTTTCGCGCTATCTCTATTGTCCCACGGCAACTATACTTTTCCCGATATATAAAGTAGCCTATTTATTATTCCGAGGCATAAGATATCTTCATTCCAAATTTCATACAAATCCGTTTAGCCGTTTCAGCGTTAAGGAGTAACAAACATACAAACGACACACAAACTTTCGCCTTTGTCCGTATTAATTTTCCTTTCATATTAATGTGAATGTTAGTTCATATTATGTGCTTTTACCTGACAATACGTTCTAAGCGTTCCACTGAGTACACCAGTCTCATGAGAGTATGTGCAACAAATGGTACCAAGTTGCACGGAATATTTTACGATTACGATTACGATACGATACGATTTTTGAATTATGGTCTGTGTATGTATATGTCGAGAGAGGGGGGAGGGGAGGGGGAGGGGGGGGGGGAGGGGAGGGGGAGGGGGGGGGGAGGGGAGTTCACGTTGGAGAATATAGATTATTGAGTGAGTTAATGTAAAGGGAAGTATTTTGGGTGCTATATATGTAAAGTCGCTTGAAAGTAGCACTAGTTAATGATAAGTTGAAATGGAATAGATTGGTTTGGTATGGGCAAGGAGGGATGAAAACATTGGATGGATTAATTACTAGGATTCCCTGTGTCGCGAGAGGCATGAACACACAATCACAGCACACAAACATTAAAGACCCGTGACAAACACCTACACTCATCGCACAAATGTTTGCTCCTGCCTGGATTCGAACCCAGGGCCCCTAAGACCTGAAAGTCATGTTACTGACCATTGGGCCACGGCGACCGTCAAGTTATATTTTGCAATATTTTTTTTTTGTGTAAATATGTTTTGTTCTACAAATACCCACCAAAACGTACCTAATTCACAAACAACAAGATGCTGTGAAGGTTTTTCTTCCGTGTTAGTTATGATAGTTGCCGAGATCCTTATAGCAGTTGTATCAAGGGATCCAAAAATGCCACTCTTCGGTTTTTTCCCCCAAGTGAGATCCACACCCTCTATACAGTCCACTACATCTTCCTTACTTACCCCCAATACTTCAAGAAGAACAATTTAATAAGTCAATCAGTCAGTCGATGTAATCGAGCTTTATGTATATTAAAAATGGAAAACGGATGACTCATCTGTTAACACACAGCTCAAACTTTTTAAAATGCATTGCTAACTTTTTACTTAATTTGATAATACCTTTTTTGTCGATCAAGAGTATGTCATTTTTGTCATCTTAAGTAAGTAGTTATAGTCTATGCTGTGTGCTTAACAATATGTAAATTTCATTGGATGTTTATATTTTGATATTATTTTTCAATTTTTTGAGATTTTAAAATATTATTTTTTATTAAGCCAAATATTTAATATTTAATAGCAGATATATACATTTTTCAAACCTGAAAGCGTATTGTTAATAAATCGATCGGGACTTGATCGCGTGAAAAAACATTTAATAATTTACTTACCTCGACGTGAAGACCAAGTTATAAGCGTATTTTGATTAATATTGAATAGCTTTTAAAACTATCATTATGGAAGACGACGACGACGATATTTTTGGAGGTTTATATGAAAATGGCCACTGGGTATGGAATGATACAATTGGCTCTCTTGTTTTCCAAAGGTAAGCAGTACTTTCGATAAACGTTTATTTCTTTATCCTATTACCAAGCTCGACATAAAATTTTACTGCTAGAAAATGTTCTTCATTTTAGTGATTTGCAATCGGTTCATGACGCACCTGGTGCCCAAGTGATCATTACTTCTGTCGAATTCAAAGATGATTTGGATTTATTAGAACAAGTAAGTCGTAGGTATATGAACTAAGTTTTGCTGACGCGTATTAATTTCATAGTACGTTTTAGCTTATGGTTTTCGCGAAGACTTGGTCACGGCTACCTCTTAGTTATGCGAGCAATGTTGCAATACTGCAACATTGCAATACTTATTTGATAATAAATTGATACATTGGTATCTCGGAAACTGCTCGGACGGTGTCACTTTTGTACCTTACCTTCCCAAGTTTAGAAAAGCATTCGTCTTTTCTGGAAATATATTTTTTGTACAAAAGACATTGTGCGTGCTTTGTAATTTTAGAGAACAATGATATGTCGTGTGAAATTGGGTTGCTTCGTATACCATAGTTAACCTCTCCACCGTAGCTAACAAAAGGTTTCCCTTTCGTCAATAATTTGTCATAGGTATATTATTGGGGCAGCTTACAAGCCGCTCGAGCAATCATGTAGTTGTATAATTTGTTACGCATATACGGTTTATATATATGTTGTCCTTAGGCATTCATGATGCCAGTCAGGAGTTTCTACCACAGAGAAATGTCTGTGGTTTATATAAAAAACTCGCGCGTAGGTTACAACGCAACGTTACGTCTCGCCGCGCCGTAACCTATGACGTCGGCGACGCGGCGAAGGCGCGGCGCGGCGGCGACGCTGCGACGTGACGCACATCTCGTTGGCGAGAAGCGTCGTCGCTCGCTTGACACCGCTGCCCGCCTCGGGGCGCTGAGCAAGCCATCATTTCCTTCACCACATCGTGCGATACCCTTGGGAGATAGTCTCATTTTTGTCATCAATCAATCCTAGGCAGTTTGTCTGTGTCCAGAATCAATGTGTTTTCTTTCTTTATTAAGAGTCGCTAAACGATCAACATGACATTTTGACCAACCCAAATTATTTAAATTACAGCAAAGATTCAGGAAGAGGTTCCAAAGAAGAGTCTCTTCTGAAGATGTTGTTATTCTCCAGGTATATATCTCTCTCTGTTCCGATAAGTACCTATGTATTTTCGGAAAATAATAATATGATACAGGAAATCGCTCGTCGCGCAGCTTATACATTTTTATATACATTTTTATCTCATTAATTTATACATAAAAATTATAACTGTAGTTCCAATTTCCGCCATTACACGGTTCTCTTTTAGCCTAGACTACTAGTACTAAGGCAAAATGACACACCTATAGGCGGGTACCCTCTTATTTGATACGGAAATATTTACGAATGTCGATCGGGATTACAAATAACAATTTCCAAGAATGTGTAAGTACCACTTTTAGTCGAGTGATGTTTGGTGGTGGTACAGTGAAACAAGTATTTCAATCATTCAACTGTATATCTAACTTAACTACTTAACTTATGATGGTTTAGTGTAATTTTAAGCATTACTTAACCTTTATTATATTTAAAACGGGTATAACGTGAAAGCTACACGTTGTCGATATCACGATCGCCAAATGTTTCCTACACTTGGACCTATGTTGGACCAGTGTTCTACGGCTGGGATAATGATGATGATTATGATGACTGTACTAGCCGCCATCGCGCGAATCTCATTCTGTGTGATTCACCCGATCGTTTTGCCACACAAATGCAACGAGGAATGAGTTTCCCTTCGATAATCCTCAATAACTAAACATGGAATATCCTCAATGCATAGGCTGCTGTGATCTACCACCTGATTGTTTACCATCAAATCGTTATTATTTTTAACGATAGTACGTATCATATATTTTGTGAGTCACTAATTCGACTATATTTCTAAATATAAAGAACCTTTGGTCATGACTATTTTGACTTATTTGACTTTACATGTGTACCTTTTTGTGGAACTACATGGCAAGTTTACATTCCAGTTTCTACGTGGCAAAATGAATAGTTTATTTTTACAGGACATAAAAGATGTGGTTCTATTCACTGCACCCAAAGCCATCCTAACACCGTCTCTTGTTAACGCATTGCATCTGCCGATGACAGACAGGTTTATACGAGCGTTGATTGTCTACTGCCAATACTATTTACAGGTAATAATATTAACATTTTATTTTATTTTCCTTTTTTAAGTGAAATCATTCTTTAGAAGTAAAAATCATCTGAACCAGTCGAGCTCTTATATGGTAGACCGTCTCAATCACATAAAAAAATAAACCACACTAATAGTTGCGGGTCAAGTAATCGGTAAACATACACAATGACAATTGATCCCGTCAGTAGCAAAGGTCCCTGAAATTGGTGAAAAAATAAATTTACCAACAAATTGAACCGATTTCAACGCTCAAAAGTGTGAAATAACTTTGCAAAATCAGTACCATGATCACAATATTTGATAATATGTAGTTACTTTGAACTATCATGGTACCGACTTCGTCAAGTTATTTCAAACTTTTGAGTGTTGAAGTCGGTTCCTTTTATTGGTAATTTTTATTATTATTAGTGTATAACACCCCACTTTATTGTTGGTTATTAAAAATAAAAATCAACTATTTCAATCTTATAACACTTCATCGTTGACTCTATGAAATATGATAATTTATGGTATTAGTAAATGAAGGCAGTTATACATTTTTATAAATTGTATTATGTATCTATAATAAAATTTTCAGATTTCCGATGAAATGAGCAAAAGAATGCTGGAGCTACAGGTTAAAGTACGCACTGGTAAGAGCAATGAGATCGAAATGCAATTTAGAGAAAATTTGGAAGACTTGCGTCTTCTTGTCGCTAAAGAATACTGCGGAATTATTATGGGTAAGAGCTTACAATTATATGAGCTACATGATGACTTACGGAACCGAAACGTGGTCTCTGACTATGGGCCTTCTGAGCAGGCTCAAAATCGCACATCGAGCTATGGAGAGAAAATGAGGAGATCCGTAGAAGAACGCTAGTCACCGATATAGCCCAGCTGATTAGCAAGTTGAAGTGGCAGTGGGCAGGGCACATAGCTCGAAAAACTGATGGCCGTTGGGGCCGAAAAGTTCTCGAATGGAGACCACGGACTGGCAAGCGCAGCATAGGACGGTCACCGACCATGTGGACAGAGGACCTGACTAAGATCGGAGGCAAGAGCTGGATGTGGGCCGCTTCCAACCGGTCCTTGTGGAAATCAATGGGGGAGGCGTATGTCCAGTAGTGGACGCCCTATGGATGAGATGATGATGATAATGATGGTGATGTTGTTGCCAGTTTGTAAAGATAACGAATTGTTACAAACTCTTAGCAGTAGGTATTATCAACTTCTTACCCTTCCTGCTGTAATATAAACATTATCTGAAATGCTCCATGGACAGTGGACATTTCTAAGAGTACCTAGATGACCATGCGAGTTTGCAAGCCCGTCACAATATTATTTTTTTACAGGTGCAGATGATTTTGGGAAATACCATCACATGGGCCCGAAGAAAAAATCACGTTCCCTGTCTAAAACGGAAGCCATTCTATTCGAATCTATAATACGGATCAGCATGCAGGTCGTATGGCTCGCTTTGGGTCGTAAATTCCTTAACCAGCTCGGTAAACTTGCCTTACTCTAATACTTACCCATTTTAACTGAACGGTGTAGATCACGTAGCTGTGTTGTGGGTTTAAAAATGGGCTTGTGGGTATGTGGTATGGTATTGTGGGTTTCTAGAAGTCTTCCAATGCGATCCGTGACGCCATAAATGTATGGCAAAAAGGCTTTCTCTAAAGGAGGTAGATTATCCACGTTTTCACTTAGACCACGGCCAAACAGCCCGGAAGCAATACATACAACATCCAACGCCGGCCGTGAAAGCCTTAGAGTTTATATGAGTAAGTGCTGTCATCTACCCGCAGGATTAGAGCATGTACTCGTATGAACAATGGCAAATCCACACATCACTTGTACATGAAGTACACTTTATACATAATATTATGTTCTTGTCATTCATACTATTTAAAAAATCTGATATTATTAATTCATCTATCAATACGCATGTGAGTCAACACTTTATGCCTATATATTTATTTAAATGATATTTTTAGAGCTAGAGATTCACAGATTATTTAAATCCGAGGTATACAATATAATTGAGCACAAACTAAAAGTAAAGACCCGTGAGATGATGGACCCAAATGAAGCGTTGGTGATGTTGGGGCATTGTCTGAAGCATGGACGGTTGACGAACTCCAACTCTCCCCTCATGTCTGAAGTGCAGTGCAACAGGCCGATCGACTACCGGTTGATGGGACTTGGAATCATTGAATACGACAGGTATTTTATTTTAAACTAATAGATCTAGCGTCTGACCTCCTCTGGCTTCAATCTGATGATTGATGGTCAGTGAAGATGTGTTCGTAGATGGAATCACGCCAGATCTAGAATGTTTACTGACCTTCAAAGCCTGCTGCGTGAACACTATGCGTTTGGTGACCGTTTTTCAAACTTGAGGATAATAGCTAGCCAGAAAGGTACTCGAAAGTACCGTACCTTAACTGGAAACTGAAGCCGTTGGTGGGGATCGAACCAGCAATCGTCAGTGTGATAGCTGACTCTCCCACCCTTGAATATTAGGCTCTTTTGTCAGAGAGCTACTGTTCCTTGAACGCGTCTTTAAGTCATCAGTTTCAGTTGTTGTCTTAAGAAAAGTCTTAAGGCCTCGTCTGAAGTCCTAAGGCGTTCTGAAAACTCCGCCATTGGGTTGGCCACTTATCTATTGCCCTAAAGGTGAACAGACTTCTAAGATCATAGGAAGAGGCTGGATGGACGCCGTTTCCAACCGGTCCTAGAGGAGATCAATAGGGCAGGCATAAGTCCAGCAGTGGACAGTTCCTATAGCTCAGATGTTCATTATGATGATGAAAACTGACCTGCACCGTGGTGGATTACGGCCAATACTCTTCTCGTTAAGAGGAAGGCCCTTGATGAAATGGAAACGTAATGAGCAGATTATAAAGTATTCGTTCAAAGACTGTTCTATAGGATATATACATCGAAATCCATTTCAGTCTAACTCCCCGGCTACGTTTATTCGAGAAGGTCCTAATAGCTCCCGAAGATACCCTGAAGGCGTTAGGCATCAGTATTGGAATACTCGGCCTGCCGCGCTCTAGCTTCGACACCATGCTGAAGGAAATAAAAATGCCTGTCACCACATCTTCCAGCTCGAGCGTGAGACAGTCTATGGGCAGGTGAGGCTCTTGTCGCATCCCGAGCAGTCCATGCATCTGTCTCGGTTTTAAATCTTGACGTAGTGAGTTTTGTTAGTTAGATGTTTGTAATACTAATTATGAGCATTCGATAATTACTTTAATCAAAATTCTTTGGGCGTTATGTGAGTGATTACTCCGTATTCATGCTGTTTTCTTTTTTGACTTCTTATTGAAATTCTTCACTCGTTTTATAAAGGTTGCGTTGGACAACTCCGTCAGCCAGGCTACACCATATATTTGATTACGCACTCCATTAGAGCATTATTTGCTCCGTGAAAAATTTGGTCATAGACGTTTCAACCAGTCAACCAGAGAAAATTACGTTCAAGGATGCCGTAATTTTTCTGAATATATCTAGATTCAGAAAGTTTGGCTCAATATTGGTCGACTGTCAAAAGTGACATATCGCAATAGTTACTAATAACGTGATGTGTAATTTTTTGGCCTTTTTTGTCAAACTCTATTGATGTGGTGATTTGAATGACGTTGATCAAATATTGGTAGCACAATATTTATATGGCCTATGGAGCAGTCTTGATGATAAATTGTCTGAAGAACTGTCCTTCCAGATCTTCCGGAAGGACTTTTATTTCTGCCAGCAGGACCACTTTTTATACAGAGTTATACGTACTTCCTTCTAGCAGTACGATGGGTACCGGAAGGACGTCATGAGTTTATGACAAAATCAGGGGTTGTAAGCTATTTTTGCCTAACTTCAAAAGAAAGATGATGTTAAAATTTAGTTGATAGATTAATTTCTTAAATCACGTCAAGGAAATAGCAAACGGATCTTAAGGATTCTAATTTGAAAACATTCAATACGGGTATTTCTGATAATCTGTTAGTGGATTAATATTAAATAACTTTGATAAAGTTCCGATGAGCACTTTTCGACAACTTAACATTAACAAAAAAATGTTTTTTTATCTTTGATAATAGTAATATCGCATAGTTGTATTACTGCTTCGTTTATAAATATTTTTAATGACACTTTATTCAAGATTTATTTGTACCAACTCGTTTGTCCATTAATTTCCCACAAAACCTTTATTTTGTTATTATTCAGAGGTTTTGTCACACTTCTATAACAATTATGATGTTGCATAAGAATCCCAAAATGGTGCCGACTCCAGGCGTTACCCGAATATGGCGCGTCGTACTACGTCACAAGCGAGCAAACGCAGCTCCCACGTCTAAACTCCGCAGCCATCCTGCTCACACTCACGGGTATTATGGTACAGTGTTGTGACTAAATGAGCCCAGAAAAAGAAAGAGACAGACTATCTACTTGTTTTTTGGCGAGTACTGCTAGCAGTACCAAAAAACAAAATTGCGTCTAATAGCAAATTATATTTCCTAAATATATAAATATATTATGGCTTTTGGCGAGACAATTGTAAATTTAATAAATTAGATAGGTACTTGAAATACTCAAGCCACTTTGAGCTGATATACCTTGTATACAGAGCTGGCGGCGCTGGCGCAGGGTCGAAAGCTTCCAGGATAAGCACGTGTAGTGGCAAGAGCGGTCAGATACCTTTGAAGCTGTATCAAGATATTAATATCCCTGATAACGAAGATTTCACGTAAGTTTGCCTAAGTAACATGATTTGTATTTTTTGCTATATCTACTAGAATATGATAATTTTAGGTGAAATTCTATAGATAATATTATTATCTATAATATAGCTACAATACAGTTATTTGTTACAACTGAGCTTCTTTAAATAATTTAAAAGAGTTTAATTTTTTATTTTAGCCAGAAATTAGTTCTTGCTACTGAAAATAACATGCTATTCTACAACTTTTTTTTTACTGTTGTTATAAGTTGGCGTTTGACAACTGTCTCACCTGATGTTAAGTGATTACGTTGTCTAGGAATAATAATATAACTAATATACATTTAAACTCCAGGTTAGATATACATGAAAAAGGGTTGTTTTTAAAATGCCTACTTTGTATCTTTATAAGTATAAAAAAGACGTGTGGCACTCGGGGACTGCCGCGGTAAAGCTATTGCATAGCATTTTTTATCAACTTATGCAATTAATATATTAATAACTTATGCAGTAACGCCGATACAACCAATGCCACCTAGAGGCGAGTTGCTGAACTAAACAGACAAGCGTGATATTTCAAAAAAGTCATTAAAAGTTCTGCTATTTCATCGATAGATGCAAAACTAAAACGTATCACCGCTGTGCCGGTCGGAGTGGGGGGTGTTAGGTTTTTTTCGTTACGGAATTTCTGGATTCAGTCTCAGCACTCACCCGCGATAGAAGCTATGCAATAGCTTAAAAACTACATGTCCACCCACAAGAATCACTATCACACAAATAACATTTAAAAATAATGTCTCGAAATGTCCACAAAACGAGCGGAGCGTTTGGCCATCAACTTTGGATTGTACTTTAAATGCTCAGGCATCGATATGACGCTGCGCTGACCCTACAACCAACGAATGAGATAATGATAAGTGCTGATAATCTTTTCACACTTTTGAATTAAATCGTAATAAGTGTTTGGGCAGAGCCAACTTCAGAAAATAAATCTATCGACAAAGGTTTCACCAATCGTGTATCTGTTTTTTTATTTGACTAGATTAGATCCTTAAGTTATGTTAGGCATAAAATTTAAAACTATACCTTTATGGGCCTTTGAGAGAAAACGGATAGAAAATGTAGATAATTCCTAAATATTTTTAATGTATAATATACCTTAAAAACCTTTTTTTAAATTATACGTATCATTGACCCGTCATCTAACTTGAAAACTTTATAGTTTAAATAATGTTACAGAGAACGCCTCCCTGAACATTTCCCTTCATCAGTCCTGCAGCGGAAATCGTCCAATGAAGAGCAACGGAAAAAATGGTTAGCGCACAGCTACCGCCTTCAAAGCAAAAACATGACACGCAATAAAAATTCTACCCTCGTCGGTAAGCATTCTAAGTTGAAAACAAAAAATCACTGAATAAGTAATAAGTATTGTTTTAGTATGAAATCAAATCAATAAATATCTGCTCAAAACTGTACATTTTCGTTTCACTTGACTAATTACTGAGTTTCGTACGATTCAGGAATGTCTTATTTTGGTACGAGTTTCTCTCAGCGACTCACTTATGGAGTTTAGTCTAGAGAAACGTCAAATTGACAGATTATTCTGTTCTAAGTAGATAGCACATGAGTGCTAGGTCGACGTCACTTAGACGTGTGGAGTTGATCGAATGGCAGGGCAGTTCTCTCAATGGTTTTAGGCATCGTCTAATCACGCAGACGCGCATCTTTTGATCGTTATGGGATTGATATATCACTCAAAAAATAAAGACATAAAGGGAAGATAAAAATAAATGACTATATTTAGCACTTATCCTGCGTTTGTGATCAATTTAATACATATATGTGTTAGTCAGACTAATGCGGAATTTGAAAAAATTAGCTCTAAGAAAAAATAACCATTTATTACTTTCATCACTAAGAAATAAATAATTGACAGAAAGATGTTAACGTCGCTAAATAAGAATATCCTTATATTTTATACTTAGGTACATATAATGCGCTAAACGTAAGCTAAATAAATAGTCCGCCTATCGGTAAGTGGCTCAAATTATCATAATTATCATATTATTAAAAACTAGTTGTGTTGCTACCACTTACAAAGAGTATTTAAATAATCAAAATTTACATACCAAACTTGCATGATGGTGATGAGGCATCTTTGTTTTTTTAAATTATGAGTAACTGGATACGGAGTTGCTACGTCTGTGTAACTATAATAATTTAAATTAAAAGTCTCGTATTATAGTAAACGACGACCGCGGACTTCCACAACTAATCCGCGGAAGATTTTTGACGTGATAACGTTTTATAAATTGATGAATACCAGCAACACTCATGAAAAATAGTACCGTTCCGCGTAACGTTCTACCTGAGTTTTGTATTACATAAAATAATCAAAGTCAAAGCCAAAGTCAAAGTCAGTCAAAGTCGAAGTCGAAGTCGAAGTCATAAATGATTATGACGTTATCACGTAAATCTATCGTCCGTAAACCGACTTTACAGACAACCAATTGTTTTTAAATAACCTGATTGCTTCAATTGTAACTGTAAAAATTAAAGAGTTGCCTCGATTTATCTAGAAGCTCATCATCGGATGTTCTCACCTTTATGACCAACCAGCTGGGAAGTATTATACTCTTTCAAACAAAAACCGAATTTTCTAAATCAGCCCGAGCGTCTTGTAGTAATCGGGAAAATACAACAAAAACAACAGATTCCAACGAATCGAGAATCTCCTCCTGTCTGGAGTCAGATAATAAATTGATAGAGAACGCCAGTATCTGGTGCGTCAGCGAAGCTATGGCAGCTACAACCATCACAAAGCTTTAATTACTGCTGCGCCGACCTCCGGTACGCAATAGCTTCTGAAGTCGAGCTTGCCAGCGGCGGCGTTGCGTTTCGCTGCACGGTTGGATCTGTTCGCTCTCTTCAGGGTAATATTGAGGGCAGGACGCTCTG
Organism: Apeira syringaria; assembly: GCA_934044485.1. Classification (NCBI taxonomy): domain Eukaryota; kingdom Metazoa; phylum Arthropoda; class Insecta; order Lepidoptera; family Geometridae; genus Apeira; species Apeira syringaria. The sequence goes on along the minus strand of OW203663.1, from coordinate 19,003,871 downwards.
TAAAAAGATAACAACCTCATTATTACTATGTTCCTTGCGCACCTTAAATGAAAACAATTATACTTACTAAGTATGTATAATTGAATTGACTTGACTGGTCGGTTGGCGCAGTTGGTAGCACTCTGCCTTCTGAGCCGCTGGTCCCTGGTTCAATTCCCGGACAGGTCAAACATTTGTGTGTATGAACATGTCTATTTGACCTGTGTCTGGGTGTGTATATGTATATAAGTATATATATCATTCATCAGGTTACCATAGTACAGGCTCTGCCTAGTTTGGGACCTGAAGACCTTGTGGGAATTTGTCAAAAAAAAAAAATTAAACTGTTTTTGACAATTTTTTATAAATTGACAATGAATTAATGGCTCTCAACTGAATTTCGTACATACTGCTTACATCTTCAAATTTCATTTCTTTATTTTTGTTTCGTTACTTTTTGACATCTGTATCTGGAACCTATGTATAAAAAATGTTTATATTTTTTATAGCATTCATGTATTTTATGGTAATATTTGGGATATAGCATACATACAATGGGAAATATGTTGTGTTTCATGTTAATAATGTCTCTCACGTGCTAGTCGAAGCTTCAACGCCACTAGTTTGTATTTTAGTATTTTAATCATACTTGGCTGGTAAATTTGTATGTTCAATATAACTATAATTCAAGAAGAGAAATTTGAGCTTCGTAAAGATTAAACACTAAAAGTTTTCTTTGAAATATAAGTTTTATTTGATGTGGAAAATTCTTTTTTCTTGAAAAATAAATTACAATAAATTACAACTGACGAACAACGATTAATCACATTTAGTTTTATGAATGTTGGCAAAAAGGGTCAAGTTCGTCTTTAAGGCATTGTGATCATGCGTACTTAATCTTGGCCTGCCAATGATAATGATAGCTGATAATTTATTTCATGAAAATCCTTTACGTAAAACGACTTATGTGCATTATTTTACGAATTACATACATACAATAAATCATTCTCTTTGACATTATATAAGCGTAAAATACACAAATTAAAAGTGCCCTTTTTATGGCGTTCTGTTACCAAAAACTAACTTTGTTAAAATAATAATTAAAAAGACCTCTACGCTCCGTATTGTTACAGGCTTTAGCCTATTGAAATTATCTCTTAAGGAGTTTATTACCATTACAAAATGGCTTACCAAAAAGCTTTAATAATTACATGTTGGTGTTAAATTATATGTCACTTACAGTTTAGCTCCGCTACTTGGAAGCACTATGTCTGGATATAGCTTTGGAGTATTAAATATAGTGCTGCGCCTCTTAACAGATTCGCTGCTTTTGGAACCGTAGCTACTTCTTGGTGAGGATCTACAAAACTATTAATCATTTAATTATGTCTATGATTATGTTAGACCTAAATCTAGACGTCCTCCAGCCCATTTAGAAAGGACCGTTGGTACTGTTGTATTTATGTTGTTATATCGTTTGACGTGTAAGTGTGTGTGTTTAGTGTGCCTGTGGCACCGTAGCTGCTAAACGAATGGACCTATTTAAGTTCAGTTTTATTTTAAAGCTGACATGATTAAGATGGCTCTTAGGTATAATTTATAAAGAACTGTTCAAGATGACTTGACAAAAGGTTCCTACTAACTTGTACTGATTCCTTTGAAAAGGGTGTAATATTTTTGGGTGTAAAGTTTACTTCGGTGATGCTTCCAAGGCACATTGTACAACGAAGTCTCTCTCTCTCCCTCTCACACACTCTCTCCCCCTCTCACACTCTCTCTCTCCCCTCTCCCCCTCCTCTCTCTCTCCCCTCTCCCCCTCCTCTCTCTCTCCTTCTCTCTCTATCTATATATCTCTCTCCCTCTCCAGCAGTTCTATCAGCTGTGGGACGTAATGAAACGTAATGAACTAATTAAGTACCATTATAACAATATTGTGTACACTTACAGTGATGCGATAGATTTCCGTTCATTAACTGTCCCTAAAGGTTTGAGCATGGTGTCGAAAGCTGACCGGGGCATGCCAATTATCCCCAACGCTACTCCTGCTTCCTTGATCTTCTCTTCTGAACCAGCCACTGCCAGTAACATGTATTGTAACCGTGTCGTTATCCTAAAAATGGGAAATACATCGGATACCACTCAATAACATACAAGGCTGTCCATGATAGGGCTGCCATCAGTCTCGTTCACCGGGACATGGCACCGGTACCTACATGTCACCCGTTTGACACTTGTGTCTCGGACGTCCAGGTGAATTTACAAAATTACAAAGGACGCGTTCGGACCGAAAACGGCAAGGCACGTGCGTCTGCTCAGTCAAGTGGACCATAAGGCCGTAATCGCCTTTAAATAGACACGGTCTTAAAGGAAATGAAGAATATAGACAGACGACATGACTAAGATCACAGGCAAGGGCTGGATGCAGGCCGCTTCCAACCGGCTCTTGTGGTAATCAATGGGGGAGTCCTATGTGCAGCTGTGGATATCCTATGGCTGAGATGATTATGATGAAAAAGAAAATATTAATAATAAATGTTTTCTGTATGTAAGTTCAGTTATTTTTATCAAACCTTACTTTTTAATGAATATGTTCATCTCATGGATGCCCTAACATCAGACATACAGGACGAGGCACCCTCGTGTATGCTGTTCGCCGATGACATTGTCCTTGTTGGGAAGATGCAACCGAGATCCAGAACAGACTGGGAAAATGACGGGAAAAATTGGAGAGTGCCGGATTGAAGATCAGTAGAAGCAAAACCGGACACCTGTTTAGCGACTTCGGTGGACCATCCAATTTTACCCATATAGCCTTAAATGGTGTATTCCTACCAGTCTGCTCTGATTTTAGGTACCATTCATTGATCCAAAATGACAATATTGATATCAATATTGACCGAGGCGTAAGGAACAGGATAAATGCAGATTGGATGAAATGGAGACAGGTCTCAGGGACCATATGCGATCCGCAAATGCCCTTGAAACTCAAAGGCAAAATTTATAAGGCTATAGTTAGACCTGTCGTAATGTATGGGTCTGAATGTTGGCCAGCAAAAGAAGTGGATGAAAGAAAAGTGCATGTGGCAGAGATGCAAATGCTGAGATGGATGTGTGGTGTGATTTGGATGGATAAAAAAAGGAATTAGTATATCAGAGGAACCTTGAAAGCACCACCAGTGAATGATAAGTTGAAAGCGAATAGATTGGCTTGGTATGGGCATGTCATGAAGAGGGATGAAAAACATATAACAAAAAGAGTACTTAACATGAATGTGGATGGATATAGCGGTAGAGGAAGGCCAAAGAAGGTATGGATGGACTGTTAAGAATTATATGATTATGAAAGGTGTGAGCACTGAGACGACCAATGATAGAAGAGGATGGAAGAGGAAAACATATTGCGCTGACCCCACCTAGTGTGGGATAAGGACGAAGAAGAAGAAGATGTTAAAAAGTAAGATTTATAAAGTTACATAGAATTGGTAATAAATAGTCGTGAAATGCAACGCACTTATCATCAGTATACCTTAATACTTGATTCGTAGTCGAGCGCACGTCAACGAATTCTAAAGTTTACAATAACAATGTCTCGGTCAGTACATAGGCTGCTATGGCAACCCTAGTCCATGGGATACTTCAATAAAGCACCTTATGAATCTGTCCTTAATTTTTACTATGATGGACAAAACATAACCTATATAAACACCTAGAGCGATATCTTTGTTTATACAAAATATCCTTTCAATGGGCGTGTTTAAACGGTACTATAGATTATAATTAATTAATTGTATGGTACACAGATTTTTGATTAATATTTGATTAGATAATTGCGATGCTTAACTTCTACAATTTTATAATGCAATTCATGAGAAACTATTGCTAAAAAACATAACAATTCGTCACAAAATATATAAATTCTTACTCTGGCACTTTAATAACCCCCAAGCCCATGAGACGGTAATCTATATCTCGATGACAGAACACTTCGTTGAGAAGCGGCGAGCGCGTGCAGAGCTTCTTGTCGTGTCGCACGCAGTGCCCCAACAGCACGGCGCGCTCTTCCTTCGCCATCTTCGATACGTACCCGGTCTTCAGCGTGTGCTCGACCGCGTTGAAGATCTCACTCTTGAACATGCGGTTCACTTCCAGCTCTGAAGCACCATTTATTACTAACTACATACCATTTCAGTTATTAAAACTGAAGAGGTTTTGACATATTGTCAACGTATAAAAACAGGAATTACTCACGTAATACATCAGGTCTCGGAAGACTGGTGAGAGCATTAGAGTTTCCCATATTTTTGAATGGAGCAGAGACGTGAACCCTGAGAGAGGATAAGAAAAGAAAGAAAACGCTCTGGAAATGTGGTGTTGGGGAAAAATGCTGAGCATATCTTGGAGTCAGTTTAGAACAAACATTTCCATAATAAGCGTACTGAACATCACACAACGCCTTTCTTCCATAGTACAGGATCGCATTCTCAGTTTCTTTGGACATGTTTCGCGGCAGGGAAATTAGTCCGTGGAACGCCTTATGGTTCGGGGAAAAGTGGACGGCAATAGAGCCCGCGGCAGATCACCTCTGTGCTGGACAGACCAAATTAAAGCTGCTCTAGATGACCCACTCCACGAATGTGCCAGAAAGGCAGCCCTACAAGACAAGTGGCGACGGATTGTCAAGCGTGCCACCACTTCTGATGTGACAACCACGACCACACTGTCAAGAGTGTATATAGCGACTAAGAAGAAAATCAGGTAGGTACTAGGTGAACAGTGACCGCGTCCGCGTGCGCCCTGTATTCTCCTTGAAAAAGACTACCGAATGTGTTTGAAACTATAGTCGGAACCCTCTGAGTTATTACGTAAGTAATTCCCGTATTTTATACATTCGTAATACATACCATTTATTATCTATTACTTTGTAGTGTTAATGAATATATCTCAGTGTTATTCCATGAAATGGAAAATTCTTACTTTATTGAGTAGCATGCTTCAGTCTATTTTTGCTATCGTGAAGTGTCAGTGTCAGTGTGAAATTATCTTCATTCGCGTACGCCCTCAGGGAATTACGTCGGGCGACAGATCCAAATACTGCCTTACTCACCTACAACGCATACGCACTGTCCTGGCTTAGCTATGGAATAATACTCTGGGGAAATAGTGTCAATTCAGGAGAACTTTTTATATCACAAAAAAAAATGCATTCGTACAATAGCCAACATAAAAAATACGGAAAGTTGCAAACCATACTGCAAACCATGCTTTCTAAAGTTGCAAATCAGTCAGCTGCAGTTACCGCCTACTATGGTTACGTAGAATCGATTTTGAGATACGGCATTATCTTTTGGGGGAACTCGGTAGACAAAGATATGGTGTTTAAGGCACAGAAAAGGTGCGTGAGAGCCGTTTGTAAACTAAAGCCATCTGACACATGTAAACCATTTTTCATACATCTGAAACTTCTAACATTTCCTTCAATTTACATTTATGAGATCTGCGTGTTTGTTTATTGTAATAAGAATATATTTAGCCACCTAAATAGCAAACGTCGTAAAATGAACATCTGTTTTCCACCTCATAAGACTGCACAATTTAATAAAGGTGTTTTCTGTATGGCTCCCCTTATTTATAATCACTTACCAAATCATATAATCAACATAGATAGTATTGATATGTTTAAATTTAAATTGAAGCAGTTTTTGTTGGCAAAGGCTTATTACAACGTAAAAGAATATCTAGGAGACAAATTTTTTATGTGATTTTCTTTAAGTTTAGGTGACATGTATACGTATATTGTAGGTAGGCACTAGTTTAATTTATGTAATTGATTGACAATAATATACTTAGTGACATGTTTAGATAGTTATTGTAAGGACATTAAATGTTAAAGTTTAGTTATTCTTCTGCGAATGCTTTTAATGTTGCATGCCTAAAGGGTAGAATATAGCGGACCAATATATCTTTAATGTAAACATCTGTGTAATACCTATATTCGCAATAAACTATTTGATTTGATTTGATACTTCTTAAAATATAAAGCGTTGACGTTAGTATGTATATATATATTGGAAATATGTAAGTTTGTCAAAAAGTATCCAAAGTTTTTCAAAAAAGTGACAGATGAACCACGACGTTATCCGACAAGATTCCAACATAAACTTGTCTTACCGAGCTCTAAACTTAAAATGCACAGTTCTGGTCCATACTTAATGGCCATAAAAATATTCAACAAATTACCTGACAAAATTAAAGAAGAAAAAAAGTCGAAATTCATCACACATTTAAAACAATTGCTTTTAACGAAATGCTATTACAGCTTGAATGAGTTTTTCTATGATAAATTTGAAAACTAATAAATAAATCGGTCGCTCCACATTGCTATACCCTACCAGGGTCATATGTACCTACGCTTGAAAAAAAATGTATTTAAGACCTGCATGTAACGCCATATGAATGCAATAAACTATTGAGTATTGAGTGTCATTTAACCTTCATTCTGATCGATGGTGTCATCCAATGAATTAAATTCATTATTCAACGAATAAACTTCATTCATTGAATGCAACAGTTCATTAGTTAAGAAAACAACATTTAATTATGGATAAACATAGATGGCAAGCCTGCAAGTTATAATTTCGACAAACTTTCGTTCTTGTTGTTATTTTAGAGTTTCTTTTATATGCGACAACAATATATATATATAATGAATGAATATATATATATATATATTCATTCATTATATATATATATTGTTGTCGTAATGAATGAATATATATATATATATATATATATATATTCATTCATTTTCTACATTGTTTAACATAAGCTAGAAATACTCAAAAACCTAGAATAGGTTTATCTTGAGTATCAAATCCTCCTACTAACAATTACTCAATTGTTACAAAAGATAACAATTTTGTTTTAATTTTGTTACAATAGATTAAGATTAGCAGTTCTATTGTCGCTTCTTATCTCTCATCGGATTGACGTACGAGTGTAGCGGGACCATTCATACAGGATGTTGCATTATTATTACTGCGTTGGTATAGGTTAAGAGAGTTGTTTATTATTCACAATTTAAAAAAATATATCAATAATGTTATAAAATAATATAGTTACAAAAGAAACAGTTATAGAATTTACAGTTTTTTTTTCTTCAATGTCTATAATTTTATGAATTTATCTTTCGACATATTTTACTTAATTTTATAATGAACATATTTTTTTAATGTTCGCGTGGGATAACTGAAGTAGCGGGAAACCGTAACCCCCGCGAGTGAAACTGTGGGGTGCAGATAACTTGTTGATATTGAAAAACAATGTAAGAATAAAGCATCCCATAATATACCGCATCGTATTGCCATAGCGTAACACTAACACGCAACTCAAAAATACACGCTATATCGATATAATTAAGACAACCACTGCGCAACGAAACTGAAAACCACTTACAACTAGTTCGGACCGCATCATAATAGTCAATGTTATGCTAGACAGCGACTGTACAATATATATAAGTATTATCTCAAAAACAAAACCTTTTTTCTGAGATCCAAAAATAAAAATAACATTATATCCTAAATTCGGACGGATAAAAAGACAAATAAAAAGTACCATAAGTATTTATTAACGTTTTTATATGTTTAGTAACAAATGGGTTGTTTTTTCTGAGTAGAAAATGTTTTTATTTGATTTTGATTTGATAACAAAGATACTCAAGACCAATCCTCGGAATTGAAATATGGGTTCGACCGACATCCAGTTAGTAGTTAGTTCTTATTTATTTTCTGAGACTACAAATATTTCAATTACAGCGTTTGTACTCGTATTTTGTCGTTATTCGTACCTATCCTTGATTATATGAGAAATAGGAATCTGGAATAGTATAAAAGGTCGACAGTCGCCGTGGCGCAGTGGTTAGTGTCAGTGACATGACTAATATGTCTCCGGGGCCCTGGGTTCGAATCCCGGCAGGAGCAAACATTTGTGCGATGAGTGTAGGTGTTTCTCCCGGGTCTTAGATATTTGTGTGCTGTGATTGTGTGTGTCTATGCCTCCCGCGATACAGGGAATCACGAACGGGAAGTGGTCTTTGCCCGAAAATATGGAGAAAATATTTTCCCTATGAGGCAACTCTGATATATAACTCACACTATCACACAGGGTGCGTCACTTTGGTACTTGTTGTGGAGGCGTTCTTCTTTTTTTATACGTCCTAGATCCTAAATAACTTTTTAATTTAGACACTATAGGGTGCGAGCTTTTAAATATTGCAACAGATAACTATTCGCTAGGTATAAATAGTAGAAGTACCTATTTGATAAAAGTGTTTTCTCCCCAAAGCGAGCCAAATAATTTGTACGCTCATTCGCAGTAGTGTTTCAAAAAGCCGCGCATCTTTATCTGATAACGATTTACTTTTTTTCGTTACACCCATATGGTGATATTTGCTTGTATCTCCGACACCTGGAAAACAAACTTGAAATATTATAATAGTTTTAAAATAATTTATTATCATAGAACATAATTTTGACGTAAACTACAACACTAAGTACCTTCCGCATGGAGAAAAACACATTAAAGGATGTTTTTTTATGGATGTTCAATATTATAATAATGTTTTCTTTTCCACGAATACGAAACGCCAATTATATGTTTGTGTACCCAAGTTTTCTGAACTATAGTGAAAGCTGGGATATTAGTAATTAAATTAACTCTACGCCACTCTGACCATAATTGACAAAAACGGCGTTAAATAGTAAAGTCCAAATTCGTATGGAACTCTATAATGACAATACTAACATTAGATCTTTTTTCAAAATGCGGTATTAAAAATGTAGTTTTGGGTAAAATAAGTAGTCACATGTTTTGGAGACTACAAAAACTAACCTCAATTGAATAAAACTCGCCTAACATTATAGATAGCTTTCTAAGGAGTTGTAATAATTTGGAGTTTAGTGTAAATATACTGAAAGTTACTTCATTTTAAAGAATTATAAAGATTTAGTTAGTTGGAGTAATTGACAGAATTAGGGACAAATTCTTTTTGTTTTTTTTACATATTATAAGTTTGCGTTTGACAACTGTTTCAACTGATGTTAAGTGATGACGTTGTCCAGGATTTAGCACGCAAACCTGCTAGAAGGTACCTATTCACTCGCTACTTGAAGACTCCAAGGTGTCAAGTCTACTAATTCAAAATTCATATTCAGTCTGCTGCGAGGCCGAGCCGATGCCAATAAGACAACGTCAAAAATCCGTAGTCTGCTAAGTCATAACGCCTGAGTCTATGTTGAATCTATGCTCGGCCTATGTCGATTTAGTAGGGCATTTGACATTGAATGTGCTAAAAGACTACAGAAATAACGCGCTGTGTCATTGAATCTAGAATTGAATCAAGATTGATTCAATATGGACGAATTAAAAATAGCAGACTACCGAAGCTGTCAAATTCACCAATTGTGAGCCGATCATATTGCCATATTGAATAGTAGACTTAGGCCCCAGGATTGTACATATCGGGAATTAAATAATTAAATTCAATGTCAAATTAAAGTTGATTAGAATTAGCAGAAACATACCAAGAAGCATGGTGCAATATTCTTTAGCTACTAACAACCGCAAGTCAGCCAGATTATCTCGAAATTCATTTTCAATTTGTTTACACTCAGGTATCCGTATTTTCATTTCCATTCCAAATGCACGGGACGACAATTCGGCCGTAGTCTAGAAGAAACACTTAATTATATGAACACAGTGGAGTTGTAGAATTGTGGAGTGGTGAAGCTGTGGAGTGGTGGAGTTGTAAGCTATACGTTTACAAAAGGCTTTCTTATCAAGACTGAATAACATTACTTGCATCAATTTTAATCATTCATTTTTTTCATAACTGCTCGATGTCCTTATGAAAATAAAATACTAATAACTAATTACCATATACTACAGCTAATATAATAACATTTGACCAATCCATTAACCGTCATTAATGTAATAAAATAATAGGGAAAAATATACCGACTTCACAAAACTGCCTTGAAACTCTAAGTTTTAGGTATTTAAATGTGATGCATTATTGATTTCTGATTAGTTCGAATAATTGACCTCTAATGATTCTCCGTGGCGTATCACTATTAGCAGACCACCAATATTAAGTACTAGAAATAGAGACTATATATATTTTTTGGAGTTCAAAATACCTTAGATCTAAACCGTGCGTAAAAGTGCCGTTGTACATTACAATAAAACAAATAACTGACAGCATGTGTACCAAAAACGGGTTGATGTGACCAAAAAATAACCCACTTCACCTGTTTTTGGCAACAGAAACAAAGTTTTGATAGCATACTTGTATATACATGTTCTGTTTATCAAAACGTAGGTGGTAAGAAGACCACACAGTCAAATATCTTTTGGTTTTATTTTATATAATGAAAAATATCCGATTCCTAGTCAGCCAGTTAACTCAAGAATGCCCTCCTGATGCCCAGCTGTAAATGCCGTAAGAGGCAAATAGCATTAGTCCGTTAGAAAAACGCAGTCGGGTATAATCGGGTATCTAATAGAGAATGCCATTCTTCACGAACGAAACTATTGCTTTACGATTTGCTAACTTGCCAATTTTGAGTCTTTGAAAAGACTCAAAATTGGCAAGTTAGCAAATCATGACATCAGACATGTTGGACTTTCAACAAAATAAGCTGAAGCTTATTTTGTTGAAAGTCCAACATGTCTAATAAACTTAAAAATATACCACTTATGAGAAACGTTCATGAAGATTTATTCTGATTGAATTAAATTTCATTTCATTGGGTAGCTTATTACTGAAAACATATTTCGAACGACTATAATTTTCCTTCTTCAAAAATTCTGTATTTCTGCCTGTACCCGCGAGCTTTTGTAAGGTCATCGGAACTTCTTAAATCCGTTTAATTTTCCCGCCACTATATTTTTAAGATTAAGGGGAAGTGATCGACCTATCTATCTTTAAACAATTAGGTATAAAATATTTATTGGACAGATCGAACATTATATAAAACTATAAATAAAACCGCTATACCGTCGGCTATTTAAATATTTATTTATTTGATACCAAAGGAAAGTGGAAACTACTTTCAAAATCTTTAGCCGAATCGGAAGAAATCGACAACCGGTAGATTAGAACCCAAGAATTTAGGATCTCCACATCCACATCCACAGATCCCCACATACAATGAATGTTCAGTTTATTCTGTTCTATTACTTCTTATCGGAAAGTTTTATTTAAATGTTCTCGCTTCGCATGCATAAATGTTGTAGTTATTTAACCAATAAACACTAGTTTTATAATAATTTATGTAGGCAGATTACACATACCTGCAAATAATATTGGCAGCAGAGTATGAGTGCCCTTATAAATCTCTCAGTTGTCGGAAGGTGTAGCATATTTATAAGCCTCGGACTTAACATATTCACTGGAGCTGTGTACAAAGCTATATCTTTCACGTCCTAGAAAACGGAAATACTTTTTGGAATCCCGCAACTGAAGGTTCTCAATAAAACATTATAATATTGTTGTCGAAACTTTGCCCGTCGGTCCGCCTTTCAGGGACATCTAAGTTGTAAACGAAGTAACATAAAAGGAGTGCAATTCACATACAGTATGCAAATCTTCTACCCATAGACTATTTAAGTTACATGAGTAATACAAGTTTTACGCCGGAATGTTTCGAGAGAGGCTTCAGTAGATTCAAGAGAGGTACCTGAATATTAATTTTCTAACTATTCTCTTTTTTTATTTGTTTCCGGATACGAATAAATACTAAATAATAACATTATTACATGAATTATTACTAAATATGAATTATGCTGAATATAAAAAATAATATTAATATGATAGAGAAGAAAATACTAATCTATTAATGCTGTAAGTATCTTATACATATTTCCTGCTCTCTAACCAACCAGATAAAAGGCAGTTTAGGGTAGGACTAGTTCCTAATAGACTGCTCCTAAAAAAGTACATCAGGAAGAGTCCCTGCTTTCCAGGAAGTCTTCTAGCGTCTGTTTCCTGGAGTTACAATTTGAAAGGTAAACTACCCAAGTCAGAAGTCACATTCACTTCTCGTTTCTGACGAACCTGGGACACACTTTACTGTTGTTATATGTAAATTAAGATGTGGTAGCAATGGGTACAGTAAGGTTTTATTATTAGCAAAATTTTTTTTGTTATTATTATTAGTATAAAAGATATAAAACTCTGTTTAAAAGTCATGGATGATTTTGTTCCCAGATTTGGGTTCCTAAACAACTAACCAACTAACACATACGATGCAACATACGAACGCCCCGTATGCAAGAGGCATTTTTGGAGATAATAATAAGCAAAAAAGCAGGGTGGAGCGCTCCGCTGCCTATTTCCGCGTCTATAGACAGATGGGGGTACAGTTCTTAGACAGTAAGGCTAAGAATTTTACAACTGGTAGTCATCTTGATACTGCCAAGATGAGTACTACTTAGGTGTAGCATATTTATAAAAAACAGCACATTTCAAGAGCACCAAAGGCGTCCATCTGACAGTTTGCGAGCTTATAGCCGCTCCGCCACCGAAAACCAAAGGTTTCTAGGAAACACATTTTTGGGTAATAGTACGAAACTCCGAAATAATTGACAAACATAAAATAAGATAACAGCACAGCATAGGTACTTAGCTCTAAATTAGGGTCATACATACAAGTAACAAGAAAAGAGAAAAGAAATATAACCTGCAAAGTAATAATTTCACTCTGTCCCAGCTTTATTTTTCTTTGATACCGACGTCGGTAACGAACCTGAAAATCCAAAACGTAATACAGGCAACACATATTTTTTATAAAACTAAAGACACTAAGCTTTTTATTCTTAATAACTTCTGTGTTTACCACATTACAACGCCACAATTGGCGTCACAATTTTATTTTACGTCAATAATGTACTTGTTTTGCTATTCTTAGAAACACGTTCTAGATGCGATAGGAACAATTTTTTTTTTAAATTATTTTTTAAAAAGGCAGCTCTATCCTTACCTACCGGGAACAAAAAAAATCCAGGAAGTAATCGTTGATAGGAAGAGAGCGAATAGACGGTTAGATTATAGAATCGTAATATTCGTAATGATTTGTTTAATGCGATAAAGCCTGTAATATTGGAGCCTGAAAGTTTGTAATATACTTAACTAGCTGCGCCTGCGGCTTCACCTGTGTGGCTGTTGTGGTTATGGTTCCCGTTCACTCGATGAACATTGTGGCCAACTTAAATGTCTAATTTTGAAACCTCAGTGTCTCGAGGACTTAATTTTTTGTTGGCTTATTCAAATCAATTTATTTGCATGAATATGGGTACATTATGATTTAAAAGTGAGGGCAAGGGCTGGATGCGGGTCGCTTTCAACCGGTCCTTGTGGAAATCAATGGGGGAGGCCTATGTCCAGCAGTGGACGTCCTATGGCTGAGATGATGATGACGATTTAAAATTAATTATATTTTATAGTCCGTCATTACAACCTCATAGGAGACAAGCTAATGTCAAAAATATATTATTTTTTTTTACACATTTTAAGTTGCGTTTGACAACTGTCTCACCTGAGGTTAAGTGATGACGTTGTCTAGGATATTACAATTACTAACTATTTGTCATGGTAAACTTAATATCTGCAGGATGCATCTCCAGGAAATCCTTTTCCAGGTTTTTTTTTTTTAATCTGAGCGTGAGCGAATGCTTCCTTCTAAATAACTTTTAGTTCAAGTTCTTCTCAGTTTCTTGACAGAGAACAGTATGTCTGTTAGGTTCCTTTTGATATCAAGCAAACTTCAAAAATAATCACCACAAACCCTGGCTGTCTATATTCGTTTATTAACAAGGTATGTTTACCTGCTCTAGCAAATCAATGTCGTCCCTAAAATCTATCGGTCCGGTTGGCACTTTTGAAAAGATTTGTTTTTTTTCTATTTCTGTCTGTGGTACATCACTGAAAAATATTTAATAATTATTATTATTATATTTAGATACGATCAAGCCTACAAACGTATCCATTTTTTCATTATATTCTCGTTTTAGCAAAAATGAAGCCTACAACTAAATAACGAACAGTTCGTGATTTTGTCACACATTTAAATTAATGGGGTTTCTTAATTCTTTATAGTCGTGTGCGAGCTTGTACTATATTTCTTGGTAGTAAATGACGATGTGGTTGAAGTAGAAACACTAGACAAAGAACTTGATTGGGTCTCAAGCACAGCTGATTGATCACGCTTTAAGTTCAGTGACAGTCTTCGCAACTTGGGGTGGTAGCTAGGTTGGCCTTTCTAGTACCAGTCTGGCTTCTCACCAAGCTCAAACAGACGATGAATGTCGATCCACCCACCATTGATAGCTGACCATCATACCCCAAGACCGTCATTGGTTCAAATTCTAATTACCTTATGAAAACGAGGCCCTCTACCTCGTCATCCCATTCCCAGTGTCCACCCTCATAAAGCCCACCATAATCTTCCTCCTCATCTTCAATATTCATATCTCTTTGTTAATTCTAAAATAAATTATCCTTATAAATATTGAATTAATTACGTAATAATTGTGCCTTTAAAATTGTATACATCTTCTTCTTCAATTTATAGCTTTTAAACGCCATGTAGAATTATATACATAGATTTTATTTTTTTGTAAAAATCAAAGAGAACATAAACCATAGATAACTCAGATCAGACTGAGATAATATACCGTGTGGTTTATTTTTTGGAGTATTCGAATACAGTGCTCACAGTGAATACGCCCGGTTTAAAATTCTAGGTATTCACCGACAGAACGTTTTATACACGCTACCAAAAATAAACCGCAAATTGTACGCTTTATGTGCTAATGTCAGAGGAATCAGCTGATTGTAAATTCTTGCTAAATATAAGTATTCTGATGAAGTTTGAAATCGTGATCTAAGTTTAAATCGCGAAGTGAAACTTAGTAGTAACACTGCGTAAGTATCTATTCCCTGGAAATATTAAAATTGAAAACTTTGTTTTGATACGCCACCATCAAATGGTAGATGTCAATTGAATTTGACGTTAGCACACACGCTGCACTACCTCGTTCTTTTGAACATCGCATTCACGCTACAATAATGCTACAAATGACGTCACACCACAAACATGTACGGAGATTGTCATATTCTGAACCGACTTGTGGCGAGAATCATTCAAATATAGCGAATAATCTGATTTTTAAACCACATATATTAACTCACTATTACGTATATAGAGGGTGTCACTTTTTTTTCAATGGCCGATGCCTTTATTGAAATAAAATCCTAATAATTAATTACAATACTGCAGCTACTACAATAACATTTGAGCAATCTACTAGCTATTGGTAGCCTATAGATAACTCAAATGCTCTAACCCGCTACCGGCTGGCAGCGTGCCCAGAATGCTAGCACCATTGCCACGTTGAATCGCAATGCTGATTTGATGATGTCACTACATGGATATATACTTTGCCACTATTATAAATTGATCATGGATTTCTTTATCTATGATTTGTATACTTCGTAAAATTCAGGAAAGAATTCTATGACACATCATATTCCTGGTAAAATTGATATTCTTGACACAGAACATAGATAAGACTCTATCCCCGATTCTCTTTCTATATGAGGACACTATGTACCTAGGACGATTGATCTCATTCATCCAAGCTTTATATACCGTAGCGTAGAAAGGTATGTCTTTATCAATGCTGTATACATACTGAGAACAAACCAAAGAACATCATTCATCCAAGCAAAGAACATCATTCATCCAAGCAAAGAACACATAGAGCACCCCGTAGATATTGCCGGATAAAAAGTAGGCTGTGTTATTCCAGCCTACCTATAGTCTATCTCTGTGAATGTTATTCAGATCCGTTAAGCCGTACGTGATTGAGGAACAAAGATCCAACAAAAAAAAACATCCAAACTTAAACATTGATATTATTTTAAACCCTTGCATTCGTGTATTTTAGGTTTTTAAATTCATTTTATCTTTATTAAACTCTAAAAAATCTTGAAATTAATTGCTTCTCGTAGCAATCATTCATTCGTAGCAATCATGTCAGCCATAATACGTCCACTGCTGAACATATACCTCCCCATGGGGGGTTTTGCCAATAATCGCCACGCTTAGCAGGCGGGTTGGCGAGCGCAGTATATTTTGTGACCCTCAGAAGGCCCTGCCTCCCTTCTTTCTGGTACGTGATCCTTTAGCCGACTCTTACGGCACCCACGGGAAGAGATGGGGGGGGGTGCAATTCTAAGCCGGTACCACCACTGCAACTCATGCATTTCAGACGTTATCCTGGAAGAAACTCAATAAGGAGACCCGTTGACATACTTTAATTTATGTATTTAAAAATAAAGGTATACCTACCTATGTATCTATCTACAACACGTTCTATTACTTCGTCAGTTATCGATTGACAAACGGGAATGTAAAGGGCTACTGATATGTAATTCATAACCAAAGGCGTTCATAAATGATACCGGGTAGAGGCGTTCAAAGATACATAGCTTCTATCAGCTCTGACAGGATAATTGTGACGCTGAAGGCCTTCACTCATGCCTTGGTTATAATAGGCCTTTATTCACTTCCATAATCATTTATTGACTGTGCTGTGTTATATCATGGCTCAGTGTTTATTACACATTCATATTATATACAAACAGATAAGAATTGTAATTTCTTAGGATTCATTTTTAGTAATTCATTCATTTTGAATAATGCAATTCATTTGAATAATCCTTAGAAAAACAAACACTGTCCTCTTTAAATTTTCTCTCTTTTAAAACTTACAAAAGGTGTTATTTCTGGAGCCGGTATTTACCAAGTTACCATTCATGTTGATGATGACAATGATAATCCACCACTATTTGATCATCAATTTTATGAAGGCTTCATAAATGAAAATTCAAAACGTAATACTGAAGTAAAAATGGTAACCAAAATTAGAGCTAAGGACGCGGATAACGCTCGAAATGCTGTTTTTATGTATACATTATTTGGAGAAGGCCGAGAATTGTTTACCGTTAGTGAAAATACTGGATCAGTCACATTTATAGGCAGTAAATTAGATCGTACATATATATTTACAATAATGTACATATGTGTATCGTAGTAGATATGACAAGTCGGTATGTTCATAAAGATCTAGCAAGAACATACGTATGCCCAAATGGGCGAAAGGATGGAAACTACTTCATACTTAGTAGGAAAATTATTGTATTTTGTAGTATGAGGTGTGAATCACTGACAATTATTAACAAAAGGCGACTGGAACCCAACTTTCAGCTCCCTAGACACACTGAGCGGCACCAATATACATTTTTGTCCCCCACACTAGCTGTTTACTCATCAATCTCTGACAGGGAATTCATATTTAATATATATAGTGAGTAAAAAGTTTTTAAATTCTAGAAGGCACCTGACAAAACGAATGTCAACTCTCCGAGCAATCACAGAAGACTGCATTTGAAAGAAGCCTGTGAAAAGTCTGAAAGAATCCTTTCCGCCGCGCGCCTTGCAAATTCCTCGGTAGCCAGTAGCTAACGAGGAAATTGCATGGTTTTAGCAGTAGCTAGTGTGGTGAACATTTTTGTATTTCACTCATGGGTAAACTTTTTTGGAAACCTTCGCCACGCTCAGGGTTCTTATCCTAGAGCGCTTTGCTTTCTGAAGTTTCAATACACTCACTCACATACAAAAATATACTTTACCCACATGTGATACAATTAACTGTTTTACCCCACTATAGCTCTCAATTGCTAGTTTGGTTTATCGATTTCCGACAGGAAAATTCTATTTTATTCACAAGTGAGTAAAAAGTTTTTAAAATTCGCACCTGACAAAGCTTATGTCAACTCCCCGACCAATCAGAGAAGACTGCATTTGAAAGAAGCCAGTGACAAGTGTGAGAGATTCCTTCCCGCCGCGCGCGAAGTTCTTTAAGAAATTGTAATATAAGTATTAAGTAATGCATTATCCGGCTTTACTCACATTTGTAGTCGAAGTATTTCGAGCTAGGTGTCGGGCATGTGCACGCATATCATTGCCAGATCGCAGCGACCACTGCGGATGGTAGCACTTGACATCTTGACTTTGGCGAAATCTTGACTTTGGCGACATCTTAACTTTGGCGAAATCTTGACTTTGGCGACATCTTGACTTTGGCGACATCTTGACTTTGGCGAAATCTTGACTTTGGCGACATCTTGACTTTGGCGACATCTTGACTTTGGCGACATCTTGACCTTGCGCTATATGTACTCTCTGAACATAATATGTATGTATGACACATGGATTTGTATACTTTTATCATGGACATATATACTAATAGCTGCGCCCCGCGGCTTCCCGTGTGGTGATGATTGACGATGATGATGAAAAGTCCTATAAAACCTATGTTACTTCTAATACCTCCAAGAATATGTGTACAAAGTTTCATGATGATCGGTTAAGTAGTTTTCCCGTTAAAGCGTAACAATCAAACTCACATTCACATTCATAATATTAGTAGGGATGACTTTTATAAACTACTTCATACATTCATACGTACTGTCTTTTGTTTCATGACTTAAGTGAGCCATCCACGGAGCTGGATAACTGATGATTAGGATTAGATTAGGCGCTTAAATTTCATAGATACCGCTGCCGCTTTCTTAATTAATTCATCACAACCATAATTCGATCAGGAATACAACCTGTATTATTACTCGTATTTTATTCCTGATCGAAGCAACCATAGATAAAGTATCACCTATCTACGATCAAAACCTATATACTCTTTAAGCTTACCAATTTATTCAGCAATATTTGCTTTCTGATCAGTGGTATTTATGACATAAATTTACGACAGTTAGTTATGACAGACATCTATTTTCATGATTAAATATGATAAGGGCCTTTTTATATGTATTTAGTTTGTATTTCTTGTGAGTATTGGTATATTTTAAGCAATTTACTTTTGTACAAATCATACAACTAAATGGCTGACGACGAGGACGAGGGAGGTTTCGGTGGATTGTATGAGAATGGACACTGGGCTTGGGATGATAACGTAGAAGCTTTAGTTTTCTTAAGGTTAGTACTTTGTGAGAGCATACTTGGGACGGCCTACAGGTCGACGACCCGTCGGCCGTCCCAGGTATCGCTGGAGCGATGAAGTTGGGAAGGATCTTCGCGAGCTCCAAGCCGATTACTGGCAAGAGATGGCTCAAGATCGAACAAAGTGGCAAATATTATTATCGGAGGCCAAGACTCATTTTGGGTCCTTGCGCCATGCTGAATGAATGAAGTACTTTGTACCTAATCTGCAACATATGAGATGTGTGTTAAATATTATAAACATAATACAGTGTTCAAATAATCTTGTTCAATCAACCTAGTAAAAATGACTAATAAAATGAGAAAGTGCTGTTACAGATACTATAAAGTCTAAATTATGTATAGGTAACACACACTATCATTAATAACACTAATATATTACAATCCTAAAAACTAACATCATTGATGATGCGTTTATTAAATTGTCGGTACTTTCACACAAAAATAAGTCGACATTTCATATGGTGCTCACTAAAACTACCCACAAAGTGATAGACCTTTTCCAATTAGGAAAGTTTTGTTAAAACTTATTGGAATTAGAATTTTCGTTAAAACAGAATAAATACTTAAGAATATTTTGTTTAGTTTGAGTGAAGAACAGAATAACTACTATTGTCTCTAGTTATTCTGTATTTTCGACTATATTTTTCGAAAAATCTTTTAATATTTTGATCAAATTTATATCCTTAAATACCTATGCTATTCGTGTGTGGATTACCTAATATTTTATTATTATTATTTTTCACACTGTTTTTATCCTTAACTTATTTTTTTAAATTCCTATAAAAATGAATACAATATTTACTTAACAATTTAGAAACAAAAAAGATTTATGGTGCCAGTACACACGTTAATAATATCATCATTTATTATATAGGTATAGTTATGTATTATTATACCCACCCAAAATAGTTTTCGATAGTTTGAAAGCGTTGCTGCGTATTCATAATAAATGAACGACTATATATTATCTGTTATCTGCTACGATAAACTTATTGCGTCATACTACAATATATATAAGTATTATATCAATGGTGTTCAATAGAACACCTATAGATGTTTTATTTATTTCACAATGGTTTTATGCAGCTTTATTTCCTGAATTTGTTTCGGAAATTTAATTACTTTTTGGTATTTGGATGAGAATTTTTGACCACCGCAACGCTGGATGATCCACAGTCAGAGAATTTCGTACAATTAATATATTCTGCTGACAAATCACCTTCTACAACTCGAGTGCCTTACCCATTCCCCGAGTTGACAATTGACGCGGTATTTTCTGATTTTGATTTCGGATGTATATTTGAAATAATATATAAGTTGCATACGTAACATATCCCATGCTTTTCAGCCATCTGCCTCCAGAAGAAGTGGAAGCATACCAAATTTCTACCAAACCGCCGACTGGCACGATAGACTTCAGAGACGACGTCGACTTGATAGAACAGGTGATCGAACCTGTAAAATATATAAATAGTGATATTTTACATTGGGCCCGTGGGGACCGGGAGCTCATCGAATTTTCCAAAACTTATCAGAGCGTTTTATCGAAATTACGTGTGACCAAAATGCTGGTATATTTTTGGCTCAACGGATCAGCAATTGAATTATCTATAGGCTGACAATAGCTAGTGGATTGCTCAAATATTTTTATAATAGCTATAGTATTGTAATTAGTTATTAAAATATTATGTAATTTTACTCCATTATTAGAACAAAAATTTATATAAGTGGTTCTTTCCCTCTGTATGTAATAGTATTTTTCTTTACCAACCAATATACGAATAGTTTACAATATCAAATCATACGATTATTCTGGTTCATTCTCGCATTTCAGATTCGTTTTCGGCGACGATATCAAAGGAAGTTAAAACCGGGTCAGGGCGATGTCATCACTTTACAGGTTAAAAGAAGGATAGTTTATATCTAATATTTCATACAAAGACTTTAATATTAACTTTAAAATCAAGGCATTTGTAAGCGCACTTAAATAATGATAAATGATAATCATACATTTTATTTATTTACGAATCTCAGTTACACTTATTGTTAATAATAATATTTATTACCTCTTATGATCTACAGATCTTATCTAAATTAATTTAACTTAAATTAAACTATTAAATATATCTTCCAAGGCATTATACACTCTTAGGCCCCGTAGAATGGCTATAGAAAAGGTAAGATTCGTATTAGCTATAGAGACCTACACCTAATGAACTGATACATAGCAGCGAGAAGCTATCAGAATTGTCAACGACCCCAAAATCACCGAAGACCTAGAGCCCAAAGACATTGGGTCTCTGTGTATTTTCTACCGTATATATAACGGGGATTATTCTGGACTCGTATCTCTCTCTCTCTCTCTCTCTCTCTCTCTCTCTCTCTCTCTCTCTCTCTCTCTCTCTCCCGTGGTTCGTATTACTTACTGGTCATAAATAACACTTGGCGGTTCAACAATATAACACATTTTATTTTTGTATATAATTTTAGCTTCTATAATATTCACGCCTGTGCCGAATCCGTTGTGCATTAATCATTATGTAAATAAACTGTTCCGCCTAATGGAGAAAAGTATTTATTTTCAATTTACAGGACGTGAAAGATATAGCTTTGTACACAGCACCAGTGAATATATTAAGTCCCATGCTTATAAATATGCTACACCTTCCGACAACTGAGAGATTTATAAGGGCACTCATACTCTGCTGCCAATATTATTTGCAGGTACCAAATCTATAGCCTTTTCAGATACTCAGTTCCGTTTAACATCATAAGTGTTGATATATTATGTTTCTTGACGTTAAGATAGACTCGATTGGCTTATACATTCGTGAGCGAGTGCTTAGGTATATAGGTATTACTCAAAACTAGGACACAGGCGATTTAAATATAAAAACACATTATTATAATTCTTGAACCTTGGATGTTGCACATTGGCTAACTGTAATGCACCTCCAATGGAATGTCTATCTTGATCACAAAAATCAGCTGTTTTGAAACGTGGGATTAAAATGAACGCGTGTATGAGCATGTCTCGCAATTTGTAGAATTGCAGAGGTGTCGATCGACACATCAAGGTATTTTTTATTTATTTATTTGTTTGCGATGACGGAATTTGAAACTTTTCATTATTTTGTTTGTATACTAACTCATTTCTATGCTATTTTTAATTTATCAGTCCGTGAATATTTAATCATCAACTAAATAAACATTTAATATAAGTATTATGTATAATTTTCTGGCTAAATTAAAAAATATGTAACCACATACAGCAGCTGTTATGTTGTGAGTGGAACTATATCTACCGAGCTCGTTCGTGACTACTCTCTCGTACACAAAAGGGTGCCGAGGCCATGCTTGACCGTTCTGTATTTCTATAGTGCCTCTTAATTTGAGTATATTGTAGAATATATATTTTCGGTCATCGAAATGCCTGTATAAAGCAGCATAGGACTGCCACCGACAAGATCGCATGCAGTTATTAATGGGTGGATGCGGGCCGCTTCCATCCGGCCCTTGTGGAACAAGCGACCACAGTACAGTCTTTACATGTACTGTGACAGAACTATACTATAATTAAAAAAAGCTAAGAGTATGTTTTGTTTTTCCTTGCTCCCTTATTATTCCCTCCTAAATCATGGGTTTATAACAGGCCATTTTATTGTTCTGCTCGAAAACTCCTTCGAGCTTTTCTATCAGTAACAAACAATAATTTATAATTGAGTTAAAAAAATGTGTGGACACTTCGAAACGACTTTAAGCCCCATATCAGGGGAAGGAATGACCATTGTATAATGTACATACCAAAAACTAAACTTAAAAAAAAAAAAAAAAAAAAAAACTCCTTTAGTTCCATTCGCCTTACTTTTCTGTCGAACTCTTGACATAAAGATGCTTTAACTTTAAGCATATCTGGGAATGTACTACGGGCACCCGTTCTATTGGGCCTAAAACTTAGTGCGACAGTTAATAGACATCTCAAGGTCGTAGAACATCTAATATAGAATACAACTTGTACATTATAGCCATCTTAGTACTTAGACATCTTAGCCCCAATTTTATTAATATGTTTCCAACGGTTGAACGTACTAAGAGTATGTGGCTACATAAAACTGGATTTTTAATAATAGCAGACCTTGGAAACTTTTTTGAGTAGGAGGTCTCTAAGGAGGAATCTAGATCAAACCCCGCGACTACCCGGTCGGTAGGATGACTGTCAAGGCTGAGGTGCGAGTATAACTGGTAGATATTCTAGATATACCTATACACACACAATAAAAAACTATGGTTATTTGAATACTATGTTTATGACAGATACATATTTATATTACATAATTTCCTTATAATCTTTTGCTGTAGATATTTTCAGGGTTTAAATGATGTGTTTCATTAGACTACGGTTTTCCTGCTACCTCAATTATCCCACGGGAACTATTGTTTGTCCAGGATAAATAGTAGCCTATGTGTTATTCTAGGGTTATAAGCTATCTTCATTCCAAAATTTTTATTCCAATTCCTTTCAGCAAACATGCAAATGATAAACAACAACCAGACGCCTTTATCGCCTTTATAATATTAGTATGATTGCCAACAAATGGCTAACTTTATTTAAGTTTATTTTCGTTTATATGTTGCATTGTCAGCCTTAGAGTTTGTGTCTCGCTGAAATAATATATCATATATATAATACATCCTAATCTTTTCATTACAATGTATCGTATTCATTTCTAGACTGCCGATAAGATGGCTAACCGGATCATAGAACTGGAAAAAAAGGTGCGGACACCGGACTGTGAAGTGGTCGAGCACGAGTATCGTGACAATATATCCGACTTGCGATTGCTGGTAGCTAAAGAATACTGCACCATGATCATTGGTACGGTATGAACATGGCTCACGGGGAGAAATTCCAGTGGGCCTGGACAAGATGCATCGTTTCATAGCGATTTTCTATCTCTAACCTCTAAATCTTCTAGCGCCTCATCGTTAGCGCTTGCATGGAGATTGGTAGACAACGTCACGCGTTTACGGAGTTCACGGCTACTCGTAACAGGAATTGCATTGCTTATTCTTACAGCTGGATTTGAAATACTCGTAGATACCAGAATTTTTTTCATTAGACCATCATTTATTGGTTTAAACTTTCACGGCTTTTCATAATATATATATTGTTTATCACGGGATACGCACCATGATTTTATTTTGTATTGAGTTCCCGATAAATTTCAGCGTGATTCGTTAAGTTTTACAAAAAAAAATACAGGAAATGAAAGATGCAATTTTTTTCTCTACATAATGGTCTCAATAACTTTTGTCTTAAAGTGCACAGTTTCCAAGATATCAACCATGAACTTTTTTCGAGATAGCGCTTGAAGCTCCACCTGGATCAGTCAGTATTTTCTGGTTTTATGCTCAGTAAGTGACCCTAGATATTAGAAAAAAAAGGAAATTGGATCAGAATTTAGTGTGAGGTTTATTTCTATTTTTACTGGTCTATAATATGACCAGTCATGTGATTTAGGGAAGCAGCCAAATACAAATTATTTATTGTTCATATTACAAAGAACGTTGTACTTGGAAAGTCGTTTATTATAAATATTATATTCATATTGTCAATTAATAATGTGTTGAATAAATCACATTATAAGTTATATTGCCATGTCATGGTGAGTGCAGCCTTTACCGCAGATTTTGTTCTAATCCACGCTCACTGCGCTCGCGCTTAGACGAGTTCCGTTTATTTATTGAACCCCTCGACAATTAGCACGCCGCGTGAACGTCTAACGACAAAAAGTAATTTTATTCATAAATACAAATAGGTACTCCCCTGATTCAAAACCTTTTATTCACCCTACGTCACAAATGTATTTTTAAAAATGCTGTGGTGAATAAGACAGTGATTGTTATGTCATTTTATAGGAGAATGGTCACACCAAAAATATTAAAAATGAACGAAATTTTTCCCAAACTCGCTGCTGAGGAGTACCTATAGGCTAGAACTAGGGCTGGAATCTGCTTTAAGCGTCTTTATCGTGCACTGTCTAGTGTCTACGTTAAGATAAACCATAGACGAATCTATTACACACATACTTCTAGTATATTCGTCTCTGACATAAAACAATATTTGCCTCACAATTGATACAAGTCATCAGAAATTGAATAATATATTGTAACCTAATTCAGACTCTAAGCTGTCTTTTGTGGAGTCTAGATACTTCATTATCTATAATTTCACAGCATATAGACAGAGCTGAGTTTGACGTTGTATCACTTGGCATTGTCATCATTATCATCACCGTCTCAGCCATAGCATATCCGCTGCTGGAGATAGGCCTCCCACATGAATTTCCACGAAGACCGATTGGAGGCGGTCCACATGCAACCCTTTTCTGCCATCTTAGTCAGATCGTCGGTCCACCTTGCCGGTGGCCGATGGCCGTCTTTTGGCATTGTAAGTGCCATTAAGTAATTAACCCGTCCGCTGCCCTAAATATTTTCAAAAAAAATATCTTACTGTGCACTTAGGTACTCATGCGGATGGTAATCATAACAATTGTCATTCAGGTGGCGCAGATACTAAAAGGTTCCACCACATGGGCCCCGCGAAAAAACGCAGATCCCTGTCTGATAAAGATGCAAGGTTATTTGAAACGCTGCTAAGAATGTGCGTTCAAATCGTTTGGCTAGCTTTGGGAAGAAAATCCTTTAACCAAATCGGTATGTACCAATCTTGTTATTCACTAGGCACGGATAGGTTCGTGTGTGTACAGAAGCAGTGTTTACAATGATATTTCAGATGTCACTCTGTTTCAATTTAGAATTGAAACTTTACTCATCATAATCACTTTACACAAGGCGATTATCTGTAGATTTCAGTAGCAAATATTTTAGGTATGTAAGTAAGAAAATTTTCCATTTCCACCTTCCACCTAATCCATCCACACTCGCCTTGCTTTTGTCATCGCTTATCCTTTCTACATGTCTAATATCCGTACCTATATATTTTTTTACTAATGTAAGTTTGTTCCTCAATCTGTCTTTCAAGACTTAATATACTTCTTGATTCTCTCAACTCCACAGTATTTATTCGACGTTTCATATTTGATGCTTCATATGCCATACCCAACTCTTACTACTCTACATACATATCATAAATTCAAACTAACTGTATTTACACAGGAGTTTTTTTTTTGTTGTGTGTTTTTTACATAGGAGAGCCGCACCGCCGGCGCCCGCGCCGCTGCGGCTGAGTCCAGCTCCATCATCATTCGTTGTGATTAACGAGTTGGTTCTATTAACTTGGAGCCAAATTTATGACTGTTGAATGATCAAATTTTTCTGTCTAGCCCTTCGAAAGTATTCTATCGAACCTAATTTGAATATTTTATACGAGAGAGAGAACTCTTAAAGATATGTCCCATCCCTGATCTACTCAAATAATTCTGCGTTGATTAGGCATGAGCATTTTATTTACGTTGCTTTTATAAAACTTAATAATAATATACTTGCCTGATAATAATGATGCGTATACAGCTTGTTGACTTACAGCCTTAGATAGAATGTATAATGCATGATATAATGCTTGTTCGCCAGTTCGAAGTCCACATACAAAACTAAACATTTTTTACATGAATAGTAGAAAACTTTACTATCCATATATGTATATAATATTAGGTGTCAATTATATATGTTTGTGAAACGTCATAACATCTTATTAAAATTTATGAATAAATTTTTACGTTCGAGCCACTTTACTGTTTTATTCAAATCAGAATTTATTTCCGGGTCTGGGGGTTCTTTTTGTTCTCAATAAAAATAGCAGTACTATCGTCTGCAAAAAAAACATTGGAATATTAATAGCTTATATTAAGTCGTTTATGAATTAAACAGTAATGGTCTCAAAACTCTGCCTTGTGGTACGCCAAATTTAACCAGATGAGGAAGTATATTCTGTCTTTTTATTTTGAGCACATCTGTATAATTTGTGTCTGCTTAGGGTGGTCTCTAAAGTAGGATATTATCAAATTTAAAACATTTCCATTATTCCATATTTCCAGTTTACTACGAAAAATGTTGTGATCAGCGTAATGAAATGCTTTAGTTAGATCTAACATCGTTAAATCGATTATATACATACATGTAAGTAAAATGAAGTAACACCAAGTAACATCTTGTCACGGGCTGATATAACAGTTTTTAAGAATTTATAAATTGCAATGTTTATTGATTTGTTTTTTTCTTAAGGCCTGCTGTTTATGTACAAGATTTTTTTATATTTCCAAAGTAAAAGCTAGGGTGAATGTATTGCTCAAATATTTTGGAAAACACTGGAACCAGTGCAAATGGTCTATAAGTATTTATATTTTCTCCATATTTCTTTTAGAGCTGGAAGTGAACCGCATGTTCAAGAGTGAGATCTTCAACGCGGTCGAGCACACGCTGAAGACCGGGTACGTATCGAAGATGGCGAAGGAAGAGCGCGCCGTGCTGTTGGGGCACTGCGTGCGACACGACAAGAAGCTCTGCACGCGCTCGCCGCTTCTCAACGAAGTGTTCTGTCATCGAGATATAGATTACCGTCTCATGGGCTTGGGGGTTATTAAAGTGCCAGAGTAAGAATTGAGTATTGTATTGAATTAATCTTTCCCTTTTTAATTATTTTATAAACTTTGTCGCCAAACGAGTGAACATCTTAGTAACTCAAAATTGAATACTTGAACACTACGACACGACACGCATGTCTTTTATGGTTTTAGCCCCTGCCGGGATTCGAACCCAAGGTCCCCGGGGACTGGAACTCATTCCATGACGACTGAGCCACGGCAACCGTCAGCTTGTAATATATTTAAGAAGCTATATTCTTGCAGGATAACAACCCGGTTACACTACCTTACGCTGGCAATAGCTGCTCCCGAGGACACCCTGGAGGAGTTTGGAGTGGTACTAGGGATACTTGGCATGCCTCGGGCAGCATTCGACACAATGCTAAGACCTATACCATTAGCATCAGCTATTGAGTCCAAATCAAAATCTAAGTCATCAATGTGGGTTCCGTAATACTTTAAACATAAGTAGCATCCTTGAGAAGGATGTTATTGTTCGTTTACAATAGAAAAAATGGTAGTGTCTGTGAGACAAGGGAACCGCTGTGCTGTGAAATGGAACAAAGATTATAATATTTATGCATAAATTTATAGAATATAATAGCTATTTTAAAAAAATACTATTATATTTTTATTATTATATAGTTATAACACCTATATAAATATTTATATTACATAATATATGTATTTGTATTATTACATATTCTTTATGGGTGAGCTATATTTAGTGGTATGTAGATTGTATCTGTTTCCACATACTAAATTTAATGAAGGTTAGTAACCGATAGATAATTCCACATTTGTCACAACAATCGTTAACTGTGACAAAATGAGTTACTTATGTGGGTCTTTTCTGTTCTTGCTATTTTTCTGTAAATTTGATATAATTATCATAAATATCGATAAATGTAATGTAAGAATCGGAAGAATAATAATCGTAAGAATTGTAGACGATAATCGAGATATAATATGATTTGCTGTTTGACTCAGAGTTTCTCATATAAGTATCTTATTTATGTTATTTTTTTTATTTATTCCTACAAAAATGTGAGGAACGTACGTTATATTTCGCCTAGCATGACGTCATTCAGTGAACTTAAAATGTATTTGTGTCATAATATTTACTGTTAAATGATACCTATGATATTATAAACTAGTTGCGCCCTGCGGTTACACCCGCGCTGTGGTGAAAAAAATAAAAGTGTTGTCTTTGCTATTTACTTCGCAAATTTTTCTCTCAATAAGAGCTTTACTAACTTAAAAGAACGATTTTATTAAAGTGAGTTGACGCGCTTTACAACAGATTTGGCAATTCATATATATGATAGATTAATTGTATTAAGTTTTTTGAGATCTTTCAAACTTAAAAGTCCTAGAAGTGTTTCCTAATTTTAGTTTCTAAGCTTTCACACACTTCTCTTTTTAGGGTTTCTGGAGGAAGTAGTGTTTCAAAAAGCAGCGGTTCTTTAAAGAGGTGTACTTTAACACTTCACAACTTATACTCGGACATCTCGTTACCCAGAAAAGGAATCAATGAGTTAGTATTCATTCGTTCAACATGGCGCAGGGACCAAAAATGAGTCTTGGCCTCCGATAATAATATGTGCCACTTTGTTCTATCTTGAGCCATCTCTTGCCAGTTATCGGCTTGGAGCTCGCGAAGATCCTTCCCAAATTCATCGCTCCAGCGATACCTAGGACGGCCGACGGGTCGTCGACCTGTAGGCCATCCCAAGTATGCTCGTTTAACAGCATGGATATCTTTCATTCTTTCTAGATGACCGAGCCAGCGAAGTCTGTGGGCCTTAGTTTCACTTATGATATTGGGCTCGTTCACCATCTCTTCAATTTCAAGGTTTTTTCTTCTCCATTTTCATCCTTCTGTCTTCAGCGGCCCCAATATCTTTCTAAGCACCTTCCTTTCAGTGATGAGTAGTTTGTTTTCTTCTTTTAGCGTCAATGTCCAGGCCTTACAGCCGTACATCAATTCGCCTTATCACTGTCTTGTAAATACGAATTTTAGTGCGCTTGCTGAGAAGCCTGGACACCAACACCTTGTGTAGAGCTGCACCACAACGTTGATGAGTTGGTATCAACGATATTATTAAAATTGGGAAAAGGGCCGGGGTTACTACTAATGTACATTATACCTGGTACATTCTCGACGATAACGTCATGCCTGTTCACTGCGGAGGGGTAGACGGAGTATGACGAGAGATGTGTATGATGGAATTCCATTGCTGCGATCCTGGCATATCACTCTTACTTTTTTCAATCTTATCGTTCATTAAGTATTTAGCCTTTAGCATAATCAGCCCGATACGATCCCACTGCTGGCCCTTGGGGAGTGTTGGCCATGTTCCACCACGCTGGTCAATGCAGGTTGGCGTATGCCCCACGGCCTCCAACGTTGCTGAAAGACTGTTACCTTAAGACACTGATGGCTTGAAGTTTCCTCCAAAGCCCGGAAGTGCTGTTGAAAGCTCCACTACCGGTCACTCATTCAAGGACGAGTATGACCGAAAAGTTGCTTATCTCCTCTTTATCGGTTAAAGTTGCTTGGGTGGACTCCGTTACAAGGGCTTCCACCTATTTATCTTCATATAAAATATGTATCTGTATTAAAACTGGAATATGTTTACAGAGTGTACTTCCCTCCTTCTTTCCCCAACGAGCGAGAAAAGATCAGCCAATGCAGCGAAACGCAACGACGCCGGTGGCAGGCTCGGCTTCAGAGACTGTTACATCCGGGCCGGTCAAGCCACGCTTAGCTTTTTTTTAGGAAATGTCACTGAACCTTTGAGGATTCATATTTTCAAACGCTACAGATACTAATGTATTAATGTGTCATCAAATATAGTGTTGGAAGAAATTCAATGGTTTGCAACCTTCAGCAATCAGCAAAAGAATCTGATATTACGTGGTCCCTTCTTAATAATCCATAAAGGAAACTAACATATAGATACTTAATAAATCAATCGAGAGACTCAGAAGACTGAGATCAGTCTTCTAGTGACCACGCAACTTGGTCGAAACTTCGAGGTAAATAAATTACTAAACGTTTTTCTCGCGATCAAGCCCCGATTGATTTATTAAAAATGTGTTAGTTAAATTATTAACTAAATTACAATAACATATAGATACTTGTATCTAAGAACCGACAAATAGCCGCGTGATATTTCGTGAGTTTTGCGTGAGCCCTATCCGGTCCTTCTGGAACAATGATAAATGAAAAACAGCAATAGCTTCCCAAACTTAGTTACTTTTTAGTTAGTTTAATAGACAAATACGCTTATAGTTGAAGGTTTATGTGAGTATATTAAGTATTTTTAATATATTTTTATATATTTGTTATTTCAATTTGGTGCGTTGTTGTACCTATTTGGTAGTTGACCTATTTAATTTTAACAAATGTAAACATTTATATGAACTTTAGAATAATTATTATTGTATCAATTGTTTGAACCAACGAACTATAATACCGTTTTAACTAACTATTTATGAATAAATATTTTTGATACTTGAGTTCTGAGTTTTTCTTATTATTTTATAAGAATCTGAAAATGATTTCTTAATCATAAACATGGATCTACTTTTAATTATTTGCGATAAATTTATATTAGAGATGCAAATGAATATAATTCCAAAGTCATTTGTGTAATTGAAGTAGCGGGAAAACCGCGCAAATTAAATGAGTGCAAACTAACTCAATAGTAGGACTTGTAAATCAGTTAAAAAATTGAGGTATGCTTAGTATCTACGTACTGAGAATACATTTATTATTTTTTAAATAAGTATGTATATTATGTAGGTACCTAGGTACCTATTGTATGAAAAAGATAATGCATATCAGTGACGAGCTGCAACATGGTGCTAACAATAATTGATCTTATTCTAAATGTCATAAAATGCATCTGGCAGGAATACTTTTGATATACTTAGTCGCAAATCAAATTAAAATTAGGCTATCCTTGATCTGTTAATTAACATTTACTAAGGGAACACATAAAAAATAAACAAGGAACTTGCTTCTAATGACCAAAACGGTAGTGTAGTTTTTAACAGTCCTCAGAATTACAAATGAATTCTTAAAGAATTGTCACCGCATAATAACCTTTTACACATTTTAATCCATTCATGTAAGTACGTCGTCCAATAGGTACACATGAATTACATATTCTTACTTTAAAACAGATAGTGGCAACGATCTCTCGATCTACATACACTCAAATCAAAGATTTATCAGATTTTTATACATGAACGTATTTCATGACTATCTATAACTTCCAGATCGAAGTCTCCACCCCGCGTGTTTGTAACTTTGCCAAAATTTACGATGTCAGTAGTAAGTTTGCTCTCGACGCCACTGAATGTAAAGTTATGTTAATGTTAGGTACTAGTGCATCCAACTTTAACCTTAAAACTTATAAAATGTCTGAAGTTATTTCCAATCCGGAGCGGAAGCTATTGTGTGAAGACCAAATATGCTGAAAGGCTTCTGCGCGACTTCACTTTTACCTACTTAGGAAAGGAAAAGGTTTCCTCGTTATGTTGTTGCAACCTGTAAGCCTTTTTATTATCTTGTTATTCATTTCATTTACATATTAGTCTTAAAATTTAAACATTTTCTTGGTAAAGAAGTGAGTTAAAACTGCCTAGTGAGACGTAGGTGTACACACTTGATAATTCAGATTTTCGCTAACCCTATCCCACTAGCGATAGGTATGGTATTCACGTATGTATCTATGTAATAAAAAAAATTTTTTACCAAGAAATGGAACCGACTTCAACACTCAAAAGTATGAAATAACTTGTTGAAGTCGATACCATGATAGTTCAAAGTAACTGATATCAAAATATTGTGCTCATGGTACCGACTTCGACAAGTTATTTCTACTTTTGAGTGTTGAAGTCGGTTCCATTTTTTGGTAAAAATTTTTTTTTCACTCTTTTTGGTGACCTTTGTTACTCGTGGGATCAATTGTTATTGCGGTGTAGCCTTGTTCACCGATGTCTTCACCACTTTAATATCGTGTAGTATAAGCACGCATTTTTCAGTTTTTGACTTGTAACTCAAAAAGTACTCGTTTTATTTTGATGAAATTTAAATAGGACCACACGGGAAGCACCGGCTTTTAAATAAAAAAAGGACAATCAAAAGCGGTTCACCCAGTCGGAAGTTATGCGATAACAAACACAAATAAAAAATAAAAATAAAAAATCCTTTTTTTGAAGTCGGTTAATAACCGGGCATGAATGATCCTAGGTACCTTCACGAACGTATAACTACCTATATACAAATCCATTGGTGAGGTACCAATTCTCATGTTCTTCTCATGTGTTTCGTAACTCGTAGATGGCAAGGAAGGATTTTTTGTTCAGGTTTCGATAAAAAAAGTTTAAAAGGTTTTTGCGTCGACTACCTATAGAGCAAGGACGAGCTAAAGTAAGCCATAAAGTAATGTCCTTCACGTTTTACTTGTGATTCAGTAAAGTAGTACCTAAGCACAGAAACTTTACTAAGAGATCTTAAAAAGATTTAAGGAAGAGAAGGCTTGCCTTTTGTTTCACTTAACTATCTCGTGCTCTTTCAGATAACAATATTATACAAATTAATAGAAGCCTCGGGTTATTTATACATGATGGACAATGTGAATGCACAGCAGGTAGGTATTCATCACGTGTGACGTTCCATGGTTTCCATTAGCGTGTTCATACGTCACGCGGAGTGGAACACTTTAAAGCGTATAAAGCAAAAGATGACGTATATTCATACTGCGCGGTGCTCAGATTTTGTTCCTTTACGACATAAACATGCTTACTGCGACAGATAATACGGTACTAATAATATAGAAAAAGATAGCTATATGTTTAGACTTGCGCTTGAAATACGCTTCATAATGAAAATTACTACAATTGACTTAATTTAGCCGCCTCAGTTTCCGCGCGCTTGTGCGACATCTACCTCATATAAACATATAACATCATGGTATAAAGTGATTTTAGCGTGATTCGGACAGCGGCCTAGGACTCTCAGTCAGGCTATGAGCAATCATGGCAACTCTAACTCGATTACATGGCCCATCAGTAGGAAAACAAGAACCCATCAGTGAGGAAATCCGGCGTGCTCATGACCTGCTTTTTATGTGCCGAGAAATAAAATCCCCATCATCAGTAAAGTAATAATACACAAAATGTATATTTTTCAGCTGTTTTGTTTATATACATATTATACTTATATAGATAACCCTATGTGGGGCATTAATCTGGCCTCGCATAAGGTCTGAACATCGTTTAACATTCATAAGAGTCTTTTATTAAGCTCAATGAATAAATCCGAACAAAAATTTGAGCCAGTGTGTCACGTTTATTCATTGGGCTTGGTTCACGGATGGTCGCACATATAAAGTGGCGAACGACGAAGCACAGCTTTGATCGTGCGCGCTCTGCCATGTGATCAAATGAGTGTCTACCACCCTGCCCTGCGGAGGGTTAATGCCAAGCTTGTTTACAAACCTAGCCTATATTATCTAGGCCGTTGCTTTCCTGCGCTCCGCTTACATACCTAATTATCGTAGCTTACCTATATGGGTGAGCCGTGAAATCCTTTCTCAAACCACTGAACTCGTTCTATACATGTAGTTCGATCAAGCATCGCATACGGCATCCGAGAGATCTAGGTATGATCTTAACTGTCAAAATACACATCAAAGTAATTTGTATCGTGTCGTAAATACAGTGAACACGTAGTTGTCTCGGGTGATGAGTTTGCAAGCCATGTTTCACCCAGTGAAATTTTCGATGGGTTGAGTTTTTAGACCAAGCAAAGCCACCGATATTTGCTGTTAAAAAACCTAAATGTTTATCAACGTGGACGATCGTTCGACTCGACTGATCGAAAGCGAGTACTGTCATCTAAGGATGCATCTGCAATATCATTGTTACTACCAAAGGATTGCTGCACCTACCCTTGAAGATTAGACATATAGACGATAGGCACATTTTATGTATCTATTATATTTGAAAGAGGGATATCTACGAAAATTGACAATGTTTTTTTTGTTTTTTCATTAAAATTCAGACAAGGTAACTTAATTAACTTATTATTAACTTGTAACCATTGATTCTTTTGACGTGATAACGTTTTATAAATTGATGAATACCAGCAACACTCATGAAAAATAGTAACATTCCGCGTAACGTTCCACCTGAGTTTTGTATTACATAAAATAATTAAAGTCAAAGTCAAAGTCAAAGTCAAAGTCGAAGTCGAAGTCGAAGTCAAAGTCAAAGTCATAAATGATTATGACGTTATCACGTAAATCTATCGTCCGTAAACCGACTTTACAGACAACCAATTTTTTTTAAAGGGCCCTATGCTGTAAGCGCGGTATAAATAATAGTTATAGTTTTCTAAGAAAACTCAAGGAAAGGTTTTATTATAAATCTATATGTACTTACACCATAAATGAACGCAGCATTTTATATAACTAGCTGCACCTAGAAGTCGCATTTAGGAAGCAAACCTTACGGCAAACAAACAGACGTGCCGCTCATATCTGTAATAGTGGGGGCGTTACGATACTTTGCCAATCCTTTCGAAGACTCTGTCAACTCTTCTTTTGAGGAATCCCATATTGTACCTACTCGGGAACACCGAGGGAGGAAGCCCGTTATACATTTTGCAGGTGTATGGCAGAAACGAACGGTAGCAGCAGTGGCTTTTGCATACTAATTCAGTATATTTAATTATCAAGGCCAGTTTATTGAATTTTTTTCATTGTGATAGTGTATCATGAACAACGTTTTTGTTATCTGCTCTGTAATAGATCTTATAAGAAATAAATGACTTCTTATATTATAGAAAACTTCACAGTTTAAGTTGGTCTCTTGATTTTAATAAACCCTTACAATTCTTATTATACACGGTTTTATTTAGATTATTATTGTTTTGTCATATTTGTAGAACTAAAAAGTAAGCATTGCTATCACGTTTCAGTACATAAATATATATATTGATTCGATGAAAGCTTTCAAATATTTATCCCGTACCCGGGTAGGCAGCCGCTGCGATGCGGTCGCTCAACTAACATCTGTATGAACATAGAGAGCATGTACGCATCACTGGTCATATTTCTAACTCAACGAGCAATATTCCCAATTTCAGTGGACTTGTTTGTTTATTCCTAACAAAACTGTTACGATACGGATATGCCGCAAAAGAGGAATAAGATCTGAACAAAAGGGTTAGGGACAAGCACTTCCTTTCAATAAATAAGTAACTTTTTGGTGTGGAAGGATAGGCTTTCATTTACCCGTAAGTATACTTTATTTTATTTTTATAGTTAAGGCACACGTTTGACCATTAACTCACACGATGATCAGTGACGGTCACGTGAGAAATTTTCTGAAACTTAACAAATAATACCTACCTATGTCTACCAGCACGTAACAGTTTCCAATAAAAGCGCTAGCGAATTTCGGCGCAAACTGAGAATTAGATTTGGCGACCGACACTCACTAATCTAGTTCCAGAGTTTCCAGACTCCCTTACCTAAATTGACCTATTCCAGGTACCTACCCAGTTACTTCTATTTATGAAGATACATCGTAACCTAACCTTAGGATCTCCCTTTTGTAAATCATACACACGTCAATAATCAAATACCAACCTTACGAACCGGCCGTGGTGGTACCGGCCTAGAATAGTACTCCCCCATTACTTCCCGCGGGTGCCGTAAAAGCCGGCTAAGGGACCACGTACCAGAAGGTGGGCAGCAGCGCCTTCTGAGGATTGAAAATCATCCTGCGCTCGCCAACCCGCCTGCCAAGCGTGGCGAGTATTGGCAAATCCCCCCTATATGGGGGAGGCATATGTCCAGCAGTGGACGCACATGGCTGAGAGAGAACCTTACGAATACATTTATATTTTTATTTTTTTTTATTCACAATAGGCAGGCGTTTGACCACTATCTCACCTGATGTTAAGTGATGATGCGGTCTACGATGATTCACGCCCCTTCACATTTTCTCCTTTACATTTTCTTCGCAATATAGAAGGTGGTAGGTACGTTCTAAGTAATAAAATCCAAATGCGTGACGAACACAGCAACTGCTCAGTGCAATGGGATGTTGAATAGCATTACGAGTAGTTTGTAGCACACAGAATGAAGGTGCGGGATCACCACAAACACGTATGTGCAATATTCAAATTTTTTAATACATTTTATTATACGCCTCGTATACGGACCTGTTCTAGCACTTATTTGTATAAACCCAGAGTGAAGCACCTAGGCATGCTGCACCTCATAACTTATTCTAGAATTTAGCAGGATGCACATCGAACACTGTTGGAGTCAGGATGCGTAGGTACTTTACCGATGAGAATAATATGATAATATTTGATGTTGAAACTCGGGTTTCTGAAACTCATTTTGTAGAGACAGACTATAGATAGATATACAAAGTATAGGTACATCGTAATTTTGTTATTAGGTGTTGTGAATATCAAAACCTCAATGTACAACGTACGAGAAATCGTAAGATATCGTATTGTGAAAATCGATAGCATTGACAGCAAACAAAATTAAATTCTAGAGCTCCGTTAGTCGCGTTGTTGTTTGAACTATAAAAAAGTCTTAACTTTTATACCGAGGTGGAGTTCATCGTTTGTGAGAAGCACGTAGTGCGCGGGTGTAGTAATCTTTCGAGCAGCGCGGCGTTCAATCAACTCGTGGTCGTAAACCAGCGGCCGCGAGCGTAAACTGTTGTACGTGCGTGCCCAACACTACCCAGACTTTGTATACACATTTACTGTAAGTTACGGTCTAAGTCTACCTCACTAACTTGGCGTAGGTAGGTACTACACGACATAAATTCTACTCATATAAAGGTACACAATTTCAGAAGTGAAAAAAATTTCGCAGTTCGAAGAGCATCGTTCATGAGGAGCATTCTTACCTACGTAGGTACCTACCTATACTATTCGAATGATTTTTTTGCCCTGAACATTTGTAGAGTATAACGGAGCTGGTCATCATACTCGTAATACCCCTCCGGTGAAGCTGTAAATGCTCGCAGAGGCAAACAACATTAGTCCAATAGAAAAAAAGCATGATAAAGAATTTATAAACGAGTTATTTCGTTCTAACGTCAAAAACATAACCATAAGTTTAATTAAAAAGATATATAGTAAATTGTAATAAATATATATAAATATATATTAAGTAAATTATATAATAGGGCGGGGCAGAGATTGTTCGTAGGATTAACGCTGGATCAAATCAAATCCAGCTAAATTCTGCGCGGAGCCAACATTTATGATTATTAAATGAAATATTATAACTTCTATATAAAGCTAAATAAATTACAAATGAGTTTTGCATATTTTGATTTTTGGTGTCAGCAAAAGTAATATATGAGTTTATTAAAATTAAATATATTTAATTATTTTGAAAAAAAATGTTGACCAATTGTATTATTTATTTATTTAGCCTATTAAACTGGGTGAGATTAATCATTGACTGTATTGTTTGGTTCGTTTGGCTATAGGATGTCTCTCAACTCAGTGTGCCTTTTGGCAAAGGCCTCCTCCAGTAGTTTCCATTGCTTCCTGTCTCGGGCAACTCTCCTCCATTTGGGTCCCGCAGCAAGTATCAGCTCATCTTCCCAGCGCATTTGTTGTCGTCCTCCACATCTCTTGCCATCTCTTGGATACCAATTTATTGTGATTTGACAATCGTATACGCATGTTTAAAAATTTGAAGTTAAATGCAAGTCGACCGTTTGGGATTATATAATTAGCGCCATTACCGCCTTAATCACTTATTGTGTGTTTTTCAGACATGACGGATGGGATTCGGCAAATGGATACATCTATGATTTATGTACCCAACGATAAAATGTTATAATTTTTAATTGTGAGTATCTCTAGTGATAATAATAATTGAAGATGATTTGGTATTTTAGTAACTATATTTTTTAATTATATAGGTAAGGCTTCGCGTACAAATAGGTACTTAAACCTAATTGATGCTAATTTGTGATTGTAGATAGAGAAGATTCGTACAATATTTATATCATACAGTACCTAAGTATATGAATCATCATGATCATACAATATCATCAGAATATCGTACAGGCAATGAATCAAGAACTTTTCTAATTTTCCAGCAGCGCAGATCACCGGTTCGGTTGT
This sequence comes from Apeira syringaria, assembly GCA_934044485.1. Lineage (NCBI taxonomy): Eukaryota > Metazoa > Arthropoda > Insecta > Lepidoptera > Geometridae > Apeira > Apeira syringaria. The sequence goes on along the minus strand of OW203663.1, from coordinate 18,964,947 downwards.
TTGTGCAGTAGGTTGGTACACGCATGCACACGCAAACGTTTGTCGAGATAGGCAATAAAATGTTGAATCACCAATCTGGATGAATATGCTTCCGCTCCATTTCACATTTATTTTCAAACTTCCAATCCAATGAGTCGAGCGATTGAACCTATTACGAATAACTTTACCTGCCAATCCATGTGTGAACGAGAAAAATATTCAGAGATCCCGGTATAAGAATGGATCATATGGAGTATTTTATTCTACACGCGAAGTGCATTTCTTGTTTGAGTAGGTATAATAGCCCCGTGTTTGAGGATTCTAAGTGGCTTCGTCGTAACTAACGTTCTTATTAAGTATCTATAGGTATATTTATATTAAATCGCTTTTACGGCCAATAACCGACATAAATAAATACACGAGTGCGTAATAGAATTAGGCCTAAAAAGTTAAATTTGTATCTAGGTACCTTACTGTAAGTTATATGCGAGTATAGAGTAGGTACCTATATGAGAACCTTCTAAATAAATACTTAAACGATATAAGCAATACCTAGGTACATGATTTCTTTTCTCGCAAATGTGTTAAGAAACGTCGTATGAAACGCGTCAACTCTGCTCATTACATACTCGGCTGAATTACGACCTCGCCTGCGGCTCCCTCTGCAACTCACAGCCTCGTGCGTCGAGCAACTGAGCTCACGTGTCATCATAATTATATAATTTCTAAGAGATAGATGAAGAAATGTATTAATAATACGGTACGAGATAAAAACTAATTTAACAAATAGGTAATACACCCACAAAATATTCTTCTTGAAGCACATACCCATAGATTATCTTAATGATCGGCAACGGATCGTAATGCCCCCATGCGTACAGATATCCATAGGCGATAGTGATCGTATGTTTTGCCGCTTATTGAATTAGTTAGGTACCTCTTGTGATAATCTATGAAACCCACAGACATGGCCCATTATACTACAAGAAGACTGACAATCGCCTAAAGAAAATCGTACGCCGGAAAAAACCTCTTAATTCCGATGCCGCAGAACGAGTACCTACTAGTTTCACTACTAAGTTATAGATTTATATAACTTAGTGATACTAGTCGGCACTCGTTCTGTGACTACAAACTTTTCCAAACCTGTAGCGCCATCTAGATAGCCTGGAATTATGAGGTTTTTTCCGGCGTACGATTACTACGATTATCTTTGGGCGATTGTCAGTCTCCTTGTAGCATATTTGTCCCTGCCCACAGAAAACGTTTGCTGAATCTTCGTACTACATGCATTCAAAATTAGTTTATGTATCCTCTAAGGTTTATTTGTTTTAGCGCTGACTGATAGCAAGCATACTAACGCACAGACGAACTTTCGCGTTCGTAATACTACTATAGTTGAGCCCGCGTTTTTACAGCCACCTCTCGTGTTTGGTTACTCAACAGGAATCGTTCAGCTTTTAGTAACTAGTAGTTATCCCATGGGTTAATCCAAGCTCTAAGAAATCTTCGCACACTGCTGCTACAGCAGTTTTGGCTAACACCCTCATTTGCTCTCTTTCCTTGCCAAATCAGTCTGTTCAGTCCGGCGATCCTGGGGAAGTGAAGCTCGATGCCCATTTACCTAATTAATTAAATCCCTGAAGCAACATAATTGAATCACGCAATGGTTTCCTGTGCGTTTTGACGATTTTAAGTAACTGTATGTTTTTTTTTATGTCCACATAAAGCGCCTTGTCTATGAGGTCCATAGACAAGGGCTATTGTATTAGTAGATAGATATACGATTCCAGAGCTTTAGTAAAAGATACTAACGAACAGGCAGTTCAATCGTACGGTACAACATATTAACTATATTTAGTTTAGTATTAGTCATGTTTCCAGACAGGTACGATTATGGACTTCAAATCACGAGAAAAGGTAGCTTCTAGACTTGCATGCTACACGGAAGACCACGTCATCACTTAACATTACGTGACATGGTGGTCAATCGCACGCTTAAGCAATATTTTCAAGGATATTGTCCCGAATCCACCTAGTGTGGGACAAGGATTTTTTAATTATATTTTTATAAAGATTATAAAGATTTTTATAAGCTTACGTTTGACCGCTGTCTCACCTGATGTTAAGCGACGACGCGTGGTAAAAACGAAGAAGGTATAATTTGGGTATAACTTTGATATACTTAAGTGTATCTCTTACCAATTTACAATATTCAAGGTACACATTCTCTCAAGAGTCGTTTATTTGATTCACCCTGTATACACATGCTGGGATATTTCTTTCCATTTTTTGTGAGCACAAATAAAACCACAACAATGGAATGATTATTAAATATTATTACGTATTAAAAAATATTTTAAGCGTGCCGTTCAACTTTTTTTTTTATCATAATTTATCTCATTTCAAAATATACATAAAACTAGAATGCTCAACATGTAAACACACTTATATTCAAATCTTGCGCCTCGTTTTTCTTTGGTAATTCGAGCAATACAAAGTTATAAATATAATATTATTATTTTTACACTTTATAAATTATGCATTTGACCATTACATAAATTGATGGTCAGTGACAATGTGAGCGAAGATGCGATCACACTAAACGATCTAAAATAGCATGGTCAGGTTCCCAAGGCGAGCTGCCTGAACATTGTTTGGTGACAGTATTTCAGACCAATCGTAGGGATCTAACCAGCGACTTTTAAATTGACAGCAGACGCTCACACGACTAAGCTATCACTCCTAAAAAATAATAAATTTTGCCTAAGTACAAAATTCATCGCATTTTCAACTTACATATAAACTAGAATGCTCAAGAGAAGAACTCACTTATCTCCAAATCTTTGCGCTTTGCTAATTCTCGCACCACAATCTATATTATCTTAACAAACCAACGGACACATTAACTCGTCTTCTTGAGATGCCTTAAAAGACTAGGAGTCACGAACTTAGGAACCCAACTGAGGTTGAACGTCCAAAAATAATAATAATATGATATCCAAAAATAAGTAACACCAATCGCACAATACACTGACGTCATCATTAGCGGCAAGAACGGCAGTTTCTTGTCCAAGCCCCAAGCTATGTGAACGACGTTCTCGTAGAAGCATAGCAACAGTAGCCCATACAAATAGAGCGATTCCAAATGGTTGAGCATCGGCAGTTTCATCATGGGCCTCGATATATGCTTCTTGGTGACGCTGCGCTCGTATAGAGATGGAAGGTTCCCGAATGCGACGGCCACATGTGTCAGGAGTAACAGTAACTTTAGTCCTAGAAGACTTTTTGGGTAGAGCAAGGGGAATAGCGAGTAATGGGCCACTGGAGACAAGAACAGGAATAGTTTGCCGTCGACGGGACCCAGCACACTCATAAAACTGAAACAAAACATTGTACATTTATTACATTAGTTGAATTGTGCTTGCAACACTTAAGTTGGGTTATCCTATCTTACTAATATTATAAATGCGTAATAAGTTTGTGTGTATGTGTGTATGTTTGTTACTTCTTAACGCTCAAACGGCTATACCGATTTCGATGAAATTTGGTATGGAGATAGTTTAAGCCTTGGATTAACACATAGGCTGCTTTTATCTCGGGAAAATTATAGTTCCCGTGGGTTTTTTTATTTATTTTTTATTTAACAACATTCACACAAGGTCTTCAGGTCCCAAACTAGGCAGAGCCTGTACTATGGTAACCTGATGACTGATATACATACTTATATACATATGCACACCCAAACACAGGTCAAACAGACATGTTCATACACACAAATTAATTAAGGTAGCGAGAAAACCGTAATCCACGCGGGTCAAACCGCGGGGCGCTACTATTATTAGCATAATCAAGGTCGCCGATTGTACAATTTAAGTAAATAGGTACTTAAAAACTGTCTAAGGTATATGTTGTGCAATAAAGTGTTATCTATCTATCTATCGAGAGCAGTCCCCATCTTTGGGACATAAACTTCTTAATACAATTGTTTTTTTTTTTCTCCACCGTTAAATGTATGAAAAAGTTTATATAATGGTGTTAATCGACACGCGTAGTAACTTAAGCACTATTTGCATGTACATATAACTATCTCTCAAAAAACAGAATATTATTATCGTTAGTTTATAAAAAGATGTAGTGATATTATAAACTGTCTGACAGATTGGAAACTACAAAAAAATACTATCAATGTAACCATTGATTTCTAGTTTGTTGTATTGTGATTCTGCGAATTGTGAAACGCAAAGTGTGCGCGGGTTGGCCAAATCAGTCATATCAATCATCCAATTTTACATATTGGCCTGTTTTTTGGCAATTTATGTCACTGTAATACCATATGACTCTATTAGTACCAATTTGTAACGCTTTGGTAAACCAACTGTTAAGTTACTCATTGTTATGAAAAATAAATAAATAAATATCATGTTCTTCCTCTGCTCTTCGCCGCCATTAATCAATCAGCGAAGTAACGAAACTGCTGCTGTCTACGCTTCATTTTACAATGAACAATCAGTTTTTGACGCGTAATTATTATAAATAACGTTGCCTTCTGCTGTAGTCTGTAATATCAACCATTAAATTGTACTGGCCATGAGTGCGGATGGATATACTAGTAGGGGAAGGCCGAAGAAGGTATGGATCGACAGTCCTGGCCTCTCTATTCTGTATGAGAGTAAATAATTATGTCTATTTATTTGAGATAATAATAATGTGTGACAGTAAACGATTATCTCACCTCAATGGTATCAATGTCATAAGGATAGCCTTTTCATGTACGTGCCAACCGAACATGAACGAGCATGTTGAACACACGATGATGCATCTGAAACGTTTCAATGTATTACATCTTAATATATATAAATCTCGTGTCACAATGTTTGTCCTCAATGGACTCCTAAACCACTTAACCGATTATAATAAAATTCGCACACCATGTGCAGTTCGATCCAACTTGAGAGATAGGATAGTTTAAATCTCAAATTATAGTCGCAATTTTAATTTATTGCTAATTATTAGCACACTTATTACAGTCACAATTATCTGTTAACTCCAAATGATTCTAACAGATGTCGATACCTTTCGACTGGGTCGAGTAAGTAATCAATAGATGGCGCTGCTATGGTAAATATTATCTGTTAACTCCAAATGATTCTAACAGATGTCGATACCTTTCCACTGGGTTGAGTAAGTAATCAATAGATGGCGCTGCTATGGTAAATCTACGAACGTGTCATATAAGCTACATTTTAACAGCATAATCACCACGTGTTGTTGACGCTATACAATTAGTTAAATTTATTTTGTAGTGAACGAAATACTTGGTGTTAGCATAGCCGGTCACGTGTTACTTAGACTGAAGTGTAAATTGAATTCATATTATAATGAAGATAATACAGTGGAATTAATCCTGTTTTTTACTTATTTGTGCTTCATTGATCAAAACTTTATAATTTATTTTCGCAATTTTAATTTATTGCTAATTATTTGTCTGTTATTATTTGACAGTCACAATTATCTGTTAACTCCAAATGATTCTAACAGATGTCGATACCTTTCGACTGGGTTGAGTAAGTAATCAATAGATGGCGCTGCTATGGTAAATCTACGAACGTGTCATATAAGCTACATTTTAACAGCATAATTACCACGTGTTGGCCACAGCAACGCGTGGCCGGGTCAGCTAGTTTATTTTATGTTTCCGTAAGCACCAGAGTTCGTCGCGTACTGCGTAAGATAATACCAAAATATTATACGCGCTATTTGTGGCTCCACGAAGACAAGCTCTGCGAATGGTTTGCGTACGTATTGGCGAGTCTATACCGGTAAAACAGTTCAACAAGCACATTAGGGTATTCAACAGACGTAAGCGAATATATTACACGCAACCGATCCATGTAGCTCTAAAGTTAGGCATTCCGGATGTTACCGCATGAATTGAAAGATCACCGGTAAAGCAGTTTGACATCGTGCAGTGTGAGCGAGATAAGAAGATGCGACAAACGTGAGTGAGCGAGGCGGTTGTACAATAGGTACTGCCAGTCTCTAGCGACTGAAAACTGGGTATATAGAGAGCAGCAACATGCAAACAACATCAGGGACGCAAACGTTACATTACGTTGCCCGAACTGTAAGCTAGGCAGTTACTTAATCGGTGATCTTGAGTCATTCATGTGTGCACGATTCAAAACTCGATTATTGAAACAACCGAGTGTGATCGAGTCTTTAAAGTTGCTAGCATGTAGCTGTGCAATAGCTATTTTCGAGTATTATTTTTAGTCTGTAGAAATCTAGCATAGAAATCTTTAATAAAATTGTAAACAATCATAAATTAAAGATTTCTATTATCCCTAGTGACTCACTGGTATCAAACACGCAGTATGCCTTCGAGAGCCGGTTAACACTTTAGTTCCAACATAGGAATCACGCATCGACTAAATCGTGACTGACCATCAAGTGAGATAGTGCTCAAACACTAGATTGAAAAAAGACTCAAAAATAGCTATTGCAAGGCTAAATGCAGGCAACTTTAAAGACTGAAAACTATCGCGAGATTCTTCCATAATTGTAATCTTCTCAAGTATTTACCACGTGAGTCCTAGTCGGTTCGTAGATTACAACTTTAAAGACTGCTCGGAAGCCGATAGCCTTAAGTCTGGCTAGTACAGCTGTGCGCAGTCGCACACCACTACAAAAGAATGACGCACAAGCAAAATGGTGGCTTTAATTTTAACCATTGACGAAAAAAAGAGTATTAAGTGTATATTCCACCACCATGACTATTGTACGTGAAGCTATCGCGTCATTTATATTGTAACAGAACAGTTACCTTATGAAACTCATGTTGCGGTACGTCCTGTCCGCACAGAGACACCACAGCTGATACAAGGCCGGTATCACGGAGGTGACTGTGAGTGCGAACGTGACCACGGGCACGACAGACGGCAGCACGGCGTGGTCGTACTCCTGCACCAGCCCTCCCGTCATGGACGCCTCCACATTTGTCACGTTCATACCAAACTTTGGCACTGCAACATATAAACAGTTTGAGCCATCAAAATTTATTCTTTAATTTAGATTTACAAAACTAAGTTCTAGAAGAAGTAAACTTTACCCTGTGTATTAGAGTTCAAGCACATAACCAATTATCTAGTTTAACTACGGTAGAGTTACAAAGTTACTAGCTGCGGTCCACGGTTTCACCCACGTGGCATATGGTTTTCTCGCTACCTCAATTATCCCACGGGAACTATACTTTTTCCGGGATAAAAAGTACCCTATGTGTTATTCCAGGGTATAATCTATATTCATTCCAAATTCCATGCAAATCCGTGCAGCCATTTCAGCGTAAAGGAGTAACAAACATACAAACGACAGACAAACTTTCGCCTCTATAATATTAGTATGATGTACATGTAAGACCGACAAGACGGACAGATGACCTGGGGCCTTACTATTAGCTTTGTAAAAACGATGCAAGTTCCGATCAGTTCTAAAACCTGGCTTAAACATGCCAGAGACAACGATAACCGTTCACCTTTGAGGATATCAATGTTCAAACAGTTCACCTAAAGGAGCGTGATGCCGTGGTGATGGTATGATTTCACACTAAGCGGTTTAAGCCAGGTTTTAGATCTGCTCGGATCTTGAATGGTTTTTACAAAGCTGATAGTAAGGACCCTGACCAAGATCGCAGGTCTACACTTACATGAATGTTGCAAGATTTTGTCACCGAAATTGTAAAATGCCCAAAAGTTTGGAGCCCAGTACGCATGACACAGTCCTCTTTTGAAAGGAAACAGTCTTGAAAATATCTGTAATATAACATGTGATATTATTTATTAGTAACGCTTTATGTACAAATTACACTTCAAACAATATTTTTAACTTAACTTTCAATCATAATATAAAAGTTGAGTAGTATGTATAAAAACAATAATATCAATGTTTTATCTATCTATCTACTACTTGTGATTTAAAACACTTATAAGACCCGATACAGCCGGTTTGTGAGTTACATGTGTACGATTTTTTTGTGTAAAGGTTCTAGTTTAAAATCAATATGGTTTAAAAGTTGAATCACATTGTATGTGTAACAACATATTTATAATATTGTTATTAAATCAAACGGGGCTTAATCGCGAGAAAAACAGTCTTCTCGTGACCACGACCAATGCAACTTGGTCGAACCGTCGAGGTAAATAAATTACTAAATGTTTTTCTGGCGATTAAGCCCCGTTTGATTTAATAACAATGTGTTCGAATCGCGAAAGTCTAAAAATTACAATAATTATAATATATTTGATTACATAGTTTTTGGATACATACCATTATTTGAAATGTTGAATATAATATGTATATTGTATATATCATAATATATATAATAAAAGATTAATAAATCATTTTTGTATGATGATGATTATTATGATGATGATGATAATGGTGATGATGTTTGAGTACAATTATTTTAAAGATCCCCAATTGGCTCTATCCAACACCTTAATGGGAACTTATTTGGAATTTGGTGATTTAGGATAATTTGACCTACGTTTTGTTTTATATAGATATTTTGTATATTTCAAAGTACATGATAAATTAGTATTATAATACAATACAAAAACTCTCTATTATCAGTATCAAAGAAAGAAATAAAACATGATACATAAAACTAAAATTAAATATTAATACTTGGTACGACAATGGGCGGCCTGATTGCTTGTAGCGATTTCTTCCAGGCAACCTTTGGATAGACAAGTATTCAGTTATACCCTTCAATAATCAGAATTAGTCCCTACAAAACAACTCCTATGATTAGGTCGAAGTCACTGGTTCTATTTATTTACACAAATTTACCAGGGAAATTAAAAACTTTAGTGCTACATTGACAATAAATATCCCTACGACCTATTTATTGTTTAGGATATATAGTCATCTCACTTGATGGTCAGTGACGATGTGGTCGAAGATTTTATCACGCTAGACGTAGAATGCTCTCTTGTAACAACAGTACAACAGTACTACTACAACTACTAAATACTCTTGTAACAACAGTATTTACCTGCGGAACATGATCTAGGAAAGGTCCAAATGACGTCGCAAACACAGCCACCACAACACACCCTAGTTTGATCAGGTTCGTGATTGAAAACGAGTTCCAATGCGTATGTTCCCCATCGACTGAGGCCACAGTGAAGCAATATGCTCGGAACAAGTACACTATGTATACTGGAGCTATATAAAGGAAAATATGCTTGAAGTTCAGGAGTACTGCAAACCAAAATGCCGCTCGCAGATAATTCCCCTTAAACATAAATAAATTTGAATGAGGAATTAGGTTGTTACAAATTTGGGTATATGTAGGTTCGCAAACACGGCGATACACCTTTGCGGCTACAAGGTGTGGGAATAGAACACAGCCAAAAGGAATGTATTAAGGATTTAAGAGGTGCCGATGACATTAGGGTCACGTTTGTTTACAGGTAGAAGGGGCGGGGCAAACCCTGATGCGTATGGATGGAAAATTACTAATCACATATTTAGTCATTTCAATTCCCTTTCCTCTAAGACACAATTTAAGCGCATTTTCGTTATAGCAAAAAATTTTGATAAAAGTAAAATATAGTCGCCTATAAATATGTTCTCAATAATAATTCAGTAATTTAGTCAAATTTTGATCATACTTAATTTACTTTAATGAAATGTTTCTCATAATATTTTTTTTTAATTCATTAGACATGTAGGACTTGCAACAAAATAACCTGAAGACTCAAAATTGTCTAATTAGCAAATGATAAATAAAGCCTTAAATACTATTTTTACTAACATGTATTAGCCGCTTAAGGCATCCGGACGAAGGCGAAACAAAAGTCGATCATGATATCGACCACACTTACGTTTTCGCATTAATCCCATATAAATGTATCCCATGGAAAGTTATAATAAGCGTGAGTTTTAGCAATGTTAAGGTAACTTACACTGAAAAGGTTGGATATGGATATCATTAAAATTCCATACATAAAGCCATTGTATTGGAAATGTATGTGATCAACCATCAATAGCCCGGGGTTGAACACCAACAATACAAACGCTAATTGTTCTCCACGTTGCAGCAAAGTTGTACACCTATAACAAATAAAACATCTATATTAATATAATATATGTCCTCTCTGTTTAATATCAGATTCATTGTGGCACTGGATTTATATGGGTCTTGTAAGCAAACTCACATCACTTCTATCTATCTATTTCGAATGTCAACATATAATATAATTTGTAAGTTATAATTTTGATGACTAACCAAAATAAAAACCTACATTAAACTCTCTAGTGTTATCACTAATGTTGTAAATCTTATAGTTTAAAAATTGATTCAATATATTCATCATATTATTACTGGCTGTCACCTGCATGGACTTTCCCTCAGACATCCCTCTGTAAAGAGTAGCCTATGGGCTTTTCCGGGCTACAATCCCTTTGCCAAATTGTATTCACATCTGTTTAAAGGCTCATACTCAAAGATTTAAGGATTCTGTTGTGATTGAACAACAAATAGCCATAAAATACAAGGATGTGTATAGGTTTAAGATATGGTTTAAGAAATGATATACCCCCATCTGTTATTTAAAAATGAGAAGCATTAAATGGTACATATTATGTACATGGGTTGCAGAGTTAGTAAGTTAGTTTGCTCCATACCTATAATGTTAAATAACTCAATATTATTTGCTTATCCCACAGGAATGGCAATTATTATCGGAATGAAAAGTAGCCAGTGTAAATCTAGGGTCTAAACTATACACAAAATTTAAACCAAATTTCATCAAAATTGAGCATGAAGGATTATCAGACCCTTACTAACATACAAAATATTCGCCTTTATAATTACAGTGGGATTTTATATAATATGTAGGTTCGGCTATCAGGCAGGATCATTAGTAGAAATATAAAATCATTAGAATAATATAATTGAGAAGCAGGAAGTCCAGACTAGCGGAACATCAGTGAATTACTAGAGCGACATCAGTGCAGGACTTATTACCCTCATTTCAAATAAGAATATAAATAATAGTAGATTTCATTGATTCCTTGTCCGAGTGCAAACTCTGTAGTGCCTGGGACTTGAGAACCAGACTTAAGTCTAAGATTATCTATATCATGCAATAACAGCCAACTTCACTGCAGGCTTCCTCCAGATTACTTGCATGCCCACAGCTGGTCAGGCTATCAGATAATAAATGTCAGTGATTTGAATACATCAAACAATATAAATATATATACTTATGTATTTTCTATCTTTACCCATAATGGAATGTACCAATAGTAAGCTTGCTGCTACACTACTGCTAAGTATAGCAAAACAATTTTATAATGAGATTAAAGAAATGGGGAGAAATCTCTTTTTTTTGTATTAACGTTTACACAAGGTTTTCAGGTCCCAAACTAGGCAGAGCCTGTACTATGGTAACCCATTGACTGATATATATATATACTTATATATGTATAAACACCCAGACACAGGTCAAACAGACATGTTCATACACACAAATGTTTGACCTGTCCGGGAATCAAACCAGCGGCTCAGAAGGCAGAGTGCTACCAACTGCTCCAACTGGCCAGTCAAGTCTTTGTTACACTTGTTTTGAATATATTTATATATGCAGCATTTTCAGTGGATAGTAGATATCACACAGTGGTTCCTAACCTTATATGTACTAGGGGTTACTATCATTTATGTTATATTAGCAGGGACCACATTGTACAACACAATAAACTGAATCAATTTGAAAGTAAATTTTATTCAAAATTCAGTAGTATCATGCATTAGCAATATTATATCATTAGAAAATATACTTTTTTTAGCATAAGGTCTAGGTATTGCTGGTTTAACATAAAGGTCTCCATTCCTTTTCTGTAATTGTAAAATTTGGTGATTTCTTTCTGGGTTTTGCATCTGCACTATTGCATAGTGTGCGGCAACACATCACCTATGAATCCTTAAATCCTTTCTGGACCAAACTTTGACTCCTGTGGACCACTAGTGTCTCGCGGACCACTAGTGATCCATGGACTAGTCTCACAGTCCACGGACTGGTTAGAAACCATTGATATAACATATTTCAATGACTATAATACTGTGTTGATATTTACTAGTACGTCATAATGTATATAGTGAATAGCTCATACATACCATGTAACTCCAAGGATATAAATGAAATCCAAAAGTATTAGTGAGAGCTTTTGGAACAAAACTGTAATATCTGATTTGTAATTTAAATTCGTTAGCTGCAACATTTTAGGGTCTACATATTGTGCGATAGAGGCTAAAGCGTATTCCAACCAAGCGAAGAACGGTGGATAATCCAGTGTCCATTCCGAGGTGACATCGTAATACCATTTTTCAATAGGAAGATTGGATGTTATGGCAAGCCAATTGCGATGAACCTCAAAATCTGTTGAATGGCTAAAATGGGCACGTCATATATTAATACAATTTAATCATTAATGTTATTCATTTCAACTACAGGTTATCAAAATAAAGTTTGACATACTTACTATACCGGTATAAAAAATAGTTTCAGCGCAGTAATACCAACTATGAAATGGATATACATTACTGGACATAATCAATCAAGCACCAACTTTAAATAAAATATCAAATCAACCTTAAGTTTCTACTTTTTACACATATAAACTTAATTTGTATACGTTTTGAATTGGAGTACGTACACTGTAACAATTAATTCGCTATATAATCAGTGATACATACAACCAACCATAGATCAGATAGAATACAATATATACTAGTATGTATTCTATCTGATCTATGAATATAACCAACTCATGGATCAGATCATTCATACATTTAACTACAAACTGACATGTACAAATCTACAGTCAGGCGTCAGCGCAAACACTGAGTATGTAATCACTCCGTTTTCGATGACTACAGACATAATATACGTCATCAAAATTACATAAAACTATTATATTTAGTCATTTGTAATTAAAACATGCAACATATACGGAAATGTTTTATTTAATTTACAATTAAATCTTAGTTGCGTCCACTTAAACCTTATCTTATTATATAAAAGCAAATAAAAAACACGTGGTTATGATATTATATACGTCATATGGTTAATAACTCCACAGATGTCTCATTAGTTGTTCAAATTATGGTCATACTGTGAACATCTAATAGAGTGGGACAAACTGACCCCGTGGTAACTATCTCTATCGGCTCGTTTTTTCAGCTCAGTGCGCGTTCCAGTTGTACGTAGTACATATTAATTCTATGACTGCGACAGATAATACGATACAAATATAGAAAAGGATAGCTTTATGTTTAGACTTGCGCTTGAAATACGCGTCATAATGAAAATTACTACAATTGACTTAATTTTGACGGCTTAGGTTCCGCGCGCTTGTGCGACATCTACCTCGCATAAACATATATCATTGGAACCATATGATAAAAATCACAAGAATAAATTAAAAATTCACTACGTTTGGATGCGTATCAGCGTTATGATGGATATTTCAATCCCCGATTTGAAAAAAAAACGATCCACGTCATCCACCATTTCTACGTTTTCGCCAGCTCCTTTTAATTTCTCTCCGGCAGCAAATATTGTTTCAAAGCCCTTCGTACGAACCCCCTTAACTCTCCCAAATTTCCAGTGTAATCAAATTTGGACAACAAAGACCCACCCACGGACTATAACCAGAGGGTCATTAGCTCAAAAATATTGCTTTGACTATTGCTATAGCTACAATCAACAATTGATTAAGTAATTGTTAATAAATCAATTTTATAAATAGTTTAAACTATCTCCATACTAAATTTCATCGAAATCGGTTTAGCAGTTTGATAGTGAAGAAGTAACAAACATACACAAACTTTGTCATTTATAATACTTATTAGTAGGATATAACATATTAATAGTCTGGATATTATATTAGCTATTTGTCAAGTAATGTATCAAAAGAAAGTACATAAGCTCAAAGAGAAATGGGTAGAACCAATTTACATTAATTACAATAAGTCCAAGTCAGTTTGCAACCCAACTTATATTGGAATGTTTTTTTTTTGTTTTTATTTGATTTTTTATTGCACATAGACCCCGGCACTAGAATTCCGTGTCGCGGACAGACACAATCACAGCACACAAACATCCAAGACCCAGGACAAATTGTGTTTGCCCCGGCCAAACCCAGGGTCCCCGGAGACACAGAAGTCATGTCACTGCTGACACTGACCACTGCACCACGGCGACCATCAAGTTAAAAAACGATTTGGACCTACTGAATTTATACTGTGATGTTGCATACTCTCTCACAAGGTAGCACTGTACCCCTGTGTTCAAAGAAATATTTTTTATGCATGTAGGACCATAGTCTATAATTATGCCATAAAATATTTTTTAATTATTGGCAGGAAACTATAGCAGGTAAATAGGTATATGATCTGCAGATATGTGTTAATACTTTAGTGTAAGAATATATTTTAGAAAACAATAAAAGAAATAGGTATCCAATATGGTGTGGACTGTGGTTTTCAAGGTGCCTTAAGGAAAAGCTGTAATAACATGAGCCTTGCATTTTATTAGCTCCACTCACGTTTGATCCTACAGACTAGGATTTTCTTTTTATGCTCTTTGTAAGTGATGAATTTTATGTAAGTCAGTCATGGTACATATAATAATTGTACATTATTTTTACACTATTATATTAGATATTTGGTCATGTTTCTATCTATGTTTGTAGGTTAGATGCTGTTACAAATGGATAATAACTGCCTTAAAGGCCAAAATTATACAAAAATAGTATGTGACCTACATTCATATAAAAAATATCATCATCATCTCAGCCTTAGGACGTCCACTGCTGGACAAAGGCCTCCCCCATTGATTTCCACAAGGACCGGTTGGAAGCGGCCCGCATCCAGCCCTTGCCTGGGATCTTAGTCAGGTCGTCTGTCCACCTAGTCGGTGGCCGTCCTATGCTGCGCTTGCCAGTCCGTGGTCTCCATTCGAGAAACTTTCGGCCCCAACGGCCATCGGTTCTTCGAACTATATGCCCTGCCCACTGCCACTTCAACTTGCTAATCCGCTGGGCTATGTCGGTGACTTTCGTTCTTCTACGGATCTCCTCATTTCTGATTCGATCACGTAGAGAAACCCCGAGCATAGCCCTCTCCATAGCTCGTTGTGCGACTCTGAGCCTGTTCAGAAGGCCTATAGTCAGAGACCACGTTTCAGTTCCGTAAGTCATCACTGGTAACACACATTGTTCGAAGACCCTCGTTTTAAAAATAAAAAAATATATAAAAGTAATTATAATATGAAAAAAATTAAATATCCTAATTATTCAGTCAATCCGAAAAAATCACTAAATATTTCACTAAATCCATGGTCGGTCATGTATTTAGAAAAATGACTCATATTTGCATGTTTACTGTTTGTTGTATGGAAGCGTAATTCTTCAAAAGTGTGAAATTTTCTATGCTTTAACTCATCAGTTATATCAAAACTTTCTGTTGTTCGTATTACTATTTTTTTCCAGCACATTGCTTTTATTATTTTCCACCATTGCATACATGCAGTTTTATGTCCTTCAATACAAATGACCCCTGGTTTCCCAGGTAAGCAGAAGCCAGTTAAATTAAGTTCTTTTGCCAGTTTATGTATTTCTTCCCTCTTCTTTTTATTATATATGTGATGTGAATAAATCCAATAGCGGGAAAAACTTTCTTCAGCATCATCTTTACTAACTGGTGACTTTATTAACTCATTTTCAATCGTAGCAATAGTGTCTATGTTGTCCTGCAGCCATGTTATAGCTGTATATATGCACACTTCCCCAACATGATTTCTTTTCAAGAACTCTGATAATCCTGCATTCAAACAAGTTTCTTGCTGCCTGTTTAGCTGATTGCATCGAATGTAAACATCAGGTTCTTCATCTGGATATGACAATGGTAGGTTAATAAATATCTCTATTTTTAAATTATTGGGTGCTAAATTTATAACAAAATCAAAATTATTAGGCACATAGTCTGACTCAGTCGCAGAGTCAATGAAGTTCTGGATCTCGAGAATATTTTTATCTGATAAAACGATTTCGCTAGGTTTCGGGTACATGGCTTTAAGTAATTCGATTTCACATAGTTGTTTAGATAGGCAATTCACGAGATTGTTTCTGATAGAACTTCTTTCTTCCGCTTTCTGATCAGTGCTTCTTTCTAAAGACATTTTCGCGAGAGTTTACGAAGTACGTGGTGGTAGTAGTGGTGGTAGTGACGTGACGTGACTAGCTGACTATGGTGGTAGTGGTACGTTGGAAGACAGTAGACATCACAGATTAGTTAGGGAAGGGAAACCTACGGTTTGGTAGACACTGACAGACAGTAGACAAACACGTAGTGTGCACAAAAGTTAAACAATGTCTATGTGGTACAAAGAGTACTGGTACTATTGAACGCTTTGTGTGCTAATGTCAGAGAAACCAGCTGATTGTAAATTTTTGCTTTATATATAATTATTTAGATGAAGTTTGAAATCGTGATTTATGTTTAAATCGCGAAGTGAAACTTTGCGTAACTATCTATTCCCTGAACATTATAAGTTGAAAACTTTGTTACACCACCATAAATAGTTTGGTTTATTTTTTGGAGTGTTTGAATACAGTGCTCACAGTGAATACGCCCGGTCTAAAATTGTAGGTATTCACCGACAGAACGTTTTATACATGCTACCAAAAATAAACCGCAAATTGCACGTGTTTGTGTGCTAATTGTCAGAGAAATCAGCTGATTGTAAATTCTTGCTAAATATAAGTATTCTGATGAAATCTTAAGTCGTGATTTATGTTTAAATCGCGACGTGACACTTAGCAAACACTGCGTAACTATCTATTCCCTGAACATTACAAGTTGAAAACTTTGTTTTGTTACAGCATCATCAAATATTTTTTTTCTCAGCCATGTGCGTCCACTGCTGGACGTTAGCCTCCCCCATATAGGGGATTTGCTAATACTCGCCACACTTGGCAGGCGGGTTGGCGAGCGCAGTATAATTTCCGATCCTCAGAAGGAGCTGCTGCCCACCTCCTGGTACGTTATCCCTTAGCCGACTCCTACGGCACCCACGGGAAGAGATGGGGGAGTACTATTCTAGGCCGGTACCACCACGGCCATCATCAAATGTTATATGTCAATTGAATTTGATGTTAGCACACCTTATCGCCGATTCTGTTTAACATTGCACTCGAATATGTTATAAGGAAAGTGAAGACACTTGACGGGGGAGTACAACTCAACGGACCACATAAGATCATTGGATACGCAGATGATCTGGCTCTGTTGGGTCCGAATGAGCATGAGGTGACCCAAACAGTAGTGGCTCTAGGAAGTATCGCTAAGAAGGTCGGTCTTCAAATCAACCACGAAAAAACGAAATATCTGCACATGAAACGATATAAGGATACTAGAGTTCCCCGACAAAACCTGGCGGCGGCGGAAGTTCTGTACGAAGGAGTAGACAAGTTTAGATATCTGGGCTGTGTTCTTACCGACACCAACACTCGGGTAGACGAGATAGATATACGCATCCAAAACACCCTAAGATGCAGTGCAGCGCTACACAAAGTGTTGGTGTCCAAGCTTATGAGCAGAAAATCCAAAATAAGGATATACAAAACCGTCATTAGACCTATCCTAATGTATGGATGCGAGACTTGGACGCTGACACAAAAGGAAGAGAACAAGCTGCTGGTGGCGGAAAGAAAAATACACAGAAAAATTCTAGGTCCGGTCAAAAGGGAGGATGGCAGTTTGAGGCTACGACGGAATACCGAGGTCGAAGAACTAGTGGGCGAGCCCAATATTATCGGAGAAGTGAAAGCTCACAGACTTCGTTGGCTCGGCCACATGCAAAGAATGAGTGAAGATCGAGGCGTAAAGAGGGCGTATGTGGCTCAACAGACCGGCCGTCGTCCAGTGGGAAGACCTAGATACAGGTGGAAAGATGAGGTGCTAAAGGACCTGCGTGAGCTCCACGTGGACGACTGGCAGGAACGCACGCATGATAGGGAAAGATGGCGCTTGCTCTTGTCAGAGGCCAAGATCCACTTTGGGTCGCTGAGCCAGCGGAGTAAGTAAGTAGTAAGTAAGTTAGCACACACGCTGCATTACCTCGTTCTCTTGAACATCATATTCACGCTACAAGAATGCTACAAATGACGTCACATCATAAACATGTACGGAGATTGTCATATATTGAACCGACTTGTGGCGTGAATAATTCAAATAAAGTGAAATATCTGAGTTTTAAACCACAGCATTTTTAAGTAGAGTGCTATTAAATCTGTGGTTTGCTTCTGCGGCTTTTGGGCTGCGTTCGGGTGCGGCTTCGGCCAAGCTATATCTTGCTCTGACAGCGGATATGCGGCGTTCACGAGCTCAATTAGAGCATTATTTGCTCCACCCAATATTTGATCATAACCGTTCACGTCAACCAGTCAGACCAAATTATGGTCGACTAGACCATAATCGTTCTACCTCTAGAATCGATCAAATCTTGATCGGCTCTCAAAAATGACATATGCAGTAGTAACAATCACGTGATCTGTGATCAATGTAATTAAATTCTTCTTCTTCTTCTGTGACATGCTAAGGAGTAGCCGTTCGTGAGACATCGATCATATTATATTGGTCGATCAATATTTGGATAAAGCCGCTCCTAAACGCAGCCCTGGGCTGCGTTCGGGTGCGGCCTCGGCCAAGCTATATCTTGCTCTGCAGCGGATATGCGGCGTTCACGAGCTCAGTTAGAGCATTATTTGCTCCACCCAATATTTGATCATGACCGTTCACGTCAAACAGTCAGACCAAATTATGGTCGACTAGACCATAATCGTTCTACCTCTAGAATCGATCAAATCTTGATCGGCTCTCAAAAGTGACATATGCAGTAGTAACTACCACGTGATCTATGATCAATGTAAGTGACTTCTTCTTCTCTCTTCTTTGACATTCTAAGGAGTAGTTATCAAGTATTACATTCTCTAGGGTAGTTATCACAGACAATTTAATTTATGCCGTTTCTTTAGTTTCGCTCGTTTAAAAAAGGCGTCTAGATTTAACGCGAAGTAGTGGCTTATTATTTTATTTGCAAAATGTATCAATGTGGAATGCGAAAAGTTGGGGAAAGGCATGTTGCTTTTCAAGTTGAACTGATGGAATGGAGCAACAGACTCGATTTACTTGCTCTAAGTAATTTTAAAGGTTTGTACTTCAATATTTTTAATCCTGTCCTCAGACTGTTACCGTATCACGGGCTATTTGTAGTCATTTGTTTACCATAAAATTTTATTCGTCCTATCTCATTCTTTGGGCTGCTATCTTATTAACGTTATGTGGACCGGCTAACCTTTATATTATTTAGTAACTATGTAGCTGTCTTGATCACTGTGTCTAATTTATAGTAGGTAAATTGCAAGGAAAATATTATTGATTCCTTGTAATTCACACCAACTAGACTGAACCAATCTCAGATAATACTCAAACCAGTGCAATCTAAGGGAAAAATGATTGAATACTCATATTATTTGTTTGACTTTTTATACATTTTTGTATATTTTTTTTTTATGTATATAAAAATATATGTTGCTGTATATATTTATATTTGTTTGGCAATAAATACAGTGATTTTTTCGGATTGATAAAATATTCTAGAAGATGAAGGTCTGTAAGTTGAAACCTAAGACTTTAATTACACTTTCTACGAAGTGACAAGACTTCATGACATGTTCTAAGAGTTATATGGTTGAAAGAAAAATATTCACTACTAGTAGGCCTTGATTCCACAACTACACCATCCTATTGCTTTGCCAACTAAGCTATAGTAGCACTCTACTAGCAGTCCAAATTTATTTCTTCATTGCAGATACATCTGAGAGGATGTTTTTGTTGCTTTTATTTTATAAGCCCAATGATAGACTCCCAAGGCTGTGCAGCAAAAAAAACATCTCAATTCCTCATTTGTGTGGCAGCATCATAAAAATATATATGATGTTACATATCATATTGACCAAGGTATTTTTTTCTATTGGTACTACAAGCCACCAGCAGTGGTTCACATGTTATGTACCTGATTATGAAGGGACTTTAAAATAAAAACTGTATTATTTGAAGAGCTCATTAGAGTTCTTATCTCAACCAATGAAACATAATAAATACATACAGTATACACGCACCTACAATCTCAGTACTACACAGTATTAAGTTGTAATACTATTCATCATATTTTAAATATTCAAAGTTAAAGGCAGCAGGTTAATATAATTACACTAAAACAAATTGGCCTTTGTTTTCCCATCTGATTGATCCATTCATCCTGATAAATAGAAGTTTTAAAACAAATACAGAAATGCCGCAGTGCTGTGTCTGTTTTCAAATCATGTTATTAATAGCCTGTAATTTAACATAGATGTACATTTTGATGACTTTTGTTTTGATTGCTAATAACCTAGTAGTATTTAAAATGACTAATTAATTCTAGTCGTCGTTCTAGTGTCTTAATTAATTAGGAATATGTATTGCTGTATTTGTTGTAGGCAAAGTAAACAACTATAATAATACATAATATTGGAGTTGTAATCCAGTGTCTAATACACATTGTCAAACTATTCTGGGCACTTAAGATAGCTTTGTCTGGGGCCCCACATAAATCTTGCTGACAGTAAATAAAATGACTTCAGAAAGACAGATATCTCACAAGGTTGGCCCAGTAAGACATCTATCTTTTCATCAGGTCAAAGATATACTTATGTTCATAAAATCAATGTTTAATGTCTACAATTAATTGAATAAATAAAATATTTTATTAAAAAAATTCACATATTGAACTAGTGCTCAAGTTCTTTGCCACATATTTCAAATTTCAAGTAGTCTGTAAAAGTTGACAACTGTAGATGTTACAACCATTTCTATCTATAAATTATTATCTAAATGTACTCAAGGACATTGGACAGTATGGAAACACATGGTAACAATTTAATTTCCTTCTCCTACTATAGAACACCACTAAGTGGTCTGGCAAAGCTGAGAGTCAAGTTCTTTTGCCATGCCTTCACTGGCACTCAGTGACAGATTCATGTTCATACTTCTAATATAATTTCTTATCACAAAACCTTAACACCAAACAATCAAGTGCTACTTTATGTTGCAGGGGAAGTTCACATTCATAGGCTTCATTGGCAAAAAGTTTGGAACCTGCCACCACCTGAAGAGAATGTGTCCGTTCGCGCAATGGCATGGCGCCCAGATGGAAAGGTAAAATTGACTTTACTCTATTTATTTTTTGTTAGATAATCTTTAAACTACAGCTAGATTTAATATTTTAAATTTTTTATTCTGTTATGTATTTTACTATCCCAAACCTAAAAAAACCAATCTCTGAATAAATTATTTGTACCTGACTGAAATTCTTTGAACTCGATCTGATTTTGAATATATACTTAAATGATCCTACGGTATCAAGACTTTTCCATGTATCATCATCTCAGCCATATAATGTTCACTGGTAGACATACGCCTCCCCCATATTTCCATATATAGATAACTTAAAATTATCACAAAGATTTGGAAAAAATTTTCGAGTGATATGGTTTTTTCTAAAATAAGTTGGATTACTTATACATTTTGGCCAAAAACCGATATAGAAAATGTTTTGCATTTTTATCTATTACCATTATCGGGATAAATAAAGTAAATAGATATATGTATTATGATAAAATAATAGAAATTATCCAGGTGTAAAACATTCAGTCAGATATTTGTCAGACAAATTGTCACTCAATAGTCAATAGTTGACAATAGTCTTTAGGTTCACACAACTATGTACTCTGTAAAATCATACTTTGGTTTTTTTTTGTTTTTTAGAATTTAATTACACTTTAGGCCTTAAATAGAAAACATTTATGTACCATCCAAGTTTCCACAACAACGGAGGGCTTTGGCATCTGAAATACAGTTTAATTACTAGTTCGGATGTCAACGGATCCTGCCGTGAACAAATCACAGTCATACATTAAGGTCCATGCCTATTATACTACCAAATAATTAGTCTGTTAAATATGTGTGAATTTGTTAGCTGTGTCCTGTAAGTTATTGTCAATAAAAAAATATTTATTTATTCATTTAATTTATAAGCTTTATGTAGTATACAATATCAGAAGTAATATGGCAATTGATAATATATGCAATAGCTACAGCTCAGGTCAAATCCTCAATCAGAAATTCCAGAATCAATGAAACAACAAGCCTGTCAGCCAACAATATTACGTTCTAGTTTTTTATTTGTTTTTGTCAACTATAAAAGCCTAAAAATAAGTGAGTGTCTAACTCATATCACATAAAAAATCCTACTAATATTATAAATGCGAAAGTTTGTGTGTAAGTTTGTTACCTCTTCATGCTCAAACGGCTATACCAATTTCGATGAAATTTGGTATGGAGATAGTTTATATCCTAGATTAAAACATTAGGCTTATTTTCATCATCACCATCATTACCGTTTTTCATCACCACGCGGGTGAGGTCGCAGCTAGTAATGTATAAAACGTGAGTAGCCGGTTCTACCGCAGAAGAGGTTGTGTCGTCCTATCATTTCAATTTGATTAGACATTACTAGAAAGCTTTGTTTGAGGTGGATGAAGCCCTTACCTTTTGACCAATGCAGGGATATTTAGGATTCCCGCGATACAGGGAATCCTAGTGCGGGGGCCTGAATGTAAGAAAAAAAAAAAAAAAAAAGTTCTGAGCGAAGAATCTGAATGTGGAGTTCGATACGCGAATCACTCGCCGACGCGTTGTATGTAGTTTTTAATTTGATGATATTGAATGATTTATTGAAGTGTTGTTGAAGCACTTGTAGCGGAGTATGTCTATGAGATCAAATCCAACTATATTTATAAAGATGCTAATTACATTTTATGATTAAATATTGTTGAATTATAATTCAGATCAATTCAACACTTCCTTAATTTTCAAAAAAATATTAAAAAACGTATTAGTAGTTAGTGTTTAAAGTATCATTATGTACATTTCTTATTGTATATATTTTATTTTCAATTATTAATTTCAGGCTCTGGCCGTGGGTTACAGCTCAGGAATTGTGCACATAGTGGACATTGAAGACAAAGATGTACTCAATATTTATATTTTGGAAAAAGAGACCATGGATGAGTTTGATGCAGTCAAACATTTTGGAGTCACTTGTCTCACTTGGGCAGTCAGAAATAGTACATTAGACAGTGCTACTGAATATAATTTGTATGTAAGTTTTACATAAAATTCTTATTATTATTCTCAAACACCCACCTAAAATTTCGAAAATTTACTATCTTATTGTGTCGATTTACATGCATCCAATTGCCGCAATACATCATATTTTTATGATTTATTCGCCTTCCGCCATGTTTAGAAGAAAAAAAAAAATTAAAATTTTCTTCTTCCGCTCCTCTATCACTAGTTTTCCCAGCACTCAGACCTTTCATGTACAATGTCCACCCATACCATCTGCTGCCGTCCTTCACCTTTACCTATCCACCCTCCATATTACACACAGCATTATTTTTTTCTCACTTATTTCTCGTAAACCTCTTTTGTTGCCCATAGTTCTTTTTGTACTTATCCATAAATTTCACCTTCTACTGAGATACTACTTTCTTGGAAGTAGTATTTTTATTGCATTTCTTCACCTTTTGTTGTCTTTAATCATTATATCTATGTCGTCTATTCCTTTAACACTTTTTTTTTTCTTATTTTACATCCCCTATACTTCATTATTCATTGTATGTCCCATGTTTTTTCTTCCTATATCTTCTTTACTATAGTAATGGCTGTTTAATGACGCGCCTAATTAATATCAGATCTCTTAGTTTCGTTTACAGACTTATTTGACATTTCCAGGATGATGCGTCGATGTTTCTCCAAAAGTTGCCACAGAATAGCAGTTACAAAAACCAAGCCAGTGACGATAACATCAAAGATTTCAAGGAGATACAAGAACCAACACAGTTAAACATGCTTCTTGTTGGCTATGGAACTGGATACATTTACATGAATATATTTGGAACATATGGATATGGCACAATACACTTGGCACAAGTTGCCAAAGACAATTTTGGGGAATACAAAGTGTTGGACATTAATTTGTCAGATGACTTTAGTGTGATGCAAGTACTTTACATAGACAGATATTCCAATAATGTTCTCTTGTCCCTCATAAACACGAGTGTGCTGTCAGCATACGCAGAAGAGATCTTTATAGTTGCAAACAAGCATGGGCAAATTGTGCAACTACTTTCATACTTAGATCAAACAATGATTTCAATTACAGAAGCTTGGGAACACATCTTGTTGGAAATGGACACAAAAATGGCTTTTTATGCTTCATGTGTACCAGAGGGTGGTGTTTCCGCGGATTTATTGGAACTTCTTATGTTAGGTGGGTTTTTGAATAACAATTATTATTCTTTAAATAAATAATTTATGTAGAGTATGCCCAACCTATCTTAAAGTTTCTGGTTCTGACGTTAGGCTTTTTAAAAATTTGCAGAAACCCGTAAAACAGCTTTTTGTTCTCGAGCAGAGTAAGCGAGTCTACCCCCACTTGCCCCACCCCCCCGCCGGAGATGCATAGTTTCATTATTAATTAATCTTTACGGTTTAATATTTTCATCATTATAATAAGTCACTTTAAGGGGTGGGGTAGGCGCGGAGAGGGTCCCCATTTCTCTTCCCCACCACTTTCATTATAAGGTAATGCATATTTTTTTATTTATACCCTTTTTTTGGAAAATCATAACCTCACTTTTTGTAACACTGCTAATGAAATTAATTATTTTATTGGATGCGTAATAAACTTTCAAGCGTTTCGCCGGCCGCTGCCTCGGCACGCTCGTTTCGCTCGGTCTGCTCGCGCGTTGTGTTGTCGCAGTTTCAACCTAACCTAGTTTTTTTTTCTGGTGGGGTGTTCTTATTAGTAGTGGTAAATCATATTGCTAAATATGAAATTGTTTTAATTTACTCTTTATTGTAAACGTATTTGACTACATTTATTCATTCTTCGAAGGCATCTCTCTTATCTCTTCCCCACAAGTCCAAAATCAAAGCCGAAGAGTCAAAAAATACCACAAAATAGACAATAAATAGAGAGACCACATTCGCGAAACTGAAAGAAAAACGACATGATGTTTCATTTCATGTACTTACCTACTCATAAATATTTTCGCAAGAGTTCACGTATTTTCGAAAAATAATTTTAAATATTTCGACTTATATTGAATATTGCTTTAAGGACTTTCGTACGAACCCCCTTGACTCCCCCAAATTTCCAGTTTACTCAAATTCGGGCGATATAAGACCCAAATCCTCTTGTCACAGTGTTTAAAACTGAACTCCTCTGAAAGAACTTGACAAATTCCTATGAAATTATTTGTGTATATTCGGTAGGTCTGAGTATAGGTGAGGGGATAATATATGGGGGAGGCATATGTCCAGCCGTGGACGTCCTATGGCTGAGATGACGATGATATACAATAATTAATCCCAAGATGCTGCACATCTACATGCAGATGACTTCTGTAACAAAAGTTATATTGTGATACTGTACCACAAGTGTTTATGAGCAAGTATTGCTCATAAACACTTGTGGTGTCCACTACGACTGCATTGTAAAAGTAAACTCATATATTGTAAACGTAGTTGTAATTTCGTAACGGCGACATAACAGTACTGTGATACTGTTATTGTATTAGCGCTGGTCACTTACCAACAAGCGCTAAATGAGATCGAAGACGAAAAACTGAAACTTATAAAACAAGGAGAATTTGTATTTTTCGAAAAGTCTTTTATTCGTGAAACGTAGATCAATTATTCATAACATTTGACGTCACAGGGGGTGAGGGGTCTCACAAATGTGACCAATGTGACAAGGACCACACGTGTGACGTCACACAAAATATGAAATTTGTGTGACGTCACACGAATTTTATATTTCATTTTCTTACACGCAAAGGGGCATCCATATAAGTTATGGATGCCCCCTTGTCTTACAGAAATTGTTTATAGTGATAAGGCCGTCCATTGTCAAAGCAACATTAATATATTTTACTTTAATTATGTAGAATAGTGTTTTTTTATGTAGAATTTTTGATTGATTGATTTGAAAATGTGTATGAATTTACAGGAACACCATCGGATGAACTGCAAGTACACCTTCTGCAGAAGTTAACAGCTAATGACTTGAAGAAGTTTGGCAACTCTGTGGAGCTCAGCTATTCCACAATACAGAAATTGGTTTTGAAGCAATTGAATATTGTTGGACAGAGCCTAACCTATTACTTGGCTGAGCTAAGAGGGCTAATAAGAATACCAGACAGATACAAGGTTGGTGAATACTAATCACACTTAACATAGATCTAGCGTTTGTACACTCACTTGAATTTTAACTGGTTGTCAAGGACTGCGACCTGAACACACTGTGTGTGGTGACAGTTTTTCAAACTTGACGGTGATAGCCAGCTAGGCAGGTACTCTATGGTATCCTACCACCATGCTGTCAATTATGGGTTAGATAATGGTGTATCTTTCACCGGAAGTTCAAGCCGTGTTGGTGAGATGGAACTGGGGTCCATCAGGTTGAGAACCGAAGCTCCTACCGCTAGGCTACAGTCGCTACATAGATAAAAGATTCATTGGGGTGGCTGACATTGTTTCTCTGAACAACACTGAACACTGCTAATCAATTGTTAGTGACTTGTGTTTTCTTCTCACGTTGGGCGCCAACTTTAACGTTGAGTTATAGGTACTGAGTTGGGCAATTGTCGTTCATTTAAAGGGGGCCGTTGTTGTAGTCTCTGGAAGTTATCATGTAATTTAGTAGGAACAAAGGGGTGTTATTTATTCGACCTATAAAACCCGTGAGTGCGTGAAAAAGTGTGATATGGAGATTTATATTTTAATAGCGGTCCACCCGGCCTAGCACGGGTAGATATGTTGTATTCATGTGTTTCCACATGAATACAATCTGGGCATCTTCAAGTCGCGAGTGAACAAGTATCTTCTAGGCAGGCGTGAATCATCGTAGACCGCATCATCACTTAACATCAGGTGAGATAGTGGTCAAACGCCTGCCTATTGTGAATAAAAAAAAAAATAAAAAAAAAATAAAGGTATCTTCTGGATAAATATCTAAAAAAATATAAACTTACATGTACTTAGCAGACTTTCCATGGTTAGAACACTCGATCAAGTCAGCTTTTAAACAAAACAATTTAAATTAAACTCAAGAAGCCGATCCCGCGAGTGCAACTTGCAAGGCATCGAGCACCACGGCGGCCTTTATATTTTTGTCTATAATTTTTTAAATGATGATATAGGTATTTGAATCAAATGTCTTATTTGTATAATTTAAAAAGTAGTCTACGGGTATTAAAACAGCCCTGATAATGTCTATACTTATATCGAAATTAAGGCACAAATAACATTCTGTGATTTAGTTACCATAATTTCTAGCAAGTATTTTAATATAAAAAAGTGTTTATACTTGAGTACTACTATTTAAGTTTTAGGGTGCGTTTAATTTTGCGATGACAGTGCATACGTTTACGTTTGTACGTAATAATTTCGCTGGTCCGAAATGAATTTAGTCCTGACAGTGCTGACGCTCGTAAGCAAATCGGAACGGATTGTGTGTGTGAAAGTGCGCGAATGCTATAAATGTTCAGTTCCCAAGAAATTCATATTAAATCATTTTCTTTTGTACTCCATGGGTCATTTTTTCTGAAAGTTTAAATTGCGGTTTTAATGTTTTGAGGGTTTACCAAATTTGTCGATAGATTCTCTAAATGAGTCAGATGTTTGATAGCGCTCCCAATGCTTTACCTCATAGTCATTAGCGTTTTAAGCACAGGACGATGACGTCATATAATTTTTGTGTGCAGGTGTCAGTGCATTTCGGAATGACTTCGTCCTAAAATTTCTACTACAAGTACAAATACTTTTATTTCCAGATATTTGGTGTGGATGAGACCACCGTAACTTCAGCAATAAAGGCATGCTGCGCATTCCTGAACAAGAGTCTCGAACTACAGCAAGTCATTGATTTATCTATGCAAAACTACAAAGCTTTCTTCAGGTGGCTTTTTGTTGTAATAGTCCGCTTACTGGATGAACAGACTCCAAGCGAAATTGTTAAAATAACCCAGCAGGAGCTGAGCCACATTGCAGAATTTCTGTACAACTTTGACACTATTAAAGAGGAAAATGGTGGCGATAACACACAAGAAAAACCAGTTAAATTTAATTTGGAACGATTAGGGCAATATCTACAAGATCAAGATCTGACAATATTACCCGATGATGAAGACAATCCCTGGCACAAATTCCTTGAAGACAACCATTGCTTACTAAAAGACAATGATACAATATTTCCAATGACTGAATTTAAAAAGTTTTCTTTAGTCCAGCAGCAAAAATACCTAAAAGAAGCTATTGGCAATGTGTTTGATATATCTCACAAGGATATAGGAAAATACTTTTCGGTGTTTCATAACATTAGGTGTTATGAAGACCAAATGAGTGGCAACATTGGCGAGAACCTTAGAATCTCACAAATTTTCGATACCAATGAAAGAAGATTCGTGATGGCATTCATGAATGCCAATTACGGAAAAGAGGGTATTTATTTCATGTCTGTAAATTTGAAAGAAACTTCTTGTACCGCAACGGCCATGAAGTATTACTTGTCTTCGAGTTTGGTACAAGATAACAATAGGGACTGCAATGACGAACATGTTGCAGTGTTAGATTTACAATTTTACTCAGCTGAGTATTTGTCGGTGTTAGTGCAACATCCTCACAATGAAGAAAGCACTATATTCATTCAAGTCCCATTGAAAATCTTGATTGATAACTCTAATGATTTCAATATCAAATCAAAGTCGTATCTGTTTTGTGATAAGTTGTCTAAATGGGATATTTCGCCATTGTTAGATCCTAGAGGTTTCAAAGTGCTTGATAAAATGGATGGTTTCCGAATAGCAGTTTCGGGAGGTCGAAAGGTTGCTATTATATTAGCAAAGAATATGAGAAAAGTGAGGGTTTTCGAAATGGAAATCGAGGGAGATGAAGAGGAAGACGACACGCTCGATACCACCCCTCGATCAGTGGCTACTAATGATCAAGTCACACCTGATAAACAAAACTCTAGTACGGAAGACTTCACATTTTAAGGCGCTAAGAGTTAATAATCTCAGTTAGTTTAATATTCAGAGTACAATACGGCGTGGCCGCAAAATAAATAGGGAAGAAAAATAAAACCCAAGTAAATGAATGATTTTGTATTTATTGTGGTTCATACTAAAAAAAAAACTGCGAGGTATCAGTCGGCCTATTAGGTTATGGATTGAACACTGACGCCCATAGTGCATTAAAATTAATTTAGCCTCTGTTTGGCATCGTTGTGCCTGTAGTCGCACAACGAGCTATGGAGAGGGCTATGCTCGGGGTTTCTCTACGTGATCGAATCAGAAATGAGGAGATCCGTAGAAGAACGAAAGTCACCGACATAGCCCAGCGGATTAGCAAGTTGAAGTGGCAGTGGGCAGGGCATATAGTTCGAAGAACCGATGGCCGTTGGGGCCGAAAGGTTCTCGAATGGAGACCACGGACAGGCAAGCGCAGCATAGGACGGCCACCGACTAGGTGGACAGACGACCTGACTAAGATCGCAGGCAAGGGCTGGATGCGGGCCGCTTCCAACCGGTCCTTGTGGAAATCAATGGGGGAGGCCTTTGTCCAGCAGTGGACGTCCTATGGCTGAGATGATGATGATGATGATGGCATCGTTGTGATTGAATCCTGTGTGAAACACGATATGTATACATTTGTATGTTCATATATTTGATTTATCATATATTCTGAAAATATTTTCTATTGTTTATTCCCAATAGGCAGGCACTAGAACATTATCTCACCTGATGTTGAGTGATGATCCGGTTTACGATGGATCATGCCTACCTAGAAAATACCTGTTCAGTCGTGACTTGAAGATGCCGAGATTGTATCCACGTGGACACAGATTAGACAATAAATTCCACTCGTTAGCTGCGTCGTACTTCAATATTTTTACGATTCGTACCAGTCTCGTGGGCGCATTTAGATAATAGTTAGCTACGAAACTGTGCCAGTAGTAATAATGCATATAAAACCAAAAAAATCTAAGTGAGTTTGTATAAATAAAGCTCGCGTCTATTAGTTTTGTGTGCCTAAACATAGGACAAGCAATGCGACTGATGACGTAAGGTATATGCGTCTATAGGTATATGGACAAATACGTCTTACAGAGTTGCCAAAAGTGGAGGGGAGAGTTCTAGTGAGTAAATATTGAGCAGAACGTAACTTTATGTGTCAAGTTGAAGATATGCAGTAACTAGCTGTTTACGATTTCTAAAATGTGCAAAACGGCGGTCGCCGTGGCACAGTCGTCAGTGACATGACTTCTGTATCTCCGGGACCCTGGGTTCGAATTCCGGCAGGGGCAAACATTTGTGCGATGAGTGGAGTTGTTTGTTCCGGGTCTTGGGTGTTTGTGTGTGTCCACGCCTCCCGCGACACAGGGAATCCTAGTGCGGCGGTCTAAGTGTAATTTAAAATGAAATAAAAATATGGGTCGAAATGCTGGCCAATGAGGAAAGTAGGTGAGCGAAAACTTCATAAAACTGTGATTAAAATGCTTCGATGGGCTGGTGGAGTAACGAATCTAGATTTGAGTGAATATATTCGAGGAATATTTAAAATCACACACATGCAGGAAACATAACATTCGAACTCGGTTGTTTCGGCAGCTCAGGTTTGAACCGTGCAAAGTTTGACTGTATAACTGGCTCCCTCACTCTCTTACGTTTTTGCACCAGGTATCTTTCCTAACTGCCACTTGTTTAAAGTGTGGGCTTGCAACACTTTCGGCACACGCGCAAACGTTCGTAAAGTCTAACTTTGGAGTCACAGGATAGGTTTTTGATTGAAAATATCAATAATAAGAATCTCTTGATAAATAGCCGTACACTCCTTCTAGATTCATAGTCTAATTGTGACTGGTATAGACCATTATGAATGTTACACGGGCATTACTCACATTTACTATGTGGGTGAGACTTGGAGAGTTCCGACTATAGTTTCAACCACATTCAGGGGTCATTTACAAGGAGAATAAGGGGCGCTCGCGGACGCGGTCGCGATTCGCATAGTACTGGTATATACCAGTTCTGCGTCTGATGTGTTGCGAGACCATTGCACGTTGCATTTTGGTGTGGGTGACAACTAGTTTTCTTATCCTTAGACAATCAGATAAATCATGATTTTATTATCTTGTTTTCTTGTAACTAGGTCTTAAGTAAAAATAATAAGGGTAATAACAAACATGATAAAGTTGTTTCACATACAAATTTATACAAAATTGAAAACGAACTAACAGAATAATTATTACTATACCTACATACTATAATTACATTTACTTTCTACTGCACTATTACTACTATATGGTATTTTTTTTTAATTACATATTCAAATTCAGTCTAGATCAAACTTCGCTGTGGAGTTGGTGTTTTAATCTGAATATTCTCAAACACAGAGTTGAAGTCAGTATCTAACCCCTGATTGTCAATTCCATAGATGAGATGCTCAGAAGACTGGTTTCGGCTTGGGCCTGGTACTGGTTGACTGATAGGAGATGTGGTTGTGGTAGGATTGTAAATTTCCTCACCATCATCTTCCTCGGTGTCATCAACTATAAATTTAAAAAAAATGCAGGAGTTAAAGAAGTATTCAGTACACGATACAATTATGTCTAAATTTGTGTTTTGCAAGTAGGTAATGTGCACTGTATCTGAACAGAACGAGGATGCATAGCAAGGTGTATAATATCGTGTATGTGATTTAGTGCTGTTGAGATGTTTCATGTAACGGTCTACCCTTGGTACACATGTCGAGACTGTTTGTTATAGGAAGTTTTGTTTAAGCGCGATACAAATGCACAAAGCTAGTTAGTTACTATATAGGATGGCCATGTCTTTGGGAAAGGCTGAAACTAGGATCCACGTCATTGATTTTAGTGACAAGAACAACGGCAATCATAGTTTTAAATAACTTTGTACTCACTCAGTTCAGGATTCGAAATATTGAAGGAAAAATCCTTTATTACCTACTTCTATTTAGATGTCGATCGTGTAGAGTATAGATCATAAGCAGTAAATGTTACTATGGAACATATCTAGAATGAATAAATAAATAATAATAAATATATCTATGTTCGGGTCTTAGATGTTTGTTTGCCGTAATTGTGTGTGACCAAGCCTCCCGCGACACGGGGAATGCTATATCGGTGTAGTGTAATAAAAACAACTTTATTCATTCAATAAGAACAGGTTCGAATCCTCAACTGAGTACAAGGTGTTTCTTAATATACGAATGCAATTTTTCTTGTCACTAAAATCGATGCCATGCTTCCTGATCAATATCTGTCCTCATCAGTCATCCCCAGTCAGAAATGACGTTTTGACTGGTGTACTCAATTGTGCCCATAATAACCCATCCACCAATAACCATAAAAGGCCATCATGTGTATTATAAATAGTCAATAAATGATAAAAATATAAAATAAAGCAGCCTTCAAGAATATTTCAGATAAAAACGAGGTTCTCGTACTTATTCTTCAACAAAGTGTTAATTGCAGCAAATATTCACTTTTACAGACTACGCATTAGTATGGTGATGCTGTAAAGAAGATTCAAAGTATTTTTGTCGTCTAAATAATGTCTTACATCGTGCATAGTATGCTTTGCCAATAAAATCTGTTTTCAGAACAGCATTGTACGTCGCACATGTGCACGGTATGGATATTACATTTTACTTTCATTTCACTAAGGAATACAACTAAACTATTTTCGTCTTATTGAGCTTTCACTGTATTAGACAAGAATAGAGCTTAAAAAGCTTACCGGGAATAGCAATCCTTCCTTCATATCTCTTCCAGTCTTTTCTCAAGCGCCAATACAGCACAGCAGAGCCAATTATCACAATGAGTGAGACCACAATAGCAACAATTTTCACGGCGTCCATTGGTGAGAATGTCGCGCCAGAAACAAGCATCTCAACCTCCCCGACAGAGTAGGAAGTACCATCCAGTTTTTTTGATATGCACTTGTAGAAACCAGATTCTTGAGGAGACACATTCTAAAAACAAAATGTAAATAGAACATCCACATTACTCTGTAATGTTTTTATGTAAATGGAAGCGGTTAGTGCTTTTGTTTGCAAAGTATAGCAAATGATACATTTAGGAATAACACTACAGATTAAACTTCATTTCCTTTTGTTGGACTTGCTCAATAGCAGGTGTGGTAGACACAAGCAGAACTCGTCACACTTCAAATGAATGAAACTTAGAAAAATACAGAACTATAAACTTGATATCACAGTACTAATATCAAGTTTATAGAGTTCTGTATTTTTTCAGATAAATATATCTGAGTAATGTAATAAGGTTTCACTATAGCTCACCTAATTGGAAGAAATAATGAATGATTTAACCTGTATACCTGTAGTACCGACTTTATACTACTGGTCTGCATGTGTTGTTTGACACTATTAATAAACATTGCCCTAATGGGTCTGACAAACGTTTTTAACTTTACATGCCAAATAAATCTACAAAAAATTACAAGAAAAATTATGTTGTTACATTTTTCATATCTTAAAAAATGGCGGATATATTTACGATCAAAGTGCGTACTTCCGGAAGGTTACTAAAAACGAGGACAGGCGCTCACTAGCCGAATACGTCACGCCCGAGGTCTTCGACAGTCCCGTTCGTACACCGCTGAGCAGTAAAATTAAGAATTATAAAGTTCTTTGTCGTAAAAATGAAACAAAAATACTGTATAGTGCCTCAGTGGTTCAATTTAACAGTAAAAACACCCAATAAACTTTTTTTGTGCCCGAGGACTCGAAAATGAGGAAAAAGTGGACGATAGCCGTAAAAAGAGATGATTCAATTGGCCCTAAAACTAAAGCGCACTGCTGTGAAGACCATTTCGATGCCTTTTATTTGTTAATAAAAAGTATTCTTCTTCTCTACTTACCCTTGCCACATTTGACCTACTTAACGTACCTACTTGTGTTTAAATAGATATCTTTCCTACTACCTAGTACCTATGTAAATAGCCCTGACGAAATACTAACTTATTTAGAAGAAGAAAGAAGAAGAATTTTAAAGTGTTCGCATACTGAAAGGCTCAATAATTTTGAACCTAAAAGCCTGCCGTGCCCGCGTACGTGTCAGCTCAAGTTAGATTGGTCCACAGATAAAACCAACGAAACTTGAGCCACCTAATATGGCTTTGATTTTTCTGTTTATTATAGTTTAAACACATTTCATTTTTCATAAATATCCAAAAAATTTTCGTTGATAAAAAAAAGAATTCAATAACTTTTTAAAACAAATGCAAAATGCCAAAAAGAGCAAAATCTTAACTATCCAAACATAGTTCTCAGGCGAGGGCAGTCAAAACGCGTCTTATAGGAGAATTTTCATCGGAAAATGAGTATGACCTTGCAAATCAAAGAGAATACGTGTCACAATCGCGTGAAAGAGAAGTTAGTAAATTTATAAGCAGAAGAGTCCATGTGAAGCTGGAAAAATTTTAAAGTGCAGATTGACCCATTGATGGAACCTCTTAATGCGAATAACGAATGTGCTTTAGTGTTTACCAATACTAACTTTAGGGGTTATATTTTTTTTCCAGCAAAGTTTTTATTTGTAATCAACTTGTAACATCCAAATAATAGATCTATCGCCATGGAATATTGTCATTCCCAAAGAAATAGAAAGTAGATATGAATTACCAAATTAATTTCAACATGTACCTATCGAAAATATGACTTGGATTATGAATACCACCATAGTTCATTCTTGAATAAAGCTGTGTTCTCATGATAATAGGTCTATTAAATAATAGCTCCTTACTCAGAAAAGTAGATCTGTCACCAAATAAATTATTATAGACCCCTAGGTTGGGACTTCTGTTTTTTTTTGTTACTTGCCACCAGTATAGTGAATAATATACTCTATTCCATGCAGTCATATTAGGCCATTTTTAGACAAAAATGGTAGTTTACACATGAAACATGGAAGAGACCTACATCTGGCGTCTCTATTGTTTAGAGTAGTCAAAACTCAAAAACCCACCCATCTTTTCACAAAGTTAGTATGGACACCAAATGACAACAGATATGCTACAAGGGCTACATATATTATGCCGCGGAACGGTGCTGCAGCATTTCGCTGAATTTTAGGTTTTTAACAGACTTTAAAAAAGGATGTTACTCAATTCGACAGTAATTTTTT
Organism: Apeira syringaria; assembly: GCA_934044485.1. Taxonomy (NCBI): domain Eukaryota; kingdom Metazoa; phylum Arthropoda; class Insecta; order Lepidoptera; family Geometridae; genus Apeira; species Apeira syringaria. The sequence goes on along the minus strand of OW203663.1, from coordinate 18,929,497 downwards.
TTACGTGTTCGCAGATTACTTTTTCGTTTATGAACTGATTTCGATGATTCTTTTTTGTTTGATAGAGTATACTTCCAAGGTGGTCCCATTAAAATTTCATCCAAATCGGTCAAGCGGTTTTTGAGTTGCAGGTGGAGAAATCAGTGAACATACACAATGACAATTGATCCCGAGAGTAGCAGAGGTCAGTGAATGGGTAAACAAAACTTTTTACCAAAATATGAACCCGACTTCAACACTCAAAAGTGTGAAATAACTTGTCGAAGTTGGTACCATGCGCATAATATTGTAATGATAGTTACTTTTGTGAACTATCATGGTACAGACCTCAGAGGGCACTTGCAATGCAGCGAAATTTCTAAGAACACTGCCTTCAAACGAATAAATTAGAACCTTTCTTGTCTGACTGCATTATATGGGTGTGCAGGTGCATGTGTGTGTACTTTCATTTATATGTATCTGCAAGAGCTTGTGTGTATTGTAACAATATGTGGAATTTGTGCCCGTTGTGTGTTATAATATATGAATGTGTTTAGACTCTGTGCCCTTTTTACTTTTTGCTTTAGTTTCTAAAATGTGATAATACTTTATACTGTAAAACATACATAAGGTTACAATAACTTTCAAATTTGGGATTTTTATTATTAACAAAAAAGAAATTTGTGGCCTAAATTTAAGGGGCTGTTTGTGTATTTCTCATGTGCCTACCTATAGAATAAGTATTCTACAATTAATTTGTAAAATTTTGATTGAGGGTTATTGCAACACGAATAATACTATTTTATTTTTAATACTATTGTAAGGAAAGAAACATAGTTACATTTTTTTATGTTTCGATTCATAGTTATTACTTTAATTTAGAAATAAATATATAATATATTAATTTAACATGCTTCACAATATATACTCCAATGATTATATGTAATTTAATGTAAAATAACTTTTTTTCAGGGGGCAGATGCCTTTATTATAATAAAACACCGATAACTAATTACAGTACTACAGCTACTACAATAACATTTGAGCAATCCACTAGCTATTGATAGCTTATATATAACTTAAATGCTTTAACCTGCTACAAGCTGGCAGAGTGCCCAGAATGCTAGCAGCTTTGCCACCTTGAATTGCAATACTGATTCGTTGAGCCAAATATGTGCCAGCATTTTGGTCACATGTCGCATCAATCAAACACTCTGATAAGTTTTAGAAAATCCAATGAGCTCCAGGTCCCCACGGGCCCAAAATCTGGACCCCAGACTGTTCAAATATGTAATTACTACCTAGTTTAGCATATTTTCGCCACTTCAATTGCTCCGCCGAATAAGCCGTGGCGCCAGCCTTAACATGTAATATAGAATTATATTGTTTGGTGACTACATTTTGGCGATGAATCTACTGACAAACCCTATTATTTAACTAAAAAGTTTTGTTTGTTTGTTTGCATTGAATAGGCTCCGAAACTACTGAACCAATTTGAAAAATTCTTTGATGAGAATGAGAAGCTACAGCTATCCCCGGGTGACATAGGCTAGATTATAATTTTTTTAAGTAGGGATCCTTATTCTTTTCAATTTTGAGATTCTTTACACATGCGAAGCTGGCGGGGACCACTAGTTATTTATTAAATGCAATACTAACTAAATTTGTGGCAGCCTTAATCAAACCCTTTAATTAATATGAATAGTTACTTACATCAATATGCAGTCTTCCTGACAATACTTCATATTTATATTTCTTTTCATCATAGAAAGATGCACCAGGGCCTATGACTTTGTTATTGTCAAATAGCCAAAACATGAAATTATGGTTGAAATCATTGCTGTGGCACTTTAATACCGCAGTGGAGCCTGCGGGAACTTCTGTAACCACTAAGCTCTTCAACTCTGGATCTTTTCCATCAAGAAATGAAGACATTTTATTAAATATTTCTTCAATTCCTTCAGTAGTGAAATAGTTGTCTCCAAGGTTTCTCCTAATAATATACAGTTTAGACATATATAATCATTCACACTGAATCCGTGCCAAGTTTATATTTATCACAGATCACATGCTTAGCACTGTAGTTTATTTCGTTCGAAACACACACAGCTCTGTGACAGGTTTACTGATAGACACATTTCAGTATCTACTGCTCCCACTCGAGTGTTTAATGAGGTGCATAAAAACTTCTACACACAGTACTGGGAGTAACATCCATATTGGAGTCATAACTACATATATTGGTAGATTTACTTTTGTGTATTCCAATTTTATACAAATTATGATCTGGGCTCCCATTTTGAGGCCTATTGCAGCTATGTACCATACATTTTTATTGATAGTTCCCCGAAATCTTTCTATACCATTTCTGCAGTGGGAAATCATGTGAAACAGCACGTATATCAATAGAATGCTGTCGTAAACCCACATTGGGATAAAGACGATAAACCAATTCCAATGAGTTCTGGATTCCAGTCGGAGGCACAACAATATCAGAAAAACCAGGAATATAAACCAAGTAAACAGGGCTCTGTGTAGGACAGCCATTCTTAAAAAGGGATAGATTTTACTAAAATTTAATGGACTGGATACTTTCTAGTTCTTTTTCTTCTCAATATGTTCTGTCTATCAGATATGTTAGATTTTCGTTTCGCTTTCTGGTCAAGTGATTTTCGCTTTCTGATCAGTGGGTTAGATTGTCACAAGTAGTCCGCTTTCTGATCAGTGGTGAAGTGGTCACAAATGTCACAATTCAACTGCAACTTCTTGTTTCTGCCTTTGGCGGTCACAATTCTTTCAAAAACAGGTTTAAAAAATTACTGAGTAATTGTACTCTGTGGTCACAATCATTCTGCCATTGACACTGTCCATAGAGTCCGTATTTTAGGATCACAAATAAAACGGACTACATAGTGATTAGATGCTCAGTGATCACAAACTAAATAGAGTACTGCGCTATCTAGCCACAGAATACATAATATATGAAGACGTAGTATTGTAATCTCTTTGTTAGAAGAAGAAATCGTGTAAAATGTCAGAATAACCAACAGAGGATATTTTTCACTGATTATAAAGATATTTTTATTATTTGACAATTTTACGGAATATTCTTGTTCCTAAAATCCATCCAAGTTCCAAATTAGCGAATAACCACGGGTGAACAATAATCGCTTCCTAATGGCTTCTCCTTTGGAGCAATTCGTAAACAATGTTCGGACATTGTCTGCTTCAGGTTTGTGCATAAATCGTACTTTTCGGTTGCCACTTTACTCTGTTTACTAACTCAAGTCTAACGTTCACAGGAAACTTTCGCGACCTATGCGATTGCATCGGCAAATCAGATGAGGTTTTACAAAGAAATAGTGCACACCTTAGTACAGTGCTTGAAACTCTGGATATACAGCAACATTCGCTGGGAGTGCTGGCAGTTTTTGTCGCCAAGTTTGCCATCCCTCCGGTATGTAAAAATATACATGCTAGATACTTCAATAGCAATCTTTATGTATTCTTGCTCACTGTATTTGTCCAGACCTCTAGCCTGCTTCTCAAAATGAGGGTTATACAAATATTTGCCCCTCAGACTATAGCCAATCGAGAGTTCTCAGGCCTAATGACTAAGAGAACAACTGGGACTGATGGTGTAACGTGCACTCTGAAGCACAGAAGCTCTAAAATACCATTAGCAGGCTCCTTTAGTAAACTGATTTTAAAATAGACTGGACAAATATGTTCAATATAATTAAGTGTACTGAATCATATACACTCATCAGCCTTAAATTGCTGAGTGTATCGAAATACATAATAATTTAAACAATTGTATATCAAATTGTGTATAAATTGTCAAATGGAAGTGACAACTAGTTACCATAACCTACTATTTTCAGGGTAATCCAGATGTTGATAGAACATCAATGTTTCAACAAATTCATGATTTCATAAACAACTGCATTGGTGAACAAGTTAGATTTGCACCAGATTTGTGTGAGTATATATTATGTAAAAAACAACAGTATAGTTGTCTATACAGACCAACTTCATATGTGTGTTACGATTACAAAACAGACATTTTATTTTTAAGATTAGCATACAGGATCAAATATTACAAACTGAATATTTCAAGTTCGGAAAAAAACAGTTTACACTCTTTTTAATAGGTAAAACAAATATGAGAAACAATAAACCACAGATTACAAGTAAAACAAACCCCAGAATATATGTTTCTTTACCCAAATAAACTTAAATCCTATGATAAATATAAATGTAAAATGAGAGCTAAGTTCAATATTATCATATATGCCTTGGTTGTTGACTTCAAATACTAAAGAAACCATAAATCAGAAACTAGTAAAATTTTATGAAATTAACTATAATTTTTAATTAATGGATTGTATGAGGAACACATTCTATATGCACATTATGCAACATATGTTTCATATTGTGTTTATACACACAATATGACAAAAAAAGAGTATTGTGGGTCATTCAGTTCTGCTTCATACCAACTATATTAATATTTTTTTTTTTTTTATTTTATTTATTAACATTCACACAAGGTCTTCAGGTCCCAAACTAGGCAGAGCCTGTGCTATGGTAACCTGATGACTGATATATATATATATTTATATACATATACACACCCAGACACAGGTCAAACAGACATGTTCATGCACACAAATGTTTGACCTGTCCGGGAATCGAACCCGGGACCAGCGGCTCAGAAGGCAGAGTGCTACCAACTGCGCCAACCGGCCAGTCAAAATATATTGTGAAGAGATTCAAGTTCATGTTATTATTATTTCATGTTCTTGTTACCTGTAGAGAAGGTAGCGATTAATTTCGTGATTATTTAATCTCAAAAGCCATAACTCATCATAAGTGTATAATTATTTCTAGATGCTGAACTTTGCCATCAACTTACCAACCATCTAGTGGAGACGAAGCAACCCATCAGAGGTATTGAAATACTCAAGAAAGCTATCAGAAAGATCCAGTTGTTTGACTCACAATTGACATCAATCCACGCAGACTTGTGTCAACTGTGCCTGCTCTCTAAATGCTTGAAGCCAGCTCTTGAATTTTTGGACACAGATATCACAGGGATTGGGTCTGAGGTAAATATTCCATTCCTCTATCCAGTTTATAAGTAAAATTGTCATATGTATGTTCTGGGCATCATAAAAGTATCTGCATTACTTTTAATTCCGATTACAAATTATATCCAATAAGATTCTTATTCGATTTGGGGGTGCTGAGTCCTGCACCAAAGTCCTGCTTGGGGTGTATTGTGCATTCCCCCCACCAGCCGTTACCCAAGCCATCCCAGCTCCTTAATGTAGCGGAGCATGGCCCTGGGTCTCTGGCAAAGTTGCTCCAGTGGTACATTTGGTTGTTTGTGAGACAATGACAAGTCAGCCCTACGCAGTCCAGTTGTGATTCTTATACTTTTGTGGTTTCACAGTGCAGTAGCACGTGTTCCACAGTCCCTTCTTCCTGCATACATCCCCGACATAGGGGACTGTCTGTAGCTCCCATCTTGTGTAGATGGTAGTTAAGGTCACAGTGACCTGTGACTAGCCCTACCAGTAGACGAAGATCCTGTCGTTGTAGTTTTAGTAAGTTATTCGTGACTTTTTTATTCAGAATGGGAAACATGGCCTTTGCTTGTTTGCAATCGGTTTTCATATCCCACAGGCATTGCTGTTTATCCCACAGGTGTTGCTATTGTGTATCCAATAAGATGACAAATTATATAATTTTCAACCTTTAAAAAAAGAGAAGATTGTATCTTCAAGAGTATGTTTTTTTAACCGATTTCAATAATAGTAGAGGTTAAATATTCGACTGTATGTATTTTTTATTTTTATGTTTACCGATTCCTTCCCCATTTGTGAACTGATTTTCAAAATTATTTTCTTGTTTCATAGAGTATACATCCCAGGTAGTCCCATTTGAATTTCATCCAAATTGTGCAAGCGGTGTATGAGTTACTATCCAATAACTGAAAAGTGTTATGTTTGTCTTGATGACTTCCCCATTTACAGTGAATGACAATCGATTCCGATGTTGAAGGCAAAGGACTTCAGCAAGTTATTGGACACTTTTGAGTGTTGAAGTAAGTTCCATTTTTAGGAAAATAAAAATTATGTTACATAAGTGTGTGTTGCCCGTATGGACAATGATACTACCATTATAATTAATGTAATTTAATTTCATTATGATATTACTGCATCACATTGGTGAATACTGTAATGGTGTATGTAATTAACTATGCGATAAATAATAATAATTATACATTGGTAACTAAGATCACAACAGATTAAGAATTGTGATCTATGTCCTTATTCAGGATACAGTCCATCCACCCCCTTGCCTAATTCGATCCGAGAGACCAAAATGTAGTTTGTGTATATTTGTTACTTCTTCAAGGTCAAACGGCTACACCGATTTCGATGAAATTTGGTATGGAGATAGCTTATACCCTGAATTAATAGGCTTATTTTAATCATGACCATCATCACCGTTTTTCATCATCACGCGAATATAACCGCGGGACGCAGCTAGTTATATTTTCATTATACTTTATCAAATTCTGTTTAAATTCATATACATGAGTAAGGATTTGAATATGGAAAATACTTTCTTGGCTAGGGCAATGTTTGCGGGTAAAGCCATTAAAAATGTTGATGGTAGTTATAATTGAAAGATTGAATTGAACTACCTTGACATAAAAATGTATATTTTTTTATTTTCAGCTCGGTGGCAACAACGTCTCTAAATACTTTCTACTGTATTATTATTATGGAGGCATGATATACACAGCAATGAAAATCTATGATAGAGCTCTTTACTTCTTCGAAGTTGTTGTCACAGTTCCAGCTATGGCGGTTTCTCATATTATGCTAGAGGCATACAAGAAATATATATTGGTGTCCTTCATTTTACATGGAAAAGTAAGTTATTGGTACAATCATATGTATTAAAGTCAAATATAACAACACGAAAGTGCACTGTCTTCTGTGCATTTTTGGTGAAAGCTTTTGTATAGCTGTATAGCATATGGATATTAAATCCAAGTATCTTCAGCAGTGTCTTCTGTCTAAAACATGACGAAAGATAACCTACGCTACTAACTGCTGAGACATGCTGTCAGTCGTATGGCTGATATTATTGTTGAATCAAGCTGATCGGCCACACCATGTCGGTCCGAGTACAAGAGCAAATTTCGAGGGCGATTCCATTGCAAAGAGGCGTGAGACAGGGAGACGTTATTTCTCCGAAACTGTTCACTGCCGCATTGGAAGACGCCTTCAAGCTCTTGGAATGGCAAGGATTCGGCATCAACATCAACGGCGAGTACATCACTCACCTTCGGTTTGCCTACGATATTGTGGTCATGGCAGAATCGATGGAAGACCTCAGCATGATGCTCGAAGGCCTCAACAGAGTTTCCCTAAGGGTGGGCCTTAAAATGAACATGGAGAATACGAAAATTATGTCAAATGCCCATGTTGCGCTCGCCCCCATATCAATTGGGAACTCGACTCTCAAAGTTGTTGACCATTACGTTTACCTAGGACATACAGTCCAATTAGGTAATTCCAACTTTGAGAAAGAGGCCAATCGTCGAATCCAACTCGGCTGGGCAGCGTTCGTAAAGCTCCGAGACGTTTTCTCGTCCAAAACACCGCAATACCTGAAAACGAGGGTCTTCGAACAATGTGTGTTACCAGTGATGACTTACGGAACTGAAACGTGGTCTCTGACTATGGGCCTTCTGAACAGGCTCAGAGTCGCACAACAAGCTATGGAGAGGGCTATGCTCGGGGTTCCTCTATGTGATCGAATAAAAAATAAGGAGATCCGTAAAAGAACGCAAGTCACCGATATCAATCAATGGGGGAGCCTATGTCCAGCAGTGGACGTCCTATGGCTGAGATGATGATCGGCCACTGACTAGGCGGACAGACAACCTGACTAAGATCACATGAAAAAGTTGGTTGTGGGTCGCTTCCAAGCAATGAATGGGGCAGGCCTATGTTCAGCAGTGGACGTCCTATGGCTGAGATGATGATGATGATTAAGTAGATGCTTATCTTATTATGTATATTTATTGCTATAGTCTGAGTATATTGTCTGAGATGTTCTTGATTTGGAGTCCATGGATCCATATAATTGACATATGGGATTCACACACTGTACGATGTAACCGACTGATTTTGCCTTACACTTGCAAAACGTGAATTAGCTTCTTCCCTCGGTATTCCCGAGTTGCTACAATATGAGATTCTTCCAAAGGAGAGTTAAAAAGGATTGGCCCCATATTATAGCGATGCGCCCAGTGTTACAAATATCCATAGGCGATGGTGATCGCTTACCATCAGCCTATATGCTTGTTTGCCACCTAATTCATGAAGAAATATGCGCCCAGGTAGAAGGTAGAAAACAGAACAGAATATACAGACATAATATATAGACATAGAAAACATTAGATAGTATAGCTTGATGCATGGTCGCTTTCAACTAGCTTGTGGCGATTGCAGATCCCTATTGACCTCTACCGGGCGGGCTGGAGGCAATAGACGTCCTATGACTGAAATTACCATGATTTTACATTATAGAATAGTAGCGGTCCGCCCCGGCTTTGCACGGGTATAAAAATGTCAAATTTAAAGTATCCCTCATTTTTTAACCGACTTCAAAATAGGAGGAGTTTCTCAATTCGTCCCGTATGTTTTTTGAAAGCTGGTGCTTCCCGTGTGGTCCCATTTAAATTTCATCAAAATTGGTCACATGGTTTTTGAGTTACAATTCAATAACTAATTAATATAAAAATATATATAAAATTGCAGGTAGGTAATAGGATGACATTATAATTGCGGGTGGAGAAATCGGCGAACATACACAATAATAACAGTTGATCCCGTGAGTAGCAGAGGTGTGAAATAACTTGTCGACGTCGGTACCATGATCACAATATTTTGATAATAGTTACTTTTGAACTATCATGGCCAACTAGTTATTTCGCACTTTTGAGTGTTGAAGTCGGTTTCATTTTTTATGTCACCCTGGGATAGTGTAGCTTCCCAACAGTGTAATAATTTTTCAAATCGGTCCAGTAGTTTCAGAGCCTATTCAATGCCAACAAACAAACAAATCTTTCCTCTTTATATTTGTATAGATAACTTAATTTATGTGTGTTTAAGAATTTGCTAAAATTACATATGTTGCAGATTTTGCCCATGCCTAAATACACTTCGCAAGTAGTGTGCCGATATCTAAAGCCACTTTCAGCAGCATACCACGAGCTGGTAACTAATCACCATGCTGCCGTCAAACATCGGGAGACTTTCGTCAGGGATAAGAACTTGGGATTAGTCAATCAGGTAAGTACCTATGTGTGTTCTAGTGTTTTATATGTGTCGCCTCACCATGATCGAAGACCTCTTAAAGCAATTCCCACTGTGTGTCCAATTCCATAAACCAGCACTCGGGACTATTAGTGACTATGTGACCTAAAATAATAAAGTTACACTTATTGGGGAATAAACACTTGTTGAAGTGTTGAAATGCGAAAGATCAAGGTTCAAATTAGGATGCTGCAAAAAGAGTTTTAAAATATACACTTACTCTACAGTTGTATTACTTTGAGCAAATTGAGAATTTTTTTCATGTCGAATGTAAAAAAAAGGATCCTGATATTGATAATGAACAAGCTTACATTTTAGTCACTAACGTCACTTTTATGGTCATGATTATAAAATAAGGTTCATTATTTTATAGTAATACTAGGTGCGCCCCGCGGTTTCACGTGTGGACTACGGTTTCCCTCTACCTTAAGTATTCCACGGGGACCATACTTTTTGCGGGATAAAAAGTAGCATATATGTTGTTTCAGGATAAAAGCTATCCAAGCATTACAAATTTCATGCAAATCTGTTCAGTTGCTTCAGCATGAAGGAGTGACAAACTGACAAACGACATACAAACTTACGCCTCTATATTCTTTATTATTATTATTATAATATATATATATTATATATATCATATATATATATATTTATTATTATTATACTTTCTATAGTATTAGTGTGATTAAACATAGGTGTACGAACCATCCTAAATGATGATACTTATTTTAGGTGTTAAGCTCTATGTACAAGAAGAACATCCAGAGACTAACTAAGACATTCCTGACTCTCTCTCTGAGCGATGTGGCAGCTAGAGTCAACTTGCAAGGGCCGGGGCAGGCAGAGTCTTACATTCTCAATATGGTAAATATGTTGCTTTACTCATCGAATCCTGACAGGAAAATTATATTTTATTCACAAGTGAGTAAAAAGATTATAAATTCTGATTCTGACAAAGCTAATGTCAATTCGACCAATGTCGCCGACCAATCAGAGAGAGGAGTGCACTTCACGAAGCCTGTGAAAAGTGTGCGTCGGGATAAATATAAATAATAGATAAATAAATAATGAAATAGCAAGGGAATCCTTCCCGATGTGCGCCTTTCACATTCCTCGTTAGTTAGTACTAGTGTGGTGCATAGATAATGTGAAAAAAGTTGTGTTTCACTCATGGGTAAAGTTTTTAGCGTTTCGTGTTTGAAAAGCTGAACGTGGCGAAGTTTTCCAAAACTCGCGCCGGAAATAAACTTTACCCACATGTAAAATAAATAACTATCTGGTTCATTGCATTGACATCGTCGAATTTTCGTTCAAATTTTTGAAGGAAAAATATCGTTCAAGGCCCACTAGACTTGGGACTTGAATTGACTATAAAAAAACCGTCAAAAAAAATAGGAAAAACAATTAGATTGTAAATAATATTTTGAACTGATAACATTATTTTAAGTGTAGTTTGAGCGTGAAGAAATAACAAATGTACACACAAACATTCGCATTTATAATATTAGTAGGAGTAGGATATGCTCTTTGTAACAAATAGTTTTTTAATGTAACTGGGAGCTTTGTTCTCTAGCATACTTACATGTACAGATCGAAGAAGGTGAGATCTACGCAATGATCAACCAGAAGGACGGCATGGTGGTGTTCCTGGACAGCCCAGAGAAGTACGCGTCGCCGGAGACGCTGTGCGTGCTCGAACAGCAGATGGCCGCGTGCACCAAACTGCACCAGTATATCCAGGAGATGGACGAACAGATACAAACTAACCCACAGGTTGGACATCTTATTTTTTACACATAAACAAAGAATGGGATGATTATTGTTTAAGAACTTGGTCAATTTCATAGAGAAAGAAAACAACTGTGGATGTAATCTATGTAATAAACATGTAATCTAAGCAAACTGTTACCAAAAAATGGAACCAACTTCAACACTCAAAAGTGTGTATAAATACAAAATTGTAGGAAATTTTTATCTTCTATAACTATGTTATTATGCAATGTAAGAAAAAGTATGGAATTGTTTAGTTAAACGCTACATCACAAAATGGACCATATATGTAAAAATTTTCATAAATGGCACACAATATATTTTAATAAACTACTGATACACTGCTATTGAACTACTTTATCACTTGATGGGTAGTGATGAAGCATTGTAGACCCAGTATAGTCTATCACTCAAGGACAGCTGCCAAACACACAAGTACACAGATTTTCAATCTGGTCATAGCCATTTTACACCCATACATTACTTTTATCAAAAGCTTAAGTAAAAAGTGGGATAAGATTTGTTGGTAGCATAACACTTTCCTGCCTATAATGTATATACATTTTTCATGTGATTGCAGTATTTGAAGAAATCAGTTGGGAGTCACGACGAAGACCTGCCGGCCACTAGTCAACTCCAAACCAGCAACTGCAAAACCACCTATACAATGTAATTATTATTTCACAAACTAATAAGGTTCAAATTAAAATAGCAAAATGCCTTTCCAATGAATACATTTATTTTTCCATTAACGCCAACAAATAATATATCTTAAATAAATATAGCATGTAATAACTATATTGCTTCATGAATGGATTCAGTGAAAACAGTCATGCTCATAATTGGTGTTTGTGGGGTAATTCCATGCCCCAAGTTGGCTATGTATCTCTTCTTGCCAAATTTCCTTACCATGTCTATTGTAAGATTCTTGAGTTCTTCCTGAAAATAACATATCACTTAACATCAGGTGAGACAGTTGTCAAACGCAAACTTATAATATGTAAAAAAATAAATAAAAAAAACATTCATATATTCATTGTTACATTTTTAAACTCAGATCAAAAAAGGGCTTAGAGCTAAGAGTTGATATTGTTTGGGAAGAAGTTCTAACACTATCACCATGGTAGCAGTTTGTATAGGAACTAAAATGTAAGGAACCCAACCCAAGCCACATAGCCCAAGGTCCGCACAAAAGCAGGCTATGTACACAACTGGTGGCTGGCCTGACTGACTGTGTGGAGCTGAATTTTTCATGTAATTAAACTTCTTTCAGCCAGGAAACATCTTTACTCCAGCTGTAAATTCTGGTTTATATTTAAAACAATATGAAAAATGGTGTTTAATACAAAAATAAAGTGTCACACTGATGGTCAGATAATCATGTGCAAAAAAAGAACTATAAAACTAGTGCAAAAAAAATATTAACTAAATTGAAACAGACTGATAATGTCAAACTTACAGGAGGTTTGTATAAGTCTTGTGGATCAAGATTTCCCTGTAAAGTTATGTTATCACCAACTATCTTTCTAGCTTCTTCTGGATCTACTGTCCAGTCTAAGCCTATTGTTTCATAACCAAGTTTCGTTTGTGCATCTAAGGAATGTCCACCGCCTTTTGCGAAAACTGTCTGTAACATCATTAATTAATTAAGAAAATAAAATCGACAACAGTTTCCATATTTGACTGGCTTTATATAGCAGAGTGTTTATATTTCGTTTTACATGAAATTATGCTTACATTGCATATAAGAGGGCATGAATGTTTGTAACAAGTCTGACATTCTAGATTTGTCTTAGTCACAAAAGTACTATACATATTACAATATATAATAGGCTTAATGGTGTGTTATGAAAAGCATCATGGCTGCTATGAAGGCTAAATTACCAAACGCTTGTATATCAAAACATATTTAATATTCATCATAATGTACATCAAAACACACCTTAACATTGGAAGTTAAAAAGAAATTATGTATATAAAATTTATCTTTTCTGTTTCGTCATAAAATATCAGTTCCTATTGTCCTTTTGGTATGGTGATAGCAGAAACAAAATTTTAAATTGGTCAATAATCAAATTATGACAATAAAAATAAATAACATCAAGTAAATCATCAATATATTAAGTTTTACAACTTACCATGGGCACTTGCTCCAGAGATTTTTGTTCCAACTTGTTTTTTACCCCTGTCCTTATATCTCTGAGATATGGTATACATACATCTAAGAACTGTTCCCGTGTTAAATGGTCAGCGCTTGATTCAAATACTTGTAGAAGTTGGGCACCGCTTTCAACCTGTATAAGGAACAATTATAACGTAAATAATGAAATTTTTTCATATACTGCCCAGGCTATCAATTTGTCATAATAAGTTATTTTACCTGCATGACTAAATAATCTATAATAACATCTGTCAATAGCTTCAGAAGCTTGTGAACATCCTTCGGGTACCTTTCTAGCCAATCTTTCGTCTTGGACATAGTTTTGCTGCCGCCACCTTCAAGCATATATCCCATTAGTGTGAACTGGAAAATAATTTAATAATATTTGATTTATATTTTGTCTGACAGGTCAAATAAACTTTCATATTGGTATATTATCCTGATCATTGATGTAGCGTATATAACAAAATATTTATTAGTGTCTTACTTACAGGTGCACCAGTGAATCCTATTAGGGGAACTTTGCCCTCTATCTTGTGTCTTGTCAATGTAATGGCATCACCAACATATGACAACCTGGAGACGGCCCCTTCTACTGTCAGTTGTTCTATCTCTGATGGATCTTGTAGTGGTGTGGGGAATACAGGTCCCTACAGAATAACATAAAATATGCTGTTTAAAATGTATATTACAAATATAAAAATACTATGTAATGTGGAATGGCTTTTTATTCAATCATTTACATTTTATTTACAAAAATATTTCAAGTTACGCAATCTGATTTTATTACATACATGAAGCATGAATGGCAGCCATAATGCCAAGGTAATTAATACAGCAGGCAGGTAAATAATTATTTCATCAATTACAATTTTCCTACAGTGGTTGGAACAATAAAAGCTGTTGAGACTATTACGAGTTGAGGAATAATTATGAATTGATTCATCCATTAATTAGCATATAACATTCCTTACCCCATAAGTAGGGAAGTATAAAATTCAATAACTACTTACTACTCCTGGATGCATCTCAACAGTCATGCCTAGTGCTTGAGGTATTACAAGAATGTCACTAAATATGATAGATGCATCCAAATGCTCAAATCTTCGGAGTGGTTGAAGTGTGACTTCACAGGCTAGTTCAGGAGTTCGACAAACTGTAAAAAAGTCATGCTTCGCTCTAACTTCCTGGAATTCTGGCAAGTATCGGCCGGCTTGGCGCATAACCCATACCGGAACTTTATCAACCTCTTTCCCCAGTGCAGCGCGAAGCAATCTATCATTTTTCAGCTCGGGAAATTGCTGTAACGAATTACATAGCTACGTTATGAATAATGTATTGGAAACAAAAACTGTATGCCAAGAACTCACAGTTACTTAAACTGAAAATACAAACCTTGTGAGACATAGTGAAATTGCACTAATTAATTGGCCAAAACTAACTGTTTTGAATTATTGCTGATTTACAAGTCATGTATCGCAGTAAAAGGTAAATAAATCTTCATAACCCAGATAATCTGTACCTATCACCACCACAGTATCACTTTAATTCTGAGCTGCCAGATGATAATTTTATTTTCATGCTCAAACCCCAATAGCTGCTTAACAGGATTTTCGGTACTCTAATATTAGTATTAGGTACATAAATAATAACATTTAGTTACGCGTTTCATTGAACACCAAGCTTGGTACAGAAACGCGTAGTGTAAAGTAGTTTGCAACCTACATACCTCCGTGTCACGCATTATGCTTTGATAATGCAGTAGGTACCTGGCTGTTACGGATTTAGCATATTTCTATAGCAGTGTGGGTACACCGTTCAAATCTGAGTTTCTTGCTACTGCCATCCAATCTTATGTACCGCGTAAATACAATTACTTACTGTTTGAAATGTTCACATATATTGCTATTCAGTCTATCAACAGAATCCCGTGTGAGTCATAGTGAGACATATCTAAGATGTAAAACGCTTTTTATGAAACTTGTGACAAATGGTGACAGCAGCGTTGGTAATAACTTAATATAATGAACTGGTTTAATTAATTAAAGGTATAAAAAAACTACGTACTCCTTTAATTACATATCTAGTTATTTATAATGCCATGCTAAGATTGCTGCAAGTTTTTTTTTTAACATAATGCTGTCACAAAGAAATGAATATGTGGTATATTAATGTAATACATACAAGAAAAACAAGAACAGGGTGCCAATTATCCTATTTATTAAGACAATCCATTCATAAACAATGCAATAGTCGTTCAAATATCTTAAATAAATCTGATATTCCGCTAAAATAACAATTGCATTCGATTGCATTGTAGAAAATTGAATTGCGGTAGAAATTAGATCTGTGTAGCCATTAAAATTATACTCCAAGTAGAATAGTAAAACTAGAAAAAACGACGATTCATTGACAATGTGTTAGTAGAATTGATACCCTGATAGATTTTTATAGTTGATGTTGTAGTATATTAGCTAGCTATATATAGATACAAGATCTCTGTAGCGGCAACATTATCGATTGTCTATATTAACACTTGTCACTGTCACGCAAAATCCTTTGGTTGGTTTTTTCTCCGTTTTGGCTCCGCTCTCAACGCGTATTTAGCCAGTGTCAAGTTGACTTTGCTTGTTTTGTTGAAAAAGTAAAAGCTTCATGTAGAATTCTAGAATGTTCATCCCTATTTGTCCTATGATTCAGTAATGTAGTGTGTGGATATTGCTTCAATAAAGAAGGGAACATATGCTATTTAGGCTATTTTGTTTCACATTTTCACACTGTAGCGTGATTTCACGTACACATAACGGTTAAGGTTATAATCCGCCATTACTGCACAAAGTGCAACCAGAAGACACAACTAGGTTATTTTGGAACATTAAACAAAACAAACTATTTCTGTAATGAACTATCAAAATTTCCCAGCACAATCCCATGTTTGTCGTCGATGTTATATCTTTCTAATTTTTCTATGCAGTTTTCTGGAGTCGTCTCTCTCGACTTGACTATCAATAGGTACTTACTACCTACACTTGTATTTCTTAACCTCTCAAATGCCGCTATCAAGATACTTACCTACCTATATTTACTAAATTATTCATATTAAATGTTTAATAGCCGCTTTTAGAAATGTCAATGACTCGATCGAAACACCGCAATAGATATCAACAGTTTAGGATGCTGGAGGGGTGATCACTGGTGGCATCAAAAACTGAACGCTTCCCGGCATAGGTCGCCCGAGGCGTCCTAGAAATTCTAGATTAGCCTTTCCCAAGATTAGTCGGCGCGAGCGTGGTGGATTTCAATACTCAATGGGTAAGAAAGTAGGTCTCCCAGCTGAGAAGAAATCTTGTGTCCCGGTTATAGAAACTTGGTGTATTGATAATTTATGGTCGTGCTGATTCTTTAACCCAAGGTAAGGTAAACGCATGTTTAAATGAAAAACCAAATAACGACGAACTACATTCTGTTCTCTTTTTACTATATAAACCTGCATACACATTTAATATGTTATCTACCATATTAAGTCTGAATCTGAATGTATTTTTCAATATATGTATACCTAGTTAGATAGAACACACTGAAAAATAAACTGCGCCCATGACCTGCCGATACTCGATATCGACGCCTCTGCTCTGCAGGTGGGCATGGGGTACCTTTAACGGTCGCCGTGGTTCAGTGCTCAGTGACATGACTTCTAGTCCCTGGGACCCTAGGTTCGAATCCCGGCAGAGGCAAACGTTCGTGTGATGAGCATGACGTTTGTCTCGGGTCTTGGATGTTTGCGTGATGTGATTATGTGTGGCCATGCCTCCCGCCACACAGGGAATCCCAGTACGGAGGTGTGAATGTGAATAAAATACCTTAATTCTAATTATCTACCTAAGACGCCTTTCTGAATTCTCATAATCAGAGTTATATGATTACTGCTTTACGTTAGTAAAGCAGTACCTATAGGTAGGTATCACCCGCGCTTTGACTAACATACAATAACATCCACTTGCAGTTTGCAAGCTCTCTACCTGCTCCTACACCTCTATCAAAACATAAAGAAAAACTCAAATGAGAGGGGCTTACGATAACACCACGGTTTTTGTCAAGCGACACAGGCGACCTTTCACAATGTGGCGTTTTTTGTGTAAACCTTTATTCCACTTTCCTAATAAACTTTATTCGCCTCACAAAAAATACATGACTCTTGAATTTAGCCAGATGAAAAAGGTTTGTCGAAGAATGTTTAATAAATTTAAGTGGATGGGCTACTAACCGTAGCTGTCCCTTTGATATTAAAAAGGGACTTTAGCGTATTGGGTTTGTCATTCAGTATGCCCTGCAGAATGTAGATTGTTGAGATCGGTAGGTACGTGTTTGCTATGTCACAGATCATATATCCCGGTTTCATATTCAATGGGCTCGACTCAACTGTCAACACTTCCTCTGTCGAAAACCAAGATCGAGGCGGCCGCGTGCTGTTACAACTACAAAGGCTGTTTATGCTGTTATAGCCAGAATTCGTCGCAACCCTATTAGGAAGCAAAAAATCTAATCGCGAGAAAGTAAAATGCCCGTTGGGTTTTTGTCGTGTATTATAAAACAAGACCTGAAGCTCGGTGCTTATCGTCGGTATACAGGACATGCCCTGAATCAATCTTTACAATTAAAGAGAGTGGATCGATCAAAACGCCTTCTGTCTGTAAGCAGGTGAAAGGCACAGAAATATCCTCTTTACCGATGAAAAAATTTTCACGATTGGAAACCACTGCAATAAATACAAATATCTTTATTGAAAACTGTAAATATGTCCACTTATCTTACGTACACTGCCTTTTGTGTTAGTTAAAAACTGTGGTACATAAGGCAGGCTCTTCCTTGTTGCGCACAGTTTTACAATATGTGAAGAGGCTACATTAGTTAAGGAATTTAAAAAAACAATAATAGTTTGCACTATACTATTAGTATTACTTATTATATCAATAATATTGTTGTTAGTAGTGTTGTAACAGCGTGTGGGGAGTGTGTCTTCGTAGATACGTGTGTGCCTAACTTGGGTTTTTAGGGAATGAATGGTTAACTGACCATTTCTAAGAGTTTTTCAACTCCGTCATAATCTAATAAATTTAGCCATTGAGTAATTTCTGACTTTAGTTTATACATACATACATTTTCGAGTGTTTTATTTGTGTTTATTTTATTATAGAACATCGGTGCCAGGTGCCAATATTGTCTCCAACCAACTAAACTTCTACAACTTGGTACAGTGCACTTGTCGACTCTTTTACTACTGGTAGTCATATTTTGTATTCATACCTATTCAATTATAATGACATCTGTTTACAAGTACGATCAATAAAGGCACAAACAAAATGTATTGCAAAGCAACAACAAATCAACGGCCCCCTAATTAGAGCCTTCAGGGTTTATCTTAAAAAGTGTGGGAATGCATTTTTTTCTCTTTAGAAACAAAAGAAATACGGTAACAAAAGATTACACGCAATAATTCAGAAAGATCCCGTTATCCCTTAAAAAATGTTTGAAAAAGTTAATGGCTCGCGTATCTGCGATTTCTTAATTTTTTTCTGTTTAATATTAAGTTCGATGGGCGCAGTAGGGGTTGTTCAGAAAATACTTTTATTGTTGGGATGACTATGAATATTTTGCAACATAGCAAAATCTGAACTGAATTATAAAATCGTTGAGTCAAACCCTAAACTGGGGTTCCTAGGCGCAGTTCCATTAAGAATTAGACAGATTACTATTATGCAATCTCAATCAAATCTCTCCATTTATCAAATCTAGAGTTCCTAGTTTGAAATTGGAATTAGTATAATCCAAAGCTAATCAGGTTATTACTAAGCATAGATGAAATGAATAGATATAGTAGGTACTATGTACCCATAGTATTTTGTATGCATGATTTACTTATTCATTCATGCCAATGCATATTTGATAATGATAATATAATTATCTTCCCCTACCATTATCCAAGCAATCAGTTCATACTGAGCCCTTTCATTCCATAGTCTGCGTTTACTACATCCTTGTGCTATAGTCTTATACACAATATTTCCAATATTTATGTTCGAAGAGACAATAGATAGAAAAGAAAAATTCGTGAGCAAGCAAAATTTGTGTTGTAAGTATACAAGAAGGCAGAGTATATTTATCTAATTTCATAATGAAATCTAAAGATTAAAAATTTTACCAAAAAATGGAACCGGCTTCAACACTCAAAAGTGTGAAATAACTTGTTGAAGTCAGTACCATGATAGTGTAAACGTAACTATTATCAAAATATTGTGCTCATGGTACCGACTTCGACAAGTTATTTCACACTTTTGAGGGTTGAAATCGGTTCCATTTTTCGGTAAAAATTTTACTCACTTTAAAATTATTGGAGTGTAACTCAAGAACTGGTTGTCCGATTTTGAAATGGGAAGCTCCAGCTTTCAAATAAAAAAAGAATTATCAAAATCGATTCACCCAGTTGAAAGTTCAGAGGTAAAAAACATAAAAAACTTTTAACAGTTATTTTCTTTATATGATAATATACATACCGAGTTTGTAAAGGTACCCTACTACCTCTACTATACACTAAGTACCTATGTCGAAGCATATATAGGTACCCACTTAGCATAAGTTTCTCACATAAGTGAAATGTCAATTTCTTGTTGAGAAATAAATATCTTTAAACCGAAACCGAAACCGAAAAACATACGGGTCGAATTGAGAACCTCCTCCTTATTTTGAAGTCGGTTAAAAAACTCGCCTTTAACTAACACTCGTGTTCTAAGAACCCTTATTAAGATACAGTTTCATAAACTACTGTTATAATAAATCCTAATTCGAATTATGGACACATAGGTAATATATGGTCGACGTAGGCCTCCCCTACCTCGTCCTATGGCTGAGATGATGATGATGATGATGATGAATACATGGTGACGTAAATAGACAAGTGTAGTGTGTAAAATAATAAAATATATGCTATGATTAGGTTTAACCTATGTAATTCATTATTTGAATCTTGAACTTTCCACTGGTAAACTAAATACCTACCTAGGTAGGTTAATACCTTGACGATTTGATTCCATTCGTGAGATATACACGTCGTAGTCCGTTTGTGAACTTCTAATCAAGAACCAACTTACATATACTTAGCAATATCAAGCACGAAACCTTTATTTACCATATAACTTAAAAAAAAAGGAATATTTTATATAAGTTACCTACGTTCACAAAATAATATTAGTTGCTAGAATGCCAGCTGAGTATACATTACTTGTGTTTATTTTATTAAGTTTGAATGCAATAGAATAAACTAATGTCTTTCTTTCTATTTTGATATTTTTAATAATATATAGGTACTGACCTATGCGACTCATACGATATAAATAGCTTAAGTTTTAGAGAGTTATTATTCTCATGTCTCATCTAAAGGGATTGCAGTATGTAGTGGTGAATACATTGTACGCTACAGCATAATTTATTTATCGTTTGCGCTTAGTGGCCAGTAATACTTAACTTATAGAATAATTATTCATGAATTCATGCATGAAGTCAATATGTTCCATATTCAATGGTTTATGTATTTGGCCGGGATCGCTCCCGCCTGTCCTATAAGCCGACGAGAATAAGTCCACAGGACAGTAGGTTGCGGTGCTATATGGCACTGCAACTGAGGCGGGCAGGTATACTGCGTGCAGTGCCGCAGCTGAGGAGGGACCGCGGCAGGAGAGCGCTTCGGTCCGACGGGACCGCCAGCGTCTGATGGCGGCCGAAGCGGCTGAATATTGGGCTGCTACATCTGGCCACGAACGTCAGATGTCTGTCCTGGGTGCTTTGGTTGCAGTTAGCGTTTGGGGCCATGAGGCGCTCCAGGGAGCATCGCGCTGATGCGATGCTCTAGCGAGCTCGACATGCCCCGCCTAGTTTTCCTGGTAGGCGAAAGTGCGTAAGTGAATTTTCCCCACGCAAAAAGTAAATAAATAGTGGGTGGCTTGAAAACTTCGCAATTGGGCTGGCCACTAACTAGCCTATCCGCCACCCCCCCCATTTGCCAGCGTGGTGAATTCTGCCCAAGTGCCAACTTTCCTCTCTGAGAGGAAGTCGCCTGTCCCAGCAGTGGGAACGTATTGAGCTGATTATTTCCCTATCGTGATGTAGTAACTGTCTATAAGTACAATACTTGTATCACATGGCACCCTTCTAGATTCCACAGCTTTATTGTTTATATTAATTAGCACATGTATTATGCACCTTAAACATGACAAAACAGTTGTAAGTACCTACCTACCCATGTACACAATCTAGTGCTATAACTTCCATGTGACGTGTACACACACGCGTTGTAAGGTGCATGGCGCGGCGGCAATAGCGAACAATTGCCACTAATGCAGGCTCAATTTATTTACGAGCAAGCTAGGGGCGTCGGGACAGAGCGGGCTTGCGGGCATGGAGTAGACCGCTCTATGTTCGTACTGAAACATTTCCAGTCGAGCTGAAGTAGGCGGAAAGAAGAGCGTCTCGTAATCGAGAACACAATAAATCAATCTTAAAAAGTTGTTTTACTATATCACTATATTTTCAGTTGATGACCTAAACACAGTGGTCGGTGAAAGTTTTTACTTAAAGATGGTAGTTAGCCAGGCGGGTACTTCGAAGTACCCTGCCTCCATGTTGATGTAGATTCGAAAACGGTGTTACACCAAAAGCACAAGCTGGGGTGGGGTTCGAACAAACAACTGCCAGGTTGAGAGTCGACGACAACACCGCAATTCTATTTTGGCATATTTTGTATCATCATGGCGACTACACCTTAGACTACACCTTTTTAATGCAGTCTAATAACAAAAAAAATATTATTAAACATAGTATTTATAAGTCACGTCAACAGTGTGCTTATCGACACCCTTGCGTTTTGTTCAGTATTTTTTGCCCCCATTGCCCCAAAGAGTTTCTTGGCAAAGAAATATCTAATGAATGCCATTGGCATTCTTACGAATTACTACGATTTAGCTTAGAAACAGGTATATTAGAGGTAAATAAAATTGTATGTATTTCTGTGTGCTCCTTGATAAGAAATAAGATGTAGGTATGTACACGAAAGACGATAAGAATACCCACAAAACAAAGTATCATCGTTAACGCACATAATTATAACTATGTAACATGAACTAGAGAACAATAGGTAGGTACCTAGGTAGGTACTACGTGATTATTAATTTATTTACGGCAATCGCAGATCAACGAACTTTGAAGGTTTTATATTGGTAGGCGGAAGACATAGTACGAAGGTAGACACTCCAAGGTTTTCCTTGTCCGCGCCGAAGGAGGACATTGACTCAAGTAGTGTAAACAGTTCCTTATCTCAAGTTGCCTCAAGTTTGACTGCAACAACTCGCAGCTTTATCTAAAAAATGAATTTTAAAGACGCATAAACGTTTAAACAACTATGGCTTTGAAGCTGGATGCGGTTTACTTCTTTCGTTTAATTGTAATAAAGCAGGCTATTTCACACGTAGTTTACTACGGAATATATATATTATAAAAATAAAACTTAATTATAATCTCTAAGACTTAAACGGAGAAAAGGCTACGAATTACTTTGTGGAGTCGATTTTGTTATCATAAGATGATAATTAATCAAATGAGTCTGAAAACTATCGTGAGTTTCTTCCATAATTGTAATGTAACAAACCGACTAGGACTCAGTTACGTGCCGAGGCTCGCGCTCGCCGCCTGGCACGATCATAACTCCCTTATGAAGAACTGCAAATAAGTTCGAAACTGGTCGGAGAGTAATTTTCCAGTGTTTACCACGTGAGTCCTACTCGGTTTGTTACATTACAATAATCAAATGAGATCAGAGTACGATGAAATTAGCACGTGCAAAGAAATCATTTGACTATTCTTAAGCGTGAAGACACGTCAGAGTCAAATTCGATAGTGGTCTGGAGGAAGTCAGACGGACAGTTTGATGTTTTTAACTAACGTCACTTTTTAACTTAAATAGGTCATTAAATTTATAGAATGTTTTTTATACTGTATAGTTTGACCACTATCTCACTTGATGGTCAGTGACGATGTGGTTGAAGATGTTATCACGCTAGACCTAGAACGCTCACTGGCTCTCAAGGCTGCTGCCTGAACACACTATGTGTTTGGTGAAAGTTTTTCAAACTTGAGGGTGGTAGAAAGCCAGGCGGGTATTCGAAAGTACCAACCACCTTGCTGGGAATTTGATAACGGTGTTACCTTCACCGGAAGCTCAAGCTGTTGTTGGGGATCGAAACAGTGACCGTCAGTTTGACAGGCGACGCTCCCCCCGCTGAGCTATCATCGCTTCGATGAGATCTTATGCCTTTATTGAAATAAAATACTTATGACTAATTACAATACTAAGAATAATTAATAAAAAAGTAATAAGTTCCGTTCCCGTTTGATTTACAAAAGGCTTGCTGTTTAAAATAGTATCATTGTAGGTAGCCTTACCAATCTTACAACAATAAATCTTCATATTTGTAAAAAAAATAGCTTTGGTAGACAGAGTCTTAAAAAATAGAGCGAATAGAGTCCCCTATGCATAACGAAAACAGGTCAACGCTGCGAATCCCATAAAAAACACAAAAAGTTCGTTAATTCAACGGTGCTCTCGGCCAACGTATATTTTATGCGGAAGCGCGTTCTTCCGACCGATTGTGATCTCAAGGCGGGTGTGCG
This sequence comes from Apeira syringaria, assembly GCA_934044485.1. Taxonomy (NCBI): domain Eukaryota; kingdom Metazoa; phylum Arthropoda; class Insecta; order Lepidoptera; family Geometridae; genus Apeira; species Apeira syringaria. Next base: position 18,905,464 of record OW203663.1, on the reverse strand, counting down.
CCAGAAATACGCTGTTGATAGTAATAGCACTCATTTAGAAAGCGGGTTTTTTGCCATGGGCACCTGGAATCCAATGAAAACATGCACTAATCAAAACAAACGACCAATGCAACAATGCGTTGCAAACAAAACAAACACACACCCCCGCACTAGGATACACTTTTTCGCGGGAGGTATATGGTGACACACAATCACGATACACAAACACGGAAGACCCGAGAACAAACATCTATCACAGAAATTTTGCTCCGACCGGGATTCGAACCCGGGGTGAATGAACCGGCTGATCACTGATGCCCCGGCGATCGTGTCTCACACAGTCATGAAACCACGGAATAATAATTTACTAAAATTGGAAAATTTAATGGGTTTTAAATTTTGCATGTACTTATGTTTGTAAGTTGAAGATTAATTGACATTTATGAGTACTCCAGCTTGCCAAAGGAAGCTGGAGTACGGCCCTCTTTCAGTCTGTTCTTGAAGTGCTCAATAGGGGAAACAGAATAGAACACGTTCTACGGCTGACATGATGATGTTTTGCGTGTTGGCTGGCCTTGTGCAAAAGCTTTGGTGCGACCGCAACGTTAGGTTTTCTGCTTAGAATCATCAGTGGTATGTGTATACTGATGAGAGCATACTAGTAAGTGATAAACTAGAACAGGTCACATAAACAAAGCGCCCGGGTGACGAGCGAGAAAAGCAAGAAAAGCTTTAAGAAAAGGCTCTGTAGGCTTTGTGGCGGCCAATATCAAGCAAAACCTTGCTCTTACCTAAACATAACAGTGATTTAAAAACTAATAAAAATATTTTTATAATACGATAAAAAGTACCGTGTTGTCTTAGATACAAAAAAAATGCAAAGAAACGTGAAATTTATGAAAAAAAATGCATAAATAAATTTAACTTTATCCGCCTTGCAGTATGTGTAGAGAATAAAAAATGTTCGGTATACCATCAAAACCGTTTATGCTCCGTGACTATCGATACGTACGCATATTAATGGTTATACGCACACATATTATATGTTATGTATGCATGTGTAGCTAAATATACCTATCGATTGTTGCACAAAGAAAATTCATTCATCAATTTATTACAAGATGATGAAGCAGCAAGTTAAGTAGCACAGTCCATTCAAGATGAGCAGTGAGTTTGAATGAGTCGTACAGTTTATCTAGAGAACGATCAAGGTGAGGGCTAGGCCATTGTTAAGCTTATACCGAGCCAGCTGATACCGTCAGCGTATGTAGGTACTTACATCCAGTTGTTATGAAATAAAGTAAGCACTTCGGTATTGCCGAGAAGCTGTAATGGGGGATTCGTCAAAAAGAGAGTCAACAGACTTAAAAGGGTGGCCACGTACAGTTACAGATATCCATGGGCGACGGTGACACTTACCATCGGAGGATCGTTTACTTGTAAACTCTAAGGCTTTCACGGCCGGCGTTGCATGTTGTATGTATTGCTTCCGGGCTGTGTGGCCGTGGTCTAAGTGAAACTTTTGTTCCAGACGTTTCGTCGAGCACTGCGGTCGACATCTTCAGTGGTTCAGGTCCGAGCGGTGACAAGAGCGTAGAACTCTCCTCCGCGGCGTCTTTTCTGATACTGTCAGTATCAGAAAACTCTCCTCCGCGGCGTCTTTTCTGATACTGAAACGTCTGGAACAAAAGTTTCACATAGACCACGGCCAAACAGCCCGGAAGCAATACATACGATCGTTTGCTTGTTTACGATATATTTAATAAAAAAAGCTAGCCTATAAATTAATATAAGTTTACGCGCAACGATTTGTAGTAAAGGAAAAATACTTTTATTTTTTTTACCTAATTAATGAGTGTCATTAGATGGCGTATAGGAATAAAAACAATAGACGATTAACATTTTACTTTGCTAGGCGTGCACGTGCTGGATATTAAATTATATAACTATGTAACAATATTAATAAATAAATAATTTTATAGATAAAAAACTAAAAAAAAAACATTTTTGAAGATACTTATAAACAAAAAACAGCAAGTGTTAAAAAATTATACATTTTTCAATCTTGTCACTGTATGAAAGTAAGTATTTATTTTCATTTCTTACTAGATAGGTATAGGTACATGTTTTTTAGGCTGTACCTATATCACACTATCGTAAAGGCGAAAGTCTGTTTTTCGTTTGTATGTTTGCTTCTCCTTCACGCTGCAACTGCTTAACTTAGCAGGTAGGTGCAACTGCTGCTTAGCTTAAATAAATAAATAAATAACGAATTTGTATGAAATTTGGAATGAAGATAGCTTATACCCTGGAATAATATATAAGCTACTTTTTATCCCGGAAAAAGTATAGTTCCCGTGGGATAACGGAGGTGGCGGAAAAACCGTGGTCCATTATATTGGGTTCAACTTATAGTAAAGAAGGTAGTTACACAAATAAGTATGTACAACTACGCAGTACGGTATATCATTTCTTATATGAATTTTATTATATAACATCACACGAGTACCTGGTACACGAGTACCAGGAGGTGGGCAGCAGCGCCTTCTGAGGATAGGACACCATACTGCGGTCGCTGACCAGCCTGCCAAGCGTGGCGAGTATTGGTAAATCCCCCCTATATGGGGAGGCATATGTCCAGCAGTGGATGTCCTATGGCTGCGAAGAATGAATAAAACATATCAAAATGACACAACATTAAGCACTAATAAAAGCTGTATCTGACCATATTCATTTCATACGCATAAAAGTCCCATTGGGTAATTCGAGCTAATTTCCATAATTTTAAATTGGTTTAGTCCGAAGGCGGCTTCGCGTAGGCGGGTGAGCGTTGTAGGGCTTTGTTTTCTACCTTTTTTGCCGCTCTACCCTTGCCCTACCGACTCTACACTTTATGTAGGTACCTAAGCTTTTTATTCCCTCCTCAGAGCGACTTGCAGGTAAATCATACTACTCGTTTTTGTTTTATTCGCCACGGGAGGAGATTGTGTTTTGTTTTCGTTTGGAACCACGGGCCGTGCTGTTTATTGGTAGGTGAAATCCACTCTCGATTTAGGTGTATATATTTAGCTAGAAGTGTATAATGATATCAATATTTCAAATGAACTGAGATCTAGTCTGATCGTAACTATAACCTAAAAAGTATTAAGCGTGATTTTGATTAGAACATGTTCTCATAGAATGAAAGCGCTGAATGCTAGTAGTAGAGCCAAAAAGACACGTCGTCGGTAGGTACTTACCAATTTTTTTTTCTAATTTGTTCTATTAGTATCGAATTTAATCCCCGGTGTATATTTAATCATAATTTTAATATAAATAATATTTTGAGACACAATTTCAGAAGCTTCAATGGTATTTAAGTAAGTTTAGTTGTAGTATTAGTGCTAAAAGTTAAATAAAGTTATAGGTTTCTATGAAAGGGACAAACACCTCAAAATACTCTTTGTACTTCTGTCCTACCTATCTAATGATTAAAAAAACACCAAAATCATCATTGGATTGATTATTTTTATTGCATCAAAATTCTTTTGACGTAGACCGTCTACCTACGATTCACAAACAAATCCCGACTGCAAGCAACGTGCTCACGATTCAAGTAAAAAACTAAATAGTCAAATATCCTTTGCTCGCCGCGGTCCTCGCAATATACACTACACGATTGCTCCCAGTCGTGTACGATTCCTATTAGAAATTAGTTGGAGGGTAAAGGAAACCGGCAGTGTGGAGCGAGCCTCGGAATTTGGGTATGGGGTGAATACCCTCGAGCCGGTAAAAACTATTTTCAAGGTTAGCCGAGTTGGAGGGGAGCGTCGCAGTACAATGTTTGAAGCAGTGACTTAGCTCCTTTAATGTATTTGGATTTGAAACGTGCACAAAAGAAAGCAAGCATACACTATTTCTGGTAGGATAGCCTTGCGGCATAACACTTTCGGGCTTCGATTTAGTCAGTTTTTGGTTTGAAATTAGAACTGCTGCTGTTTTAGGTAGCGTCTGTTGACGCGTAAAAACTGCTGCAAATGAGTCACACAAAATCTTAGCACCGTCTTACGCACCCAGCATCTTGAGGTAATTGAGGCACTGCCTTCATATCTACAGTACGGTCGCGGTTAGAGGTGCAGGGCAAATTCGGCGGGAGCGGGGCGGGGCGGGACGGGCCGCGGACGCGCCGAAATGCTGATAGGCCTCCGCCCCCCTGCGTCTCCGTTCCCGCCGCCACTCCTGACTTCGCTGCACCCTGATTGTTGCACTAGTAGGATTCTTATTAACTTATACTAGGATGATATTTTAAGTTGAATTAGATAGGCGAGGTTGGTGGTTGGTATTTATGTAGGTATCTACTATTAGCTCTTAGGTTTATTATGGTTTGTGGGTGCCATTTATAGAAATACAAAATGATTACTTTAGTATCTCTGTAAGTTTTCTCTAATTTATTTTAAGCATTACTTTTTAATATAAAACAGAGACTAAGGTACCTACTTCTGCCAAAATAGTTTGAATCGTTCGGAGAGTAAAAGCACAGCAGTTCCAGAATCTCTCTGGATCTGCGTGGGTAGGTACCTACTGTGGGTCTCTAGACAAGATGCATCGATTCTCTTTCTCTGAATTCTTGCGCTTTATATTTGTTTTCGGTGATCACGCGATATATCGCTTTGAAGTGTCAATTTCATACATTTTTTATTTTTCTCTAGCCTTAACGCTTGTAGAATGTTACTTTGTCTAGGGCCTCAGTACTGCGTGCGAAACACAGACGTCAATAAACGAATAACTAAATAACTTAACAATCAGCTCTGATGTAAAGCAAATATTAACTTACTAAGTAAAATTTAATTTACAGATGTTCATCCAATGATGTTTTACTAAAGATGACGTAAATTCATACTGCGCGGTGCTCAGATTATGTTCCTTTACGACATACCTAAACATGCTTACTGCGACAGATAATACGGTACAAATAATATAGAAAAGGATAGCTATATGTTTAGACTTGCGCTTGAAATACGCGTCACAATGAAAATGACTACAATTGACTTAATTTTGCCGCCTCAGTTTTCGCGCGCTTGTGCATCTACCTCATATAAACATATAATATCAATGATGAATTGAGGTTCAGTATTTAGTGTGGCCTTCAAGACATACATGTTTTGACAGTTATGAAGACACTGGTTGTTATGGGTTATCCAAAAGGCAAAACATGGAACAAAAGGCAGTGTCAGCTTACCCCCATATTACCCCATATAGTTAATTTGTTAAAATAGTTGCGATTGCGATGGCTAGGTGGCCGTTTTTGGAATACGCGGCTATCGTTCCCCTTCGTGTAATTCGCCATTAGGCGTCGTTTGCACTCGGCTTTTTACCTTAATGAGCTCCCCCTTGCGACACGCACACGCAACCAATACGCATTTTTGTGCACCTACCCTTAGAACGAAAACGATTTTTGTCAACATACAATTTAAGAAGGTATTTTGGTCCGAAATTGACCAAATTTACAGAAGTTATTCAGCAAAATAGTCCGTGAACTTTCACTATGCGATTTTAATCGAACAACTGGGTCGAACAACGAACTGTGGCCACGGAATGAACCGTGTGTGACCGCGAGTAACATTTTTGAGTTTCTGAGCTTTGGAAGGCACAAAAAGACGCAAGGTCCTGGGTGCCAATTCTCTTATTTATTAAGACAATCCATTCATAAACAATGCAATAGTCATTCAAATATTATCATAAATAAACTTGATATTCCGTTAAAATAACAATTGCATTCGATTGCATTGTAAACCCGGTAGAACACCGGTAGAAATTACATCTGTGTAGTCATTACAATTATACTCCAAGTAGAATAGCAAAACTAGAAAAAACGACGATTCATTGACAATCTTTGAGCAATGTGTTAGTAGAATTGATACCCTGTTGTTCTTGCACAAACGACTAGTATTAGGGTACGTTGGGATGACGCCCTGAAAACTCAGATACTAGAATGGCCGCCAACTAAATCTACCAGCGTGTTGGTTTCATAACCTATTACATCTTTTTGAGCAAGTAAGAAAATCTTTTTCAAGCATTATTAAGGCAAGACGGTTTCAGCAAAATAAATAGAGGAATAACAGCTTCTGCAACGTCCAGAAGACTACTTTAAATAACATTGGCAAAGTACTAGAAAAATAAATAAAAAAAATAAAAAATAAATAAAAGTAAATTTAAGATCCATTGTCATTTGTAATGTTTTAATTCATGTTTTATAATTACATATATTGTATACAATAGTGACATCACCCATGCCCTGTCCTTGTTATGTGTGTGTTGAATAAATGATTATTCTATTCTACTAGTAATAGTGCAATACTCAGTTTTCTTTGGCACCTACTTCAGTCTACTCTTACGGATTAGATTAGCACCGACTTATCAAATAAATTGTAATAAAATGTAACTTGACAAAGGCTGTTTAATTATTTTTTGTAGAGGAGAATTCTGAATATGGTATCCCTAATCATACATTCAACACTTTTTACCAACATCCCAAGCGAAATATAAAATACATGCCTTCCGTAGCATATTGAAGATATCACAAAGGGTTAGAGTGAGAGTTTTTGCTGTCATTTGACTGGGAGAACAGGTTGCTGGGGCAACCACCTGTCGTCTCGTCTGATGGGAGAATTTGTATATTTCGTTATCATAATTTTATTAATTATCATATTTTTTTCATTTGAAACATCGTCTACGGTTTTGCAGTTTCCGAAAAGTAAAGAGTGGTGATTTTGCATTGTATAATTTGTAACCACCACCCAATGATGTTTTACTAAAGATGACGTACATTCATACTGCGCGGTGCTCAGATTTTGTTCCTTTACGTCATAAACATGCTTACTGCGACAGATAATACGGTAGGTACAAATAATATAGAAAAGGATAGCTAAATGTTTAGACTTGCGCTTGAAATACGCGTCATAATGAAAATTACTAAAATTGACTTAATTTTGACGCCTCAGTTTCCGAGCGCTTGTGCATCTACCTCATATAATATTATTGTCACCACCTAATGAACAGGTAACCTACAGAGATAAACAAATAACCAATCGTTAGGTGGTACTCTGAAAACATATTGATATGTATGTCAACCTAAGTAGTACCTACACGGGGCCTAAACAAGATGCGTCGCTTCATAGCGATTCTTTTTCTCTATGTGATTTAACCGCTACCGATAAATATTCGTATTCGTTGATCACGTGATATATCGCTTTGAAGTATCAATCTCATACATCGAATGTTACTTTGTCTAGGGCTACTGGTCCAGTGGTAGCGACGGACGCTTCATACCGCTTTCCGACAGCCGTTTCCGTCAACCCTGCATATGCCGCAGATCAGGTGCTCACTGGATCAAATACTACCCCGTGTTAGGGCATTCTGTAAAGGTTAAATTAATGTGTTTTTTATTATTAAGTATTGTCTATTTAATTAATGCTGCCTAAAACTTTTATGCAAACAAAAACTGAAAGTTTTCATGTAAATAGGTAGGTACTACACAATGTATTTAGAACGTGTCTTGAAGGATATTTACGGTTACGTATTTATATAATTCTACTCCTCTGGAACACTCTTTCAGACGAGGTTACAATCATGACGACAACGTCCTGACTCCTGATAGGCAATAACAATAACTTACGGTTTCGTATCTAGGTATATCTACTTGCATATATTTTAAATTCTTTAATGAATGAAGTGAGATATCTCATTACCAGATATTATCTAACGATATCTGATATCAAACACGAGAAGTCTTGACAAAGCTGTCAAGTGAAAACGGCAATAAACTTGCATGTTTCGCCATAAACTTTCTCTTTCGCCTATCACATTTTTACAGAAAATATTTTAGGCTTTGCGGCATACATAACAATTAAGTGGCTAGTTTTAGGATAGTGCGTGCATTGGGTGCGTGCGATAGCGATCTACCTCGTCCCCCCAACCCCCGCACTCCTCTAAACAACATTCTGAATATTCGTGAGGGTTTTTTGCGCGTAGCCCGAGGGTGGCGTACCACAGCACAAAAAAAAACAGAAACGCGCAGGGCCGATTCGTGATCGCGGCTACACCACGAATTATAATACGTTTTAATTAACGTCACCGAATGGTTTACTAGCGAGTATGCTTGACTTTAAAAATATTAGCATTGAAGCAATGCGCGGTATTACATCCGCTGCCAAATTGCGTCAAGGCATGGTCAAGGCAAACTTATCGTTTCGTATTTGGGTTTGCCCTTTCAAATTTATTCATATCAATTGGCAATTGTTTTAATGGGCGGTTTTTTGATCCATAGTTAAGAAAGACAGACATCGCATCCTTTAAAATTTTTGTACCAAAAAATGGAAGCGACTTCAACACTCAAAAGTATAAAATAACTTGTTGAAGTCGGTACCATGATAGTTCAAAAGTAAGTGATATCAAAATATTGTGCTCATGGTACCGACTTCGACAAGTTATTTCATACTTTTGAGTGTTGAAGTCGGTTCCATTTTTTGGTAAAATTTTTTTTTTCACTCTGTTTAGTGACCTTTGTTACTCATGGGATCAATTGACATTGTGGTGTAAGTATGTTCACCGATGTCTTCACCCGCTACTATAATATCGTGTAGTATAAGCACGCGTTTTTCAGTTTTTTACTTGCAACTCAAAGAGTGCTCTTTCGATTTTGATGAAATTTAAATGGGACCACACGGGAAGCACCAGCTTTCAAATAAAAGAAGAACGATCAAAATCGGTTTACGCAGTCGCAAGTTATCCGGTAACAAACATAAATAAAAAAAACATACGGGTCAAATTGAGAACCTCTTCCTTTTTTTGAAGTCGGTTAAAAAACATAACTAGGTACATTATAAATGTATAATATTGTATTTAATAAAAGCTGAATTTAGTACAAATTAAAATTTATGAATAGGTAACGTTTTTTCAATATTTGGTAACATTTCATTTACAAAATGCTGAAACACGAATCTTTACGTATAATATTTATATTTAATGTTTAATAATATTGTTGATAATAAGATTTACCCTGGTGGAAGCTATGGAATAATAACATTTTGTTTTATTAACCGATTTCAAAAAAAGAAGGAGGTTATACAATTCGACCGAATATTTTTTTTTATTGTATGATCGATTACATTAAAATTGATCGCCTACATACCGAATACCGCTGAGATGCTCCCCCCGCTGAGCTAACATCGCTTCAAAACAAACATATAATATCATTGTTCAAAACCAGGTGATTGCAAAAGGAGGCCCTATAGCAATCTTAAGCGCTAATTTGACACTGCGCCAATAACAGGCACAGTGAGCTCCACTCATTTCAATATCGAATTTGCTTTGGCTGCACTAAAAAGGTTAAGCCAGCTTACGTTTTGTAAATTATTTCATATTTTATCGATAACACATGGCTCGCCGGAGCTTAAACTGTTAAAAAGGGAGCTAACCATTACAGTACCAATTAGGTTTTATGATGTTTGTACACTTGAAGAGGTGTGGTGCTAAATGTTTCTGTTTATACGGACTAATCTGTTTGCGTCTTAAATTAAATCTCATATAATATTATATAATGCATTACTATTTCCTATACATAATATAAAGGATTGTATAGGCTATGGCAATAAACATGCTCGGCCGAAATCAGGTCCGATCGGTCTCTCCTAGATAGTTCAGTCTCTTTATGTACATGACATTGAGAAAAAGTCTCCGTAATATGTTGATGGAGGAATACCTTCGGACGGCTTGTGGAGTGTTTTGTTGGCAAAGCGACAGGAACAGTATTCTGAAGTCGTTGGTTCAAGTCCCAGGATTAAATGCCTTTTCCTGCAAAATTTTAAATATAACAATACCACATCTTATTTGGTCGTCAATGAACATGGAGTCGAAGGTACAATCACTGTAGTCCTAGGAAGTTAACTGACTGAAGAGCAGTGCATAATTTGCGTTAGGTACAGTTAGTGTATCGCATCGTATAGTATAAACAATTTTATTGAGCAAATCACCTGCCGTCCGTACAAACTATCGTTTCTCTGTGTCAGAGTTGTACTTCAAAGATAAATGATAGTGCTGAGTTCAATTGTTTCACGTTGCGATACTGATGCGATATTGATTCGTGCTTCGGCCTCAGGTGTCTAAGCATGCCATATTTTTTGTAATTGTCATACCTACTTGAGCAAGGTAGATGGCAAGTTATTGGAAACTACCCTACCACAATACGAATAATAACATATTTTATGCAAATATTGTTTTATTGTTGCTTTGCAAGTGCTGGAATAATTGCGTATTATTTACACATGTTTTTCTATCTATACATCCAATGGTTTCATTTGAACAGGAACAGAAAAAAATTAACGCGAGGGAAGCTGGGGTTAGGCTAGCGATATACAAATAAAACTAGTTTGTTATAAAACAAATGTGATTATTCTATTTTGGATCTCTTGGCATTACTGGGTTCGGCTTCAGGTACCTCGGGGGCTACTGGTCTGGTACAGTTGATCATGTTTATAATTTATCCTTTAAAATTGATTATTTCTTTGATATAAAATCGATTTATTGATCGAAGTTATACGTAATAAAATGATGATGTATATGGGATGGATTTTGTGTTGTATGTGCCGTGGTGGTGCCGGCCTAGAATAGTACTCCCCCATCTTTTCCCGAGGGTGCCGTAAGAGTCGGCTTAGGGATCACGTACCAGGAGGTGGGCAGCAGCGACTTCTATAGGAAACCATACTGCGCTCGCCAACCCGCCTGCCAAGCGTGGCAAGTATTTGTAAATCCCCCCTATATGGAGAGGCATATGTCTGAATGAAAAAAAAAATGGAATTCATTATTATAGTGGTTTATCAGTCAGCCTTATACAAGACTTTTATATACTACATTTACATTACATATTTGCAAAAACAAGACATTTTACCAAGTGTGTAAGTAAATGAAGCGAACAAAATTTTAAGCATAGGTACGTAAATGGTACCAAAAACGGTACCATGTGTAGAGCTCGGGATTCTTTCCACACCTTCGCAACAAGCCGTGTCAAGCGTAATGGTTGGAACTTCATAAATCACTCAATTATCCGTTTCCAAACTCGTGGAAAAAAAATACCAAAATGGGAATAGAGAATTACTAAATACGTTAAGAAAAAAAATATCGCTAATCCGTTGGACATCATTTGTCATTAGTTGATTTTAGTTTTAGACAGACGATGGTGACAGATTAGCTTTGCTTAATTACCTAAAGCTTTTATGAAGTGTAGTTGCAATTGTGGTTTGTTGACATGGCAAAGGGCAGATAGCAAAAAAAGATCACTGCGGGTAGGACTACCCATATTATAGTACTAGTAATATGTATAGTAGTATAGTATAGTATAGCCTTTATTCCCATTAAAACTTAAATAACATTTAAAATAAGAATATAAATTGTAATTAGTAGTAGTGAATACAAAAATAAATAGAAATAAGAAATACAATTATAAAATATCAATTCCATGCATTAAAATTCAGTTATAAAGAAAAAAAATAATTATATCATATTATTATTTACCTACTAAAATCACATATTAAGTTATTTGTGGTATATATTTATATTTCATACATGTTTAAACGGGAAGTCCATTTGTGGACAAAGGCCTCCTCCATCCTATTCCATTGGTCTCTTTGTTGGGCATGGCGCGTCCAAGTGACCCCGGTGTAGTTAATTTTAATTTATTACGTATACACTTCTGTCTAATGCCATCATTAAAATCAAGCGTACGGCGCGGTTCAGATAACCTCAAATATATTAATTTTTTTACTTTATATTGATGATATTTATTTTCACACAGTATATACTTTGTAATCTTCACACTGTGTCAAAATTTCAGCTAATTTTTGGGGTTTATCAGATACTAGCGATCCGCCCCGGGTTCGCACGGGTAAAAAAATTTTATATATAAAATAAAAATAATAATAACAATATTAAAAATTATAAGGATCCCTAATTTTTTGAAATATAATAATTATAGCCTATGTCACCCGGGGATAGAGTAGTTTCCCAACAGTGAAATAATTTTTCAAATCCGTTCAATAGTTTCGGAGCCTATTCAATGCAAACAAACAATCAAATCGTTCGGCTATATTCTTTCTTTCTTTCTAATTTCCATGGTCACATTTATTTACCCAAATTCAACAAACTTGGTTCAGTTGATAAGGCGTTCAAAATAGACAGACTCAGAGCTATTTTCATATGTGTAAAATAAGTTTGACAACGTTTGACCGCTATCTGACTTGATGGTCAGTGAAAATTGGCCGAACATGATATGATGCTATACCTAGAATGTTTATTGGCTCTCGAGGACAGATGAGGTCCTTCTTAGATTCTTCGTCCTTTTCGTATGGAACCTTTAAATGTGCCCCATATATATGTTAAATAAAAAAATAATTAGTAATGTATTTCGTTTATTTATTTTATTTATTTATTAACATTAACACAAGGTCTTCAGGTCCCAAACTAGGCAGAGCCTGTACTATGGTAACCTGATGACTGATATATATACTTATATACATATACACACCCAGACACAGGTCAAACAAACATGTTTATGCACACAAATGTTTGACCTGTCCGGGAATCGAACCCGGGACCAGCGGCTCAGAAGGCAGAGTGCTACCAACTGCGCCAACCGGTCAGTCATTCCTTTCCACTTTCGAGTTATTTCTCGAAAGAACGTTGTTTCAGGAAATAAAAAGTAAAGGTGAGGTAAAGCTTTAGTTTAGGAGCCGGCCATCACTATTATTTTGCGCGACCTCTAACAAGTTGTTTGGAAGAGGTCGAAATTCATAGATCATAAAAAATTAGTATGCAGTGTGTTATGAACGAAATAATATTATAGATATATTCATAACTATAGACGCAAAAACGGCGTTTTGGACCCTCTGCTCCTTTTTAGTCTCAGCGAACCAAAACATAATTAGAAAACCTTTGAGTTACCTAAACAGAATACTACGGACCGTCTTAAAATTAGGTAATTTGGAGTAAACTCTAAGTCGGTGAAAATGTGTTTTCGATAAATTCGTAATTTTGTCAACGCGAAGTCAGTTTTTTACTTTTTTGTACTGGTTACTATGGTTACTATATAAAAAAACATATAGTGCCAAAAACGTACATAGTCAGAAAGAAATCAAATAGTCTTAGGTTATCCGATTCCATCGAATTATTACCTCAATATCTGTGAATTACTACTTAGGTGGTCACACTCATAAAAATATTAACAAACTAGTGTTAGCCAGCCACTTTGAGTATCCAGGTTGGATCATTTATCTGAGGCCAGCCATAATTATGTTTCTAGGGCTACCAAGTTCTGTAATACTTACATCATACTTGCCATTTACTGCGTATATTCACATTTTACCATAATTCTATTACTGATATCACTCTTAATAAATTATCTTCTAGGATGTCAGAATAACTCGTATAAACTTGTGGCTGGCAACTGAACATAACTATCAGTAATCATAATGTTTAATACCAAAACACGCATTATTTATATTTAAAGAATAGATTCTAACTAAACCTAAAGCTTTATCTACGCTGTATAATGTTAATTTATGTCTAAATATTAAAATGATAAAAAAATACCCTAGCGCAGGTAGCCCTATTATGGTCAGTTCATCCGCTTCGTTCATTTATGATTTACAATGTGTCAATACTGTCAATGTCATCGGGGAGAGACATGCAAAATGGCGCACCATTAGAGCTTTCGTAGAAACATGCAAGCTCGCTAGAGTAATAGCCAATAACGTCACATTGGTAATTCATTATGCAAATACGATTTCCTCTACTTACCTCGACGTTGCGAGGTAATTCTGTCTTTCATCTGTGATTTATTTAAACTGTGTGGCATTGCGCATTTATTATACATGCTCCTTTTTATATACGTTATGTATATATATCTAGGTATATATAATACATAACGTTTTCTTTAAAATATTTAACGTTCTGCCCAAATAGTTTATCGTCTTTCTAATCTTATTATAAGAGTATAATAATAATAATGAAGCTTTATTTAATTCCATGCATAATACATATTAAACGATAATAATTGGTAACTTATTAACCTATACTATTCAATTACAATTTTTACACTTATATAAATTTGAATTGTAATTATAAGTTCTATTTTATATTAACTACAATATTTGCATTACATTATTATAGGGTAGGTACTTTCTAATTCTCTTCTGTATCCAGATTAAACTTTAATCTCCACGTTAGAGCACACGTATGCTAAACCTTCTCTGAGCCTTCCTCTACCGGAAACCAAAGGTGTTTTTCAAACCATTTTCTAAAGTGTATCTTGAATAATGACAGGAATCGTTTAATGAATATATTTATAAAGGAATATCTTTGGTGGCATAAAAGAATTGGAGGTTTCGCTTTGAGGTGAAGGGTGTATTGGAAAAGCCTCACAGGTGGATACTATATCTGTTTGTAGGCAATTGCAATTCCTATCTGCTTACATTGCGCATTTTAAGACATCAACTGGATGACAGCTTTTGTCGGTGGAAGCTACTAAAATTATGAAATTAGTCCCTGTGTGCAATGGTAAATGCTGGAGCATAAATTATGTAACAAAAGCGTCGAAGTTGTATTAAACTTGCTTTTCTATGGTTTTAATATTTTTGTAAAGGTATTACGTATTATTGTAATTTTTAATATATGTCATATAAAACTTTCACGTGCCTTTCAAAATGTGAAAATCTGCGTAATGTGACTGAACTGAGTGATTGAGTTTGGTGTTTCGACGACTTAAATGCCTTTTAGATAGAAAGGTGGCAGTCTGATAATAAGTACATAGATACATTTGTAACAGAGGGTATGATAACATTGGGCCGGTAATGTATGGACGAGGGTATGTTGAAAAAAACAGTACATAATACACGATTTAACAGTATCTAATAAATGAAATCTTGTCACAGACTTTGATATCGAACTCCTCCGAAACTGCTTGCCTGATTATTATGATTTTTACAAATAAATCATAATAATACACACACAAAATATACACAAGTATATTTTGTAGTTTTAAGAATAGATTGTAAAATATTTTTCACCCTCTTACCCTCCAAATTTAATCGGGATTTTAGTATTTTTGTATAAAGAAATATCCAAATAATTTAAGCGTCGATCATTGACGTGAAGTAATTTAAATGAAGTGTCGTGTCACTTTGACATTTCAATAATTTATATGGCAGAACACCGTTTACCAGGTCAGCTTGTTTTGCTAAAAAAATCTTATGTTTTCATTGATCGATATTTTGGAACAGTTACATAAACATGGGTCCGCATGTACCTATGTAACTTTTTATTTTATTAAATGTTATTACCAAAAAAAAGCGAATACATACTTAATCTTTATCATCATCATCAAATCATTCAAAATCAGAGAACCCCATAGATTCCTACAGCGCTATCTCTAATAGAAGAATTTCATTGGATTGCCGGTAGTTTTAGTCGGGACCAGATAACGTGATGACTTATTTTACACAAAACTTACCTACCTTAACTAACATATTTAACTTTATTTTAGTTGATTGAACTACAGAATCACTAGTAATGTTTCGTCTTACTGCACTATGTCAGTTTAAAAACTCATAATAATTATAACAGTAGCTAAGTCTGCGGTTCAAAGAACTTCAACGAAAGCTTTACTAATTAATTCTACTTACTACATTACTAGTTAATTTTATTTGAAGTAAGTATTTAATGTTTATAACTCATAAAGTTTATCGCGATCGGCATTCCGTTTCGTGAGTTTCAGATGTTTGAGGGCTTTAACATTATTTCGCAACGTGAGTGACCTTTCGTGCGGCGGGTCGGATCGCGCGAAAATATTGATTATTCTTATCTTATCGCGGGCTATCGGTGGCGTGTCGCCGTCCACCGCTGCCGTCGCTGCGATCTAATGGGTACCAACGTCACGCATCAACACTGCCTGCCCTTTTTTTTCGTTTTACATACGTTCGATATCATCATCATTTCAGGTGATAGGCAGTGAGCTGCTATGACAGTCTAAGCGATCAGCTGCTAATAAAACAGCCACGGCCGACGTAACATGAGCCGTATCGCCTTGTTAACATAGAGTAAATAACACTAGGTACTTCTGAAAGGATCTGGGACTGTGACGGCTACCTAACTGCCAAGATAGGCTACTTGGTGAAAGCCGTAGCTAAACGCAACTTACTTCTGCGATTCTAACTTATGTTCTTCATCATGTTGTTCATTGACACATTAGGGGAAAAAAACTGGATTTGTAATTTTCAAGGCCTGAGGGTGTAAACTAATATTTACTTTTATGAACAAGACACTTTTGTCTTTTAAACCAAAACAAATTATACTTCTTCATAAAAAATAACTCATCTGTAGAGCATAGCTACGACTCGACACGCCTATTGTCAGTTGACCCAAATAGTCAATAGACTGTTTGAGTGAACAAATGTTTTGCAGCTCATTGAAAGTTTTATTATCTTATGACGTCATCAGACACACACGAAAATAGCATGCGATTAATTAGCTGTCTGTGGAACTACATACTCATGTCCATGTTTTGTTTATTGCTTCGAGCAAACTTATGTGACCGTGGCGCGTGGTGGTGGCGCCACTTGTAGTTTTATAGGTGACTCATGCATCAGTAAGGTTTTAATTGTTTCTAGCGTTTTTGCGCAGAATCGCCATTCGGGGATCATTCAAATTATTTGACCAAGATGATTCAAAAGATTAGAGTAGTACCTGTGTAATATGAGGTAGTATTTTAAATATGTATGAGAAATAAACTTAAAAATTAAAATTAAACCGACAATAACAACTCTAAACAAAAGAAAGGATGACCGTGAAACGCCTAAGCAGTCCATTCGTGTAGGGGCTACGATGCCACAAACAAACACACAGACACGGCAAACTGTCACCCCTCTTTTTGCGCCGGGGGTAAAATAAAATGTTAGACACAATCATTAGGTATGGCTTACGTAATGTAAGTAATTGAAATTACTGTCTGTGTTTGTTTTAAAAACGACTAGTTAGTATTTACAAGACTAAAGCTGGGCTCCACGGTTTTACCCAGGTGGTGATGATTGATGGTGATGATGATGATGATGAAAAGTATAGCCGTATAAAGTGGGTATGTGTTATTCCGGGACCTGAAGTATCCACATATCAAATTTCATCCAAATCCGTTTTACCCGCGTGGTGATGAATATGGGTGATGATAAGCCTTCAAAATTAGCATACCAACTTAAAAAAAGTAGTTACATACGAATTTAAATTGAGAACCATCGAATGAGTGACATTGTGGTTTTTGGTATGTTACTTTGGGAAAAGTGTTCCTGGTTGGAAATAGAGTCGATTAAGACCAACTTCTTTTTTTTGACAAATGTCAATTTTTGGGCGAACCTTACTTATTTTCAAAAAACTAAAAATGGCAATAAGTTTTTCTTCAAAATAAAATAGAAGATTCCTAAGAATAAAACCTTTTAACTACAAAAAAAAGGCAGCTACCCTGAAGGGGTCAAAAATTTGCCCCATCCTGTATATATATTATTTTTTATAATTGTTTTATTTAAAAAAATATCAACAGTTTGTACTGGCGCCATCAATGATATAAGTCCATAATTGATAATAATAGCAATGGGCGTTATTGTTGTTCATCAAACACGCTAATGCAAGTTCCTATCCCTTCCGACATTACCTCGCTAGACTCCAGATGCAGCAAGACTTGTATCTAGTGTAGCTCCTATAATCCGCGAGCATACCAGCAACAGATGCTGGCAGTGCTTGAATGGCTTGCGCATGCGTCGTGGATGGCCTTGCATTGGGTATTGCAAACTCCGCCTCCCAAGGTATTCGCGAACTGCTCGACCCAGACATTCTATACCTACAATAGATCAGATGTACAATACTTTGGCGGAATATTCACTTTATAGATGCGAAAGCAACGTTTTTACGTTCCGTATTCGACTTTGATTTTTAGAAATCCGTAACTTGTTTTCTTATTCACAATAGGCAGGCGTTTGACTACCTAGCTATATTATTAAGTAAATATAGATGGATAGATAGAAATATAGATAGGTCGATATATTTCTTTGCTGATTGCACACTATTTCCAAAACACACTCATGAAGAAAACAAACAAGTACCTATAGATAAATATAGTGGTACAAAGGGCTTTCTTATCGCATAAAGCGATTTCTTCTAGGCAAACAGACAGAAAGGAATGTTAAGGGACGCAACTTGCTACAAGTACTACACAATTGCTACACTTAGGTACTCAGATACATAGACCTACATAGTATATACATTTATAAATATTATTATTATAAACTTACACAAACGAATATATAATGTACCTATAATTACTGAATGATCAATACAAGTAATGAAATAAACACCTACCTACTGGGGATATTTATTTAATAGCAAACTTCGCTTAGATTTATTAGTGACAAATAATGTTCTTTGACTCTGAAGTTCTTATATAGAGATAGGTATGTACCTACCTGATACTTTGTACTTATAAGCGGCATTATTTAGATGTAATTATATATAGCATGTGAGTTGTGGGATATTTTTATGAAGTTTTTATTTTGTATATTACTTTTATTGTATATTTTATACAGTAATACTTTTTTTAATCCGTTTCGATGTTAATAACAATTTTCGGAACAACCCTGGTACACCTGGAAAATAAAGCCTTTCACTAATAAATAGCAACTTCAGTGCTCTACCTATATGGCATCCAACTTAGCATAGAATAATTCCTGCTACCAGGGCAGCATGTAATCAAATAAATGTCTGTAATATAATCAATTGGTACGCGACGCTACGCATAAAATATAAGTTTTATTATGTCTCACTTAAGATTCCTACAGTTTTGCGTACAAGTTTTCCTGCGTTATGCATGCTTAAATATTCACAAGCATGTGAAAGCAGTTATTTGGACTCGTTTACGGCACAATCCACCTGCTATATAATCCGCGCTGTTTCGCAACTGGCTGGTATCTATGTCAGTGCGTGGGAGCGGGAGAGGTGTAAAGAAAACGTGCTAGCAAGAAAGAGACGGAGCGAGACCGGATTCTGCGAGGACAGAGGACGGAGGGGTTTCTATATCTACGTACTCTGTTATCTGTTCGCGAATATACTTGCGCAACGTACATACAGTCGAATAAGTTTGCACTTTGCGTAACAGACTATCGAATTAGGCTACCCTTAATCAATGTTTCTGTATCGATTTGGGGCCGAATTTTCATTCGGTTCGGTAGCCTGTCGTTAATAGCCCGATGCCGAATTACAAGTCGCCTCAAAAACCGGCTTAATCGATGCGATATAAATTATTAAATTGCGCGTTGGACCCGTTGTACGCGGCGGACGCAATGTAAGGAATTTTAGTTTGCCTTTGGCCTAATCGGAATATCGGATGATTGAATTTCGAATGTAAAAACGAATGAAAAGAAAACGTTCTGACAATTATTGTGAAAACTATAGATTATTTATAGCAGCTGGGTAGGTATAGGTACCTATACTTTTTTTGCAAATGTTTTTATTATTTTTTGAGCTATAGGTATGTACATAGGTAGGTACTTACGCAAGATTAGGTTTCTTTTTCTGTATGTACTTAACTATTATTGTTACGCTCACAGATTTTTACAAATTTATATAACCTTCCGGCCACTGCACATTCTAGTAAGCTCTCTATATAAATGTGTCATCGAATTGGCGTACAGACACTAAATTAATGTTAAGAACTTTTGCTTTTTTTTTTTGTATTGGGAATAGGCAGGCGTTTTTTTTTTTCTTTGCTGAGTCATTCCGCAAGTTTTATAGTTTGAATAGCTTATGTAACTAACTAAAGCACGAAAAAAACGTCTCTTCTTAGGATATGATGAAAGTCTTATTTATATTTCTATTCCTTAGGTACTTGCATGGAAACGGGGTATAGGCGGGGTAAAAATTTTTTTTAGGGAAAACATCCAGTTTTCTTTCGAATTTCAACCCATGACCTATATATGCATGTTTTAATAATTATACTATTATACTAATGGATTTGAACCCACGACTACAGGTTAACGTCTTGTCTCTTTGCCAACTAAGCTCCACAAGAAGTCCGAATGTGAATTAAGTATATTTTTTCTTAAAGTAATGCATGACGGTCAGAGTCCATAGCGATAAAATCAGAGATGCGTAGCTCTGGTAGGTATCGATTGCGAAACTGAAGCGCAGACGCTCCTTCACGCACCATTGCCATAGGAGAGGCGCTTTGATTAGTTTATGGCTCACATTGCTTATATTTAACAAGCGCCCACATGTTAGACGATTGAAGACCAATGTCATTTGTTTTTTACATCAAACAAGCTGAAGAAAGAGAACGGCATGTGCCAAAAAAGTGAATATTTTTTTAAATTTTTATATCAACTGTTGACCACTATCGCAATTGATGGTCAGTGCTGTGGCCATTGATGGTCAAAAGTGGAACTAGAATGTCAAGTGGCCCTTAAGGTAAGCAGCATTTCAAACTCGAGGGTAGGTAGGTATAGTACCTAGCCATGCGGGTTTTAGGTACTGAAAAGTGCTCTACCAGCATCCTGTGGATTTGAAAACATTGCAAAGCTCAAGGCATAAGGATCGAATCACCAACCGTCAGCTTGACAACCGACATCGCTTCAATATCATGATATCTGAGATTACAGCTCTTTTTTTGCATGAATATAGGTGAATGGTAGTAGGTTGGAACTTTTGAGTAATCTATGGGCGCCGGCAGCAGGGTGCCAGGAAGGAATTTTAAAAAGGAGCATTAGGTATAGGTCTAGCGTGATAACACTTTCAACTAAATCGTCACTGACCACCAAGTGAGATAGTGGTCAAACGCTAGATCAAATAAGAACGCTAGATAAATGGAAAAGACAGAATTAAAAAATAATAATTACTGTTTGATTAAAAACTGATGAAGGCTGTTGTGCTATTTGTTCATCACCTTGTCAATAAGTTCAGTATCCTCGCGCCCGTCGTCGTCAGGGTGTCGTCATTGTGCAGGGAACACTTGACATGGATCCAGGAGCAATGGAATAAAAATTATTTTGAGAGGGGTATGAATGTATCTTCCCGGAAAGCTGAATGGCTGGGATGCGTCCATGCAGGAAACGCACTCTTGCAGTGGCTTCACAGTAGGTAATGGTATGGGCGAGATTCTGAAGCGCAGACGACTCTGTTCCTTTAGTCAGTAAAGTAATATTATAACTAAAGTAAAAATCGTTCAAAAGTTAAATTCACAACCGTATGTTTAATGTTGCTTAGACTTTTTGATGTGTGTTGCGTATTGTGTAGATGCACCTCTTTAAACTGAATTTCAAGAAGAGTTTGTAGTCTACATTATCGAAAAAACTCAAAATCTTCTTCTTGTCCACACTAGGTGGGGTCGGCACAACATGTTTTCCTCTTCTGTTCTCTTCTATCATTGGTCGCCTCAGTGCTCACGCCTTTCATAACCATATCATTCTTCACACAGTCCATCCATACCTTCTTCGGCCTTCCTCTACCGCTATATGACTACATATAAAAAACCCAAAGTAGGCTGTAAAGGAATTGCAAAAGTGGTTTACTCGGATAGTTTTCCCGAAAACAAAACGGCTGCCACAGTCTCTATTGCAGTTTTAGGTTTCATGAAAGCAAGTTTTTATCATAATTTTTTTATGAGGTTGCTTGGCCTGTAATACGTATATCAGTTAACTAGCAACGCCCTGCGTTTTTACGTGCGTGGTGATGATTGATGATGATGATGATGATGAAAAGCAGCCTATGTGTTATTCAGGGACCTAAAGTATCTGCATACCCAATTTCATCCAAATTTGTTTTACCCATGTGGTGATGGAAAAAGGGTAACGATGGTGATAATGAATATAAGCCTATATCCAGAGATTCCAGGGTAAGCTATCTCCATACCGAAATGTCATCCAAATCCATCTAGCTGTTTAGGTGTGAAAGAGTAATAAACATACATCCATACATCCATTCTCACAAACATTGGCATTTATAATACTTATTAGTAGGAAGTAGGATTAATCCGTTTAAAACACAGCTGAAATGTTTGTAACTAAAGTATGTTCACACCGGATCACAAGTCATTCTAACAAAATGTCACTGTGATAGCTAGTTGCAGGCGCCTAAAGTACACCTAACAGTGTTCGAAAGTATAAGGATTTAAGTATTACCAGCTTGCCCTGTTAAAGTCAAACCACATATTTAATTTATTTAATATTAGCACAGAATATCGCGTTTATGGCCGCGTCTGCCTCCGCTAGCGCTCGTCAGCGTGGCCACCGCGCAACATACGTCCATCGAGTCAATGGCCTCGACGCGGTGACGGTGCGCTTGCGCAACTGCACGCGCGAATCTCAACGGCAAAACAAAGTCTTCGCTACGTTTGTGCGTGGCACGTAACCACGAACGCACACACGCGCGTTGTTTGTTTCGCTTCTGCGCTAGTTTTACTGCACGTGTTGTCGCACACATGTGTAGGTGTGTGTGAAGGGCCTTAACTGTACGAGCAGTCGACCGATGCTGATTAATTTAACGATAAATAGCTCTGTTTGCTTTACATTTTCCTCAATTGTGATGAAGGATTTCGTGGCGGTCGACGTCGGAGGCTCTGAGATAAAAAAAATAATGAGTTGCGTTTTATTGTGTTATTTATTTATATAGCCCGTTTTTTTTGTAAACCGCAAGTAGCATTGGCATTTAATCTTTAAAACAACAACTATGAGTGTCACTAATTTAATATTATGTATTCACCGGCTCCATGGTAGAAAATATCTCTGAAATTTGAAAAGGTTTCCGAAAAAAAGTTCGGTTATTGTCGCTAATTATATCTATAGATATACATTTATAAACGACAATATCTTCAAATTCAGAAAAATAGTATCTTAATAAAAGTGTAATTGCCTATCCATTCATGCCTCTTCATTCAGGTACGGCTTCAATAAAATCTACTTAGTCGAGACAATTCTAAAAAAATGAATGGAAACGGTTTCGATTTATCGATCGGTAAAGTAGAGCAAGTTTAAACGGTAGTGCAAAGCCGTCTCGAGTCCCGTTACTAGCGGCTTCTTGTTTAGGTATACCTGCTTGGAAAATTTGGCACAAACTTACAGCTAGCTAGGGGCCGAGATATAGAAGCGATGATAGCGCAGCGGGAGGAGCGTCGGCTGTCAAACTGGCGGACACTGGATCGATCCCCAACAACAGCTTGAGCTTCCGGTGAAGATAACACAGTTATCAAATCCCCAGCATGATGGTACTTTCAAGTACCCGCCTGGCTAGCTACCAACCTTTAAGTGTGAAAAACTATCACCAAACACATAGTGTGTTCAGGCAGCAGTCCTTGAGAGCCAGTGAGTATTCTAGGTCTAGCGTGATAACATCTTCGACCACATCGTCACTGACCATCAAATGAGATAGTGGTCAAACGCTAGATCGCTACAGTATTAAAAAAAAGAGTCGCTCTTGTTCGTATATAAGAGAGTATGCTTTAGCCCAGCTCACCACGTGGTTTCTGAATGGTGCTGAACAGGTGAAATTCGTCAGTCCGGAAAGCGCAATGTATGCGAAACTGATGTTAGCTTTGGTGTCACCGTTAGGTAATATAAGCATGCCCGGATTTCTTCAGGCTAACGCGACAAGTCTGCCACGTCATTATCCAAAACTTATCAGAGCGTTTGATCGTTGCGACGCGTGACCAAAATGCTGCCACATATTAGCTCAGCGAATCAGCATTGCAATTTAACGTGGCAATGCTGCTAGCATTCTGGGCACGCTGCCAGCCGGTAGCGGGTTAGAGCATTTGAGTTATCTATAAGCTACCAATAGCTTGTGGATTGCTCCAATGTTATTGTAGTAGCTGCAGTATTGTAATTAGTTATTGTTTTATTTTAATAAATTTTGTATTAGCCGCCCCATCTTTGACATTAATCAGAATAAAAATGTCAGCTCTACTATGCTCTACCTACTGATTCTGACAAGCACGTTTTGCATTAGTCCTTGATAAAAGGGATTTTTAGTAACGGTAATACTTTATGGAATGGACAAGTGGATGTGCTCTCGGAAACATGGATGTGGAACGTAAATATCGTATACATAAATATCGTTAAGCACAGAAACTAGCAATTTAGCGAACTGCTATACAACGATTGCTGACTTAGGGATAAACCTCAGCCAGTAATGTACCTACTAAGTTCTGTCAGAGCGATATATTTTGCTGTAAATATCGGTTTAAAATTTGGTAATCCTCTCTTTTGCCTTGGATCTTCAGTGTGTTCTAAATTGTTCCTAAAGCTATCTAGCTGCTAATTCAGTGAAAAAGGTGCACGAATTTTTTATTTTTGGTCGTGTAAATTATGCAACTAAACAAATTAGGTAGGTTGCGTAAAATAAAGGTAGGTATCCCTTAAATTTTTTTTTGATTGGAAATTCTCGTGAGTTTGACACATTATTATGTGTGTGAATATGTGGCATCCGGCTTTACCTACTACGTTTTTAGTCGAAAGTTTCGACCTAGGTTTCGAGCATGTCCGATGCTCATCCTCAGGTGAGTTTACGCTGCCAGATCGCGGCGACCACTGCGGGCGGCAGGAACTGGTAGCGCGCTGCGTCATCGTCTGAGATTGCGGCGGTGGTACATTTTTCTCGTCACTGTGATCTTCCTCACCGCCGAATGGGTGGGATCAGACGACGCTGACCGTGTCATACTCCAGACTACCTATCACTTTTCGACTTGAGGTAGCATTAAGAATTGGCGTCCAGGTAGGTGGCAGGTTCCATCCACCAGGTTCCCTTTAATTTGCTTAGAACGAAACCAAATTATATAGTTGAAAATTAAAGGTCACCCATCCTAGTAACGGACGCAGCTAGGGTTGCTTTGCAGGCTGAGGGTGAGGTATGTGTTCAAACTCCACCCCGACCCTTCTATTTATGTATATTACATAACATTACAGATCACATCTTAAATTTTTTAAACTTTGTCATTTTATGCATATTTGCATAAAGCTGTTTTTGCATTACAATTTCTTACTCAGGTAAGTAAGAGCCTAAAATAGTACTCCCCCATATCCTCCCGCGAGTGCTGTAAGAGTCGGCTAAGGGATCACGTACCAGAAGGTGGGCAGCAGCGCCTTCTGAGGATCAGAAATCATACTGCGCTCGCCAACCCGCCTGCCAAGCGTGGCGAGTATTGGCAAATCCCCCCTATATGGGGGAGATATATGTCCAGCAGTGGACATCCTGTGGCTGAAATGATGATGATGTTGATGATGACTCAGGTAAGTACATTATATTACATAACATGATGGTATGGTATATATATGTATAATAGGTACTAGAAGATGTTAGAATGCGCGAGGTATGCTTGGCATTGGCGCGTTATCTACCAATGACGCTGTCATCACATAAACAGATATTAGCTGCTGTAGGCAGTTATGAATGTGGACCAAGGTTACGCTCACTCTCAGTTTGGGAAAACGAAAAATCTTTTAGTATTAATGTGTTTTAGTTAGATGAAAATTTTTGTTTCTACCGTCACATTTTATATATATTTTTTGAAGGGTATAAGCAAAGGTACATTTTGACCGTTGTCGCACCAAGTTTACCAAAAACATGTTAAGAAATTGATTGATTTCTGGGATATTGGAAATGTTCATCGGGTATGTTTTGTTGGAGAATTTAGTCCTACAACTAGTGGAACTGGAAGGCCAGGGGACGTCATGAACCCCATGACCCCCCCTTGGATTCGCCTTCACAACAAGGCACGCGTCAACTTCATAATATTTCTTAAAGCCACTAAATAAAAAGTCGTTTTCATTGAGAATTTTATAAAAGAAAACAAAGATAATTAGTATTATCAGATGAATAAATAGGCTTGGCATATTTGGCCCTTGTTCTGAAAAAGCTGAGGTCCGTAAGTAACTACAAAGTAAGAAATATTAATAGATATATTAATGTCATTCTATATCACTTATTATTTAATGACAAGATAGGTACAAATAGAACGATCCTGTTATCTATTTATTTCCTAGGTCCTTCCTAGGCTTTCCTAGGTAGTTTGCATTGCATGTACGAGTTCAAGCATAAACAAAAAAAAAACCATCCAAGCGCGAGTCGGACTCGCGCATGAAGGGTTCCGCATCATTATCTTTAAAAACGAAAAAAAATGACTTTTGTTGTATAGGAGCCCCCTGCTTAAATATTTGTTTTATATTAATTTATTTATTATGTGAATATATAACTAAATATTCTATAAATATTTGTTTTATATTAATTTATTTATTATGTGTATATAATATAACTAAATATTCTGTATATATTTAAAGCGTCTACCTGTTGCCATTGTCAGTATCGAGGAAAAACGAGCAAAAAAATCATGTTTACCTACTGTCCTGTCCTTCAATATTTATTTTATTCTGTTTTTCAGTATTTGTTGTTATAGCAGCAACAGAAATCATCATCATCATCTGTGACAATTTCAACTGTCTCCAGGTGACTGACGGGCAGACAGACGGACAGCGGAGTCTTAGTAATAGGTTCCGTTTTACCCTTTGGGTACGGAACCCTAAAATTCGGTGATTTTAGTAAGCATATTTTTGGGTTTCAAGTCCTCATTGTATTTATGAATAGGATTATCTGGTTCCACAAAATTAAGTCTGCAACAATTGTAAAAGTAGAATTGATGGGTTCACGTAATACAATGTCTCGGTCTGCATCAACAATCAACAATCAATCAACAAATCGTTGATTTTTCTCAGAGGCAAGCGAAGGGCCCGTTTACATAGTAAAGTCATTTTTAATGTTTTACGTCATATCTTGAATATTTTTTCTAATCAGCATTTAAACAGTTCTCTTCACTGATTCATATAGACAACCCGCAGCAGTACTTACATATGTTTTCGTCAACCTACTGACATAATTCTTCTCCACGCATATCTACAGATGTCAGTGCATTTTCGTGTTTGAGAGGGTTTCGGGTTGTACCCGCCGGCTTACCATCTTTTTGTACCACTTTTCGCTGCGCGCTACGGCCGGCTACGAACAATTTTTTTTTCGACTGTACTCGACTGTACGCGACTGTACTCGTAGTAGTTGCTCTGCCCGTTTACAGATTTAGGTCACAAACTGAAATTTGCATGTGAATGCTCGCTGATTGGATAGTTTCGAAATGTTCGCATTGGTAAGTGCTGTTAAGGGTCTCCTTGATAAACAAAATGGCGGTAATCTTTAAATATACTTATTTAACATTTTTCTTAAATAGGTAGATAATGTGTACATAATATGTGATATAAATGTCAAAATCAAACGTTCTTTGAGTAAGGTGACGTTACAATATAAAAATTGGATAATATTATGTTTTCAATCGAGCGCTGTAGCTGTATTACTTCTTCGTCAAACTTGCGTCGATGAACGATTGAAATCGCTTATAATACGATCCAATGTATTACGATTTTTATACAAAACTACGTAACAATTATCAATAATATGAATAATGTATAAAACACGGGAGTTACTCACGTAATAAGTCAGAGGGTTCCGACTATAGTTTCGACCACATTCGGTGGTCCTTTTCAAGGAAGTACAGGGCGCTCGCGGACGCGGTCGCGGTTCGCCTAGTAACCACGTCAGTTTTAATAACAAAATATTTATATTTATAAGAAACATAGTACAGTAAAAAAATAAGATAATTAGCGAGGTTGATAATCATTACCATCCGGGGCTAGTCATCAGCTCGTACCTTCAAAGGTTTATTTCCGTATGTATTACCTTCGCCTTTCAATATATTCTAAAGTTGTTTGTTGTGCATGCGAATCGGAAGTGTTCGGAAGAGGTCGGGCGTCGACGTGCGCAAGCGCGCGACACGTGTAACGCTTGCGCAACGCGGCGCAACCTTGCGCTCGCGAATAATATGGAACGACTAGAGAAACGATCGAATAGTGAGGATAAGCCTTTGTACACAGGTAGGTACTAGGTACTGTTACTGCTTACCTGAATTTAACCCGTCCACTGCAAAAGGCAACGAAACTCCTCGATCATACCTGGGAGGAGTGATCGTTGGTGGCATTTTCAACAGAGTGCTTCTATTCTATGGAGGGCGCATCAAGCCGTTGATCATGGTTCTCGTTTTAGCAATATTTAGGCAATACAGAATATTTAGCCATAACAGTTTTTAGGCAATGACAGAGACCCTTCGTCATCATTATCATCTCAGCCAAAGGACGTCCACAGCTGGACATATGCCCCCCCGATTGATTTCCACAAGGACCGGATAGGTGGGGCCCTCATCCAGCCCTTAGTTCTAGTAGTAGCTACGAGCTAGGATGATTATCCTCTGCATGGTCTGCATTCGTGTCACGGAGTCGAAGATGCTGTCTTTTTCTTTCATCAGACAGAAATATATTAATATAATTTTCACAATTATATTATTAGCCATTTTGTACCCGCTCTAGATGGTTTTAGAGCTTAAGAGGTGCAAATGAAATTACAAAGGCTCGCGGGTGTTTTCACGCAAAAGGGGCGAGCAAATCCTGATGCTTATATTGATTTAAAATATTGATAGAAAATACCTACTTTACAGGTGACCTACGGGCTAAAAAAATTACTTATCACATTATTAGACTTTTTAATTTCCTTTCTTCTTTTGTAAGCCAAAAATATGTTTGTTTATTAATAGTGAAAATATACTAATATAATATTAGATTTATTTCGCAAATGTAACCAAATTTCGTTCAATCAGTTTTGACCTCAGGTACTGTTCTCTTAAGTAAGTTTATGAGACATGGTAGGACTTTCAACAAAATAAGCTGAAAAGACTCAAAATCCTACTAATATTATATATGCGAAAGTTTGTGTTTATGTGTGTATGTTTGTTACCTCTTTAAGCTCAGACGGCTACACCGATATCGATGAAATTTGGTATGGAGATAGTTTAAACCCTGGATTAACACATAGGCTACTTATGCTTTTATCCCGGAAAAAGCATAGTTCCCGTGGGATAATTGAGGTTGAAACCGCGGGGCGCAGCTAGTTGTATATAAATTCAGCAAATGTTAAGCTATGAGTTATAATATATATACATATACAAGTACTATATATACAAGTACTATAAGTTATGATTTCACATATGTATACATGCTGTTGAAACAGGGATATTTGCTTCACGCAGTGTATTCAAAGGATTAAAAGGAGCATTATAAATAATGCATTCGGTATATCCAGAAAATATTACCCTCTAAAAGACATTGTGATCACGAGGTCAAACTTATTTTTCTCATGATCGATTCAGCGATTACAATTGCAAAATTTATTCAGTGGCTAGCTGCATACTATTTGCATGATTCCGTTCAGAAATCGTAAGGCCATTTCCACAATATGTTGTCGGTGCGCCAAGTGGCCTTATGGCGAATCAAAGGGCCTCGTCGATGGCAGCGGAAGGTCGTTAAGACCTTCTGTCCATTGCCTCCCACGAGTGTAGCATTGACAACGGCCCTTATGCAAATCATCTTTGCGCGTGCTCGCTTCAAACTACTGGCTGTACGAGCGATAACCGCGTTTTAAGGGCGCTTCATTGCTCTATACTACTACATAGGTTCATATACATATTCACCGAATGGACCTTCAAATCGGTCGATGCTCTAGTCGTGGCTCCAGCCGTTTATAAATGTTTCCTTGTACTTGCCTCGCTATTTGAGGAAAACGCGTCGGTATGAACGCAGCCGCAGATTGAGTGAATATTTCATATAACCCTGAATTACATACGGATTAATATTAATTTTTGATGGTATGGAGGGGATAGCAGATTTTAAAAACGTTCATGTTTGCCAAATTGTATATTTTTGCATGATTATTTTACATATCGCACAAACAAGGTGAACGCAACCTATAATGACTCAATTTGAAAGTCTGCTTGGGTTTTTACAAACAGATGGTTTAGTATTGTTTTAAACTTTCATGGCTTTTCACAATAAAAATATTGTTTAACATGGGATACGCACCATGATTTAGATTTTGATTGAGTTCCCGATATTTCGGCACGGTTCCACGCACCATGATCACGGAGAGACTCCCGATATTTCGGCACGGTTCCACGCACCATGATCACGGAGAGACTCCCGATATTTCGGCACGGTTCCACGCACCATGATCACGGAGAGACTCCCGATATTTCGGCGCGGTTCCACGCACCATGATCACGGAGACTGAAACTGCAGATGGTTTAGGTGCTGAAGTTGATAACACTTTTGACTTCATTTTTTTATACATCTGAGTAATACTGAATAAAATATAGATTTTTAACAGATTTTAATGAAGACGAAGGTTTTCAATTCGGTATTCTTTTAAACATGCTGCCTCCATAACTCTGTCCATGAACCGATTTGAATTACTACTTTATATTCATCGTCATCATCATCTTAGCCAAAGGTTGTCCACAGTTCGACATAGGCCTCCCCATTGATTTCCACAAGGATCGGATAGAAGCCCTCATCCACCCCTTACTCGCGATCTTAGTCAGGTCGTCGGTTCATGTTGTCGGTGGCTTGAAGGCGTCTTCCATGCGGCAGTGAACAGTTTCGGAGATATAACGTCTCCTTGTCTCACGCCCCTTTGCAATTGGAATCGCATTAGAAATTTGCTCTTGCACTCGGACCGACATGGTGGCGTTATTGTACAAAGACTTAAACACTTCGATATACGGATGGTCAATACGGCACCGCTGGAGAGACTCTAGTACCACCCACGTTTCGATCGAATCAAAGGGTTTCTCATAGTCCGCAAACGTTAATCATAATGGAATATTATACTCTTTGGTCTTCTGTATAACTTGCCGCAGTGGATGAGGTCTATGGTGCTGTAGCCTTTTCGGAAACCGGCTTGTTCGGGAGGCTGGAAGTCATCAAACATACATTCTAGACGATTTGCGATAACTCTTGAAAACAGCTTGCAAGCATGGCTCAGAAGCGAAATGGGTCTGTAGTTCTTCAGCGAGGTTCTGTCACCTTTCTTAAAGAATAACACCACTACGCTTCTGGTCCATGCTTCCGGCGTTGCCCCGTATTTATATTAATTTTCTTTTATTTGTAAATTTATGGTTTCAGATATAT
This sequence comes from Apeira syringaria, assembly GCA_934044485.1. Lineage (NCBI taxonomy): Eukaryota > Metazoa > Arthropoda > Insecta > Lepidoptera > Geometridae > Apeira > Apeira syringaria. The sequence continues at coordinate 18,874,322 of OW203663.1, read as the reverse complement.
CTCATAATAAAATCAGTGAATTCAATAACGTACATAACTTAATTTTTTCAAGAAAATGTTAAATGGTCCTCCAATCCGGTTTTATAAAATTTAAATTTAGTCCTATACTAAAAAATTTTTTCTATGCGGGTAAACAAATAATTTTTTTTTATACACAATAGTCAGGCGTTTGACCAGTATTTCACATGATGTTAAGTGATGATGCGGTCTACGAGTACAATGGATCATGTATACCTAAAAGATACCAGTTCACTCGTGACTTGAAGTTGCCCAGATTGTTTCCATGTGGAAATGCATGTAGAAGCAAAACATTTCGTGCGACATGTTGGAACGTCTACAATATAATTATGGATGTCGCATTGCAGTTCGTCTGGTCGATCTTTAATGGGGTAGGGTCACTGAGATGGGCGGGTCTGGGTTTATCCATTAAATAGTTGCTATGCCTATGCTTGCGGCGTTCACGCTGCTTGTTTTGGTTAAGTCCAGGCCTTCTTTACTCATCCCGTGATGGGTAGGGAGGTTACGGTCTTGGGGGAAGCGCAGGTCGTGATGATCCTCAAGGCAAGTCTGGCGATTACCTTCTCGCGGTGCTGCCTGTTCTTGGTCTAATTCCTCTGAATTAGACGTAACTAGACATCGTCCGGCGCCTCGCGTGTCTCATATGTATGTAAGTTTATTTATATCCATTTATTTATGTATGTTTATTATATTCAGGCCGGGACTGCTCCCGATAGGCTTTGCTCGCCAAGCCGACGAGGAGCGGTCCACTTGACGGTAGGTTGCGGTGCTGCTGCAAGGCACTGCAACTGAGGGGGGCAGCGGCGCCGTGTTGGACGGTGCTGCAGCTGAGGAGGCGCTGCGGCGGGAGTGATTCAGTTCGTCTCCTGCTGTGGCGCCGATATGGCCGCCGTCGGAGGGTGGCGGCCGAAGCGGCTGGCGATGGGGCTGCTCCATCTGGCCCATCGCAGGGGACCACGAGCGTCGGATGTGGGAAGTCTGGCGTTCCTTGCACTGTGTGGTCCCCGGGGTGGTGCGGCCGTGCTCTTGGTCCCGGCACGGTCGCGAGGGGGAGGGTCATCCTCCCCCCCTGGAGGGGTCCGGAAACGGACGGCCGTGGTGGGGGCGCGGTACGCAAATGTACCCCGCGCTCCCTCCGTTCTAGCGGCAGGATGGACACCGTGGGTTTTAGTCGGTAGTGGACCCTGGCTGCTGTGGGTGCAGTTAGGGTTGGGGGCCATGAGGCCCCCCAGGGAGCGGTGATGCTCGAGCGAGCCCGACACACCCCGCCTACTTTCCCGGTAGGCGGAAGTGCGTAAATGCATTTTCCCCACGTAAAAAAAAAAAAAAAAAAAAAAAAAAAAAGGGTCACTGAGATAGTATTACTATTATAATACCTCAGTAGGTAAGGTAGAGTTCTGAGGTAGAAAAAAACCGGAGAAGTGCCAGTCGGATCCACCTACCGAGGGTTCCGTACAAATTTGTAGGTACATATTATAATAAAAATAGTTGGTCAGTACATATTATCAAAAATAGTTTTTTATTTACTTTAATAATAGATAATACACATATATTTTAATTTCTCTCTACTGTTCTTTTTATCTCTGTTATATATATGAAATAATGTGTAAAAAGACTAAATTTCCAATCTTATAAGAAGAAAGAAAGTCATTGACCTAGTAGTTGATTGGCAAGTCGAAATGGAGGTGTGCAGGACACATATTATGCCAATCTTGGTGGGATAGTATCTTGTGTGGACACCGCAGACTCGCATCGCAGCGTAGGCCGTCTACCGACATGGTGAACCAACAATGCAATTGAGATGCAATTGTTGTTTCAGAATCAGAATCAGAAAAATTTATTGGGAACTGATAAAAATATTACATTTTTTTCACGATGTTATTGCTAGAGAGTGATAATCAGCTTACCCGTATCGGGCATTCAATGTTGCATATTATAACTAATTATGACAGTTTCAGGTCAATTATTGAACAACCGAATTTCTTTATGACTAGCTGCACTCCGCGGCTTCACCCGCGTTGTGGATGACTGATGATGATTATGATGAAGAGTAGCCTACGTGTTATTCCCAGACCCGAAGTATCCACTTACATACCAAATTTCATCCAAATCCGTTTTACCTGCGTGGTGATAAAAAACGGTGATGATGAAAATAAGCCTATGTGTTAATCCAGGATATAAGCTGTCTGTGTTCCAAAGTTCATCCGAATCCGTGGTGGTGATGATTGATGATGATGATAAAATGTAACCTATGTGTTATTCTGGATCCTGAAGTATCTACTTACCAAATTCGTTTTACCCACCTGGTGATGAAAAACGGTGATGATGATGATGATGAAAATAAGCCTATGTCCAGAATATAAACTATCGGTGTTACAAATTTCATCAGTATCTGTTTGGTAGTTTTTGCGTGAAAGAGGAACAAACATATATCCACACATTCATAGATCCATACTCACAAACTTTCGCGTTTATAATAATAAGTAGGACTGTGGAGATCAATGGGGAAGGCATAGTCCAGCTGTATACGTCAGGCTGACATGATAATAATGCCATTTAAATTACTTTTGCATTATTAATGAATTGTCGATCGTGATATTGACAACAACGCGCAAGTTTCATGCTAAGCCCGTTTTTATAGACTTACAGACTCTGCCTGAATATTTTCCCCTGTTCTTAACTTTTTTAACCGACTTCAAAAAGAGGAGGAGGTTCTCAATTCGACCCGTATGTTTTTAAGCTATTGCATAGCTTCTATCGCGGCCCTTGAGCGTGGAGACCGAATCCAGAACTTCCGTAACGAAAATAACCTAACTCCGACCGGCACAGCGGTGATACTTTGCAGTTTTGCCATCTATCGATGGATAGCAGAACTTTTATTGACTTTTTTGAAATATCACGCTTGTCTGTTTAGTTCAGCAACTCGCCTCTAGGTGACATTGGTTGTATCGGCGTTACTGGATAAGTTATTAATATATTAATTGCATAAGTTGATAAAAAATGCTATGTAATAGCTTTACCGTGGCAGTCCCCGAGTGTCACACGTCTTTTTTATGTTTGTCAGTGTCTAATAAAAATGGAACCCTGCCACTGTCGTTGAGTCTCGTCTCAAGTGAGACGAGACTCAACTACTCCAGACTAATGTATATACCTTCAGCTTCAGTATAATTATTATCTAATCATGAGAGGATTAATAATGCATAATATGTATATATAATATTATGCAGGTATAATATGTCGACTAGAAAAGTGAAAGTGATTGTGCAATGTGTTATATATAGATGATCTACATGATTTAACATTATTATCAGATATTATTATTACATTTTTTCTTTCAACCGCTCCTTTTGGCGATCAATGGGGGAGGCTATGTCCAGCAGTGGACGTCCTATGGCCACAGCCTATATAGAATGTGCTGTGGATGAGATAATGATGATGAAACCCATAATATTTATATAATATAAATTCAGTTTACAATAATGAGTATTCAAATCACAAGCGACAGTAAATAAAAATCTTATCGGCTTAAATGAAAATGAAATGGCAATAAATGTATTTGACATCAAACCACTTCAATATACGTTCATTTAGACTTCCTAAAATAATATTACGTGGTAAAATATACATAGTAACTGAAATCCGGCTTCTTCCGGAAGCCTTCATCAGGATCTTGAGCGCGGAGCATTAACAACGTTAGTTTTTTAATTTATTTGTGTAGATTTAGGGGTTCTGGCACTTGCAACATTGATTCGGTCGTAGGTCTGTAAGAGAAATTGTCATCATTGTTTACCACAACGCACATTATTTCTATGCTTCGTAGGAACCACCAGTTGTTTTCCTGTGAACTACATAATTAAGTTACTCTGTCCCTGTGACCTTAGACTAGCAATAGGTTTACAGAAAATATTTTTCAGTATGCCAATCGGCACGCAAATAAATTGATAAAAAACAGAGAAAAGGTTTGAACAGTTAAATAGTTTAAACAGCACCTACTTTTTTTTCATGAAATTCATGAGTTTCTTACTTAAATATGTACAAACAGTTACTAGTAGATAGATAGGTACTGAGAGAGAATGCTCTGGAAACATTTGTTGTTTGAAAGTTAAATATTGTCTCTTTAAGCTCTTTAATAGTCTCAATGATAAATTGCAACATCTAGTTTGAATATTTACGAATTTCATTAATTTAAAGGAAAACAAGTCCCTTTACGTTCTGAGGACGCAAGCAAGGTTGGGGTAGAGTTTCAATGCGTATATTAACAAAAATGGCGTGCGCACTGACTAAGAAGGTTACATCGAATTTGTTTATATTTTTAGCAGAAAAACGAGCGCAAATTAATAGAGTCAAGCTGGCAATGCTGGCTGGCGGTTCAAGGCGAACCCTGCAACGAAGGGCCGCGGGCGCGTCACGAGGCAACATTGACCCACTTACACGCAGCTACCTACTCGGCGCGGCGCGGCGCGGCGTGTGCGCCCGCGCAGCGTACACTCGCGAGGAAAGCTCTTCGCGATACGTGTGTGTCACGTACGCAGGACGTGGGCCTACCTTGGCGGAAATTGGAGCATAACGGAAGAAAAACTTGGGTTCAATCATTATTCATAACTATAATATATGTATGGTTAAATATCAGTTATGCGTAATACTCTAATTAGACGATAGGACCATGACCGCTACAAAGTTCCTGCAGCGTACGATGTACTATATATATATATATATATATTGCTTATTTTGAACTTACGGTACCAATTCTGACAGGGAATCTAACTTTTGACCTGTCCATAACTTTTGAATTGACTCGAGATATAGATTTTGTGTATACTCACCGTCATACCGCGTCTGTCTCTTTTGCTCGCGAAACCGCGTGGCACTACTAATATTTTAATAAATTTCTTTTATGTTTTGTTTTGCAAAAAATAGTAGAGTCGGATTAATTAATATCTTGAGTTTCTTGATTACTGAGGCATATTGAGTCTGATGATTTAAAAATTGAACCGAGGAGTACATGACAATGAAACATAAGGACGATACCACTTATCCATGTGTTTATCACTTTCGTGTGCGACGGTAGCGCCACAGTTTCAGCGTAGTTTGCTACAGTTGTTTGTAGCACATCTCAAGGCGAAGCCCTACGCGCCGCAAATAATTCTGCTATTGTGAAACACCGCCTTATCACCGACCGCCACAGCAGCACCGCCCGCCGTCCCCGCCATCGCCCGAACCTTGGTTAGATCATACGAATTACGGTCAAGTTGACGATTTCACGATTAAATTTGTATTTCTCTACGATAATAAAAATTCCGTTGCCAACTGATATTTTTATAGAATAGCTAATGATGTAGCCGCTCTTTATCTGCTTAGTAATTATAGTACATTTTGAATGTAAGCAAGGACGTCGTTTCGAGAATTTTCTATGGTTATGGTGAGTTCCTTATTCAATACTTATCATGACGGATAATGGCAACATTATGGGCATAAAACAATAATACTAATGATGAAAAAACACACTAATCATAAGTAGAGTCGCGAAAGGAGAAACTGTTTAGAAAAGTCGGCAGTACGCATCTCACTCAAAAATCAAGCTTCACTTTTCTCAATATTTTGTAAGTACAAAATGTAGACACGATAATTTCTGTACAGTGTCGGGAACATTAATATATATATACATTCAAAAACTTCTACGATTCAAAAAATAAGTGTTTGACAATTTGTTATAAATTATCTAACCATCAAACTATCTCAAAAGTCAAGTACAAAATCAGTAATAACTTTACACTTGCAATGTCATTTTTATGTATCCAGGACTACTTCTGTATTGTAGTAGCTGCAGTATTGTAAGTAGTTATTAGTGTTTTATTTTAATAAAGGCACTTCTGTATTATGTATACAATAGTACATATGTAAAGCAAAAAATACGGTTTTATTCATTGCTAGTACATGGGAACATGTACTTGTATGACGTGTGACATATATGTGATGTTTGTTTGTTTGCGAAGATTAAATATCAGAAAAGTGTATTGAACATACATTAAGTGATTTTTTTTTTACATATTGTAAGTTTGCGTTTGACAACTGTCTCACCTGATGTTAAGTGATGACGTTGTCTAGGATTTAGCACGCAAACCTAGAAGGTACCTATTCACTCGCGACTTGAAGACTCCAGGATTGTACATATCGGGAAACACAGACTCGGGCAACGAGTTCCATTCCTTGGCAGTACGCATTAAGAAAGTGGAAGCATAACGCTTCGTGCGTATAGGTGGTATATCTACCATATAGCGATGGCGAATTACCGTACGTCGAGTCGACCGATGATAGAAAGGGGATGGTGGAATCACGTATTACAATTTCGTAAGTATTTATATATTAATGCATGATCAACGAAACCATCGATATCAGAATTTTTCGTAGGAAACCTGTTATAGCTTCTATGAAACTAAGAAATTATTTGTTTACTAAGTATTTTTCTGTATTGACGAATGTAAAAATTGGAACGTACTTATTTATATACAGCTGCGTATTTCATGTTCACCTTTTATGTAAATACAGTCGAGGACAAAGTTTCTTGCTCTTAAGTTTAACCTTTTTCACATTGCCCGGCATCATTGATTCAAAGTTTCTGAACTTTTAAATGATTCTGTAAAGTCAGAAATAACAACACATGTGTTATTCATCGCCCGCGCTGCGAGCATGTTCTATGCATTATCTCGTAAGAGGCATGCCAGTGATAAGTGCGTCGGCGAGACGTCAATGCACTCGCATGCATGCCCCTAGGTCAGTTCCCTGTGACTCAGTCGCTGCACCGTTACCTACTAATACTTTGTGATAGTATACATGTATCTTCTAAGATTACGACATTTTCATCCGTGGCTTTTTTGTCAAATACATTGCCTTGCGAGGACCTTATATGAGCCGACGGTACTGTTTCGACGCAGCATTGTGTCTGTAAATATAAGAAAGAGTGTCTAAGTGGTCAATGGATGTTTTTGTTGTATAGTAAAGGTGTCGAAAAGTTTGTTCGTGGTTGCACCTTGGAGAGAACAATCACATTTGCCCGGTGCTCTAGTGGCTACAATGAAATGTTTCGTTCCTTTCTTTATGACTTTCGTTTTCTATAATAGTTTTGATTTGAACTTATTTTTATACTTTATACATGTAGCGTTTGACCACTATCTCACGTGATGGTCAGTGATGATGTAATCACGCTTTACCTAGAATGCTTCCTGGCTCTCAATGATTGCAGCCTGAATACACTGGTGACAGTTTTTCAAACTTGAGGGTGGTAGCTAGCCAGACAGGCACTCCAAAGTACTCTACTAACATCCCGGGAATTTGATAACGGTTTTAATCTTCTTAATCATTGACTCGTAACAACTTTGACGCCGTTCGTGTAGTAGGTAAAAAGATGCGTAATTTCTAATTAGAACTATCTATCCTTTAGAGGTCAGTTGTTGGCGTAAGTCCCATTTCAGATGGTCGCCCGTATCGCAATACTGACATGATTCTAATTCGAAAATTTTAAGAAAATGCATAAAATATATTTAATTTTAAAAATACGTACCAAAATTTAACATGGATGCTAACATTTTTATTTTTTTACAGTCTTGCACTTGCCAATTTTCTTTCGGTAAGTAATTGTTGACTTTATTTATTAACTGCCATATTTATAACCTTAGTAAATGTACAAAATAACATAGAAACTGGGGAAGCCTACACTACAGCCTCTCCTGGGTGTCAATTCTATATACTAAACACAATACTCGTAGATTCATAATAAATTGATGTTTTTGTTAGTTTTGCTTTTCAACTTGTACCTAATATAGTTGTAATTTTATTTAACCGGATTGTCAAGTTTATTTATATTCAACTCTGCCTTCTGAGCCGCTGGGTTCGATTCCCGGACAGGTCAAACATTTGTGTGCATGAACATGTTTGTTTGACCTGTGTCTGGGTGTGTATATGTATATAAGTATATATATCAGTCATCAGGTTACCATAGCACAGGCTCTGCCTAGTTTGGGACCTGAAGACCTTGTGTGCATGTTAATAAATAAATAAATAAAAAAACGAAAAAGAATTACGATTGCATTGTTTATGAATCGTCTATGGTGCAGGTACCCCATGCTGAAGATGATAAAGATCATGACAAAATATGCGCCCCAAAATAGTAATAGCTCAATGCACTGCAATACCTCACTGTATTTACACTGAGCTCAAATGTTCAGATAAACTCCATTGCGTTGATGCGCCCGAACGGCTAGTATCTACGCAGTCATTTGAATACTGTGACTATTTATAAAGTAACTGTAGCCATGAACATCTGCTGTTTGCCTCTGGTCCTCTCGCCTTCAGGGAGGGTGATAGCCACCCTTTCACGACCACCGGCCATTTCACTTTTTATCGGATGGCAAACAAGCAAGTTTTAATGAGAAAGATCGGTTACGGAAACACTCCATAAGGATATCGTATTGTCAAATATTTGAATGCTGACTCGAGTGTTTTGTGAGATAGTTGCTTTTACCTACTACGTGTGCATAAGGCATAAAGCACTTGGGTACCTATACATAACATATAATACCCTATATATCTACGTCATACTGTCTATGATACAATATATACCAAGTCTTATAAGTTACTTAAATAAAGGGAGTTTTCTGAAGAACTCTCCAACCATATTCCGAGGTTTATCGAGGTTCGAGGTTTACCGAACTGGCCGACATCGTTTGAAACCTCATCAATACATATTTTGCCATACCCCTGCAAAATGTCGAACGAGCTTCCTCCCGCGATGTTCCGGAGTAGCTACAATATGGGAATTGCAAAAGGAGAGTTAACACTCTTGAATGGATTGGCAACGTATCATAATGCCCCCAGTGTTACAGATATCCGTAGGCGACGGTGATCGCTTACCATCAGGCAGTCCGTGTTCTTGCTTGACACTTATAAACAAAAAAAGTATTAAAAGCAGGAACCTTGGGGAAGTATGTAGGTATTTAAGGGTCCATTACCTTAATTAGGAAACTGTCTTTCTTTTCTTAGAGATTAAAACTTCCCGTAAACCATCACATGAGAAGGGATTTTTTTTCATCATCATTTCAGCTATAGGATATACACTGCTGGACATATGCCTTCCCCATTAATTTCCACATGGACCGGTTAGAATCAGCTCGCAACCAGCCCTTTCCCGCGATCTTAGATAATCACAGCGTTATGAAGAATAATTAATATTAAAAAAATCAACCGAATTGAGAACCTTATTTTTCTTAGCCGGTGAGATAAATCCACTTTACTTATAAACACACAATCATTCTAGGCGCACCTTGATAACCTTGATTATATCTTCGACCACATCGTCAGAGGACCATCAAGTGGAGACCAGATAGTGGACAAACGACCAAATTTTATATTAAGTATAAAAAACAACGTTTGATTTGATTTTAAATGTTTACATAAAAATTAATTAATAAGTATTACCAGATAACAGGTAAACATCCATATATAATTTCACCAGAATTGAGAATCGTAGACATATTGGTATATTATTATATGGGTTTGGGGGGGAAAGTCAATTGTACAATGCACGAGCAGATGTAAAAAGCTAAGGATAAAATATGTAGTTATATCGTGATCTGCACATGCATGTGGCTAATGCAGCTTGTGCGCCTTGACCAATGGCGCGCCAGAGGGCTGGCTGAATAGCCATCGTCGAGGAATTAATGCGAGGTGATTATGGAGTAAGCAAAGGGAGGGCTGTTGTGGTGGGAATTTGAAAAAGCATTAAGTTTTCGCTAAATTAAAGGTTTCATCTATGTTTTGGTTGTCAGTTATACTTTTTTTTCAATCGGTAGATATTATAAACAAAATCTAGACTTGATATTGAAAATGAAAATGTATTACTGAATGGTTGTCTGGGAGAGATCGCTTCTTAGCGATAAGACCGCCAATTGTGCAACGTATTTTGTATTTGTTAATGTGTTATTTTATAAATGTTATTTTAACTTGATGTACTTGTACAATAAAGTGTTATCTATCTATCTATCTATCTACTGCAAAAGATTTGAAAGTATTACTTACTTATATGTATAGAACTAAAATTAGATACATATACTCACAACATATGACACTATTTTCAATGCTTAGAAAAATACATTTATAGTGTATATCTTTTGCAGACAATGCAGAAAAATCTCTCTTAGCGAAAATATCTTTTGGTTTGTATTATTTGGATAATCTCTTGAATTTTATTACTTAAAAATAGTTATAAGCAAACATACACATGGGTTATGTCAAGTAAATTATTTAACTGTTAGAGTAACTTGGTGTTTCGAATGAGATTTGGCTAATTGTTTACCGCGAAATCTGTTGTTTTCTTTTCTCTTCGCGGAAAAAGAAAGTAAGTACATTGTTTTAGTAAATCGCTATTTTTATAATGAATAGAGAGTATAGTATATATAACACCAGTCAGAACGTATACTGTCTTCTAAATCCCCTCACTCCTACTTTATAATTATAAAAATTCAAATTTTACCCCCGAAATGTGACTTCCTTTAACGAAAAATTATCGCCAGCCCCCAGCGGAATGGTTCGCTACAAAGTCGCAGTCGGAAACATTTCGTGTAGGGTTCTGTAGGGTTGCGATTTATAGCTGGCCGACAGCCGGTGTGTCCCTTTGCCTTTAATTGGCTACAAAACACATCCCATTTTTATAAAGACAATGGCGATAACGGTTGTTTAGCTTTTTGTGATGAAAATGCGCGGAGATTAAAGATACTATGATGATGATAAGCTTCCTGAAAGTGGACACGCTTGAGGTCTTCTTTTGACGGAATAAAACCAGGTCTCAGTGGCCAGCTTGGGTGTGTCTGCTTCTCTATGAGTTACTGTTGAAATGTTCGACGATAACATTACCTATGTTTGCTGTGACCCTAGTCAAAGTGTGTGAAGTTTTGAAGTTCTAGTTTAAAATTTGATAAATTATATAATTATTATTAAATCAAACGGGGCTTAATCGCGAGAAAAACATTTACATGACCACGACCAATGCAACTTGGTCGAAACGTCGAGGTAAATAAATTACTAAATGTTTTTCTCGCGATTAAGCCCCGTTTGATTTAATAACAATGTGTTCGAATCGCGAAAGTCTAAAAATTACAAATTATATAATACTAAAATAGGTATATGAACAAATTTGGGTAGCTACAGAAGAAGTAAAGTCACAGTATACTGACGTGATTGATGTGCATACGCTACTGATTGTAATTACAAAATCTACAAAGTTTCATCGAAAACACCATATACGTAGCTTTATACCCATATAAAACGTCAGTCATAATCGTGCTACTAAGTAGTAGGTCAATATAGGTTTTTTTAAATGTAATTGCTGGCAACAAAGCAGACGGGCTACCTGATGGTAATCGATCACCGTCGCCTATGGATGTCAGTAATACTGGGGGCATTACGCATACGTCGCCAATTCTTTTTAAGACTGTGGTAACTCTCCTTTTGGAGAATCCCATATCGTAGCTACAAGGGAATACCGAGGGATGAAGCTCGTTCCACATTTTGCAGGTTTATAGTTAAAAACATAAACACTACTTATTATATACGGTATAAAATACGCAGAGACCACGAGTCATACTGAAGGGTTCTAGGTGTTTGGTGAATGTGTAATGAAAATCTTTAATTATTATTTAGTGTCTTAATGCTTAACATTTACATGGATCTTTTGAATGAATTATATATATTATATTATATACCTACTTACATTATATCTTTATGCACCAAATCGTTCATAGAGTTCATAGGGTTATAGAGTTAAAAACATTTTGTTAAAAGTGAGTCAGTTCAGCCAAATGGAGTAACAAATACAAAATCTTTTATCGTATATGTCATAGTCGAAATTGACTATCAATAATACCATAATATGCTTAGGTTAACTATTTAAAATCGTTAATAAGGTAAAGTAAATTTCTAAAAATAAAAGAAAATACCTTACAAAAAGATTGTTTCAACCATTTATATACTCTATAGTCGGATTAAGCAATCATGCCTTTGTTATAGTATTTTATGTAGAATTTAATGTAAACAAATTGAAGTATCATGTCATAATGCTTGGGGCGGGCACGGTAATTAATACCTATGTATTATACTGTGATACATAGGTACTACCACTATGCGATACTAGGGTACAAGTCACGTGATCTGCGGAAGATTTGTATCATTACGAGTAAACTCACCTGAGGATGAGCATCGGACATGCTCGAAACCTAGCTCGAAACTTCGACTATAAACGTGAGTAAAGCCGGATACCACATACATATAATATTACGAGTATTATTGTAAATGCTAATAATCATTATTAAATAAAAAAATTTAACTGTCAGTTGTTTTTTTTTCTTGGGGCCTTAATATAAAAATGCCTATATTAAAATAAAACACTAATAACTAATAACTATACTGCAGCTACTACAATAACATTTGAGCAATCCACTAGCTATTGGTAGCCTATAGATATCTCATTAAAATTATTATTGTTATACTTTATCTTGCTGAAAGATTAAGCCATTCAATGCGACAATGCTGTCAGCATTTTGTAAACTTTACCCACAGGTCGCGGTTTAATTAACTACATTATTATTACTAAGCATATTATTTTTAGGTAGTAAGTATTTTATTTATATACTATTTGAGGAATTCATTCATTAATGTCTTTAAATTATTATAAATGTAATGCTTACAAATAATAATAAGTGTCCGCAGACGATTATCAACACCCTGTGTCACACTTGTACGTATCAAATAACAGACAGTTTGTACTGAGCTACTGAGGTCGATTGTTGTGAGCTGCGAAACTAGTACGCTACGATGTCAATTCATGCTCGACGCATTTTAAAAGCCCCGTTTATCAATAAGGTAAAACAAAAATTTCACTATTCACCCTAATTATGATAATTATTTAGAATAATTTAAATTAAATAATGAAATAGGTCGTATTCTATTTACACTAAAATTCAAATTCGTATAAAACACTATCTCTAGATATGGACGAGTTTTATTCAATTGGTGGCCAATCGCGTATAGTTTTAGTCGGCATCTAATAAGTGGCAACTCGTTTTACTTAACTACCCCCAATTTTCATACAAAACATCTAATTGTAGTGTCATACTCACTCGTTATTGATACGTGTCATACTGATTTTGACTTTATCGTATAACCACATAATTAAATTATCTTACTTATCTAACTTCCAGAAATTTAGTTTAGTTGAAGAAGAGTATCACTACCATTAGGTATTATGTTTCTTTTCAATATTTATATAAAATTCAAAGCATTACAAAAAGTAAAGAAAAAGAAACGAGACGCACGAAAGGTATGACTTTCAATTTATAATATTCACATGAACGCAAAAAGTGTCTGCATTTTGTGTTTCACTAAAATGCTGCGTCATTTACCCAGTGTCAAGGATCAAAAGGTATTTTACATATCCACCCGATACGTTTATTCAGTCCGAATCAAAGGGCAAAAAATATTAGGATTGCATTTTATCCACAATAAATTTAATGATACGACAGCGTCTATAAATCGGAACAGGTAGAATTTGGAACTAATGACCGCTTTGAGCACATAAAGTCTTATAAGTCATTGGATTCGTTAGTCAAATGCGGGGTTAAGGCGTTGGGGTTCAGGTCGTTTTGAGTTGAAAGTTGAATTTCGGTTTTTGTGCAGTATCAGAGGGGCGGAGGGAGACCGCGGGGGCGAAGCGAGACGAGCTCGTCGCTGAAAGGGTTGTGTGGGAACGGAGGGCACCTGCGACTGCACATGGTGTTCAACAGAGTTTTTTACACATTTGCGCGTTCATATCTCTGTCTATTCTGTCTAATGCAGTTTTTTATCTGTTTCTTTTATTTGTAAATTCATATTCTATATATAAGTATCATTTTTTTAAAAGTAATTAACGATCGTAAGTTCGTGAAATTTTAATCGCGAAAAGGGGCGGTTGCGAACCTGTCGATTGCAACTGTTTGCCACGACATTATCGTGTCAGTGTACGTACCGAGTTCATTACGTACTTATGCTGTATTTTGCGTGGTCGGCTTTTACAGCTAGCGTAAAAAGATCTGTAATCTCGACGATGGTGCTTGTCGCAGAGGGTCTTGAGCGTTGGCTGACAAGTTCGATCTGCATTATTGAGTTACGGCGGCGGCCTCTACGTTAGCGAACTGCCCTTATTTCTCGCCTGTGTATATTCATTTTGCAACACATCGCCTGTCGGCCTTTTCACTCTCCCCTGTCGGCTCACGCGTGCTCGTCAATGAATTGTTAATGAGACGCCGCCGTTTCGTTAAAGGCCGCCAAATTCACGTAGCCCCTTGTTATTGAGGCGCTAACCAAAACATCGACACGCACCCTGTTTTATAAACAACTTTCTTTTATAAAAACGAATATCTAGTATGTACAGTATATCAAAATATTATGTAACTAAACATAATGATGAGCATACGTCAAATCCTACTTATGAATATTTTTAGCGACCTATCTTAAAAAGAACCTTTCCTAAATTATATTATAGTAGAATAGGTTTACCGTTATAGTTATAGGTTTTATATAGGTGGTATTAAATACCTGTACCCTACAGTCTTACCCGTGGTGAATAGTATATACCTAGTACTAGATATAACGATTTTTGCGTCTTTGCGTCATCCCACGGGAACCTTACATTTTCGGGATAAAAGTAGCCAGATGTATAAGCTATCTTCATTCTGAATTTCATGCAAATCCATCCATGTGTAAGAGTAACAAACATACAAACGACAAACACTCAAACAACAAAGAAACTTTCGCCTTTATAATATTAGTGTGCGATATAATAGTGTGATATACTTATAAAAAAAAGTAGTTATTATTGAATCCCAGAGTATTTTCTTATTATTTAAAAACAGCTTTTTGGGCACTTTACTTGCAGGCAGTAATTTAAAAGCCAATTTTAATTTATACTTCTCTTTTGTATATTCATAGTAAGTTATTTTTATATAATAGGTATTATTAAAAGGATAAAAAATATAAATAAAACTAATTATAGATATAGATAAAACTAATATCTTCACGGATGTCTTCACCCGCAACTATAATGTAGTCAAGGTATGAGTACCACTTTTCAGTTAAAGCAGTGTAATTCAAAAGCCGCTTGTCCTATGTTGATGAAATTGAAATAGGACCACACAACAAACATAAAAATAACATACGGGTGAAATTGAGAATCTTCTCCTTTATTGAAGTCGGTTAAAAACCAGGAAAAATCCAAATAAATGCTATTTACCACAGCTGCTTTTGCTGTACCAACGCACCGAGTATATGTACGTCTAGTATATAATTAGATTCATAACTTGAAAAGGAGAATCACACGCACGTCATGGATAAGAGAAATAAAAATATATTAACACATTAGCTGAATTTTCAAAAAGCCGAATCGTGTATTGTGTAAGTGTTAATCGGATAGAAAAGAAAAAAAAGGTTTTTTGCATAAGCGGATAACCCTTCGATCGCTACCTGCGCCAGCACTGATGTTGCGCGCTTTGTGCGTGAGGTTGATTGCGCAAGTGGAGTAAGGTGTCCAAATGTTTGTATTTTCGCGGATAAAATTCTATGTTTGAAAGACTTTTTCTAGACATTTGTCCGGTTTCAAGCGACGAACCTAGCTGGAGTCGTTCAGATCTTCCTCCTTGCGACAGAAGGCCATTTGGGAAAACAAGGTTAAAATTCGTTGATTTTGAAACCAGATTCGTTTATTTATAACTTCTCGCCTTCTTCGATCAGGATATTCCCGATCGAAGCTTCTCGCAGAGGGGTTTCCATTTTTGTGTTGCATCTGGAGCCTTTTCATAAATTTTGTTATAAATGTATATTGTATACAATCAAATTATTAACACTTTAAAGCTACAAGCAATTACATAAGTACATTGTTATATTAATGAAATGAAATTGTATATTATTGTGATAATCTTTTGGTGAAGTGGTTGCCGATTCAATATTGTTGTAGACAACCGAGTCTAGCTTGAATGTTATTGATTTATAGCGGTTTCCAAATTCAAATGATACCAATAAAATTTCTTTGTCACTCGGCGAATCCCCTGAATGTAATTCGCATGGTTACTTCAACAAACTGCGTTCTGTTGTTATCTACATACAATGAGAATAATGAGCAAAAAATGCGAAAGAAAACATTTTTAAAATTTAATATAGGTCAGGTGCATACTCAACCCTTTCGTAGCGTGGGAGTATTTTTTGTCTAAAATACTCGATCGGTGTTTTGTGCAAGCGTTTTTGCGGAGCTTCGAAGTGTTTGCGATAATTTGTTCCCACCATGATTTTTCTACGTTGAGGAAGCGATGACAGCTATTGAGATTGTTCAATCGACTCGTACGATGATACCGTTAGTGCAAGTAACTGTGCAAAAGTGAATACATTTATTTGGCAGATGATTGTGCTACTTCGACGGCTCTTTTGAATTAACCTTTACGGAATTACACGGGCTGAGGAAGATAATCTCCAATGCAAATTAAACGGATACAATAATTATATTGTTGTATGTATTGCTTCCGGGCTGTTTGGCCGTGGTCTAAGTGAAACTTGTGTTCCAGACGTTTCGTCGATCACTGCGGTCGACATCTTCAGTGGTTCAGGTCCGAGCGGCGACAAGAGCGTAGAACTCTCCTCCGCGGCGTCTTCTCTGATACTGAGACTCTCAGTACCTGACCTGAACCACTGAAGATGTCGAC
Organism: Apeira syringaria; assembly: GCA_934044485.1. Lineage (NCBI taxonomy): Eukaryota > Metazoa > Arthropoda > Insecta > Lepidoptera > Geometridae > Apeira > Apeira syringaria. Next base: position 18,857,532 of record OW203663.1, on the reverse strand, counting down.
CGCAGTGATCGACGAAACGTCTGGAACAAAAGTTTCACATAGACCGCGGCCAAACAGCCCGGAAGCAATACATACAACATGCAACGCCGGCCGTGAAAGCCTTAGAGTTTACAATAATTATATTGCTAACTAAAATTATTTTACCTTCGATATATGATACACTGACGAACAAGTTAGATAGTGATCATACGCGATTTCTATTAAGTATTATAAAAAACATAAGGTATACGTGTTTTTTTAAATGAGTTAGATACATATAGAATTGGAACCAGGACAAAAAGGTAATCATTTTTTTTTCGGTTTCTAACACCAAAATCCACAGAGATAGATATAGTAAGCTCGAAAGCTAAAAAGCTTTAGTTTGTTAAGAGTAGTTACAACTGTTATAGTTTATACATTTTCCTAATGGAAAATAAATTTCTTTAATTTTGAGAGTTGCCGCAAAATGAGCTAAATTCAAGTACCCACCATCCCACACTATAATCAATAACAAGACAAATTACATCATTAGAAAGTTAATCGATATTATTAATGTGATCTTGAAACTAAGTATCCATAAGTCTTATATTTGCTTGCTGTTTTAGTATCTTTAAGTACCTTCTACGGCCCGCGGCATGTGGTGACGCTTCACCCTTTAATGATCTCTAATGACGCAATCATTTTAATGACACCGATACCTCGTGATCGCCGCAACGGTATCTTCCGCATCATTTGTGCGCCTCGGGGAGTTAAGGGTTAAGTCAAAACATATTTGCCAAGTGAATTATAGGTATGAATGCGCGGCGGAACCGGAAACGGAGCATGCGCAGTAGAATGCTACATCCGCTGCTGTTATATCACATGCTGTAAACTTATTAAACTCGATATGTAATTTGTCTAAATTATTAATTTTTTTTGGAAAATAAATTGATTTTATTTTTATTTGTATCATACAATGATGTTTTACTAAAGATGACGTATATTCATACTGCGCGGTGCTCAGATTTTGTTCCTTTACGACATAAACATGCTTACTGCGACATATAATACGGTACAAATAATATAGAAAATGATAGCTATATGTTTAGACTTGCGCTTGAAATACGCGTCGTAATGAAAATTACTACAATTGACTTAATTTTGCCGCCTCAGTTTCCGCGCGCTTGTGCGACAATTACCTCATATAAAATAAAATAGCATTGGTATCATACATTCTTGGATGTAATTATTTTGTGAAGTTGTGATCGTAAGTTTGTCATCGCTCTATATTCTGTATAATAAATAATACAATGTATATGTAATCTGTTAAAAATAATTCGCCAAATTTTTCGCCAACCGAGAACGGCTCGATCAATTTGGCTAACTTTCTTTTTTATGTTTTCGTTATGACACAAGGATGGGTCTTAGAGGAAAAAGTTAAAATTGCGAGGAAAAAAGAACAATTTTTTTTTTTGCATATAAACCGCAACGCGAATGAAACTAAGGAGAGATACCGGTGTAAACTAAATCAGTCTAAGTTAGGATTAATTATTCCTCATCTTAAGCATAAGAAAAAGTGTACATTTCAAACACTTCATAATATGAAAATTAAAAAGTATAGCTATTAAAAAATCACGCTTTAGTAATTGCCAAGCTATAATATAGCTAACCCTGGGAAGGCTGGTAAGGACAAGGGAACAAACTATGTATTTAAACTATAGTATTGTCATCGGGTTCTTGATAAGTGTGCAGGATTTCGAATTAATCCGAAGTTCTGAAGGGGTGCCAATTGCGTTTAAAGATTCCGATACATAGTAGCAGTAGTGTACTAGTCCGTCCCGCGGTTTCACCCGCGTGGATTACGGTTTTCTCGCTACATCAATTATTCCACGAGAATTTTACTGGGATAAGAAGTAGGTAGCCTATGTGATTTATAATACTAGCGGCGGTTTTACCCGCGTCGTGATGAAAAACGGTGATAAAAAAAAAAACGGTGATGATAGTGATGATACCTATGTGTTATTTTAGAGTATCTCCTAGCTATCTCCATACCAAATTTCATCCAAATCCATCCAGCCGTTCTGGTGTGATTGAGTAACAAACATCCATCCATCCATCCATCCATAGAAACTTTCACATTTATAATATTAGTGGGATTAGTGAGATATTAGCTTTGCCTTTATTGAAGCGAGTTAAAAATACAAATTTAGACAAGTAAACTATCGACACATGAGTTCGAGCATACTGAAATAGTTTGCTGAGTTTTTACCGGTGTCAGGGCTCACACAAGTTCTGCTGAGTTTTTACAGAGTTCAGAGGGAGGCTGCTTGAGGCGTGAGAACGCGGTGCGCTGAAACCCGCGGGGGAGTTTTTGTTCAGGAGGGTTCAACGACTCGCAAACGGCAGCTTTTACTTGGGGTGTATCATAAACGTTTTGGATTGTTTAGCTTTTAGCATTTTAGGAAGATATTGAAGTTTTATAACAGGTCTGCTATACATATTTAAATAGCATATAATATTTGGTTATCTTATACCTACGATGCGGGACGGAAGATGAATCATTTTCATTTCGTTTTTTTAAAGTGACTCATGTTAAATATGTGATTAACTTACTAACATTAACCTCTCTACTGCCACGAATATATAATTTGTGATAGCTGTGCCCTGCGGTTATACCCGCGTGGTGAGGAAGACCGGTGATGATGAAAATAAGCCTATGTGTTTAACCAGGGTATAACCTATCTGCATACCAAATTTCATCTAAATCGGTGTAGCCGTTTAAGCGTGAAGATATAACAAACATAAATACACATACACACAAACTGTCACATTTACAATATTAGTAAGAGTAAGATAAACGATATCTACAATATCTTTTGTTCAAGATAGCATGGAGAGATTGAGTTTGGAAATACAGAAAAGCGTTTCGTTGTCGCTCTTTAAGAAATTTACATTTATATTCCACGATTCGCTTACGTGTCTACTTCTCTTCTCATCTACTTTTCTCAGAATTTATTTGCTCGCGGTAGGCGAAGGTATAAGTAACAATTCATTACGTCTTTTGTTACATAGATTTTATACATACCCAAAACTCACTAAGCCGATAAAACACGAATCTCTATTTCAAAATAAACTTATCACGTTACTAAACTCAGAGCAGACTTAGATTTTTTGTTTGCAGTTTTTGCACAACATTCTCTTTCACAAAAAAGGATTCCGTAAAGAACCGTCGAAGTCGAATTGTTTATTTTAGTGACAAAAGTAAACTTGCGTTTGCCGTTTTCGGAAACTTTTCATTCGTGACTTTTGAAGAACTTTATAAGACTTGTTAAAAAGAGATGGCAAAATATATCGTTTCATCGAATTATCTTATACATTTATTTGTAAGTTTGACAAATCGCACACTTTTTGTCGTATTTTATTGTCATATAAGCTATACATATATCCTTATATGCGGTGGCCTTAGTATAATAGGTATATATGTAGAATTCTAGTCTTAAATATACAACAGTCTTACACACCCGACCTCTCCCTACCCTCATTCCGCGCTCGCGCACCAACGTCAGTCAGTATAACCTCAAAAATTATCACAATAGCATGTTTATCTGTTATTTGCAAGTTGAAAATAGTGCAGCTAATGCGTGTCTGAGCGTTTGATCGTTGCGACGCGTGACCAAAATGCTGGCACATATTTGGCTCAACGAATCAGCATTGCAATTCAGCGTGGCAATGCTGCTAGCGTTCTGGGCACACTGCCGGCCGGTAGCGGGTTAGAGCATTTGAGTTATCTATAGGCTACCAATAGCTAGTGGATTGCTCAAATGTTATTGTAGTAGCTGCAGTATTGTAATTAGTTATTCGTATTTTATTTCAAAAAAGGCATTTGCCCTTTTAAAAAAAAAAGCAAAAAGGCAACATTTTTTTAACATATTTATTTACGATTATTATAAAAAATTAGTACACAAAAGATAATATATTACTTAACTTATTCGGACACATTTTACTTGACATAAGAAAAGACAGTAGGTACAATGTAATAATCGCAAAACCGCCCCAGCTCAGCATACTACTGGTTGTGAAGCCAGTGCTAGTCTTCTGCTGGAACCGGTTTGTGTAAAACACACAACAAATTTTATTTTCGACAGCAGTAGCTTACAATACAAACAAACACAATATTATAATACCATTTAGAGCATATTGATACTAATATGCAATATAATGTCTTAACAAAAAAAAAAGGAAAAATAAGTATAGGTATATGTATATTTATAAGTATAAAAACATATGACTTATATCTGCTTAAAATACTATAATTGCTTCTATACAGTCCAATAATGCGAACATTCCAATAATGCGAACATTCCAATAATCCGGCATCCCCTAGCTTATCATAGTGCCGGCTTAGTGATACTACTTAATCTGGCCATAAATACTGTTACAATTAAAAATAAACAAAATATTACATTTGAATTTGGAATCTGTCATTTTAATATGATTGTTCGATTATTTTATTTATGATAGGTATACCTACTGTTATTTTTTTTTTTTCTGAAATTGACGAATGAGACGCGTGTTGATCAATAACTCCAATTTTTTTTGTATGAATATAATGAATTAACTAAAAACTGCTGGTTTGATTCTAGAATATCTTATACCAGTAGTTCACGTGTGAAAAGAAATGAAATGGTTTTTTATACTTTCAGATACATTGATTAAACAATAACTACCAATCCATACTTCTAATTATAATGAAGAAACTGTGATTCCTGGATGGAACCCATTAATACCCAAAATAGGTTATCGTTACCACGGAGTTGATACCTAACAGACTTTTGGATTTAATAAAAAGATTTCTATCTTTACTAATGTAAAGATACGTAGAAATCTCTTTTTATATATTTGGGTAATAATTAACCAAATATGTAATTAGAAGTAAAAGTTTGTAAGTTGTGAAGAGAAGATGGGAAAATAATAGTACGCGTGGGTGAAGCCGCGGGGTGCAGTTAGTAATCATTATGAAGCACTATTAATACGTTTTTTTATAATTTGTTTTAGTTTAGGAAAACAAAAGTTAGGCAATATAATATACAGAGAGAGATATATACAGACTCACTGTCTTATGATCAAGTTAAGCGGAACTTACGTAAACATTTTTGAAGGAAAAAAATCAGCTACTGGTGGTATTCGAACAAGTGATATGACGGTATTCTACTCATATAGTCCTGGGGTCAAATGTCAAAAGCAGCCGAATTTTATCCTTCAACAATTTGAACGTATCTTACGTTTAATATAAGTATAAATTGATACAAAGTACAGATGACCAATTAGTTTTTCACCAACAAATTAGTCAATATCGTGGATATATAGAATAGTTAGGTATTTGAGTACACCGTGCACAAGCCACGAAAGTAAAACATTTTTTCTTATTTGAGTACAAAGCAACTCAAAAAAGGTCGATATCACAATCTTTCCTGAGTCTGTTGAAATCGCTGACTGAGCATAGCAAATAAAAATGTTCCCTGTAGTTCGCATTTACAGCACATTTTGTACGAGTCGCAAGGTCTCCGCAACGGAAAAAAAGGCATTTCCTATCTGAATGAGCTCAAATAACTCAAAATGTGACCTAACCTAATATAACTTTAGTACTTAGTATGTACATAGACTGAATACTACAAGGACGTGTATCATCTAAGTTTCATAATCGACACGCGAGCGAATCACCAAGTCAAAGCACTTTCTTGCATTATCAGTGTCAAACATCTTGATCAGTCCGTTACGTATACTAAGATAAAAGGAAGTAAAAGAATAGAGCTGTCAATTATTACATTACTAGTAAAAAAGATTAATGTTCCGGGTCGATCCCATGTATGGGAGAGTACAGTTATATCGCGACCCGTCCCACGCTTTTGCACAATTCTGTCAAAAAAAAACTCGAATTTATAGTGTTCCTCTACCTGCTCGTGTGGCTTGCAGAATTTTGATATCTTTTGTGAAAGGTTTTTTGCTTTAATTTGTGACAATTATACCGGTATATGACTTTTTACCTGTGGCCTTTTTTGTTGCGATTTCGGAATCCCTCGACCTGACGTTTTGCACGACCGGGCGACCCCACGTTTGTTTTCGTGAACATATCGTAGGATTTGAGTAGGATACTGTTAGATAGATAAAAAATGGCTGCAAAAGTATTGACTTACAGTTTCAAAGCTTTTTTAGTACCTTCAAATTACATATATAAATCGCACTATCAAATTAAACCTTCAGTTTGATGTGCCATAGATAATTTAAGAAACGTAGATGAGCTTGAAATTTCGATGTGTAGGTAAAATGCTTTGCGTTTCTTTAAATTAAATAAATAGACAAATTTTTATGTTCAAAGAACCTTTTCACATGCTTAAATTTGATAATCCTAAATTAGTTCATAATTCCTTATATATAAGTAATGTAATAAAGACATCAATGGCACAGCATAGATAAAATTGCAGTCTAGGTACAAGATTAGTGGGTAGTTTTTTAGGTACTTATTAGTTAAGGAATCAGTAGGTTAGAGTCTAAAAACTATCGAGAGTTTCTTCCATAATTCTAATCTAACAAACCGACTAAGTAATAAGTAATTTTCCAGTTTTTACCAAGTGAGTCCCAGTCGGTTTGTTAGATTACAATCATTAGGTTGATACAACGTAAGAAATATTTAAGGTAATATGAAAGAATAATTTCAGTTAGTAGGAACAACATTGTTTTCATTAAAAAATGCAGTATATTTGTGGAAATATATATCTATAAAATAATTAAAATTGGTTCAGTACTTCTGTTTCTTTTCAAGAAAGTGTTGAATGTGTCCTGCACCTAAGTGGCAAGAGTATTTTTTTATAATTTTTGTACTAGGTAACGTTTGCTCTTCTTATAAGAAAACTACAAAAGCTGAATGTTGTAGTTGACCTTTGGCAAGCTGTAATCGATTAGAGATGATCCATTAAAAGAACAGATACCGAAACCACCGAAGACCAGGTAGACTGATGATATTGCATTTTAACCAAATAGGTTAAGCTTAAAAAAGCTCGCTCTGCATGTGCCATTTAAAAAGGAGACTCACAAAAAATCGGTTGGTAGGCAAAGAAAGGCTGCCAAGCAAAGATTTGGGAAGGGTTGAAAATGGTACACGGAGAGTGAGGACAAAAAAACTTGATAAAAGCTTTGTTTTATTAGATTTAGTTCGTTCATTGAGAATTGGTCTCTGCGTTGATGTTTTTTTAATTGTTATCCGCAAAATGTAGTTATAGCCACAGTGCTCCCATAGTTTTATATTTTTATAGAACTTGGGTTTGCCTGTATCTTTTTTTTATCTTAACCCTCGGGCCTGCGTGTTAATACTTGCTAACACGCTAGCGTAAGAATTACCGAGGCATTTTAATAATAATATCTAGAGCTAAATTAATTTTACAAATACCACGCTAAAAATATCTTTAAATAGCCTAGGCTGTGTGTCTATTATGAATTTTTGGTGTTACACAACGTAGAGTGATCATAATATAAGTACAAGTCCAATTCTATTCGAACTCATAATGTCAGGGTACAAATTGCGGCCAATAATCAAAGTTTTTTGTCGAAACAAAGCGAATAAAGGGGTATTTTTTTAGTCGCTTTCACAACATGTGCAATGCAATATACTGTCTGACCTACTTACCTACACTTCCTCTGCATTAAAGGGTTAAACGGTGTATCCGCGTATTTCAACAGCAAATACTATAACGGTGATTTTTTGTTCGTGTGAAAACTGGCAGCCATTTCCCGTCTGAGAATGTAGGATGACTTGAGATTGTTCCCAGAAAGTCTCGCTGAAATGCGCTTCTCAGAATATTGTGAACGATGACGCTGAATTCTTGAACACTTGAGTTTCTTGTACGTATTTTCATTCATTCATCGCAGCCATAGGACTTCCACAGCTGGACATATTCCTCCCCATGTAGGGGGGATTTACCAATAATCACGCTTGGCAGGCGGGTTGGCGAGCGCAGTATGGTTTCCTATCCTCAGAAGGCGCTGCTGCCCACCTTCTGGTAGTGATCCCTAGCCGACTTTTACGGCACCCACGGGAAGAGATGGGGGAGTACTATTCTAGGCCGGCCTATACTGTTTTACCTATACCTACTTAACTAACACTAGATTTAAATCAGTTCTTCTACACGTCAATGGATCAAATTTTATCATTATAATCCTCGCCGTTATACCGTTTTATTGGATTGTAAGCTCACCTACAATATAACGTTATGCGTAATGAGTTGCTTACTCCGATAAGCTTTCATGATGCTCTACTAATACGCTAACGTTGACTGGTTTGAATGCCAGCTTACAAAAGATTAAGAATAAATAATCTGAATATAGCCAAATTTATTCAAACCAAGAAACCCCAGACACACTTTGCCAGCTGTAAAAAGGGACCTGGATTTACCTATGTACTTAGATCTATGGATGCATCCATCTGCTCTTATTCTTAGACCTTTGTAATTAAATTCTATTTGATGGATATCTTAAAATGCTAAAAGTATGTATTCGCATGATACCATTGACTGCGATCCAAACTTGTACTTTTACTAAATAGTGGAATACCTTACCTTACACAGGTCTATATAATTATATTACACGTAATTGCATAGAATAGAGATAACAAAACAAGCATGGTTTCGACAATGGAAAGTATCGATCGCTTGTACAAACAAAAACGAAACAAATATTCTATTTTTAAAAAGTCATTAAAACTTTAAAGGGTGCGGGTTGCGAGGCGCTTAGCATTCAGCCTCTCAAAAATAATAGCAGAAGAGATGACAAACTGACAGCTAATTGAAATACGCCCATGTGCAGTGTGTTTTTGCTCTACGGTGGAGGGCTAATCGCGACAGCCCCTCGTGGTTTTTTGCCATATATCATAAAGGGGTGGATTTACTAGTGTAGGGGTACGAATTGTTATAAAGTCGAATTGACAAAATGTTTGGGCAAACTTCAATTGTTTTAGAAGATTGGATATCGACTACAGTTAAGGACGATATCCATTTAAAAGAATAACAAACGAATTAACTTCACTGCGTTGCGGAAACGTTGCAAGCGTTGCCTGCGGTCATTACCTTAATGGGTGATCGGATATAAGATCTTTCAGCTGCGTCCGTGCTTTAAAGGCGACATTGTACAACTCCTGACTGGTGACCGTGGAAGGGTCAGCAGGCGGTCTGTAAGCTCTGATGCTGTAACAAGCTATCGTGAAGAATAGATATACTTAACTGCCGTGTAGCCCTTTCTCTTCTTTTTGATAAGAACGTGTTTCAGAACTCGGTTGATTATGCTTACTTGACTTGTGCTATTAGTTATGTTATTATTAGTTACCACAGCATATTAACTTGTGCTATGCTTCTGCTGGCTATAATTATCGAGCACCAGCAATTTTGTAGCAATAACTGAAAGATAAAGGAAATCAAGACCAACATTTTTGAAAGTCAAAATAGTGGACTCGATGTTTTCATAAAAGTAAGAGCACAGGTAAGAGGAATGGAATACAAACCAAGCCTTTCTTAAATAAAAAAAAATATGCAGTCGTACTCGCGTCGCGTCGGGTGGTATGCAAAGCTTGAAGTAATTAAGTGAAGTAGCAAGCCATGCGTTACCCCGTCACCTTCTCCAGGGATCGGTGTTAAAGCAAACACGTGTTCAAAACGTTTAAAATGAGATATTTTACACGGAAGGGTTGCACTCTCCCGCACATCGCATATTGCTAAACATAGAACGCCCTTGCTAACAGTTACTTCTCATTGGAAAATAGTTCTACTCTAACACTATTCTTAACAGAATCCTACTTTACTTTTTTTTGTTTTTCATCAAACACGCGTAACAATCGAACTACATTTTCACTAAAGAACTTTATATTCGCGCATCGCTACCAAGGCTTCATAATGCGGAAGAAGTACGGCGTTCGGCTACGTCATTGTGACGCTGAGATAATACCTACAGTTTTTTATTTGTTTTATCAGTCGAATCGGCCAATGAGAAGCTTAACTGTTGTATATTTACGTAGCATATAGGATAAAAATATGGTATATAAGTGGTAATAAGTACATAAGGCAGTTGTGTGTGTGTGTGGTGTGCTAATTTATTCGCGATATCGCAGCTGGTCGCGAGCGCGGCGCGAGACGTCCTGCGATTGGCGGAGGCGCGGGAGGGCGATCCTCCTCTCGGGTGATGCGATTCGCGAACCGCTCTCACACACACAGAGACACGCTCGCGTCCTTTGTAATAATTGCGAGCTTTGTTCCTTATGTATCTTGACTCATTTGAAAACTATTTCGGTGAGATCTAAAATAATAGTCAAGTACAAGAATTAACATTATTATCGGGATATTTACCATGTACAGTGTAGTCCGTTTTAGCGACGTCATTATAAGCATATGTTTGGATTTAATATGAGCCACTATGAAAGTATATGACGACTCCGCTTACATAGACCAAACCGCTTTTATTATTTCATTTTATGTTTTTTTTATTTATTTAGACAATGCAGACATATATTTGTCTGTTCTTAAAGAGTCTTCAGTTCACTTCATGAACATGGCGCATGTCATCTGTGCCGAAATATATATATTATTATTATCTTTTAATCACACTCAGACCCCCGCGCTAGGATTCCCTGTATCGTGGGAGGCATGGACACACACAATCACAGCACACAAACACCCAAGACCCAGGACAAACATCTACACTCATCGCACAAATGTTTGGCCCTGCCGGGATTCGAACCCAGGGTCGCGGTGACACAGAAGTCATGTCGATGACACAAACCACTGCGCCACGGGACCGTCAATATCTAGCAAATATATAAAATAAAATACATGGTAATTATCCCGATAATAATGTTATTTCTCCTATTAGTGATATGTCAGTAAAAATATTCAAGTAGGTGCTTAATAGGTAGATAATATATTCGCGATGGAAAACTTTATCTATAATCATTTATCCGCTTCGTTCTCACTAAATGTTATCTCGAATCCGGTTATCAGCCGTGATTCTTTTGTGTAAATGTTTCATGATGGATTGATTCACACAGTATCGGAATGGAACCAGTCTTCGCACAATTGCTTAACGGCTGCAACAGAGATCAGAGGTCATCGGGTACCCGTTCTGACCAATTGCATTCAATTGCGCTGCATTTCGTCCATTGTTAGAATATGGCGCGTATGTTACCTAACTAACAAGCGAAATTTCTCAGCTCCCTTTACTCTTTTTCTTAGCGTTTGACCATTACCTATCTCAGTTGTAACTGAGAATGTTATCGAAGATGGAATCACGGTAGGCTTAAAATGTTAACTGAAGTTTTATTATACACTTAACGGTGGTAGCTAGCCAGCCAGGTACCTACCGGAAAGTGCCCTATCAGCACGAACAAAGTAACTCTAGTTATTTTTATCATCAATTAAAACCAATTCATTTAATTTGACAGGCCGGTTGGCCCAGTTGGTAGCACTCTGCCTTCTGAGCCGCTGGTTTTGGGTTCGATTCCCGAGCAGGTCAAACATTTGTGTGTATGAACATGTCTGTTTGACCTGTGTCTGGGTGTGTATATGTATATAAGTATATATATCAGTCATCGGGTTACGATAGTACAGGCTCTGCCTAGTTTGAGACCTGAAGACCTTGTGTGAATGTTAATAAATAATTTAAAAAAAATTATTCAAATAAGTAAATGAACTAGGTATGTATATGATTATACATACTTCTATAGAAACAATTACCTACAACCAATTTTGTAATTTGTACCATATACGAACGCATCCTTACTAAAATCAACTAAGACTATAAGGAGCACCCTATAAGAACGTCCAGTATGTATAGGGTGCTGTTTTTGAGTAGGCACTACGTCATCATCGATATCCAGTGAAAAGAAGTCGAGTTAATGGACAAGTCTTAGACAAATCAATAGTCATATCAATAATAAAAAATATAAACATCAGTATCATTTCAGCCGTGACATTTACTGCTGGATTCATGTCACGTTTATAGATTTTCACAAGGACCGGGGTTGGAAGCAGCTGCTCCAGCTGTCGTCCTCATCAGGTTGAAATTGTCGGTTGAATCTCTCGTTTGCGCTTGCCAGTCCATGATCTCCACCCAAGACATTGAGAGCATAAAATAATATAATGTAAAAGAAAAAAATGAACCTTATAATATTTTTTTATTTTTTTATCACACTCAGACCCCCGCACCAGGATACCCTGTAACGCGGGAGGCATAGACGCACAACATCACAGCACAAACATCCAGACCCAGGACAAACATCTACACTCATCGCACAAACGTTGGCCCCTGCCGGGATTCGAACCCAGGGTCCCGGAGTCACAGTAGTCATGTCACTGACACTAACCACTACGCCACGGCGACCGTCGACATTTATTATCCACATTCAGCAAATCATAGGCCATAACGGTCGTGGTCAATGCATACACGGTCGTGTGAGAAAAATGTACCGGTCAGCGCAAACTGCCCACTGAGCTAATGATCGCCTAAACAAAACTGTTGGACAAAAGCCTTACCCTGGGCTTTTTAACATTTCATTTCTGGCAGCACAATGCGCGAAACAACAGCGGACAAAGCTGGCGATTTCGCACAATACGAGCCATATTAATTACCCTTCTCAAGAACACGACAAAGGGAAAGGGTTTAATAAGCTTAAGGTAAATAAAAATACCATAAACGAGTGACCGATGTCCGGTGCCCGATGCACTTCATTCTTCGCCGGTAAATTTGATATGACGTTTATTGTACTTTGATAAAACAAGCTCACCGCTTTTGACGTAAACAAGTCTGGATCCAGTTAAGGAAAATGTATTATTTGTAAGATTTCTATTTTTTATCAGCACTAGATGCGAAATACGGATTGGATCAATCTCGTGAGTATAAACTGTACATATATATAAGTACATATAGCGCATAATGTTTTTGTTATATGAAAGCAAATGAAAGGGCTTGGAATATTCTGCGCAGTGGTTGCTGTCAGTGACATAACTTCTGTGTCTCCGGGACCCTGGGTTCGAATCCCGGCAGGGTCAAATATTTGTGCGATGAGTGTAGATGTTTGTCCCGGGTCTTGGATGTTTGTGTGCTGTGATTGTGTGGTCCATGCCTTTCGCGATACAGGGAATACTATTGCGGGAATCTGAGTGTGAAAAAATAGATACTTTCTTAACGCGTGTCTACTGCTAAGGAGTGGAACTCGTTGTTCTTACGTTGACTTACAGGCGATAAAGCCAATATTTAAAATGTCAGCGTATGACATCAGGGCATAAAACTAGTAGTCGCCCATTGATCGAAATTCGACCATAATTATTAATTTGACATTAAGTAAGACTTAGAAAAAATATTTTTAAGACAAACAATATTAATCTATTCTCAATTTGTAAACTCTAAGGCTTTCACGGCCGGCGTTGCATGTTGTATGTATTGCTTCCGGGCTGTTTGGCCGTGGTCTAAGTGAAACTTGTGTTCCAGACGTATCATCAGTAACAGAGAAGACGCCGCGATGGAGAGTTCTACGCTCTTGTCGCCGCTCGGACCTGAACCACTGAAGATGTCGACCGCAGTGATCGACGAAACGTCTGGAACAAAAGTTTCACATAGACCACGGCCAAACAGCGCGGAAGCAATACATACAATATTCTCAATTTGACCACAAACTTTAACAATAAACAATAACAATATTATTGTTTGAAACAAAAGAGTAGGTGTGTGTGTCAAATGCATGGTAGTGTGTGTAATGTTGTTTTTTATTGTTTTAATGTATTATTTATGCAAAATTTAAAAAAAATATTAGGATTTTGCACTGCTTCTCTATGTAAACTATAAGTGTGGGAAATTTCATACTCCTCCGTCCGCGCAATTTTCGTAAAGAGGGGTGCAAAGTTTTCGCTTCATGTATTTATCTTATGATGATAATTATTCTTAGTAAAGTAACACGAAAACACACGAAGCACAGCGCAATCTTCTTAGTACCTATATAGTTAGTAATAATTAGTAATAATAATATGGGACAACATTCACACAAGGTCTTCAGGTCCCAAACTAGGCAGAGCCTGTACTATGGTAACCTGATGACTGATATATACTTATATACCTTCATACCCAGACACAGGTCAAACAGACATGTTCATACACACAAATGTTTGACCTGTCCGGGAATCGAACCCGGGACCAGCGGCTCAGAAGGCAGAGTGCTACCACCTGCGCCAACCGGCCAGTCAATATAGTAGTTATAAATAGTAGTTAGTAATATAAGAGTTTTTATGGTTTATTGCAATAACAACATGCTGGGCGGAACTTACGTTCAAATTATTTGAAGGAAAAAATTCGGCTGCTAGTGGGACTTGAACCCACGACTACAAAATACCGGACGGTATTCTGTATATTTATATGGTGAATTTTTTCAATTTGAAAGTTAGCAATATACATAGTTGCGAGAAATTGCATTAAATTTTTGTTCACGTGTGAAATAAAGAAAAACCAATTAAATTGTTCTCGAGATAATCAATGAAATGTTCAATATGCATAGATGTGTGCATTTCTATAATATTTAAAACGCACTGGTCATGTTCAAGGGTACTTCTACTCTGCTGGCTAATGTTCATATTGGCGGACATTCCTAGGGACAGCACTGGTGACTGGTCAGTGGCCAGTCGTGGGTCAGAGGTGACAAACGGCCGGACACACCTGGTTCCTTCACGACGTTTTTTAATCCCCACTTGTACAATTTTTATACGCATTCATTGTTTGCTGCTAAGAAAATAATCGTATTCAAATTGCATCTTTTGACCGTTTTTATAAATAATTCTGCTCCATCTTACGTCGGTCATTCGCACACATGTCCTAAAAACACTTATTATACACAAGGTTTCCTGTAAGTCTTTTGACTGTGGTGTTCTAAACGTACAGATAAAGACTTGTATATAAATATATGTTTAGAACCTACACACAGTTATTTTTCAAACGTTTAGGAATTTCAAAATCTGAAGTATTTTTAAAACTGAGCTGTTTTTATGTATATTCCTGCTCCTCATAAACGTGGTGTCCGCACTTAGGTTTACCTACCAAACGTTACTTTTGAACTCTTTTGTTTGTGCTGTTTTAAAGGTTAAACAATTTGACAGATTTTCTCGGTATCGGATACCTTCTCACAATCGCTTGTGTATGAATGCAAGTACCTACACATGCTTGTTGTTCGAATAGGTTAAGAATTCCACGATGTATTGCCTTATCTTTGCTGCCATTAGCATTTCTATGCATTTGCCAAAACCATTCATAGCTATTTACAGAAAATGATAACAAGCTTGCAAAAATGTATTTATATCGTTTTGACTGTCCTGTTTAGTAAAATACTTAAAATGGGTAGTTGTACACACTCTAATATCTGATATTCTCACACGTATAGTAAATTGTGATATAACATAAAACGTTTTTAGGAAGTAGATGTTTGAGGGTTAAGTTTGTAAAACAAAGTTTATTCTCTTCTATACTTTTTTACATATACCAAATATGAATTCTGTTTATACGTATTTTTTAAAATAAAATATCTTATAAAGATTTGCCAATTGTTGTCCATTAATAGACACTAAAATGAACAATGGTTTTAAAAAAAAAGATAAAAAAATACTTTAAAATCTCCTTTAGTTGGAAACATAAAAATTGTGTTCAGATAAATTTCTAGAAACTAACTACTATAGTCTGCTATGTCAAAATTTGCGAAATAATCTATATTTAATTTAATAATAGTTTTCATATAAATTTCTTTTTGGTCGTAGCCACTATAGTGTGAAAATACATGGGTACTAAGTATATTAAATGGAAGAAGCAACGAGAAACTACATGTAGGTAGGTAGTTATTGTGTATCAGACAACAATATGGTAGACCTTGTGTCAGGTGAAGGGTGAGTGAGTGGTACGGAAAGGATTCGCAAGTGTACGGGTATTCGCTAGTCGTTGGTCACCCTTGACCGATGACCGCTGACCTCCTGAGACTGAGAACTTGAACTTAATCCTTGCGATTTCGACATTGAACTTCCCTGTCCAGTTCAAAGGGAATATAAGCACAAAGATATCTCAGTACAAACGTCATCTTATAATTTAATTACATAAAATTGTGCAAAATCGTACGAGCTTGCTACTGTTAGGTCGGCCATGATGTAATGTTTCAGTTGGTTAGGTTCAAATACTTAACCTTTTTTTTAAATAAATCTAATCATAGACTAGAAGGGAGGTACTCCTTATTAAACTATTCAACACTTTAAGATTGTTTGATATTGTTTCATATTTCTTTGCTGTTCAGATTTTGGATAGACATTGTACGCTACGATTGTCTGTTTGAGGTGTCTATTTGGAATATTTCAGGACCAATCGCACATCATGCCCTACTTACTGTCACATTAACTTGTTAATAAGCTATTTAGTCGTGTTGGTCCATTTGTTCTGCGAATTTTCTCAGCAGGTAAATCCCGAGGTCCCTTTAGGATCTTTGTACTATTTTGAGCATGGGCTTGAGGCTTATACGTAATATTTTGGCACTAATAATCACTGATCAATTACTTTCGTCGTGCTAGTTTAAAAAAATCCTTTTATGAAGATACAACGCCGTGCAGTTTTTCAAACGCTGCGCCCAAAGTTGCTTCGATAAAGAGGTCCGTTCAAATTTAATCAACGGTAGTTATAATTATTTTTAATGTTAACCCTTTGTTCTGACGATGAAGCCGATCTCGTATGTTGTAAAATATTTGGTAATTGTCATTTTTTAAATTGTGACAGTCGAATATTATCATATTATTGTGACAGTGACTAGTATTAAGTCAATAAAATTTTGCCAATTCCAAGAACGTGTCTAGAAAACTAAAACGCAACGCAATCAATAATACATATTACTTAACATACTGTTGTTTTATAATATTATACCTACTCTTGCAATATTTTACGTGGAAACGGCCATCAGAAGATAACACTAGATTACAGTTATTGGTTTCGTAATATTTAGCAATCAACACCGATGTGTTTAACCCAGTTTAGGAATGCTGTGTCAATTTGGCCCTCGCATATAGATAGGTACTTGTACTCATACGTACATATGTACCTACGTACGAGGCATTAGGATACGCTGTGGTAGGTTTACGTCGTACATTACACTAAATACAGTACCTACTGGGTATACCAGAGAAGCTCACTTGAAGATCACTCAAAATATCACCGGAAGAGATCGGTCAAATAGGTTTTGAATGATGACTGGCTCACGAATAAGCATATTTTCATTTTGACTTCTGTTACATAATGGCCCTAATTCTAGTAATGACTCGAACTAGCTATATTCACTAAAATTCTTCAAAATGAAAATGTTTTTTAAATGTATATTGAATGTAAAAATATCTTTTCTCATCGGTTCATAAAGGAAGGGGTTTATCCGCCGAACGAACTTGTAAAACAAATTAGAATTGAGGACCTTACGCCTTCTTTATTTGGTAAACGGAATTAAATGTAAAACTCTATAGACGTTAAGATAGATAGATATTCAGATAAATATGTGCATGAAGTGTCTAATAGATTAGCATAAAGAATAAGAGTAAGTAGCCCTTGTATTTACGAAATAAAAAAAAACACAATGAGGTTAGGTACATCTATCGGATTCAATCAGTCACGGTCAAACATTTTTATTCGCAACCCCTGAATGTCCAGCCGTTGGTCACCCCTGACCACTGACCCATGACCCTATGGGATCTACAACTTGTACTGTCTGAATACTTGCTAGCGACATTGAACTTTGCGAATAAAAAATAACAGGTTAAATAAGATTAGGGGTTAGCTTAAACATTTTTTTTCATAATTGATAGAATGATATCTCCGCAGGTATAAAGTATAAATATAGATCTAATAAAACTGAAAACGATAATAATATAAAAAGAGAGAAGTAGAGTTTACAATATAAAAAAGTATTAATTAGAACTATTGTTAGAGCACCAGCTAAACTGATTCAAATAAGACAAACAATGTGAGTTTCAGACGGATCTTGCATTCGTATTCTATGAAAACATCCAAGACCCGGAACAAGCACCTACACTCATCGCATATAATTTGCCCCTCCCGGGATTCAAACGCAGATCGAACCCAATCCACAAATGGCAGAAACTTAGAGTTTTACGCTTGGAATTTTACAAATATTTAAGCATCTATTTATATCTATGCTATTCTTGTCTCACCAGTTTCGTCTCCCCAGAGTCGAGTTGCGAAAGGGTACATTCTGGAAGAGGGCTGCGTTGGTCATCCGTTGGTCACCTCTGACCCAACGGAGCTTCAGAGGCATCTCTTCAAAAGATGGGATCTTGTTCACTATTGTATCAGTACGTCATCTTTGGCAATGTTTATAATTTTGACTGTCGATGTGTTTAGTAAATAGGTACAAATGTATATTCTTCGTTTTTAAAAGTAAAGTATGTGGAGTACCTACCTACGTTTAGAGTAGATATAACATTCTTCACACAATAGTTGTTACGATTCGTAGGAGAAGTGACGATGCGGTAGTAGTAGTAGTAGTAGTAGTAGTAGTAGCAGCCTCAAAACTCTGATTTCAGGCTGGCTACTAGCATATCTACCATCCCTCATTGGGCGGCGAGGTGAATAATGTTATAAGTTGTGCAGCGTGTTGTCGATTTGATTAACTCAGCCTGGTGTTATCGGTGGCACCTTGTGCTAACTTACCTAGCAACTACTCTCCAGTTTAAAGATTTGTCAAAAAACACGTGAGAGAAAGTCAACATGACAGGTCTCGCGTGATTTCAAATTCGACGGCATCGAATGAGACAGAAGTCAAACGCTAGACCTAGGGTGTGTTTCATAATGAGCTTTGAGCGCTTTAGGCACAGAGAACGTGCTTAAAGTCATTCCAAAATACACTGACAGCTGCACACAAGATGTATATGACGTCATCATCCTGTGCTTAGAACGCTCACGAGTACGACGTAGAGCAGTGTGAGCGCTGTCAAACACAGATAAACAACTATGCACTGAGAGTCAAATATCTGACTCATTATGAGAATCTGTCGAAAAATTGGTAGTTCGTCCACTAAAAATTAAAAACGTTATTTTATATATCAGAAAAAATGACCCATTTAGTGCCCATGATGTACGTAAGTGAATGATATAATATGAATTTAATGGGAACTGACATTTAAAGAATTCGCGCGCATTCACACACAAAAAGCCGTTCCGATTTGCTTACGAGCGTCAGCACTGTCAGTACTAAATTCATCTCGGAACAGCTAAATCCTCACGTGCGAACGTGTGCACTGTGAGCCCAAATTGAAACGCAGCCCTAGAAAAGAATAAAAACAATAGCAAAGAACGCTTGAACGATTTTGTTTTTAAGAAAAAGGCATGTGTTCCAGCAATAAGATCGTGATACTGATTACTGAAACATGAAGGAGCAAACGCGTGCGCGCTACCCACCTAGGTATGTACCTAAACCTCAAAATTGGTTATTTCTAAGTCTGTGTAAATGTTTGCATATTTCCTTGATATCGTTAACGAATACTTAATTTGGTGCATGAATAATGAACTCCATTAACACGGTGCAAAAGTCACAGTATTAACGTAAATTAAACTGTACAATGTTGCCATTTCTTATGATTAATGTGTGAATGCGGACATGCAATGCAAATGGTATGTTTCGCAACGCCACACAATGAGGTTCAACGTTCGAACTGGCACCTACTTGGTGATGTGCGAAGTCAGTGGCGATGTAGCTGGCTGGTTTGGTGAAATAAGTATGTATTTTATTTTTAATTAGATTCGTCTTTTGTTTTGTGACTCGTAAACCTATTCGAATTTGAAAACTTCGTCGAGTTTCGTCAATTATTACATATCAAAGCACCAGCTAGGACTCACGTGAGCCTACCTATTTATTTTATATTATGTCGGAGAATACAACTTTAGAGCTTTAATATTATTTACACTATCAGGTGATAATTGCAGTCACAGATCTGACAACCAAAGATCTGTGATATAAGTATATCGAGTAGATATCGATTTAGATGAATACGAAATAAGCGTATGATACAGAACTGCTGTTCCTAATTATGACGAAATTCATCATATATAGAAACCCTAACTTTCACCATATTTCAGTCATTAGGTATTTCTTACTTATCATATCAGCACATATTCATTTTATTTGATGTATTATCTTATATTAATTAATAATACATCATACTTTTAATTTAAGCATTAGAATTTTGACCTCCTGAGCGAGTCAGCATTCTAAAAGCCTTCCTTATTATGCTTAGTCCAAATAAAACTCAAAACTTCGTTTCTAATTTCGGAAAACGGTCCTTTTAACGGTTACCAAAAATAAAATTTAATTGAAGTAACGTAAGCCACGATTAATTAATCTATACTTGGACTGAAATAGTCACATATTGCTGTAACTGTACACCTTGTTTGTCTTATATATATGGATGTATATATAGGTTTTTATAGCACTTACACTCCCTCCATGACATTGGATTCCCTGTGTCAAGCGCGGTAGGTATGTAATTATAATATCAACTGACATTATAATATAGGTACTATTAACAATTTAACACACAAGTATCTGAAGTTCTTGGTTGTACGGTTAACTTGGTTGCTGATGTGCAATTGCATATGGCGCGATTTGTATTTTAAGGCTTTACCATTTGAATAAATAGAAAATTATGAGACTTTTCAGCTTATTTTGTTAAAAGTCCTACAATGTGTAATAAATTTAAAAATTACCACTTATTAGAACGATGAGTGAAGTTCACGAAAGTTTTAAATTTTTATACTAAATTGCTTATATATTAATTCTTTTTTTTCTAGCTCCCATATTTTTCCTGTAGCAATCATTCTCGCGGTAACTACAAATTCGTCTGAACTGTGTCTTACACCAGAAGAAAGGGAATTAAGAAGTCGAAAAATTTAATTAGAAAATTCTTTTGGGCCCATCGGCTATCTGCAATGTACATATATGACATATTTTAAATCAACACGCATTAGGGTTTGTCCTCCCTCCCCCTTCTATCTGTAAAACCCCGCGAGCCTCTGTAATGTCACCGGCAGCACTTAAACCCTTAAGTAGATTGATTGTTTATTTCACAGTTATCGAAATGAGCCTTCAATGTATACAGTTGTTAAGGTAACAAATACAAACATAAATCATTAATTAATATGTAATTACAGTAAGACTTGTAACATGGGTGCATGTTACAAGTCAGTCTTACAACTATAATGATAAATTGTTTATTGCTCATTGAGGAATGCATCTCGTATCTAGGTACACATGATTATATTGTTAAACTAATTTACAATACATATAATTAAATTAAAATAAACAATGTAATTAATGACATTTCAATTTTAGGTAGTCACCTAACTCGTGAAAAAGCTGACCTTAGAGCCAGGCTCTTAATCTTGTTCGGAATCACGTGGTGGAAAAAGCATCTAGCATTAAAACTTTAGTGAGTTAGATGAAAATAATACTTCTTATAATTACTCTTTACTAGTAGCGCCCCGCGGTTTCACCTGCGTGGATTACGGTTTTCCCGTTACCTCAATTATCCCACGGGAACTATATTTTTTAACTAAGCTTTTAACGGGATAAAATAGCCTATGTGTTAATTCAGGGTCTAAACTATCTCCATAGCGAATTTCATCGAAATTGGTTTAGCTGCTTGCGTTATTAGTAGGACAGGATTGTTTAATTTTTCATTCTATTCTGCAGTTTTCGTATTTATACATTTTTTATACAATTTTACATAGATTATATCATAACTCATTTTGGATTCGTTTAAAAATACCTACATAACAGTACCTCTTGCTGATAAAGTATGACGGTATGTGGTATAAGAGGAAGTGTGTCAGCTTGTAAGGGGCTGCTTTGTGTAGTTCTATTCTATTTTAATTCAGATGATATTTATTTATTCAATAATAAGCTGGATCGTGCACATGTCGCGCATGCGCTCCGGGCCCTCGCATGGGAAGTCGGAAGCACCAATCTTTTTATTGGGGTTGTAATTAAGGAATCCTACGCTTTAATTACAGGGGCTGCTAAATATAATTACTTCAACTCTTTCTTTTTGGGCAGTACCCACTCCATCCGCGTTCGGGGAAATGAGGAAACGGAGGGTACAATAATAAGACAAGTTTAAATTACTGTCCTACGTATTGGTGTGGGTTTAGTTTCATGAATTTGTAATTTCGTAATAGTTGGTATAAAAATGTTAAGTCAATATTCTTGTTTGGGTACAGTCGTACAAATATATTGTCTAACAACAAGGTTGATTTTCCCGTGCATCTGTTTTGTTAAATAGGTTCAACCTTATCGCTATTGTGATTAAACAGAAACTTTTCTCATAACTGGTGGAGTATTTTTTTGTCGACTGTTGCCTAATGGATTATGGAATACATACCTATAGTCAATAATCATTACCTTATCCAAAATTAGACCGCGATTAACCTACTCAAAGACCTAACAAATATTTTTCTTTAAAGACTCATGTCCAGCCATGGATATACTAGGGCTGAAATGACAATGAGGAAAATTGCTACGTCTAGCTTCTGACTAATATCTCATTGAATTGTAAATGTAATCAAAAATATCATAGTATCACACTAGGCCTAGAATGTTGACTGATACTCAGACTGGTTGGAACACAGATCTATCTGTTGGTTGGAACGTGGAACACAAGATATATGAAACAAATTTTCAAAGTTGATGAGTGATAAGGGTTGGAACAAGATCAAACGATTGAACGATATGACCTCATTAATCTGGACTATCAAATGAAAAGGTATTATTCAATGTAGGTATTAAGGACGACAATGAACGTCAGTAAAACAAGCAATAATTAAATACTCTAGCGCCGCTTCCCAAAATAAGTAGAGCCACACCGAAAAGGCGCCGCAGGAAACTCGGAGATCACAGACGAGAATTGCTCCGTCCCGCTCCCGGTTCCCAGGGGCCCAATGTATTAAGCCTAAGCGGTTCAAATATCTAACCACTACCTAGGTTGGCGTATTTCGCCGCTTCAATCGGTGTAAGTAGGTACAATCATATGGTGACTTGTGTATATGGTGAAATCCAAGCTTTGCTTTCTCAGTAATGTTTACATATTAGCGCGAATCGTTTACCCTGTTCATAGTCAAATGCATATTAGTGTGTTTTCCTAAATAAAATCAGTTTTATAGCCGACTTGAATTTTCCTTCGTGAGCTTTGTCGTGGTTTTTGTGATTGTATTGTAGGGTATAATTTATTCGGGTTTTAGTTCAAAATTATATTGACCTAGCTCATCGGTCGAAGCTCTAGCTGTTCAGACTGTCCTCGAAGTAGGTATGGATTTTTCAGCGGTAACGGGTTCCGATTTACAACAAAAGCAAGGTTAATGAAGAGAATAATACATGGGAAAATTCGACATGAAAACTTGTCTGCGTGTCACCAGATTTTACAGTCTTGAAGCTTCACTAGCACAGCTACTGTCATGATCAAGTTTGGATCTCGAAATCAAAAATTCTGAGTTAACAAACAAATAAACGCATTCACACCCACACCTTTGCGCCTCCCCCCCGGCCCCCGAAGAAGGACTAAGATACCCTGCATCGCGGGAAGCGCGGACACACAGTGACAATACAAATATCCAACACCCGAGAACAAACGTTTAGATGCTCATCACAGATATGTTTGCCCCACCCAGGATTAGAACCCGGTGTCACCATTCTAGTCGTCTCATTCAAGTCGCCATATTCACTGATCACTGAGCCACAACCACCGTTAAATAACATACTATACAAAATGGTGCAGCAACGGCCATGCCAAATACTGAGTTACCCTAATTGAGCTAAATGTAGTTAAAATTGTGGAATAAAGAGAATGTAAGTATTGCGCACGTCCTCCCTTATCGCTGTCAGACAAACATTCGTCATCAGCGCCGGCGATTTGGCCACAAGTAGCAATTTGCATACGATAACACTATCACTGTGCCCAAACACCAATTTGAACAATATTGTCATAGGTCCAAAAGGAAACAAATTATCAATAATACACTTTAATCATGTTTGAATAACCTTAATGATTGTCCTTTACATTTTCGCGGGATAGAAACACTTTCTGGTAATTTTTGACATGCGTTAGTTTCGTGAATATCATCATTCATTGTTACTGCTCTGGAAATCGAGGTGATTTTGGAATGAGATTCTAGTCATAACAAAAAACTATCGCTGAACATACGTGTGTTCGGCATCAGTCCTTGAGAGCCAGTAACCATTCTAGATCTAACGTAATTATAACTTTGATTACATCGTCACTGACCATCTGATGAGTTAGTCGTCAATCACAAAGGTCCTTCTTAGAATTATCATTATCACACACAAGATCATATGCAATATGTAAGAAAAGACGTCAGTTTGTGTAATCACACACACATTTTCCATCCCGTGTTTATTATTCTTCTTATATATTTAATGAGTGTAGAGGAAGCGCGGCGCGGCGCTGCGTAAGCGCATGGTGAACGTGCGCCGTGTTGAGGCAGGCCTGACCACCGCCCGCGCACTCCAGGAGTACTGTTGGAAGAACAGTCGATGAACATTATAACTGTAAAAATTATAGTCATATTTCTTTTTTCAAATTTAGGCTTGTATTATGGATGCACACACTGGAACATACTGTGATAAAAAAGCTTGCCCTCTAATATGTATTTATTTATTTAAGACATCACCAACATAGTGTAAACCAATACATTTAAATGGGATTATATGGGCAATTTCAGGTGAGAATAGCATGTGAAAGTTTGAGATAACATCACAAAAATATGGCATCAAATCATGGGTAAACATGAAATACTTAAATTAAAAATCAAAATTCAAATATTTTTCTTGATGTATAATTATTTTGTAGGTATGTATGTTACTGAACTTTTCCTATAACGCTGGCTAGATTTGTTGAAATTGTTTGTTTATTCCAGGATGATTTAGATTCCAGTATTTTTATATACTTTTTAGTCAGGACAAAGTTTGCCATGAGTGCTAAAATACCTGAGTAATATCATTCACAATTGTATGGATACGTGTTGCTGGATGGAAGTACAAGTGTAGGTACCTACTTACACTGCCATTTAAAAATTAACTAAAAATTAGTGTCACCCACGTTTAACTGTGCGCGTCACAACTACTATTTAACGAGCACTATTTCTCCTACACTCTTTTACCTGTCGCTGAAATAACACATTTTTACTGGCGGAATACAATTCAAAAAGAAATAATTGCGTCTTGTAAATGCGTTGATGGTATATTCGAGATAATAGAATTCCACTATACATGAATTGTTCAGGACAGACAATAGGTTAGAGAGTGATCGCAGTAGCAGAAAGACAGCATTACCCTGTCTGTTGTCTGTCTATCAATCACGGAACTATTTATAGGTGAATATTATATTAGCCGTTAATATCCATTCCTGTACGTACGTTGCTCCTATAGTGGTATTTAGTCTGTACTATTTTGTAGAACCTACGCTACAGTATGTTTATACCTACTAGGTACTTCTAATATAGTAGACGCGTGCTCGTGCTTTGGAGCATGCTGGCCTATTATTGATCTCTATAGCGGCTGTCGTTTTTTTTCCTATGGCCTTGACAGACTTATTTTTCTTGCCAACGGTACAGCATTATATAACTGCTATATACCACATAGCGAGTAACGGGAAGCAATGCGCTTGTTGGTGCATTCGACGCGCCACGCCACATTACGATACAATGTTGATGCAATACTTTCAATGTTACACAGATACGATCTCACCTATATATAGCTTTTACTATCGTAACTAATTTGAAGCGCATCTACTGTGTACGGATAGATTATTGAAAAGCTTTCATGGCAATACTAAAAATGCAAAAGTATGTGTGTCGATGTACTTATTTGAGCTAAAACGGGGAAACTATGACACAATTTGAAAGCCTTCGTTTTAAGTAAAGGCACATATAATATAATCATGATATAAATACATGTATACATGATATAATTTAGTGATTAAACGAACTTACCTGTAAGTGAAGTTCTATCATAATTATACGAGTGCTTCGTCCGAAGAGATTAGTAACCTGAAATAGAATATCTTTATACATTGTAGTAACGCCTACGATTATTCGATAAATAGTGAATTGAAATATAGCTACATGAAACAAAAAACGTCAAAATAAACGTAGTGGAAAACTACTATTTAAATGGGCATTATATGCGTATTACGGGCGTATCGCAAACGCAAACGCCTGCGGACTAATATTACGAAAAATTCGTTCATTTTTGTGACAATATCTAGGAATTACCTACATTAATATTATCCTAAAGCTATCATGATATATTTATAAATGCAAAAGTTTGGAAGTGAGTGTGTACTGAATGAGTAATTGTTTGTCTTCATGCTGAAACACTTCAACGGCCTGATAAACATATGTTTATCCTGGGAATAATACATGATACAGTTTGGGAGGTTGAGTTTCGAGATATAGGTAGGTACAATGATGTTTTACTAAAGATGACGTATATTCATACTGCGCGGTGCTCAGATTTTGTTCCTTTACGACATAAACATGCTTACTGCGACAGATAATACGGTACAAATAATATTGAAAAGGATAGCTATATGTTTAGACTTGCGCTTGAAATACGCGTCGTAATGAAAATTACTACAATTGACTTAATTGCCGCCTCAGTTTCCGCGCGCTTGTGCGACATCTACCTCATATAAACATATAATATCATTGGTTCTAACCATAACTTGTATCTACGTATCTTACGTTTTTTAATTCTACTCAGGCGGACCCGCGCGCACGTCATACTGATAAGAAATGAAAAATCTGCCTAGTATACTAGCCATCCATACGTTATTTACCTTAATTAATACAGAGACTAAACAGTAAAATTGGATCTCTTTGGGACCCACATAATATAATCTAATTTACTGTTACGTCTTATGTCCTTTAACCGGGCCGAGTAAAAAGCAAGGGCCATCGTCAATTTCGTCCATAAAATAAACATTCCAGCAACGGTGACTAAATAGACAAATCCGGTCGGAGGAGCGTTGGTTAGCGAGTTTCGGCAGGGCGCGGGGGTGGAAGGACCAAGGCGGAGGCGGGCGGGAGGGAAAGTGCAACGTCCTCGCCAACATCGCCGAAGGGACGCCTCGGCTCTGCGCTGACGTCTAATACAATCATACAAACATTTGATGGAATTTTCTGGAACAATCTTCTTGGCATGTCCTATTTTATATCTACATAGAAACGATAGGTACTCACAGTAGGTAATTGTAATATTTGTGTTAGAGCCTTGACTATGGCATGCCTGCGGAGTTAGGTATACCTAGGCAGTTATATGAGGTCGCGTAATTTTTTTAATGTAGGACAGAATATTAATAAATGTTGCTCTGTTACCAATAACCTAACGTAACAGGGTTCTCAATTACGGAAACTGACATTGGTGCGCATTGGTCAGGTGTTGCTGACATTTGGCTTTATCCCCCCATTCGGTGTCGATGACCAAAGGGAAGCTGAAGCCTTAAAAATGTTGCTAACGAAAATGGAACCGAATCCTGTTAATGCTTCCTCGAACTTGCACCGAAGTTTTGTCAACATACTTGACCAACCTGTGTGTGTTATTTATTATTCCGCGTGTCATTAATTTAGGTACTTTTTTATGTTAGTTGTCAGCATATACATTTATTTACGCGATTTCAAGTAGGTAGGTAGGTACCTCGGGAGTTATGTTTTATCGAAAAAAATGTGCATGATGTGTTAGAAAAGAATAAACTTTTGAAATCGAGTAACCGATAGTAGTCGATACCTATTGCGTTCTTTTTAGACTTATCAATTGGTGACCACTATCTTTGATAGTCAGATGACGTGGTCAAGATGCGACACAGAATCAAGGAACCTGACTATCGAGACCAGCTGCTGAGACATATATAGGTACTATTAGGTATAATCATGTTTGATGATAAAACTAAGTAGAGCTAGGTGTTATCTAGTAGGTAGGTAGGTGTTGCGGATTTTCATTCCGAAATCTAACTTGTGCACATTGTAAAATGGACGGAGATCCATTTTAGTTGACTGTTACTTTTTAAAGAAAATACGTACCCATTAGGTACCCTTACCGCGAGGTTCATCAACGATGTACGCACATAGCGGTTTTATCTCGCGACTATTAATGGACTATTCGCAATTAAGAATCGATTAAACGACCGCCAGATCACGTTCGCCAACATTTGTTTCGATAACAACCTCATAATCATCTTTTAGATAAATGTGTGGTATGTTTGCAATAACTATCTTGTTTACGACATTGGTCTGAAGGTCTCCTAGATTTGTAAGGTCGGTACGGTATGTTTATCTGTAACAATGAAAACCCGAAACTGATATAATTCGGAGTGATTAATGTAATTGGAATTTTCAGAATTGTTTTTGTCACACGTCGAATGGAATGGTAATGTCATGTGGGAGGTGTCCGCGTTAATGTGCATAGCCAAGGGACGGATGCGGGGCGCGAGGGGCGGGAGGTGCTGCGAGACTTGACCTTGGGGCAGGATCGAGCCGAAGCTCGCGGTCCCTGACCTGACTATTTCGAGTGGCAAGTGCGCCGTCGCTGCTGCGCTGCGCTGCATGCAATATGCATACCGAAATAACCGCTTGGTCTGATCGCCCACTAGCACGCCCCGCGCCCCGCCACACCGCGCAGCCTGCCCCGCCGCCCGTTTGCAGGATGCACTGCCTTACCCATGCTCGGCACGCCTATCACGCACGCACCATAAGGGGAAGGAGTTCTGTTACATGAAGCCGATTGTAAACAACAAACCCTTTCACATGACTTCTTTAGTTACCTTCTGAGCGTTATCGAGAGCCTTTGATGCTTTAAATTAAACAAAACACATTTCCTTGTTTTGTAAAATGTCTTATACATATATATCTGAAATGCGGCCACACTATATACCTACCTACCTAACTAGGTACTGCTATTTGATAAAGCCGAATTCAGCTTGAACTTAGATAGTATTTGTATCAAATAGCAGATAGTGTATACAAATACAACAACTATAATTTCTTTTTGGGCATTCTGAAAAAAAATGTATTTACGTTAGGAATTAAATTTATCTTCAGGGAGTTCGATCATTCTGCTAAAGCTTTTTTCTTTGTTAGAACATTCCAGAAGGCGTCTAAAATGTTCCGTCTAATGAAGTTGCCGGGCGACTCCAGTGCACGCGAGATAAATGTCAGGCTGATAGTTTAATATACGGTATTATACTGTAGGTGAGAGCGGTGATGGACGAGGGAAAGGCCCGGCCAAGGCTGCAGCTAGGGCCTCCATCGGGCCCTTTACAAATATAGGACAAATTTGCTTTATGGCAACCGTCCAAAGACTGAAATTGGGTTGGCCCTGACCTATGCCAAACGACCAAATTATCTTTTTTGTATCAACAACATTGTTTAATATTGATATTATATGTTTATATGAGGTACATGTCGCACAAGCGCGCGGAAACTGAGGCGGCAAAATTAAGTCAATTGTAGTAATTTTCATTACGACGCGTATTTCAAGCGCAAGTCTAAACATATAGCTATCCTTTTCTATATTATTTGTACCATATTATCTGTCGCAGTAAGCATGTTTATGTCGTAAAGGAACAAAATCTGAGCACCGCGCAGTATGAATATACGTCATCTTTAGTAAAACATCATTGGTTTAATACATATTGTAAATTGTAAATTGAGTGAATATTATCACATATAATATGTATTAAACCAATGATGTTTTACTAAAGATGACGTATATTCATACTGCGCGAATTTTCCGAAAATATTTTTCGGAAAATTTTGTTGAATATAATATACCAGAATGTTTCAAAAACTAAGTCATAGTCTGACAAACCTGCCAGAACTGGTATCCCTAGTAGCTGCAGCATGCACTTTCACGAGATGCCGCGTACAATTATTATGCATCCATTATGCGCCCGCGTCGTCGCTCAGATATTTTCTCCTGTCAAAACGCCCACACTTGCCTTTCTGTGTGAGTGTTTTGGTGCTGCTTTAGGACATTTTGTTTTGGTAGGTAGCAAAACGCTTAAAAAGGATACAAAATTTATATATGGTATCGATATATTTTGACTTTAGTCAAGTTATTTTTTTTATTTATAGATCGATCGTTTATCCGGCATCTCATTTTATAGTCAGAGACGAAGTCTAGGGTGGAATCGTGCTAGACCTAGAATTTTTACTGCATCTCCAGGACGACAGGGTCAACACACCGTGTGTTTAGTAACAGTTTTTCAGATATGAGGGTAGTTAGCCAGCCGGGTTCTAAAATGTATCCAGTACCATTTACCACGCTTTGGATTCGAAAATGATGACACATGTAGTACATCTAAACTTGAGGCCAGGGATGGAGATCGAACCAGTGGCCCGCACGCTGATGCTAACATCGCTTCTAGTTCCAATTTATTCTACTTTGTTCATAAAGGTATTGGTCTGTCATGGTCTCATTTCAAATTCTACACAAATGACGAATTTCAAAGAAAAAAAAAGCCTCTTCATCAGTTTCTATGATTTAATCACTTACTACAGTCGACCAGATCGGTTACCGCTAGTAACACTTTAAAATGAGCATTTAAATGCCTTAGATGTCAGAGCAAGCTGTCTGTGGCGGCTGTGGTGTTAGATCGTTAGGTCAACTCGAACGCCCTTGATTGGACTTTTGTCTGCAAACTCTAGCATCTCGCAGCGTCTACGTGTACCTATGTATGTATTTATATATTTTTGTGTACTCGGCTATGAGCATGGCTAGCTATGACCTCATATCAGAGGACCAGACGCCGCGTAAGGGAGATTGAAGACTATAGTCACAGCAAATTAAACC
This sequence comes from Apeira syringaria, assembly GCA_934044485.1. NCBI lineage: Eukaryota > Metazoa > Arthropoda > Insecta > Lepidoptera > Geometridae > Apeira > Apeira syringaria. Next base: position 18,826,613 of record OW203663.1, on the reverse strand, counting down.
TGCTGTGACAGTGTGCAGATAATCCTTCTCTGAGTCAATGGAGCTGAGGTACGAACAGACAATTCATCTAGAAGCATTTCGGTGTATCAGGGGGATAATCGGCATAATCAAAGTGAAACAATGAAATAATATATTTTGGGAGTCAATATCTAATTTATGGGATAGAATTTGATATTAGAATGAAATAAGTTCCTCGATAACCCCTTTTCAAATGACTGACGAGTTGCTATTTACAATCTATGTCTAAATGCTATCATTTGGGTACATAGATTTCACTCCGCCTGCACGTATCAACGGTGTTCCTAATCAGTAAATATGATATGATAATCAGCCCTCGTCTAACACACACAAAGACATGTACGTCTCATGGGGTCTAGCCAGTGTGCGTGTGTGTCATGCGTGTGACTAATAATATGCGTCCGCGCATAAACTGATATGTAAGCTATGCGCTCACGGTACTGCTAGCTATCTAATCTATGACATATTTGTAGTAACTGTCAGTTCATCTGTGCTCACATCATTCAAGGTCACTGGCCAGCCGGAGCGGCCCACCGACCGAATTTAACGCAGTCATCCTACTGCATTCGTTTTGAGAGGGGATTTTTCACGAGGTAGGAACCTACCAATAACAGAGAGAAACAAATATTTGGATTTTACTTGGTTCATGTTTTTGTTTAACAGCGTCAGAAATAAAAATAAGATTTTCAATACTCTAATAAATATGAATATTGCTATCTCAAAAAGTGTATTTCTACATTTGCTGACTTCCCACGAATTAACACTAACCAATTTTTCACGTAGTTTTATAATTGTTCGGCTCCGATACTTCATGAGCTCGGACAATTCTCAATACTTTTAAATATTTTTCTGGGCTTGTATGCGTGTATAATTTGACACATACTTATATAAATAATCAACAAGTATGGAATAGACAACTCTTAAAGATAGGACGAAGACGCTGTGAGTGGAGGGCGATGCCTGAGGGAGTCAGGGGTGGACGGGTTCTGCCGAATGACTCCACGTCCGGGAGCGGGCATCGACCTGCCCAATCTCCGCTGCATTAGCATGGCAAGCAATATTCGAGTCTAGCCAATCCCTTGTGTGGGTAACAGAACAGACGCAACCACTACTATGGCAACTCGTAACCACATCATCACATCAGGGTGCCATTACAATTATACTCCGAGTTTAATAGCAAAACTCGCAAAACGGTCATTAATTAACAATCTATGAGCAATGTGTTTAGTAGAATGATACCCTGCTTTTAGTGGATAGCAGTGTTTTTAGTACATACTTTTATTTTGCGTTGATTAACTATTCTAATCAAAATATCCACATTTTTCTATTGCAAATCAATAAAATCGTGTTTAAAACATCGACATAAGGAATTTCCTTAGGTCGATGGTATAAAATTGAAATTTCACACTATAATATCTCCATTGCTTCCAGTTATTTTTAGTGTGTCGGTTGACATATATGCAAATATCCGTTCTTCGAAGAGATTGAATAACGTTACTACTCGTAAATACGTACAATATTATAACTGCAACATATTTTAAAATATATTATAAAAAATGCCACTAGCAGGAACTATTTTGAAACTGGAACCAGACTGATGTGATGTACTTTTTTTAAAAAAGGTTATTTTTGGAACTGAACATAAGTAGGTACAACATATAATCATAAATTATTCTACAGCGATAAACGGTAATTTAGTTTGTAGAAACGATTTATTCAATTCTTTTGCAATTTAATTGTTAAAAACTAGTAACATTCGAGTTTTTGTTTCGTAGTAGATTCATCATGCTTCTGCATGTGTGCACGTCATGCGCTTACGCAGCGATACCGGCGCGGCGCGGCGGGCGGCGGGCGGCGGCTCCATCGTATCGCAAAGATGTGTTTGTAAACGTTGATAGATTAAATGCCTCTTGTTTTAAGCTCTGTTGGTAACACAAAACCGCTCACGATTAGAATTTACTAATATTGTAAGTATTCTATTCCCTAATCATAACCGTAGTAGGCATATAAACCAAAACATGACTGCAATATTGAAAAAAAAAAAAATTCAAATCGTCCCCAATATGTGCAATTACTATTTCTATAATTTGCTTATTGCCTGGTTTATCTTTTGAAATATGTCTATAAAATACTTAAATTTTACTGATAAATCTGCAAAATTCATTCAGAAAATAACTGTATACTGTCACAAAAATATTTCAAATCGTACTTAGAAGAATGTACTAATAGGCACGGCATTCTTCAATTCCATGCAAAATACGCACAGTTATTGGTGTCACCACATTTTTTGCACGCACGTTGAAATCATTTTAATGATTTACGAAAGTTCTACAATTCGTAAAAGATAAATAAAGTTGTAGTAACTTATGGAACATGACTCGGAATTTAAAATACGCACACATTTTAATAATGCTTTGTACTCACTGCATTCTGTTACGAGTGTGTGTGCGTGTGAGAGAGCGCGGAATGCGTCGGCGATGCTGGTATAATTTTGAGGCGGTTCGGAGCCACGCCTGATAATAAGATCAAGTTCAATGGGCCACTCGACACTGAAGATATGAATTGGGATGGTGTTTTTCTAGTGAACTGTCTTTAGCCTTGCATCTTCGTTTAAAATCGAAGTAATAATTGTTTAGTGAACTTTGTACAATCAAGACAACAATCTTATAAATCTAGATTGTATACGTCAAACTGATGCTCGTAAACCATGCATGCTGAAAAATCGGATTGAAACTATTTTTTAAATTATTGACAGATTCGGGTTTTAGCCCTTATTCATTTCCTGATAAGTCACAATGACGTGATCGAAGTTGGTAGCACTTAGCACATTACTACTAGGATGGTGGCTAAACTTCTACGGCAAATTCTGGATCACACTAGTTAATTTTAAAATTAAGCAAAAATTTCAATTATATCTGGTCATATTACTCTTTTTGCGGATTTTATCACGAAGTAATTTTATTGAGAAATCCCTCTTCAAAAGTCATCAAAGTAACAAATAATAGAAAGTCATCCAAAACTAGTGAAACAGCAGTTTCGATTTCATCGACCTAATCGACAATCATACTAGGAATCATTAATTTGTTTACAACAAGCGTAATCGAATTCGGTAGCGCCGGGCATTCATCACCGAGCCCTCAATTGTCGCGTTTTGAAAGAGCGATCATAAAAAGATTTGCATTTATTTGCATACAGTGTCATTAAACTGTTGAATGAGTGAATGGCACTTGTATTCGCAGTGCGGTCCCTCGGAACTCCACGGAGCCAACCCTCGCAACAACAATGGATCCTTTACGTACCTGCGAAGTCGTTTTTTCAATATCATAAAACTGGGCATTGCGTAATTTTCCGCATTGTGTAAACCCTTTCCGTTTGTTTTTATTACACCCCTTTTATTTAGCCATCAACATCTAAAGTCGGCATCTTTGCTAACTTCTGCAATGTTGTTGGTGTTGTAAAATAATAAAACTGCGCTATTCTCCGCAGAAAAGTTGCGTAAAGGGTTTAATGTGGTGGGTTTGGTGTTTCTCTTGTATTTAATGATAGGGACCGTAACGGTACTGGTCGACAACATTTCTCTTAGAGTGTTGTAATGGAACGTCTTATTTCTTTTCTTATTGCCTGAAGATAAAAGAAATGTTTTCACGCTACTCATACTTACTCGTATCATCACGCATCGCTTGGATATGTATTAGGAGTGGAAACATTTTTATGGATTTTTAAAAGCCTCCGCTTGACTTATGAGTTCTCATGCCTGAACATACTAAGTTGAGAGCATTTAAAAAACATGTAAGTATATACTCACATTTAAATTATTTGAGAGAAAATATTCCGCTACTAGTGGCACATGAACCTTCATTTTTTCCATCAAATAATTTGAACGTAAGTTCTGTCTAGCATGTTGTTAATGCAATAAACCATAAAACGATATAATTATACTCTTCGGAGACATTTAAAAACAAATTGAAATATATCGAAAATGAATACACTTTGGTATTAGTATTTGGCAACCATTGTTTACTAATTTTAATGTAAGTTGTGAATGTAAATTTATTCGTTAGAGTAACAGGTTAATCCGTGCTAATGTAACAAATAATAAATAATAAAATAAATTAGAGACAGAGGGATGTACATATAAAAAAACGTGAACATTGCGAAACTGTTAAACAGTACAAGGATGCAAATGCAATGCAGTTTTTGTTAAATGTTTATTACTAAGTATAGTTGCTCGCCATGATTACTTTTTTTTATGAAATAGATGACAAACAAGCAGGCGGGCTAAGCCTTAAGACTCTGTTAACTCTCCTTGTGAAGAATCTCATTTTGTAGCAACTCAGAAATACCGAGTTGCTACAAAAGGGGGGAGGAGGAAGGTCGTTCCACATTTTGCTGGTATGTGGATGGCCTTTCAGACGGTGCCGGCTAGTACGGTGGTAAAACCGTAATGCCGGAATAAGATTGAAGAGCTCTTCAGAACATTCCCCGTTGTATATATGTTAGAAAATACACAGAGACCCAATATCTCTACGCATACTGAGGGGCTCTAGGTCTTCGGTGAGTTTGTGCTCGTTGACAATTCTGATTGAGCTCTACGCTGCAATGAATTCAAAGGTTCAAGTTGTACTTGGGTGTACCGTTCCAAAGGTGAGAGCAGTACTCCACGTGAGACCGCCATTGCTCTTTGTAAGGCAAAAGCCTTTGCGTTAACTATTAGAAATCATTATACTTATTTACTGTATCGTTTTTTATTGTCTTTAGAAGGAAGGAAGGAGTAATCTCCGTGCTAAGTTTCATGCATATCCATTAAAAGCGCTGAGTGGTTACCAATACATACACAAACTTTCGTATTATTGAGACGATTTTGACGACTATCTCGTAAAAATCCCTTGCCTGTCCCGTGCAATTGCTTATGTAGAATCTTTTTGCATAAAATACAATGAGTGTACTTAATGAGCAGCGTACGATTTGCGTAAAATACGATCTAAAATTACACAAGACTTTTCTCCAATACTACAAATCTTGCTTAGAATGAATAAATAACTTACACATAAGATGTAAGTAAACATACAAAAAAATATATAAAAAGGACACTAAGAATCTGAGAACACTTTAATACTGTGCCCGCTGTACCCACTAATCTATTTGCACATAGGTATGTGTAAATACTACGACGTTCTTCCGTTGTAAGCATATGAATTGTGTACTTACTTACTATTTCACCCTATTTACCATCTCTCACCTAGAGACAATAATTATATTTAAAAGATGTTACAAAAAAGTGCAAGCCGAACATTTACTTGGAAATTCAGCATGGATATGTTATTCAAAATAATAGGTATTGTTATCATTCCAGTGATGTTGATAACACAACTTTAAATATTTAACGAACACACAATACTTTTTTAACTCATTGTGTGAGTTTTTTAAAAAGTACGTACGCTCAGTATCCTTTTTGTGTATTGCTAATTCTTTAAGCACTTTAACAATAGACCTAACTGTTTCGTCGAAATAAAACTTTCTAAATATGAAGATTGTTGGCGCTAGAGTTAAAAGGCGCCGACATTTAATATCATCCCTTGCAAAGATACCGCTTTTATGGCTCAAACCTTTCTCCAGCCGCCCAAAAGCTTTGCACAATGTGGCGCATCTGTTATCAGTTATCAGTCGAACTTCACCTATGTTAAATAGGAGGTTGCAAAGGTTTAGCATAAAACCTTACTCATTCTTATTATGAATTGTTTTTTTTTTTTTATTTATTTATTTAAGGATCTTCAGACAGTACATAACAAAAAATTACAATTGAATGCGAAAAATATAAGTATAGGTAGTTGATGTACCAACAGCGTAGACCACAGATTAATAACATAAATAATTACATAAAGTCTAACAGAACAAACCAGAATTTGTTTACGCTTTAGTTTACCTATGTCTATGTATGTTAATTACTGTAAATAAATACAATATGTCCTTAAAGTAGGTTAGAAAGGAAGCTTAATCACTTTGACTACTAATGTTAATAGATTTTATCAAAAGCAGCGAATAGGTCCTACAAGAAAATAATTAAATTGCTGCTCAAGAGACATTGGACGGTGATGAAGCAAGCATTATATTATATATTGTGTGTTAAGAAAGAAATAGTGATTCAGTGTCTACTACCATCACCACCCAACATCTCTAACACTAACTTTTCGAAACTCCTAAAGCTCTCCTAAATATGTCTATATGATTAAAATGATCATTATACAGCTTTATTATACGATACAGTGGCGATCGGAGACCTGAGTTGGTGCGACAAGTCATTGTAGCAAATGTTTTACCTGTTTACCATTTTTTTAATTGTTAACCATATTTGATAAAAGGAAAGCAATATATGGACTCACAATCTGGTTTCTTATCGTCATGCTCTATCTTAATGTTAGCATGACACTCAATGATGTTTTACTAAAGATGACGTATATTCATACTGCGCGGTGCTCAGATTTTGTTCCTTTACGACATAAACATGCTCACTGCGACAGATAATACGGATAAATAATATAGAAAAGGATAGCTATATGTTTAGACTTGCGCTTGTAATACGCGTCGTAATCAAAACTACTACAATTGACTTAATTTTGCCGCCTCAGTTTGCGCGCGCTTGTGCGACATCTACCTCATATAAACATATAATATCATTGATGACACTTGGGATTATTATTCTGACCGCTCATTAGATCTAGCTTTCACGCAACGCAAACAGTTTTCTAAATGTCATATTTAATGAGGGTAGAAAATGGATCACGAATATAAAAATGATCTACAGCCTTTATCCATCACCGTGCCAATCAGATACAAAGAAGGTATACACAAAACGATGTCCATTACGATTCGGCCACAAATTGTGGAGGGGGCTTAGAAAAACATTATTCTATTTGACATGGCCGAGGCAAATGACAAAAGTCAATCTACACATCAATCGCCAAACATTGGAAACTTTGGAGGCAGCACGCAAGTGTTCAATAATGTACGGAATATCGATGTAGGACATCGCTGAACCCTCCACCGGCCGCCTCCACCAAAAGTGCGTGGACACCACCTCATCCTATTACCTGTGTGGATAGTTTAAAACAAGAGCGTACAAAGGTACGCAATTTCCAAACTAGTTCCGTATGGTATTCTTTAAAGGATATTTTAATATCGTGGGCAAAGTGAGTGCAAATCTCAAAGATCTTTAGTTTCTCCCTGTGGGTATAGTATATTAAAAGTAATATAATAGATATCTATTTCGTAACAAATTTGTTTTTACTTGATACAAGATTGAAATACCTCGAGCTTAGGTGCATAGAATACTATCATATCAATAATTTGTCCCATTCTGCGATCTGAAGGTCCCATATTAATATTCTTAGATACAATGTTATCTAAATGTCCCTATGAGCATGTACATAAATCACTGAATGAAATACTGACTTCTAAAAGAAATACAATATAAATGTTTATAAGCGGGTAGACACTTGCCTAGAATCAAGGGCTGTCACGGACATATTAACGGTTCTCAATCTATCGTCACTATTACACCTTAATAGCCGCTGAGATGCAATGGCATTATGAGTGTTTACTCATTATGGAAAACTAGTAGCGGCCCGCGGTTTCACCCGCGTGCGGGTGAAACCGCGAACCGCACCTAATACGGTTTTCGCGCTACCCCAATTATCCCACGGGAACTATACTTTTTTTTGGGATCAAAGTAGCCTATGTGTTATTTCAGAGTCTAACCTATCTACATACCAAATTTTATCGAAATCGATACAGCCGTTTGAGCGTGAAGAGGCAACATACATACACACACACATACACACTTAAAAATAAGAGAAAATATTTTCTGTTGGTGGTGGTCTAAATCTGATGTTTTTTTTTCTTTTTTTATTGTTTGTTACCGCATAACTTCCGACAGGGTAAACCGATTTTGATCGTTTTTTTTATATTCTATATTTGAAAGCTGGTGTTTACCGTGTGGTCCCATTTAAATTTCATCAAAATCGGACGAGCGGTTTTTGAGTTACACTCCAATAACTGAAAAGTGCGTGCTTATACCTAGACGATATTAGAGTAGCGGGTGAAGACATCGGTGAACATACCTACACCACAATGACCATTGATCCCGTGAGTGAGAAAGGTCACTTAAAAGAGTGAAAAGAAAAACATACACAAACTTTTGCATTTATAATATTGGTAGGATAAAACACAACGTTTATCTTCTCTGAGAACATTTTCCTCCATGATCCCGCAGAGTTGACGATCAAAGAGGTTAGTGTTGACTAGTGACACGGGGAGCGGGTGGCAGGGGCACGGTGACAGGGGGGCAGGGGGTTGCCAAATGACACGAATCAATTATTCACAGTAATTCCCTGCCACATTTGCGTGTGGAAGACAAATAGTACGTCCGAACTTCCAACGCACGTTGTAACATCTCCCTATAATTACTGGCTATCAATATAGAAAGTACTCAATCATTTCGTAGGTAGGAATGACCCTTATTGTGTGTGTTTCACTAATAACCTAATCGTTTCGTTAATTTTGTTAGTTGGACTTTGAAGGAGAATGCAAATTAATAGCAATTTTCCTTAGAACTATCTTCTTACTAGTTCGCTAGTTAGCAGATTGGGAGTAGAAGGACAAAAAGTGAGACATTAATTTAAAAAGTGCAATTCTTCTTTACGTAATTATATTCATCCAAATGCTGTGCCTTGTAAAAATAAAACCGGAGACCTTTAAGTAATAACATCTTCGACTATCAAGTGAGTTAGAGGTCCAACTAGATATATACCTACATTATAAAAAAAATTTAGTTCAAAGTAACTTTTATCCAAATATTGTGCGCACGGTACCGACTTCGACAAGGTATTTTATAATTTTGAGTGTTGAAGTCGGCTCCATTTTTTGTTTTGCGTAATCCAGTTGATCGGTTCCGACTGCATAGGTAAAAAGTTTTTCATAGTATCGACTTCAACACTTAAAAGTGTGAAATAACTTGTTGAAGTAGGTACCATGATAGTTCAAAAAGTAACTTGTATCATTATTGGGCGCATGGTACCGACTTCGACAAGTTATTTCACACTTTGGAGTGTTGAAGTCGGCTCCATTTTTTGGTATAATTTTTTTTCACCCTATTCAGTGACCTCTGCTACTCACGAGATCAATGATCTAAGTGTATGTAGACCGATTTCTTCACCCAATATTAAGAAGTCATCCTAGTATACGTACCACTTTTCAGTTATTGGAGTGTAAGTTAAAAATAGCTTGACTGATTTTGATGAAATTTAAATGCGAGCACTACCTTTCAAATAAAAAATAATCATCAAAATCGGTTCACCCAGTCGAAAGTGCGGAGGTAACAAAGATAAAAAAAAAAACAAAAAACATTCGGGTCGAATTGAAAACCTCTTCCTTTGAAATTAAGTAATGAAATAATTTTGATTGGATTTGAAGTACATAATTATTATTTGTACATCGGTTTAAAATAACTTTATTGTCTTAAGAAATTACAAAATTTCACTTACAAGACAATTGCGCTTACATCTAAATAACTTAGTTTATGATTTGACAGTGAGCATCTTGAGGTTCTTTTTTCATTTGTGAACTTTGTTTCTTATAAATTCGTAAATTATGTTATAGAAGTATTTATGTTATGTTCTTTTTTTATCGTGAAATATAAATCGCTTAAAATTAAAGTAAGTATATACATAATATTTAAAGAAAAACAAATTAAATAAAAGTCCTCGGGTTTAATATTGATATCAAATCCGAGATTTTTATTTTATTTTATCTAGAACATTATTGAAAATTCAAGGAGCTGGTGACATTATAAGCTTAGCCTCGTAAATCTGAAATAGCACAAGACTAGACTCTAATTACCACACACGGTACTGAAAAGTGTTAGAAATGTCGGCGGCAAAAAAATATTAAAAGTTTTACGTTGTGTAATTTTAAAGTTAATCTGTTACCATAGGTGATTACGCAAATGCAAAGGCAGATAAGCTTATGAAGTGTCACTTATTTATTAGAAATGTTTTTCTAAAAAAACATCTATTGACGGTTCCTACTCTAGGTATCAATTCTAATAACACATTGCTCATAGATAGTTAATGAATTGTAATTTGTGCAAGTTTTTCTATTCTACTTGGAGCATAAATTGGAATGGCTACATATATCTTATTCCTACAATGCAATCGAGATGCAACTGTTATTTTAGCGGAATACCAAGCTTTATTACGATAACATTTAAATCGCTATTGCATTGTTTATGAATTGCTTGTAATAAATAAGAGAATTGGCACCCTGATCCAAGTTTGTGGGTCGACCGCGAGCAAGTCGCCGACGCAAAGGTGCATAATTAATTATTAACAAACGTTAATTCGACGACTCGTGTTAGTGCCGGTGTGCATATACTTTGTTACGATTCTTTAAGAGGTTAAAATAATGACTGTGATATCTAATTATATAAATAAGTCTACTTAAAATTGTACCTATGCAAAGATTATTTTGCTGTTAAGTATTAGTTTTCCTGTACACTTTAAAACCGTTTAAAATATTTCATATTTTTTAAATAATTGTATTAACTATAATCTATAAAACCGCATACCTAGAGCAACTAAGTACTCAGTCACTTCTGATAGATACACTTAGGTATACCGTCCGTATTTGTTATCATATCTTTGCAGGTGGGTAGGTATTTAATCCCACTAATATTATAAATGAGAAAGTTTGGATGGATGGATGTTTGTTACTCAATCACGCTCAAATGGCTGGACGGATTTGAATGAAATTTGGTATGTAGATACTTTAGGTCCCGGAATAACACATAGGCTTTTCATCCTCATCATCATCGTCAATCATCACGACGCGGGTAAAACCACGGGGCGCAGCTAGTATTGTCATAAAAAGGTTCTGTAAATTTGTGAGACGTGTTCTGTTCCCAAGGAGTAAGTTACCAATTCGGATATTTATAAATTTTCGGGCATAACTTGGTAATTATTATAAACTCTTGATCTGTGGTATAACCTGTATCTATCGAATAAGTTTTCGGACTGCTTCCATGCAAATTTAATCGAAATCGGTTCATTATTTCTCTTTTATCATCATCATCTTAGCTTTAGGACGTCCACCGCTGGACATATGCCTCCCCCTGCCCCCATTGATTTTCACAAGGATCGTTTGGAAGCGTCTCTATCCTTAATTTCAAGAAAATGTTGAAAAGTTTCTTTATATATTGATATATAGGTATTCTGCATAAAATCTAGTGCTAAGTGTAGTTGTGTGTATTTTTATTAGGACATAAGAATTATTTAACTAGCTTGCGTTTGAGGTGTTGTATCTTTTCACGAGTAAACATTTACTCACAAAAAGATGACAATGTCATGAAATTCGATAAGGTTGTGTAATCCTCGTTCGACAGCCTTGTTCTACATTTGTCTTTATCCATTAATATAATTTGCGTGTATATAATCAACTGATAAGGGGGCTATAGGGTGGTAGGTAGCGGCGCGTGCTAGATGGCCGATCATCTATTATTCATTCTTGTACGTATTTCGGTCGCGGTGACATAGGATACAAACGACTGTCTACCCTTGGTCAAACATCAATAAATATTTTTGTACATATATACCTTGAAAAGCCCTACCTTTGACATTTATGAACTAGAGCCAATGGTATTATAAGAAACATAGGGTACGCTCTGAGATCACGTAATTAAAATGTCTTTATACAATGATGTTTTACTAAAGATGACGTATATTCATATTGCGCGGTGCTCAGATTTTGTTCCTTTACGACATAAACATGCTTACTGCGACAAATACGGTACAAATAATATAGAAAAGGATAGCTATATGTTTAGACTTGCGCTTGAAATACGCGTCGCAATGAATATTACTACAATTGACTTAATTTTGCCGCCCCGCGCGCTTGTGCGACATCTACCTCATATAAACATATAATATTAGTAGTATATAGTCTTTAAATACAATTACAGACGAAACGCACGCGCAGTTAGTGATTCGACAGGAACTTGTGCTCTAAGTAAAAACAGTGGAAAGAATTACTTCTACCTTAAATTATTATAACACATCTAGCGCTTTTTTAACCGACTTCAAAAAAGAAGAGGTTCTATGTTCGACTGTATATATTTATTTTATGTACTGATTTCTCCATTTGTGGATCGATTCTCAAGAATGTTTTTTGTTTGATTGTGTAAATCATTTAAATTTCATTAAAATCGGTCAAGCGGTTTTTGAGTTAGGTACACTCCTTAACTGAAAAGTTACGTTTCTTGATGACTTCCTTATTGACGGTTAATGACAATCGATCCCGTGAACAGCAATAGGTCACTGAAAAGGGCGAAAAAAATGATTTACCAAGAAATGGAAGCGACACTCAAAAATGTGCACTTACTTGTCAGTCGGTAGCATGCTCACAACATTATATATATACTTGGTATACTTTTGAACTGTCATGGTAGGTACTGACTTCAACAAGTTATTTCACACTTTTGAGTGTTGAAGTCAGTTCCATATTTTGGTATGTTTTTTATGTCATAGACTACATAATTAAAAAATTACACGTTCCTACAAGGAGGTCAACGATTCCTAAAAATCACCTTTGACAAGTAAGGCAAACTCCTCCATTTAATTAATTTGTATGCGATATATCTCCAATGACTATCACTAACGTTACCAGTTTAACTGCCTTCTAAAGTAGAGACAACTAATTTAAAATTACTTGTATCTTACATATGAATATCTACATATTAGCGGTAAAACCTTGGCCCCAAATATAGTAGCCTCGACGAGCGGCGGGCGGCGGCGGCGTGTTGTTCAACAATCTTTTTATGTTAAAAATATCGCAACGGAATAGATGAATTGTATTAAATATTTAATTTTAAAATTAGTATTGACTAATTATGAAATCTACTACTTAATTTTGTTCCTAAAAATTTCAACACTTTTGAGTGTTTTTATATACATATTTGTAGGCATTAGAAGTACCAGGGCCACAGCACTGTTATCTTACTGGGAGTTGTCAATGTGTGCAAATCGCGTACATGTATAGCGTATCATAAAATTGGCACCGCCTCCTTGCGAACCGGCTGCCAAAATGAGTCATCGTCATCAGCCGACCAAACAACAAGCTCGGCGAGTAGGTATAACATTATTTATAGATGCCTTTTTTATACATATAGGTTGTATGTAGGTATTTGGATATCAGCGACTTCCTAAATAGATTGTTGCCACACATCTTTATATACATGGTTCCCTGGTAACAAATTTGCTCAATCGTTTAGTTGATTGAAAGACATAATTTCTCTATCTTCTGCTGTCATCATTTAATCATTTCAAAAAGAGTATATTATGCGTTCTCCTTCGGAACAATGTAGGATGTATTAAAACGTACTCATGATCATAATTTTGAATTGCATCCAGGGCCTTTAAAGTAGGTAGCATACAAAAGTGACATAAAAATTAAATAAAACAAAATGTAATCTAATAACAAAAAATATACGGTAGCCGATGAATAATCATTACCATCAAACCAAATCATAATCCAAAACAATAACAAGAGCATGACAATAAGAACTATTAAGTAATCTGTTCCATGGCCACTTTTCGCAATAACAAAAACACTTCCAGCAAACTCATTTTCTCCTAGTACAATTGTGCGAAATTGACGTAACTTCACGCCCGCCTACAATAAATGTTTTTTTGCATGCGCACGCGTCCCTTTGCAAAACGTTCGTCATTGTTATGTCATTATTACACTGACTGCGCTACAAAAGTGGAGTACATTATTATTGCGGACTATCATTTCTTTGTAGGTCGGGGATGCCATTCATTCACAAAGTTTGCAAATCTGTAGACAGAGGTTGTCCTTGTCTGCAAATTGTATACGACCACTCAGCGTTCGCGTCATACATAGTTTGCTATATAAAAAATGAAGGCGCGCAAAGTAATCAATAAAAACGTGCTTGTTTGTATTTAAAGTAATAAATATTTTATTTACTGGTTGTGGAATTGTGTGAGCAAATTTAGTTGCGATATCAATACGGACAGTGTGTTATCGCGGCAATGGGTTGCGTTATCGCGCGTACGCACTTTATCTACGCGACAGAATGGTGCGTGTGCGATGCGTTTCGCACCTACACACACTTAGTCCTCGCACCACGCGTTACACGAATAATTGCATAAAAACACACTCAATTTCGCAAACGAATTACCAATTTTAATAGAATTCACAATACGTGAGATTAGTTGTGAAATTCATGCGTTACGCACATGTGAAACTGTGATAATGATAATGCCAGACATTGCTGCACGTTTACTGCCTAGGGTAGATAACCGCTGTACTATTATAAGTCCAAATATAATTCTCATATTTAATAAATTATTATAGTAGTGTTCGTTGGACAACTTCTAAGAAAAATCTTTGTCTATGATGTTATTGGCAAACTACAATATTACATACATGATTTCTACAAAGTTAGATGTTTGCGGCAACAAAGACATCAAGGCAAAGATTATTTTTGTGTGACTACCACGTATGTCTATTTCTATAGGTATAGGTCAGATTTTACTTCAAGCACTTTTATAAACAATACACATTTGTAAAAGTGCTGTTAATAATAATATATATATATTAAATTATACACTAGTGACAGTGTTTTGCCAACCTATATGATATTCTTCCCGGAATAAATCTTAGGATAGAAATAGACCTAGAATAAAAATAGATCAATTCGAGGATTTGTGAAGAAATGACTTCTATAAAATATTTTGCGGTAGGCATTATAAAAAGTAAAAAGATAAATGATAAGTGGCTTTGTAGGGCCCAACTGCCATAAAATCACTTAATTTTAATAAGCATCCACAATGTTTATACAAATGAAATGCAAACTTATTTCAATACTGACTGATCCCGCTGTTTTACACGCATGGTCAGAATTTTCTTAAAATTTTAACCTAACACTAGTGAAATGTAATTATCTCGCAAAAACTCTGAATTTTGGAATAAAAGGTATATCCCATATGTTATTCCAGGGTCTAAGAAATCTAAGAGCCAAATGTCATATACCATACACCCAGTTGTTTCAGCGCTGAGTTGTAACAAACACTCTCACGCAAACTGTCGCATTTATATATTACTAGTTGCTCCCCGTACCCGTTGACTACCTATCTGCATACTAAATTTCATCGAAATCGGTACAGCCGTTTGAGTGTGAAGGAGTAACAGAGGTTTTTTATAAAGCCTATCTATGTGCTATTCCAGAGTTGCTATCTTCATTCCAAATTTTATGCAAACCTGTTCAGCCGTTTCAGTGTGAAGAGTAACAAACATACAAAGTAAACGACAATCGACTAACAACAGACAAACTTTCTCCTTTATAATATTAGTGTGATTGTAGTTTCCTCTAGGTGTTTCGTTGTTTGATTTTAGTCGCCACCCTTTTCCCGGTTTTTATATTACCTATTCCGCTAACCCACCTGTGCTGTGGAGATTTCCTCAGCCCATTTCGTTGTTTTTAATATCTATCTTTTGTCTTTGCATCTTTGTGCCCTACCCATGGAAGTTACCAAACGTATTCAAAAGATTAATAATGAATTGTGCGTATTTAATTACAAAACTCATTTGATATCAATTGACACAAAGCATTTCCACAATCGCAGCACCTGCATAAAATGTTATAAGAATTAAAAAAGGTTTAAGTTCAGTTCGGTTACGTTGTTTCGCGGTGATAAAAGGTAAGTGTCGCCTGACCATCAGAACTCTACCTCGAGCTTGAACTCTGATGCAAGTAACATCGTTATCAAATCGCAGTTGTGCCCGCATGACTAACTACCACTCTCAAGTTAAAAATGTGTAACTAAGCACGCTGTATATAGCAGACCTTGAGTGCTGGTCGTCTTAGATCCGTTTTGTAAAATTATGTTTGTTCTTTTTGAAATTAATTCGCCGTTTTGATTTCAATAAAAATCAAATTAGTAAAATACACCAAATTTATACACGAGCTGTCAAATAGAGTCGACAGTTCAGCTAGGAGTAGGTAAACTAGCAGATAGCTTATCTATACCGAGTAACTAATGCACCACGATAGCGATAGATAACGAAACGACAAATTGCAATAACGTAGATTGAAATGCGGCGAACGTCACTCTCAAACCGTCCATTAATTTATGTATTTCTACAATAATCTTAATATCTCTGCTGCCGCGAACAAAATAATGCATTGCCATCTATTATCTAAATGTGCGCATGCAATTAGCCGAATTGAGACTTAGTTTAAAACAAGTATTTAGACTTAGACGCTTGGCACTTTCCAGCTACTCGTGTCAGCAACATTACAGCAGCTCACTAGAGGTGCTAGTATTTTTATTTTTTATGGATCTACGCATTTCATGGAAATCAGGCTAGACTATTTTACCTCTTATATGTAAGAAATGTATTAATTCTAAGCAAGATTTATAGTGTTGGAGAAATGTCTTGTGTAATTTTACTACTATCCGGACTATTTATCTAGACATAAGAATGTTGACTGAGTCTCAAGGACAAGAACTCTGTCTGACGCTATACTTTTGGTGACAGCTTTTCAGGTTTGAGAATGGTAGCTAGCCAGACGGGTACTGAAAAGTACTGTACCAGCATCTAACTTGAGGTTGGTGTCTTGTTAGGATTTGAAGGTGGTAGCTAGGCAGCCTTCTTAGTAGCTTGATAGCTCGCTTGTTTCTAGTAAGGCAGGGTCCGCTGCAGACGCTGAAGCGGATACTAGCTAGTGCTTGAGCATTGTGTGAATGTGTGTGAGTAAGTCCACACCCTGGAGATGCTGCGGGCACTTGGCTCAGCCTTCCATTTATAAAAACTGTCACTGTCCATTCATTTCACGATTTGCAGTCGCATCAATATGGTTAGTTAAATCTTTTCCTAGAATTATTTGATCGGAGAGGAGATTAACTGGTATACAAATGAAAGCATATTATTAATTATAAAAAAATACAAATACCATATATGTAAGAAAGAATTTCACTTTGAATTTCATTGTTGATTGTCACTTTCTGAAAATGTTGGTGTCGGTTGTTCGATAAGCGTACAAATCGACCATTTGTTACAGCGATGCGCACGCGTGTCGATGGACATACTTGGATAATTCATTTCCTGAATAAGTATTGTGTGCTGCGATGCGGGGGCTAAACTGTTATTTAACGTGATTGTCACGAAATAAATGTCGAAATATTTTTATATCCTCCATTAAAGGTGTAAAGGGACAAAAGGATCAAATCATATTTGGCAACAAAGTAGTCAGGGCCGATCCTTTGGTAATATAAAAACGAGAAAAGGGGTTAACACTAAGCCTTTTGAAGCGGGTCGAATTGGATGTGGACATGAACATATTCCACAGTTTTTGCTATTATTTGAATAATAAAAATGTCAGAGATATTTTACGCATAACTGATATTTATTGTATGTTTTCCATATTATTGGGAAAGAAATTCGAGTGTGCGTATTGGGATGGATATAATTCAGATCATTTATTGATATAACTTCTTCAATATATAATATGGCGATACTTCGCGTGTATGATATGATATTTCAGAATAAAACATTTGATATAATCGTAAGTTCGACAATCGAACACTCATTGGCAAGACAGTGTTGGTATCGTATTTAATGAAAACCATTTTTTTAAAAGTATACATAGCTTTTGACTAGTATCTCAATTGATGGTCAGGAACAGTGTGGTCGAAGATGTAATCACGCTAGACCTAGAATGTTTACTGGCTCTCATGGACTGCTGCCTGAACATACTGTATGTTTAGTGTTAGTTTTTCAAACTTGACGGTGGTAGCTAGCCAGGCGAATTCTCGAAAGAACCCCTAACACCATGCCAATTACAAATAATAGAGAATGATAAAAGAAAGCATATTCATATCGAACATTGACAACACAACAGCGCAGGCAGCAGTTCTTGAGAGTCAGACGGTAAGCATTCTAAGTCTAGCCTGATAGCAACTTAAACCACATCTTCACTGACCATCAACGGAGATAGTGGTCAAACGCTAAATACCTATATACAACATAAAAAACTACAATACAAAAACAGAGATAGCACGTAACATAAATATTACAGATTAATGCATACACAACACCAATATCTATGGCAGTATAGTTGTAAACTTAGTCAGCCAGTCATTAAATACAATTATTGATTTTACTGTTACATTAAAATAGAATTCTCAAGGCAAAGTACCCATCGTTAAAAAGTAGCCTAACATATCTGCTATGAATAAATAAAAAGTAGAGTACATTATCAGACATCAAACGCACGATAAAGCAATATCACTCAGAATTAATCACTAATCGCGATACATTGTCTATTCAAAATGCAACACTGTCTATCCCATCCAATGTTTACCGCGGCGGCCTGCAGCTCAATAAAAAAGTAGCAATTATAATAAAAATACAATTTTGACCGCAACCCCTGGTATTATCACAGAGGGGTGTTTGCGAATAAACCGGCTATAAAACTCGTAAACATAGCTGGGGTTTCGTATCGACATATGCCTGATCATGCTTGGGATAGAGATAATATAATATGATTACGTATGAATTGATAGACTGTATCGTTTTATAGCAACCAATATTACGTTCACAGTGTGTTGTTTTTTGAAGCAAAGAGCACACGCAAGCATTTCAATAGGTTTCTAAAAATGAAGAGGTTCTCGATTCGACTCACATGTCTTTTTTAAATATTTTTACTTTTGCTACCTCAGACTTTTTGACTGGGTGAACCGATGATTCTTTTTATGTCTGAAAGCTGATGTTACCCGTGTGGTCCCGTTTAAATTTCATCAAAATCGGTCAAGCGGCGATCGGCGGTTTACGAATTACACTCCAATAACTGTAAAGTGTTACGTCCCTATGGATGACACTATAATTGCGGGTAAAAAATCGGTCACAATTTTTATACCGTGAATAGCTAACGTCACTAAGAAGGGTACAAAAAGATCTAAAAGCCTCGGATTAGTATCGAAGTAGCTTCAAGTGAAGAAGTACCAGCAGTAGTTCAAATGAAGAAAGATTTTTCTTAATCACCGACTGAGAACCCCCATTTTTGATGTCTGTTAAAATACGATCATAAGTTTCGTTGATATCCTTTACCTACTACGTTTCATTGGCACGAAATGTTTAAAATATAGAAACTAACCCTATTCACAGCTCAATCGAAAACTTGGATCATAGAAATGCAGGAAGCGAAGTTCTAAAAGCAACGGGTGGAAATATCCTTATTTTCCCGTAAACCATTATGTGGGCAGATGTAAAGGCGATTTGATTGTAAACTCAAAAGACTTAAATGTACTCAAACCTGTGCACAATCCGGGGATTCTTGCACTCTTCTCAGAGAAATGTAAGGCGTAAACAATATTGATCAAAATTAAATATATAACAGACGTGGCTTTAAAAAAAAAAAAACCAATAAATGATACCGACTTTAACACTCAAAAGTGTGAAATAATTTATTGGAGTCTGTACCATGACAGTGCAAAAGTGATTATTATCAAAATATTGTGCTCATGGTACCGACTTCGACAAGTTACTTCACACTTTTGAGTGTTGAAGTTGGTTCCATTTTTTGGGTTATTAATTTTTTTTTTACCCCTTTCAGTGACCTTTGCTACTTACGGGATCAATTATTGTCATTGTGTTTATTCACCGATGTCATTACCCGCAACTATAATGTCGTCGAGGTATGAGTAACACTCTTCAGTTATTGGACTAACTAACTAGACTTTTGATTAAAAAAGGACCACACGGGAAGCACCAGCTTTTAAATAAAAAAAGAATCATAAAAATTGAATTGAGAACCTCCTCCTTTTTTGAAGTCGGTTAAACGACGATTAATGGCGATTAAATCATGTCAGCTTCAAGGTCATCTATAGCCGCATAATAATATATCGCACAAAATATAAGATCTCGAGAATTCCACACACTTAAATAAAGCTATTTCTGGATACCTTTTAGTTGCAATTATTTGACGGTTAAATCAAAGCCAAATTATAATATTGCCTGCATGTCTAGTCCCCTGAGAACGGTCGTATGTGGACGAGTTTATTGCGAATGATACCTGTAATTATAGGATAGGGCTGCAAGCCGTACGTCCATCTATTCGCACCAGCGTCAACCGCCGCTCACCGGTATTGCACACCATCGCCGGAAATAACGTACGGACACAATACAACACTATTGATTGTGCTAAAAAACATCGCCCTTCGCCTCACTTTGCACGTGCTATACTATAATTACATGCCGCGGTGTATGCACTTGTCATTCTTGTTTTAAAACATCACACTCATTCATCAACGCGCAAACCTTATTAGGAAACCGAATAAACTGCCAATATTTGGGACGCAAAATTTGGGTGTAGCCGTTAGACTGTTGACGTCTCTCTATAGAGTGACGAAACAGAGGCGGATTTTCTCAACATTTAGCGACATCGAAAACGCGGTCGTAAATCCCAAGGTAGAACGTATTTTTTGTCATTAGTAATGGGTGTGACAAACATGCAACCTAATGGTGAATGACTAACTGTATGAGTACGAATCCAAAACTTAAAAACAAAGTGCGCACGTTTATCGACTAAAGTAATCAAGTAGAGACTTTGGTCTGGAAGCAGCGACATAATATCACACGAATACGTTTTCTACTTTCCAATGCATTTTAAAGTATCGTGTCAGTGCAACGACCAGCATGCGATGGGACGATCTCTCGCGGCTAGCAGATCGAGTCCCCCAAGGACGTCCACTCCACCGCAGCCTTCCGACACCCACAGACTTTATCTCTACAATATAAGCACTATATTCGATCGATGCGCATCGTTGATAATCCCTTGGCCGAGGCAACAAGAAAAATGATCCTGTATAAAAAAGTAAAAAAGCCGAGAGCTCGCGGTTGTTTTATTTTATAGGCCGCGGCGAAGCCAACATGGCCGCGAGTCAGGGCGAATTATCTGTATATACTTACTTTATAAAATTTTTATCACGCTATCCTGGCATGGAAATAATGTGAAATTAGGTGGACCAAGTCGAACTTTAAACCTTTTTAAACACAGCCTAATCCAGTCGTGCTGTAATTATAACGATAAACGTTTTTGAATATAGTTGATGAAACATTTATTATTTTAAAAATAGAATTGATCATTTCAAAGCTATGTTCTTATTATCGAAGTGAAACGTAGGGAGTCATATAATATCCAAAAATTCGTTACGCGCCACCCCGTCTGAGAAGCAGGTGCTCGCCGATATTTTGACAACGTTACTTAGCAGAACCGCCCTTTTTTTAAATTTAATTCTGTTTTTTATCCGCTCTTGACCTATTTTAGTAATAATCGATGTTATCTTTAGTTTACGACCTTAGCAAAACTGTTTCAAAGGCGACCGACACGTATGTTTTATGATGTATAATTTTGATTTAGGTATGTAGGGACGTTTGTAGTATTTAGTTGCGTTATTTTCGTATTTTAAGTATATTCAAGTGCGTTAACTTTGTTCAAAACTTGCGACTTCACTATCACTACATAGTATAAAACAAAGTCGCTTTCTCTGTCCCTATATCCCTATGTATGCTTAAATCTTTAAAACTACGCAACGGATTTTGATGCGGTTTTTTTTAAATAGATAGAGTGATCGAGGAGGAAGTTTTATATGTATAATAACATCCATTAATGACACAGGCTATATATTTTATACCCGTGCGAAGCCGTAGCGGGCCGCTAGTTAATGATAATTCTTAGCGGTGCATGGTACGTTTGCATTATAAGTTTGAATTTAACAGATAACGCAAGGGTCACAATTCGCGATATGAGACCTTTTATATAATGAATGGTAATGTATGGCGTTGGTATGAGACAATGGGAGGAAAGAGTGTATTGTTTCACTTGGTCCCGGGGAGTTTCGCTACAATGAGCCGCATCCGGGAGTGCGCGGGTCGGCCTCTGGCGACACTGCACTGTTGTTACCCGAAATTAACATTAGGTACAAAGTAGATGACTATTGATATATACATTCTCAACTATATCTTCAGCAAGTAAAAAACCTGACAGTGCCAAAAAAAATATCTTAACAATACTAATAATAATTATCTAAATGTGTTGATTGACACGCTATTTCTAATTTCTTAGCTAAGCACAAAACAGGTCAAATACTATTAACTCTACCAATTTTGTCCTAGACTTTTAAACAGATAGCATCATATTTTTTTATATAAATTATTAGTAACGGCCAGCATCTCAACTAAATACTTATAATGAATTATGTATTAAGAAACATTAATAATATGTTTAGTTAAATATTGCATACATTCAGTTGTATTACGTATGACTTTGATAATCAAAATGATGTATGAATGTTTGTTACTCAATCACGCTCAAATGGCTGGACGGATTTGGATAAAATTTGGTATGTAGATACATTAGGTCCAGGAATAACACATAGGCTACTTTTCATCATCATCATCATCATCATCTATCATCACCACGCAGGTAAAAGCGCGGGGCACAGCTAGTCAAAGATAAGAGGGTAAACTCACCCCAGATAAATGAATAAATTCTAACAGGCGCGTGTCAGGATGCTGGTGACAAATGACGACCGACCGCCGCTTTGCGTGAAATTACAATTATCTCATTCAACCCTACCCTCATTATGCAAAGTTAATGTATTAATTGTGCGTCTATACATACATTATTTAGATACAAGGACTTAATTATTTGAATATTTAACATTGCTCTATTTGATCGAATCTCAATAAGTATGACAATCAAGGAATGACTCGCGCTTTATAACGCATATAAATTTGATGAGTACTCCAGTCATCGCGTTACAATTTGTGATATATCTTTATGTCGTTTTAGTTTTATCCCTTACGCTTGATCAGGCGCGTCAATTTCGGCTCAACAAGCCACCATGCGGGATCGCATTATTGCTTTTTTATTAGCTTTTTTTTTATCCCCCGCTTCGCAGTTTTTGTAAACCGTGCGTGGGATAGGTCGGGGACGCGTTTGTTTATTTATGCTGGTATTAGCATAATGCGCTTTTGTTCGTCAATTGTCGCTAACATAAAAATTTATATTAATTTAAATCGCAAGCTCGTCTTCATATGCTAGTCCGTGAAGTTTATCGACCCCAATGAGACAGTGGCTTCTGCAAATCGCCAAACTAATTACCAAAACCTGGAGTCAGAATCAAAGGTCATAACTGTTCGTTTGTCCACAATGGAGCATTTGCATTCGAGTTTCCGGCGTAAATAGCCAAATTATCGTGAATTTTTCGAGCGGTCGTGTGTTTGACCGCTGATACAATCACTGTGCATATCGACAAGAAACGCATTTCGACAATCCATTGAATGTGTGAAATATTTTTATCTGTTAACAAAACTGGACGTTAAAAGAAAACAATCTTTTTATCCTTCGCCTAATGTTACCGAGCTATATAAGGATTAGGAATCATGTGCAGCTCTAGGTAACATGCTCGCCTTGGTGGTCTATAAACATGCATTTATATCACAAATCGAATTGATTTATATTGTTATGATTACTTACTATTAGGTACGTAAACATTGGAAGAAGACAGACATGAGCGTAGTACATTGCCGTACTCGACGTACGGCAATTCGCCATCGCTTTATGGTAGATACCTATACCACCTACACGCACGAAGCGTTATGCTTCCACTTTTTTAATGCGTACTGCCAAGGAATGGGACTCGTTGCCCGAGTTTGTATTTCCCGATATGTACAATCCTGGAGTCTTCAAGTCGCGAGTGAATAGGTACCTTCTAGGTTTGCGTGCTAAATCCTAGACAACGTCATCACTTAACATCAGGTGAGACAGTTGTCAAACGCAAACTTATAATAATTTAAAAAAAAAGGTTATACTGAACATTTTTATGCCAATCTAAGTATTTACAATAAATGCATATTTTGGCTAAACTATATAAAATGTGCCGTATGCTAATAGATTTTGTTGACATTTTTTTAAAATCATAGTGACATGTGAGTTTTACTTGATTTTAAAATATAAGTTATTATTATTTTTTGAATCAATTACACTGCAATCATCGCGCACGGTCATCAATTTACACAATCATGTCATATTTCATAAATCGCGTCATCATTTCTCTATCGGAACCATACCATCCGCGTGTGCACTTCTATCATCCTATAAACCATAGTAGAATTAGTTCCCAAATGAAGGAACACTTCGCTTACTACGTACTATTATTTACCTATGTACAAACAGCACCGTACACAGATTATACTATTGTGCGATTATTATTTCTCTGTTAATAATCTACATAGAAATAGCACAACCACAGTTTGCACAATCGATTAGGGATCCCGGGGCTCAAGCACACTTGACATAAGGGCATATCGGTATGCAAATGAATGCGTCAGAGCAGAGTGTACTCCAAATTAGAGAAGTAGTAGAGTCGCACGGAATTTAGCTGCTTTTGTTTATAAATGCCGGGGAATTTAACTTATTAATCGTGAGAAAATACTATAATATTTGCAATTGGGCGGTCGTTTATTGTGTATGTTTAAAACTGTTGAGAATTTCAACTTCTCTTAATGCTGCTCTTGACTCGGATAAAAACCGACGAGAATCACACTAATCACACTATTGCAATATTGGTGTGATTAGTGCGACTCTCTCGCGAAAGTTTGTTTGTCGTTTGTATGTTCGTTAGTCCTTCACGCTGATATGGCTGAACGAATTTCATGGAATTTGGCATAAAGATGTCTTATACGCTGGAATAACACATAGGCTATTTCTTATCCCGAAAATAGTGACTGTTCCCGTAGGTTGACGGGAAGAAATAAAAATGTGGAACGAGCTTCCTACCCGGTAATATAATTAATAATATAATATAATTAATTTATCTGAGCGTTTTATCGATGCGACGCGTGATTAAAATACTGGCACATATTTGGCTCAACGAATCAGCATTGCAATTCAGCGTGGCAATGCTGCTAGCATTCTGGGCACGCTGCCAACTAGTAGCGGGTTAGAACATTTGAGTTATCTATAGGCTACCAATAGCTAGTGGATTGCTCAAATGTTATTGTAGTACCTGCAGTATTGTAATTAGTTATTAGTGTTTTATTTTAATAAATCCCGAGTAGCTACAATAAGGAAAGTTTACAGAGTCTTCAAAGGATTGGCAACGTATCGTAATGCCCCCAGTGTTACAGATATCTATATAGGTAGATATAGGCGATGGTGACCGCTTACCATCCCGGCCCGTCTGCTTGTTTGCCATCTATTTAATAAAAAATCGTCAATACCATATACCCGCAGCTTTTATTACATTTAACAAAAATTATGGAGTAGGTACTTAAAATGTACATAATTTCTAGTAATTAATATTAAGGGCATGGGCAGGAGTAAATAAAAAAAATTAACTTCGACTCTCACTGCACTGAAGGTACATAGGTACATATATTATCATGTGTTTAATGTACCTAATTTTCTTTTTTAATCAATGCTCTTCCGCCTCTAATAAGTACATATATAGTAATGCTCTCTAATTATTTGTTACTGGGTTCAATTGGCTAAAAATCTTCTAATCAGTATATAATGCATAGATTTGATGACAAGATAGTAGCGCAATTTTAGCGATGTGTTATTTACATTTTTTTACTAATATGTTTTTATTTGTGGCCCACATTAAAATTACAATCTAACCCTCAGGCCAATAAGTTTTTCGACTATAACTAAAATTTCTAATTAAAGTAAAAATATTTATTTTGGTATATTTCCAGACGATTAATTTTACGTATGCCCTTTTCTTTTGATGTGACGACTCTACATTGTATTGGAGCCTGAATCGATCGAAAGATCCATTTATTGACATAATCGATGATTCGATTTCACGTGTCCCCTATCATTTGTATTGTCGTGGGGTTCATGAAGAGTGACATTTGCTATTCCCTCACTCTCTATTAAACTGTTTACTATTTGCTATTTTGCAGGAAGAAATGTACCATCTATATGGTTTGTATAAGATTATGTGTTTTGTAGTTTATATAAGAGCATTTGTGTTTGAATAAGAGGCTTTTATTGGATGATAAGCCCCATGATAAAATAATGTGCTATCCAGAGCTTGGAATTGAAAAGATCTGCGAACCCCTTGTGATGGTTGGCTTGCACAATTCGTTCGAAAACATTATAATTATGTAGGTGTCGATGACATTACGAAACGCTCGCGGGTGTTACAAGTAGAGAGGATGGGATAAATAGTCCTGATGGTGATGCGTGTTGATTATAAATTACAACTACGTACTTAGGTGACATAGGGACTAAAAAAAAATAGTAGTAACAGTTTTAGAAATTTCAATTTCTTTTTAATTTGGTTTAAGACATACGAAAGCCCATTCGTCGTTACCGCGAGAATTTTGTATATTAACAGATATGGCCATTCAAAAATATTTTTTCACTAATAAATTAGCAAATGAATTAAATTTTATTTCACCAGAACTAACCTTCATGAACTGTTCTTGTAAGTATTTTTTTTAAAACGTTTGTTTATCAGACATATTGTCTATTGGTTTGCGTATTATCTCTTCCTACCTTAAAAAAGTAATATTTTGAAGCAGCATTGCTGGTTTTATTAGTATTTTCATTACATCTTATATTTCAACATCAAGAAATAATACCCATGGTTGAAGCAAGAAAGCAGATCAAATATCTTAAAAGTGTTGTCATTCAATAATAAACTATTTTCTTGGGAGTATCCTCTTCCAAGTTATGAAATTTCTCATCAATTTGAAACTATTTGCACTCGGAACATACGCTACATATTATGCCAGCAAATAGAACATTCCCCTATTTTGGCGGGAAACAGGCTGCAGCGATCAACAACAAAAAATATTGCAGTACACCATCTTGTTCTATTTTTGACTTCATTTCGCGCTATTTTGGCGTTCCCTCGCAACGAATGTGTCAATGACCCCGATTCGAGCGTTGTTCACGCACTTTTTGAAATTTTAGGACTATCTTAAATTGGTGCGCAGTAACGTTACGTATTATTCAAATTGCCTTCATTGAAAACGGAATAGCCCGTGACACCCACTTAACTTTTAAACTTATGGATGTGTATAGCAACTTTAGTTATTTAGATAAGCTTCAGACCATAGCGAAAAATGAGTATATAAACGTTTACCTGATCATTATAGTTACAAGTCAGTCAATGTATCAACCAATTTACGCATACCTTGAACATTTGAAAACTACAACTTATTTTTATGTATTTACATTGTTGTGTTTATTTACTGGTCATTATTTCGTTTTATAACCTTTACTTAATAACATTTTAATGTTTGCATGTTTTTTTTCAGTTTATATGGAGCTATCTATCTATTGTTTTTGTATATAATAAATCGCAATGTTGTACCTATTCCAATTAAATTGTAGGTACTTACGTCACTTCACACTATATTATCTCGCGTCCAGTTGCTTGGCTTCTCTGTGTAATTCTCTACCTTTATAATCTACTCAATAAAGTATAAATAAAATAACAACAGCACCCAATAAATGTAATTTCTCCACGTCTTCAACATACAAACTATCCGTGATCAAAACTAAGGCATTAATCTGGCGTGTAGATTTTATACGTTGACTAGTAAATGTAGTAGTATTCGGTCTCTTACGTTATGCATCATACATAATATATGTAGTTCCATACACACGGGAAAGATTATTAATGTGATATTAATGGTAATTAATAAATGCATCAAAAATCTATTTAAACTTGACGCGAAGTTACAATGCAAAGACATGCGAAGCGTACGTTTTTATGAGCTAAATTCGACTCTATGGCGTTGTCATGAAGCGAGACGCGTTCGCGATACACACACGCGTAGCGCGTACGTAGCATGCGCCCGCGCACTCACGCACACAAAGGCGCGAGCCCTCCTCAGCGCTGCAATTCGTCGTCAAGCGCGTCGTGCGTTCCCCGCGGCCGCGGCCCTCCGCCCGCGCCCGCAAGCAATTGCACTGCATTCGGTCTCCGCTGCGCCACCGCGTGCGTAAAAAGCGCACGCAAGAGAGGCGCGGGGCGCGGCGCGGTGGCGGAGTGTAGGGCTCGCGGTCGCTCGCTGCCTGCCGACTGCCGACCCGCACTCCCGCTTTAACTGACAGTCATCGCCAGACGCTCGCGAGAGCACGCCGCCCCCACGAGCAGGGCGCGACACAACTTGTGCACTCGCGATTCAACCCCTAACGTGATACGAACTTTTATCGTGTGCCAGTGCGAATTTTCACATGCATTTTTTGAAAGAAGAAATTCTCCCGTGCGTTCTGAATTTGGATTAACATAATTTTGGTAAGTCCACCCCCTAATTTTCAGAAATAACTTAGTTATGCAGCTTAGCTAATTCGTAGTAGTTCGTAGACCTGCTACGGTTCGTAGATACTGTGGACGGCGTTTCAACTGAAAATGTTTACGTGCGAAAGGCGAGTATATTTGCAGGACTAACAAACTACACTGAAACTTGAAACTATTTCTTAAACTAAATAAGGTTTAAAATTTGTCAAGCCGGTGAAATGGTAAATACACCGAGTGTAGGAAACGACAGGGAATCCGGCGTAGCGGCTTTCATCGGTCCCCCTAGTTCGATTATGCTCGTCGAATAAAGGTAAAAAGTCAATTTGGCAGTGTGGTATGGAAGGGCTACATATCGTATCGTATTTAAATTTTGGTAGGGCGGTGCAGTCGAGCCGCGTTGCTGGGCCGATGCGTACGTTGTCAGTCGCCGGTCGCTGGTCGCGAGGTGAGGTGCGAGTGAGCGCGGATTGCACGCCGCCGCTTTGTGTACGAGCGGACTTATCGCCGGTGCTAGCAGAAACCGACCGTATCAACTTGTGTAAAACTCTCCATGATAACTACACTTCTCCGGCTTCTACCATGTATCCCGGCACGACATATCAGGAAATTTTACCAGGTATGCAAGAGTATGTATGTATCTTAATTCATTGTGCCACCATTTTATTGCAGGTGTGAATATGTAATTCACGACATCGATATCTAATGATAATGTATTCATTAAAAACTCTAAATAGTCATTATGTTTGTCTGGAACTAGAATTCATGAAGGGTTTATTTCAAAACTACCATTATAGATGGATTTGAGTTCTTTGGATAAAAAATATATTTTGTATCGAAAGTAAATATAAATATCGCAGGTAAATATTATAGGTATATGTCACGATTATATACTCTCTCTAAACTATCGTATTGCAATAACAATTAAAATATGACGGAGTAGATGGAACTGGAGCACACTTTATTGTTTATCAATTGAGTAGTTTTAGGAGAAAAGTACCTAATTGCTGTGCGACTTTATCATCTTACATTGTTTTTTTGTTTGTGTATGTAGTATAACAATACTTTAGGTTGGTACTGGTGCAACAAAATTATTTCATGTAACCCTATGCTATTTTTTATATTTATTAATTGCATCCTAATTAAATATTTGATTTTTAAGCGTGTTATCCGCAGCTATAGGAACCATGGAATACTTAAGTGGAGTGTCAGTTTGCACCGCTAAATAATTAAATTCCAATAAATCGGAGCGCACGGGTTAATATTAGTTTTCAAGTAAACTATTGTTATTCAAATGATTTTTCGTAGATCTAATGTTAATATTTACTTACTGTCTCAACCTTCCTTAGAAAATAAAAAATAAAATGATCTGAATGTTTGAATTGATCGCTTTATTCTCGTTTATTCACAGAAGCCCAACTACGAAAAATGGGGAGCAGTGAAGGTCAACAAACCTTTTGCCTAAAATGGAACCATCACAAGACGAATCTGGTGGAAATCCTGGAAGCATTAATCAAAGTAGAGACCTATGTGGACTGTACTCTGGTGGTGGACGACCAGGTCACTTTCAAAGCTCATCGAGTAGTGCTGGCCGCCAATTCTCCGTACTTCCAGTCGATCCTGGCTGACGTGCCGATGGACCACTGCAGTATCCTATTCCCCGGCGTCAAGGATTTCGAGATGCGCGCGCTGCTGGAGTATATGTACACGGGCGAGGTGAACGTGACGCAGGCACACATCCCGCGCATCATGAAGGTGGCAGAGCAGCTCGAGGTGAAGGGCCTGTTCGATATGACGGAGCTGCGACGACGGCCGGGCAGCACGGAGCGCACGCCTGCTGCGTCTCCCCCGCGCGTGGTACCCGCCGCGCCCTCTAGCGTGTCGCCGCCCGTGCCCGTGCCCGTGCCCGCGCCACCATCGCGTTGGCCGCCTCCGCCTGCTATGCCGATGCTGTCCGCCGCCTACGATTCTGCCGATATGAACCCTCTCAAACGTAAGAAACTTTCCAGCATGTTAGCGACGCGGGATACTCCTATTCTTAGAAACGTTCTAGCTCAAACATCTCCTGTTGACTCTCCTCAACCGATGTCTTTAGTTTGCCATCCAATAAACCAAAGTGCGTCTCCACGTCTTCATTCGAATGGATCTGCACATGAGATGGAGCGCCCTCCGAGTCCTCAGCGGCCTTTCGATTACCGTCCACGTAGGCTGTCTTCTCGTGCTTCATCCCCCCACTTTAACAGATCTGACCGCTCTGAAGATGCTCACTCGCCCTACACGGAGCGTTCTTTCGAAGAAGATCACCAGCGGACCTTTCATCCGTCTCCTCCGCCGGCTAACTTCCAACAAGACGTAAGAGCCGGCCTGGCACCGTACGTTCCACCGCAACAGAAGCCAGAATGGAAGCGATACAAACAATACACGAGATCAGATATACTATCAGCGATCGAATGCGTGAGAAATGGAATGAGTGCATTACAAGCGTCGCGTAAATATGGCGTTCCTTCACGTACTCTATATGATAAAGTGAAGAAGCTTGGAATCACAACGAGTCGCCCGATGAGCCGCGGAGTTAAAAGAGAAAGCAACGGTGCTGCTTTTCCATACGGGTTGAGTGGTACTGGTGGTGGTGAAGATGGCAATCATCAAGCCACGACACCACTCATTGACCCATCGTTTCTGCAGCAAGCTTTAGAAGGAGCAACTAGGGATGGCGGTCGCGAGGCTTTGCACGCCATGGCCTTAGCTGCCGCTGCCCATGCTGCCCTAGCACCCCACACGCCGCCGCCACCCCCTAGGTCACCGCCACATTCTCCTCGGTCGCCACTACCCGATGAAGACCTCGTAGAGGACTTATCTGTACCGCGCCGTCGAGAACTCGATCCTCCCGCTGGAGTCATCGTTCCTCCGCGTAATTTCGCTAACGCTTTAGATTGCGGAGAACGAGATTGAACGGGTCGAGTTATTTGAAAAAGAACATTCGAAAAGACTGACTTAGGCGTACAAAGTTAGACGTAAGCACTCATATCGGTAGGCTACTGGCAGGACGCGCCGCGCGCGCACGCCACTGACCGGGCGCTCCGGCCGGGCGATTGCAATGGGCCCCGCGGCCATTTCTATGCTACCCTTGTTTCTTTTCTATTTATTTCCAAGAGCCGTCGTCATCTCTGAACGAAATCAAATTTCCGTTTGGAAGTGGACGATGCCCTATTGTGATTATATTTTGTTTTATTTCTTCTTTGATTATTTTATGTTATAACATTTACGTCTTTGTTAATAAATAGCATTATAGGTTAACTTTAACTAGAATGTTACTTCGTAAGTTGTACCGGTAAATAGTGCCGAAGGGCGGCAGGACAGCGCCGGCTTCGCAGCCTCCGCGCCTGGGGCGAGTACCTACGCCCGGACGAGTTTATTATTATAATTAATGTGCAATTTGTTGTCCGCGACTGTGATGTTTATAGACTGAAACGCCGCAACTACCTCACGCTCGCTACTTCAGCTCACTCTAGTCCACCACGTCGCACCATGCCATACGGAATGTAGCAGTGACGCTACACTTGGGGAGTAACCGGTTAGGTCTCCGAGCTCTCCTCGACGAGACAAGTTGGTGTTACCTTGTCTTAGTGGCTCGCGACGTTTAACGATACCGACCTAATAATTCCTTATGTTACTTACGGGTTAGATTAATTTATTGTTTGCCATAAAATATTCGTTGTTGATTGATACCTATTTGTGTTCACTATTTCAAGATTAATATTTTGCACAAGCACCGTGATTCTTATTAGACTATAAAAAGAGTTCGTCATCACTTAGGTAAGAATGCTCAATGTTTTTCTTATTAGACTTGTGGTAAGCGATTCGCTGTTACTATACGTAAATATCTAGTGTGTATCTCAATGGTTAAATGTGTAGAATAAAATCTGTAATAAGTTAAAACCGTGAACTACCTATATTCGATGACAAAATGTAAATAAATATAAATTGTCTATTAATATCTTTTTAATTGTTTGGATGCGTACGGTCCCTATAAAATGTTAGTATATATTTTACCGGTTATATAAAACACACCTCTGCTATTTCGCTGAGAGTATGTTGTTTCATACGTGGTTGGAAATGATTACTAATTACCTGCGTCCCGTATTACGTGGACTACGGTTTTCCCGTTAGGGTTATTTTTCCGTGACTTCACAGTTTTGTTATATTTCCATTCCATAAGAACGTTTTACAAAATATTGGAAAACACATGAATGAAATCGGTAAAGATGCCCTAAAGTTATAGCGTGACCAAGATAAGTAGGGATTCTTTTTTCATTTATAGACAAGTAACAATGACTGACCATGTATGAAACAGACTCAGCTCTGAACATTATCTTATTATTTGGTAATTATTGGAAGACTGATTTGTTATTTTAGTCTAGTTTGAAAATGCCATAGATACAAAGTATGTCTACATTAGTATTTGCATAACCTACGTGAAATTGTAATTATTTTTGTAAGTTAATTGAGCTAGGTGTAGGAGTTTGAGTGTGTAGTAACTACACTTTGTAGGTCTCACTATATTGTGCCTTTGTTTGTTGTATTGAAGACTTTGTGTGTTTGGACATTCCAGTAGATGCAATAATGCACGTTTGATCGATATCAGAACAATTTATAATACATTGGGTTAAAGTTGATGTGCTTGTACAGCATATATCTGTTATGTGTGATTAAGTACCATAGTTTCAATGCTACATGGTCAGATGCCTTACATTTTGTTTTGTTGAAAATAAATGTTATTTATTATCCACTTTGTGCCTATATACCTATCTGTTTGTAATTATTATTGAATGATGTTATTGCACTAGCGTTCATTTTAAGTTGTGAATTTAAAATATCGTATCTACTTTAATTTATAAGTAAAGTTGTATGTAGGTATATACATACGTAGGTAAGTTATGTTAGATTGAGATCATTCTCGTAACATCATATTATTATTAAAATAGGAACTCTATATTTACATATAATATGTTATAAATACAAATTAAACGTTTAATATCAGTAAATGTTGTTTTTATTCAAAACTATCAGCGCTATGCGGTTCTACCCGCATGGTGATAATTGATTATGATGAAAAGTAGTCTATGTGTTATTCCGGTACCTAAAGTACTTACATACCAAACTTCTATCTAAATCGGTGAAGCCGTTTAAGCGTGAAGAACTAACGAACATACAAACTTTCGCCATGATAATATTAGTAGGATAGGATTAGCTGCGCCCGCTGTATCACCAGCGTGGAGTACGGTTTTTACTACCTTAATTGCTCCCCGATAGCTATATTTTTACTAGGATAGTAGTAGCCTATGTGTTATTCCAGGATATAAGCTAAATTCATTCCAAATTTCATCAGTTCAGGCGTTATTCATCGTGAAGAAGTAACAAATATAACGACAAACAAACCCTTGATCGCACTCCGTGATTGTGTGACTACGAGCGGCCAACTAATTGTTGTTATATGTCCATGATATACGCGTATATTGGAGATATTTTTCGAGACACGTTTTGTTTCCGACTGCGGAGACACTCTTTTGGAAAATCTACACATAATTATATTAGCTTTATAATTATTCTAATTAATTATACCAATTAATAGTTTTATTTGAAACCAAAATATAAATAGATCAACAAGGTAGCCTACGAATAAATAATGAAAATCAAATGAGGGTAGTTTTATTCATTGTATGTATAAGTATAAAAGATTCAGTCAGCACGTGACGGTACATCTTTAAATAAAACCTTTAGTAAC
The DNA here is from genome assembly GCA_934044485.1 of Apeira syringaria. NCBI lineage: Eukaryota > Metazoa > Arthropoda > Insecta > Lepidoptera > Geometridae > Apeira > Apeira syringaria. Next base: position 18,792,413 of record OW203663.1, on the reverse strand, counting down.
AGGTCAAAAATGATTATTATTATTTTTTCTAACGGACTAATGCTGTTTGAGGGAGCTTCACCGGAGGGGGAAAAAAATGACTCGAGATGACTTTACCTACCAAACCAATTCATTTTTGCCATTAGAATGGTGCTCTCCGGAACCAACTCACCAAAGAGGCTATTCGCACGAATATAGAGTCACGTTTACATTAATAACAAAAGATCGGTAACGTCGCTTTTACTACATCTTGGATTTTTCAATACCTATATAATTAATTCATATTTTGCGAGTACGTTTCTCTGGTTGTGTGCATAATTGTTAGTGTTTCGTGGAATTATTTAAATGGTGGATCCAGACGATGTCAAGGGGTCAAGCAAAAAGTAGGTATATTAGTACATTAAAAAGATAATTTAATTATATAAATAACTCGTTTTTTTGTCACGAAAGGTTTACATGTATATTTCATTTTGTTGATTTATTATAAAAACGTATAAATCAGGAGCTACCTTGCGGAAATTTATATTTAAACACATTATTTAGAACTTTAAAATACAGAATATATGACTTCGTTATAAAAACTCATTATCTCCTTACCTATATACCTCGCCAATGAGGCCAGGCAACACTAGGCGTTTGTGCATAGAGTCATCATCATAACTTATTAAAAAGATTTCAAATAACGATGTAATCATTGAGAATTATGAGGAAGTGGGATAAAAACGCTTTAAAATTTGATTCACAAGTAAAATGATTGAGAAATAGGGTATTGAATTGCAGAAGTCAGTATATATAGGCGGCAAAATTAACAAAATTAATTTATTATTCTCGTATTTAATTAAAAATAGTGTCCTGTCGGTAAATGTATGAATCTACCACTGTAGCTAGGAGATTAACGCGATATTATTCATGGTATACTATCTTATTACGAACCAAAGACTTACTATTTTGTACACTTTGTTAAAGAAAGAAAGAAATCATTTATTAAGGCAAACAATAACAACAGCTAACAAATAATTAAAATATTACAAAATACATACATATACAAATCACGGATAGGTCAAAACAATAACAGATAAATAACATAGAAACAAAGATCGCTGTCATGTACTAAACCCCCTAAACGTACTTACCTATACAATTGTTGCAGCTCATCGTTTTCAGAACTCCTCTCAAGGTTCCGGAAAGGATAAGAACTCTGGGTATTGACATATTTATCTGCAAACCTGCGGTTTCGCGAGCATAACACAAAAGCCAAGTTCGCATCTAAAAACTTCGTGTACTTAACTATTAAACAAGCAAAGCGGTAGGTACGCAAAAACTTATACTATAAAAAGCGCAAATGCGGTCTCAAGTGATGTAGGTACCTACTGCTCTAACCTTTGGAACGGGGCACCCAAGTGTCAACTTGAGCCTCTGGATGCATTGCAGCCTACAAATATCATAATTGTAAAGGGCCTCAGATTCAGATTCAGATTATTTACTAACCATAATAACATTCGTTATTTTCGGTAAGTCAATACATGTTTATAATTACTTATTAAATTGATTGATTAATAATATATGTTTTAAGGACTGGTCCATATGAAAGTGGAAATATTGACGTCAATTATTCGATTTAATCGATAAGGAGGAAGTGCTGAGGAGCAAACCTCAAACTCACCGGAGACCTAGAGCCACTCAGTATGCGTAGAAACATTGGTACGCTGTCTATTTTCTACCGTATATACAACGAGGAAAGTTCTGAAGAACTCTTTAACCCTCAGATAAATAAACTCATCAATAAAGCTCATCCTCCCATAAGTACTACCTCCCATATACCTATAGCAACAACTGTTGCTGTTGCCTTCGTTTGTTTTGTGTAGTACCTATATGTATTAGATTAGCTGCACCCCGTGGTTTTACCCGCGTGGCGATGATTGATGATGATGATGATGATATATATATAATATAATAAATTCTATATGATGAAAGTAGCCTATATGTTATTCCGGAATCTGTACCTATCTACATGCCAAATTTTATCCAAATCCCGATTTACTCACATGGTGATGAAACGCGGTGATGATCGTGATGATGAAAATAAGCCAATGGTAGTCTAGGGTATAAGCTATCTGTGTTCCAAATTTCTTCATAAATCCGTTTAATGGTTTTTGCGTGAAAAAGTAACAAACATACATCCATACTCACAAGCTTTCGCCTTTACAATAACTACTATGATATAAGCGGTGCCTCGTAGCGCTATCTCGTAGATGCCAAGCGAAACACAATCCAGTGTGGCTATTGAGAAAATAAAATATTTGCTGAACGCTACCCAAAAATCTGCTACATTCTGCCGAGTGTTCTAAGGAAAATGCTAACAATATGCCATTACAATTACATTTTAACATATCTTTATTACAAAAATTGCTCCGTTCCGTTTTTCAGAACGACGGACTCACAATAACAGGATCTTCAGACCAACATTAATATGTAACAACATTGTTTTTTGTATTTATTGTGCCCTAGAAGGAAGCAGACGCCCACGACACAAACTTTATTCTTAGTGTGAGCTTTGAACGCCATTTTTATTGTAATTCATTACAAATATTGAATGTACTAAGTCTCGTAATTGAAATGTAAATTAGCTGTTGTTAGAATGAAAGAAAGAACTCATTTATTATTGTTATTATAATTATTGTTTATGAATTGTTTGTCTTAATAAATAAGAGAATTGGCAGACTACATTCAAAAAGCTATAGGCTGAATATCCAGGGGCCTCACTATCAGCTTTTTAAAAATCGTGCAAGTTCCGAGCAGTTCTAAAACCTGGCTTATACCGCTCAGTGTGAAATCATACCATCGCCACGGCATTACGCTGCTTTAGGTAAACGGTTTGAACATTGATACCCTCAAAGGTGAACGGTTATTGTTGTCTCTGGCATGTTTTAGCCAGGTTTGAGAACTGCTCGGAAATTGCACGGTTTTAACAAAGCTGATAGTAAGGTCCCAGGTCAGTAAAATTATTTCTTATAATATTCAGTAAATGTAATTTGTTAACTTTAGCATAAAATTGAAGTAAATACATTCATTTGCCCTTAAAAACATGAAAAGTTTCTAAATTTGTCATTAAATGTGCTCCTGTAAATCTAGCTATTCTTAGCATCTGCATGGCAGCGCTGACCATAGACGATAAGAACCTTTTCTTTTGACGTATGTCGCGACATCGCGCCACTATTTTTCGGCGTGACGATTGGTTCAAAATGTGTCATCCCATCGTATGATTATGTCAAAAAACGTAAACAAATATACGTTGTGAGAACATGCGATGCGATTTGTGCAGATTTGATAACTTTTCCAATTAAATAAAATCCTTAGCATGGATCAGGAAGAGCCATTCCTAAACTCGGACGTCTTCAATGTGAATGATATAGCAGAGATCGAAGGTACATACATAACACTCTTTAACACATAAACAAGACAAGTGCGTACATTTGATGAAGGCTTTTCTGGTTCAATTTCAGACTTCCTGAGTGGTTGTGATGGGGATTTCATGAAAAAACTGGAAGAAGAGTTAACTTTTGTTGATCATGATTCGGGTGTACTATCTGTAGATACAAAATTAAAGGTCGAGATTGCATCATCACCGCAAGTATCACCGAGTTACAATACTAGTGGGAATCCTGTAATATCACAATATTCCAACCGTCCAAAGACCTCCGCACAAACTTCGCAACATGTGAACACGAGTCCTCCGCAGGGACTTTATGGAAGAGAGGAAGCATATAATTTGCGACACATAAGTGACGGTGCACCACTGCCGGACGTCACGCAAATTGGTCATAATAGTGTTTCCAAACAAGCACCAATGATAGTCCAGCAAGTGGTACCCAGTCCCCTCTATGTGAATATACGTCCAGGAAGCATTCAGCAGCTACCTGATGGCCGAGTTGTTCAGTTAGAAGGAGTGAAACAAGTGACCCAAAACACTAAACCAAAGCAAACAAATCAACCATTATTGATACAGAATAATGGGAAACCATTTATACTGCAAAGTTCAGATGCAAACTTTTCTCCAGTAATATTACAGTCAAATATTATTAATCCTGAAACTCAAACCCTGTTGTATACCAGTGCACCAGTTCAAGGTAGGTCATATTATAATATTCTATTTAAATTGAAGCTATTGGAGCACAACATACTGTACTAACTATTAAAATCTAAACTTAATGATGAATTAGGTATGAGTAAAGTTTAGCTTCCAGTAAAGTATCTTTAAAAGTTCTGCCTGCCTTAGGTTATGTGACATTGAATCTTGAAGTTTGAAGCAAAAAAAAATGTATCACTTTCAGAACAGAAATTATTCGTTTTAGAGTTTTGAAAATACATAACACTCAAACTATCAGTTGTGCTTGATCTATACTCTGTAAGTAATTTTTCAATATATTTAATAAGTGTATCAAAATAAGTTATTACAAGTTAGTTTAAAGGTTTGCATTAAATTTAAAGAAATAATATCTTGGCTAAGCTAAAAGTTTAAAGATAAAAAAAAAGATAAGCTAAACATCACTCTAAATAATATAAGCACTCTTCATACTTTGTTGTCTGCTCTGGACTCTAAAGCAGCTAAATTTATTTATACATTGCTATTTTAGATTAATTCAGTACCAAAAGTGTCCATTATTGAATTACTTGTAGTTAGCCAATATTTGTGTAAATTTTTCAAGGTTCTATAATGCTGGCATAAACTCGATGTTCAAAAGTCCTCTAAAATATATGAAAAAAGAGTTACCTTAAGAAATGCTCTATAAGTATGTTAGTATGTCATCAATATATGTATTATGTATTAATTCAGAGTCTTAAAATAATGCCATTGTTCAAAGTTATATGGTTTGAAGATAATTCAGCAACTCTAGATATTGCCAATCTGCTGCAGTCACTATTGTTATTGCATTTGAAAATGTAAATTTCTAATAAAAGGCAGTTAATTTTCTAAATTCATCTCTTATAGTGTAGCTCCTGCCCAAATAATTTTAACAGTTTGTTTTATCAATATATATTTTTCCCTAAATTCAAAATAACTTAGTCTTACTACTAACACTGAATTATTTGGGCATTTAAATGTGCAAAAATCCTACTCACATCTACAATTACTTGTACTAGCCTATGTTAATCCTCAAGGATATTTCTGTGTCAAAATTTAAGTAAATATTGTAAACTGAGAGTTATGTTCGTTTTGGACCAATGATACCTCAGCTGTGGGAGCATAGGCCGTCAAACTGACGGATGGTAGTTCGATTTCCACAAACAGCTTGAGCTTACAGTGAAGTTAAAACCATTATCAAACTCCCAGCATGGTGTTAGGGTACTTTCGAGTACTCACCTAGCTAGCGTGCTAGTGTGTTCAGGCAACAGTCTATGAAAGCCAGTAAGCGTTATAGGTTCAGTGTGATAACGTCTTCGACCACATCATCACTGACTTCATCAAGTGTAATAGTGGTAAAACGCTAGATCTATATAATATATCAAAAATAATTCATCTGTATATGTTGTTGGACTGTAAGAAATCTGTTGATTCCTTTTTTACAGTCACTGTATAATTTTTTTATATACCTTATAAGGTATATAATAATCTCTCTCACACTCCCACTGCTAGGCTATCATTGCTTTAAAGTTATAAAGTTATACATAACTTTGAAGAAAGTTAATGGAGAAAGGAAGGTTCCTACATTTTAACAGTATGCGACAAGACATCCACTTAAAAAGAATGGTGAAATGTCCAAGCCTGTATTAACATACATGTTAATACAGGTATGTTTGTGTAACAAGTATGATTATTTACACTATTCGGAAATGTACTTTACAAATACTGCCTGTGATTGAAAAATACTCTTCAAGGTAAACTAAAAACATATTTTTTAATCTGGATTTCAGGTACAACACAAACTATAATCACAAATGCGAAGTCAACCACAGAAAGCAGACCATTACACACATTCTTCACTAGCAGCACACCAACTCTAGTAACAACTGGGATACCAGTTGTCTTAGATGGAGACAAGATTTCGCTCAATGGACCACCTAAAGTAAAGGAAGTAAAACGGAGCGCACATAATGCTATTGAAAGGCGTTACAGAACAAGTATTAATGATAGAATTGTCGAGCTTAAGAATATGCTTGTTGGGGAAGAGGCTAAGGTAATATCGAATTTTTCATGTTTTAACTTGTCTAATTAGTTGCCTTGCCAAGAAATTATGTTCATAGACTCAGGTTCGGAAATCCATACTCAGAAAAATCAGACTGTAAGTATAGATATCTATTTATTTTCCCTATAAACATTACAGTTAAACAAATCAGCTATATTAAGAAAAACCATAGATTACATAAAGTACCTGCAAAACCAGAATGCAAGATTAAAACAGGAGAACATGGCCCTCAAGCTGACTTGCCAAAAGTCTGGAGTCAAGGAGCCAGTGTTTGAAGGAGGGTACACCCCACCCCATAGTGATATCTCATCGCCTTACCATTCACCACAATCCAACTCTATGGATAGTGATTCTCCATCATCACCTGAGTATAAGGTTAGTGTCACTTTTATGTTTTTTAACATTACAGAACCAGTATGATCACAGGACATTTGTATCTAGAAAACACAAGCTTGATTCTTTCCTAAGACCATTGAATTTTTCTGTCTAATTTGTATAAGTTTTGTTATCACTTAGCATTACTTAATGCTTTCACCTCTCCCTTGAGTCAAAGATTTCATTGAAGTCCTTTTCTACATCATACAAATGGTGCTATTGCGTGTCGCTGAAAGGGACCATTATAATGAAAGCCGCCTCAAGCCCGCACTCCTAAAATTATCTAATTCCTTGCCGGAATAATCTAAGGTTTATGATTATTTCTACCCATGAAGAAGTATTTATTTTCACGCTATTTGAGCTGGGTGTTTAACTCAATATTTAATAGAACAAAGGACCCTTTCCGTTTTCTCATAAGTAATGATAAAAAAACCCGGTTGCACTCGGGGAGTGCCGGCAGAAGTGAGAACTTGAACATTAACGTGCATTTTTTAATATTTTGGAATGGTTAGGGAATAATTTTGCACGAATTGCTTTATTTATCAGTATAGAAGTACCATCATTTTTGTGGTAAAATATATTATATACATTTATTGCGCTATCATACTCAAACATGACAATAGGTATTTAAGTTTGACTGGCCGGTTGGCGCAGTTGGTAGCACTCTGCCTTCTGAGCCGCTGGTCCCGGGTTCGATTCCCGGACAGGTCAAATATTTGTGTGTATGAACATGTCTGAACTGTGGCTGTGTGTGTATATGTATATAAGAATATATATCAGTCATCAGGTTACCATAGTACAGGCTCTGCCTAGTTTGGGACCTGAAGATCTTGTATTAAAAAAAAATCCTCTTTATAAAATCGTCGTTTTGATAACCGAACTCAATAATAGTTTTAACAAAATTAGTTTTTGAACTAAAACTACCAACAAACGAAAAAGTTCCTTATTCGGAACACATTTAAATTTAAATTTCAATGGAGGTCTACTATCTCTCCGTCTTACGAGTTCGATAACGTTACGTCCTGACGTTCTGACGCGAGGTGTCCTGACGCTAGTTTAGCATTTTTTCCCCATACAAAAGTGCACAACGCCGTTTAAGAAGTTTTCACTTCAAAACTTTCTGGATCCAATACTTTTACAAGATGCGATAACTTCTAACACAATAATGCATGTGCACTATTACTAACTACTTTAAGGTAGAATATCTGATATGATGCGGCTAGATTCTTGCTGAAAAGCCATTTCTGATAATATTGATTCTACAAGGAACATTTCATTTTACAAGCACATAACTTAAAAGACATTCTTTGAAATTTTAAATAACACCTTAATCATCTTGTCATTACATGAAAAGACCACTGAAATCATATTTTGACGTGATAACGTTTTATAAATTGATGAATACCAGCAACACTCATGAAAAATAGTAACGTTCCGCGTAACGTTCCACCTGAGTTTTGTATTACATAAAATAATCAAAGTCAAAGTCGAAGTCAAAGTCATAAATGATTATGACGTTATCACGTAAATCTATCGTCCGTAAACCGTCTTTATAGACAACCAATTTTTTTTTTAAATGAATATTATTGTTTGTAGGCGGAGGAAAAGTATTCAAAGATCGTGATGGGAATGGGCGACCACTCTCGCCTGGCGTTATGCGCCTTCATGGTGGGTCTGATAGCATTCAATCCGTTCAGCACTTTCTTCGGAAACTTCATTGGCGAATCATATACGAATGATTTCACATCGAGAGTGGAGCATCGAAAAATACTATCTGATGATAAATTTGGTAAGGGCTGGGAATTACATGTACTAAAAAAAATTATCAAAAAATGGAACCGACTTCAACACTCAAAAGTGTGAAATAATTTATTGAAGTCGGTAACTATGATAGTTCAAAAGAAACTATTATCAAAATATTGTGAGCATGGTACCGACTTTGACAAGTTATTTCATACTTTTGAGTGTTGAAGTCGGTTCCATTTTTTGGTAAACATTTTTTTTTAACCATTTTTAGTGACCTTTGCTACTCACGGGATCAATTGTCATTGTGTATGTTCATCGATTTCTCCACCCGCAAACATAATATCATCGACGCGGCGACGTATACGCAGCACTTTTCAGTTATTGGAGTGTAACTCGGCAACCGCATGACCCATTTTAATCAAATTTAAATGGAACCACACGGGAAGCACCAGCTCTCAAATAAAAAAAAGAACAATCAAAATCTGTTCACCCAGTCGAAGTTATGCGGTAACAAACATAAAAAATACGAAAAAATAACATACGGGTCGAATTGAGAACCTCCTTCTTTTCTTGAAGTCGGTTACCTATTTAATACTATTTAATATAAATAGTAATAATGATGATTATGACATTTTGAAATTTTCTCATTGTTTAAATTTTGTTCCTTGTTGAATTGTTACAAATATACAGCAAACAGTTTAACAAAATGCAAAATAAGTCTGGCCACCTTTTCGAATGATTTTCGTTAAAAATGTCCAGAGATGATCAGTTGACAAGGCGAGTCAACTGGAACTAACATAATACATAACATAATATCTTATTGTTATTGTTCAAAATTCTACAAGGTAGGTTTTGTAGCACAGTCATGTTTATTTATAGGAATAAGACACTATAAAAATAAATTGTGGCAAAACAATGTCATCTGAATACAAATTCTAATAGTATTAGGAAAACATTCAGCTTCTTTAGGGATTTGAATTCAGAATTACAGAATACCGTTCCTGTCGCTTTGCCATCTAAGCTATAGTAGCACCCCTTCAAAACTTTTAACGTAAGTTCCATCTAGCATGACATGAATGCAATGAACCATAAAAGTTTACAGGCCGTTAGAATGAAAACTAAAAGGTTAATTATTATGTGTTAACAACTACATGGTTTAGATGGAGGTTGAAATGTAACTCGAAGACAAGTCCTCAAAGTCTGATATTGTTGACAACTCTTTGTAAGACTTTGTTTTTTTATTTTCGATTATTTTTTAATATTAATATTGTTATTGTTTCGTTGTTAAGATAACTGGAACACTGGACTCTCATGGGCGACTTGGCTTTTCAACACATTCTTTATTTATATTATCAACTTCGTGGTACTGGGTGGATGTTTAGTAAAACTATTGGTTTACGGCGACTCCGTCCCAAAATCACAATCTAAGGAAGCTGGACTCTTCTATAAACACAAACGGCTAGCTGAGAACTATCTGAAAAAGGTAAGAAAGGATTTATTTACTGTACAGTACTGTTTTGGTTACCGGCCGTGGTGGTACCGGCCTAGAATAGTACTCCCCCATCTCTTCCCGTGGGTGCCGTAAGAGTCGGCTAAGGAACCACGTACCAGAAGGTGGGCAGCAGCGCCATCTGAGGGTTGGAAATCATACTGCGCTCGCCAACCCGCCTGCCAAGCGTGGCGAGTATTGGCAAATCCTCCCTATATGGGGGAGGCATATGTCCAGCAGTGGACGCACATCGCTGAGAGATGAGAGATGACTGTTTTGGTTTGTAATTAGTGTCTTGCAGGAAGAGATGAAAAAGGCCAAAAGCTCATTCATACAAGTATTTATGAAAAACTAGTAGCGCCTCGCGGTTTCACCCGCGTGAATTAGTTTTCCCGCTACCTCAACTATCCCACGGGAACTATACTTTTTCCGGGATAAAAGTAGCCTATGTGTTAAACCAGAGTTTAAACTATCTCCACACCAAATTTCGAAATCGGTGTAGCCGTTTGAGCGTGAAGAAATAACATACATACAAACAAACTTTAAATATTATTATTAAACTTGCTGCGCCCCGCGGTTATACCCGCGTGGTGTTGAAAAACGGTGATGATGAAAATGAGCCTATGTGTTAATCCTAGGTATGAGCTATCTCTATACCAAATTTCATCGAAATCGATGTAGCCGCTTGAGCGTGAAGAGGTAACAAATGTGTATTTGTGTTACACAACACAAATACACACTTACAGTTGGTTCGCTGGCGTAGCTGCTCCAGTGGTGCATATAGTTGTTCCAGAGACAATAAAGAGTCATCCTTACGCAGTCTGGTTGTTATTCTTATACTTTCTGTGGTCTCACTTTGCAGTAGCACGCGTTTTACAGTCTCGTTTTCCTGCATGGACCCCCAATAATAAAAAAAAAACATTTATTTCTAGCATAAATTAGACACCCATACAGATATTGTAGTATTACATACATAATTTAGATTATAGATAGCAGTACATACATAATATAATACCTTAGACATTAAGGAGGATCTGTGGCTACCGGTAGATTAGATCGCAGTGATCTGTAACCTACCTGAGACCTAGTAGTACACGAAGATCCTGGATAATAGTTGTCACATTTTGAATAAACGTTGATAAATTGTTTACCGCATTATCCAGTCTAATATAATTTTACAAATTGCATGCAACAACACATCTATATAAACAACATTTATTCTCGTCCGCAGGATGACATAGCAAACGCTAGATTGGAATTCCATCGCGCCCTAGCGGTTTGCGGTAAAAGCGTGCAAGCGGGCGGGCAGGGGCACGCCAAGTGTTCAGCGTTAGTGGCGGCTGTGCTCCGCCAGATATTACAGAGATTGCCGTTCGGAGGGTTCCTGGCGAGGCGAGCTGGCGACCTGTGGAGTGACAGGTAACAATGCCTTTTACATTCTAAATACATTTAGAGTAAAAAGGTCTATGAGCGAGCTTTTATTTGGAAGATTAATTACCTATAAACAAAATTAGAACGGACTGTCGCAATTTAACGCATCTACGCCGTGTCTGTGCTGTTCACGGTGAGGAGTTCCCTCGCTGGAAGTCAACCCTGGATATAGCAATCATTATTTATTATCACACTCAGACCCCTGCACTAGGATCCCCTGTGTCGCGGGAGGCATGGACACACACAAACAACCAAGATCCGGGACAAACATCTATACTCATCGCACAAATGTTTGCCCTTGCCGGGATTCGAACCCAGGGTCCCGGAGACAGAAGTCATTTCACTGACACTGACCACGGCGACCGTCGAATTGTTATCATAAAAGATAAATACATTACTAAATGTTTTTCTCGCGATCAAGCCCCGTTTCATTTAATAACAATGTTATCATAGAGTTTAGAGTAGCTATCATAATCAAATTCACTTACAAAATTTCGTGTCCTGTTCGCCACTGTTCTACAATCCGTTTCATCATCATCATCATCTCAGCCATAGGACGTTCACTGCTGGACATATACTTCCTCCATGGATTTCCACAAGGAACTATGTCAGTTACTTTTGTTCTTCTACGGATGTACTTATTTATTTTTCGACCGCGTAGTGAAACACCGAGTAAGCCCTCTCCATAGCTCGGTGTGCGACGTGTAACTCCATGGTTATGGCAATGGCCTTTTAGTCTGAATTGATTGTCACAGAAATGTAATTGACAAACCTGTAATATACTATATACAAATATATCTAAGTATGACTCTTAGTCATCATGTCTTAGCCTTAACACAGCATAGAGTAGGAGATATAATGTAAATTTTTTCTTATGCTTACATGGATCTTAACAGTTATGGCAAAAATGTTTTCACCTTTCAGTTCTGCCCGAAGAGCCACTCGTCATTGGGCAGCTGAAGTGTCCACAGCGTCCCACAAGCTAGCCCAGTTAGAGTTACTCTCAGATCACAGTGGACGCAGCGAACGGCTGCTCCTGGCACTACAAGCTGTCAACCTGGCAGAAGTAGCTGGAAACAGGCAACTACTGGCAGATACTTACGCTACAGCCGCGTTGGTTTTCAAGGATTATATGCCGAAAATTGGCAACTGGTTATGTGGGTGAGGGTTGTTTATACCTCTTTCATAACAAATAAAAAGAAAATGGCTAATATTACACTTGTGACAGGTACATGCATTGGTGAAGAACACCAATGCAGTTCCGTTTTATTTTATGTAGTATTTGTATACTGAGGATAACCTGTGTCGCGGGAGGCATGGACACACACAAACATCCAAGACTCAGGACAAACACCTACACTCATCGCACAAATAATAATTGATAGGTGTATCATTTGACAACTAATTCTTGAAGGACGGTAACGGTGCAGACAAAGGTGGAATCACGCTAATTCTAGAATGTCGACTGGGACACCTGCCGCTACTACCGCTACATTTTATTTTATTTATCACACTTAGACCCCCCGCACTAGGATTCCTTGTGTCGCGTGAGACATGGACACACAATCACAGCGCACATACACCCAAGACCCCGAGACAAACATCTACACTCATCGCACAAATGTTTGCCCCTGCCGGGATATATATGCTTCATATTTTTCTAATTAATATTTTTAATGAGATGAAGTATTTCGATTGCAGTTACTACTTGAAAGCTTGTCGTCACGTAATCACCGACTCTTGCGCCGTGTCCCCTATCCGGCTCCGCTGGGTGGGCAGCGAGCGTGGCCAGATGTTCCTCCGGAGGCGGCGGTGGAGCTATGAACGGGCTCATGCCGCTTCCGCCCTGTTCTGTCGACTGCCCGATCCGGCCGATCCTTTGGCGTACGCAATGCGGGTAAATAATTATCTCCATTACTTCCGGCTAAGGTCACTTACGAATGTGAAAACAGTGATATAAAATAGGGTAGTCTGAGCGCCCGCTCGAAAACGGCACCGTCAAAACAAGGTATACGAGTATGCCTTGTTTTGCTCTTAGTCGCTTGTGACCACGCCCATCATTTGACGTGTTGCAATGCCGAAGTAAGAATCCAAAAAGTAATAACTCTTACAAATGTTTTACAACACTATTGCTAGAGTGTTAAGGTTTTTAATTAAAATGAAACAATATCCGCTTGTAGACTAATTGTATATTAGCTGGCGAGGTCTATGTAAACATTGGCGAGAAGACACTTTTGAGGTTTGATTTTTATAGAGACTGGGTATCTATAGTATATTTGATTGAAGTGTGAAAATGAGTAATGTCGAATGTGAAAGAAATAGACCTGTATAACCATTTGTATAACGTGTAGAAAACTGAAATGTTACATTTTAACACTCCAAGTTCCAAAGGCATTCACGAACTGTGAAATGATGATTACCAGTGTGCATCTATTCAGTGAAACATAATATTATATATTACTAGTTGACCTGGCAAACATTGTCCTGTCATATAAATTATCGAAATGTCTAAGTGACGCAATACTTTATGTTCGACGATTAAACTATTCTGATATTTTTCATACAAAAAAGATTAAAATCGTAATAAAAAATTGGGAGCTGGCTGTATAAGGATGAAAAATACTTTACGATCTATTCTCAGACTTACCATACACAAAAAAATAATAGAAATCTGTCAAGCCGTTTCGTAGGGGTTTGGTTACAAACACTGTGAAACGAGGAGTTTATATATTTTATTGGAACGTAGTTTCTTATCGCGCGTTTACGAAAGAGGGCTAGACGGAAAAAAATGGGACCAAAAGTTGTAACGACACTTTTGCGGAACGGCAACATCGCGTGGCATCCGTCGCTGCGTCGCTTCGGTGCGGCAAGAGCCCTAGCCCGGTCAGAGCGGAACGGTAATGCGGCGCGCCGCATCGCTGTGTGTATGTAAATGTACAATTTTTTTGCATTTTTTCGAAAGGAACTACGTTCCATCCGGGTGTCCCTTGACACCTCTCAAGTTTTTTACATTTAACGACGTATTATTGTTACCTTCGTTCTAGGCTTACCATTTGGAGGTCCTTCAGAAGAGTCTACAGATGCTGCTATGTGCGGACGAACGCAACAACACGCGCGATGTCCTCGACCTTATCCAATTGATCACCGATGACGTCTCCACTGACGGCCCCCACCATACAGGTACCCCACATAACTGGACGACTCCTTTCGCTCCTAACTCCAGAATGATTGGAAATAAGTTATGTTGTATACTAGCTGTGCCCCGTGGTTGTACCCGCGTAGTGATGAAAACCGGTGATGATGGTGATGATAAAAATAAGCCTATGTGTTAATCCAGGGTATAAGCTATCTCCACACCAAATTTCATCGAAATCGGTATAGCCGTTTGAGCGTGAAGAGGTAACAAGCATACACACATACGCACAAACTTTCTCATTTATAATATTATTCCTCAAGCAAAAATATCACTAAACACGGAATGTGTTCATTTGGTTGTCATTTAGAGTGCACATTATAGGTTTTGGAATGGTGACCTTCGGCCACATCATCACTGACCATCAATTGAAATAGCAATCACACGCTAGATCTATAAAGTATAAACGAGATTTCAGAGTCCAGCATTGTAGCCAGTAAGTGGATTTTTTTCCATACTGTGTGGGTTGTGTTCGATTCTCAATACGTATAATTATAAATGCAAAGATTATTACTTACACGAATGTTAATGTAACATAATGTTCAGGTTGTTGGGACCCAGTGATGGAATGGTGGGCGAACATCGTGGGAGTGGCCGCCACGTGGCTGCTAGCCGACACGGGGAAGGCGATAGAGATCGGCGACCGGCTCAACATGATCCCCGAGCCGCTGGCTAACTGCGAAGATCCTTTACCAGCGTAAGAAATCTTTTTTTTTACTAATAGACCCCCCGCACAAGGATTCCCTGTATCGCGGGAGGCATGGACACACAATCACAGCACACAACTTCCAAGACCCGGGACAAACATCTACACTCATCGCACAAATGTTTTCCGGGATTCGAACCCAGTGTCCCGGAGACACAGTAGTCATGTCACTGACACTAACCACTGCGCTACGGCGAAATTATTTCTTTATCTAATCTCATGCTGAAATTTAAAGATTAAAAAAACAAAAACAGAACTTGAATTACGGTCTTTATAGACAATATATCGAAATAAATTTAAACAAATATAATACAGCTCTTCTATAGACAACTGTATCATAATGTAACTTTTTTACCATTACGATACAACTTTAGCTGGACCAAGGAGGTGGCGATGCAGTTTATCAACATATAATCTGCGGACGCGGCGCAACACGCATGCGCGATCAGTAAATGGATTTTGACGCTATACGTTTACAAATAAATGCAAACATAATGCTGTAATTTTACGTAAATTTCATTATCTATTTTATGAGATTAGATAAAGTAGTGTATGAAACTGCACGTAATTTGGTCTTTAAACAATCATGTAATGCTATAAAAACTTACACTCGAGTTTTAAGAACCCTTATTATGATACAGTTTCATAAACTACTATTATAAATTAGTCAGATCTCTGTCTCACATCACCTGAAGTCGTTGTAGTTAGAATCACGCTAGTAGTGGTATATCGACTGGCTCTCAACGAGAGGTGCTTGACCGCTGTGTGTTTGGTGAAAGATTGTTAACTTAAGGGCGGTGGCTATCTTGGCGGGTACTAGATAGTAACTTACTACCAAGCTGTCGATTTAAAAGAAGAAGCAAGAAATTGTTTGGATATTATCCTTTATTGTATCCCACTATATTTCTACTAGGAGTACTCGGATTCAACTCCCTTGAAGCAAGGCGTTACTACAATCTACTTATAACAGCTTGTCAGATATTACGCGGCAATTCTGATTGTCACGAATTGGTAGCTCAAGTTGTAAGATTGTCGGTTCCCCCTGCACCCAAATACACGTTTAGGCCACGATGTCGTATTTTAATGGCGGTGCTGCAAGCACATACTGTGGCTCACTCGACCTCGCCTCTGGTGCGGGCTTTAATACTACTTAATGCACTTCTGGCATCAGCTCCCCAGCTTGATGTGTTTGCTGACCGATGGACGCAAGTGTGCAGAGCATGTCTGACGTACTGTGAGATGATAGATAGTGTGAGAAATAGCACCATATTATAATTGTACCTTTCATTATTAGCTTATCTGTGTGTCACGGCGCAATGGTTTTTAACTCTAATGTTGTGTACATTTTTTGGAATAAATAAATAAATAAAATAGATGTATTTGTCATCGAATTTCGGTATTCGGTATCACCTAACTGATATGATGAACCCATTAGGTGGTAGGTGGAACTCCTCAACGGCAATGAGACCACGAAATTTTGTACATTTGGTAGATGAATTTGATTGTGATTTCCATGGTGCTCTAAACTTCGCCACGTTCCACTCAGGGTTGACACCCGGTGAGGGAACTCTTCGACGGTAAACAGCTCTATGCTGTTCACGTACATTTATAATTATATGCATTTAATTGCGTTAATCGGTTTTAATTTTCTTTTTGTTCATAAATACTTTAAATAAAAGCTTTATTTACATTTAATTAATTAGTTTTATATATATTATATTAGTTTTGTCATGCTTTTAGATATTAGCTTTTTATTATTCAGTTCAATTATTAAACACTAGTCTAGTCTTATTGGTAATAACTGAGGTGAGGGCGCTGTATTTTGTATAACACACGATGACCATAGTTTGGCAATGCCCGAAAACTCGTTATTGATCGACGCGGCGACGGTTAAATTATTCGGATATTTATTACTACTTGCTACTTGACTACCCGGTTGGCGCAGTTGGTGGCACTCTGCCTTCTGAGCCGCTGGTCCCGGGTTCGATTCCCGGACAGGTCAAACATTTGTGTGCATGAACATGTCTGTTTGACCTGTGTCTGGGTGTGTTAAGTATATATATATATATATATATATCAATCATCAGGTTACCATAGTACAGGCTCTGCCTAGGTTGGGACCTGAAGATCTTGTGTGAATAAATAAATAAAAAAATTAAAAAATACTGCAAAAACACTTAAATCGCGATTAAAAATGGGGGATGGGGGTAGGAGGGTGAAATTAATTTACAATCTATTCTCAGACCTACCAAATATACACAAAAAAAGCAAAAGGCAAGCTAACATGGAAAGTGCGGTGACGTTGACGCGAGTTTCACGCTTTTTGTTCACCCACAAAGTGCAACAACGCGCCTAAAGAAGTTTTCACTTCAAAAATCATAAACAACAAGCGTTTTGAAAGAGTTAGATAATAAACACACTGACACGAGATTTTTATATAGTAGATAACGTTTTAAACGAACGATTTTAACGTAGTTTTTGTTCGTTATTATTAACAACCACCCAGATACGTATTTACACTAATTGTGTCAACCCACGTGTGAGAGTTAGAAACTAATCGCGTCCATGTTTATAAAACACCGGCGTTTAGTTTATAGTTGCGTTATTGAAAACTATTGTCTTCGTCTGTGTAAACACGCGATGAGCTATGGCTATTGTGCTGTTTGTGCAGGGCGCTGCATATGGCGTACAAAAGCAGGCGCGGCTTGCTCAGCCTGCTGCAGTGCCGAGATGACAGCGCCATTGGCAGGACGTCCGAAACTATACTCAAGGTAAGAGATTATATACTCTTATAAATTAGTGGAGCCACCGCCATGTTGGATAACTTTGAATTTCCCTATAATTTAGAATAAAATTTGTGTTGTTGCGGGTGGTTTTAGTAGGCACCAAATAACAACGGTCGCCGTGGCGCAGTGGTTAGTGTCAGTGACATGACTACTGTGTCTCCGGGACCCTGGGTTCGAATCCCGGCAGGGGCAAACATTTGTGCGATGAGTGTAGGTGTTTGTCCCGGGTCTTGGATTTTTGTGTGCTGTGAATGTGTGTGTCCAAGCCTCCCGCGATACTAATACTAGTGCGGGGGTTTAAGTAAAATAAAAAAAAAAACATGACTACTTATTTTATCTAAATGTACCCATATTTTGAATAAAAATGTTGTGTTTTCATTCACAAGTCTTATACTAATTTTAACTTTGTCTTAACCGTATAATAGCTATCTTGTTTAACATCATTTTAGTTAAAACTTTATTATAATTATAGTTTGAACATCATTATAGATCGAAGAACAGAACCAATACCAAATAGTTATGCTACGTATTACGGTATACTTTTCAGGTGTGTGATATCGCCGGAGCCAAGTTAGCAGACTCTTTGGCGTATTATTGCTGCAGAAAACCAACTCAGCTTATGATGGTAAGTGCAGTTGCATGTTTTCGCTAACAATTATTTTATAATTTTGTATGTATTAAGAAAACCTTTATATTTTATTTCAACACATTGCTAAAACTTTCGTATGTGTTTATTTGTTTTGATTAGGTACGATTAAACTATAACGTATATTATTGTTAATAAATCAATCGGGTCTTGATCGCGAGAAAAACATTTAGTAATTTATTAACCTCGACGTTTCGACCGAATTACGTATTAATATTTATAATTAATTAATTTAAAACAAACAAAAAATTTTATAATTAATTAATATTAGTATTTTACGAGTAGGTATTACGACCGACTTCGTACTTTTCGAGTCACTATATCATCAGAGCGCACGGACCGCGACCCGGAGTTCGAACCCGGCCGAGGCAAACTTTTATGTGATGAACAAATATGTTTGTGTAATGTGTATATATATTTATTCAACCGTAGTATATTAATGCATGTTAAAATCTTCCTTCGTATATTGATGAATCAAAAAGTTCACTACAAAACAGGTAAAGCTTGTAATTCATTCAAAAATACAGTTTGAACAGTTTTGTAAATATGACATGTTATAAAATAAGAATGTGGCTGCGCTTACGTCTATTTATCCATTTGAGGGCGACGACGTTCCGGGTTTGTACGAGATCCTTCTTCAAAAACTAGACTAGTCCACAAACGTTTCTTATGTTACGTTTAAATTTTTGAAGGAAAGCATTCAGCTAATAATGGGATATGATACCGTCCTGTTGCTTTGCTATCTAAGCTATAGTAGCACTGCACTGACCGTCCGAATTTATTCCTTATTTACGTCTGAGGAGATGTTTTTCTTAGCGCCATCTAACTTTAATCGTATTAACTATTATTTAACTATTTTTTTCCTTCATTAATTTGAACGTTAATTCCGCCTAAGATAAGATAAGATAATATTTATTTGCATAAAACATGAGTATTATACACACACACAAGGTACATATATAAGGATATAGGTTGTCATTTCCATAACATTTGGAGTTCGTCATGTTTTGCCCATAATAGGCGTACAAATATTGTCGAGATGACAAATAAAATAGTATAAAAAAGTATCTTAATAAAAATAAAATAATTAATAGCCTAGCATGATGTTACGGTTTCAGAATATTTATTATCTCAAAAGAATTACATTCACTTACTGATGTTAATGCAATGATCCATAAAACTCTTCCTATGTTATTCACAAAGTTAGACACTCCGTATTTGGCATATCCATAGACATTAGTGTAAATATTTCGCTTGACAGATATCATATTGCATGAATTGGGACACCGTAGAAGCATGGAAGACATAACTATCACGAGAGTGCATTGTAGTTGCATTGCACTTGTTCCCAGCATATGTGCAATATCACTACAAGGCAAATCTCGAGCTAGTTGCACTCAACGCATGGAGCCGCGACTTCCGCAGACTTGTATGGCTTTATCATTTATTTGATGTACTGCGCTTTTATTTCTTGCATGAATATACACTGAGAAAAAATACTGTATGCATGGACAAATATTATTTCAAGACTCAACATACGTATATAATGTTAAGTTGTACCATACGTACTTATAGATTCCACATCTTATTGTAATGTGCTTAGAACATTGCAACTCTATTAGTTACAGTTCACTTATATCCACGGACTAGTCGTTTTCTATTCGATTATGTACATTACGTACCTATGTGGTGTCTTGATTAATGAACTAGTTGTGTATTTAACGGAATGCGGAATAAAATTATGATACTAGTGTGCTAATTTGCTCATTACGCACGAGGCTTTGCGTTGCAGTGGCAGCCACATGCGAGGGTGTAATTCGGCTGAGTGTGTAATGACCAGAGCTCACCAGATTCATACGACGAAAAAGTAAATATGTATTGCTTATATCGTTTAACTATTACATTGAGAATGTTCTGCTTACGCGCATATAACTTGCAGTAAGGTACTAATTCAACGTTGTAGAGATAATTTTATTACGCACTAGTGTGTAGTGTTGTTACGAAAGTGTATTGTAGCTCGGTTTATGGCCCTAAAAGCACATCGCTTTTAGGGGCATAAACCGAGCTACAATAAGGCTCACTTTACGAGCAAGTGTGTTGAAAAGATTACTAAAAGGTTTGTTGTAGCCTCAGTTGCCATAATTAAGATACGTTTTTATATAATTTTGGATTACCCAACATTCTTACAGTAGCAGCGCATACGTATTATATATACAACTGTACATGCATTATGAAAAGACCTTGCTCCGTGTATTTTTTTCTCAGTGAATTTTATTTATATAAGTTTTTAACTAACATCACACATACAGGCGTTAACATTATTATCGAGATAGACCTACCCGCAATTAATTCAAATTATTTATGAACATGATGTATATTCAATTGTGCCTATGTATCGAACAATGAAAACAAATAAAACACGGCAGATATCCCGATAATAAAGTTAATTTTTGTTATAGCATGCAGTGTTATATTTAAGTGAATTTTGTAAATATATGTAATCTAGATCAACTATTATATTGATATTGTTTTACTATGTACCCGGACGAAGTCGGTATGGGCAGCTAGTTTTCCAAAAAAGACTTGCATAATTGTATAGTTATCATTACAAAAACGCCCAAATCAAAAGACAAAACGACAATTTATTGGTACGTAATATAAGAGGCTCTATTTAGGTAGGTACTAAGTTAATAGTTTGTCGATGAGTTCAGTGGTAGTCCTCCGGCCACACGACGCTTTCTATCCAGGGCACGTAGTGGCTGACGCGCGTGTATACGCCGGCCTTTCCCGGGATCCCGCACGTGTGGCCGAATGACGTGATGCCGATCAGTGCGAACATACACAACTCTACGTACTCCGTCTGGAGAGGCCCTCCGCTGTCACCCTGTTGACAACGACGTTACATGGTTCAAAAGCTATAAGAAACCGACTTCCACTTATCTGTAGGACATTTTTAACATTTTCTTGAAAATATAAAGAGATACGGAATTCAGTAACACGCAAATTTGTAAAAAATACAATTGTTTTTGAAACATTTGTAATTTGCGTAATAAAAAAAATTGTTTTGGACAAATCCGTACGTTTATCTTATCTATTAAAATAATTTTTTTTTTAATAAACTTTTCTAAACATTTCAGAATTCGAGCATACTTTTACAGTTTACAGTTATAAGTAAGGCGGATGTGAAATTAAATTGAATGTAAAATTGTAGCGATGATAGTTCAGCGGTGGAAACATCGGCTGCCAAACAGACGGACGCTGGTTCGATCCCTATCATCATCACCATCATCATAATCATCATCATCATCATCATCATCTCAGCCATAGGACATCCACTGCTAGACACAGGCCTCCCCCGTTGATTTCTACAAGGACCGGTTCGAAGCGGCCCGCATCCAGCCTTTGCCTGCGATCTTAGTCAGGTCGGTCCACCTGGTCGGCAGGTGGTAGCTGGTGACGGTAACACTGTAATCAAATTATCAACATGGTGGTAGGGTACTTTCGAGTCCCTGCGTAGCTAAGCTACCACCCTCAAGTTTGAAGAACTGTCACCACACCACAACACATAGTGTGTTTAGGCAGCAGTCGTGCAGAGAACAGTGAGCACTATAGATCTAGCGTGATTAATATCTTCCACCTCATCGTCACTGATCATCAAGTGAGATAGTGGTCACTAAAAAAATAAAATTATAAATGTAGAACTTGACTTGCTTGTGACGATTGTTATACATATAATAATTATAATAATCGGTTAATAAATTATATTTATTTATCTCAAAATATATATATATATATATATATATCCGAATTCATACCTCTTAGTTTTTTAGAAGTTAATAATACACTTCGAACTTAAAATTACTCTCGGAAACAATAATTTAAATGTATCGATCGACACAAGAATTTATTGCTTGATCTAGGAAAAAAAACTCACCCGACATGTGTCGACGGCATTCCAGTACTTTCCGTAACACATCTGCGTAGTATTGTCATATCCATTCTTGAGAAGACGGTGCGACCCGTATTGTCTCCTACAGTGGCTATCAAAGAACTTTTCAATATAGATCTAAAACCAAAAGATTTCATCAACATAATCATCATCTCAATCATAGGATATGTCCATATGATATGTGACCATAGGAGACGTCCTACTACTACCTACTACTGCTGGACATATGCCTCTCCCATTGATTTCAACAAGAACCGGATAAAATCAGCTCGCATCCAGCTCTTACCTGCGATCTTAGTCAGGTCGTCTGGCCAACTTGTCGATGGCCGTCGTATGCTCCACTTGCCAGTCCGTGGTCTCCATTCGAATACCATTCCACCCTAACGGCATTCAGTTCTTCGAGCTGTGTGCCCTGCCCGCTGCCATATCAACTTGTTAATCCACTAATAGCGACTAGCGAAGCGTATAGCGACCCCGGGTTCGTATTCTGGCTAGGGAAACATTTCTGTGATGAGCATAGATGATTGTTCTCGGGTCTTGGAAGTTTGTGTATTGTGATTGTGAGTGTCCACATCCCCCTCGATATAGGGTAGCCTAGTGCGGGAATGTAAACTCATAAAAATATAAGCGTTATGCTTCCACTTTCTTAATGCGTACTGCCAAGGAATGGAACTCGTTGCCCGAGTCTGTTTCCCGATACGTACAATCCTGGAGTCTTCAAGTTGCGAATGAATAGGTACCTTCTAGGTTTGCGTGCTAAATTAAAAACCGGCTCGATGGCTGGCTGCAGAAAAGTAAAAAACCTCTTGCTAACCTGTGACCAGTGCACCAGTGGAATGTAAACACTGTGGACACTATGTGGACTGCCTAAATAAAATTTCGACACAGTGTGATATAGGCACATCAGCTTAATGCTGCTCGCCTATTACTCAATTAAATAAATAAATCCTAGACAACGTCATCACTTAACATCAGGTGAGACAGTTGTGAAACGCAAACTTATAATAAGTATAATATATATAATGCACATGAGTCGGTCCTGCGTATCCTGTGTATGAATCGGTACAGTCACGGGCAGGAGTAGTTTCGTACCTCCTATTGACTGCCTGCCTGTCTGACTGTCTCTGTCGCACTTGTGTCATTGTATTGGGTCATGCCGGCACAGAGGTCGTTGCCGCATGGCGTTGACTCTCCTCTACCCTAAGATAATGACAGGGACCGGCCGCTTACACTAACAGAATCATGGAATGCTCAGTTTTAAATTCCACTAACTGTCATCCATCCAAGTTATATACGCAGATTGTTTTGCGTAATCCAGTTGATCGGTTCCGACTGCATAGGTAAAAAGTTTTTCATGGTATCGACTTCAACACTTAAAAGTGTGAAATAACTTGTTGAAGTAGGTACCATGATAGTTCAAAAAGTAACTATTATCATGTTGTGCGCATGGTACCGACTTCGACAAGTTATTTCACATTTTTGAGTGTTGAAGTCGGTTCCATTTTTTGGTAAATTTTTTTTTCACACATTTCAGTGACCTTTGCTACTCACGGATCAATTGTCATTGTGTATGTTCACTATTTCTTCACCCGCAATTATAATTTCGTCGAAGTAAACGTAACACTTTTTAGTTATTTAAGTGTAACTCAAAAACCGCTTGTCCTATTTTAATGAAATTTAAATGGGACCACCTCGGATGTACGCTCTATCAAACAAAAAAAGAATTTTGTGAATCGGTACAAAAGTGGGAGAGAAATCGGTTAACACTGAGCATACAAAAAAAAATACAGTGAAACATATAACCTCGTCCTTTTTTCGAAGTCGGTTAAAAATAACAAATCATAATTACAGTCCACGATAATAATTACTCACCACTTGCAGAGTGTCAGCTACTGGTTTGTTATTGCCTAGATTGCCCCAACCGATAGCCGTCACGTCTTCAAAATGGTCCTCATTCAATCTCGGTAATATGAGACACGCTGGATATACCGCATCATTAAACTTTACACTGAAATAAAAATAGATAGATAGATAGATAGAAAACTCTTTATTTGCACACTATTTAAAAACTACACACATCAAGAAAACAAACAAATATAGATACAGTGATACAAAGGGCGGCCTTATTGCTTAAAGCAATTTCTTCCAGGCAACCAAACATACAGGAATTGTCATAAATTTTAAGGGGCGGCAAACCACCGCAATTTCTACTTAAATAGATACATACATAATATACTTACACATACTACATAATATATAACTACTGATAAATATATATATGCATATATATATAAATATCTAATACTTATTTAGCAAACTTCGCTTAGATTTATTTGTGACAAATAATGTTCTTTGACTCTGTTCTTAAAGATATATAGTGACTGTGAAGTGCGAACCGATACTGGCAGTTTGTTCCACAAACAAGCAGCCTGCACTGTAAAAGAATTATCGTAAAACGATGTCCTGTGTAAGGGTATTTTCAACAGTAGCCGTTTTGATGTCCTCTCTGATTCAGTAAACTGAAATCGTTCTTTAAGATAGGGTGGGGAGAATCTGTTATACAGTATGTTGTAAAGCATGCAAAGAATGTGAGTATTCCGACGAAAACGAATAGGAAGCCACTTGAGTTTATGACGAAATTTTGATATGTGGTCATATTTGCGCAAACTAAATATGAACCTGATAGTGAAGTTTTGGAGACGCTCAAGTCTATTTAGCTGATCCTCTGTAAGATCTAGATAGCAGACGTCAGCATAGTCTAAAATGGGGAGTAAAAGAGATTGAGCTAGAGCAACTTTGGTAGTAGTAGGGAGGAAATTGCGAAGTCGCTTTAAAGAGCTTGCAGAAGCAAACATCTTGCGACTAACGGCGTCTAACTGAGGGCCCCATTTCAAGGACTTGTCAATAATAAGGCCGAGATTTTTAACCTCCTTACTATAAGGTAAAAAAAATTTCTAAAAATTTCTAAAAATAATTTCTTCAACACTTATAAGTGTAAAATAACTTTGTAAAGTCGGTACCATGATAGCTTATCAAAATATTGCGCTTATGATACCGACTTCGACAAGTTATTTCACAC
Source organism: Apeira syringaria (assembly GCA_934044485.1). Lineage (NCBI taxonomy): Eukaryota > Metazoa > Arthropoda > Insecta > Lepidoptera > Geometridae > Apeira > Apeira syringaria. Next base: position 18,766,849 of record OW203663.1, on the reverse strand, counting down.
TTTTAAGTGTTGAAGTCGGTTCCATTTTTTTGGTAAAAATGTTTTTTCACCATTTTCAGTGACCTTTGTTACTCACGGGATCAAATTGTCATTCATCCTCAATAAGGAAATCATCCAGATAGACGAAACACCTTTCAGTTATTGGAGTGTTACTCAAAAACACCTTAACCGATTTTGATGAAATTTAACGAATACACATAAAGATCGGTCGAATTGAGAATCCTCCTTTTTTATATTGGGTAAAAATGATAATAACTTTATATCTGTAATGTAACAAACCGACTAGGACTGACGTGTTAAACACCGGGGGAAGGGCATAAAAATTGAAAAAAAAATTGTTCTGGTAGTATGGGTATGTTCCTTTAGTTGTTAACATTGGAACTATTGAGAGAGGTATTCGAGCGAGCAAGCGATAAGGGGGACCATTGTAGCACCATATTGTTTTTTTTTTTCATCACACTCAGAAATTAAATTTTGATTACTGTTAATTTTTTGCACTGGTTTTCAATAAAGTTTTATTGTATCGTATTCTGCCTTTCAATTAGACACGAAAATATGTGTCAATGGTAATGAGGTCTGGAAAGGAATATTGACGTTTCCAATTAGAAAATATGACACGTAACTTTTTTGTCTTTTATGAATATCATAAATGTCTCAGTCACGATCTCAATTCTTACTTACTCCGTTTCAGTTTTCAGTAAGGCTATATCGTGGTACTTGGAGGGAGACTTGTACGCTGGATGTGTTATGATGTCCTTGATTTTGTATTTTTGCCAGAGTTCTTCTGGATCTGAGCGTTTCAAAATGCCTAAAGCCGCGTATGCCACAGACCCTCTGCAAAATAGAAAAAAAATTCACGGTCAGCCATAATAAACACCTCATTATTTTCTGTTATCTGGATTTGTTATGTGATCTAATAAGTAATTATTTAAATAAATGCAAAACCGTCTTGCTTTTTGACAAGTATGTTAACTGTTTACAATATAATTTTCGAAATACATAATACACAAATAGATTTTTCTGAGTAATAGCGCCTAATCATATTATATCAAAAAGTTTAAAGAAGTAGGACACTTCGCCTATTACAAGCAAATTAAACGTCATAAATTCGCGCTGTCGTGTCCTGCTCGGAACGCGAGTGTGTTGCGTAATACTTAGACATGGGTAACTCACTAAAGAATCACGATCCGTATCTCAGATCAAAGCTCAAGTGTCTGAGACGGATCTTTGAGTCGGTTCACAGATCAGATCCATTTGTATTTTTTTGTAAGGATTTGATTGTGACTCTGTGACTCAAAATGAGTCCCTCGCTGTAATCGCATTATATTTGACTAAATGTTTAACTGAAATGAAAATATATTTGTCAGAAAAATGTGAACACCTTAAAAATGTTGTTTAAATTTTACGTGTAGGAATATTAATAAATAAAAAATATGTTATAAAAAGGATAATGAAATAATTACTAATATTTTGTTAATTTACTTCACACTCATTTAAGAAATACATTGTCATATTGGCCATAGATAATATGACAATTAATTCCAGAACTACAATAAATACGGCCGTAAACGGCCATACGGTTATACGGCAATAAATACATAGCTCGCATACGACTAAGCGGATCTACAGATAAACAGTTCAAAACTAACTGACTACAGCTCTGGAATATCACAGCTCGTGTGAGTTACGGCTGATCCGTGAGTATACGGCTTTACATAGCTCGCATATGACTTAGCGGATCTACAGATAAACGTGAGTCACGGCTGATCCGTGAGTCATGCATTTTACAATTGAGTTACGGAACTCAAACTCAGTTCGATCCGATTCGGATCTTTGAACCGACTCAGAGCTGAGTTACACATCTCTAGTAATACTGAATGTATCTGCAACATAGGCAGGATGTTCCAGTATTGCTATCAATTATTGTGGTTACTATACAATGCGTACGTGCGCGTAAGTTAATTTAATCGTGCTGCTACAATTCTGCTACAAAAAAATCTAGATTTTTATTAGACATTAAAACACTTAATTAATATCAATAATATAATTATAATAATATTCATATGTGATATGATAACACAACACTTTAAGAAATCTATCTAAGCGGCAAGTTTCCACGGATACCACCTAAATGCCCGGCACAGGCACCACGCATTGTGTGTATTATCTCATGGATGCTTACGTCCATATTTAACCTCTCTTCAATCTCTTTGTTGAGGATATAAATGTCATATACTTATCACACTGGGGGAATACAATATGTGATGATGATTATTTACAATAAAGGTTGAACTGTGCAGTGTGCTGCTGTCAGGATGAAGTGTTCGCTAATCAAGGAGCCTCCACACAGCCAGTCAGTATCCGCCGGGGTAGTACCGTAGCCTAGAAGAGCCTGGAAACCAGGAAACATAATGATGAACAAACATGCTCGGGACGTAGCAACTTTCTAATGCTTGCAGTTTATATAACATATCCACGGCATTGGCAGTTGCGTGAAGTCTACTGCTTATCTTCTTGTAAAAGAAATGAAATAATATTTATTTTGTTAACTATGTCTATAAAGGTCTTAAAAATTCCACAGGTTTCATAGTTTGTCCTTGACGGAGGTACAACTAATTGCAGGTTTTGAAATGAAAAAGAAATATATCTAACTTGTATGTTAATTACATTCCACAAACCTTATTGATATTAAAATAACACATTAAAAAAATACATATCGTGTCAATTAGTATATAGTCAAAGGAAATACAAGTATTCAACATTAATTATTGATACAACATTTTTGCATTTTATCACGCAAAAAATCATCTACGTCATAAAAAATATTTGTCAGCTAGCCACTGGACAAGTTTTCTCTTAAACTGCCGAGGTGGTTGCTCTCTAATATCATGTGAAATTTTATTACAAATTCTTACTGTCATTATGTAATAGTTTAATGAGCTCATGCAATTTTGGCATACGGGCAATATTATCCTTGTTGGATAATATTGACCATATTATGCCTCGCGTTATTTTACAAAGCTTCCCACTTAACAAATATATAGCCACCTTTTTTTTTACTGTAATTACCGTAAAAATACATGTATACAATACACACCATATGGGTGTACAATTCCCTGTCTGCATCCATACCACCAGCTGCTGTGTAGTACCACTCTTCTAAGTAGTGGCACTGTTCCTCCTTATAAAACTTCTTTCTAACTCCTCCTTGTAGCCAGCAACTCGGTTTCGCATATTTAGAATAATCCAAGCATTCTGAAAAATACATCTAATGTAAATAATTACATGTATTCTGGTTTTTAGGGGCTCGTAGTCTGCATATATGTGTTACGTCCAATCAGATCCATTCCGGGCTGTTTGGCCGTGGTCTAAGTGAAACTTGTGTTCCAGACGTTTCGTCGATCACTGCGGTCGACATCTTCAGGTTTTCAGGTCGGAGCGGCGACAAGAGCGTAGAACTCTCCTTCTCAGTATTAGAGAAGGCGCCGCGAAGGAGAGTTCTTCGCTCTTGTCACCGCTCGAACCTGAACCACTGAAGATGTCGACCGCAGTGATCGACGAAACGTCTGGAACACAAGTTTCACTTAGACCACGGCCAAACAGCCCGGAAGCAATACATACAACATGCAACGCCGGCCGTGAAAGCCTTAGAGTTTACAAATGGTAACTTACTGTTAAATATTTTGTCTTTAGTTTTCTGGAACATTATACCCGACGGGGCGAATACAACATCACTGAAACAATACAAATTAATTGTGCAGGAATAACAAAAAAACATTATTACATAAAAACGGCAAGTTTTACAAATTAATACTACTTATGAATGATTCAAATGAGTAAAACTCACGAGTTTCATAAAATGTTTTTAAATACGTTTGCGAAGAAAAACAAACATGTATTGTTTATATAGTTAATTATTAAAGTGAGAATTTTCTGTTTACTCGCACTTAACTTAACTTTTTTTTTAACATTCACACAAGGTCTTCAGGTCTCAAACTAGGCAGAGCCTGTACTATGGTAACCTGACGACTGATATATATACTTATATATATATATATACTTTATATGGATAATTCTATTACGCACTATTACTATCTGTTATGGCTCGGTTTATATTGCCCTAATAGCGATGTACATCATCTCATCACTTTAGAGCAAGTGTGTTGAAAAAAATGTTAACGATTTTACAATAAAATTAATGCATTCGGTTACATTTATTTTTTTGTCTCGAGCCAGATAGCTTTAATTAATCTGTGAGGAGACTTAACAAATAGAAGATATCTAGTATGCAATTGTAAAGTATGTCAGTAAATATTTATGTATTACTAGATTCTACTCACGTTTATAGTCGAAGTATTTCGATCTACGGTGATGGGCATCGAACATGCCCGAAACCTATATCAATAATCGATAACCAAGTAATTAAATCAACCTAAATCAATAATGTACGCCTATCAGTATACCTACTACTGGTTTTCCCCGAACTACGAGGTCGCGACCGTAATAAGAATTTTCTACAGTTTTCACAACTGAATTTACCTAGTGAGTATTAGTCGTAACGCGCACCGTGAAATATCACCCTATCTTTATATATTACGTGGTTCTATTTCACCATTATATTTCTGTTTGAAACTCAATTAATTAATATATTTTATACGCTTCATATAAACAGTATGAATTTGTAAAAAAAAAAGATTTTAAGCTATTGCATAGCTTCTATCGCGGGCCTTGAGCATGGAGACGGAATCCAGATATTCCGTAACGAAAATAACCTAACACCCCCCGACCGGCACAGCGGTGACACTTTTTAGTTTTGCCATCTATCGATGAATAGCAGAACTTTTAATGACTTTTTTGAAATATCACGCTTGTCTGTTTAGTTCAGAAACTCGCCTCTAGGTGGCATTGGTTGTATCGGCGTTACTGCATAAGTTATTAATATATTAATTGCATAAATTGATAAAAGTTGCTATGCAATAGCTTTACCGCGGCAGTCCCCGACTGCCACACGTCTTTTTTTTGTTAATTAAATTTTGTTAATGTTTTGTTTACAAACGATAAGATTTTTATAATGGAGTTAGTAACATTTAATATTCCAATTTCGTCATATTTTTTATATAATGGTACGTGATTTATGACAAAAATTTAATAGTGAATAATCTCTTCTCCAGTCGTTCAATTCAGATTTGGATAATGTATTTGCGTTAATAGAAACGTTGAGTGATACTAACCTTATATTATCAACCTTTAGGTCGCCGTTACAGCTGGTGCAGCAGATTATAGGAGTATCTCCGTCAAATGAACATATCTAAAATATTACAACTTTTTCAATATTTCAACTGTTTTTTGCAGTCATAAGAGAAAGTGATTGAACCAAAGGATAATTAGCTACATTTCTATCGTGTAAGAGTAGAGTAATCGTGTAAGAGTAGAGTAATCGTGTAAGAGTAACGAGCAAGGTCTTCTAGCAAAATATATTTTATCTAGTCTCATACTGAAATATAAAGATTAAAAATCTAAAACAGAACTTGAATGGCAGTCTTTATCCTACTAATATTATAAATGCCAAAGTTTGTGTGTATGTTTGTTACTTCTTCTCAAATAGCTACACCGATTTCGATGAAATTTGGTATGGAGATAGTTTAGACCCTGGATTAACACATAGGCTACTTTTTATGAGATTAGATAAAGTAGTGTATGAAACTGTACATAATTTGGTTTTAAAACACTCGTGTAACTACTTGTAAAAAACTTTATTATGATACAGTTTCATAAACTACTATTATATTATACATATAAATATATGTGCACTGTACATGTAGGTACACATAATGTGTATCACATTGTATATATGTGTATACCTACTGTATATTATAGTATAATATTGTTTATTGTGTACTATACTGTATAATATAGTTGCTAACACGAAAATTATTATTAGTAGATAAATAATCAATTTTATATTGACTTACTTCGGGATATACCTTTTCCCCATCGGGATCCATAATATCAACGATGAGAATAGAACATGTGTGCATCTTGACACATGTTCCTATTGCATCTTTAGTTTTACAGGGGCTGCCTAGAAATAATAAAAAAATGCATAAATATGAAGCCAAAAACATCTCCAGATGTATACGGAAAGAATGATAGAAATTAAAATATTTGATTTTAAATATTTTTGGATATTTTTAATTAATTATTAAAGAATATAGTAAAATATATTAAAATAGAAACGGATATTTCCAGATTGTCTCAAGCCTAGCCGTGTATAAAAGCCCTTATATAAAAAAGGCTAAATTATTGAGGTTGTAAACTACCGATCCGCACGTATTTGCCAATAAATAAAAAATATATAAAGCTGCCCTTGTTATAATAAATTATTTCGCAAACAACCGCCTTTTTACTGTGTTACAGTTTGGTTTACATAAAGGTCGTTCAAAAAAAAATTCGTTGGCCAATCGCAAAAATGTACAAAATATATTTATTGCAATTTGTCTAGAGCATTTCATTTTTTGCGACATGATTTACTTTTAGAACTTAGAGTACTATGGTTTTCTTCCTTATTTATTTACTTTTTTTATATGTATATATATAAATAATAATTAAAATAATAAATTCTTTATTACAAATTAAGGACACACATGCTACATCTTTTGACAATAAGAATAATATGAATAGAGTCTATATTATGATGTGTGTGGTCATGTGAAGAGATCCCTGTACCCCGTACTAGTATGCACTGTGTTACAGGGTAACAGTTCCTTCCCATTATTGTGACATCGAAAATATTTAGCAATGTGCGGCGATTTATTGTCATTCTATTTACATATGAGAAATAAATGTGCAATTTTGTGTGGTTAATGTTACAGAGGCTAAAAAAAAAATATGTGTGTGAGCCGTATATACAAGTGTTCGCGCGCGTGTGTGGTGTGTGTGTGTGTGCGGGGGGGGGGGGGGGGGGGTTGTAATATTTAACGCAATTACTTTATTATAGAAAAAATTATTATAAACAAGCCTTTAGTATGTTTTCAGTGTCTACATAGCTTTTGTTTTGCAACCAGGTAGCGACAACGCGTTTACACTCTCTTTTTGTAAGAGGATATATGTCGTGAGATCTGTTTATGTAATTATACAGACGCGGGCCCATGAACTTTAGATTTCTAGCACTAAGAGTTAGTCTGCAAGGAAGAGTTTGACACACTCTGTCCTTACGACGTTTAAGTTCACGGCTCACGGGGTCATATATTAAAATTGAATGTTGTCGCAAAGTAGTTTGTAGTAAGAAGAGCTGTCTCACAGTCATTACTTCACTTAAATTGTATAATTCAATGGTGGAGTAGTAAATGGGTTTTTTATACATAACTTTTAAGACAGCTCTCTGCGCTCTTTCTATTTTAAGCAGAAAAGAAGTACAAGTGCTACCCCATACCGTGATGCAGTACGTTAAAATAGATTGGCACAACGCGAGGTATACTAATTTGAGAGTAGACAAGTCTGCCGGTGACCTGAGCTTTTTAAAAGTGAACATCAGCTTTCGAACACGTCCACTAAGGACATCTATTTGCTTTTGCCAATCAAGTGTATTATCAATATATACACCGAGATATTTAATATGTGGAACTCTTTCTAAGCTAAGACAATCACATTTTACTGAAGATAATGAGAGGCATGGCAATTAATTGGGGGAGGCATATGTTCAGCAGTGGACGTCTAATAGCTGACATGATGAATCATAAATAATTACTACACTTCAAGACGTTAGAAAAGGCTTTAACTTGGCTGTCGCGCACACGTTTTCATACAAACCATTTACCCGACATTTACTGCTAATCATCGAATTAATTAATTTTATATTGTTAAAAACTTGAACTACTCACCTTCAGGTAAATCTAACAAACCGGATTCACCAGAGCTGCCGTTGGATGAAAAAAAAATTAGTAGTAGTAGTAAAGCACTCACTAGAAAAAAGTTGATATATGGAAATACAAATAACATTTTATGTGTCAATTAACCAGTCTACACAGTTATTATTTTTGTAATTTATTTGTATTGGAGTTTGGTAATTGTCATTTTTTTTATCACCCTCAGACAAGAAGAGAAGAGACACAAGAAGATTGTTTGTAATTGTTTTTGTATGCGTAGTGTTACTATAGTTGAATTATACAGATTAAAAAATCAATATATGTGTATATAAGTATATGATGTGACAATATGGAAGCTATTAGTACAAAACGTCAGCTTACAACAATTGTACGGAGGTCACTGATTAATGTAATCCTGTTGCACAGAGTTTTATGTCTCACGTAAACAATTATATAATCATCCGAAGCGATAGCTCAGCCATGAGTGCGTCGCCTCTCAAACTGACGGACGCTGGTTCGGTCCCCATTAACGACTTGACATTCCGGTGAAGGTGACACCGTTATCGATTTCCCAGCATGGTAAGGGAGGGTAGGGTAGGGTACTCGAAAAAACACTGTCAACTAAGATCATACAAAACCAAAATAAAATATTAAAATTAAAATCATGTTTCTATCTTTTCAGTTTTTCAATGAATTTAAAAAAGATGGCAGATATTAACGCAGTCGGGTTTTTTGTTTTTTAAATAATATTTTTATTTTAATCTTTTTAGTAGCCGAAGACCGAGCTTCGAACAGAAGAAAATTTGGAAGAAAAATTTTCTATTTATTTATTCAACCTTAGACAAGGTACCTGGCCACCGACCAGGTGGACAGACGACCTGACTAAGATCGCAGGCAAGGGCTGGATGCGGGCCGCTTCCAACCGGTCCTTGTGGAAATCAATGGGGGAGGCCTATGCCCAGCAATGGACGTTCTATGGCTGAAATGATGATGAGACTAGGTACATAGTTAATGTGCGGTTCTAGCCAAACTGGGCGTGCAAACACCTGTATCTTGGTGGTTAGTTACTTATAATGTGTTTCTATGTTAATCATTACTACACGAATGTTGTCATGAACTGACCATTTCCTTCAAAATGTAAAGCAAAGCTAGTTATGTATAAGGTCTTCAACAATAAAGACCTCATACAATCGAATTTTCTTATTCTAGCTACTTTTTATTGTATGTATATATTATTATTATATTATGAATGTATAAAACACGGGAGTTACGTAATAAGTAGAGGGTTCCGACTATAGTTTCAACCACTATTATATTTATCATATGATAAAAATAATGTATATAATATATAAATACTTAAGGCATACATATATAGATTTAGGATGTCCCCTGCTGGATATAGGCCTTAACTATTGATTTCCACAAGAATCAGCAGCCCTTGCCTGCGATCTCTGTCAGGTCGTCTGCCCACCTGGCCGGTGGCTTCCTACGCTGCGCTTGCCAGTCCGTGGTCTCCATTCGAGAACCTTTAGACCCCAACAGCCATCAGTTCTTCGAGCTATGTGCTCTGCCCACTGCCACTTCAACTTGCTAATCCGCTGGGCTATATCGATGACTTTCGTTTTACTACGGCTGTTCTCATTTCTGATCCGATCGAAATCCCGAGCATAGCCTTCTCCATAGCTTGTTGTGCGACTCTGAGCTTGCTCAGAAGGCCCATAATCAGGGACCATGTTTCAGTTCCGTAAGTCAGATCACTGGTAACACACACTGTTTGTAGAAGATGTCGCGGAGCTTTCCGAACGCTGCCCAGCCGAGTTGCATTCGACGATTGGCCTTTCTCAAAGTTGGAGTAACCTAATTGGACTGTATATTCTAGGTAGACGTAATGGTCAACAATTTTAAGAATCAAGTTCCCAATTGATACTAAGGCTGGCGCAACATGGGTATGTCCATGTTCATTTTAAGGCCCACCCTGTGGAAAACTCTGTTGAGGCCTTCGATCATCATGCTGTGGTCTTCCATCGACTCTGCCATGACCACAATATCATCGGCGAACCGAATGAGTGATGTACTCTCCGTTGATGTAGATGCCGAATCCTTGTCATTTCGAGAGCTTGAAGGCGTCTTCCAATGCAGCAGTGAACAGTTTCGGAGAGATTACGTCTCTGTCTCACGCCTCTTTTCAATGGAATCGCCTTCGAAAGTTGCTCTTGTACTCGGACCGACATGGTGGCGTTACTGTACAAACACTTCAACACTTCGATACACCGATGGTCAAAACGGTGCCACTGGGGAGACTAGCAGAGCCCAAGTCTCGATTGAATCAAAGGCTTTCTCATAGTCCACAAACGCATAACATAAGGGCAAGTTATTAGAGCTAGAGTATAATAAACTTAAACGTAGCGTTGAATACGTTATAAAGTATGTTAAACTGAAACAAAGCTTTGCCTTACGAATTTGTTGGAAGAGGATCCTATTTAAATGTTGAATGAATGATTTTATATGATCAAAACGTTTACGACGAGTTTAAAGTAGTAAACCCACAGGTAAAAAAACAAATAAGTGAAAAATTTGTGTTTGGTTGTTTGGCAACTAGGGGTTTTTGCAAACATTCAGATGTTATGTACGAATACTAAAAAAATGTTTACCAAAATATGGGACCGACTTCAACACTCAAAAGTGTGAAATAAGTTGCTGAAGTCGGTTGTGTTCGAAGACGGAAACATGCAAGACCCAAATCTTGCCTGGGTCCCACGGATAGTAGCTTAAACAGTGGGCGTTAAGAGCAGATTTTCAAATGTAAACGGTGATAATTCTTATTCCCTCTCGTTCTAAATTGATTGATGATTTTCAAAATATCACCTTTAGTCTGAAAACTTAAATTTTAAAAGTAAATATTCTAATTTAACTTGAAATGTTGCATATTATAAGCGGGAGATAAATTTATTTTTTTCCTTGTGTAGTTAGATATCATAATAGCGTTGCGACTATTATAATTAAAATCTGCACTGAATATAACATGTTATTGTAATTTATAATTGGCAATGCTATGTAGGTATTATTTGAACACTACACCACAACGCTAATTTATTTCGTGATAAGTTAAATACAAAGCGAATTGTAAGAATGAGGTCATGATATCAGTTTATTATTGCTTCACCAAGTTTTATTTTGATTAGTCGTGTTCATTTTTTCCTCTATTTTGAACAGGGTGGGAGAGATTGTTCATATTTAGCTTATATAATTTACTTGCCATCTATTGTTCCGGCTACTGGAGGAACGACTCATCTTTATAATTACACAATGTTCCGATTTGGGTGCGTTTTGCTTCCATATAATGGAAAAGAGACGTCTCATTTCCATTTATCAAAATTCAAAATCTATGAGAGACATAGTTGGAAACTCCGGACAGCTCCAAAAACTGGAAACCCAGGAACATTTTTATCAGACCGAGAACCCTGAAATGTACGAGCAATTACAGCGGCGCAAATATGCTAACTTAGGTCGTGGTTGCATTTACAGGAAACCCTTTGGGGTCAAGACATTGGGCCCGTGGAGACCGCGAGCTCGTCGGATTTTCCAAAACTTATCAGAGCGTTTGATAGATGCGACGCGTGACCAAAATGCTGACGCATATTTGGCTCAACGAATCAGCATTGCAGTACAACGTAGCAATGCTGCTAGCATTTTGGTCACGCTGCCAACTGGTATCGGGTTAGAGCATTCGAGTCATCTATAGGCCGAGAACGCGTAGTGGTTGCTCAAATATTATTCTAGTCGCTGCAGTGTTGTAATTAGTCATTAGTATTTTATTCGTTAGGGTATCGGCCCATTGAAAAATAAATAGTGTATTTATTAAACTCACATGACGATTTCACTCGATGGTCAGTGGCCATGGTCGAAGGTGGGCTTACTGTGGGAATATGTCTGGTGCTTAAGGATAGCTGAACACGATGTGTGATCGGTGACAGTATTTTCAAATTTAGTGTACACCAGTAGTAGAAGTAATAGTAACCAAGCGGGTACTGTAAAATATACTCTACCATCATGTCTATGAATAGATGTCACTGTTAATAATCAATACTTTGTGATAATTTCAGTTGATGCAAGTCCTGTGCTGCGACTGGGTGCTAGAAGTCCGCGCTGGTGTGTGGGAAGCGAGCGGCGCCGGCTCCGCCTCGCATTCTCAGCTGCGTGGCTTCCAAAGGGATTTGCACTCCCTGCGTCGTCTCTCCCAGCACTTGCCGGTAACTACGTGTCGTTTGATAAAAGTTATGTGAAGGATATGTGTGACAAGCAGGCAGGATTGGTTCCCAGGTTCCCAGATGGTAAGCGATTACCGCCGCCTGTAGATTTACGTAACACTGGGGGCATTACGTTGCAAGTTTAAAAATAAGTCTAAAAAAGTAGACGGCTTTTAAATAATACCATATTGTTGCTACTAGGGAATACCGAGGGAGTAAGCTCTTTCCACATTTTAAAGATGTATGGCAAAAACGATCGGTAGAACCCCAATACACATAATTATTATTGACTCATTGGCATACTGGACTTCAATGAGTCAATAATATGTGGATGAGCTTTCAAGGTCATTCGGCTATATAAAATATCGGCTACTGCCCTAGTGAAACCGTGACGCCGGAATAAGGTTGAAGAGCTCTTCACAACCCCTCACAAGCGCTATCCAATTAGCGCAATTTAAATGTTTTTGGTACTGGGTAAAATCAGGACCATTAAGTTTTGATGATACATAGTTTATACTTCTCGGTCTTAACTGTGCCCGATATCTTGACTTTGAAGCGATACACTCAAGTTAGTCATTATCTGCTGTATTGATACCAACCTAGGAATTATTTCTCTGTCTAATATCCTTACCAAATCCACAGCAACGAAAATCAGTCACAAAACAGAGTTCTGCAGAGCCAGTCAACATTCTTTTGATATGATCGACCTACGACCCATCATCACTTTGTTGTCTTATATAGACATAGGCACATCGCTTTCCACCAGCTATTATGATGTAGTCTTTAGCGGGTCACACCTGTCTTGAAGATACCCATTTACTCGAGACTTGAAGACACCAAATTGTAAATTTGTAAGAAAAACACATATTCAGGCAGTAAACTCTACTTCTTGGCTGTACTTACTCGTATTAAGAATGTGGTAGCGAACTGCTTCGTACGAGAAGTTGGAATCTTTGAGTCATTGCCGAGTTTATAAGCTCGGGAGGCTCCAAGGACCCACCGAAACATCCCACAAATGTCGATAATGCAATATACTCACTGTTTGGTTTGGCCATGTGTGCATGCCCAACCCTATTGCTAATTCATATGTAACTAGTTATACAAATTGAACTTAAATTTAACTTTTGCCTAATAAACATATTATTATTAAAAATATGTATATATACATTGATTGCGTTATATTACAGTGGGTGACGGCAAGAGTATTCTTGCAATCGGCCGTTTGCCGCATGATGGCCGGCGCGGCGCCTCGGCGAACGCAACAGCTTTTGGACGAAAGTCTACGTCCTCGCTTCAACAGATCCTCCATCATATGTGGCAAAGGTACTGTAAATGTATAAAACCTCGTTAAGATATCATTAGGATGATCAGCCCAAATTGTTCCCAGTTCTGGGAAGGGACACGGACATGGGCCTCTCTCAGAGTGGGGTGTTGAGTGTTGGCAATACGGGGGTTCGGTTGGGACAGCCCACTGTCTGAATTTTCAGACCGCCCAAGGGCCACCGAGATAATGGCCTAATGACTGTTAGCTAGATCAGTAGCGCTTTGTTGAAATTGCCAATAGGGATTACCCAAGGTATGCCCGAAGATAGCAACGCATTTGTCGTTCAACATTTGTCTGAAGATTAACAACACTACATATCGTAATTATAATTAAGACCGCCATTAAGTTCTGGTTATTCTTTATTTTTGCGTGGATATGTTTTCATTTTATTTTATTAAAGTAAATATATATAATATTTATGTATAATATAAAAAGGTCGACATACGACCTGACTAAGATCGAAGGTAAAGGCCGGATGCGGGCCGCTCGCAACCGATCCACGTGGAAATCGATGGGGGAGGCATATGTCTGGCCCTGCAGGGTACGTCCTATGGCTGAGACGATGATGATGATGATGAATGAACAATGGTTTCAGAGCGAGCTCCGGAGGGCGGCGGAGGGGAGGGCGAGCGCGCCGTGGCGCTGTACCTGGCGTGCAAGCACCTGCCGCGCGGCGTGCTGGCCGCGCCCGGCGAGCGCGCGGGCATGCTCGCGCAGGCCGCCGCCACCTTGCAGAAGATTGGCCATCGCAGTCGGCTCCCGCATTGCTACCATCTCATGAAGTCAGTCGGCGCTCTACCTGCCGCTCCTTAATGGTGATGACTATCACCCGACGATTAACGTTTCCAACTGTTTTTCGTTCTGTGCGCTACTCAAACAGGCGCTCGTACTGTTAACGGACGTTTACGAACGTATACAAGGGCTAGCGCGAATCCCTATCGGAATCGTAGTCGTCACTATTTAGTTTTAGGGTTCCGTACATGAAAACGAAAATAATATAACCCTCATAGGAGCACTATGTTGTCCGCCTGTCAAAAATATTTTTCAAACATTTTTTTTGTCTATCCTTACTGAGTGTTGGATGCGGGCCGCTGCCGACCGGTCCTCGTGCAGACTATCGAGGTATATGTCCAGCCGTGGACATCTTATGGCGGTTGGGATGATGGTCTATCTTTAGCGATTCGTGCTCGAGCGCCTGAACTCTGTTTTACTCTTTCCAACAACTTATATTACTACTGTGTATAAATATACAATCGATAAAGTGGAACCTTGAAAAAATGTAAGTACCTACCCAATCATATATCTTTACTCGTATCTTAGATGTTTAGTTGTGATTGGACACTGACTGTGAAAAATATTATTATAGGCTTCATTTTTAGTTCCAACTGTTCTTGAACTTTTCTTTGTGAATATGCGTTGTCAGAGAATGCACTCCCAATTTAAATCATTTAATGAAATTATTTAATTTTTGCACGTTGTCTGGTGTTTACTATTTAAGAGAAACTTATTGTTAAGTATTGGATATTATATGAACAATTAATTACGTTTTATAATAAAATATAACACTCACTGTCTTTGTTTATTACTTAATTTACCAAATTTTGATTGAACATTCTCGTGAGCTAGACATATTATTTATATTATTATCATCACGCTTATAATCGAGGGTTTCGTGCATGTCCGGGTAATTAACGTCATCACTTAACATCAGGTGAGACAGTTGTCAAACGCAAACTTATAAGTAAAAAAAAAACCGATACCCGTCATCAGGTGAGTTAATGTTGCCAGTTCACGGCGACCTCGTCTCGGAATACTCGCCTAGAAATGTACTCGGGATAATGCTATAAATAATTAAGTTACCAAGTTTTTGAATACTTTAAAATATCTAACTTCAATATTCGGGGTACTTCCCCTCCACGGCGGTGGCATAGTTCATTCTGTATAATCTGTGGTCACCACTGTAAGGAAATATGTAAAACAAATAAAAATATCGTTTCATTATGATGACGGTCCCGTGGCGCAGTGGTTTGTGTCATCGACATGAATTCTGTCTCCGGGACCCTGGGTTCGAATCCCGGCTGGGGCAAACATTTGTGCGATGAGTGTAGATGTTTGTCCCGGGTCTTGGATGTTTGTGTGCTGTGATTGTGTGTGTCCATGCCTCCCGCGATACAGGGAATCCTAGTGCGGGGGTCTGAGTGTATTTAAAAAAAAAAAAAAAACATTTATTTTTTAAACTTATTTTCTTAAGCCATATTCTTTGGGTTCGTCTTCTAGAACAAAGAGTTTTGCTTCCACTTTCATAATGCTTATTGGGCCCGTAGCGTTTGCTACTGTTGCAACGTCGCTAATCCGCCACAGTGCCGCCCAGTATCACGGGATTTCAGTTGGCGAGTCTTCACCACTCCGCATCAGCTCATCCTGACATATCTCTAAATAATCTGAGATTCTGACCGTGACCACTGTCAACGTCGGATCTATGCTTGGTGGCGCTGCACTCTCCCATACATTCCTAGCTTATTTTGAACAAATAAGTTTACGCGCTGTTTACCTAAACCCTCGGGAAAATCTCTCCTTATTGTTCTGAACCTAACATTATTTAAAATAAAACTGTTTCTTTTCCATGTAA
Source organism: Apeira syringaria (assembly GCA_934044485.1). Taxonomy (NCBI): domain Eukaryota; kingdom Metazoa; phylum Arthropoda; class Insecta; order Lepidoptera; family Geometridae; genus Apeira; species Apeira syringaria. The sequence continues at coordinate 18,750,784 of OW203663.1, read as the reverse complement.
ATTAAAATAAAATAAATAGATAAACAATTTTATTTTTAATATTATACGTTTATTGTACACAAGAATGACTAAAAAAAAATTTTGAGAGGTGTCAAGAGACACCCGAATAGAACGTAGTTCCTTTTCAAAAAAAGCAAAAACCGCACCCATTACCGACCGACGCGACGCAGCGACGGATGCCACGCGATGTTGCCGTTCTGTCAAAGTGTCGTTACAACTTTTGGTCCCATTTTTTCCGTCTTGCCCTCTTTCTCAACGCGCGATAAAGAACTACGTTCCAATATAAATATATATTATAATATATATAGTGCACTTGATGTTGTCACACGGGAAATATGAGAAGTTTAGTACGTAGAACATCCTCCTTGGTGATAAAGTTGCCTTAGTCTTGGGAGAGCTTCAAAAGTAATCAGAACCTTTCGCTAATCTCAGGATTCTGATTACAAATTGATTTTCTATCACATTCACTCCCCCGCACTAGGATTCCCTTTTTCGCGGAAAACATGGACACACAATGCCAATACAACAAACATCCAAGCCCCGAGACAAACAACCATGCTCTTCATATAAATGTTTGCCCCTACGGGATTCGAACCCGGGGCCCCGGGGAACTCAGGTCACTGCGACTGAGCCACGGAGACCGTCAGTCGTTCTTTGGTCGATATGTGGAATTTGGAAGATTGTACAAGCTTTATATTAAAGGCGTGTTCGAGATGAACAGGTAGCGTTTTTAGCAGTGTACAACTGAACAAGCGCTCGATTTGGGAATGTGGCATTGGTGGCAAAAACGATCTTTCCCAACTCGAACGACGCCTACACGTCATTTACACGAGAGCTGTCAAGTACGACGATTCATTTGAATATTCATGACTTTAAAAATGTTTCAATACCTATAATATTAGCTTGAATCATAAAGATAATTAAATTTTCGTAATGGAAATAGAAAGAAAACATTACACTGGCGCACAATTTCAAGTTTGTTTATCTACTCAAATCAGCTGCAGCTGTCAATCTCTCAGCTCCCAAAAGAACCCAGCCTCGGAGGTGGGTCAAAAGTGGCAGTTCACGGTAGCGTTTTTTTTTAACTGTTCCTTAGCCTATCTCGTACGCAAGGTAAGTATATTTAAACTTGAACAACAAAGCATCTATTCTGTTTCTTTATACCTAGGTACTTTTGCATTATACTTCATTTGACTTTTTCATGTTCACCTAGGGTTTTTACACTCTACAGGTTTGACCACTCATCTTATTTAATGGTCAGTGACGATGTGGTCGAGGAGTGTGTATTTTGTGAAATCATAGAAAGGCATTAATTCTGCCTTGTAAACATATTTTGTACGAACCATTGCATGCTGCAAAATCCGATCGAGACTAAAGCAAAATTAGGTGCACGAACATAATTTATGCGGTCCACGTTCGAGTAGTTAGTGCCCCATATTCCTTTTTTTAAATAATATCATTGGTTTTAAAGTAAACTTAAGTAAAGTCTATTCTATTAGTATGTATTTATGTTATGTGTTGATGTAACAAATTAAATTATTTTATCGCTTATTTTCTACAATATCATATTTATGTTTGCGTTTAGGGCGGGCCTTGACACTAAGGCTCCGGCCACACCACAGCCTCTATCCAAGGCACGTAGTGAGGCACGCGCGTGTACATTCCAGCTTGGGGACTGAACATGCAATCACGCCCGAACGACTTCACGCCGACCACGGCGAACATGCATAAATCCTCATATTCAGTCTGTGCTGGGCCACCGCTACCGATCTGTGTATAAAACAAAAAAGGTTTATTCGTATATATTTTCTTTGTGATGAGAAGATTATGCTATTTCTTGTTAGTGATCATAATAGTTTGGAAACAGTAAGTACCTAAATGACACAGAATATGTTAACTATATCCATGTTCAACATAGGTACCTTGTATCCATGATAACGAAAAACATACAAATGCGATGAAAACAAAACGCTAACTATTAAACAAATGACAAAACATTTAAAAAAGCATATAAAAATAAAAATAATTTGTACTTAGAATTCTGAGCATAAAAAGAAAAAAATTGGCTTTAAATAGCCATTACGCCAGAACGTAGGTCCTATTATATAAAGTCGTACCTATATTACGCATGAAAGTTCCATGCATCCATGTTATTTTTGTATTACATTACACAATAATGTTTTTAGAAGTGATACATAACACGAGCCTCACCAGGCAACTGCTGGAGGACCGCTGCCCATCGAGCTCCCGGTAGCATATCTGCGTGGTCTTGTTATAGCCTTGCTTGTGATAACGGTGCGGTGGGTATTGGCTCCTACTGCAGTCATTATCACTGACGCTGTGAAGGCTCACCTGAAATGTATTTAGAATCATGCATATTCTTATAGAAGGACCTTGGAAAGTTACCTGAGTAGTACGCAAAAAAAAAAAAGAAAGGTTATACAAGTCTCGTCAGTATTTGTATAGGTAGTATCTGTGCGAGTACGTAGCAGTAAGCACCATAACATTAAATTAAAATCAGAGGTAAATTAAAGTACTGGAGTTCGTGCCCTTGCTTACTTCCTTAGTCATCAAAAACAAGGAGTGTTTAACAAAATTGTTATGTATAATAAACTACCGATTAGCGTTACTAAATTAAACATTAGCGAATATAATAAATACTTAAGCAATTTGTTGAATGCAACCCAATTTATTCAATAAATGAGTTTAAGACTGACTGAATCTTCATTCTGGTATGAGTCTATTTAAAGAATTTAGATGTCTTTTTTTTTCTTTTTTGTTCTATGTGTTTCAAACATTTATTTTATATTCATTTAATTTAATTGATTTTTTTTTAACTTGACATTATATACTATTATTTAGATTATGACTAAAGTAAATTATAATAAAATAAAATTATTTAAGATGTACACATTGTAACTTGACATGCCTAATGTAACATTCCCAGTTATAAGGCCAATAAATGATTTTACTTTTACTTTACTTTGACGTGTTTGAGTTCGAATACTATGTCTCGCGTTCAGGGCTAATTTTGGATTTATTTATTTATTAACATTCACACAAGGTCTTCAGGTCCCAAACTAGGCAGAGCCTGTACTATGGTAACCTGATGACTGATATATATATACTTATATACATATACACACCCAGACACAGGTCAAACAGAAATGTTCATGCACACAAATGTTTGACCTGTCCGGGAATCGAACCCGGGACCAGCGGCTCAGAAGGCAGAGTGCTACCAACTGCGCCAACCGACCAGTCAGACCAGATTGGCCGATTGGTTTCATCTTTAGAAAAAATACTACATAATTCTAGTAGAACATCACTTCCAGAGCTTTTTATTTCATTCGCCAAGACCAAAACATGGAATCTTTTCGACATTAATAAGTCAGCGATACCTAAAGCTTAAGTATTAGCAACAAATAAATATAAAAACATAGGTATTTACATTAAGGAATAAAACCTAGATGTGAGAGTAAAACGTATGCTGATTAGTGGTGTAAGTATTATTGGTATAAGATCTCATAGTAGGTAGGTGTACCATGCATGTTCTTGAGAAATAAAAATTCTATAAGCTTTCAACTTACAATTCGCATAGAATCGTCTAAGGGTACATTGTAGCCCTGATCTTCCCAGCCAGCTGCCGTAACGCCATCAAGATCATCATACTGAGTGTCAGGATCTGATAGCATCCCGATACATGCCGGGAACACCGCAGAATTGAAAGTAACACTGCAATAAGGAAACCTTCGTAAAACTTGTGGAAACGACAAAAGTGCCCGATCAAGCTAATCCTGTGGCCTGAAGATAATAGTTATTTTACTATAAATAACTCACTTAACGGTTATGGCTAAGTGATCAACAGTGACACTAGAACCGCGAGCCCGGGATCGGACCTCGGCCGGGAAAAACATTTCTATGATGAGCACAAACATCCAAGACCCTGGGCAAACATCTACACTCATCGCACAAATGTTTTCCCCTGCCGGGATTCGAACCCAGGGTCCCGGAGACACAGAAGTCATGTCAATGACACTAACCACTGCGCCACGGCGACCATCAAAGTGTTTTTTTTATACTGTTTATGTCTAGCGTTTGACCACTATCTCACTTGATGGTCAGTGACGATGTGGTCGAAGATGTTACACTATGATGCACGCTAGACCTAGAATGCTCGCTCGCTGGCTCTCAACGACTGATGCCTAAACACACTATGTGTTTGATGACAATTTTTCAAACTTGAGGGTGGTAGCTAGCCAGGTGGGTATTCGAAAGTACCCTCCACCATGCTGGGAATTTGATAACGGCGTTACCTTCACCGGAAGCTCAAGCTATTGGGGATCGAATCAGTATCCGCCCTCCGCTGAGCTATCATCGCTTCGATATTCTAGAAGCTGAATAAGTAGATGTTGGTTTTCGGGTCTTGAATGTTTGTATGACGTGATTCTGTGAGTCCATGCCTCCCGCAAAACATGGTATCCTAGCCTAGTGCAGGAGTAGGTATGAATGTGAAAAAAAAATCTCCAGTTTTATAGGATTAAAAAAAAAGATTTCTAGATTTAATTACGTGTATGTAATGAAACACAAGCTGCGCCTCGCGGTTTCACCCTCGTAGAGGATGGTTTTCCCGCTACCACATTTATCCCACAGGAACTATACTTTTTCTGGAATAAAAAGTTGCCTATATTGCCTATCTTCATTCTAAAGTTCATGCAAATCCCTTTAACTGTTTTAGCGTGCGGGAGTAACAAACACAACATTAACGTGATATGTAACGCTGTCTACTGTTAAAACAATGGTTTGAATTACAATTAGCACATTAAGATGTGCTAATTGTAATTCAAATTTAAAAAAAAATAGTAAATATATTATAAATATATTATAATTATTTTTACTTATGTCTATAATAGTACACTCCAGTCTCAGACGCGTTTCAGCGGTGAGAGCAAAGTTCATCGAATATATCATTTTCATAATACCTACTATAAAATAATAGTTTAAACACAAATTGAAAGACTGCAATCACCTGGCTACACAAATAACAACCCAAACATATTATGGGCCTAGGCTCGAGAGAAACCGTGTCTTAACTAGTACCTAACTAAATTAGGATTCCGACAGAAAGAGACACAAAATAAGGTGAGAGCATCCCTTTAAACCAATCTGCTGAAAGTCAGGGACTGATGCAACAGAAAAAAAATTGAAGGCTGGCTTTTTACTTACGGTATTTCGGTTTTCAATAAGGCTATATCGTGGTATATTGAGGACGGTATGTATTCCGGATACGGCACGATACTCTCTATCTTGTATTTCTGCCAGTGCTCGTCAGTGTCGGACCGCTTCTTGACGCCCAGAGCCGCGTACGTCACTGGCCCTCTAGAAAATAATATAATTGGAACTAGCATCATCATCTCAGTCATCGAAAGTCCACTGCTCGACATAGGCCTCCCCCATTCATTTCTACGATAACCGGTTGAAGCGGCGCGCATTTAGTCATTAGGTTCCTGGGATCTTTGTCAGGTCATCAGTCCACCTTGTCTATGGCCGTCAAGCTCCGTCTAGCCGGGACTAGCACATATGAATATAAGATATAAGGTATACATAACACTAGCGGTCCGCCCCGGCTTCGCTAGGATAATAAAAATGTACATTAAAAATTATAAGGATTCCTAAATTTTTGGAAAATATAATATAGCGCTATGTCACCCGGGGAAAGTGTAGCTTCCCAACAGTGAAAAAATTTTCAATTCGGTTCAGTAGTTTCGGAGTATATTTAATGCAAACAAACAAACAATGAAATCTTTCCTCTCTATAATACCTATTAGTATAGATAACCAAGTACTATAATATAACATAAATACATACTTATTGCAATTTAACGTAGCCATGCTGCTAGCCTTCAGGGCACTCTGCCAACTGGTAGCGGGCATTAGAGCATTAAAGTTACTTATAGGCTGACAATCGTGGAATGCTCAAATCTTATGGTAGTAGCTGACTAACAAACAATCAAGTCTTTCCTCTTTATTAAATTAGTGTAGATAACAAACTATAACAGAAATGAGGCACCTTTTTATGACTAATGATAGGTTTAGCGTGTGACTACTATGTCACATGTATGGTTATCAGTGACTCGAAATTGCAATCTCGTAAGTATTTACCTAAAATGCTGACAAGTACTCAAGACAGCTGCAACCTGAGTTGACCCAATGACAATGGGCAGTACATATTGTACTGCCCATTGAGACTAACTGAAGAATCACATTCTTCAATCTCCGTTAGGTACCTATATCAGATCGTAGACCACAGACCCAATTGACGCACACCACAGGTTCCCCTGATGCGCCAACTCAACGTTTACATACCTACACTTACAAACATTTGTCTATAATTTTTACGGCAATTACTATGTTTCTTATATAAACGTTCTAGCTACGAAATGAAATATATTTATTTCAGGTAACAGTAAGACCCATATAAACATGTATGCTATAAAGAAGTGTGTATGACTGTACGTGTCCCCCCCACGTGTACTTGGCACTATAAGAGACATGCGTCTCACAGCAGTGCCAAATAAAAGCTATCCACTCGACTCGTTCTGCAATGCCTTATGTTCTAACATCAGATACCTGACAGTGAAAATCCCAACAAGTTATTCCCAGCCATACCTACCAAGCATAATTTTTTTGTAAAGGAATTCAGAAAAAAATCCGGCTGAGGTTCCAATCACTAGTCAATAGGCATACCTTCTAAGCTTGCGGTGAGACAACAGACAATTTATTTTTTTTATTAACATTCACACAAGGTCTTCAGGTCCCAAACTAGGCAGAGCCTGTTTAGCATAGCATATATGAACTCCACTCCAACTCTATTAAAAAAAATTAGATGTTATTCAAAATTCAGCTTTAAGAATAATATGTGGTGCTTATTATTCGGACTGGAGGCGATAAGTCCTGCACTGACGTCCCGCTTGGGGTGTATTGTGCATTTCCCCCGCCAACTACCAGCCGCCAACTAGGCAGAGCCTGTACTATGGTAACCTGATGACGGATATATATACTTATATACATATACACACCCAGACACAGGTCAAACAGTCATGTTCATACACACAGATATTTGACCTGTCCGGGAATCGAACCCGGGACCAGCGGCTCAGAAGGCGGAGTGCTACCAACTGTGCCAACCGGCCAGTCGATTAGAAAGTAACTGAATTGCGGTACAATTAAAAACTCGTAACAACAAAACGATTTCGACGATCTTAAACAAAATCCACGTGTATTTCAATAATATTATTATATTTAAGTTACTTTTATAGTACAAAGGGCGGAATTATCACTGAAAGCAATCTCTACCAGTCAACTTTAGGATAAATAAAGTTAACAGAGAAAGAGATAGAGGGTGTAACAAGAGTAACTAACCCTACCGGTATTTTCAATTACTTAGTTTAGTATAATTACAAGTACAATAACAACTTACATTGTAGGATGATTTGAGCAGTGCGCTGCTGTCAGTATAAAGTGTTCGCTGATCAAAGATCCTGCACAGAGCCACTGAGTTTCTGCCAGGGGAGTGCCGTAGCCCAAAAGAGCCTGAAAATAATGAAATCAAAAGTAATCAAATACAAATAAAAATATTTATTCATAACACCTGTTGTTACATGTCAAATAATTCGTAACAATAATGTCAATTTAACCCGTGATACATTAATATAGTCATTAGTATCTATTATCACAATCATTGAAAATATCAAGTTTCAAATAATCGTCATAATTGTAAAATAAGTAGTCCTGTAACCAGGACCTTAACTTGTTTTTATAACCCGCGGTGGAAGGTGCATTTCACACGGCCTGGCACGCGGTTGTAAACTGGGATCGTTGTTAACATTATCTTCTTTCTCATCTTAACTGTAACAAATCTGTATAAGCCAAAACAAACGTATAACTACTTATCTAAGTATATAGAACATGCATACATTTCCTCTCGTTAATTTTGGCATGTTCACTTTTTGCCAATAACGAGTTCTTCACTAAAAACAATTGATATCCGCAAGGGTCGATCGGAAGCGACCTGCACCCCGTTTCTTCTTCCATTCTTTCTTTTATTTTTAGTTACCTACCTTTTCATTGTACATCATATATGCTGCGCTTACAGGTCCCCGCTTGACTGTTTTTTATGAATGGTTTTGTGTATATATAAGTACTGTTACTGTCAGTCTGAGAATAGGTGGTGAAGTATTTTAAACTTGGAATATGTATAGAGTAAGTATATGGCATAGGTAGATACTCACCACATGAGTATATTGTTTCCTATCCATAGGCATGGCTTCAGCTCCAGCGATAAACTTCCACTGCTCCAAATAGTGGCACTTCTCTTCTTCATTCCACTTTTTGTGGACCCCTCCTTTCAGCCAGCAGCGAGCGCTGTTTTTCTCGTATTGGGAATATTCCAAGCATTCTAAATTTGAAAAAAAGAGAGTTCGATATTTAATGTATATACTCCTAACCTGTTCACATTTTGGAGGCAAAAAAACAAATATAAGACAGTAGCCAAGATCATTAGGATCACATCATCATACGCCGTAAAATTCTCAAGTGACTGAAGTTTCAAGTCGGTACCTACGCTCTAAACACTTCAACTTCAATTTAAGGTAGATAAAGATCTATATTTGATATCTATAGTTGACCAGATATATTTAGATATTGTATCCCTGACTACACAGCACAGCTGTCGTATTATTCGAAGACTTCCAATTCTTGGCTAGTTTTATCGCGTTTCAAAAATATAGTGCAGAGGCACTGTATTTTTACGTAAACGCGACGATAGAGTATATAATTTCGTAGTTTTATTCACATTCATACACGTGGGTCGTTAATTGATAAATTGAAAGTGCTTAGAATTCAAAATTTACATACTGAAGTCGACCGTGAATGTATGACCAAAGTTCCAATATACATAATAAACTTTTAGTGAAAAAATACTTACTGTCCCAAATTTTCTTTCCGTTCTTCTGTAGCAGAGTTCCTGATGGTGAATGTACAAAAGTACTGAAAGAAGACGTAATACAGTAATTTAACGTTGTTTTTAATTAAGTACAACACAATTAGTGTTTTGTTATGGTAATCACTAGGTAGTCATGCGACCAGAACCCCACACGATCACCATACGTGCTGACTAATGACAACCATATCTTGCTGCGTTGCATTCACACGAGGCGTATGATGCGATAACGCGGGTGGTCTTCTGTGTCCGGTGACGGCAGAGATGTCTAGAATTAAGTTAGAATTAAGTTGACTCTTGCATTGAATAGACGTCTAAAAGTCTCTTGCGTTTCTTTTTAAAAAAGCATCCTGGTGCCGTCCCAATTTGACTGGCGCAGCCGGTAGGATACTCGCATTGTCCTACTGCCGTGCTTACGCTTAGTAAAGGCCCATAAATCGGTTTTGGTGCGTACAAGTACGGTGAAAGTGGTTCGAGTATCCTGACGAACAAACAAATAAGTCTCCCGCGACGCGCAATCCAGGGTGAAGGAGCAGCTGATTCTCAGGAGAGGAGATGTGTGGCTTGTGAGTAGTTCACTTCACTATTCCTTGTTTCCCTATCTTATCCAATCCATAAAATCTGTTATACTGTATTTTAGGTCTAGAAATTACCTAATTTAATTTGCGTTAACTGATTTTCGGTATAATTGTACTAGAATTGACAATTATATATCTTTAGTTTACATAAGTATTTTAGTATAGCATATTGACTTCGATCGAGAAGTATTACTCGTATTATAATTGTACTAAAATTGACAGTTATATATCTTGGTATAATATAATATAATTATAAAATCTTTACATAAGTATTTTAGTTTAGCATATTGACGAGAAATATTATTATAATTGAGAATATAGAACAATTTTGAAACCGTGACATTTTAGATTTATTGTCTAGGTTTGATTGATTTACATACTTAGACGACTATATATTAATTTTAATTTGTGTAAAAGTGTATTCTTTAAACTTTTAAAATGACGGAAGCTAGTACTACTAAAATCCAATCTGTGCCGATAGAGATGTCTTCGATCATCCCTAAATTTGACGGGGATGAAAAATTACTGAATCTTTATATAAAGAAATGTGAATATGTGATTAGTTGTTTTGTACATGGAACCAACCCAGCCCAAGAGTTGTATGTGTTTCACGTTCTTACCAGTAAGCTTACTGGCAAAGCCGCTCACCTCATAAGTGAAAGACAGGATATAGAGTCTTGGGCCGAGTTGAAAGCCGTTTTAACTCAACATTTCGGAGATCCGCGTTCAGAAGAATGCATTGCCATTGAACTGGAGACCTTAAAAATTAACCATAACGAGTCATATCTAGACTTCTGCAATAGAATCCAGCAGGTTAAGAGTACATTAATAGCAAAGGTTAATATGATATCAGATAACAATGTTAGGAAAAGTAAGATCACAATTTATGACAATATGGCCCTTAACGTATTCCTCTATAATCTTCCTGAGGATTTAATACGCATTGTCAGGCTTAAGGGTAGCGGAACTCTAGAAGAAGCATTGAGTATGGTGCTGGAAGAAGTAAATTTCCAATTTCAGTACAATGCTCGAAATAAGATGCTGCGAATAGGTACAAATAAACCACAACCATCATCGTCTCACAATCCTTACGTCGAAAAATTTGGTCTAAAACCATACTTCTCGGCCAATAGCACTCCTCAGCAGCAAGGAGGTTTTAGATTTGGTATTCCTAACCAATTCAAGCCCAACGTCCCACAAAATCCAAACTATGGGGCACAACAGGCTCCGCAGTTCAAATTCGGAGTGCCTCACAATTCAGGTTATAGACCACAACTACAACAACAGTTCCAACAACCTAATCAGAATTTCAAATTTGGTATTCCTCATCAAGGAATTAGGCATGGTACTCCACAAGGGTACAGACCCAACATACCAGGACCTCAAGGTTATCGACCCACTTTTGGTCAAACACCACCTAGGCAGGCGTTCCACCAGCAACAACCAAACCAATTTAAATTCGGAATACCATCCCAATCTAAACTTGACAACACAGACGTCACAATGCGTACAGCATTGCCTGCGGCACGACCTAACGCTGTATTCCACAATGAATTAGAAGTGTATAGTGACAACTATGACTATTACGACTATGACAATCACTATGAACAAGCCGATTACACCGTTGACATGCCCGAGACCTATGACGAGACAAACAACGATGAAAATTTTTACAAACCAGCCTCGGACACGGACAATCCGAAATAATAAATATTAATTGCGATAACTTTGCTAAACTACCCTACATTAGATTACCTGAAATAAACGCAAAATTCATGATTGACACCGGTAGTTCACGATCATTTATAAGCCCCCATAAGGTTGATGAGTACTTTAAGGAGTATAAGTTCTCAGTTCCGTTCGAAGTAGTAAGTACTCATGGCCGAAGTGCCCATGGAGAAGCAATCCACATCCCACTTTTGAAGTCGTTTAAAAGTAACCAACAACATACATTTTATATATACGAAGTAGACAAAGACTACGATGGACTTATTGGTTCCGATCTGTTGGCGCAAATTGATGCTAACATAGATATGAAAAATCAAATGATACATACTCGTGATACGGCTATACCATTTATATATAATCCAGAGCTAAATTTACAGTTGGAACCGCGAACTGAAACTCGCGTAAGACTACCGACAACCATGCAGAATGGAACAGGTATTATGGATTTTAGAGAATTTGAAGATGGCGTCAGAATGCCGTGTGCATTAGTTAACTGTGTCAATGGACACACATATACAGTTATACAAAATTCATTGGAGAGACCAGTTAAACTTAAAATTAATCAACTGATTAACATAACCCCATTCAAACCTCAAGTATGTGACTTAAACGTTATCACTGACAATGACTTAGAGATTGACGATTATTTAGTGGAAAATTTAGGAAAGCTGAGACTTGACCACATGAATCCAGAAGAAATGGATGCAATAAGTATGTTGTGTTTAGAGTACCGAGACATATTTTATTGCGACAAGGTCCCGTTGTCGTTCACCAATAAAGTTAAGCACCAAATAAGAACGACGAACGAAGACCCTATTTTCGTGAGACCTTACCGACAACCACATACAGTGAATGATGAGATTAACAAACAGGTAGACAAATTACTGAGAGACAATGTAATCCAAGAATCATATTCACCATGGAACGCTCCAGTTCACTTGGTTCCCAAGAAAATGGATGCTTCTGGAGAAGCGAAATGGCGCATGGTCGTTGACTTTAGACGGTTGAATGACATTACCATAGACGATAAGTATCCACTGCCTAATATATCGGACCTATTCGATAAGTTGGGTAAATCGACCTACTTCACTACCTTAGACCTGGCCAGTGGGTACCACCAAATTGAAATTGACAAGAAGGACAGACCGAAAACCGCGTTCAGCTCTCAGGCAGGCCATTTTGAATTCTTACGTATGCCCTTTGGGCTCAAGACAGCCCCGGCTACATTCCAACGAGCCATGGATAGTATCCTGCGAGGTCTCCAAGGGATACACTGTCTAGTATATTTAGATGACATCATCATCTTTTCCTCCAGCCTCCAGGAACACGTGGATAAGCTGCGTAAGATTTTCGATCGCTTAAGACAAACAAACCTAAAAGTTCAACTAGATAAGTCCGAATTTCTTCGTAAGGAAGTGCTTTACTTGGGACATTCTATAACTAAGGATGGGTTAAAACCCAACACGGATAAGATCGACGCTGTCATTAATTTCCCATTACCTAGGACCCAAACAGAAATCAAAAGTTTTTTAGGGTTAGTGGGCTATTATCGGAAGTTTATTAAGGACTTCGCTAAATTAACTAGACCCTTAACTGTATGCCTAAAGAAACACCATAAGATAGTTATTGATAGAGACTATATTGAAGCGTTTGAGAAATGCAAGGAGTTGCTTACAAATGCACCTCTATTGCAGTTCCCAGATTTCGATAAACGCTTTATTTTGACAACGGATGCCTCTGATTTTGCTATCGGAGCCGTCTTATCACAGGGTACAGTTGGTAGTGACCGACCTATTGCTTATGCCTCGCGGACATTGAACGATGCCGAGAGTAGGTATAGCACCGTCGAAAAAGAGGCTCTCGCAATTATATGGGCTGTTAAGCATTTTCGCCCATATCTTTACGGTAAACGGTTTACTATATATACCGATCATAGACCGTTAGCATGGCTCAGTTCATTCGAGGAGCCGAGTAGTAAGATCACTCGATGGCGCCTAAGACTCGCCGAATACGATTATGAAGTTGTGTATAAAAACGGACGCCAAAATACAAACGCAGACGCACTCTCTAGGGTTAAAATAAATGCAATAGGAAAAGCCGCTAACGATGACAGTTCTATACAAGTCAATGTAGATCAAAGTGAAATGGAATTGCAAAGACATTGTGATAGCTTAACTAATGAAATAATCGAGTTAGGAAACAAAAAGAAGACAAAGAAAGTACAACCAAAATCTCCGATCGCTCTCTCTTCTGATTCAGAAAAAACTCTAACTGTCTCTGATTTAGAAAGCACAATCAGCATATCTGAACATGGTTCATATCACCTTCCATCACCATCTAGTGTAACAATCACAGCATCAGAATCAGAGTCGATTCATTTAGGTTCCGAGACTGTGCACTCTGAACGTAATACTGACTCAGTAGGAATCTCTATTTTAAAAGAAGCAGTCGACACAAAGCCGAACCAGATATTGGTATACACGTGGTTTAGGGATGAAACTGCAATTAAGGATATCTCAAACAAAAGGCAAAGAATTTTAGAAGTACACATGCCTTTAAATAGACCTGACCTGATACGAGACTTCCTAAAGAAATACATACGAAATAAAATTAAATACTTCATATACTTTGAGGACCAACATCATAGGGCAGGGTTTACAGAAGCGGTAATAACTCTATTCAAAAAGGGTACAGTTAATATTTTTGAATGCAGTGAACGGGTAGTTAACGTAGAAAACGAAGACGAACAAAAAGAAATTATACAAAAGTACCACATTGGCAAGAACTGCCACCGCGGTATTAAAGAAACAGTATCGCATATAAAAAGAACTTATTATTGGCACAACATGGATATTACCGTAGCTGCGGTAATAAACGCATGTGAGGCTTGCAAAAAACTTAAATACGATAGAAAACCATTTAAACCCGCATTACAGCTCACACAAACTCAGAACCGACCTTTTGAGGAATTATTCATTGACATATTCAAAATAGAAGGGAAATCATTCCTTACTATTATAGATGCATTCAGTAAATTAGGTCAAGCATTCGAGGTATCTAATTTATCTGCACCAGAAGTTGTAAGAGCTTTGATTAAGTATTTTTCCCTTTATGGAACACCTAATAAAATAAGTGCTGATTCAGGCTCAGAATTTAACAACGCGCTCATAAAAGAGCTATTAACGTTTTATAAGGTCGAACTACATCTAGGTACACCGAATAACCCGAGTTCTATGGGTCTTATAGAAAGATTCCACTCCACTCTTCTTGAGACATACCGACTCGCTAAGTTCGAACAAAAGTTGACTGACGCAGCGTCAGTAATGACTTTTGCCATTATGGCCTATAACCACAGCATCCATTCGGTAACGGGTTTCACGCCCTTTGAAGTAGTATTTGGACACACGGAAGCTAAGAGTCCATTCAATATAAACTTAGATAAAAAATACATGCAGGTATTAATTAGCGACCATGTTAAACGAACTAAATTCTTATATAAACATATAACTGATAAAATGATTAGGAAAAAAGAAGATACCATAGAGAAGAAGAGAGGAGAAACACAGTTTCATATAAATCCCGATGACGTTGTTTTCTTTAAAGGAACAAATGTGAGAAGGAGTAAAGACAAACCCAGGTATGAACGAGGTGTTGTTGTAGGAGAAGTTGATAGAAATGTAGTGACTGTTACAGCCAAAAATCGCGAGGTAAGAGTCCCTATTAAAGATATCAAACGTCCTTCACAGAAACACCCGAAACCTGGTGCTGGTCCTGATGGCAGTGACCCAACTCCAGGCCCTTCAACTTCAGTCACTTGAGGGCATTCCCGGGGTCTTACCTATTAAAGAAGGAACTGCGGTCGTCAGCACTGAAAGTTGGACGTTACTTAAAAGACTAGACCTTAACCTTATATCAGAAGATCTAAATCTTAACATTTTGAAGTTTTCAGAATTAAATAGTATTATAGACACCACTTATAACGAATCGTATACAGCCATTACGTTCTCTAATTTTAAAATCCAAACCGAATATGTAATGAACCAAACTATCACCAAGTACAAACAATTAGTCCCTAGTTATAGGGTAAAGAGAGGTATAATTAACCCTTTAGGCTCTATAATTAAAATCATTACAGGAAACTTAGACAATGATGATGCAATCAAATTTGACAAACTAATTAACGATATCCAGTTAAAACAGAATCATCAAATTAAAAAGGTCACGCTGGTTTCCGAAGTTGTTGAAGGGTTTTATAATATTACACAATCTATTAAGAAAAATGTGATTCAGCTCAATGTTAAATTGGAAAATATTCAAGAAAATCTAGAAAATGCACTGAAGGCAGAAAATGTACACTTTACTAGCAATATGATAATAAATCTATACTCTGTGATTTTACATAATTTCCAAAGTATTTCTTTGAAACTAAGTGATGTCGAAACTGCTATAGCATTTTGTAAACTTAATACTCTGCATCAATCAATTATCAATTCTAATACTTTGTTGACTGAGCTTAAAAAGATTGAACAAACAGACAAGTTGCCTTTTCCGGCTAACCATGAAAACCTAGTTAGAATTGAGCAGCGTATTGGGCTGAAGTCATTTCTCAAAGAAAATCAGTTAACATTTGTAATGGAAGTTCCGTTGATTAGTAAAGAGATCTATATATATTACAAAGTGTATCCTATACCTGTACTCCATGATCACAATACCTACATCATCCTACCTAAATACCCTTACCTTTTAGTGAATGGACTTACCTCCGAGCCACTGTCGCAGCCATGTAAGCCGTTGGGTGACTCCAGTTTCATGTGTTTTGAAGACAGCACTGCCCAAATTATTGAAGACAAATGCATTTCCGATCTAATGAAATACGCGAAAAATATGAGTTCCTGTACCCTGGTTCCAGTAAAAATAGACAATACACTTATTCAGCACATACAGCCTAATAGGTGGATAGTATATTCCAAAAACCGGAAACGTATTCAAAAAGTCTGCGCAAATGAAATAGAGCAGAAATTCATTCAAGGAACGTACATAGTTACGCTAGAAGATACCTGTGAAATAAAAATAGATAAGTTTTCTTTGAAACTACAAGCGCATCAATTGGAAAACGTAGAATATGCCAGACTGCCTATTGTCAACCTACCTCATATAAGTGAAGTACATACGGAAAGAGGAAATCCTGTGGTACTAGAAAGTATGGATTTGAAAACGGTTCAATTGAAGATTAACTCCATAAAAAGCATTGACTCAAGTGAAATAAGTGAAGTTAAAATCTATAGTGTCAGTGTTTGGACGATCATACTATATGTGATTATTGTAGTTAGCGGATTAGTTATTTTATATGTTAGACTAGTAAAAATGGGTTATAAGTGTACAATTCGAAATTCTCCAATTCAGGATAATTTCGAATCTGAGGAGGGAGGAGTCATGCGACCAGAACCCCACACGATCACCATACGTGCTGACTAATGACAACCATATCTTGCTGCGTTGCATTCACACGAGGCGTATGATGCGATAACGCGGGTGGTCTTCTGTGTCCGGTGACGGCAGAGATGTCTAGAATTAAGTTAGAATTAAGTTGACTCTTGCATTGAATAGACGTCTAAAAGTCTCTTGCGTTTCTTTTTAAAAAAGCATCCTGGTGCCGTCCCAATTTGACTAGGTATAGCGTAGAGGTCTTACTAAACATAAACTCTTATATCATTTTTTTTAATATAAGACACACAGCTTGCGTTTGATCACTATTTCACCTGAAGATAAGTGATGACCAATGATATTATATGTTTATATGAGGTAGATGTCGCACAAGCGCGCGGAAACTGAGGCGTAAAATTAAGTCAATTGTAGTAATTTTGATTTCGACGCGTATTTCAAGCGCAAGCCTAAACATATAGCTATCCTTTTCTATATTATTTGTACCGTATTATCTGTCGCAGTAAGCATGTTTAGTCGTAAAGGAACAAAATCTGAGCACCGCGCAGTATGAATATACGTCATCTTTAGTAAAACATCATTGGTGATGACGCGGTCTAAGATGTAGTGTGAAGGTATCTAACTACTTACTTGTAAATTGAAGACTCCAGCCTTGTACGTATCGACACAAACACAGTCTCGAATAACGAGTAACACTTATAACTCAGATCGTTTCATCTAGGTATACTTTATTATACTATTTATTTCAGCACAAGACGGCACGGATATAACTTGTACAACCGTACGTATAACGTGTAGATGGTTAAGCAGGGGCAGCCGCAGCCGCCGCATCCTCCGCACATATTGGTTTATGGGATTTGAGGAGTACAAGCAAATAGCAAAAAAATGGTCTAAAGACTGTAAAATTGAACGAATGCAAAAGAGAAGAGGTAATAAGTATTGTGAAAGTTTTTAAGTTTTTTAAATATTTGTAATTTGTATATCGCAAATGTGACTGTACTATTTTACTGTAAAAGAAATATAAATTAAATCAACATTAGCTGTATAGCGGAAAATAACTTTATTAAAATAAAATACTAATAACTAATTACAATACTGCAGGTACTACAATAACATTTGAGCAATCCACTAGCTATTGGTAGCCTATAGATATATAGCTGTATAGCTATAAAGTTGACAGATATGCGGGGCCCCAGGTACCAGCTGGTCACATTTCTCTTGACATGGCCAAAGTTTAGAGAGTGCGCGGCGAACTTGGACATGTGCGAAGTTCCCGTTGTCAAACGCAAAAAGGTTGTAAAAATAAAACTTCAAACAATCACTTTTTTAAAGTATCGAACTAGACATAAGTATGTATATGTCCAGGATAAATACAATACAACTAGTACAACTGCAATAGCATGAAAATGTTTTACAAATATCGGCGAATAAACCGAGTCCGAATAAAATTGAGTTAAAGAAATGAACAACTATCAGTTTTTGACAAACGTAAATTTCTCAAAGTTTATGTACCAACTGTCGAGCCCTGTGTTAAATTGACTCACCTGATGTCATCATACTTGAACTCGCTTTTACAACTGGTGCAGCAGACGATAGGTGTATTCCCGTCGATAGAGCATATCTTAAATAAATATAAGAATTAGGATCAGTATATTTTATATACCTAGCATGTTTTAATGCTTAGGTACTTAATATAAAATAAGACACGCATTTCCCTACTGTAAAAAAATAGCTATCTTGAACATTGTAAATAGCTATTAGGACTAGATAATAGATATTTACAATAGTAAGTATGTATGTTGACTTACTGCTGGGTATATCTTTTCGCTATCCGGTTGCATAATATCTACGATGAGCACAGGACATTTGTGTATCTTGACGCATGTGCCAGTTGCATTATTAACGAAACAGGTACTGCCTGTAAAATAAAAAAAGCACACACACACACTTATATATAACCTAGTTAAGATACGGTGATTTTACACTTACCTATTTAATACATTTATGTCATCACCATCTTAGCCATAGGACATCTACTGCTGGAAATATGCCTCCCCCAATGATTTCCACAAGAACCGTTTGGAAGCGGCCGGCCTTCAGCCCTCTTAGTCAGGTCGCCTGTCCACCTTGGCGGTGGCCGTCCTATGCTGCGCTTGCCAGTCCGTGGTCTCTATTCGAAAGCCTTTCGACCCTAATGGCCATCAGTTGTTCGAGCTATGTGCCCTGCTCATTACCACTTCAACTTGCTAATCCGCTGTGCTATAAGTCTTTCTTCTTCGGATCTCCTCATTTCTGATTTCTGCATGTAATTTTGAACAGTGTTACACAAGTAATAATCCTAAGCAACTAAGTACATACTTTGTGGTGTATTTTATGTACTGGATTAATGGCTTTTTGTATTTTGAAATTGAGTGGGTAATATTTGCCAGTTGCCCGTAAGTTACCTGACTCTGTGTTTCTAGATTCCTAGGTTTGGGGAAATTAGGGAGATTTTACGTCACGGGACCTTAGGTATTTTCTTCGTCTTCTTGTCTTTATCTCACACTAGGTGGGGTCGGCACAACATTCTTATAATCTCGAATCAGCAGTTAGATCATCTAAGATCAAATCGTCTAAGGTCAGGCGCAATTATAGCGTCAAACATTGAAATAAAAAATAGAGTAGGTACAGTAAGCTATTTTACCTTCGATCAAGTATACTTACTAACTGACAGAGACAACACACACTTTAAGCCAAACACTGAGATAAGTAATAGTACCTCACTAAAGCCAAATTATATAATGAGTGCATAAAATTGAGCATTTTTGCTTAGGCAAACATGTGACTCTCATGTTGTGCCTACTGTGTGTCTTGCGAACTGCGGGCGGTTCGCCTTGTATTCGATACTTCGAGATAACTGGAGTTGAACTTAGGTAGATATAGTTTTGGGAAAAGCCTACATCGCCTTTATCAAACGTTACTGACTTTGTGACCTCTTTATCTTAATTTAGAAACAACGTTTTAACATGTAGGGCTTAATGCAATATTGAAGCAAATTAAATTTTATATTTTGCCGTATGATACCCACGTCTAAAGTAGGCTACACTGTGTTTGTTTGGTGCAAGTTTTTAAAATTTGAGAGCTAGCCAGGCTAGCCGCAGGCAACCACCGTGCTGGGAATTTGATAACCTTCACTGAAGCCTAAGCCGTTGGCGGGGATCGTACCATCGTCCATCAGTATGACAGACGACACGCCCACTGCTGAGCTATTATCGCTTCAAAAAATGAATAAATACAAGGTAGCACAAAATTAATCACCCTATCGAGAGAGGTTATAATTTTGAAGTGAAAACTTCTTTAGCGGCGTTGTGCACTATTGTATGGGGAAAAAATGTTAAACTCGCGTCAGATCGTAATATCATCTCTGATGATCTGACGATCACATCGTCAGATCGTCAGGATCGCCGTTGAAATTTAAACTTACCTAAGTATGTTACGAATAACGGACATTTTCGTTCTTTTGTAGTTTTATTTGATAAAGTCGTTTTGATATAAGTATTATTGAGTTCGGTTATAAAAACGCCGATATGATAAAGAGGAAAGATTTTATTGTTTCAAAGAAAAAAACGTTGTGTTGATTCTAGGTGACCCACTAATATTATAAATCTGAAAGTTTGGATGGATGGATGGATGATAATGATATGATAAATTTATTTATTCACAAAAAACAGTGACACTTATTCTTAATAATAATATTTGTGATCTCTTATGATCTAACTAGATACTTCATGTCCCGCAATAGAACATAGGCTACTTTTCATCATCATCATCAATCATGTTCAAGTTTTCACTTCTGCCGGCTCTCCCGGGGTGCAACCGGATTTATTTTTTGCAAATGGCGTTATACTTCAATAAATTTTGATAGGTACTTGTGAACTAGACCGCTGCAGTATACAAACAGACAAGCAATGGAGTGTCCTCCACAAGAGAGAGAATAACTGTGTCGATTTTTTGTTAGCGCAGCTTGAATTCGACGTCGATTTCCTAATCACGTCGCGCCAACTTGGCAAACATCCCGCCGCTTAGCTGCTCGACTCGAACAAACTGGATCCACAAAAGACCTTGCAGGGCGTGGCCGCCGCCGGACCGGCCGTTCTGCTGAGAATATCGCGGCTGCGGCTACCGATGTCGCTGGGAACGAAGAAACATCAACCAGACGACGGGCTACGCAACTGGGCATCACAAAATGGACCCTACAGCGAATTTTAGTGGAATAATTACACATGTTCCCGTACAAACGACGGTCGTCGTGGCTCAGTGGTCAGCGACACTGACTTTGGAAGCGCGACCCCGGGTTCGAATCCCGGCCGGGACAAACATTTCTGTGATGAGCAAAGATGTTTGTTCTCGGGTCTTGGATGTTTGTGTATTGTGATTGTGTGTGTCTATGCCTCCCGCGACACAGGGTATCCTAGTGCGGGGGTGTGAGTGTGTGAAAAAAAAAAAAAAAGTGCAGAGAGTGCATCAGTTAATACCTGCTGACCGTCAGTCGCGTGTGAATTACTGTCAAGCCATCATCAGTCTCAACAACGAAGAGGACGATTTGTGCCAAAAATTATCATAAGCAGAGTTACCTACGTGAATAAACAAAATTTACGTTTCTGGGGCACTGACATTATATTATATAACAATTGTCACGAGCAAGTCAAGTTCTATATTTTATTATATTTTTTTAACTGTTTAAATCTAGCGTTTGACCATTATCTCACTTGATGATCAGTGACGATGTAGTGTCACACTAGAAAAATCAAAATCGGTTCACCCAGTCGAAAGTTCTGAGGTAACAAATATAAGAAAAAAACACACGGATCGAATTAATAACTTCCTCCTTTTTTTCAAGTCGGTGAAAAAAAGGACCGACTTCAAAAAAGGAGGAATCTCTTCATTCATTCATTCTTCAGCTTTTTTTATGTTTGTTTCTCGACTTTTCGATGGCGCCTGGACAAATATGGATTATTTAAGGGTTCACAGGTTGTCCTGCAGCCATCAGGTCAGAATCTGATGATAGTATCCTGGAAAGACGAAGGAACTCGTAAAATTGTACAGGTATTTTTAAAAAGGTATTTTTCACGGTTATGTTCCGCGGATGTGTGAGTGGAAGCCGAATAATATAAGTAGTTTTAAACTACGTACTTAATTATTTTGTACCAAAGACGCTGGATAAAGTTGTCCCGCTCCTTTTGCCTGTAAACACCCGCGAGCTCCTGAATGTCATCGTCACCAGTTGAACCGGAAGCGGTTTATAAATAAAGTTACATAACAGTTGTTCTCTCAGCCAGTCACACAACGAGCTACAGAGAGGGCTATGCTCGGGGTTTCTCTACGTGATCGAATCAGAAATGAGGAGATCCGTAGGAGAACGCAAGTTACCGATATAGCCCAGCGGATTAGCAAGTTGAAGTGGCAGTGGGCAGGGTACATAGCTCGAAGAACTGATGGCCGTTGGGGTCGAAAGGTTCTCGAATGTCAAAACCATACATATTGCTCAGACATTTTTGATGTACTTATGTAGTATAATGTGTAGATGAAACGAAATGAAAATGGAAATAATTTTATTTCTCAATGTGAATTACAGTGGATTATGAAGGCAGATTAACCTAACATTTCCTTATGAATTAATGGTGGCCCCACACTAGACTCAAGGCCAGTGTCGTGGAGGCCAGTTTGAGTTGATTTACAATCAATTCATAATTTATATGTTCAGACCGGAGGAGTCCTAAATCTAATTACATAACATAAAATGGAATATAGAATAGATGCTTAAGCACCTCCCTGAAAGTAATCGATAAATTCGATAAAGCGCCCGTGCCTCCAAACTCATCCTCATATATTTATTTATTTAATTGACATTCTTGTGTAGGCATAACAGTCACCCAATTCACCTACACAAGCTTAATTCTATAGTACAAACACATACCTAGCATACAATAAAACAAATAGAAATTAACAATATTCGATAATACAACTTATAAACCATGGGTTTCATAGTTAAACAAAGTCCATGATTACAAGTTTGCCTCTGCATATTCTATTACCGCTCTGTGAACCTCTCGTGGCGTATGATGGAATATGTCATGTCACTTATAATATAAATTGAGTTTCATATGTCGTTCTTAGTAGGTATCTATTGTAATAAATGAATTGACAAATAAAAACGTACGTACGCCCTTTAAAAAATACGATTAAACGTATTATTTGAAAGGGCCAGATTATAATTGGTAGGAAGAAATTTCATCAAAAACGGTGTAGCACTTAATTTTCAAAAAATAATTCAAAATTTAGTAGTAGGCTAGTTCGGATTTCGCAGGTTTTTAAACTACGTATCTCAAAAATGCAGACAATAGATAAATAAGAAATATCACCAACCTTCTGGTAGACCCAATTGTAACTGTCCCTCCACCTTGTGGACACTATACCACAAAAACATTAAAAATGGGAATGTACTCAGTATTGCCATAATTAAGTAATGATGGCAGGCAGTAGCCGGTGCAGTTTAGTTTTTAATGTGATTTTAATTTAAGGTTTTATAAAAGTTTTTATAAATTTATAAACTTAGTTAAAAATTTAGGAAACGCAATGTGAAATATCTATATTTAGAACAAGAGATTGGCCATAAAAGCAAGACGTCTACTAACATAGAATGAAAGTTTGCAACTGATTTAAATAAAAACGTAATGGACTTAATTTCAATATCTTTAGAGACTAGAGCAGGGATGTCCAAACTTTTCCCTAGGCGGACCGATCTAAACTTCTAGACTATTATTATAAAGACAATAGATTTGTATTGTTGTAAATAATATTTTCAAGTACTAGGTACTGCACCGATTTTAAAATTCTTTTACCATTAGAATGCTACATTATCACTGACCAATGTAAGTATATTTATTAGTAAAATAGATAGTAAATCTTTACGAAACCTTGATTATTAGTACTCAAGTTTAAAAAAGACCAAAAATTACCTTTCTTTGGATACGCTGCGAAAACTATCAATGGTAGAACAAAAAATGTTCTAAAATATTATAGTGTGTCAATACCTACTAATCTAACGTTTCACTTACGAGGTTTACAAATTCCTTCCCGTTTTTTGCGCGCCGTAGCATTCACAGGAAAGAACGTAGAACGCATTTCTTAAAATACGTAGACAGATATCTTTCTCTGTCTACGTATAGTAGGGTTTGGTAGTAGGGTAGGGTAGTTTGTATTTATTATACATATAGTAGGTATTTGGTAGGTTCGTTAGGGGATAGGTAGTCTCAAGAAAGTCAAACATGGCCGAGCCTGTTTTGAAAAGTTTGCGGACAGGAGAGTAAAACGGCAACAATCAATCTCTCGCCGTACACATTTGCGAAATATGTGTTTGTTCTTGCCAACCTCGTATGGGATAATACAGCCATCAAAAGAAGTACTTATCTTAACAAATCCGCTACACACTCATAATCTGTAATAGATGTAAAGGCTTATGACTGATTGAATGATAGTAAATAGATGTCCGCGAGCCAGATTGAAAACATTCGTAGGCACGAATTGTCCCGCAGGCCGTAGATTGTCCATCCTTGACCTACCGTAGGTACCTAAACTTATGGGCTCATTATCACACGCTCTGCGTAATAAACAAATGCTCTGATAATTTTATCACCTTGTCAAGTCGTCATTCAAGCTTTTGTATTGAGGAGTTAAGTGTAGGTACTATAAAGTGTATCATTTTATTTCCTCGTGCTTTCGTATTTTTCCGGATTTAGTTACCTACTAACATGAAGCTAACTTGCTCTATAAAGAACAGAAACAGTATATAATTATCGAATACGTAAATAGCAATCGCATCTCGCTGTCTAAGAAACTATGTGCTCTATAGGCAATCATCCAGTAAAAGAAGATTCTACAATAAGCTGTGTCAATGCAATTCTGCCAGTGACCCAGGGCCATGGGCGCCGCCCAGGATCCCCGATTCCCCAAAAGTTTAAAACCGTACATGTTGCTCAGACCTTTTTGAGTGTGTAGATGCAGATGCACAACCCCCCAGTAATGAATACTTTCATTACTTTTGTGCATCTGCATCTACACACTCAAAAAGGTTTGAGCAACATGTACCTACGGTTTTAAACTTTTGAACGATTTATAGGATTCCGTAAAAAAACCTTACGGCGTGTATGCCGTAAAAAACGTGTATTTGGACAATCTCAAGAGGATCAAAATAGGGGTATTTCCCGTTGACCTAGAACTACTATGACACTTGCCTGTAATACCGTCTTATACTACCAGTATAGAGAAAAGTCTGAAAACTATACATTTTTAATTAAATCATAAAAAAACAGGGTCTTTATGCAAGGAACGGCGGTCCATATTTTGAATTGAGTTAACCGTGTCATAGGGGTATCATATGAAAGGGCTTCATTGGCAGGAGCTTAAACAGATTTTTAATTATGTTTATGATTTATACTTTTCGATTTAATAAAACAAAAATAAGAATAATAGCATTTTATTTAAGTAAATAAAAAACTATTTTTGGTAACATGCACCTACAAATCTGTACGGAACCCTCGGCGGGCCAGTCTGACTCGCGCTTGTCCAGTTTTTACTATTGTAATATTACATTACTGACTAAAGAAAGAAAATCGTTTCATCTTCATAATACCCGTAGATGCACTTCCTACATTTCAACGCTATTTCAGCTTTTCCGGGACGACGATAGGTATACTGTACTATTTTGTAAAAAAAAATTTACTGTAACCTAAACCAAGATTTGCCAATTATCTCTGCAAATTTATAAAAGTAAGTTGGTATAGTTTCAAATTGCGTTGAGCAAATAATGCTCGAATGAATTTCGTGTCTGAATCGTATCGAATCAGACACGTACCTAAGTAAAATATTATGGCTTTTCCGAATTACTTGACGAACGCAGCCCATGTAAAAGCCTTGGGTTGAGTGAGACACTTGGGTTGAGAGTAAAAGTACTCTGTGGGTTGCGTTGCGATTTGCGCAGCGAAGCTGCGCAGTACTCTATTTAGTTTGTGAGCGAAGCACAGATTACTTACGGAAACTTACGTACGAGAGCGAACGAAGCGAAGAACGAATGTTTGTGCGGGATTCGCGGCGTTGCTTTGTTTATTTTTCTAAACTATACCTACAGTACCTACTACTTACATACGTTATATTATAATTTAAGTAGGGATTCTCGACAATCTATATAAGATATGCATATATTATATTACCGTCACTAGTGGCATAATTCCCAGCTAATCAAACGACAGCTGAGACATACATACAAACCGCACAAAACACTACCTATTTTGTGAATATATATAATGGTAAGCAATCAAAATAATAGTGCAAATGGAATGCTGTGTACATACTAAAAAATAATATTTTATTACAATATAGTTTATAAATGTATTCTATAGTAGTGATAACTGAGTTCTATCATTAAAGCTGAATTCCATCACCATTCGAATTAAGACTACAAAAGATGTTTATAAACATTTGATTGGTATTAAAATTCATTTTCCAGGCAGCTACTACGGTAATCACTCAAAAGAAAAACACAGCTAATGCAACAGGTGTTGTGCGAAAGAAATCTGGTCCTAAGTTTGAACTCTCAGAGGAACAGAGGCGAGATATCAAAGAGGCTTTTGATCTGTTTGACACAGAGAGTACTGGAAAGATAGATACAAAAGAACTGAAGGTAGCAATTCGAGCCCTAGGATTTGAACCGAAGAAAGAAGAGATAAAAAAAATGATTGCAGAAATTGACAAAGGCGATGGCAAAATTTCATTTGAAGATTTTTTGGATATCATGACTGTAAAGATGGCTGACAAAGACACAAAAGAAGAGATTATGAAAGCATTTAAGCTTTTTGATGATGATGAAACTGGTAAGATTTTCCATACATGATAATTTATGCACTGATAGCCTTGGTTGTTGGTGTTCAATGTGATGCTCATGTCATCTATCCCAACATCAAGCTAGAGCTTCTGGTATATGTGACTATTATTTATTTTATATACCTTATTGATCTACTGTTTGATTATTATATCACTTGATGGTCAATGAAGATGTGGTTAAAGGTTTAATATGCTAAACCAGATGTTTACTGGCTCTCAAGGACTGCTGCCTGAGTACACTGTGTGTTTGGTGACATTTTATTAAATTTGAGGGTGGTAGCTAACCAGGCTGGTACTCAAGAAAGTATCTTACCACTATCTGAATCTCTCAATCAATTTCATGGTGCTGGGAGTCTAGTGCCTGCCTGGCTACTGACTTCAACAGTGATTTTCCCCTGAAAATTGTGTCATCAAATACACAGTGAGGTCAGGCAACAGTCCTTGAGAGCCAGTCTGGGGTGATTCCATTTTCAAACTAAGACTTATAGTAAGAAATAGTGGTCAAATGGTTAACCTCAACTAATAAAACAATTCAATATCTTCATCTTCTCATACAATATTCCGGAATATTCCCTACTTTGCCTGGTACTGAAGTAATCAATTGGATGCTGAATTTAGGATACCAAGTCATGGAGGAAATACCTACTTGCGAGCTTTTGATCTCCTCTAAACTGTTTATAGAGCCATGCGCTGCTAGTGGTTGTAATATTGACAATTTTTTCATATGTGTACCTTAATTTAAGAGTAGTAGTAATATTTTTTCCCAATATGTGCAATCCTGGAGTCTTCAAGTCGCTAGTGAATAGGTACCTTCTAGGTTTGCGTGCTAAATCATAGACAATGTCATCAATTAACATCAGGTGAGACAGATATCAAACGCAAACTTATAATATGTAAAAATAAAAAACTATTTGAGAGTTTGCTCGGGGAAGTACTTTTTTTTAATTTTTTTATAATTCCTTATCTACAATCAGTCACTGACTTTCAGCAGATTGGTTGAGAGGTCTATGTCATGTAAAATGTGCCCTCCACTGAGGGCAGCTCCTTGTATTATGTCTCTATCCGTTTTAGAGTCCTGATTCAGTCAGTAGTGAAGACTTTCTTTCTCTTGAGCCTAGGCTCATATGTGTTGGTTGTTAGCTGATTAGCCAGGTTGTTGGGATGTTTAAGTAGGTGATGCCGGTAGCTTTTAAGGGAAGTACTGCCACCATATCTACCACCAGAGTCAGTAATGTTCACATTACTGTGTTCCATTTTAAAGGGTATAGTTTCCGGTGTATGTCCAACTGATACATAGTACTAATATTCATTTCTGTTTCATGCAAGGTAAAATATACCATGTTTCTATCTTTATCATTTTTCTTCCATTTTCACTGTGATTAAATTTTATGAACAACTCACATTTAGCCAAAAATAAACATGCCAAAACACACACAAAAAGAGCAATGTTTTCTTTTAATGTGCTTGGATTTTTCTTTATTGTACTAATAAAACTAAGATAACTGTATTGCTCAATTCCCTAAAGTTTCATAAGTTATTTATAAGGTAGAAGTACAGACAGACAGAAACGTAAAAAGAAATAAACACGAGATTATTATTTGGTTCTTTATCCTTAGCACCCATGACATTTTTGTAAAAATATATTGTTTTTAAATTTTATTTTAAAGGTTTATTAAGTGGTTACTGTGCAGCACGCAAACTTAGATGGTACTTATTCACTTCAGACTTTAAGACTCCGGGGCTGCACCTATCGGGTAACATGGAGTCAGGCATTGATTGGCATCACCACTCTCTGGCAATATGCATTATAAAAGTTATAGGAGTGGAAGCAAACGCTTCGTACATAGCGGTGGAATATCTACCACGTAGCAGTGGCGCATAGCCATATGTATGGTTGTATATGTACAGACTTCTTGGCTTTTAGTTTTACTATAGTACTAGGTAACCCTCTGGTTTGGCTTTAGAATTGGGGCGCAGGGGGGGGGAAGTGTTCTATCCCTTGGTACCACTCCCAACTCCCCGCCGCAGCCCAGTTTATGAGATATTATTTTGATAGTGTTTTTCTGTATTTCTAGGTAAAATTTCTTTCAAGAACCTGAAGAGAGTTGCCAAAGAGCTAGGCGAAAATTTGACAGATGAGGAATTACATGAAATGATTGATGAAGCGGACAGGGATGGCGACGGAGAAATAAACCAAGAAGAATTTCTTCGGATAATGAAGAAAACTAGCCTTTACTAAGCGATGGATTTGTGTGGAAAGATTGTATCTATGCTAATTGACAATTCCACAGATGAGCCCCTGCACATTTTAAAAGTACAAATATATCAATGTCATGCTTTAATGGTATTCCTCATACACAATTATTGTACATACAGGGTATCAATTCTACAAAACACACTGCACATAGATTGTTGTTTTTCCTAGTTTGGTATTCTTCCTGGAGTATACTTGATATGGATACAGATCTAATTTCGACCGCATGCAATTAACTACAATGCAAATGTTGTTTTAGCAAAATACCAAGTTTCTTGTTGTAACATTTGAATTACTATTGCATTGTTAATGAATTGGTTGTCTTTCTACTAATATTATAAACACGAAAGTTTGAATGGATGTTTGTTACTCTTTTACACTCAAACTGCTAGATGGATTTGATATGTTTATACTTCACGGTCCCGGAATAACATAGGCTACTTTTCATCATCATCATGCGGGTGAAACTGCAGGGCGCTAGGAATAAATAATAGAATTGGCACCCTGGTTGATTGTCGTCAAAGATGTACATATGTACACTAATCAAAAATATGTTTAAGTTATAACCCAGTTACTCATTTTTCAATATATTCTTTAGTTTGCTTGATGTGTAGCATAACAATTCGTACACACTTTTGCCAAAGATTTTGAGGTAGTTGTTAATCATTTAATTTTTTTAATCATTCCAGATCTATTTATTCAGAGAAACTGAGCATAGAAATATATCTTAAATTGAGAACCTTGTAAGCCTCAAATTAAACGAAATATGGAAAAAGTTGTTGGGGTAAAGGATAAAAATATGTCAGAGATGGCAGTAAAATGCTTCATCTATTTTTATATTTTACATCTCTTGGTCCAAATATTTTCACTTTGTGTTTGACAGATATGCCACCATAAGATTTTTTTATCCATTGGGATATAAAGAACTGTAGCATATGTTCATTATGGTTATGTTTATGATTTTCACAAAATTACCAGCATATTTTGGTGACTGTGTATTATCAGATTGATTTTAACTTTCCACATATATGGCGATTAAGAATAACATTACGGTTTGGTGATTTTGCTATATTCAGGGAACTTGCATTATATCACTGATCATACAGGCCAAAATTTACAGGAAACTTAAGTTAGGTATATAATTGTTTTTACTGTTTGAAAGCCACCTGATTTCTTATGAGTGGGTTGATGATTCCTACCTAAAGTTTTCAGCAAAGAGGTAAAGGTAATAATATATAGTGATGCAATCAATAGTAAGTCTTGTCCTTAGGCACAGTAATATTTTATAATCTGCCACCAAGCACCTTTTCTGTTCTTACTGTATTTGGAAGTTGGAAGCATCACAGTGAGCTATAGCAGTAATATTTATTAATACATTATGTCAAATTATATTTCTTGTCAGTCAAGAACGATTAGAATGTTGTATTTTAGAATTAAATCCGTTTTTATTATACAAAACAGTGCATCTAGATTAGATAGTTTATCACTATTTGATTAGATATTTTTTTTATCCTATCACTAATGGCAAGCTTGTTAGTTAGAAACACACCAAATGAATTTAGTCATTCTATGAGTATTAATCAAAGATTATTGCTATTCTTTACTTGTATTTTAATAATTCTAGCTTTAGTTCTATATATGTGCTCAACATAATGGCCTAATTAAGAAAAAATGATATTTTTAGCACATTATTTATTTTTGCTCATGTTTTTATTTTCAGCGATAATGCTCTCAGGATGTACTCTATCACTGAATAGTGTATGAAACATTGGGAATAAATAAATGTGTTAGTTGTTTATTTTTAATGTACCCAAAGTCTCAGATATTTTATGATACCTACCAAATATTTTAAGATCATACTACAATAGTGTATTATAATTTAGACATACCAATGTTCAGAGCAAGACCACTGCTTGGTTTTTTCAAATCTCTTGTAATTGTAAAGAGTAACAGAGTATTGGCTCTCGCAAATGTGACCTTCTTAGGTGTTTCTACTTATATATAAGTTTATAAATGTTGATTGAATAATATGTGAGAATATAAAACTGCACTACCATATCATAGGTACATTTTATTATTTACCTCTTTTCCTTTTACCTTTCTACTGCTTTCTCTTGGAATTATATTTTGTAGTTATGTGAAGTGGCCCAATCATGGCTCTAGTAATTGATTTAGTCACATTTATATTGTGGCTGAATTAGAACACTTACAACAAAGATACTCAGGAAGTCGAGGTCTAAGGGTTGCCTGTATTAAAATCACAATTGAATCAATTAAAGATATTAAAAATATTCAATGTAATATAGAAAACAGGCTTATACTAGAAACATTGTAACAAAATATGAAAAAGAAACTTATCTACTAATCATTATACATCAGATCCCTGTTAATAAAGTGAATTAATTGATTATATGCTTATAATTAAGTAGAAACTCTTTCAACTACATTTCCTTCAGCCTGTCCAAAGTACACCTTATGGCACATCTTCACAAACAATCCAATTTCTACTACTCCAGGTATCATCTTCACTGAAGTGTTGACCGTACCCCAATCTAAGTCTTGATTTTGAAACATCCAATCTAGGATAAAGTTACCATTATCCGTCACTACAGGCCCAGCTTTTGCAATGGCACTTCTTAACTTGATTTCTCCTCCATACATTTCTATTATTTTATTTTTAATTGGAACATATGCCATAGGAACTACTTCGATAGGAATACCCTTCTTGTATCTATCACCTAACTTCACTGAGTCTTTGGTGTAGTCAGCAATAACAATGAGCTTTTTAGAGCAGGAAGCAACTATTTTTTCTTGAAGTAAACATCCACCTCCTCCTTTGATCAAAGTCATCTTTGAGTCAACTTCATCAGCACCATCTATGGTTACGTCTATAGCAGGGTTAGTATCCAAATCACCCAAGGGGAGGTTATGTTTGACAATTAACTGTTTCGCTTGAAAGGAAGTGGGTATGCATGTAACCTTCAAATTGCCTGTTTCGACTTTTTCAGCGAGACGCTGAACCGCGTAAACCACTGTGGAGCCGCTGCCAACACCGAATATGCAGTTGTCGAAAACAAACTCATCGACCGCTCGATACGCCGCTACTTGTTTTGCTTCTTCCAGAGACATTTTACAATTATTTTTGATTGAGATAATTGAATTACAACAAAGTTTCAGACGGTGTCTTGCACTTGCAGCTACCTTCAGAAACATGCACTAATATTATAAATAGTTTTGTCGAAAAAAAATACTGTAGAATAAATTCCACAATGTTGCCGCGGCCAAGGGTACGACTGGAAAGAAATGCGGCCAAGCGTAAATTTGATAATTAGCTATATTACCTACAGTACGTCCGATATCGTATCTTCTACGACCTACGTTTGTTTATCAGTCCATATTTACATTTTTTACACATCTATTTTTAAGAATTCTATGCTTGCTTCGGTTGGTGCATAGATTATACCTAATATACTGGTTGGTGCACTATGGCTGTGGTTCTGCAGCGTATCTGTGGACTTCAGGCGTATTTCAGACGAATGCAAATTTTGCCGCGAACGTGCAGAACAATTATTTTGATAGTTGTTGTTCCTTTCCAAAAGAAACGAATTTTCCTTATTTTCACTCACATCTTTCATATATGTACCATCACTCCTCGCGCAATGTATCTATCTGTGTATATATCTTCTCACCTCAAAGTGCTCATGATGGAGTTAGCCCACATGATATGCTTAAAAGCGACTTTCAGTAGTCGGCAGTCTTTAGATATAATGTCATTGAACTTGGATTGATGACGGTACATTTTCAAGTAAGAAAGTACCTATGTGCTCCAGAGGGATAGTCTTTATCTTAACCGTTTTTAAGGGTCATCGGAGGCATTAGAACGGTATATTATGAGGATTCTATTCCCCATACTTGTCCATACAAAAAGAAAAATCTGTTTTCTACCTTTGAATATTGTCCGATTTCGGTTATTATTTTTTTGTCATTTAATCTATACATCATTTACCTTCAAACAGTTAACTGTATGGTTAAAACTGTTCGACCGACGGTTAAATTGATAATCAGACGTTTTAAATTTTGTTGAACTCCACTCTTAAGGGTTCATCATCAATTTAAAGTCACAATTATTACGAAAAAATTCACCAAAATTTAAACGTCCGATTATCAATTCCCGTCGGTTAACTGTGTGGTAAAAACTGTTTGACGATCGGATAAATTGATAATCGGACGTTGTCAATTTTGGTGAACAGCAGCCTTAGACGTCTTATTTAGTTGTTAGTTTGTTCAGTTTTTTTTATCTCAATTTAAAGCTACATACAAGCATCACTGTTTAGGGTCCTATATGGACGGTAATAAAAGGTGGTAATAGTATATATATAAGTAGTCGTAGTGGACTGTATTTTATTGTGCTGATTGCAAACTTTAATATTTCTAAATAAATTGACGTGCGCGTGCGCCTCGCTGCGCGGGCTGTGTCAAAGTGGTGGCGGGCGTGCGGGGGGCACGCCTCGGTATCGATCAGCTGCCGCCGACACGAACTTCAAGCTGATGCTTGAACAATCACAACCAGACATTTTTTGCGTTGACCCTGTGGTTGTTTAATGTTAATGATCATCATCATCTTAGCCATAGGATGTCCACTGCTGGACATAAGCCTCCTCCATTGATTTCCACAAGGACCTGTTGGAAACGGCCCGCATCCAGCCCTTGCCTGCGATCTTAGTCAGGTCGTCGGTCCACCTGGTCGGTGGCCGTCCTATGCTGCGCTTGCCAGTCCGTGGCCTCCATTCGAGAACTTTTCGGCCTCAACGGCCATCAGTTCTTCGAGCTATGTGCCCTGCCCACTGCCACTTCAACTTGCTAATCCGCTGGGCTACATCGGTGACTTGCGTTCCTGTACGGATCGAATATTGATCGATTGATCGAATTTGCTCGAATTCGGTTTGCCGACGATATTGTGGTCATTGCCATGACCACAATATCGTCAGCAAACCGAAGGTGAATTATGTGCTCGCCGTTGATGTTGATGCCGAATCCTTGCCATTCCAAGAGCTTGAAGGCGTCTTCCAATGCGGCAGTGAACAGTTTCGGAGAGATAACGTCTCCCTGTCTCACGCCTCGTTGCAATGGAATCGCCTTCGAAATTTGCTCTTGTACTCGGACCGACATGGTGGCGTTATTGTACAAACATTTCAACACTTCAATATACCGATGGTCAATACGGCACCGCTGGAGAGACTCAAGCACTGCCCACGTCTCGATCGAATCAAAGGCTTTCTCATAGTCCACAAACGCTAGACATAAGGGCAAGTTATACTCTTCGGTCTTCTGTATAACTTGGCGCAGCGTATGGATGTGGTCTATGGTGCTGTAGCCTTTTCGGAAACCGGCTTGTTCCGGAGGCTGGAAGTTAATATTAATGTTAATATTAACATTAATATTAATGTAAATAATAACCATAAACTTAAAAAAAAACCATACATTTTTTTTTGTTACAATTCAGAGAGGGAATTGAGGTTTGCCCCGGGACGTAAATTTTACCAAAAATGTACCTATAAATGTCACGAGCAGCAACTGTCTCTATCGGTTGCATAGGAGGTTGGGAGGAACGCTGAGATAGCCATACGTTTGTACGTTTGCTTAATAGCTACAACTCGAAAACAGTGTTTTTGTATAGAATCATCTTAATATCAGCATACATGGTGTAAATACCTATATCTTTCTAAAAGAGGAAGCACATACGCCAGTCCAGTGGGATAATATGATGCGGTTTTTTTGATAATTTTTTAAA
The DNA here is from genome assembly GCA_934044485.1 of Apeira syringaria. Taxonomy (NCBI): domain Eukaryota; kingdom Metazoa; phylum Arthropoda; class Insecta; order Lepidoptera; family Geometridae; genus Apeira; species Apeira syringaria. The sequence goes on along the minus strand of OW203663.1, from coordinate 18,716,073 downwards.
ATTTAATAATGTAGTAAACATCAACGTTACCGTTTCTAGTAAAATAATAACATATTATCTGAACACATTCTAGCCCCAGAGAATATGTTTTTTAAAAATTTAATTTGTGGAGAAATGCAGAGTGTAGGTATAAAGTTTATTCTGAATTTATTCGTCGTCAGCAATCTGTTTACGATCACAAGAGTTGCTAAACTCTTGTGATAGTGTCTTGAGGTCTTTTAAAAGTGTGTCTTGATCAGTTAACAACTTCTTCACGATCGATAAATGCGGTGATAGGTCAAATTCATGCTGTGAACCCAGTTTACGCTTAAGCTCAGACGTCCTTCTATATTTCACTTCATTACGAGCATTGTCTCTACCTTTTAATTTCATCTTAACTTCTGCATAAGCTACTTCAACATTGTTATTAATATTACAAGTTTTTGATTTATCGCTTCTGATTTTTGTTAGATCGTTGTCTTTTTGCAATCCCAGATTACGATATTTCAGTATTTTTATTTGTTCTGAAAGGGTTTTGATGTATTTTTCTAAAAATGATATTTTATTATCAAGAAAACGATTCCTTTGTTTGAGGTGTAAGCATTTGTCGTGCTCGTTACAGTAGTTCGCGTAATATTCACCGCAGCTAACGATCAATTTCCTCAATTGTACTAAGACTGATGGTTCTTCTGTCAGCTCGTGTCGCATTTTTTGTAGTTCTTTATACCCAAGGCGTATGAAACTTGCCACTCTATTAAATTTATCATGTAAGGTATTGTTTTCTCTCGATAAACTGCTGATGAGCTGCATATTTTTTTTCTCTTTTTCTTTTAATTTAGCGCATTCGCTTTGTGCATCGTCCAAGTGTTGTTTGAGCGACCCAGACTCATCTTCCTTGGCAGAAGCAATGGTTTTGGCGACAACTGAAAGAAACATGATAGAATTTTAAAAAAATAACCTATATATACCTACTATTCAAATCTAAACTATATCAAAGATGCCCATCTTTGATATAGATTGCCTCTTGTACCTCAGTTTTTAAATAACACCTAAGGCGATGTAGTATGTAGTCATGTGTAGGTATGTAAGATAAATGGACTTATCAATATATATTATTTATCTTTTGTGATCTTAGTGCGTACGTACATTACCTTCCTTTTCTAATAATATCATCACTTAAGTTTGAAATTTTATTCCAACGATCGCATATTTGTGTGTCTCAGATACATAATGTGTGTCTCCATAGATCGGATGCTGAATACGAGTAGGTACCTATGTGTTTACTTACTACGAGTTAAAATACCTCTTTCAAAATTGGTCCAGGTTATACATTGGAACGTCTTTCTACTCAAAATCATGTTTTATCGCTTGTTTAAAAGTTTCGTAATTACACATTATTTGTTTTACTATGTTTTAATCTTACGTTTGTATTAATCGGGAGGGAAACTATGAATTTTGTTTATCTACTCTATAGCTATGTAGCGTAAGTAATGTGTGTATTTTTCTCGCACTGTTTTTATACATTTTTATGTCCCACTTCACAAGTAAATATCTTTTACCTATTTCACTGCAATTAGAAATCCTGCTAAACACAGGGTTGTACCTACATTTTATTTTCAATGTTAGTTACCTAGTTGAATAATTTGAGCTCATCTGTAATGAATGTGATGATTTATCTAGTACTCAATCTGTCATCTATGAATACATACTAATTTGCGTATTTTTAATCTAAGCACGTAGGTACTAACAGTACCTATTGGCTATTTCTACTGGCAGACTTACAACACGCAGTCTTTAGATTCTTTTGAAGTTTCCGAATGCACTGTTTTTTACATTTAATTTTCGTTTTGCATTTTAATAGTTCTGAGAGAACTTTTTCACCTTCGTTTGAGTCTGGTAATCCAAATTCACATGAATCCAATTGCTGATCAGACTCTTGATATCTGTAAATAAATTGAATATTAATATAAGGTGATTCTCATAGACGACTGCCCTGGCGAACCTTGAAATGGCGATCAGTCTGATTGGTACCTACAGGCCGCTAGCTATGAACTCTGTAATCTGCAAGCTGATGGAACAAAACACCTACTCCCTTACTAATAAACGTTGCATAACCTCTGAATTCAGTGTTTTGTCTTTGTCGCTTATAAGACAGTTTGACGTTGAAAGAACGGAACAAAACACTGAATTACTATTAGCAGCTTATGCAACGTAAGGGGGCTAGCTTCTATGCGCTACATGTACTCGACGACGGCGGCTGACTGCGGCAAGCTAGCGGCGCGCGGCACGCGGGGGCGGCCGCTGCTCTGAATACCCGTCCATGTAGCCTGACAGATGTACACACCTGACACCACAGACTCGATTCTCGCTACGATGTTTTCTTCGCGACGACGGCAGAGCTAGGCTACGCCCAACGAATGAAGTATTATTTTGAGCATGTTCTACCTCCTTCTTTACTGCACCTGTTTACCTACGTATTTCTAGAATAACCTTACCTTTGCATTTCAGAAGCGATAGACATTAGGGCATTTCGCATTTTATCAATTTCAATCTGTTTCTCCGTTTTTGTCGAATCGGATTCCTCTGGGGTGTCCATTTATTCCAATGTCAGACTCAATTATCAGTGCTTTTCTGATCAGTGGACTCAATAATTTATAAATCTTTATCAAAAATATCTGCGCAAATGTCTAATCTAATCATAAATCATATTACGTGTTCTTATCTGTAGTAATAATATACTAATCACCGTTTTTAATTAAATAAAGTATCTCAAAATAATATATGTAAATTTATATCAGAAATTCATTGTAAATTACACCAAAAAATATGTCATGTCTAGTTTATGACAATTATATGCTCAGTGTTTGTGGCTGTGATGCAGTCACTGATCAGAGAGCGAAAGATGCAGTGATACAAGCACAGATTACTATGATTGTAGAGCTAAATCTAAATACCTACTACCTACACAAACTACGACTGTATTAAGTATAATAGTCGTAGTTTATGTAGTTAGTATTTAGATAGAACGTAACGTAGTATATAAATCCATTACTTATATACAGGAAATCACCCTCCTGATTATACTCGTATAGGTACCTCATGGATTTTTATACTACATTACATTCGTTATATACTTACCCACGAACATAGAATCCATGGATAGGTATACCTAATTGGTAGATAAATATAGATTTTTGTTATTTTTTATACAATTAACCACAGTCTGTGGTTCAAAAGATATGTAGATATAATTATAGCAACTTCGTATATATTATATTATATTATCATTTGTATAAATCTATTATTAATTAAGTGATTTAAATGAGGACGGATATACTACTGTTTTAGATACTGGAATAGGATATATATTAATATTTACATTGAATACTGCTGAAAATTATACACGCAGTGAAATTGTGGACGGAGGTGTTACTTACCGCGAGGTTAACAACCGGTAAGATAAGCTTGCCTGTACCTACTACTTTATAATGAGTTGATTAAAGTAGTTTGTTAACTTTCTAATATAAAGTAGTAAAAAAAATAAAACTATTATCTTAAACTGATAATATTTGAGGGCGGATAATTACGTATGTTCCTATTATTATTGTAGATACTTACTGGAATAGCATATAGGTGGATTATAGCGTGAAATTGTACACTGGCGGGCGTGTCACTTACCATCAGGTAAACGACTGTCAAGCTCAGCTTGTGTATATACTAATTTGTAATGACTCAAAGTTACTTATACTCGTATGTGTGCGTTTTATTTTTAGACTTAATAATGTAAGGAGTTAAAGCTCGTGAGTTTGAGAAGTTTATTTATTTATTTATTTACATTCACACTGGTCTTCAGGTTGTAGGGCAATCTCATCTACTGTACTGATTATGAAAATTATTTTATCAATAGGAAGCCACGTTATTTGTTAGTGTCATTGACTCATCAGCATCACCTTCACCACCGCTTTTCATCACCACGCGGGTGAAACCGCGGGCAGCGCCTAGTGTTAAGATAAACTGTAAAGAACACACATAGCTAGCCAATATAACAAAATGCACGAATTTTCCATGGAAATAAGATTTTAAATCGAAATTTCGGCACTCAACTGCATTTTTGGTAGACTTAATGTGATTTAATAATAAACAATATGTTAAAGTATACATTTGTGTCTTAGGCTGGAGTTCACCAACTTTAATCAATTTAACTGTCTCGGTCAAACAGTTTTTACCATACATTTAACCGACGGTTAATTGATAATCGGACGCTTAAATTTTGGTGAACAGCTGTAGCCTTAATGTATTAAACCTCCGGCAAAGGTCGAAATTTTATCAAAATTTTTTTTACAGAGTATTGAAAACCTTAACAGTTAGCCAAGAGTTCTAATAAATAAATTAGGTATAGAGCTTAAAATTTTACATAAAAAAGGCTCTTTAAATTATGTTTTTGGAGTGTAACTAGAAAAGTGCTTGTCCGCTTTTGATGAAATTTAAATGGGACCACACGGGAAGCCAGCAATGGGACCAGCTTTCAAATAAAACCCTACGTCCGATGACACGAAAGCACGAAAGAGAGCGTATCGTTCTCTTCCGTGGATGACACGAAATTCCGTGTCCGATGACATCGGGCCTCCTGCAGCAACGATGCTTTGATGAATGAAAATGATTCGCAATAATATATTCTAAAGGATCCCGATCTTACTTAGCTGTTATCCGCACGGTCGGTTTATTTCAATTTCCTTCATAAAAGACGCTATTCTCGGATTTGAAGTAGATTTATCATGCTCGGATAAAGCGGGCACTTTTTGTGCTTTTCTTTTGCCTGGATCTGACCCGAGATCTGTCCACTTAATGTGAATAATGGTGTAGGTACGATGGAAAACGAATGCGAACTCGAATACAAAGGACAACAATGCGGAGCGATTTCAAAACTCGATACAAGGATTTTGGAGATAATATTGTGTATTATACAAGGAGCATTATCTGTGGGGAGTCGGTATTGAAAGATTCGTAGCCAAATATTCTGGCTACTAATTAGTGTTTCTAGTTAAATTGAAATTTGATAAAATTATCATTCCATGTATCATTGATTGATATTTTAAAAGTCATGACATGGTCATTGTGGCTAGGCTAAATTGTTTGAGTTCCAGGTTGTCCAACAATGATATTATATGTTTATATGAGGTAGATGTCGCACAAGCGCGCGGATACTGAGGCGGAAAAATTAAGTCAATTGTAGTAATTTTCATTATGACGCGTATTTCAAGCGCAAGTCTAAACATAAAGCTATCCTTTTCCATATTATTTATACCCTATTATCTGTCGCAGTAAGCATGTTTATGTCGTGAAGGAACAAAATCTGAGCACCGCGCAGTATGAATATACGTCATCTTTAGTAAAACATCATTGCTGTCCAAGGAAAAAATGAAATGCCGCTAGATCTGTACGGTCTAAGATTAACCGAGGAGTACGTAGTTATGATGTAAATGCAAAGATCACCAACAATTAATCATGTCCATGTTTCTGTATCAACCTTGCTTATGCAGTTCAATAGTTATTTAATGCACGTCGCCATATCGAGATCTAGGCGATATCTCGATATCTCTGGAATGCGAGACGTCTCGGGTATAATCGATTCCTCGAGGCAAAAGCTCGTGATCGTGAGAGATCCACTCGAGATTGCTGCAGCGAGTATCCTACTCAAACATACTAGGTATCGAAGCATTTATACTAATAAGATACCTACTCAATGTATTTTGGAATTCAGGAATACTACATTAAGGTGCTTTACACATAGGCATATAATCATTCAACTCGTCCTATTATACATTACATAGGTAAACAAATTGAATGTGCTCTATTTAAGATTGGTTCATCAAGGAAAAAATGACAAAAAAAATTATCTAAAAAAATCGTATTGATCTCTCTGCCGCCAAAGATTTCTTGAAAACCTATTATCTACACACAACAGGCAAAGGCTGGATGCGGGCCGCTTCCAACCGGTCCTTGTGGAAATCAATGGGAGAGGCCTATGTCCAGCAGTGGACGTCTTATGGCTGAGGTTATTACACGCAACTTTTGACGCGCTTACGAGTCGCCAATTTATCCATCTATAACTAAACTTTTTCAGGACTGTATCAATCCGTATCAATACGCGAACAAATGCAGAAGTTGAAATACACTCGATCTGGAACACTAATGACTGTAGTGCGTCGGGAAATTCCTAGCATTCTTCTGTTTCTCCAGCTGTGCTCTACAACACACCAAAGGTCACGTAAATAGTTAAATGTACTACTCTAATACAATTTGTAGTAAACCATGATCCCGACGTTAAGGTCGCATTATCGGATTGGAAAAAACTGTTACACAATATAAGAAAAGGTAGGACATAGGACCTTATAATCAAGCTGTTGAGTTGAAATTGGATTGAGAGACGAGACGTGAATACGAGGGCGAGTTTTACAATGTTCATCTGACGGTGGGACCTTTTTGTTCGGCCTTTTGTGCAGAGAGCCGCGATGCCCGGGGGGCTACGATTTCCATTACACGCAAGAGTTTCAGAATCTTTTCTAAAACTTTATTATGTTACTATAGTTATCTACTATTAAAGCTTTTATCGTAATGTGCTAACTAGTTGTCTGTTTTAAAGGCATATTGCTTAAAGATGTGATACAAGTTTCTGTAGGAAAAATACATTTAGGTCATTTGGGATTTACGCAATTGAAGGATTCGTATTCGATTAGTAAGGTTTTTGAGCTCATAATAATGTTAATAACGTGATCTTTCAATCGAAACACATAAATAATTTTTAAAATTCTAGATAAAATATAAATATATATAAATAACTATCCCCTACTATGTATATAATATACATAGTATAATTAATTATTTTTTAATTTTACCTGTGCCGCTTACGCTGGTATTGATAAATATGCCAAACATTTTTTGAAAATATCTTATTTCCGAGCTACTCAAAATTGAGGTTTTTGGTTTAAGTTTTTTTTATACCGTATAAATTTAGCGTTTGACTACTATCTCACGTGATGGTCAGTGATGATGTGTTCTTAGATGTTATCACTAGGTCTAGACCTAGAATGCTTACTGGCCCTCAAGGACTGCTGCCTGAACACACTATATGTTTGCTTGAGAGTGGCGAGCTAGCCAGGCGCGTACTCGAAAGTACCCTGCCACCATGCTGGGACTTTTGAACGGGGTTACCTTCGCTGGAAGCTCAAGGCGTTATTGGGGATCGAACCAGTGTCCGTCAGTTTGACAGCCGGATCTCACCCGCTAACTTATAACCGCCTCAATGTTTTTCCCAAATATAAAAATTCGATATTTTAAAAGTTATGAGGCTCGAGTACATTTCCTATGGATATAACGTTGCTCCCTCCCGGAAACCTTAAATGAACGTACGAGATGTCGGCAGGCCAACATACATATCTTCTTCTTTAAATATTAATTTTATAAGTTTCAAGTTATTATAAATAAGTTCCATTTGAACACCAAATGACTAAGCGGAATAATACATGTTACAATTGTACAAACTCCTGACAACTGTTCGATGTCTCCCAATGTTCGGATAGGAACAGGAAATTCTACTTAGGTAACCAATGTTCCGCTGGATGCTACGTGAGCCACTTACCTATCCAGCTAGATTTGGCACAAAGTGATGCAATATCGAACAGTCACGCGGGACCAGTATTTTGGCATCAGTCGGTGTCGGCGCCGCGCGCCGGCTGCGGTGAGATGCTGCATGCTTCTCAAATGCTTTACTCTGATCGAATATAAAATATGTAATATATAATATTTATCATTGTTTGAAATCGTTCTATGCTTATCATAATGTTGTCAGGTAAACAGTCATTCTACAGTGATATTGTATTTTTTGACCCAGTCAACGATAAGTCAGTCTTGTATTGCACGTTCTCAAACTGTCTTTTAAGTACACTTTTATTATAAACAAGCTTTCAATTTAAAATAATATATTGAATAATTTTTATTAAGTGGATGGATATTTTTTTATTTTATTTTCACTGGAAAACTTGCAGCCTAATGGTTAAATCTAGGTGCATACAACTTAGGTTTGACTGGCTCAATCACAAGTTTTCACCTCTAAAATTGAAATAGGAAAACTAAGCAAGAGCAAATTTTGAGCACTTAAAAAAAAATATTAGTAACACTTTTTGGATTTTATTAACGCGTTGGAAGAATAAAATGTTAACATAAATGTTAATACACTATTAGTGTATTAGTAGGTACACTATTTATCGAGGTACAATAAAATTAATAGGTGTAATATACATTGCTTAGAAACTAAATAAATCAGATGATAAGGCAAAAGATATCAATTTTCTTATTGCTTAAGTATATATATAGGCAGAGGAAGCCCGAAGAAAGTATGGATGAACTGCATGAAGTGACACATGGTTATGAAAGGTGTGAGCACTGAGATGAATGATAGAAGAAAATGGAAGAGAAAAACCTCTTGCGCCGACCCACCTAGTGTGGGATATGGACAAGAAGAAGAAACGATTTTTTATTTATTTTAGTTGTTAGCCACATTGACAATAAAAAATAATTGATATATATTAAATAAGCTAATATTATAGAAGTTTCAAAATTATTGTTATCATGTCCACTTTCGTAAATTTAAGACGGCAAAGATATCTACTATTCTCCTGGAGTAAGTATCTAATGGGTCGGTACCGTAGCTACCTAACACCCGAACTTATATGAAACTGTAATTTGTTCTCACACAAAAATGTACGAGGATACATGGTTTTACGTTCTCGGGGACAAAAGTCAGGCCGAACATCTGTTAAGGAACTCCTTAAAGTTTCGCGTAAGAACAAAGTGGCGTGTGTGCCCTTAGGGCACTACGGAATGGCGCACAAAACTTTCGATATAAAGATCGTAAAACATTATAACACATGTATACTTACGCATATTTGTGAACGCGTCTTTGTTTTCTTTTTCTTAGGCATTGAGTAGCCTCTTTTAGTTAACAGCTCACTATACGGGCAAAGGTACGTTACGTTAAGCACTTACCTACTCGGCTGGCTTGGTAGTTAGCCAGATAGGAGATTAGTGATAGGAGACTTGGTAGTCTTAAGTTTTGAAGAACTAACTCGAAACATACACCGTGTTAACCGAGCAGCCTTAGAGAACAAGCCAACATTCTAGACCTGGCGTGATTCTAACTTCCATCACTTCTTCACTGATCATAAAGTAAAAAAACCCACTATTTATAAAAAAACATGTCCGTTAATTTGGCAAACTGTCGAAACGGTAAATAGAGCCAAAAGTCTTCGATTACTTCACAGCATTTGAAGTGTGTCTACTTTGTCAATCGCTAAATGGTGGGTATTTAGCGATCGACAAAGTAGATCTATACACTCATAGATTGATTACACTGCTATTGAGGTTATTAGCGTGTGGAACTAGAAGCCGGAATTTACACAGAACCGCATGTTTCTCGTAGTCGCTGATTACTGAACCCTGGCTTCGGTCACTCCTCTACCTGCAAACACGCTACTTGACCATACCGCCAAAAATTACCTTAAATTTTGTTTGCGCATAATCATATTAATTATTGAACAGGGCCAGGTCAAAAGTACTCCAAACCGATGCTCTTGTATGAAAGGTCTGATGAGCGTGGATGAAGCGAAAGAAGTGTCTCGGGATCGGAGCAATTAGGAGGCTGTGGTTTCTGTCTACCCCTACGGGAATGAGGCATGAATGTATTACTCGAAAGTGATGTGTATTTTCCAATGTGATCTAAAATAATAACTGACAGATGTTGATTAAAAATGCGATTTGCAACTAGATTTTAACGAGCAGCTCCGTGGTGTCCGTCAGTGGAAATAGTGATGATGACCATCACTTATTCCACTGACGAACACAGCTGCTACATCCTTTCTATTTCCTGGAACTCATGTCACGGGCTTTGACGAGCCTAGTCTGGGAATGAGGTGATTCTGTAATCATGTTTTTGGAAATGCTTTTACCTGAATAAATTATTTTTGATTTGATTTCAATTTATTTTCACAAGGCTGGTGGATAACATTTGACATCGGTAAGTTTAGCTCGGCGTCTATAAGATGCCGTCAGAAAGTACGTTTATTATGAAATTGCTCTCTCCTATATCAATTTTTGCAACGAACTTATCAATAAATCTGAAATACAAAATCAGAAAATTATGAATATAGCTATAAATATGCATAGCTCGTTATATAAGTACTTATTTCCAATGCCTGGCAAAGTCATAAAAAATATTAGTCTGAATAACAACTAACTCTAACAATAGTCTGAATATAACTTAAAAATACTTACTTACCTCATTCATGCGTACTTGAATACTTATAGCCATCAGCGTCTTTGATCGCTTCACTTATGTCGTACGAGTAAGTTTTCACGTCATGGCCATAATATTTAATGCTTGAGTGCAAAACCGAGCATCAAAATGAATGAGAGCCTCGTCTTGGGACATTATGCGTATTCTAGTAATCGTAATTATAAAAGTTATTATGTCTGGTGCTCGGATAAATGGCCCATTTGTTGGAAATATTTTCGCAATGGCAATACTCCTCAGGTAAAATATACCACGCAGTATGGGCAACTTGTGAGCGTGCATCAACACACTTAAACCAAGATGTCTAAAACATGGAAATCTTTAGGTGGACTTGGTTGCCGCGAAACGCTAATTAATTAAAATTTACTATTGTATGGCAGAGATCAATGAAATTTATTCGTTAATTCGAAAGCACTACAGAGCCATAACCAACGTATTTCACATTATAGACTGGCCACCGAGATAATATGTCTATATTATATGCCGAGTTTTTTAGCTGTTGAATTGAGTAAAATCTTAATTTTAATATAATATTATTAATGCTAAAGTTAATGTATGTGTCTGTTAATTATTTGTTGCCACTCAGCGCTGAAACGGCTAAGTGGGCTTACATTACATTTAGTACCTAAGAATATTTTTTAAATCCCAAAATAACACATACTGTAGTAATCGTGTAGGTAATAATAAAAATGAGCTCTGAATCTGGAATACCTATATTAGATTTGCAGTTTTATATAAATTTGCAAAAAAACATTTAGTTAGATAGTGATGATGATGGGTAAAGTCTTGCTTCTGAGATTGTCGCTTTCATTACTATTGGGCAACAAACACAAAAAGGTTTTTAAAATGTTGGTATCAAAATAAATAAATTTTACGCGGTTAAATCCACTTAAGAGAGTTTTATTTCAAATTCTAGGGCAAATTAAGGATTTCAGATTCAAACAAGTATCCATACTGTTTATATATTGCGACGGTAATGCCAGGTGATTCGGGCCGGGCCGCCGACAATGCAGCAAAAACGTTTCGCGTAATTACGATCATTTTACTTGGCGTTTCATTAACGTGGACGCTGTCAGCTTTTTGAGAGTATTGTATTACGATTTGGTCGATATGTTACAATTTTACGATCACTAATTAATGCAAACATAAAGCCTAAAAATGACATTGTAGCTCGTATAAAACTCAAGTCAGGAATCAAATCTGAACAATGGAATACTAATGATTAATCACTCATTGTCAATTTACAGGCCTCTGTTCAACAGTGCAAGTCCTATGGCTGAGATGATGATAATGATGATGAGTTCAATCAGATAGAATGATAATTTGAATACATATTATTATAACGAGTGTGTGACTGACTGATCTATTTTCTGTCAGAACATACCTGTAATTTGACACAGAGTTATAATGAGGTGGAAATACAGTATAAACAGATTGTTGAAAATTTTCTCTCTAAAGAGGTGTAGGTGCTATTTAATATCTATCATTATCTAAGCAGGTGGCACGGGAGTTCAAATCGTTTGAAAACATAAGTTTATTGGTTAGTTTTGACGTATAACTTGATAATAGTAACCCGCGCACATGAAACCATACGTCATAATATATATAAGTACAAAACTAGCAACACTGTGTTGCTAGTTTTGTACTTATACCTATATGAAGATATTACTGAAGTTCAGTAAGTTCTAGTGAACAATGAATTTACAAATATTTTAATAACCTATTATATGCGGCCACTCATACATGTAAAATTATTATAATAATTATAAGCAGTAATTAAAAACGGCCATCTTGGCTCAGTGATCAGTGATGCTGACTTAATAACTGAGACCCCGGGTTCGAATCCCGGCTGGGAAAAACACTTCTGTGATGAGCATGTTTTATCTGGGGTCTTTGATGCTTGTGTAATGTGATTGAGTCTGTCCATACCTCCTGCGGAACAGGATTTCCGGGTGCGAGGGTGTGAGTGTGAATGCGTTTGTTTGTTTGTTTGTCGTTTGTATTAATTGTATAAGAATTATTATAAACATATTAAATATACACCTACATTATTTTTTCAAATAAAATAATTCCGCGGTTAGTGTGTGATAAGAGCAGGGTTAAGCAAGACCACGAACTATCCAACTGTTTGAGCAACTATTAGTGTTTTAATTGGGTCAATTACTAAATTTTCAGAAACCAGAGACACTTCGTGTGGGATGAGGGTAGCCGTGAATTTTCCGGTCCGTTGCGCCGCTAGATGGAGGCATCAGGAAAACTAGCGAAAGAATTGCTTCCTCAATATATTACCTATTTTTTTTTACGTATATTTTTAACCAGTTTTGAACTACAAATGGAATAATATTGCATCTAAAATTTTTGCATATAATAATATTGCATTTTCATATCACTATCAATGATAAGTGCAAATAAATGCTTACAAATCATTTTATGCTTTATCACTGAACGAACATGTATCATTATATTATCGTCTAGGAGCCGTAGGAACTATATCTTCGCATTATTTATTACATAACATGTACATAATATGTACTGCTACGAGTACGTAAAATAATACTAAGTTAAACTAATGCTTTGTATAAAATAATGATATTTAAATAATACATTACAATTTGCTGAAGTAGCTTGTAATTCAGGATGGAATTCAACGTCTAACTAAATTCAGGAGCTAAGTTATTTTTCACTTTAAATTCTGTCAAAAATAAGTACCAAATGCAAAATTATCTATTAGCCACAAAACACAACCTTCTGTCCACCATCAATGGCTGGTATTACGCATCCAACCCGCGCACTCGCATATTTCTCTACAAAGTGCAGCAAAGCAGGGATGATCCCGACACCCGGAAAACATAGCTAAAAACTGCACACCAATTTACAGCCACTTTTTGAGGGAGAAGAGACCGGGAACTGGTAAGACGTAAATATAGGTAAAGTATGTGAGTCCGCTTAGCTATGCCCAATCTTCTCTCTATTGTTAATTTATTTATTTAATACTAACTGCGCCCAGCGCTTTTACCCGCATGGATTACCGTTTTCTCACTACCTCAATTATCCCACGGGAACTAAAGAGTTTCCGTGCAGAACCTGGATAGAGATAGGGAAGCCAATTTTTCCGGGATAAAAAGTAATTTTTGCTCGTATTAGAAACTGTATTGATTAAATAATAATATGTATTAAAATAAAGTATCTTATCAAAATCATGCGTTCAAACTGAATCTCTCCGCGTCTGTTTGACTGAGGACGGCGGACAGCTGATGTTATATAGCTGGTTGAGTTACGTGGTGTTGTGAACTGCACGCAGCAGAGTTCACTACAGCCCTGAGTTCATCATAAATAACAAATTTTGTAGTTATTATATTAAGATAATAAAATTTCTTTTTTTTTTTGGATTGCACGCTTTCAGCATGCAACCGTCACACCATGCAGAAGTTGTTTCACCAGGCGGGAGCGTTTTTTTCTTATTGGTGAATCATATATATATATGAGATAAGGTAACATGTTATTTTGATATACTTACAACAATCCGGTATAACAGCAAACCGGGCACATCTCTGCAAACGTATTTGCGCACGTTTCGAATTCCCCGCGCACGCGGACACGCAAAACATTCACCTGCCATGGTTTATTACCTATTCAACGGGGCTGTACAAATAAAATTGTATAATGCATAAGCGAATGGCTAGTTTGATTTACGAGGCGGCGCGCGGCTGGTCGGCCGAGTCACGCGCTGAATAACTAACGCACCGTGGGGCTATTCAAATGCCCCACTACAGCTGTAGTTTTGGCTACTTTTGTGATGTTTTCCTTCTAAATGCCGCGTTATTTATGACGGAAAAGGTGTCTTCTGTTAGTGTTTGTGTCTTAGTAGTTACCACTGAAGCACCGCATTTTGTGCTTCATTATCTTCCAGATTTATAGGGTTTATTGTGACAGACATTACTGTGCTTGAATAATGCAAATTTCCTCTTCGATGTCGTTATAATAAAATGTGGTTGAGACAAAGATAAACGCCAGAAATGAAGACTATTATTTTGTTTCATGATATTTTTTATGGTATTAATCAAATTGTAATTTTAAATTTATTTATCATACTTTTGAGACTTTCACATCATATGGCTGACCGCTAAATATGTCATCATCAACATCTCAGATATAGGGCGTCCACTGCTGGACATCCGCCTCCCCCATATAGGGGGGATTTGCCAATACTCATCTCGCTCGGCAGGCGGGTTGGTTGTGTGGTTGTGTTGTGTTGGTCGCAGTGTGATTTCAGATCCTCAGAAGGCGCTGCTGCCCACCTTCTGGTACGTGATCCCTTAGCTGATTCTTACGGCACCCTCGGAAAGAGATGGCGGGGGTACTATACTAGGCCGGTACCATAACGGCCGGCTAAATATGAATATATAATGCCAATGTCAAAAGCATCAACAAATCACCAAAATTTTAACATACGATTATCTATTTAACCGTCGGTCAAACAGTTTAACTGTTTGGTAAAAACTGTTTGACAGCCAGTTAAACTGATAATCAGACGTTTTAAATGTTGTTGAAGTCCACCCTAAGGCAAGTATCCCACGCATTCATTGTCTAATTTATAGTTCGTGTTATATGGTCAAGCCTTTCCCTTGACCCTTACGACGCGGTCTCTGATACCACCCAAAAGGATCCAGGACAAGGGTTTGCTTTCAACGTGATATCTGTTACTCATACATATACCTTCACAGACTACGATCTTACTCTCGGTTATCTTTTAGAACATCTTTTGGCAGTATTGGAATATGATTTTGTTATTAAATCTGACTTGGTTGACACATTATGAATACATAAATCACGGGAATTACTCACGTTGTAAGTCAGAGGGTTCAAATACAAATATGTTTATTGTTCTTTACAACTAAAATATACAATTTTGCACACTAGCCCCCATACTAGGATACCCTGTGTTGTGGACTAGTCTCTTCGGAGGTTCAGTCATTTTAGATACGCTAGTTTAGTCTTCGTGTTGTAGAAATAATACAATATAAAAACATATCCTATACACTGAACAAGTTATAAAGGAATAGGAATAGGCTAGACAAAAGGAAAAATAAAATTCTGGTAGGTTACATACCTATTCAACAAATAAACATCACACTCAATAAAATTGTTCCGTTCGACACTTATAAACATAGTCCAAGAAAATATGTACTTACCTAAATACAATATTACGAAATCGTATCAAAAAACTGCATTCATTCTTAAATAATTACATATAGTTAAATACATAACACAAATAGATAAACAATTACAACAACTGGTGTACCCATTGCCTTTATTTACTGAGGTCGTTGGGTAAACCTACATATTTTTTTAAATATGAATTAGAACATTTCATGAACTACAACAACTATGAAATGTTCTATTCTCTCTATTAACATGTAATATCGCGATACGTGCGTGTCCCAAAACGAATACCTTATCTATTTAGAACTCTGAAGAGAATATAGTAGTAAATGATAATCATAATATAAGTCTAAATGATTTTATAATTTTACCTATATACTTATAATTTTATATTTTTTAATATTTTATAGATCTTTTGACCACTATCACACTTCATGGTCTGTGAGGATGTGTTCGAAGGTCGAGTTATCTATAAAGGGAGAGCTGCCTAAAAACAGTGGTGTGTGGTGACTCTCGTAAATACTTTTTCAAATTTTTATTTGGGAGCATAGGAATATTTCAGCCCTATGATGTTTTCTTATCCTAAGAGCATAACATTTTAACCTAATAAACTAAATAGTGATTTAAAACAAAACTATATAACTCACTTGCGTATGCTCGTATATAATTTTAAATGAGTACTTTGCTGTGTCAGACCCTGGGTCAGCCGAAACCTCATGGTGGTAGCATACACATATTCGCTTACATCTTAATTTAAATATAAATAATCTTAAAATAAGATATTACGATATTAAAGGTAAAAAAAATGTTTCGTACTCCCTCCTCCTCCTTCCTTATCTTACTATTTCTTTCTTAATTTCAAATTTTACTGCAGTAAGGATAATCTTGCTCATAGCAATGCAATGTAAATAGGTATAGGTACATCTATAGATACCTATAGCTATCTACTATTTGTATGTCAAACGTCGAATCAAAAACGGAGTGCTCTCTTCTTTTTAAAAATTGGCTTGACTACAAACCGAATAGCGGCACGCTAATGTAATTAGTATAAGGTAATCAGCTAATGGAATAAGCCGAAGGTGCCGTCTATGAAGATAACAATCTACGTATCCCAATTGAAGTCTCCTTATTCATGCATGAAGACTGTATAGGTAAGCCTCAGTTCAGACTGCGAGATAAAGAAGCAAGATTTTATCTTTTACGGAATTGCTCTCTATATGAGTAACGTAGATAAAATGAACGTATAGTTCAACCGACTACCTAGGTACAAAAATATATAATAAAAACAGAGATAATTTTCCGTAATGGCACTCACACTGCTGTCGGTTGAGGATCCAGATTACGTAGTGTATCCTGTGTCCTGGCAGTTGAATTCGGTGGTGGTCTACATCTCGGTTAAATTATTTGATTATACGATAGACAAATAGAATACAATATAATTAACGTAAATATCATCATATTATAATATCTAGGCCGTTCACTGCTTGACGTAGGTCTCCCCCATTGATTTCCACAAGGACCGGATGGAAGCGGCCCGCATCCAGCTCTTAGTTGTGATATAAGTCTACAGTCGTCTGTCCACCTTGTCGGTAGCCGTCCTATATGCTGCGCTTGCCAGTCTGCGGTCTCCATTCGAGAACCTTTCGACCCCACCGGCGATCAGTTATTCGGGCTATGTGCCCTGCCTACTACCATTTCAACTTGCTAATCTGCTGGACTATGTCGGAGACTTCCGTTCTTCTACGGATCTCCTCATTTCTGATTCGTTCGCACAGAGAAACCCCGAGCTTAGATCTCTCCATAGTTCGTGTTGCGACTCTGAGCCTGCTCACATGGCCCATACTCAGAGACCACGTTTTAGTTTCGTAAGTCATCAGCATCACTGGTTACACACACTGATCGAAGACCTTCCTTTTTAAGCATTGCGGTTTTTGGACGGGAAGACGTCGCGGAATTTCCGAAACGCGGCCCAGCGGAGTTTGATTCTTTGCTTGAACTCTTTCTCATAGTCGGACTCGCCTATTAAGACGGTTTATCCTAGGTAGACGTAATAGTCAACCACTTCGAGAACAGAATTCCCAATCGATACTGGGGCGAGCGCAACATGGACAATGGTTCATTTTAAGGCCCATTGCATCCTTAACGTATACATAGTGATAAAAAGTCAATTAGTCATTGCTTATTATATATACCTACAGCAATAATAGTTATTATTATTTTTGATATTCATTATAGTCTGAGAAAGAACACACTAGTACGTTTGTTAATAGACAAAACATCGGGGAATGTTTTTTATTTTCCTTTTATCCATTTTAGAACCGACGCCAAACGGTTGTGATCTGGACGTCCAAAATAAATACAATTCATTTATTTAGAATTTAGCTACAAATTGACGTGTAAAAATGATATAACATAGAACATACAAAATGTTAATGGTAGTTTAACACTAACTTACTTAAATTTTAACACAAAATTTCTAAAGACATAACATGGCATGTGGATCGATGCGGATGGATACAACTCGTACATATACCAACCGCACCAACAGCGATGCCTTATCTGGGATATTAGCTTTCGTGTTCTTATCCCCTTAAGAATGCTAGTACAATTCAAATTTTAGCATATTATGTTACACGGTCTAAAATTTGTCCCTTTGTACAGGGGATCTCTTTATACTGGTACTCATTTGTATTGTGTAAAATGATTTTGATATAAAATATTTAATAAAAAAATTACCAAAAATGGAACCGACTTCAACACTCACAAGTATGAAATAACTTGTTGAAGTCCGTACCATGATAGTTCAAAAGTAACTGATATCAAAATTGTGCTCATGGTGCCGACTTCGACAAGTTATTTCGTACTTTTGAGTGTTGAAGTCGTTTCCATTTTTTGGTAAAAAATTTTTTTTCACTCTTTTTAGTGACCTTTGTTACTCATGGGATCAATTGTCATTGTGGTGTAGGTATGTCCACCGATGTCTTCACCCGCTACTATAACATCGTCTAGGTATAAGCACGCATTTTTCAGTTTTTGATATACTTTTTTATATTTGATAACTCAAAAAGTGCTCGTCTGATTTTGATGAAATTTAAATGGGACCACACGGAAAGCACCAGCTTTTAAATAAAAAAAAACGATCAAAATCGGTTCACCCAGTCGGAAGTTATGCGGTAACAAACACAAATAAAAACAAAACATACGGGTCAAATTGAGAACCTCCTCCTTTTTTGAAGTCGGTTAAAACACTATTTAATGACTGTATTTTCATAGTGCATACCGCAAAGTTTTTGAGACGGTTCATGTATTTACTTATCTCGATTTCATGACTTACGATTGAAAGAAAAAGCCTAACACAGACATATTCATGAGCGTGCAAGTTATTTAGCCAAATTACCTTTAGAACGCTCTTATAAAGCTTTCGCAATATAAAATACGATAAAGCAATAAATGCGGAGCTTTGTGATTGCATTATTTAGGTACCTGTACATTTCGCCGGAGTTTCTAAGTGCACATAAAAACGTGAGCAATCAAGAGGCCAGATGTTTTTGCCGAGCACATAAACGGGAACGGCGTAAATTGACAATTAAGCTTGACTTTCGATACCTTTAAAATTGTGTGTAATAAAATTTGTATTGAGACCTACTTTAAATCGTATTCCATAGCTAACTTATTATCCAAACTTTTCTTTGCAATAAATATTTTTATGATTATTTATTTATATATATTATATATCTCACTAATATTATAAATGTGAAAGTTACGATGGATAGATGGATGTTTGTTACTCAATCACGCCAGAACGGCTGAACGGATTTAGATGAAATTTGGTATGGAGATAGCTTATACCCTGGATTAACACATAGGTTTATTTTCAACATCACCATCATCACCGTTTTTCATCACTACGCGGGTAAAACCGCGGGGCGCAGCTAGTTATTATATATATTAAAATTAATGCGAAAATGGAAATATAAATATGTCGGAGCGTGTTAGATATTTAAACAGGATAGATGGCGTTAAATATGAAGTATGGGTTTGAATAGTTATTGTTAGTGTCTGACAAACATGATAGATGGCGTTGTCAAAGCGTGTTAAATATAGAAACAGGACAGATGGCGTTAAACGTAAAGTGTGGATTTGACTAGATATCGCTAGTGTTCTATTGTATGAATAACTTAAATGAGTGCAAGTACGTCTTTATCTTCTGACGACGACATGTTGAATGAAAAGGAAGCAGAACCGCCCGTGCCTCGAGTCTACATAAAGAATACTTCTCGACCGTGCTGCGATGCTACTGCGACCTCGCCTTGACTTACCAGTGAGCGACGCGCCTAAAAGATTAAAAGAACACCAGCGAGCGATGGTGCGCCACCTGGCGGGTTGAGGAGTTAGTGTGCCTTCCCATTGGGGCACCTAAATATTTTTTGTGGAACATTCTCTTTGATTCATTCATTGCTATTGCTAGCTATTGCCAATCTGATGTTATTGTTGTCCGGCTATTAAACTTTATCGCCGATTTATATTTATTTGACATCACAGATTTCGTAACGTTTGTCTGTTTATGAGCCTGTGAACAGTTTCTGTAATAGCTCTTTGATAGCGGCTATTTATTTGGGTTATAATGTCAATAAAATGTAATAACGATCAAAGAATGTGTAAATGCTTAGTGGGGTGTTTGGCCTACATAAAATAAGAAAGCTATCGACACAGTACACATTAGAAGATAATGTCACGCAAACGTATAGTAAAGTCAGTAAGTATTTTTATCATAAGGTCAAGCAAATTTTATTAAAATTGTGCGTAACTATTTTTACGTTCTTTAACCGACTACTTAAAAAGGAGGTTACTCAATCGATCGTATTTTTTAATTTTTTATATGTTTTTGCGGATAACTTTGTCGTTTATGAACGGATTTTGATGATTCTTTTTTTGTTTGATAGTGTATACCTCGTCCGCGTATTCTTCTTGACAAAGACCACCGAATGTGGTTGAAACTATAGTCGAAACCCTCTGACTTATTACGTGAGTAATTCCCGTGTTTTATACATTCATAATTGCTAATGTTCAAATTTCTGAAGGATAAAATTTGGCAACTAGTGGGATTTGAACTCACAACTACAGAATACGCCCTACCGCATTGTATATCGGGTAGTATTTATAATTGCATATTAGTAGATCTACATTAGGCGCCTAAACTTCGTGTGTCCACATAGATTTCATTTCGCGGCAGTGGATAGGATTTGTTTAAGTAGTAGTTATGTAAATAATAGCCAAGCCTCACACAAACTATATTTTATTTTAATTAAGCGGGTAGTTGGCTCACGGAAATAGTCTGTACTGTCGGAACCGTAATCAACGGATTCACGAGCAACCATCATTTGTTTTCATTTCCAGTTGTTTCGTATATCACAAAAAGGCCGGACTATATACGAACTATTCAAATTCAAATTCAAATTCAAAACTTTTTTGCGATCTCTAATAGTACAAGTGTCGTGGTATTACAATAAAATACAGTTCATTAGAGACCCTGTCGGGCACAGCAACTTTAGAAGAGAGGAGGGCGCGTCAGTTTTACCGAATATAACATACAATAGAGAAAATTGAATCAATATTGGAATAATATATAATTAATCAATAAGATAATGAAAATCAAATATTTTATTATAATTTTATGGCGTCAATATTTTAAAGTCATACATTTGTATTTAGTCAGTTACGTAAATAATATATATTTTTCCAATTAAACTATTTTTTTTTCCGTTATTAATTTGTCATTGAGATATTCCTCGATAGAATAATAGCTTTTGTCAATCAACAAACTTTTTAATTTGTGTGAAAATACGTTATCACTATTCGCGTTAACAATGTGTTCTGGCAACTTATTAAATATTTTAATGGACATAACAAAAGGGCTTTTGGAATGCAGAGCGAGCCGCGATATAGGTAATAATAACCGGTTCGGGTGTCGTACTGTTGCGTCCCTAGCTTTATCTCGCCGCTTCGTGTATAGCTGTGGATACTTCCGTACAAATTTGCATATTTCGAATATGTAAATAGAAGGTAATGTAAGTATTTTAAATTTTTTAAAATAAGGTTTGCAACTGTCCGTTTGTTTGATGTTTGCTAAAATACGTATCAGCTTTTTTTGACAAGTGAAGAGCTCAGGCGCAGTGGCTGCATTGCACCACAACATTGTTCCATATGATAATGAACTATGAGCGTAAGAATAGTATGTCACTATAGCAGTATTTAGGTCAGTAGTTCTTTTGATTTCGCCAAGCGCGTACGTAAATTTAGAAAGTTTACTTTTTATCTTTTGAATGTGCGATTGCCAATTTATGTGTTTGTCTATAACTAATCCAAGTAAAGTAAACTCGTGTACCGTTTCTAGGATAGTGCCGTGGAAGTTTAAAGTGATTTTTAGTGGAATTTTTTGATAAGGGTGAAATATTAATAACTTTGTTTTCTGATAGTTTATTTCGAGATTATGGTTGGTCATCCACGCGGTGGTTTCATCGAGAATTTCTGTGAGTTTTTGTTGCAAGTTATGGCTATTTTTCGTATACTAGCTAACTATTAAGTTAACTACTACTAACTATATCGTATACTAGCTGCGACCCGCGAGGTGATGGCTGATGATAATGATGAAAAGTAGCCTATGTGTTATTCCGGGACCTGAAGTATCTACTTACTAAATTTCATTGGATGCCCTCTGACTTTTTTACGACCTCTAAAAGAAGAGATTTGAAAAATTTCTTGACCGCAAAACATGAAGAAACTAATTCAAAATTGTCAACAATAAGTTGTAAGTGTGTACGATGTGTCCTTTCATTTTTCTAATGGAAAGACACATCGTGATGAAGTCATATTCTGTGAAAAAGACGTAACAGGATTGCATCATTCAATCGTCGCCAGTTTTGTGAAGGCAAAGTGAATACATTAGCACAGCGTTTGGCGAGAATGACGCGCCTAAATGTCATATACTAGGAAGTTAAGAGCATTTAATATATCTATGTCTACATATGTTCTATGGCTGCGAAGCACTCTGTGAATTGGAAATGACGATCTCGTTCGATGCGGCGATGCCCTCCGCGGCGTTGCGGCGCTAAATTCATCGTGTAAATTTGTCAAACAATAATTGTCCTATGCTAAGAGACGATTAACTTTTTTTGCAAACGTAATGTAAAGACATATTCAATTTTTATAGTGTATAGTACTCATAAATATATATTACTATACTTACAAGACTCATTTAATAACTTAATAGTTGCTCCGCGCGGTGTGACCCGGGGTGAAATATCCTGGCCATCTTGTTTAGGTTGTTTGTCCACCTTGCCGGTCACCGTCCTATGCTGTGCTTGCTATGCTCCTAGAGTCGGTGGTCTCTATTCGAGAACCTTTCGACCCGAACGCCCATCAGTTCTTCCAGCTTGTCTAATGGCGCTGGGCTATATGTGCAAATTTCTTCTATTCTACCGATCTCCTCATTTCTGATTCGATCTTGTAGAGAAACCCCGAGCATAGCCCTCTCCATAGCTCGTTCTACGACTTTGACATCATCATCATCCCAGCCAGGGGACATTAAATCCTGGACATATGCCTTTCCCATTGATTTTCACAAGGACCAGTTAAAGACGGCCATCCAGCCCTTTCCTGCTTATTCAGCTTGTCGGCTTTGAATGTCTGGCCTGTCCATCTCATCGATAATATGATTGAAATAATTTAAATAAACTTTGAGGATTCTTACCCATGAGATATTAATAGGAAAGTTTTCTTTCAGTTGCTAAATTCAACCAAAAGAAAACTGTAAATGCTTTTACAGTTGTTTGGCGCAGATGGTAACTCTCAAGAAAAAAGCGAGCATTGTACTAACGATACTCCAAGGAAGATACAAATACTGTAAGAAATATTTATGGAGGTTTTTCGGAATGGATTCCCGAGGGCGGCGGGACGTAGCCTGAAGAAAATAGGGGAAAACACGTTTCAAATCCCTCGCCACGTATAACTCTTAATACAGGGATTATAGAATGGCTTCTTAAGTCCTGGGTGCTAAAAGAAAGATAACAAGCAATTACGGTGCGGTGATAAAAATAAATAACTACTTATTTTGAACGCGGAATGCTCTTTTTGCATCATTAACGGTATTTGTGTTGCTTTATTTTAACGAATGCCTTAAGCTTAGGCTGTAAGCTTTTCATTCCACGTCATTTACTTTTTTATCTTGGAAATAGGCCGCAATATAGCAATGTTTTTTTTAGCTTAAATACCAGAATGACTTTGTCTTTGCTTAAATATAAGTAACATAATAAATATATCTTGCTTAAAGATATTTGGAAGTAGTAATTCTTAAAGCGTATTGAATTAATTTTAAATCGAGTTTTTTAAATTCAATACATATTTGCATGGATATGGTGTTCTGGAGGAGTTTTATGACCCACATATGGTTTTTGAAGCTGACGATCAAATTTAAATGTACATATGTATGTATATGCCACAGTCGAATCGCATAATCAGCTGTTTTATATTACGCCTAGTATTTTTACAAAACAGGGGCGTATCGACCGGATTGTACCAATTCGTAAGGTGACCAAACAAAATGAACTTACCTACCTACTAACAGACTGCACTGAAAAAACATTGAAGTTATAGGAATCCTCTTTTTTTCATTTCTTTGACAATGTTAAAATTCGTTAAAAAGAGATCAAATTTTAACTAAAAAAATTGTGATTAAATCTAGCCTACCGCCGCTATACACTCCCGAATAAGAATTAACTAGCAACACTGTCACAATCCTCTTGGTTTTAAAGTATGCAAAGTTGTATCACAACGATAATAGACCACCTTATACGAAAAAATATTTAACTGTATCAGATTCGTTTCAAGTAGCTACCAAATGCACACTCCCTTTTTTTTAAAGAGAATTGTTGTCTCATTAAAAACAAAAAAATGCACACTCCCTGTACAATCACTCTTAAACAATTTCCGCTGGCAACACAGCTAAGATAATCTCGAATGAGGTAGCTTTACCTTCGCTTTTTTGTTCACCTGGGCCCTGTAAATATAACGGACGACCATAAAATGCATTAGTAAGTCTTCTTTTGAATAATGCCAGCATCTTGTTCTTGCCAGTAGAGAAATAGCGAGCGACCTCGTATGTTACATGTTAGAGGTGCCCGCCCCGCCCCTGCGTGCCGACAAAATTATTCATCAAATGAAAGGTTCCTTACAGCAACGCTTGCTTTCATGTAGGACCCCTTATACCCCTTTAGAACATGCCCTAATAACAACACAGTTTAGACTCTATAAAACTATAAAACTTATAACTCAAATTAAGAATTCGTTTGTACAGTCTTGGGGTTGAAAGTTAAATATATTATCGTACACAGCTAAATCTCGTTAATGTCGCTGGAAGAGCATGTTCAAACTGACTCATGAGTGTTCCTAATCAAGTAATGACTCCCTGGAGACGCATCGCGAAAGGTTCCCTTAATTAATTAATTGCCTTTCAGACCTCCGATAGCTTTGATATAATTTTAAACTTATTTAACTTGAGATGCAATGCTTATCCGGCAGTATTATTATTTTGCCGGAAGAGAACATTCTGCAACTATAAAAATGATAGAATACTGTATATTGCATAATTGTATGACTAGGATTACATCATCATATTGAAATATGATGGGATAAAAAAACGTATTCGTGTTGAAGAAAATGCAAAGCAGATGGCGCTGCGTTCGCTTGACTCCACAAACAGTTGACATTCTAGAAATAGTTTCTAAGTTTTAGAATGGTGTTATAAGTGTGTGTTTTTATATAATTTTTATCTGGATTACATGAATTTCGAAAAGTTTTATTTGTTGTTTAGAATGAAAATATTAATACAATTCGACTAGTTAGCTAATCAACCCATGAGCAATTAATCCATCTACGTACTCGTTTTTATCAAACATTTAACATTCCCATCATTAAATAACAGATGAGGGTAGCTATTATATTTGATAAGGCGTATATAAGACTATTATAAAATCAGCTTAATCTATTGGACAATGATATATAGACCCGCTAAAATGAAATAATTATTTAGTTATTTTTTTAAATTATTATCCAGAAATGATTTCTCTAGCTATCCTTGATATCCGCTAACATCGTTTCAGGGAATACTTCAAGGGAGACGAGTGCGATACGTTGATTTCATTATAACCTAGTACTACCATACTACCTACTATACCTAGTAGCACCATAGCAGTATAAAATCATGACATTTAATTTGATTTTTATTTTAATTAACACTCACATATTCGCTCTATGATTCCTTGTGCCGACTCAACGGCACAACGTGATCACGACACAGCAAAACATCCAAGACCAATCCACGCTCATCACATAAATGTTTGCTTCTGCCGAGATTAGAACCCAGAGCCTCGAGGATCATAAATCATGTCACTGAGTCACGGTGGCCGTCAAATTATATTGTGGGAATACTCCTTGATGTTATTCAAACACACACACACACACACACACGCGCGTAGTAGCGCTAATTATAATTAGTATTTATTTGCTACATATACAATTCTACTTTTTATATGTATATTTTATTTAATAACTGGAACTGTATGAACCTATTTCCGAGGGGGGCGTAGACATCTGCGACACAGTTTTACACTACTGCAGGTGTCATCGATTCTGCACTATTTATTGTATTGTTTTTAGTTCTGATTAAATAAATATTTGTATATTTGTATTCAATAAAAATCACATATTTTCAGAGTAAAAAAATCCGATTGGAAATGATGACGGAGACGGCTGAAGTGAAACTATCCGACTAAAACACCATCCAACACAACTCTACAATATAAACTAGTATTATGTAGCTACTTTGGCGGAGATCATCAGATTATGATGGCCGGTACACTACTAATAAATTAAGACTGAAAATTGTCTATCTTAAATCTGGCCGGTTTGTCTCAAAGTTTAACATAAATAGCTAGCTATATATAATTAAGCCTGGTTTCAAAGTACCTATAAAAAATTACATAAAATGCTCAAATGCAAATGAAGCGACAGCCCACAACCGCTTGGTATGGCGCAAGATTACTAGAATGCCTGACACCAAATGAAATGCGACCAAAGTCAGGACAAACAAAAAGGAGAAGGATTACTTTATAAATCTTTGATTGCAATCCGTACTCTTGAGTCTTTCCGACAAGTAGCGTACACCACATATAGTGTCAGGTCCATAATTATAGCATATACATATGTACGTATACATTGTTGTAGGACTGACACACAAGGACATAACTATACATCTATACTAATATTATAAAGAGGAAAGATTTGTTTGTTTGCATTGAATAGTCACCGAAACTACTGAACCGATTTGAAAAATTCGTTCACTGTTGGCAAGCAACACTATCCCGGGATTACATAGACTATATTATATGTTAAAAAAATTTAGGGATCCCTACTAAAACTCAAATAATGTAACCGAAGTGTAAAAAAAATACCCAAAATATTCTTTAAATCGCTTGCGCTGCGAAAACTATTATTGATGATAGAAGTCAAAATAGCTGGTCGAATATGGCCTCGTACAGGACAGGACTAAATGGAAATCATTAGAGGAGGCCTTTCTCGGGAGAAAAAAAATCACCTATATACATACTAAACTTTACATATATAATTTGTAAACTATGTAAGTATAGTAGCGACAAAGGCATTTATTTATTAGACATTCTATAGTAATTGTTCTACTGTTCTATTCAGCTCGCCAACTCACCCGCCAAGCGTGGTGAGTACTTGCATACCCCCTATAAAAAGACATGGGGAGGCCTGTAGCCAGCAGTGGATAATCTACGGCCGAAATGACGTTGATGATACTTATTCTGTTATTATTTATTCTGTTTGCTGTTTCTGTTTGCCTATGTATCAAACAGTGTTAGCATTTAATCATTACTTATGTTAATTAAGTGCTTTGTAATTAAGTGGCTAGCAAACAGGACGTCATTGTTAAGATGACTCTGTAATTTTGTGTAATTGATAATTAAGTTTAATACATGGATATATTTTATTTTCTCTCTCTAGCTGTGGTTCCAATAAATTGTGTATCTTATAAGTTATATTTGTATTTTAGTGATAAATAAATATGTATATATTCATCATTCTTTCTTCTTCTGAGAATACAATTAGGTAATCAAATCAGCTTAAATTCCATAAAAGTTGTTTTTATCTTAAAACAATATGCGTCAGATCTCTGTATAATACAAATTCAATGTTACTTTATAACATTAATTATATTATTAATTACTTAGAAAAAATTCTTGGGATTCATAAAGATATTGGACAGGCAGAATTATGATTTATTGGCCTAGGTAAGGGCTATAAAAAACCAAAAAAATATAGTGCCCCGCAGCGTTCAAAAGTAATTATTATGTTAAATACAATTCCTTTGATAATTGCATCACTTGCATAGTGGATCAATGTAGCGATCTTTTATTTATGAATATACACAATACACGAAATTGAATATACAGTTAGAGGTTTTTAAAGCGTAATAGGTACAAACTCAGCTCAAGCGTAGAATAAAGCTTATCCAGCGTACCAGTTTTAACATGCAACATTTTATAACTAACAGAGAAACTTTGAAGCTTAATTTTTCGTACGAATAAAAATTGATTGCGATTTTGCTCGGAAATATTTGAAAAAGTCGGATTGAGGAAGTGACGACATTGTTATTATCGCCTCAATCCAACTTCGAGCTCTGAAACAATCTTTGGCATCCCCGTTCCAATCGGATGCTCAGCAGTAAAATCCCAGTTATGATTTTCATCGACGACTTTCATCTTGCTATTATTATTCGTTCAATTTTACGACGAGTTTTACGAATTGAAATGGAAAAATATTCTCTACATTTATATTACTCTGGAGCGTAAAATAATTGTGCAAGTAACGCTATTGTGTTCTATTCAAAATAAAGTGAAGAAACGTAGGTACTCAGGCGGGAAAATAATATTTCAAGGCGAAACAATTGGCCGTAGTTCAAACTCTGCTTGGTCCCCAACTCAAGAGGGCGGAAGCGAAAATTTCAGCTTTTTTGCAGTGAATTTTTTGTTGTACTTACTCTTAAAACAAAGCCTAATGACCCGCACGGCACGCATTTGTTCGCGAACAATCCGAATAGGCCATTTTTCATGTGGAACAATTGAAGGCGGTGCTCCGACACAATTGGCAGAGTATTTTGTCAAGCGGTTGTCGCACACCGGGACTCGAGAATACAACATGATAAGTGCACTCTGTGCGCCCGTTTATATCACTTTTTACAATGATCCTTGTAAGTTCCTTCAAGTAACGAATAGCTTAGAAAATATTTAACTATAATCATAATCGTCATGAACAGCAGCATATAACGTCTACTCCTGCATACAGCCTCCCGCATCGATCTCCAAAAGAAACGATAGGAAGCGGCTTTGTCATTAGGCTGTCTGTTCCCAATTGTAACTAGACGTCCTACGCTACAACTTCTACTGCGCCTGTTAGTCCATGGTCTCCACTCAAAAACCTCTCAACCCTATTGACCAACAGTTCTGGGTGAGGGTAGACAATTTTAGCGTATGTCAGCTTTTTGGTCACTGAATTGGTAGTGGCTGCATAGCTCCTCATTTCCGATCCGGGAAGTTTAATAACGGGGATGAAATCATTTGTTATTTGTTTATGTTATTAATCACCTGACGAAGTGTTGCGCGCTCGTTTCGATGGGCCATAAAATCTTGCCTCTTATGATTTCATAGCGCGGGAGGCAGTGCGGTGGAATTTTTCGTTTTATTTTATGATGGTGCGCACTGTCGCGGAGAAATATTGGCTCAGCGGAATAGCTCGTAAAGAAAGCCGTTTTCTTTCCACGGGGTTACGCACCGCAACTACAATGCCACCTCCTGCTTACATTTTATTTTATACTACAGATTTTATGGGTTATATGCAATCGAGGTTTTAATTACTCGTGTCAGTTTTCGACGTTTTCATTTTGGTAGGCCGGTTCTAAACTAAATCCTACTAATATTATAAATGCGAAGGTTTGTGACTATGGATATATTATGGTATTATGCTTGTTACTTTTTCATGAAAGAATGGAAAGTAAAGGGATTTGGATAAAATTTTATATGGACATAGCTTATACCCTGGATTAACATCAATGCTTATTTTCATCATCATCATTATCACTGTTTTTAATCACCACGCTGTCAAATCAGATTTGGATGAAATATGGTATGTATAGATACTTCAGGTCCCGGTATATTACATAGGCTACTTTTCATCATTATCGTCAATCATCACTACGCAGGTAAAACCACGGCGCGCAGCTAGTTGAAAATATTTCAACGTCAAACACACAAAATTCTTAATATTTTTATAGGAGTAACCGTTGTGGTAACAATTACACCCTCGTAGTTTTTCAATCGAGCATCACGTTACGGGCAATCAACTGCGGCGTGACGTAGCGCGGGCTCTGACCATTGTGCCGGCTCACCTCGCTTGATACTCGGTCCTTTTTGCTCTCACATCATTATTCAAGTTAAGTGGACAGGACCGGTCAGGTTGCCGGATGGGTAACAAAAATTCAGGGGTTCCGTGTTACACAAATCGGTGAGTGAAAGGTTAGTAAGATCGATTGGGATGTAGGATGGTTTTTGTCAGATTAGAAAAAAATTGTAACGCCTATAGTTTGGACTTTATTTCCTTTGCTTTAGTGACTAGGATATAAAATGAAAAGGTACGCCAGGATTTATATAAAAACGGAAATTGTCTAGATGATTATTTTTATATTTACAAAATGTTGTATTTCCAAAATCGGTTTAGGTTTCGGAGCCTAAGCGATGTAAAGAATATTTTAGGTAATTTTTTCACACCTTTGGTTACATTAATGTAGTTTTAGTAAGGATGTCTAATGTTTTTAAAAATATTATACGTTTACCCCGTTTTTCACCCAGGGATAGTGTAAATGTAATAAAGGCGCTGGTAAAGACTATGCCTCCTTTATTGCATATTTTAAAATGAGAAAGTAGTCATTATTGCATAACTGTAATAGTAAGATGGATTTATATATTTACTAGTTATAGTTATAGGCTCGTGAGGAAGACATAATTATATCTTTAACTTTAATGGGAGTTTTTGCTCTATAAAACTGTAGAACATCACTTTGTTCTATAGTCAATAATTTTCGCAGAGCATGCGAATTAACGGTTTTATAAAAAAAAATCTTTAGTTTGAGTTACATTATTAAATCAAACGGGGCTTGCAGGGCAGGCACGAGAAGACTTCTCGTGACCACGACCAATGCAACTTGCTCGAAACGTCGAGGTAAATAAACTACTAAATGTTTTTCTCGCGATTAAGCCCCGTTTGATTTAATAACAATACATTATTAAAGTTTTCATTTGGATCCCTAATGTATTTTGAATAAAATATATACTATGATCATCACGGATAATGTAATATTCTAATGGTGAAATAATTACTCTGATCGGTTCAGTAGTTTCAAAGCCTATTCATTACAAACAAACAAAAATCTAATTTTTCCTCTTTATTATTTGTGGACATATAATTTGGAAATATATTTTGTCTACCTAGTTACCTCCAGTATAATTCTAAAGACAAGATAAGTACTCGAATACAATTTTATTTCCTACATTTTGAAATGAACGAATAAATATAAGTTTATATATTTTTTGCCGGTACGAACGATTTCCTTAATTACGCTAAGTGCGTTTGGTGCATAATGACGTCACTATGCCCTCTATTACGTATTTCTGATCAAAGATTTCGTTCTACTGACAATTTTCTAGGTACCTGTTTGCAAAATTTGGACCCAGTGGATACTTTTTTACTTGCATTTAATTGCTGTAAAATAGCGCTGAATAATAGAATTTGTACATACATGTCAATACAGAAAGATATCTTATATATGCTGTGCAGTAGTAATAGTACCTAGTGGTACAGTGCTTGGCAATCCAGAATTTAACCTGGCTATAGGGTAGAGAGATCAGTGGATCTGGGTTTGCTCGCAGCCTTTACGCCTGTAGCCCACCCTTGCCAACACATCAGCTGCATTGTTACCTCTAGACTTCCTGCGGCCATTCATGTATCAATTATAGATTCATCTCATTATTGTTAGTACTTCATCATGATCATTATCTTCATGTCAGCCATAGGACGTTTACTGCTGGACATGAATGTGATATCCACAAAGATCTGTTGGATACGGCACGCATCCAGCTCTTTCCTGCGATCTTGGTCATGTGGTCTGTCCACCTTGTCGGTGGCCGTCCTATGCTGCGCTTGCTTGCCGATTGTTGGTACATAATTTTTCGAATAGTCTGTGGCATTGTATAGTCGGCCCTGAAGATTATTCATGCCTTGGTAAGTATCCTGATGTTTTGATCAACAGAACTTAACTACGAAGTACTTCAAATCGTTAAAATAATCTAAATTAATTTTCCATGTTTTATATACCTTTAACTGCTAAGGCATTTGCTTCTTAATGCGTTAAGCGCAATCTTTTTAAACGTATTAGTGTACACAGTGTTGGTATTCTAATAAATAAATAAGTACCGCTGCTAAGGCCTCTATGATACCCACATATTCTACTTGAAGTTTGAAGTTATGCATATCGATGCCTGTTGCTATACGTATGAAGTTCTTTGGATAATGCGCCCGCTTTGGTGCCTGAAGCCAATTAAGAATTACTATCTCTATGTATATTCTCTAGTAATTTACAGTGTAAGCTGTCACTCTTTGGAATGCTTTGCCTTTACAATAAGACTAGCTATTTATATTCACTGTCGTCTATTCTGTCCGATACTGTCCATACAAAAGTTATCAGGTACAGAACGCTACAAGCAATAAGACCGCCCATAATATTAAAACTCACGTTCAATTGTCGATCGTGATATCGACTACGCGTAAGTATACCCGTTAAAAACAGTGTAAAGTAATAAAACCGCCCATTGTAGGACCATAATGTTTAAAATTAAGTTTTGTTTGCTGTTTAACATTTGCACTGGTGTACAACAAATTATTATTTTAATGTGCATTCTAACTTCAGCGCCTGCAGTTTGATGGCGAAGAAGCTTGATTAGAAATATCGGTCTTAAATAAAAAGGGCAAACACAGAGACGTGAGGTGCTGAAGCCGATAAATGACCCATAATGAGCCACTAGCTGGGCTTAGTTGTGTCATCGGTCTTATACACCTTCGAATTAGATCAAGGATTAAAACCGACCCGGTTCCGAGTAAGTAAATTTATAACTTATCAACTGAAATAAGAAAGAAACCACATTTATTCAAGACACTCACAACACACATTACACAAGAGATACATACAAAAACAATACAGAACAGAATAATAATGATGTTGTGAGTGTCATGAATATGGGCACCGACTGAAAATCAGTGACTGAGGCTTTTGCCTTAGTTTTATGCTGAGTCGGGGCCCATATTCATGACACTCACAACATCATTATTATTCTGTTCTGTATTGTTTTTGTATGTATCTCTTGTGTAATGTGTGTTGTGAGTGTCTTGAATAAATGTGATTTCTTTCTTTCTTTCTTTCTAAAACCAAAATAACAGTTTTTCAAATTGGTTGTCTTATTGTTAAAGTTTGGGCAAAGCATTTTTGAAGTAGAAATAAATGTCACTTAGAAACCTATAGAGTTTTATAAATTTAATGAAACAGAAAACATTGATAGCAAAATTAGGGCCAAGACACGTAGGTACCTGGTGAGATTAGACCTTAATGTTTCTTAGGTGAATATTAAGCGTTACCTGCGGTTACACTGATACCATAATGGTAAGATATTAGTAATTGATATTGCCTATATTTATTACACCTACCTATAATGAGCCCACTGGCTGGGCTTAGTTGTGTCATCGCTCTTATACGCCTACGCATTAGATCAAGGATTAAACCGAGTACTGGCCTATAATGACTATGAAAGAGCAATTTGTGTATGTGGTCGGGAGATAAATATCGGATCGCCTTCCGACGAGCAAGGCTTTCTAACATTCGATTGAATTGAATGTTAGAAAGCCTTGCCTTGATTAACAATCTTAAAATTAATTACATTTTAATATAAAAATCTTCACACGTATTTAAACGTATTTATGTTTATAAATAAAGGAGCAGATTAATGGTTCATTACATCGACGTCATTTTATTTTATTTATTTTTATTTTATTTTCTTAGGGTGGCTTACAGCTAAACTGACAAATTAGCACAACAAATATTATACAGAAGAGCCATTTACAAGCCTCCACAGATAATGGAGATACAGTAATAGTACCTAAAATCTAAAAAAAAATAT
The DNA here is from genome assembly GCA_934044485.1 of Apeira syringaria. Classification (NCBI taxonomy): domain Eukaryota; kingdom Metazoa; phylum Arthropoda; class Insecta; order Lepidoptera; family Geometridae; genus Apeira; species Apeira syringaria. Next base: position 18,682,227 of record OW203663.1, on the reverse strand, counting down.
ATACAATTTACAATACATAAAAATTAATGGCTTATGTCGTAAGGTACAACGAGAGTGTTGGTTAGTGCCGTGTGTATTGACGCGTCATGCTAGGGGAAACTTACGTTCAAATTTTGCAAGGAAAAAATTTGGTTACTTTTCCTAAAAATATGCCTTCCTTCTTATATGGAGTTGGCATCCAGGCGGGTACGGGAAAGTAATCTACCACCATGCTGTTGACAGCATGAACGATGCTACCTTCACCGAAAGTTCAAGCCTGAGATGAGGATCAAACCAGCTGCTACATTATCCATGAGTAGCATACGCTATATATGTCATTAGAAAAAAATACTAGAAAATTTGGGATTATGGACACGTGGATCAACTTCCAGGCCAATCAACTTTCAGGTTATCGTAAACAAAATAATCTTAGATAGGGCTTCATCTAATTGTTTCGATCCAAGCGAATGCATATATATATATATCAAAGAGATTAAAATGTATAATAATATAATTTATTCTCAATACAATTACACAAACATCGATAACATAAAGCTAAGATTATTTAGTCATAAGCTAGCTAGTAAGTAATAACTACTATATAAGTATTAGAATTCCAATTTCTCCCGAGGTCTACGAGGGTCTACGAAATTGAGTCCGTTGCCTGAAGTTCATCACTTCGGACTTCGAAGCCCGAAGGTACTATGTAGGTTTTGGAAATTTTGGTTTGTTGGGCAATTAAAAATAAGTAGTTTCGTTTTTTTATTGTTGTGTCAAAAACATGTTAAAAGTATGCCAAGTATGTAAGTTATGTAGGTACCTACTAACTACACGCAAGTTGCGAAATTCCAACGAACTCTGCCCGAATTATTGACAACACTGCTCTTTAACCTATATCGATAATAACTTGCGCTAACTATCTTACCATTTAAATAAAATCCCCATTCATTAATCGATTCTATAAAGTTGCCAAACGAATAAACCAAAAAAATCTATTTCCTACTGGCATTTAAAACTCGTTTCAGCATGGCAACTTCGTTTTGCGAGTTAAAAGGCAGAAGTCATTATAGATACCTGGATACCTGTGTACATAGTTTGGATTGATACCGATAAATTTGGTTCGACGGTGGAGGTTTATTCGTTTACGTAAACTTTGAGATTGGCTCTAACAAGGCTGGGGAGGCGAGCGCCGGTGATTTCTACTCTTAAAATCCAATTTAAATGCATTCCTCTGCGGCACAGGAGGCTCCCGATACGCTCTTGGGGCCAATTAACTTATTCATCCTTAACATTTCATTGCTCAACTTTGATACTGCTTTTTATACGAATGTGAACCTTAAAGTTTATAATGGGGCGAAGTATGTGAGAGTAACTTGGGAAGTAGGTTTGGAGGCACTAGAAGATTTATTGAATCGAATATAATTGAGTAGGAGTTTTAAGGTTTTTGTTGCATGGCAGTAATTTTCACTTAGCACAATTGGGTATATGATTAGTATTAAAATATTAATGCATTTTTGTTATTACTATTTTATATACCTACCATGTATATAGATAAGTCGACAATAATTATTTATACTATATCATTCTATTCTTTTCATCATCATGGAGCTAAATTTTTGTACCAACTTTTACAAACTAGTAGTTTAAGCACTAGAGAAGGTTAAAATATTGCTATTTCTGTATATTTTAATGGCAGAGAAAATACTTAAGTTTGAGCCTACATTCCGTATGTTTAAAAACCTATCAGGGGCAACTAATCAAAGCAACACGTGACTAACGTTCTTGCCATTTCTTAGCATTTAACGTGGCCACACTGCTAGTATTTTGGGAACTTCGCCCACTGGCAGCGATGAATTATATTGTTGTCATTATGTTACTTGTAGGAAGAGAAGTTATTCTGTTGCTCAATTCAGCAGTAAGAAAAATGGTGCTAAATCAGGTAGTTTTGGTACGGTTACGATATATCCCAAAGTAGTACAGTAGGTACATAGTACAGTAGTAGTAGACACTTTTGAAATTAGATTTTTTTATGAATATGTGGGTAGTTTATACAAAAAAGTTGTCAAGGTGAAGACTCTTTTTTCTTTAAAACTACCCACTTGGCGGTGACTCAAACTACCTGTATTTAAATGAAACTAGTCTTAGGTTAGAAATAGCGTTGTAAGGAATTGTACGAACTTGAATTTTCGCGCAAATAGGCAGCAAAGCAGCCAAGATGTTGCCATAACGCAGAACGATCTATGTTTGGCCGGTATCACGTTTGAAACACAGCGAGTACATTAATCATTTTTCGTATACTGAGTTAATATACAATTTGAAACTTTTGGTTCTTGACTTAGAAATTAATAAAATTCTCCTTACTATAGAAAAATCGACACAATACCTATTCATAAAAGTACTCCAAACTTATTTAGAATGCAATCTCAAAGAGCCTAATAGAAACGTTCTCGGCAAGAATTGTTGGGAAGTGTAATGGGTTCAGGTAAAATTAACGCAGAAAAATAGGAAAAGTTACAACGAGTTTCAACGAAGGTTTTTGCTTTCGCCGAGTAGCGGGCTGTGATTGTAAACTGGTGAATTTATAATACTATTTTCGAACTCCACTTCACCGTGAAGTTTTGTACCGGTTCATAATTTAACTTGCAAGTGCGGCGTTATATTCAAAATGTAAATTGGTTTCGTTGTAGCACTGTTGTACTGCATTTGTAAATGTTTTTTTTAAGGTCATGCGGTCATGAATTACAATATTAAATTATTTATCTATGGAAATATTTATTTTAAGTATTGAATAGTTGTATTTGATAATAATAGTAAATCCCACTTTCCACTAATATTATTAATGTGAAAGTTTGGATGGATGGATGGATAGATGGGTAGATGGATGGATGTTTGTTACTCAATCACGCCAGAACTGCTGAACAGATTTGGATGAAATTTGGTATGTAGATACTTCAGTTCCCGGATTAACACAAAGGCTACTTACTGTTCATTATCATCAATTATCAACACGCAGGTAAAACTGCGGGGCGGAGCTAGTAATATTTAAACCTACTCTCGCCGAGTCGCCGTGGTTCAGTGGTCAGTGACATTACAACTGACATCCCCGGGGTCCTGGGTTCGTATCCCGGCAGGGGCAAACAGTGCCAACAACAGATGTTTGTGTGAGATTGTGTGTGTACATGCCTCTCACGACACAGGAATCCTAGTGCGGGGGTTTGAATGTCAGAAAAAAAGAATGGTCATCGACAAAAGTGCGTAATGATAACGCGCGACAGGAACTCATTACCGGATTCCACTATGATTTTCATTTTATGTTTTTTTTTTTAAAACTTTGTGTTTCCTAATTTTAGTCACTTTGCACACAAGTCGCCGGCAATGACCCGGGACAAACACTTATGCTCATCGCATAAATGTTTGTCCCTGTCGGAATGGAAGCAAGTGCGCCCGGAGACCAAAAGCCAGCCACAGACGACTAAGCCCCGGTGACCGCCTAGTATTGTGTATCGGAACAGTGAATGTGGACTTTTAATAATCAAATGTGGGTGTTTTGAGAAAAACTACCACATTCTAGATGCTGACACCCACTATTCTAGTTATCGATGATCGATTTATCTTATTGGAACGCATCGAGGTGAGTCAGTCCTATATTTTAATATATAAATGTGCGCGAATGTTTGTATAAATAAAATAATAATAGTAATAATGTACTATGTCCTAAAAAAAAATATTTACGAATTTTAAAATCATTCTAGGTAGGTACAAAACAGTTTTGTGCGAATTTTGATACCTTTTTGTTCATCCATCATACCAAACATTCCAAAATCGGTAATCGAATTAAAAATATATATAAAAAACCATTTCAAAACATCCTTTCGTACCCTATTTATTTGAAAGGAAAGCGATGAGTCAAGCAGATTTGCAAGATATCTGGACGCTCTCTGTGGATTACTTTGCAAGTCTTTTATAGCAGAGGCCAGTATCATCACTACTTAAGGATATTAAAATCCTTCCCATTTGTGTAAGGAGCTTGTTTTCTCGCTGACTGCGGACCGTTTATCGTGTAATCCTGAACGGTACGCTGAATAGATGCTTGTCGGTAGATTGTACTGAGAAGCCTTATTGTGTGTGTTGTTATCGTGGAATAATGGAATTATTTTGCTCGTAGGAAATATCTGGTCACGAAAAATATTTTTTATGAGTATGAATTCATCTGAAATATGTTAATGCTCCGTAAAGTGCTCGTTACAATGAAAAAGAAGAAATTTTGATAAACCCAATCGTTCTTGGAAGTTTTACGTTTCGTTTAGTGTGTTGTTAGTGTGTTTAGTGACACGGCGTGAGCCTTACACACTACACAAAGTATAATAGGTCTGTTTCAGGTCTGTGTTATTATATTGTTATTGTATTATTATATTACTATTATTATGTGTATTTTTAACCGGCTTCAAAAAAGGAGGTTACTCAATTCGATTGGGCCTATAAGGGCCGTTTGGAGGCTGCCCGCGTCTACCCCCATCCCGTGAACTTTATTAGTCGTTTGTCTACCTTGTCAGTGGACACAGGATATGAAAGATGGGTTGATATTATGATTATTATTTCATGTACATGTTTAGACTTGCCGTTTACTTTTTTAACTCTGAGTTTTTGTTTTGATTCGACATTATTTTCTACTATAGCTGAGGAGTATGTACTACCCCACCAAAAACTGTAGCGTGAAAGTACACAATTCCTATCATAGCCCCATGATATTTAACTTCACACATGGTACATAAATGGATACTTAACACGTGAAGGGATTGTAGATGCAGATTATAGCTATACATAATAGGCTATCAGGATTGGGTTGCCATTGTCGTAAACCCGAAAAAAACCCCTATCGTTCTTTAAAATATTATTTTTTATTACAATAATCTAACGTTTTACAAGATCATGCTTGGTGATCAGTGGTGATTGTGATGTTGGATGTGATGACGTTGTTGATAAAATTTCGATAGAGTGTTGCCAGTCAATTTAGTTTGGTAACATACAACAATTTAAATGTGGCTAAAATATTTTCTTATCTAGACTACTATTAGGTGAAAACACATACGTAGGTACACGAATAATTTAAAAAAGCATATTAATTTGTTTCATGTTTATGTTAATTTTACTAGGATACATTAATTAGTTTTGGTTAAAAAAAACAGACACTGAAAGGGTATTCCAAGTCAAGGTCATATTCGATAGATATAATAGAGATATAAAAAAACTTGAGAGGTGTCAAGGGATACCCGGATGGAACGAAGTTCCTTTCGATTAATTAGTGAAGGAATGGTAACAAAACATACACGTACACTGTCAGGATTCATTATAATTATTATTTTTTATTATTTACAAAAAACCTGTATACACTCAACAAAAATAATCGTCGCGACACCACACTGTTCAATGCGAAATAGAAATGAAAATATCTGGCTTGCTTTCTATAAGAGAGAGAGAGAGAGAGAGAGAGAGAGAGAGAGAGAGAGAGAGAGAGAGAGAGAGAGAGACAGAGAGAGAAACATGCGCACGCCACACAGCTTACAATAGCTTACTATAGCCAAAAAGTGTCGTGACAACTTTTCGTAAGAATTTTTTCCGTCTAGCCCCCTTTCACAACGCGCGATAAGGAACTTCGTTCCAATATCTCAAAAGTGCACTTTAGGCGCCTCGCGCGCTGCGACTTTTTGTAGTGCTGGAGTAACGATGCAGTTGCGCGTATCGATGTGTATCGATACACGCCCTGTTGCTGGCTGTGTACCATTGCCCATGTGTCGTATCGCGATGCTATCGCGCGTCAGTTGCGATGCAACGCGCGCGGCACGTTCCCCAGCATCCCTCCCTCCGTTCTACATCCCTTGTTTCCCCGATGTCATCAGAACGGTCGCGCGTTTGCATCGCTTCTGTCGCACGTTGCAAACGCGACTAACGAGCAATAGTAGCGATCCAGAAGCGCGGGTTACGAAATTCGCGACAGATCGCTACAAAAAGTCGTCGTGGGCGGGGAGCCTACTTCTTTTAGAACTAAGTGTTATTTATGTTAATACGTAATATCTACATAAACACAATGTAGGAACGATAAAAATGTAATGTCCTTGCGCATCATAATATGTATATAAACTTACATTGTGCAAGCAACATATTATCCATACAACTGAACATATTTAAAACTTTTTTTCTGCGTCCAAGGAAGCCAGTTGCGCAATGTCGAGTCATTTGTTAAGTACGTTTTTGTAATATTATAAATCAACACGCATCAGAATTCATCCCGCCCCTTCTGCCTGTAAACACCCGCGAGTCTCTGTAATGTCATCGGCACCTCATGGAAATTCTCTTCTGTGTGGAAGCTGATCGAAATTAAACGAGTATGATTAAAGTAGCATTTTATCAACCTAAGAAGAATAACAACCATTTATTTATTTAAATGCATTTATCATGTTTACGTACAGATTAGGAATTGGGAGCGGAGCAGAGGTTAAGGTGCAGATAATTCCAAACAAAACTTATATTAATGAACATTATGTAGAGAGTGATATGATCGTTTTATTTTATATGCACGCCAGTTTTCAGTTATTTATCTTCTTTTGCTCTTATTAATAAAAAAAAAAATGTTTAAATATATGCCTCCATCATTTAACCTTATAATAGCAGACATCAATACTTACTAACGCTTAAAATACCTACCTAATCAATGATATTATATGATTAAATGAGGTAGATGTCGCACAAGCGCGCGGAAACTGAGGCGGCAAAATAAAGTCAATTGTAGTAATTTTCATTATGGCGCGTATTTCAAGCGCAAGTTTAAACATATAGCTATCCTTTTCTATATTATTTGTACCGTATTATCTGTCGCAGTAAGCATGTTTATGTCGTAAAGGAACAAAATCTGAGCACCGCGCAATATGAATATACGTCATCTTTAGTAAAACATCATTGTACCTAATATAAACTTTGTTATTCAGACTCAATCTCAGAAAGACAATAAAAAATGAAATATGAATTTATTTGAAATCTGAACTTGTTGAGTATTCACAATTTTTTGCTCACTACAGTTTTCAAACAATGTACAAATGTCATAATTATGTTTAGTAAATTTTAGATTGTCAAGCGCCTAGCAACTGTTTAATTGAGGTAGTTGGTAACTTACATTGTGTTACATCTTTTCATCCCGAAAATAATTGCTGGTCTCGTGGGATACGCAAATAATTAAAAAAGCATTTACGCCTTCACGCTCAAACGGCTGCACTGATTTCGATGAAATTTGGTATTGAGATAGTTTAGACCCTGGAACACGTAGGCTACTATTATCCCGGAAAAAGTATAGTTCTCGTGGGATAATATGGATGGTAGGAAAACCGTAATCCAGGCGGGTGAAACCGCGGGGCACTACTAGTAAGAAACAATTCTCATCGTCTGCTCACTGAAAACATTACAACTAATGTAAAGTGAGCTGTTAAGAGCCCTCCAATTTGTTTGCTGAATGTTTCACTCGAATATTCGCAGCGAGTTTCTTCAAGCGAACGTCAATTGCGGCTCTAATGAGCAATAATGATGAAACAGTTCCGGCAACTTCTGCCGTATTCGCGGCTTGTGATTATTTTATTTCCACGCTAATAAACGTCATGGAGCGTGAATATTAGAATTATTAATTCTGTAACGTGTTAAAATTTAGGTATCTAGCGGCCGAGGCTCTGACGTGTGGCGTCTCTTAATAAGAAAATATTTATAATTTTTGCGTAAGAGAAGCCACGTAGGTAAATTAACTTGTAGAGTTCTACTACTATCTCACTTGGTGGTCAATGACGATGTGGTCGAAAGTGTACCCCCCCCCCCCCATGGCCTACCTCAGTGAGTTTCAGGGGGCTCCAAGATCTCCCACGGCACGAACCGGCGCCCTTCTCGCACTTGCTTAAATTCCCGGGAGCTGATAGACAGTCACCCTTAGAACATCATCATACTATGACGCATGCCACATGCGCCATCGTTCATCTCGGACCTGCTGAGAGAGTGGTCAAAATCCCCATTTCTACCACTCACAAGTTCGTGTCACTTCTATATAAGAACCTTAGAAAGGTGGGGCGGACGGCAAAGGGTGACTAAGGAAGGAAGTAATTCGGCCCTAGTGGTATGGGCTGCTATAGCTTAGTTGGACAAAGCGACAGGACGGTATTCTGTAGTCGTGGGTTCAAGCCCACTAGTCTTCTGCATCAATAAGTAGGTGCCTGCGCAGTACCTACTTAACCGTAGGATATTTTGACAGGCGAAACATAGAGTGACATAACACCGAAAACTGTCAATATGTATGTATTTATGAAAAGTGTGACGTATGACTCATTCCGATAGTTTTGTTGATATTGACTATGCATAGTCTTCTATCGATCGTCAGTCCCTGGTACTTGGCTGTATGGTGTCATAATATGTATATTCCAATGAATAAGAGCTTTAATGACAGGATGTTATTTTTTGTGAGTGCACTGCACTAAAATACTTTGATTGATTGATTGATTTTTCAATTTCTTTATTATCATATATATATATATACATTATTTGTACAACTCAGCGTTACAATCTAAGTTACAATAATCATAGCATTATAGTCGTTTTAGAGGCTAGGACCGCCTTTTAAAACTTTCAAAACAATTTGTTGTTTTAGTTTAAATAGTTCTGATTAAATTGATAAGTAAAATATAGTCAGGTGTAACATAGCATAATAATTGTTATTTATACTTACTACTTTGCTTTTTCGTACGTTTACAGCACAAAGTAAAATACTATTCAATTGCATTATGAACAACGCGTGGTGGATCATGAAGGAAAAGGCCAGGAATCATGTAGTCCTTTCTGTCGAACCTAAATACGATACCATACTTGCTCATATCACAAAATAATTGCACGAGTGACTTAAGGTTGCTTTATTAGTTTTTTTCGTAAATAGTAAATTTAGCGTTGGACTGTTCTTTTCACGACGCAGCGACGTTTTGGTCCAAGGGGAAATCTAGGTCCAGAATTTACAACTAATTAAAAACCTTTTAAGGTCCAGTGTGAACTTTGTTAAAATAGCTAACAGTGATAGTGATTCTCTTTTTGAACTATACAAAACTAAAATTCTGGAAAATAAGATATGTTCCTTTATGGTTTCGATAAAATACAAATTAGTATGACGCTTATGAATAATAACAGAAAAATTAGATCTTTTTATTAAAATTGCGAGTAGTTTTTAGTAAAATCACTGCCCGGAACTGGCCAGCAATTGAACAAAACTCGCCTAATATAAGAGGGAGCATTGAACCTTGCCTACAGGTAGCGCTTTAATACACTAATTTATGAATGCTTATTTTAGTTGTAAATATGTGACAACAGCTAGTAGACCCATTACGTTAATAAGCCCTTGTTCTATTTAAAACTATGTTTTCAATACTTTTTAGTTTTAATTTATATAGACACGCATGACGTTCAAATATTATCATGCAGAAATATGACCACACTAGCACGATAATACTCGTATAATAAAGGCGATAGTTTGTTTATCGTTTGTCCTTTGTTACCCTTCCCGCTGAATCGGCTGAACGGATTTACATGAAATTTGGAATAAGCATATCCCGAAATTATTGAATGTTGCCGTGGGAGGACGGGGAGACCACGCACGATTTCACCGCGGGTAACACCGCTGGGCGCAGCTAGTGAATAATAAGAGTGCAAGTATGGGAGTTTTATTTTCCATAGCTATAATCTATACTGTGACTGCAAGTGAGTGCATGGGAACAGGCAATTGATCTTAATGATCGACGATCGTCGTGGCGCAGTGATCAGCAATACTGACTTTGGAACCGCGACCCCGGGTTCGAATCCCGGCCGGGGCAAACATTTCTGTGATGAGCAAAGATGTTTGTTCTCGGGTCTTGGATGTTTGTGTATTGTGATTGTGTGTGTCTATGCCTCCCGCGACACAGGGTATCCTAGTGCGGGGGTATGAGTGTGTGGATAAAAATAAAAGTTATAACTGTATATTGTTATGAACTGTTCGATGCCCCATACTACACTCTCATACATGCAAGAGCAAACGTCTCTTCAAAACTCTTCTTCTTCTCTCAGCCATGTGCGTCCTCTGCTGGACGTATGCCTCCCCCATATAGGAGGGATTTGCCAATACTCGCCACGCTTGGCAGGCGGGTTGGCGAGTGCAGTATTATTTCCAACCCTCAGAAGGCGCTGCTGCTCACCTTGTGGTACGTTATTCTCCCTCTGCTTACTATGAAATTACTATAATTTCGTTATATATTATATAATCCATTGTTTTCATTTTGAGGGACAAACAATGTTTAATTACAAGTAAATTTGTGGATAAAGGCGAGGCATTTCAATCACGGAGCGCCTGACATGCCACGTGTGGCATTTTTCATTCAGCGGCCTCAGTGTGGTGTCAAAGGATATTCGGATATACGTACGCACATACACGCGGTTTGTATTTTACTGGTTTCACATGTTGTAAGGGTAACAGTGTTAATTATTCACAAGTTAAAACAATATGGCACAATTATTACGATATTGAACAGAGTAAGGTGTCTAATTAGCATTAAATGTCTTCTCATGGAATCAAACTATTGCAAGCTTTCATTAATTATGTTATTAACTGTTGTTAAAACTAACTTTGTTTTGACACATTATGAATGTATAAAACCAGGGTTTTTTTTTTATAAACGAAACGAAACTAGGCAGAGCCTGTACTATGGTAACCTAATGACTGATATAAATACTTATATACATATACACACCCAGACACAGGTCAAACAGACATGTTCATGCACACAAATGTTTGACCTGTCCGGGAATCGAACCCGGGACCAGCGGCTCAGAAGGCAGAGTGCCTCCAACTGCGGCAACCGGCCAGTCACGTACTGTTAACAATTACTCACGTAATAAGTCAGAGGGTTCCGACTATAGTTTCAACCACATTCAGTGGTCTTTTTCAAGAACACGGGGCGCTCGCGGTTGTAGTAGCGGACGCAGTCGCGAGCGCCCCGTATTCTCCTTGAAATAGACCACAGAATGTGGTTCATAGTATAGTCGGAACCCTCTGATCAGATAGATTGTTAAATGTTTAATATGTATATCACGTACAAAACTCAAGTAGAGCTGTACCGGTGTGGTACACAAAAAGAAAGCCTGGAAGAGAGGTTCGAAGATGGGAAGATGATAATAAAAGAAACTGCAAGGATATCATCTGGAATTAATGGAAAGGAATGGAAGAGGCCTTTGGCAAAGTTGGGCAAACAGTCCATGATGCAATGCCAGCGGTGAGTTCATAATGTTGACTCACCAGAGTGAACATTAATAGTATAAGTACTAATGTAATAAAACATATTGTCCGAATGAATTATTTTATAATAATATTATAACAATAATTATGTACATCAAATACAGAATACAACATGAAAATCCCCAGGTTACCTATATTACTTTACAATTTGATCTTGTTAGTCAGGTAAATATACAGTCACTTTCAGTAATTCTACTTAAATTATGATTGCAGTAATAATACATTATTTAAAATGTACATTTAATAAATATATTGAGTACATTACTCCACAGACTCCATACTCCACAGGTTCATGATTTTCAGTGCCCTTTGCTACTCACAGCACGGGATCAATTGTCATTGGGTATGATCCCCGATTTTTCGACCCTCAATTAAGAAGTCATCCAAGTAGTAACACTTTTCAGTTATTGGAGCGTAACTCAAAAACCACTTGGTTGATTTTTGATGAAATTTAAATGGAACCACACGAGAAGCACCAGCATTTAAATAAAAAAGAATCATTAAAATCAGTTCACCCAAAAACAAAACATACAGGTCGAATTGAAAAACTAACTCCTCCTGAAGTTGGTTAGTTTATTGGTTAACTAATATATTTTTGGATATAAATATCGATCTTAGTTTGGTAATCTGGCAGGAACTGAGGAGCCCTTTCGATAGCGGAGCCCTGGTTACGTGCTTAAAGTTCCCTGTGCGAAAGAGGGGCTTGGTACTACGTCTCATAATCTAACAACTCCGAACTGTTTCCTTACAGTTTTGAACACTCTAATTAGTGTTCAAATTAAAATTTAGTAAACATCGTTGGTTTTATGAATGATAAGGGGCTCTCAGAGCTCATCATGAAACGCTCGTTAGCAAGCTCGCAATACAGGCTCGCTTCGGCGACTTCGTTCCTCAAGTTTTGTTTGAAACAGAGAGAGCTGCCTATTTTCAGATGAACTGACCAACAGTTTTACTAATTGTAAGTATAACTCGTATATTGAAATTTAAAAGATACTTTCGAGTTTAATGAACTCTAGAATGTGTGATTTAGTAAAGCAAACCATAATACGTGCATTTTTTATATGCATTAGATTTAGCGAAATTAATTGTTTACGGCAATTAAGAGGTTAAATAAAAATAAGCAGTGCCTTAAAATACACTGAAATAAGCGAAATTATCAATCGTTTTTAATTAAACCGCTCCATATTTACTCATATCATAGTCAAAATTAGATAATAAAATAAATAACTGTATATTTTTTTAAATGCGATGGTCATAGAATTAAGGGGAAAAATAAGAGAGGTAAATTATGTTATAAAAAAATCTAAGCTAATATTAAAGCCTTGGGTTTCAGCTAAACACTATTACGGCTTAGGTACAGGACGTCAGAACGTAGCCAACTTTTAATTGCTTTATTCAATCAAGATTGTAGTCCCGTGTCGTATTAATCAGGCAATGCTGGTTAATAAACCAACTGCTTGTTACTCCTTGGTCCATTAATACGTTATGCCACTTAGAGGATGTTAAATACTAGGCTACTTCGGTCGTCAAACCACCTCGGCTGTGAAATATCAAAACCCAGTATCTGCATAAATCCAAATTTTACAGGAGAGCCGAAAAACGATTTCATATCTTTGACAGCGTGCCGTTTCAATATTATTAGTCGTACCTTCTTAGGAGTGATTGCAAAATGTTAGGCACATAACAGGCTTCATATAAAAGTAGTTTTAATACGTCTATCATAAACTATGTGCGTAGAGAAGCAGTTACTAATAAAAACATTGTTTTCTTAGACCAAACTTTTTGAGTATGACAATTTCAAAACCTAGTAAGATCACTTGCTTTGTTTTCATTTAGTTTTAAAATATACTGAGTATGGACTAAACGCAAATTAATAGGCTTAGTAAGATCACTTGCTTTGTTTTCATTTAGGTCTGAATTTACTGCGTATTAACTAAATGCAATTTTATAAACCTAGTAACAAACAACAGAATAAAACAACATAAATATATGGCCGGTAATAAGCAGTTTTAATGAAAAGGATAAAAAAAACAGACAATCGGAAACTGAACACTATTTATTCACAGTAAAAAAAACACTCAAAATATTCGTAAACAGTCAAATAAAAATAAATTATGTGCTTATTAATAACTGTCCACCAGAAACTAAATCAACTGAAAAACTCCTTGCTGTCCATTGGCAAATGCTGTAATAAAGTTTTTACTATGCCTTCCTTTTTACTTTCTTTATTGGCTCTTGGAATATATTTTGATTAATTCACTAGTTTCTTCTACGTAGCGTGGGTATTTTTAAATATTTAGATACTTTTGAATTGAGAAACTTGGATCCGCTACCGAATCATCACTGTCCAAAAAATTTGAAATATCCGAAATATTTTCAATAAACTCTTCCACGCTTCCATCACTTTGCTGTGAAGAACATGGTATTGGATTGTCGTAGATGTTGAATGGAGCATCTTCATTTACCAAAGGAGTGTTATCAGTTGAGTTAGTTATCAAAAGGTTATTGCAGGGTATATCAGTGAGTGAAAAATATCTATGCAATGCATTTATAGATGGTGTTGTTAGGGTCTGAGGGTTGTAAGCGTCATTTTTTTCTTGTATTTGATTACTGCAAACTGATGAAGGCAAACTTGAGGTGTTTTCATTTAATCTGAAATAAAAAAAATTATAAAGCCATGCCATCACCAAAACGTTGCTAGTGTGTAGGAAATAAAAAGCAAAGAAAATAGAGATAGCTTTACAAAACGTTTGTTGTAGCACTAGGTATCCACAGGTTGTTTTAGAAGTGCGTGGTCATATTGTTTCAGTGGTATTTTTTTAGAAAATACCAGTACATTTAGAATACGTCAATATTATTTCTCTAATCAGCTACCCAAGACAACCCTTAAATATAACCAAGCACTTCTGAATCAACCTGAATAAAACTAGAGTAAAGAGGAAATCACAATAGTGACCACCCCCTCGGGGATAATGGTCGTTAGCGCATAATAATATGTTAATATATTGTGTCGTAGTAGGTTGCAGTAGAATCTGTGATTTAATCATTACTCTCGTGCTGCAAAAAACGTATGAAACCGTAAATAGCAGATTAAGGTACATTACTTAGCTATAACAGAAATGTTTTCTGCAAAATGAATTGAAATAAAGTATATTTGTGCATAAGCAAGATGTAATACCCAGTTTCTAAACATTCAATATTCTATTTGAATGGATAACGTTATTTTTCTTCTCGGTATCTTTAAACTTTAATTATAGAAAAAAAATCATACTTGCAAATACCAAGCAATCACATATTACTAATTAAAACAAAATCTAGCCAGTTAACAATAAAGCTTACATGCTTGTGTAATTATTTAGGCCTTTTATTCATAAAAATCTTGGAAAACAAAAAACCTTGACAATATTATATACTGAAGTGTACTTACATATCACCATGTTGTTCTTTTAAAGCACTCACGATCAATTTCGACCTATAAAACTGATTTTTACTCATTTTTGTAGACAAAAACACCCACGTGCAACGACTTCTTCTCACTTACTAAAGTTGCGCGGGAGTTTTGACGTTTATTTCAACCATTTCATTGACTTAGTATCTACATGAACCATTTTAAATCCAAGTAACTACAAGCACTTACTAGGTTTTTAAAATGGTTGATGTTAGATACTATCTTTTAATCTTGTAATTTTTGCATTTTGAAAACATTTACTGTAGATACTAGGTTTCAGACTTTATGCAACTTCGTTTTTTACTAATTTTTGGGAGTTTTTGCTATCCTAGTATGTGGAGAGTGGTCTATAAGGTCGAAAAATGCAAAAACACCCTTTTTTAAAATTTGTCAGATACTAGGTTTTGAAATTGGACAGCCGACCTATTTAGATATACAATTATCGTCCGCGGACGTAAACATTGGTTGAATATTATTGTATGTAAGTAATATTTAAAAATTATGTGATGTTTTATGTTAGAGTGACGTCACATATGAGGAGATGACCGGCTGAGGTCATTCCTGTGATAAGAGCAGGAGCGGAATAAATCTGATGTATAGTAGAAAGTACGGTCTTATGACGTAAATCATAAGGTGCATTGTAGGCCCTGGCAAATATCATATTTTTTGGCGGAAGCTTCATCATCATCACGGTACGTTTGTCCGCTCGGCATTGACGACACGTTGACCAACGAAATCCTTTATCTCACACGTTCCATAGGAACTTTTGCGAGTCGCTAAATTAAATTAAAGACATACACGCAGCCGAGAATATCTGATCAATGATAAATAAAGACAGTCAGAGTCAATTGGTACAAATAAGTTCAATTGGTAATGTCAAGGAGAGATAGATGGGCGTACCGTAAATTGTTGGCGCTTAAATAATAATTTATTTGCGTTGAATCTTACGAACAGCTTTGACTTGTTGTGAAAAACGATGTTAAAAATATTTATTTTGTTGTCCTCTTTCATAGTGCTGAGTCGTCAGATAGTCCTGAAGGGTGACATTGAAGACTTGAACAATTTTTATGAAATTGAAAATGTTGGCACATCCGAAGCAGCGCCGATAATTATACGAGAAATAAATAAAGATGATGTAATGCGATACAAATATGAAATAATTGTTCCGACCGAAAACAATCGTGATTATGACAACGATTTCAAAGATCATGTCGTTGTAAAATCTAAAAAGAGAACAATCGATGTTGTGCCATATACGCTTATAAAACGGTTAGATGAAATAAAGTACATGATTTTATGGCTCAATTTGTACTGCGATATGCATCCAGATTGTGATAAATTCGTTCTTAATGAAGAACTTAGAAAGGTAAGCAAATCTTTTATAAATATGTAGCGGTTCGCCTCGGCTTTGCACTTGTAAAAAACTTCAAAATTTAATATTATAAGGATTCCAATTTTTTATGAAAATATGACAAAAACAATTATGCAGCCAATTGTTTTTGTTTTTTTATATTTAATATTTACTTTAAAAAGTGGGTATGAATGCATACACATATATGCCCGTTCCTAATAAACTAAGATCGAAGTTATGAAGATTGTATATAGATAAGATATTATTACCGACGTCATCGACATAATAGATAAAGTATCAGTAACTCAGCATAAGTACTTACAGGAAATTTCACGGTATAATATTTAATCTTGGCAATCCGTTCAGCGGAATTCCATTCATTAAAAACGATAATAACTTATTACTCATTATCTGATATTGTAAAATGAATCATATTTCTCTTTAATATTTAATATTTGAAACAACGGGAGTATTAAAGTAACGTTATGAATATTGCTCATAAATGTGTACAGGAAACATAAAAGCTATTTATAATGTTAGCGAACATTATCGAGTTAGTGTAACATCGCCTCTTCTGTACACATCGGCGATAACCTTAGTGGACAAGATAACTGTCCTAATAATATAAAATGACGAATACGTCCACGCGTGTAGTCGTGTTCAGTATATTGGTTAATTTGTTAATTTGCGTCACCGCTGCGCCTTTCTCCGCCCAAGACATTCTCGATATATTTGGAAACCCGCTGGAAGACATCAAGAAAGCGCTTATAACTCAGTTTAAAATTGAAGAATTGAAGATAGCACCGCCAGTTAAAGAAAAAAGAGAAGATCGAGCTGACACAAAAATGATAGACGTTCCACCGAACACCGAGATGTGTCGTAATGGAGGGCAGAGAGACGCTAACGGCGTGTGCAGACATCCATGGTGATCACATGATTCGAATAAATTTCGCAACGTAGTATAATCGATGCAATACATCGAAATGGACGTGAATAGATTGTTTTTTTTAGTGACAGTGTTGTTGGGTGTCTGTTGTGTGGGGGAGACAGGTGTGGTGTTTAATTTTCACGAAAAGCTTAAAATGGCGACTACCACTACGACGACGACAGAGAAAATAGATGCTAGCCAAGTGATAAGGGTGCCAGAACTGGACTGTCCTCTTGGACAAAGACGCGACGCGTTGGGAAATTGTAGACAGAGATTTTAGAGGTGGGTACGGCTAGAGAAAGATCCCATTCCGTGTTAAAAGAACGCATAGAAGTCATGTTTATTGTTATTATTATTTTTTTCCCATGTAACGAATATATTGTTTGATATGTTTTTACTTATCGAGCTGTTCATGTCGGTTCGTCGTGTTTATTTGTTTACGATAAGTGAACGGTGATGTAACCAAAGTACCGTTTATGTTATCTTTTTAACATAACTATTACATCTTGTTTGTGTAGATGAATGTGTCTCTGTCAAAATCATTTTTTTTTAAACTTTGTTTTTCCTAGGTTATTATAAAAGCTATACAATTCACGTAAGCAAAATGGTTTGGATTAATACGACCATTCGCATTGGTATCAACAACACTCTTAGTTAATAGGTACACTTCTTTTAGGTGCTGTATAGATGTACTGTATGGATCTGGGGGAGGCATATGTCCAGCTCTGGACGTCTTATGGCTAAGATGATTATGATGATAGATCGAGCGTTTGACCACTATCTCAATTGATGGTCAGTGACCATGTGGATGAAGATGTTATCACGCTAGGTCTAAAATGTTTACTGGCTCTCAAGGGCTGCTGCCTGAACACACTATGTGTTTAGTGACAGTTTTTTGGTGAAACTTGAGGGTGGTAGCTAGCCAGGCGGGTACTCAAAAGTACCCTACCACCATGCTGGGAATGTGATTACGGTTATCTTCTCTTTTACGGTTCTCTATTACCTTCACCCGAAGCACCGGCCGTTGGTGGGGATCAAACAAACGCCCGCCAGTTTGACAACAGACGCGCTGAGCTATCATCGCTTCCAATGTGAATATAATACTTGTTGAACATAATCATATAATTATGTTATTTATAAATTAATAAGCATGGAATGCATGGTTTGGAAATTCTTTTATTGAATGGAGTTAAGTAGTTGCTGTTTTATTTATTAATTATCACGGCTATTAAATATCACGCTGTTAAATAGAAATGTTTATAATTGTAATTATTCAATTTTTCAAAATGTAAAAGTACGGTCAGCAGAAAGCTTTTTATATTATGGATTTATTATTTTTTGTTACTCAAACTAGCCCGCTAAGTTTCAGGGTTCAAGCTTGAGAGCTTTATTCCATCTCTCGCTCCCTACAGCAAGAACAAGAGGTCCGATGGTACCTTTATCATAAAGTTTAGGATAATTATTGACTTTAGCTCTGTTACATCAGAATATTATATCTGTTACTTAAGTAACCTTTTAGGTCATATATAATCTTAAGATGCGTTTACACGAGCTATTATTTTAGCAATAATTGTAAAACGTAATAGACAAATCTGGATCCTTGGGGAACATCCAGAGCAGTTCCAATAAAGCTTTCCGTGCCTTCGGCGCAGGTAACATCGTTATGAAAGTCCATAGAATGAGATGAATTGAAAGGAAACGAAACGAAACGAAATGAAACGAAATGAAACGAAACGAAACGAAATGAAATAAAATGAAATTGATATGAAAGTTATTTACACCATGGAATATGAATATTAAAACGAATAATTAAGTATCTTAGTAGAATGGTAGCATGTTATTATATTTGTACTCGCATAGTTAGCTATCACCCTGAAATTTGAAAATCTGTTACGAAAACATACAGTGTGCTCAGCGAGGTATCCTTGAAAGCCAGCCTGTGTTCACGGTGATTTCATCTACGATCACATTGTTACTTACCATCAAGTGAGATAGTTCAAACGATACACTTATATTATATATTACTACATGTGAGTTTTAAATAGCCTAAACTTGATCGATTGCTCATTTTGTGGTGGGCGATCGATCACATAGCCTAATGAATTCTACGATGACTGAATGAGCACGACCTATCATAATCTAATTCGGTGTTGATACAGTTACCTTTACTTTGAATTAAGCCCCAAAGTAAGTAATACCAAGCCTACCCCCGCACTATGATTCCTCGTGTCGCGGGAGGCATAGGATCACACAATCACAGCACACAAACATTCAAGACTCGAGACAAACACCACTCATCACACGAATGTATGCCTCTGCCGGAATTCGAACTCAGGACCCCGGGGACACAGAAGTCATGTCCCTGGCCACTGAGCCGCGGCAGCCGTCACCGTGCAATCAAATTTGACTACAGCTTGACTACTTAAAGTGGCCACGAATAGACAAAAAAGTGACAGTAATACTAGCTAGGTGGTAATATATTTTTTTTTTCATAGGGCAAATCATCATCTCAGCCATAGGACGTCCACTGCTGGACATAGGCCTCCCCCATTGATTTCCACAAGGACCGGTTGGAAGCGGCCCGCATCCAGCCCTTGCCTGCGATCTTAGTCAGGTCGTCTATCCACCTGGTCGGTGGCCGTCCTATGCTGCGTTTGCCAGTCCGTGGTCTCCATTCTAGAACTTTTCGGCCCCAACGGCCATCAGTTCTTCGAGCTATGTGCCCTGCCCATTGCCCCTTCAACTTGCTAATCCGCTGGGCTATATCGGTGACTTTCGTTCTTCTACGGATCTCCTCATTTCTGATTCGATCACGTAGAGAAACCCCGAGCATAGCCCTCTCCATAGCTCGTTGTGCGACTCTGAGCCTGCTCAGAAGGCCCATAGTCAGAGGTTCGGTTCCGTAAGTCATCACTGGTAACACACACTGTTCGAAGACCTTCGTTTTCAGGCATTGCGGTATTTTGGACGAGAAGACGTCTCGTAGCTTCCCGAACGCTGCCCAGCCGAGTTGAATTCGACGATTGGCCTCTTTCTCAAAGTTGGACTTACCTAATTGGACTGTATGTCCTAGGTAGACGTAATGGTCAACAACTTTGAGAATCGAGTGTCCAATTGATATGGGGGCGGGCGCAACATGGGCATTTGACATAATTTTCGTCTCGTCCATGTTCATTTTAAGGCCCACCCTTAGGGAAACTCTGTTGAGGCCTTCGAGCATCGTGCTGAGGTCTTCCATCGATTCTGCCATGACCACGATATCGTCGGCAAACCGAAGGTGAGTGATGTACTCGCCGTTGATGTTGATGCCGAATCCTTGCCATTCCAAGAGCTTGAAGGCGTCTTCCAATGCGGCAGTGAACAGTTTCGGAGAGATAACGTCTCCCTGTCTCACGCCTCGTTGCAATGGAATCGCCTTCGAAATTTGCTCTTGTACTCGGACTGACATGGTGGCGTTATTGTACACACACTTCAACACTTCAATATACCGATGGTCAATACGGCACCGCTGGAGAGACTCAAGCACCGCCCACGTCTCGATCGAATCAAAGGCTTTCTCATAGTCCACAAACGCTAGACATAAGGGCAAGTTATACTCCTCGGTCTTCTGTATAACTTGCCGCAGCGTATGGATGTGGTCTATGGTACTGTAGCCTTTTCGGAAACCGGCTTGTTCGGGAGGCTGGAAGTCATCAAACCTGCGTTCGAGACGATTCGCGATGACTCTTGAAAACAGCTTGTAAACATGGCTCAGAAGCGAAATGGGTCTGTAGTTCTTAAGCAATGTGTTGTCACCCTTCTTAAAGAACAACACCGCTACGCTTCTGTTCCATGCTTCCGGCGTTGACCCTTCAAGGACAACGGAATTAAAGAGCTTCTGAAGGACTTTCAGTATCGGTGAGCCACCCGCTTTCAGAAGCTCTGATGTGATTCCGTCGTCACCCGGCGCCTTGTTGTTCTTAAGCTGCTTCAGAGCCATCCTAATCTCGTACAGGCTGATGTCCGGGATGTCTTCGGTATAGTGTCGGGTTAGCTTGGCTCTTGGGTCTTTGGCCAAGCTATCAACAGGTTTAGCGACCGAAGTGTATAGCTGTCCATAGAACCTCTCAATCTCTCCAAGCACCTCTGCTTTGGTCGACGCTATACTGCCATCATCTCTCTTCAGCTTAGTCATCTGGCTTTGCCCAATAGACCTGTCTCTTGCAAACACTTTGGAGCCTTTTCTCCGTTCGATCGTATCTTTAATACGATTTGTATTAAAGGTACGGATGTCGTGTCGCAAGGATTTCCATATTCGTCTATTGAGCTGCCTATATGACGCAGCGTCATCGGATGATTGCAGTTGCAACGAGCGTCGTTCAGCCATGAGGTCAAGGGTATGGCTGGAGAGTTTTTGAGGTCCATTTGTACGGCGGGGTTTGAAAAACTTAGACCCCACTGCGTGGACAGTTTCTACAAGCCTGTTGTTGGTCTCGTCCACCGACGCAAAGTTCTCAAGGCAAGCAAAGCGATTGGATAGCTCAAGTTGAAAGCTCTCGGGGTTTTGAATATGGACATTTTGAGGTCGGAGCGTGGATTTCATCAAACGGGACCTCTCAAGTTTAACATTAATATTCAATGTGCCTCTTACCATGCGGTGATCACTACCGGTTTTTACCATGTTGATCACAGAGACATCGTTGAATATTTGTTTCTTGGTGGTCATGATGAAATCGATCTCATTTCTCGTGGAACCGTTAGGACTCAACCAGGTCCATTTCCTGTGAGGCGGCTTCTGGAAGAAAGAGTTCATCATAAAGAGTCCCTCTTTCTCCATGAAGTCGGCCAGCCTCTGTCCCCTGGGGTTCCGTTGTCCATAACCAAATTGCCCCACTCTCAACTCTCCATCACTTCTTTTGCCCAACTTTGCGTTAAAGTCCCCCATAACAACAGTATAATGGGTCTTGGAGGTATGCATGGCCCTACTAATGTCCTCATACATAGCCTCTACCTCCTCATCGGTTCCGAGTTTCGAGGTCGGTGCATATACCTGAATGACCTTCAACGAATACCTACTTGATATTCTGAGTATTAGGTATGCCACCCTGCTCGAAACGCTATCGATGGTAATGATGTTGTTAGTGAGGGACTTGCGAACGAGAAATCCGACACCACCTTGGGACTTTTGGTCGCCTTCCCGGTAGAAGAGCAAGTTACCGGATTTAAGGGTTATGGTGTCCTCACCCTCTCTACGGACTTCACATAACCCTAGGATATCCCAGTGTAACTTACTCATTTCTTCTTCCAGCTCGACGATCCTCTCGTCTGCCAACAAAGTTCTTACGTTATGTGTTACCAGGGCCAGAGGTCGTTTAATAAGGGAGTGGTAGCCGTGCGTCTGCCGGGGATTCTTCGCACCCCCTGCTCCACCGTTACACTGGCCGCTACCGGAGCCAGCTTTAGCGGAGCTGCCGGGGACTGGGGGCCTGGTCGTATTTTGTACAATCATAGGGGGGGGTTTGCCAATACTCACCACGCTTGGCAGGCGGGTTGGCGAGCGCAGTATAAAAATGTGAGTCTCAGAAGGCGCTGCTGCCCATCCTTCTGGTACGTGATCCCTTAGTCGACTCTTACGACACCCACGGGAAGACATGGGGGGGTACTATTCTAAGCCGGTACCCCACGGACATGATAGGGCAAATGCCTTTATTAAAATAAAACACTAATAACTAATTACAATACTGCAGCTACTACAATAACATGTGAGCAATCCACTAGCTAGGTATATGTTAATGTCTACATGTATGGGATTTGTATTACCATCATCATCATCTCAGGCCATAGGACTGCTAGAAATACCCTGGTAGTACTGCCAATTGCTGGACAAATGTCCCCTTCAAACATGATTAGATATATGGCTATAGATATTTCAAATTAAAATCTAATTAAATATATTTTGGTTACAGATGGTGTCAGCAGTTGAAAAAAAGCAAGATGAAGACAAATATTTACCATAACTTAATGCGTATACTCAAAGTTAAAAATAATATCCTTGATTTTTTTATAAGTTTGAAGCAATACTAAATGCCAGTAGGTACGGGTACGTTTCATGTCCGATCTTTTTTATACGCGCAATTGTATACAAGAATAATTGTTTAAAATATCTTACTATAAGTTGCTAGCGATTAGGTACGTTGGGATTTGAACCAAATTGTATTATATCCTTAAGGATTTCATACAGACCTCAATAAATATACACTGCAGTTGTTTGTCGCGTCATCACCTTTATCATCTATAAACATATTCGTAAATAGATTTAAGCTTTTTTAAAAATAATCAATAATTAAATTGTATTTTTGAAATGATATCCTATTTATGTTATCTTCGTACATGATGAGTTTATTTATTGACATATAATTTAAAGATATATTGAGTGAGAGTCCAGAATTGATGATATTCAATCTTTTTTTCAATCAGCGCCTTCTGAGGATCAGAAATCATACTGCGCTCGCCAACCCGCCTGCCAAGCGTGGCGAGAATTGGCAAATCCCCCCTATATGAGGGAGGTATATGTCCAGCAGTGGATGTCTAATTGCTGAAAAGAAGAAGAAGAATCTTTTGTTTTTTTCATGAAAATAGGCAAGCGTTTGACCAATATCTCACCTGCTGTTAAGTGATGATGCGGTCTACGATTGAGCACGCTTGCCCATAAGATACTTATTCACTCGTGACTTGAAGATTCCCGGATTGTATTTATGCGGAATGACAGATTTAGGCAATGATTTCCACTCATTAGCACTAGGAATGTGAAAGCATTCAAGCGTCACAAGCGTTTCGTGCCACAACTTGGAACGTCTACCATGAATGGATGTCGCATTGCCGACCGTTTGGTCATTATCAGATGCTCATTTTGTGGATCCATTTTACCCCTAATCGTATGAGATTTTGTAAATGCAGTTACTTGTTTACTAATTGGGTATTCATGAGCTTCGGCCAACAAATCCTTCTCAGAGTAACATGGTTTATTATGATATCGTTTTCTCTGTCTGCCCATATTCATCCTTCAAAATGGTAGGTAGGTAAGCAAGCGGTAAGCATATGAGATTTTTTTTAAATTTTTTTTTTTAACATTCACACTAGGTCTTCAGGTCCCAAACTAGGCAGAGCCTGTATTATGGTAACCTTATGACTGATATATATACTTATATACATATACACACCCAGACACAGGTCAAACAGAAATGTTTGACCTCGCGGCTCAGAAGGCAGAGTGCTACCAACTGCGCCAACCTAGCCAACCCCAGCCTATAGATATATCTCATTTTGCACAATCAGTTCATATCAATGATCATAACTCATTATATATATATATATGGATACGTATAGTGATTTAATTTGACGTATGTTAACCTATATAATTTTCTTTAGTCGTTTTTTACTAAGAAGAAGCAGAAACTTGCAAGTTTAGAAAAAACAACCCTGATTGTTTAAATTTTTTTAACAATTTGAATTATTACAATCAGCACTCATGTACTGAAATGCATTAATACTTATTGCAACAATATTTTTTTTCAATTTTATATGACACAATACGAGCCTTAGCTGGAATATCAATTATACAGAAAGTTATGACGATGGCACAGTATATTTATATTATATTGATACAAAGCAAAAGTATAGATGCGTAAACGAATTCTTCAAATGGAACACATTAGAACATTTAATACCAGCCACTCGAAAATAACCAAAACATTTTCAAATGGTTATTTATTTCACATGTCGATACATCCAACTATACTATAACAATAGTAGGCTAGATACTGCTCGCTCACTTTTTCTACGCAAGCTGTCTTCCCCTATAATTATAGTGACACTTAGCATTTGTTATACTATAGCATTATTTTAGTTTCTTGTATCAGTGTACATTATGTTGGGGTTCAAATAAATAAATAAATAAATAAATAGGTACTACTAATATTAAAAACGCGAAAGTTTGTGAGTATAGATATATAGATATATGCTTACTCTTTCACGCAAAAATTACTGAACGAATTTGGATAAAATTTGGAATACAGATAGCTTATACCCTGGATTATCACGTAAAGTATCACATAATTTTTAATATTACCTACCATAATCACTGTTTTTCATCACTACGTGGCGTGGGTAAAACTAGTTTGGATGAATTTTGGTATGTAGGTACATACTTTAGGTCCCGGAATAATATAGAGGCCAGTTTTTCTCATCATCATCATTCATCACCAATCGGGTAAAATCTTGGTAACACAGATAGCACAAATTTCATAGAGAGCACGCACTCATTGCATGCCGCACGCACGCTGTCTGCGCCCGCGCATTCTTTATGATTGTCAGCTTCTTTATCTTACTTCTGAATATATAGGCCACATTGGGTAGTTAAAATCATATATTCTATCATATCTTATAGTCGATTGGATAATTAATTTTGTGTTGCAACGCCTGACAGTTTTCTATTAGCTATTTGCTGTCTCGTTGCGTTGCATACCTAGTTTTAATCTGTGTGTTCCTACTTGCGAGATTGAAGCTCCAGAATTACACGTGTCTAAGATCCGTTTCATGTGTTTTCTTCAATTCGTACAAATTACCCTTTAATTTTTCTACATTTTGATATATATGAGATTAAATAAGTTAGGTGAAACTACATTTATCTTGTGAGTACCCATGCTATTAAAAATCAGATCTTTCTTCATACGTGGTTAGGTAACTGTTATATTTATATGGTGTACGTATTAATACAACTATGTTATGTTACTATAAGTATCAAGTCGTATTTAGTAATTAAAGATAGAAAGAAATCATCAGATCAAAAGAAAATTAATATTGAAGATAAAGTACCAAGAACTCACAAAGAAAGAATAACGATTTTTTTTGCATCCGATGCTATAAAGTAATGAAAAAATGGACGAGATATATCATTTTACCGAATTCGAAAATAGGAGAAGGTTCTCAATTCGAACCGTATGTTTTTTTTGTTTGTTACCTGAGAACTTTCGACTGGGTGAACCGATTTAAATTGTTGTTTTTTATTTGAAAGCTGGTGCTCCCCGTGTGGTTTCATTTAAATTTCATCAAAATCTGACAAGCGATTTTTGAGTAACACTTCAATAACTAAAAAGTGCTACGTATACATGGACGACATTATAATTGCGCGTGAAGAAATCAGTGAACATACACAATGACAATTGATCCCGTGAGTAGCAAATGTCAATGAAAAGGGTGGAAAATTTTTTTACCAAAAAATGGAACCTACTTCAACACTCCAAAGTGTGAAATAACTTGTCGAAGTCGGTATCATGAACACAATTATGTCGGTACTATAATAGTTACTTTTGAACTAATATAGTACCTGTATATGTAAACTCTAAGGCTTTCACGGCCGGCGTTGCATGTTGTATGTATTGCTTCCGGGCTGTTTGGCCGTGGTCTATGTGAAACTTTTGTTCCAGACGTTTCGTCGATCACTGCGGTCGACATCTTCAGTGGTTCAGGTCGGCGATAATTCTAGCATGGACAATTCTATTCATAGATGGAGTGTCCATTAACAAAATTCGAGACGATTATGCCACTTTCAAGTCGAAACTAAACGTCGAGCTTTGTGCATGTCCAAAAGACACTCATATTCCTGACAAAGCTACAAAATTAATTAACCAAGAAGGTTCAACTGGAGATAAAATCACTAACTTTGTGCCGAAAATAAACCCCGATTTTAAAAGTGGTTAGACGTTCAGCTGATGGTATATGTAGATATGTATTTTAGAATGTAAGTTAATTAGTTTATTATGCCTCATGTTATGTATGTATTATATATTGCTAGAAATAAACATAAGTGTCTAACATTGGTGCGGTTTCTATTTGTTTTATATTAATTATGTCCGAAGTACGCTGGCTATGCCCTACTCCGGCGTCATAGTACATAACAGTAATATATACGCGAATCAGTCTAGCGATGAAACAAATATGAAAAGTCGTGTTATTTTTTCTTATTATGACGGTATGAACAATTATACGCCTGAAGGTCAGCATAAAAGGAAATCTTTTATTTCGTTTTTAGGGTTATATACGAGATTTTGAACGCACCCTTAATTATTTACGTTTAAGTTTATAAATTGAGAGAGGGCTGGCTTGATACGCGGGGCATTTTATTTTAGAGAAATAAAGTTTAATTAATAAGTATAAAACGGATAGTCAAAAGTAAATGACAGTATCAGGAAGGATTTGAATACATGGTCAAAAATCGATATATTTCTACCAGACCATTCCTGTCAAAAGTAATCGATTTTTAAACAGTGACTACCTAAACAGAGTTCGTATACCTCTGCCTTAAACAGAATATCTGATGCTGAGGTGGTATCCGAGACGACAAACTATTGCTTGAGAGGTCTCAGATCTGTCTTCCTATTTATAATCTTGGGGGTTAGAACATACCGAAATTGCAACCAATATGTTTGTGTAAATTTGATAGTGGACACAAAAATATAATAACTGACCGTTACGTCACTGTAAACGGCAAACATTTTCCCCTTTGACTCACGTACATACTTCAGGACTTGTGGTCAAGAAATGATCAAACAAACGACGTAGTATGTCCAACCCATTACATTGAAATGGACGTTACATCTGTGTTTATAATAGCAATAGCTACGAGTGTTTGTACTGTGGGAGACGCACGGGTTGTGTTCAATTTTCACGATAAGCTACAACTTGTGACACCGACTACCACAGAGGCCACCAAAACTGGGCAGATGATTCGGGTACCAGATTTAGACTGTCCGCTTGGTCAAAGACGAGATTCACTGAACATTTGCCGACAAAATTTTTAGAGGTTCGATATTTTAGTACTTTAAAAATATCTTTTAATATGAACATACATATTTTAGACGTGATATCAAACAACACCTATATTAACACCTACATATATAAAGCATCATTTTAAGAAAAATGTAGCAAATAAGAAAGTTTTGTTTGTTTTAATATTAGTTATGTTTGTTTCAGGTGACTTCCATAGACACTAGAACCATAGAAACAAACAGTTTTAGTTTAATTTCTCATATGGAAGTATGCCATGACTCGCAAGTTCAAAAGTTAATTATAACGACGTGCTTAGTTATAAGAAAAAGGAAAAATGTATTCGTTGAATTCGTTCTATTAGGTACAGAAGTTTCTCGATGCAATATCGAGAAGCTTCTGTGAACATAAAATATATTATCATTTTATCAATTCGTAGAATATTATTGTTTACGTCTCAGCGCGAGAAATAAATAATAAGAGGTCACCGTTATCTCAGACGGTGTCACCTACCACGGTTGACGGCGCCTACTTCCATCAGTCCAGTGAGAGTGTTAAAACAACGATACAAGTCAACGTGCCACAATGAGTTTTTCTGTTTTTGTTCTGTGTTGTGTTTTAATATCGTCACCTTATATATCTGTGAATGGAGGTTTGGTTATCCCAGGGATAAAAAACACAGCTAATAAAGTGAGTCAAGAAGTAAGAAAGATTTTACATATCCAAACCAACGATATCAGCGGATCTATTACCTTCAAGGATAGTAATGAAAATAATGCAGATGATTCTAATACTTCAACAACCACTTCTGTTCCTTTGGTGCAAAAAGGTGGCATAGTAAATACTACACCGGCTACAATTACTACACCACCAACTGTAGTCGTCACTACGGTCAGTAGTACTGATAATAAAAATGCAACTGAAAAAGCTGGCAGAGAAAACTTTACAGCTGGTTGTGCTACCGGATTTATGCGCACCGTTGATGGGAGATGTCAACCTACCTTCGGATAATAAGAACTAAGTTGGAATAAATAAACTTTATCTTTTTCAATATATATCCTTTTTTCAATATGCAATAAAAATGTTATCGAAACATGATGTAAAACTTTACTACAATTTTAATAAAATAGCATATCAATCTTACAACCATTATTATTTTATAGTATAGTAACCTCATGTATAATTCCTTTGATAGCTAATGGAATCGAAAGCTTCTCAAGTACAGACCACAGACTGGGAAGTGCAGTGTAGTATGTCTACCGACAAGGTGGATAGATAACCTCACAACCAGTTGCTGTGAAAATCTTTGAGGAAGACCTGTGTGGACGTCCTGTGGCTGAGATGATAATAACTTTCAGGGTTTTTTAACCGCCTTCGAGGCTCCTCCAGTTCTCTTTACAACTGTTACATGGTTGCAGCTTTTGACGACACGTTGAACATAGACAATCGTTTCATTCTTGGTCTGAGTAAACTACGTAATCATTAGAAAACATTGTATGAAAGTGTCTATAGCCATATCTTATTATAGTCATTTGTGTTGTTACGAGTATGTAAGTAAAAGGCTTTTGACCTTCCCGTATTATTCCCGTAGTTTATGAACTGTGATTTATCAAAAATGCACAAATATTTATATTTTAAATACACCTTGAACTTTGACCCCACTCCTTCTCCGGCTGTAGTATTAAGATATCCGTTGCATTGTTGGAGGTACTTGGGAGGTCCAAAATATTTACCATTGCGTTAGCTGCTAACCTATTTATAAACCCACATTCATCGCTCTAAAGGTCTCGGAAGGTCTATGGGCCTTCCTATTCTGATAGGAAGGCCTTTCTACTTGCTGTATAAATATTACTATGTTAACGGACCAATTAAGCTACAGATTTATTACTTTTCTGTAGTGTACTCAAATAAAATTATAAAGTGAAATAAATAACCATGTGTTTATATATGAAATTATTCGTTTACATGAAACTCTTTATTAAAAAATATATCGTATTAATCACATTTCAATAATAGTACCTGATGATTTTTAGTAATAATTGTAACGCTAGTCAGTTTTTGTACTCATCAAAATAAAACGAAACGATGGTATGAATAACTTGCGGTTTTAATTACATCTCATCATTACAATCATCAATATATCGATGAGCCATGTTGAGAGTATACATTCCTCATGACTAAATTAACGCACTGGAGCCGTATGGTGAATGCCAATCCGACCTCATCACTTCCCGATAGGCATCAGTCTGCTCACCGTGGTGGGCGTAGTCGGTAGGGGCCCTGTATGCTGCTGTGTCCGCTAGGGGTTCAGCAGCCAGAGTTTATCTTTCCATTAATCAGAATCCGTCATAATATTATTATCTCTACAATCCTCCCTTGGGTAGGCGGTTCCAAAGCGTAACTCTAACGTTGTCAGAAAAAAAGGCTAAATATATTTTCTTAGTTAAAAAAAAAACTCTTCTGTAAATTCTGAGGCCTTCTTGATTGTAAATACACATCACACAACAGATTACGTCATCTGTGTGCTTGTATTAACGCTGAGTAGGGACTCATTTCTGGCATTACGCAACACTACATTATATATTATGGTATTATTTAGTTTTTTGAATATATATAAATCTGTGTATTGTATGTAGTGTTGTTTATGTCAGTAATAAATTATTTTCTTTCTTTCTTTCTTTCTATTCGGTTGCTGAGAAATGTTAGCTGAACTCAAGAAAAGTACCAATAAATATTATCGAGAATATTATGACATACATAAGTATTAGTTTGTATTAAAATAATAAAACAAAATATCAAATAAATTCATTAACTAGATTCAATGCACTGGGGTAATTTTTTAATTAAATAATTTTAGGCTGTTTTATATTAGTTCTCTGGAGTGATGGGGATTACTTGGAATTGTGCAATAAGTGATTTATAGGAATTATGTGTATTAATATCGCTATTCGTTTTTGTAAAATCGTGACCAGAAAATCTTGGGTCAATATTGAACTCAGTATGTAAAGTAGTTTTCGATTGAGCTTGTTCATCCTTTTTATTTACTGATCGTATATCTTTATTGTAAACTGATAGTGGATTTTGTGTATAGTCATGAGAGGAATCGGCACTGTCAGATTTGTCATATTGTGATTCTATATGTGGTCTACCAAATTGGTAAAGAGGAGAACCATAAGTAGGATGTCCTATTTTGTAAGGTGATGTTTCACCATTATAACGGCCATGAGGTGGTGGGCCATGATGTGGTGGGCCATGATATGGTGGGCCATGAGACGGTGGGCTATGAGGTGGTGGGGCATAAGATGGTGGGGCATGAGGTGGTGGGCCATGATGTGGTGGGCCATGAGGTGGTGAGTAATGATGTGGTGAGACATAAGGTGGTGAGCCATAAGGTGGTGAGCCATAAGGTGGTGGGCCATAAGGTGGTGGCAAATGATGCGGTGGGCCACGATGCGGTGGGCCATGAGGTGGTGGGCCAAAATGTTGTAGGCCATAATGTGGTGGGCCATGAGCTTGATGACCCGGGCATCTATCTTGAGGTGGTGGTCCAAAAGGTGGGCAATTACTGTCATATGATGGTAGACCACTGGAATGATCTCTTTTATGCTTCAAATGATCATCCCTCACAGTTCTTAGTCTCTCATGTGCAAATCTACTGTCTGGGTAAGGTGTAGGTGTCTGTCTATCTTTAGGTTGTCTATGACCATAATAATACCATCCCGGATGATAATGATTTTCAAACGATGGACTACCTTCATAATTTGAAGAAATTTGAAGACCATTATATATTAACCTTCTGTCATAATGATGCAATGATGGGCTTCTGTTGTTTGGAGGTGAGCCTCTACTGAATTGTGACAAATTTTCACCTTGCGGAGGACATAATGGTGGGGGAGGTGTATTATCTTGTGAATTTAAGTTGTGATACTTTTCATCATGTGGACGAAGTTTTTCGGCATTCGATTCATGTTTTGTTTCAGTTAGTGCTACATTTAAGTCATTTACATTCATAGATTTACTTAGATTATTGATACTCCAGATTCCAGGTGTTGACTCCACGGCTTGACGATGTTCTCTATCACCGATATTTGTTGTGTAATTTATTGTTGTATTATACCAATGCGGAAGCCAGTTGGCTTGCGGAGCTCGTTTTTCTGGTAAAAACAAATAAGGCTGTTCAGTTATCAGATCAACACGACATATTTTTAGGAAATTTTAGTTTTTGTTTATAAGTTTACTGGGAATCTATGTGACTCATGATGACGTTATATTGTTGACCAGAACCACGCTAATTTATCAAAACGATAATTTAGCTATCTATGGAGTATTTACTTGCTTTCAAAACATATTTCATATTTAGTCTGTAAATGAAGTAATATTCTTTAGGTAGGTACAGCTACCACTCTCAAGTTTGAAAAACTGTCACCATACACATAGTGTGGTTCAGGTAGCAGTCCTCGAGAGACAGTAAGCATTATAGATAGCGTGATAACTTCGTCGACCATATCGTCACTGACCATCAAGTAACATGGTGGTCTAATGCTATATAATATCATCATCATCATTACGTCAGCCATAATACGTCCACTGCTGAACATAGCCTCCCCCATGAGGGGGGTTTTGCCAATACTCGCCACGCTTGGCAGGCAGGTTGGCGAGCGCAGTATATTTTATGACCCTCAGAAGGCGCTGCTGCTCACCTTTTGGTACATGATCCCTTAGCCGACTCTTACGGCCCCCACGGGAAGAGATGGGGGAGGGGGGGCACAATTCTGAGAGCCGGTACCACCACGGCAAATGCTAGATATATACAGTATAAAAACAAATTATGCAAAACTTCAAAATTATTTTTCAAAGCGAACTATTAGTAAGTAAAATAATGACATAATAAGTAACTACATTCTTACTCGTACCAACGAGGATGTCTTATGGCTGACATGATGATGATGATGATTTTGTTAAGAACAGATACCCGTCCATACAAATAAAACTTCACTAGCATTTTAATTATAGGACTTTATTCTGTAGTCCTGGGTTTAAATAGTTGAATTTTTTCCTAAAAAAATTTGCATGTAAGCGTAATTGTAATAACAAATCAAACTAACCTCTCAAATGCTTAAACCCTGGTACACTAGGGATGATAAAGAACAATCCACACAATACAATGATCACATACTTCGACATAACTAAATTGTTTTCACATCAAACATGTCTTCAAATGCGAATATTTCTTGATTGTATGATCTTCGTGCCCAGCGATGGTTTCTTATGATGAAATCATAAATAGGATCTTATGTTTGTTTTTGCAAACCAGTTTCTATACGGGTAGGTTGAAGTGGCGTGGTCATCGAGAACCTTTACAATACATAATCAAACGTCATTCCTTTTTTAAGTTTCTTGGTATTCGTATGGAGCGTTATTTTTAATTATATACTTGTATTATTACTTTTTACGCTGAGAAGCAGCTTTTTTATGTCTGCTGGTTAGCAACAATTCAATTATTTGTCTATTGAGGTTTTGGTTTTTTTTTAATGTTAACTATAATTATGTTATTATGTTTGGAATTTCACAAATGAGATAAGTACATAGAATAGATATTTTTAATAACAGTCTCGTGATCTATTTATATATATTAATAGCTGACCTGGCAAACGATGTTCTGCCATATTATCGAATTGTCAAAGTGACATGATATTTCATTTAAATTACCTCACTTCAATGAATAATCTAATTATCAGTTTAAGTTAAAACTGAATCACCTATTGGCCTGAAGGCTAGATTGTTATTATAATGCGAATGTAATGTAATGTATTATGTATTTATAGGTGCTATTACCTTTGTGACAAAAAAATCAAACGAACAAAACGACAATTAATTAACAATCAATACGCAATCAGTTAGTAGAATTTATTCTGTGATCATGCTGGTGACAAGGGCAATAAATTTAACAATAACGCCCCAATTATGAACTCACTTCAGTCCATACAGGACGATAGCAACAACACCCTCTAAACTGAATTAAAACTTTCACATACGGCTCTTCATAGCACGCGGGCCCGGGCCGTAAAGTGAAATGTAAAGCCACTTAATACAGAAAGCGGCGACAATCTCATTCCGGCCGACAAATTGAGAACACCTTCCGGCGTCACCGCGGCCGCGTTTGCTGAATGCCTATTTACTGTGGCTCGCCGAGACACCTGCCCCGCTACCAAATAGTGCGGTGACATTTACTTACGTTATAAATGTAGTATATGTTATTTCAAATCGACGAATAAAAAACAGTATAATTAAGGTAAGTAAGAAAATATCAGTAATGTTTCTGAAATATAAAATACTCGAACTTGAACGAAAACACTTCAGGACTGCCTGAACACGCTACGCGTTTGATGACAGTTTTTCATAATATTTCGACGAAGTACTTGTTTATCCCATGCTGGTGAATGCATGGTGGTAGGGTACTTTCGAATACCCGCCTGGCTAGCTACCACCCTCAAGTTTGAAAAACTGTCACCAACCACATAGTGTGTTCAGGCAGCAGTCCTTGAGAGCCAGTGAGCATTCAATTCTAGGTCTAGCGTGATAACATCTTCGTCCACATCCTCACTGACTATCAAGTGAGATAGTGGTCAAACGCTAGATCTGCCTTCACCTCAAGCTGTTGTTGGGGATTTAACCAGTATTCAACTCAGCGGCGGGAGCGTTGGCTGTCAAACTGACGCAGTTTGACAGCCAACGCTCCCGCCGCTGAGCTATATCATACCTTCAAAGAGGTGTCAAAATTGTCGAAGCTGTAATGCTTACGAAGCCCGCATTGAATACAGTTATCATATGAGCTAACCCATCACCGCTGCATTCTAATAAATTCCGACTCGTCCGACAGTTTGGAAACTGACAGGCAATTTAGTGCCTTTGCGATTGGAAGAGCTTGCTTTGACTCTCCGTTAAATTTGCAACAAACCGAAATCAGGCGCACAACTATCGGAACGGGGTAAATGAACAAGAAGTTTTGGACAGTAACCATAAAGTCAGCCGTCTTCCTTCTGTGAACTTCTAATAGTTGCTCTACGTACAAACGAGACGAATTAGTTTTAGTTATTTTACGCTAGACTTGTACTGACTTATTCTATTATAATATAACTCATTATATCACTTATAAGTCTTATAATCGAATATCTTAGTATTTACACACGTCAAGCCTAGTTTTCGGTGACAAACAAAAACCGGATCTTTCATCGAAATCCTTTATTTGAAAGTGTGCCATGTGACTTGCCGAATCAAAAACAAACATCTCAGGTTTTTTGATCCATAGCATGCAATCAATATATTTTAAGACGTACTGTAAATTGGTGTAAAATAAAGTTTTTATATACTTATTAATGGAGACCACGGACTGGTAAGCGTAGCATAGGGCGGCCACCGACCAGGTGGACAGACGACCTGACTAAGATCGCAGGCAAGGGCTGGATGCGGGCCACTTCCAACAGGTCCTTGTGGAAATCAATGGGGGAGGCGTATGTCCAGCAGTGGACATCCTATGGCTGAGATGATGATGATACTTATTCTATTTAAAAGTTAATTAATTGATTAAAATCTGATAAATACAATATAATTAGAAAAACAACGATCCTAACACGAATTTGTAGTTAGTTTTCAACGTTGTGGTAAGTACAGTGTACCCAATGAAAGTGTAAAGATATTTCCTGCGAGCCTCGCGCTATCCCCGTCGTTGGTTAAGCTACAGAATTATGTGGTGCCCCGGGGAATTTAACCGCAACGCTACATAAAGTAGCTACATATTTTCGCTGTTAAATTTTGTTCTGTTAAATAAAATGAACCGCCATAGTTTACACGGTTTTATACAACTTTTATTAAAACATATCAAACAATATTATCAAGAGTCAGTTTTTTTATATCTTAGTTTGGTAATTTCGATGTCCGTAGATCTAAACAATGTGGTAACAATGGTAGGGATTCTCTTGTTCAACCTTAGTTCAGTAAAATTAGATAGTTCTCGTGTAGTTTCGATAAATTTCAAATCATTATGACACTTATCAATAACAATATTAAGATTGTAATGTAACGTGGTAAACACTGGAAAATTACTCTCCGACCAGTTTCGAACTTATTTGCAATTCTTCATCTGGGAGTTATGATCGTACCAGGCGGCGGGCGCGAGCCTCAGCACGTAACTGTTTTACTCAGTCTCAAATATTAAGATTACATCTTTTTCTTAAAATTGCGCTTATTATTAAAGACATTATTTTCCAGACTATAATCTATCTCTGTGCCAAATTTCATTCAGATCCGTTCAGCCGTTCTAACGTGATTGAGTAACAAAGATGCATCCATCCATCCATCCAATCTTTCAACTTCAACTACTTATAGTGGGAGTGGAATGGGATGGGATTCGGTTATTTATCCTAGTTGACCGTTTAGATTGCATGTGTAAACTCTGGTTAAATAATGTTTTAAAATAGACTATATAAATAGACTGACACCAGTTTCTATGATACGAAACGTTTCGATTCGGACGAAGATAAACATTTTATGCTCACGAGTGAAACCAAAACTGCACGTTCCTATTATTAAATAAATTTAAAAAAAAATAGTTAACCCCGTCTGTTTAAAAAAAAACTGCATCAAAAACGGGTCATTCATTTAGGAGCAACGATGCTACCGACAGACACACAGACACGTCAAACTTAGAATACCCCTCTTTTTGCGTCGTGAGTTGAAAATATACAATTGTGATATATACAGTTGCATTGTATACATTGTTAAGCTGGAGTGACACAAATAGCTCAATTAAATGAAACCAGCGTTGGGACATCCAATGACAAATGCATTATTTATGTCAGTACTATAGATTCATACAAACATAATGCTGTGAGCTTGTCAGTAAATTTCAGGGCAGGCTAGGATTTGATATCGATAACCATGCGGTTTAAAACTTAACGATGTTGAC
Source organism: Apeira syringaria (assembly GCA_934044485.1). Classification (NCBI taxonomy): domain Eukaryota; kingdom Metazoa; phylum Arthropoda; class Insecta; order Lepidoptera; family Geometridae; genus Apeira; species Apeira syringaria. Next base: position 18,645,415 of record OW203663.1, on the reverse strand, counting down.
GTTCTAACATTGGATGCAATAATTTCCAATAATATCAATAATTTATTTCCACACATCCCGTTCCAGATTCAACTACTGCAAGAGAAATTAATTGTTCAAGTGTATTTATCATAAAAATTAAACATTTAATGTGTAACGCATCATTCTGACTAATAAAACGATAATTATTAAAATTTGAATTTTTCGAATGGAACAAAAATTTTCTAAATAATTCGTTCGTAACGTCATCGGTAAACCTGGCGTTCGTCCTGAAACGCCCCAATAGTACTTTTTAATAATGTCTTAATATTAATATGTCGTTTTCAAATGAAATCCAAAAAAGCAGAAGGAAAATTTGAAATGGCAAAAACAATTTTAACTTAATGAGGATAAGTAGGTATATAGTAACAGATACGAAGGCTTAAGACAAGTTTAGTAGTCAAGACAAATCGTATATGCTTAGAATGCTTCACTTCTGGCAAGCAAGTCAGAAAACCTTACTTTCAAATTAATCGTCACTTTTCATGAACTATGGACTTCAACAATAAAAAAGAAACAAAACTATTTCCCCAATTTAGGTGCTATTGTGTACAAGATGTACACAATAACACCTAAATTACTTCTAACCAGTTGGCACGAGTGTGAATCACCAATTTAAAATATATTGATAAGTAGGGTAAGATAAAATAACACTCAAAATGTTTGATAGCATGACACTCGTCACTTGACTAATATATTGGAAGAAGACTAGTTGCTAAACTGTGCTTCAGTAACAAGGATCAGCATGGAGGCGGAGTGGTTACATACATTATTGAGTGACGGTTGTAGATGTCACAAAAGTGCAAGAGGTTAGATTCTGCCGCTATATCAGTTTGTGTGGTCGACGCGTCGGGACACCGGACAATAAATGGCTGCGTTCGATCCATATCGGTGCACTGTCACGAAGCAAGCTGGTTGCGTACACGTTGCGTACAGATACCTACAACTTTTTATTCTGTAAATATCGGGAACCAAAATGTTGGTCCAACTACTTTTATTACTAACTAGCGGTCCACCCCAGCTTCGCACGGGAAATACAATTCAAAATTAATACTTGTAAGGATCCCTAATTTTTTGAAACTATAATATAGCCTATGTCACCCGGGGATGGCTTAACTTCCCAAATTTTCTTATCAGGCATTTTTTAATTTTTTTCTCCGTAAGAACCATCCTCGTTCTTCCAGGAGTATTATAAAAAAGAATTAGCGAAATTGCTTGCAATTAATTACAGCAAATTTTTATTTGATGATGACTAGCTCAGTGCAGTTCTTTACGAATTGTATCTGTCTATGTCTATAGGCAGGATGCGGGCCGCTTCCAACAGGTCCTTGTGGAAATCAATGGGGGAGGCCTATGTCCAGCAGTGGACGTCCTATGGCTGAGATGATGATGATGATCTCTATAGGCAGAGGTTACCACTTAACATCTTGTGGGCCTTAAGCTTGTCCCGTCGCTTAATCTCATAAAAAAATTGAATTCATCTCTCTTTTGATAAAATGTCCTTCATCTGGAAAATGTAACGAACACGATTTTTTTATGTAATAGTATTTTTTATCAGTAATTAATTAAGTTGCTATCATTTATTCTGATTCCGTGTCCACATCATTAACATTCTTCCCCCTCTAGAAACTTGAATGCAATCAAGTGTACAATATACAGTAGCCTAATAATACTTTCAAGACCTTAATAAGAGACTTTAGTGCAGTATTCCAACTGCATTTGCTTAAAAGTTGTAAATATTAAGCAAAACTCTATCCAATTAGCCGAGCGGCTGCGCTGCGTCCGAGGAAACTTTCAGCAGAGCTGGCTCTTAATGTACGAGTACAATCGAGGGCTTATTGGTTTTTGATTTAGTAAACTTGCTTGTGTTTATTGTAAACTGATGTTGGTAGTTGGAGCTATAGATATGTTTTTTATTATTTGGGAAAATAATAAATACAATTAAAAGTACATTATTCGCTATGCTTTGATCTTCAATTAGTCTATCGATCAACATCACCTCAGCCATAGGCCGTCCCATGCTGGACATACGCCTCCCCCATTTATCCCCACAAGGACCGGTTGCAAGCGGCCCGGATCCAGCCTTTCCTTAGTCAGGTCGTCTGTCCACCTGGTCGGTGGCCGTCCTATGTTGCGCTTGTCGTGTTCTACACTCAATAACCTTTTGGCCCCAACATCTGTTCTTCAAGCTATGTGCCCCACCCACTGCCACTTCAACTTGCTAATCCGCTGGGCTAATAAATCAGACAACAAACCGATAATAGTAGATTTCACTACCACCTCTACGAAAGAGAGCTTTCTCAGATTGCATTGCTTTGTGAATGTCTGTAGTCTTTGTATATATAGTATAATAAGCTAAGATCCTTAATTGTTAGTTTTAAGTTTCTTATGCTATGGGCTAAATAAACTTTATTTCATTATGTCTAGGTGTCTAGCTTCGTTAGCAGGTAGGCAGAAAGCGAGCGGGACAGCTTGACGGAGAATGTTGCTTTAACTGGCTGTAAATTAATATTTATTGCCATATTATTTTTGCCTAGACGTTGTGGTGAAAAATGCATTTGCAATCAGCATCTGAAGCACTAATTACTTGCCAACATTTATAATAATCTCTATATGAAAATGAATCGCTGAATGCTTTGCTAAGCGCAAATCTCGAAAGCAACTGAACCGATTTCGCTCTTTCTTTTCTAATAATATTCCTTGAAGTACAAGGATGATTATTACCGAAAGAAAAATTTTAAAAATTGCCTGAAAAAGTCTAAAAACAACACTTTTCTATATTCCCATACAAAAAATTCGTAATAATACCTTTTGTAATGTTTTCCGGGATAAAAGTAGTGTATTCGTTATGTCAGCTTCTAACTAAACTATCTCCATACTAAATTTTATCGAAATCGGTGCCAACCGTTTGAGAGTGAAGGAGTAACAAAAGTTTTTAAATTATTTGCTTACTTGGAACAACTACTACTTTCAGGATAAAAAAGTAATCTATGTGCTATCCCAGACTATAATCTTCTCTGTGCCAAATTTCATCAAAAATTCGTTGAGTAGATTTTACGTGAAAGAGCAACATCCATCCATTTATCCATCCATCCAAACCTTCACATTGATTATCCTCCTACTAATATTAGAAATGCGAAAGTTTGTGTGTATGTGTGGATGTTTGTTACTTCTTCACGCTCAAACGGTTACATAGATTTCGATAAAATTTGGTATGGAATTAGTTTAAGCCCTGGATTAATACATAGGCTGCTTTTATCCCGGAAAAAGTATCGTTCCCTTGGGATAATTGAGGTTGCGGGAAAACCGTTATCCACGCGGGTGAAACCGCGGGGCGCTACTGGTAATATTATATAAGTGTATACATATATACGTTACGTAATGGTGGTTATATTTAATAATAATTTATTGCAACAAACAATATACAATTAATCTAATACACATTTCTTAATCACGGAAAAACAGTTTTTATATGTTTTAGATACAGCGGTATTCAGCGAGTTCCAAACTAAGCGAAGGCTTGTGTCTTACAACTCTTGAGATGCGGCTTTTGTTTGTATAAAATTAAACTAAACCTTTGTTGGTGCAATACAATCTACTAGTAAAAATTAAGGAAATGAATTAATTCATAATTACATTCTAGAAAGTTATGTGGTCTGATTACATTAAGTACTAGACAAAATACATTATGAATATTTATTTGAATTGAATGAAAGTTAGTTAGTTTGATGAGTAAAAGTAAATCATGGCACTAAAATTAATAAATTAATAATAATTAATTAAAACATATGCGAAAGTATTGGTACGCTTACATTAACTTCTATTTATCTATACAGGTAGTTATAATCGCTTTAGATATACAAAATTAACAATCGAGACATCAAAGGCAATGTTCCCAAATCCGAATAACCCGTTCAGTAATGACACAAGCACGGCACATTCTTCAAAGGTGTAAATCTCTTAACTTAGTATCAAAGTCTCGCCTACGTTTTATGTTAAATAATTTAATCTCACCGCCGGCGTCTAGAGCAACATGTTTTCGTGTAATTTAATCAATAATGTTCGCTGTCTAATGTAACGCAATTTATCTACGCGGTGAAAATATGAACGCTTCTTATAAAAGAGCAGAGAGAGATACGCGTTGATAGAATTTTAGCAATAAAAAAACAGTTTCTCTCCAAGAGCTTCAGTGGGTCGCCATCAAAAAACAATATCGCCTTCGATGTCTCAGTCTATCAGTCGAGTCAATGGCGAGTTTGGAATAGTGTCACGTATTATGTAAATCGTTCAGAGCGCTATGTGGGCCGAATGTCAAAGCCATCCGGTGATCTTAGGGCGATTTTTTCTTAGTGACGATTTCACTTTAGATACGACGAGGGTGAGAGTTCGCCCATGTTTTTGTACCTACCTATGTTTTGATTTGTTTTCCTTTTAAAGGACTTTCAAAGAATGAGAAGGTATTGATATAGTTTGTTTGTATGTTACGTCAGAACTCTCTATGAACCGATTTTTTTATGCTGTCTAGATCTAGCGTTTGATCACTATCTCACTTGATGGTCAGCGACGATGTGGTCGAAGATGTTATCACGCTAGGCCTAGAATGCTCACTGGCTCTCAAGGACAGCTCTGCCTGAACACACTGTTGTGTTTGGTGACAGTTTTTCTAACTTGAGGGTGGTAGCTAGCCAGGTAGCTAGTTTGAAAGTACCCTACTACCATGCTGGGAATTTGATAACGGTGTTACCTTCACCGGAAGCTCAAGCTGTTGTTGGGGATCGAACCAGTGTCCGTTTGTTTGACAGGCGACGCCACCCCGCTGAGCTATCATAGCTTCAAAATAAAATTGTTTGTTAATTTTATAGGTGCTAAACAAGCAGATTTCGCCTGATGGTAAGCGATCACCGTCACCAATGGATATTTGTAAGACTGGGGGCATTATGAAATGATGCCAATCCTTTTTAAGACTGTTGACTATTTTTTGAAGAATCCCTGGAACTACTCGGAATACCGAGGGAGGAAGCTCGTTCCACATGTTGTATTACATATGTATACTCTCCGTAATCGCACAGTCTGTGACTCCCATGAGTCATTAATATGTGGATGAGCTTTCAAGTGGTGGCCATGGTGGTACCGGCATAGAATAGTACTCCCCCATCTCTTCCCGCGGGTGCCGTAAGAGTCGGCTAAGGGATCACGTACCAGAAGGTGGACAGCAGCGCCTCCTGAGGATTGGAAATCATACTGCGCTCGCCAATCCTCCTGCCAAGCGTGGCGAGTATTGGCAAATCCCCCCTATATGGGGGAGGCATATGTCCAGCACTGGACGCACATGGCTGAGAGAAGAGCTTTCAAGCAGTGCCGGCTAGTGCCATGATACAACCGTGATGCCGGAATAAGATTGAAGAGGTCTTCAGAACACTCCTCGTTGTAAAGGTATATGTGGTAGAAAATACACAGAGACCCAATATTTCTACGCATACCTAAGACGCATACTGAGGGGCTCTAGGTCTTCGGCGTGTTATGAGTCGTTGACATTAATTTAATTCTTTTTTCAAATGGTTCCATTGACAACATGCTACGAAAGATATAAATTCGTAATGTGGAACGTTACTAAAGCTTAGTTGTCAAAGCTATAGGAACAATTTTCTTAAATCGTGGGTTCAAATCATATATACCTATCAGTAGCTGTTTCTTGTGTTCAAAACCTTGACTTTGAATTAATTTTATTGTTACGTACGTGAAAAGGAAAAAACGGAACCCTTATAGGATCACTTTGTTGTCCGTCTGTCTGACTGTCAAACGCATTTTTTTCAGGAACGCGTAGAGGTATCAAGCTGAAACTCATATCAAATACTCAGGTGCACTGTCCCTTAGAGCTGTGAAAAAAACAAACTTCTAAGCTAAGGCAATCAAAAGATACAGCCGTTTATGCTGCAAATTTTTGTCACTTGCAAAGAAATCTAAACCTACAGGGTACTTCCCCTGAACTTATAATATTGAAATTTGGTACGAAGCAACGTCTTATAGCACAGATAAAGGAAAAATTACATCGTAAAATCAAAACATTTTAAGGTTATAGGTGTGTACCGAACCCTCGGTGCGCGGGTCCGACTCGCACTTAGCCAGTATTTTTCATTAATTCAAGAGTTGGAAATGTTCGATGGGTAAGTATTATTAAAGTCATTTTTTGTAGTTTTTGAACTACGTCATTACTATTTTAATTAACCAAGTTTTTTTATTATAATACATTTTTAACTATCCTTATTGTTAAATATGATACCATTAATCCATTATAAACGTACCTACTACTTACTTATTTTTATAATTATTACAATAATACCTGACCTTCTATAGGCGTCGGCGATACAAACTCTCTTAGAACTTATAACTGTGATTGGTGTGGTCGCCTCCGTTCCCATAGTGAAAGGTTGGACAAGATCTTTTTCGCGTACCCCATGCGACTTTACGTAACTTTAGCTAAAAGTTAAGTTTTAGCGAACATATTAAAGGCGGAGCACTTTTATCTAAAGCGAGTCTTAATGGCACAACAATTTCGCTTGCGTCGCGACGCCATTGTTTAAATATGCACCGTGTCACCACGGCGCGGGGCGGCGCGGGGCGGCGGCGAGTCCTCGTGCTGAAAATATTACGCCCGTCGGCAAAATAAAACGAGCATCGCTCCTGTCAGGCATTACATTACGCTGCACTAACGAGGTGAGCGGGGAATCAAATGTTACCCGTATATTTGTTGCAATGTCTGACTATTACACGAGCATTTCTTCTCGCGTTAATCCCCTTTTTTAAACCGACTTCAAAAAAGGAAGAGGTTTCTCCATTCAACCGTATATTTTTATAGCGTGTTCGCGGATAACTACGTCGTTTATAACTTTTGATAATTATTTATTGATTTGATGGCATACTTTAGAATTCATCAAAATCGCACAAGCGGTTTTTGAGTTACACATCAATAACTGAAAAGTGTTACGTTTATCTGGATGACTTTCATAATGAGGGTAAATGACAATTGATCCCGTGAGTAGCAAGTGAGAAAAAGCCCCAGAAGTCATGTCACTAACCACTGAACCACTGCGACCGTCGTATTAAAACCCAGTCACGGGCCAGAATTACCGTTTTCTACAAATATTTCATGCATATGATGACGATGAAAAATATTTCTTTTCCAAGCTTGACATCGCAGTACTAACAATGTAAAAAAATGTCTATTTTGGACACATGTTTTAATGTACATTGAATCCGTGTCGGAATTAGTTTTTGATGAAAATAAGATTACGCTGCCGGTTCGCTATTTTACCGTGCCAATGTCACACGGCAGATAACCATTAAATTCCATGTCATATCAACCATTTCTAGCCATTCAAAATCAATACAAACCTTTAAATCGTACAGTAATTCCACATATAAAAAAAAACATAAACGAGCTTTCTTCGTAATCGTTAACAGTAAATTGCATCGCCAAAGACAATGCATGTAACTTTGCGATACACATGTAAGTCTGTTATTAAGTAATAAGTTCGTATCTAAGTACAAGTACTGAAGTAATCCTCTTATTCCGAATTGAAGAGCTTCGAATGCTTAGACCTGACATTTGTCTGGATGTTGTCGCGTTGGGAAATTCTTGCTACTGTTATTCTTCTAACAACAATGAAATAATTCCAATTCTTACTCTAACTATACAACATAATAGACTTACAGGGGTCTAAGGCATCGTCTAGGTTACAGGTCCAAATGCTTTGATCTTAGATTTGGTGTGTATAAAATTATAATACAAAAGGATGGGTGAGGATAATTTGTGAAGATGTGTTGGGTTGAATTCGGACTATTAAAACGTACATTTTTATACGGGGGTACCTCCTGGAAGAAACTCGCGATAGTTTTCAGACATAATAATTTTCACCAGACCTCGAAAAACGGGCAAAATAATCTTGCCAACATCATCATTCCTTTGCATGCTTATGTCATTCTTCATCTTGATTTTTAACGAAACAAGCATGTCATAAGGAAAGCTTCACTAAAAATCATCGCCTGCCTTAGCATGAAATAAGCATGAAAAATAATTAATGATGATAATGGGATTATTATATTTTTCGTAACTCTATGGTATGCAGCGTTAAACCAATCCCATTTGGCTGCAGGGCGGCCGCTCTCTTGGCGGGAACTTAATTCTGAATGAACTTGAATTGAAGAATAAATTCGCTGCATGTTATTCACTTTCATTACTATTGCAAGATGCGGCTACCAACGCGTTGCTGTAGGTAATCGATGCTGGGCTTTTTTTTTATTGACCAAATATGCTAGCTCTCGTAGAGTAGACAGCTAAATATGTATGCGATTGATGATATGCCTATATTTGCCGTGGGGTACCAGCCTAGAATCGTAAACAATTAATTTAATTGATTTTTTAATTGATATTATTATTATTATTAATTGATATTATGTTGCATATTTATATAATATTTTCAAAGGTAATAACATATAATGCTAAGTAATAATTACACGAATTACTATCCACTAGATGTTGCCAGCCTATAAGACAGCTGAAATGATCTGACCCGGTACTATCAAATTAAATTTCCTGTAACTATTCTGCATTTCCGTTTCCCAAGGTTTGGACCCTCTGGTTTTCTATAACACTAGTATGTGTATAGCGTGTTGTGTTCAAAGTTTTACAATCCAAGAGAAAAAGTAGGTACATAAGTCTTATAAATATAGACTTACTATTGCTTCGTAAAAGTAAAATTACGACAGTGTTGGGCTACGTAAAAGTGATGAAAAAACTCTAATATTTTACAAAATAAAACAGTACTGTACTATACTGTTACTGTACAGTATAGTACAGTAACAGTAGTAACAGTAATAGTACAGCTATTGACAATGGCCTTCATTAGAAGACAATGGACATCTCTCTAAAATTTGGTATTGATGTCGTTTATAAGCTTTCGTTTTATCGGATGACTTATTTTGTAAAGACAGTTTTGTATATTAAAAATTAAATGTTCTTTTTTCTCAAATATGAATAGGACAGATTATTATGGGTAGAGTTCAACCAAATTCAAAGGAAAATTTTAAGGAAAATAAAAAACTTTTTTTTGCGATAATTAGATGTTCACGAGAGTTGATAGCGGGTGAAACTGCGGGGCGAAGCGAATAGTTACTCAGGTTATATTTTACTTAGCGTGACTGATCCGACCGATCTTGCTAAATGGCCGCAATCCTGCACCCTAGCGGCATCGCGGCCGCAGTATTTTCTCATAGAGGCACAAGATTGAGCAGGAGCAAAGCGAACAAGGCGTACTAGGCGATCATAACTCACGGTTACCGTGGACTGAGGTAATCTCGCGCAGGACCTCAATAATCCGGCGGCGACCGAGCTATCGCTGGACGTGGGGTTTTTGTACATTAACTCTAATCACGATGTTTATGATGCGTTGGTATACGACATTTATTTTGATTAGTGATAACATGACTTCATCAAGGTGTATAAGTAAACTAGTATTTCGGGTGGTGCGCGGGCTGCGAGCAGCCCGCGTTATCGATGTGCATTTGTATTTTTAATTAAAATTTTAGTTGCAGTTGAAAAAAATATTTAAAAATTCTCATACAAGTCGAGAAAGGGACAGTTTCTTCTAGTTCAGTACAAAGTGTGAACAGGGTTACCATGTGCAAGTTGATTTTTTCGATGAAATTTTAGTCGATGTAAAATCGCCCCAAGATTGTAATCGAGTTTTGTTAGGGGACCATACCTCTAAGTGCAGTGGTTAACGTGGGCCGTTGCCTCGGAGACCAGCTCGAGATGTGAAAAAAGCTCCCCATTCGGGACTCGGCCTTCGGCCTCGTTAGTGACTCTCCTAAGGAATATAAACGCGTAACACCCCATTCGTAAGTGACTAACACGGCTCGGCCTACGGCCTCGCGGAGGCCACGCTCGGCCTTCGGCCTCGCGGGCCGAAAGCTCGGCCTTCGGCCTCGCAGGTTTGAAGCTCGGCCTGCGGCCTCGCAACCGTTGCGTTGTATCGTCAGCGAAAATCCCCATCCAGTAAATAAAAATATTTAAAAATTCTCATGCAAGTCGAACAACTGACAGATACTTTTAGTTCCCGTGAGCGGTTGCATCAAAGACCAGCTCGAGATGTGGTAAAAACTCCCCATTCTGAACTCGGCCTTCGGCCTCGTTAGTGACTCTCCTAAGGAATGTAAATGCGTAACACCCCATTCGGAACTCGGCCTTCGGCCTCGTAAGTGACTAACACGGCTCGGCCTACGGCCTCGCGGAGGCCACGCTCGGCCTTCGGCCTCGCGGGCCGAAAGCTCGGCCTTCGGCCTCGCCCTCGAAGCTCGGCCTTCGGCCTCGCAGGTTTGAAGCTCGGCCTGCGGCCTCGCAAATAAGAAGTGGTTTCGCCATCAAAAATCCCCATCCAGTAAAAAAAAAACAAATGACGTCATCCAAAAAATTTTTTCATATTTGGAATCAGGGACCCCCAATCTCCCTAAATATCAAATTTCAGCCAGATCGGAGCAACTTGGATTTTGGTATCCGGGTCGAAGGACCAATTTTCAATTTTCGACTAAAACCCCAAATTCTCCTACAAACCCTCTATAACATTTGTTCAAACCCCCCATACCCACCTATAACGGTTCCGGAGTTGCGATCGTTTTAATTTTGTATGGGAGAACCTCTTTTTTGTTAGGGAGGGTAATTTTTTTTTTACTTTCCAAAAGGATCCCAGGGTTTTAGTCATTTTTAGTTTTAGCACCTACCCCCCATCGATTATAGTTTCCGAGATCCCTACACCAGTTCCATGATGGAAACCAAAAATGGCACTTTTCGGATTTTTCCGGAGGTCACGGAAACCTCCTCTACACTTTTCCCCTACAAAATAAACACCCCCCATTGCTCCTTTTAGGAGAACAATTATGTCAATCAGTCAGTCAGTCAGTGAGTGAGTGGTAATCGAACTTTATATAATATAACTAGGTGTTGGGTGGTGCGCGGGCTGCGAGCAGCCCGCGTTATCGATGTGCATTTGTATTTTTAATTGAAGTTTTAGTTGCAGTTTATAAATTATATAAAACTGTCATACAAGTCGAGTAAGTGACAGTTTCTTCTAGTTCAGTACAAAGTGTGGGCAGTGTTACCATGTGCAAGTTGATTTTTTTGATAAAATTTTAGTCGCTGTAAAATCGCCCCAAGATTGTAATCGAGTTTTGTTAAGGGACCATACCTCTAAGTGCAGTGGTTAACGTGGGCAGTTGCCTCGGAGACCAGCTCGAGAAGTAAAAAAAAACTCCCCATTCGGGACTCGGCCTTCGGCCTCGTTAGTGACTCTCCTAAGGAATGTAAATGCGTAACACCCCATTCGGAACTCGGCCTTCGGCCTCGTAAGTGACTAACATGGCTCGGCCTACGGCCTCGTGGAGGCCACGCTCGGCCTTCGGCCTCGCGGGCCGAAAGCTCGGCCTTCGGCCTCGCCCTAGAAGCTCGGCCTTCGGCCTCGCAGGTTTGAAGCTCGGCCTGCGGCCTCGCAGCCGTGGCGTTGTATCGCCAGCGAAAATCCCCATCCAGTAAAAAAAAAAAAAATGACGTCATCCAAAAAATTTTTTTATATTTATAATCAGGGACCCCCAATCTCCCTAAATACCAAATTTCAGCCAGATCAGACAAACTTGGATTTTGGTATCCGGGTCGAAGGACCAATTTGCAATTTTTGACTAAAAACCCAAATTCTCCTACAAACCCTCTATAATATTTGTTCGAACCCCCCATACCCACCTATAACGGTTCCGGAGTTGCCGTCGTTTTAAATTTGTATGGGAGAACCTCTTTTTTGTTCGGGAGGGTAATTTTTTTTCAACTTTCCAAAAAGGTCCCAGGGTTTTAGTCATTTTTAGTTTTGGCACCTACCCCCCATCTATTATAGTTTCCGAGATCCCTACACCAGTTCCACGAAGGAAACCAAAAATGGCACTTTTCGGATTTTTCTGGAGGTCACAGAAACCTCCTCTCCACTTTTTCCCTACATCACAAACACCCCCCATCGCTCCTTCTAGGAGAACAATTATGTCAATCAGTCAGTGAGTCAGTGAGTGAGTCAGTGGTAATCGAGCTTTATATATATACTAGTATCTGGGTGGTGCGCGGGCTGCGAGCAGCCCGCGTTATCGATGTGCATTTGTATGTTTTATTAAAGTTTTAGTTGCAGTTTAAAAAATATATATAAAATTCTCATACCAGTCGAGAAAGGGACAGTTTCTTCTAGTTCAGAACAGAGTGTGGGCAGGGTTACCATGTGCAAGTTGATTTTTTTGATAAAATTTTAGTCGCTGTAAAATCGCACCAAGATTGAAAACGACTTTTGTTAAGGGACCATACCTCTAAGTGCAGTAGTTAACGTGGGCAGTTGCCTCGGAGACCAGCTCGAGATGTGGAAAGAAAACTCCCTATTCGGGACTCGGCCTTCGGCCTCGTTAGTGACTCTCCTAAGGAATGTAAACGCGTAACACCCCATTCGTAAGTGACTAACACGGCTCGGCCTACGGCCTCGCGGAGGCCACGCTCGGCCTTCGGCCTCGCGGGCCGAAAGCTCGGCCTTCGGCCTCGCAGGTTTGAAGCTCGGCCTGCGGCCTCGCAACCGTGGCGTTGTATCGCCAGCGAAAATCCCCATCCAGTAAATAAAAAGATTTAAAAATTCTCATGCAAGTCGAACAACTCACAGATACTTTTAGTTCCCGTGAGCGGTTGCATCAAAGACCAGCTCGAGATGTGGAAAAAAATCTCCCCATTCGGGACTCGGCCTTCGGCCTCGTTAGTGACTCACCTGAGGGACGTTAATTCGTTACACCCCATTCGGAACTCGGCCTTCGGCCTCGTAAGTGACTAACACGGCTCGGCCTACGGCCTCGCGGAGGCCACGCTCGGCCTTCGGCCTCGCGGGCCAAAAGCTCGGCCTTCGGCCTCGCCCTCGAAGCTCGGCCTTCGGCCTCGCAGGTTTGAAGCTCGGCCTGCGGCCTCGCAAATAAAAAGTGGTTTCGCCATCAAAAATCCCCATCCAGTAAAAAAAAAACAAATGACGTCATCCAAAAATTTTTTTCATATTTGGAATCAGGGACCCCCAATCTCCCTAAATACCAAATTTCAGCCAGATCGGAGCAACTTGGATTTTGGTATCCGGGTCGAAGGACCAATTTTCAATTTTCGACTAAAACCCCAAATTCTCCTACAAACCCTTTATAACATTTGTTCAAACCCCCCATACCCACCTATAACGGTTCGGGAGCTGCGGTCGTTTTAAATTTGTATGGGAGAACCTCTTTTTTGTTCGGGAGGGTAATTTTTTTTCAACTTTCCAAAAAGGTCCCAGGGTTTTAGTCATTTTTAGTTTTGACACCTACCCCCCATCGATTATGGTTTCCGAGATCCGTACATCAGTTCCATCAAGGAAACCAAAAATGACACTTTTTGGATTTTTCTGGTGGTCATAGGAACCTCCTCTACACTTTTCCCCTACACCACAAACACCCCCCATCGCTCCTTCTGGGAGAACAATGATGTCAATGAGTGAGTGAGTCAGTGGTAATCGAACTTTATATAATATAACTAGTATTTGGGTGGCGCGCGGGCTGCGAGCAGCCCGCGTTATCGATGTGCATTAGTATTATTAGCAAAAATGTCGTTGCAGTTGCTAAAAAGATATAACATTCTCATGCAAATCGAATGACTCACAGTTTCATCTATTTCAGTAGAAAGTGTGAGCAGGGTTACCATGTGCAAGTTGATTTTTTTAATTAAATTTAAGTCGCGGTAAAACCGGACCAAGATTGTAATCGACTTTTGTTTAAGGACCCCACCTCTAAGTGCAGTGGTTAACGTGGGCAGTTGCCTCGGAGACCAGCTCGATATGTGAAAATAGTCGTTATTCGGAACTCGGCCTTCGGCCTCGTTAGTGACTCCCATATGGTACGTTGAAGCGTTACACCTCATTAGAGCTCGGCCTTCGGCCTCGCAGATTTGAAGCTCGGCCTTCGGCCTCGCAGGTTTGAAGCTCGGCCTTCGGCCTCGCGGTGGTAAAGACAGCTTCTTCAAGTTCAGTACAAAGTGAGAACAGAGTTACCATATGTAAGTTTATACTTTTCATTAAAATTTTAGTCGTGGTAAAATCGCACAAAGAATTTAAACGACTTTTGTTAAGGGACCCTACCTCAAATTGTAGTAAATAACGTGGGCAGTTGCATTGGAGACCAGCTCGAGATGTGGAAAAAACTCCCTATCCGGGACTCGGCCTTCGGCCTCGTTAGCGACTTCCATAGGATGCGTTAATGAGGTACACCCCATTCGGAACTCGGCCTTCGGCCTCGTAAGTTACTAACACGGCTCGGCCTACGGCCTCGCGGAGGCCACGCTCGGCCTTCGGCCTCGCGGGCCGAAAGCTCGGCCTCCGGCCTCGCCTCCACAGCTCGGCCTGCGGCCTCGCTCGATTGCAGCTCGGCCTACGGCCTCGCAAAGGGAATGTGGTTTCGCCACCAAAATTCCGCATCCCGTAAAAAAAAAACTAATGACGTCATCAAAAAACTTTTTTCATATTTCGAATCAGGGACCCCAAATCCCCCTAAATACTTAATTTTAGCCAGATCGGAGCAACTTGAATTTTGGTATCCGGTTCAAAGGACCAATTTGCATATTTTGACAAAAACCCCAAATTTCCCTACAAACCCTCTATGACATTTGTTTGAACCTTCCATACCCACCTATAACGGTTCCGGAGCTGCGGTCGTTTTAAATTTGTATGGGGAAACCTCTTTTTGAATAGGGAGGGTAATTTTTTTCATTTTTCCAAAAGGTTCCCAGGGTTTTAGTCATTTTTAGTTTTGACACCTACCCCCCATCGGTTATGGTTTCCGAGATCCCTACACCTGTTCCATGAAGGAAACAAAAAATGCCACTTTTCGGATTTTTCTGGGGGTCACGTGACCACTCTCTATACAGACCACACCATAATTTTAACCCAAAAATACTCCTTCTAGGAGAACAATGATGTCAGTGAGTCAATGAGTGGGTCTTCAGCTTTATATATTATAACTAGGTGTTGGGTGGTGCGCGGGCTGCGAGCAGCCCGCGTTATCGATGTGCATTTGTATTTTTAATTGAAGTTTTAGTTGCAGTTTATAAATTATATAAAACTGTCATACAAGTCGAGTAAGTGACAGTTTCTTCTAGTTCAGTACAAAGTGTGGGCAGTGTTACCATGTGCAAGTTGATTTTTTTGATAAAATTTTAGTCGCTGTAAAATCGCCCCAAGATTGTAATCGAGTTTTGTTAATGACCATACCTCTAAGTGCAGTGGTTAACGTGGGCAGTTGCCTCGGAGACCAGCTCGAGAAGTAAAAAAAAACTCCCCATTCGGGACTCGGCCTTCGGCCTCGTTAGTGACTCTCCTAAGGAATGTAAATGCGTAACACCCCATTCGGAACTCGGCCTTCGGCCTCGTAAGTGACTAACATGGCTCGGCCTACGGCCTCGTGGAGGCCACGCTCGGCCTTCGGCCTCGCGGGCCGAAAGCTCGGCCTTCGGCCTCGCCCTGGAAGCTCGGCCTTCGGCCTCGCAGGTTTGAAGCTCGGCCTGCGGCCTCGCAGCCGTGGCGTTGTATCGCCAGCGAAAATCCCCATACAGTAAAAAAAAAAAAAATGACGTCATCCAAAAAATTTTTTTATATTTAAAATCAGGGACCCCCAATCTCCCTAAATACCAAATTTCAACCAGATCAGACAAACTTGGATTTTGGTATCCGGGTCGAAGGACCAATTTGCAATTTTTGACTAAAAACCCAAATTCTCCTACAAACCCTCTATAATATTTGTTCAAACCCCCCATACCCACCTATAATGGTTCCGGAGCTGCGGTCGTTTTAAATTTGTATGGGAGAACCTCTTTTTTGTTCGGGAGGGTAATTTTTTTTCAACTTTTAAAAAGGATCCCAGGGTTTTAGTCATTTTTAGTTTTGGCACCTACCCCCTATCTATTATAGTTTCCGAGATCCCTACACCAGTTCCACGAAGGAAACCAAAAATGGCACTTTTCGGATTTTTCTGGAGGTCACAGAAACCTTCTCTCCACTTTTTCCCTACACCACAAACACCCCCCATAGCTCCTTCTAGGAGAACAATTCTGTCAATCAGTGAGTGAGTGAGTGAGTGAGTGAATCAGTGGTAATCGAGCTTTATATATATAAATAACTAGTATTTGGGTGGCGCGCGGGCTGCGAGCAGCCCGCGTTATCGATGTGCATTAGTATTATTAGCGAAAATGTCGTTGCAGTTCGTAAAAAGATATAACATTCTTATGCAAATCGAATAACTCACAGTTACATCTAATTCAGTAGAACGTATGAGCAGGGTTACCATGTGCAAGTTGATTTTTTAAATAAAATTTTAGTCCCGGTAAAACCGGACCAAGATTGTAAACGACTTTTGTTTAAGGATCCCACCTCTAAGTGCAGTGGTTAATGTGGGCAGTTGCCTCGGAGACCAGCTCGATATGTGAAAATACTCGTTATCCAGAACTCGGCCTTCGGCCTCGTTAGTGACTCCCATAAGGTGTATTGATGCGTTACACCTCATTCGAGCTCGGCCTTCGGCCTCGCAGATTTGAAGCTCGGCCTTCGGCCTCGCAGGTTTGAAGCTCGGCCTTCGGCCTCGCAGTGGTAAAGACAGCTTCTTCAAGTTCAGTACAAAGTGAGAACAGAGTTACCATATGCAAGTTTGTTTTTTTCATTAAAATTTTAGTCGTGGTAAATTCGCACAAAGAATTTAAACGACTTTTGTTAAGGGACCCTACCTCTAATTGTAGTAAATAACGTGGGCAGTTGCATTGGAGACCAGCTCGAGATGTGGAAAAAACTCCCCATCCGGGACTCGGCCTTCGGCCTCGTTAGCGACTTCCATAGGATGCGTTAATGAGGTACACCCCATTCGGAACTCGGCCTTCGGCCTCGTAAGTTACTAACACGGCTCGGCCTACGGCCTCGCGGAGGCCACGCTCGGCCTTCGGCCTCGCGGGCCGAAAGCTCGGCCTCCGGCCTCGCAGGTTTGAAGCTCGGCCTTCGGCCTCGCGGTGTTTAAGGCTCGGCCTGCGGCCTCGCAAGTTACAAAGGGAATGTTTTTAAGCTGTTCCCAATGACGGCCAGCTCGGCCTTCGGCCTCGCAGGCCTACAGCTCGGCCTCCGGCCTCGCTAGGGTGGAGCTCGGCCTTCGGCCTCGCCTCCACAGCTCGGCCTGCGGCCTCGCTCGATTGCAGCTCGGCCTACGGCCTCGCAAAGAGAATGTGGTTTCGCCACCAAAAATCCGCATCCAGTAAAAAAAAAACTAATGACGTCATCAAAAAACTTTTTTCATATTTCGAATCAGGGACCCCAAATCTCCCTAAATACCAAATTTTAGCCGAATCGAAGAAACTTGGATTTTTGTATCCGGTTCGAAGGACCAATTTGCAATTTTTGACAAAATACCCAAATTTCCCTACAAACCCTCTATGACATTTGTTCAAACCCTCCATACCTATCTATAACGGTTTAGGAGTTGCGATCGTTTTAAATTTGTATGGGAGAACCTCTTTTTTGTTCAGGAGGGTAATTTTTTTTCAATTTTTCAAAAGGGGCCCAGGGTTTTAGTCATTTTTAGTTTTGACACCTACCCCCCATCGATTATGGTTTTCGAGATCCCTACACCAGTTCCATCAAGGAAACCAAAAATGACACTTTTCGGATTTTTCCCTAGGTCACGTGGGCACTCCCTATACAGTCCATTATATAATTTTAACCCAAAAATACTCTTTCTAGGAGAACAATGATGTCAGTGAGTCAGTCAATCAGTGGTAGAGCAGCTTTATATATAATACTAGGTGTTGGGTGGTGCGCGGGCTGCGAGCAGCCCGCGTTATCGATGTGCATTTGTATTGTTATCAAAATTTTAGTTGCAGTTTAAAAAATATACATAAAATTCTCATACAAGTCGAGTAAGTGACAGTTTCTTCTAGTTCAGTACAAAGTGTGGGCAGGGTTACCATGTGCAAGTTGATTTTTTCGATAAAATTTAAGTCGATGTAAAATCGCCCCAAGATTGTAATCGAGTTTTGTTAAGGGACCATACCTCTAAGTGCAGTGGTTAACGTGGGCCGTTGCCTCGGAGACCAGCTCGAGATGTGGAAAAAGCTCCCCATTCGGGACTCGGCCTTCGGCCTCGTTAGTGACTCTCCTAAGGAATGTAAACGCGTAACACCCCTTTCGTAAGTGACTAACACGGCTCGGCCTACGGCCTCGCGGAGGCCACGCTCGGCCTTCGGCCTTGCGGGCCGAAAGCTCGGCCTTCGGCCTCACAGGTTTGAAGCTCGGCCTGCGGCCTCGCAACCGTAGCGTTGTATCGTCAGCGAAAATCCCCATCCAGTAAATAAAAAGATTTAAAAATTTCCATGCAAGTCGAACAACTGACAGATACTTTTAGTTCCCGTGAGCGGTTGCATCAAAGACCAGCTCGAGATGTGGTAAAAACTCCCCATTCTGAACTCGGCCTTCGGCCTCGTTAGTGACTCTCCTAAGGAATGTAAATGCGTAACACCCCATTCGGAACTCGGCCTTCGGCCTCGTAAGTGACTAACACGGCTCGGCCTACGGCCTCGCGGAGGCCACGCTCGGCCTTCGGCCTCGCGGGCCGAAAGCTCGGCCTACGGCCTCGCCCTGGAAGCTCGGCCTTCGGCCTCGCAGGTTTGAAGCTCGGCCTGCGGCCTCGCAGCCGTGGCGTTGTATCGCCAGCGAAAATCCCCATCCAGTAAAAAAAAAAAAAAATGACGTCATCCAAAAATTTTTTTTATATTTAGAATCAGGGACCCCCAATCTCCCTAAATACCAAATTTCAGCCAGATCAGACAAACTTGGATTTTGGTATCCGGGTCGAAGGACCAATTTGCAATTTTTGACTAAAACTTCAAATTCTCCTACAAACTCTCTATAATATTTGTTTGAACCCCCCATACCCACCTATAACGGTTCCGGAGCTGCGGTCGTTTTAAATTTGTATGGGAGAACCTCTTTTTTGTTAGGGAGGGTAATTTTTTTTCAACTTTCCAAAAGGGTCCCAGGGTTTTAGTCATTTTTAGTTCTGACACATACCCCCTATCGATTATAGTTTCCGAGATCCCTACACCAGTTCCATCAAGGAAACCAAAAATGGCAATTTTCGGATTTTTCTGGAGGTCACGGGAACTTCCTCTACACTTTTCCCCTACACCACAAACACCCCCCATAGCTCCTTCTAGGAGAACAATTCTGTCAATCAGTGAGTGAGTGAGTGAGTGAGTGAATCAGTGGTAATCGAGCTTTATATATATAACTAGGTGTTGGGTGGTGCGCGGGCTGCGAGCAGCCCGCGTTATCGATGTGCATTAGTAACTTTTATCAAACTGGTAATTGCAGTTAAAAAAATATATAAAATTCTCATACAAATCGAGTAAGTGACAGCTTCTTCTAGTTCAGTACAAAGTGTGAGCAGGGTTACCATGTGCAAGTTGATTTTTTTGATAAAATTTTAGTTGCTATAAAATCGCACCAAGATTGTAAACGACTTTTGTTAAGGGACCATACCTCTAAGTGCAGTGGTTAACGTGGGCAGTTGCCTCGGAGACCAGCTCGAGATGTGGAAAAAAAACTCCCCATTCGGGACTCGGCCTTCGGCCTCGTTAGCGACTCACCTGAGGGACGTTGATTCGTTACACCCCATTCGGAACTCGGCCTTCGGCCTCGTAAGTGACTAACACGGCTCGGCCTACGGCCTCGCGGAGGCCACGCTCGGCCTTCGGCCTCGCGGGCCGAAAGCTCGGCCTTCGGCCTCGCCCTCGAAGCTCGGCCTTCGGCCTCGCAGGTTTGAAGCTCGGCCTGCGGCCTCGCAGCCGTAGCGTTGTATCGCCAGCGAAAATCCCCATCCAGTAAAAAAAAAAACAAATGACGTCATCCAAAATTTTTTTTTATATTTGGAATCAGGGACTCCCAATGTCCCTAAATACCAAATTTCAGCCAGATCAGACAAATTTGGATTTTGGTATCCGGGTCGAAGGACCAATTTTTAATTTTTGACAGAAACCTCGAATTCCCCTACAAACCCTCTATAACATTTGTTCGATACCCCCATACCTACCTATAACGGTTCCGGAGTTGCGATCGTTTTAATTTTGTATGGGAGAACCTCTTTTTTGTTCGGGAGGGTAATTTTTTTTCAACTTTTTAAAAGGATCCCAGGGTTTTAGTCATTTTTAGTTTTGACACCTACCCCCCATCGATTATAGTTTCCGAGATCCCTACACCAGTTCCATGATGGAAACCAAAAATGACACTTTTCGGATTTTTCTGGAGGTCACGGGAACTTTCTCTACACTTTTTCCCTACATCACAAACACCCCCCATAGCTCCTTCTAGGAGAACAATTATGTCAATCAGTCAGTCAGTCAGTGAGTGAGTCAGTGGTAATCGAGCTTTATATATATACTAGGTATTGGGTGGTGCGCGGGCTGCGAGCAGCCCGCGTTATCGATGTGCATTTGTATTTTTAATTGAAGTTTTAGTTGCAGTTTATAAATTATATAAAACTGTCATACAAGTCGAGTAAGTGACAGTTTCTTCTAGTTCAGTACAAAGTGTGGGCAGTGTTACCATGTGCAAGTTGATTTTTTTGATAAAATTTTAGTCGCTGTAAAATCGCCCCAAGATTGTAATCGAGTTTTGTTAAAGGACCATACCTCTAAGTGCAGTGGTTAACGTGGGCAGTTGCCTCGGAGACCAGCTCGAGAAGTAAAAAAAAACTCCCCATTCGGGACTCGGCCTTCGGCCTCGTTAGTGACTCTCCTAAGGAATGTAAATGCGTAACACCCCATTCGGAACTCGGCCTTCGGCCTCGTAAGTGACTAACATGGCTCGGCCTACGGCCTCGTGGAGGCCACGCTCGGCCTTCGGCCTCGCGGGCCGAAAGCTCGGCCTTCGGCCTCGCCCTGGAAGCTCGGCCTTCGGCCTCGCAGGTTTGAAGCTCGGCCTGCGGCCTCGCAGCCGTGGCGTTGTATCGCCAGCGAAAATCCCCATACAGTAAAAAAAAAAAAAATGACGTCATCCAAAAAATTTTTTTATATTTAAAATCAGGGACCCCCAATCTCCCTAAATACCAAATTTCAGCCAGATCAGACAAACTTGGATTTTGGTATCCGGGTCGAAGGACCAATTTGCAATTTTTGACTAAAAACCCAAATTCTCCTACAAACCCTCTATAATATTTGTTCAAACCCCCCATACCCACCTATAATGGTTCCGGAGCTGCGGTCGTTTTAAATTTGTATGGGAGAACCTCTTTTTTGTTCGGGAGGGTAATTTTTTTTCAACTTTTTAAAAGGATCCCAGGGTTTTAGTCATTTTTAGTTTTGACACCAACCCCCCATCGATTATAGTTTCCGAGATCCCTACACCAGTTCCATGATGGAAACCAAAAATGACACTTTTCGGATTTTTCTGGAGGTCACGGGAACTTCCTCTACACTTTTTCCCTACATCACAAACACCCCCCATAGCTCCTTCTAGGAGAACAATTATGTCAATCAGTCAGTCAGTCAGTGAGTGAGTCAGTGGTAATCGAGCTTTATATATATAACTAGTATTTCGGGTGGTGCGCGGGCTGCGAGCAGCCCGCGTTATCGATGTGCATTTGTATTTATTTCAAGATTGTAATTGCAGTTGAAAAAATATATAAAATTCTCATACAAGTAGAGTAAGTGACAGTTTCTTCTAGTTCAGTACAGAGTGTGAGCAGGGTTACCATGTGCAAGTTGATTTTTTTGATAAAATTTTAGTCGATGTAAAATCGCCCCAAGATTGTAATCGAGTTATGTTAAGGGACCATACCTCTAAGTGCAGTGGTTAACGTGGGCCGTTGCCTCGGAGACCAGCTCGAGATGTGGAAAAAAAACTCCCCATTCGGGACTCGGCCTTCGGCCTCGTTAGTGACTCTCCTAAGGAATGTAAACGCGTAACACCCCATTCGTAAGTGACTAACACGGCTCGGCCTACGGCCTCGCGGAGGCCACGCTCGGCCTTCGGCCTCGCGGGCCGAAAGCTCGGCCTTCGGCCTCACAGGTTTGAAGCTCGGCCTGCGGCCTCGCAACTGTGGCGTTGTATCGTCAGCGACAATCCCCATCCAGTAAATAAAAAGATTTAAAAATTTCCATGCAAGTCGAACAACTGACAGATACTTTTAGTTCCCGTGACCGGTTGCATCAAAGACCAGCTCGAGATGTGGTTAAAACTCCCCATGCTGAACTCGGCCTTCGGCCTCGTTAGTGACTCTCCTAAGGAATGTAAATGCGTAACACCCCATTCGGAACTCGGCCTTCGGCCTCGTAAGTGACTAACACGGCTCGGCCTACGGCCTCGCGGAGGCCACGCTCGGCCTTCGGCCTCGCGGGCCGTAAGCTCGGCCTTCGGCCTCGCCCTCGAAGCTCGGCCTTCGGCCTCGCAGGTTTGAAGTTCGGCCTGCGGCCTCGCAAATAAGAAGTGGTTTCGCCATCAAAAATCCCCATCCAGTAAAAAAAAAACAAATGACGTCATCCAAAAATTTTTTTCATATTTGGAATCAGGGACCCCCAATCTCCCTAAATACCAAATTTCAGCCAGATCGGAGCAACTTAGATTTTGGTATCCGGGTCGAAGGACCAATTTTCAATTTTCGACTAAAACCCCAAATTCTCCTACAAACCCTCTATAATATTTGTTCGAACCCCCCATACCCACCTACAACGGTTCCGGAGTTGCGATCGTTTTAATTTTGTATGGGAGAACCTCTTTTTTGTTCGGGAGGGTAATTTTTTTTCAACTCTCCAAAAAGGTCCCAGGGTTTTAGTCATTTTTAGTTTTGACACTTACCCCCCATCGATTATGGTTTCCGAGATCCGTACACCAGTTCCATCAAGGAAACCAAAAATGACACTTTTCGGATTTTTCTGGAGGTCACGTGGGCACTCTCTATACAGTCCACACCATAATCTCAACCCAAAAATACTCCTTCTGGGAGAACAATTCTGTCAGTGAGTGAGTCAGTGGTAATCGAACTTTATATAATATAACTAGGTGTTGGGTGGTGCGCGGGCTGCGAGCAGCCCGCGTTATCGATGTGCATTAGTAATATTTATCAAGATTCTTAGTTGCAGTTTATAAAAATATATAAAATTCTCATACAAGTCGAGTAAGTGACAGTTTCTTCTAGTTCAGTACAAAGTGGGAGCAGGGTTACCATGTGCAAGTTGATTTTTTTGATAAAATTTTAGTCGCTGTAAGATCGCACCAAGATTGTAAACGACTTTTGTTAAGGAACCATACCTCTAAGTGCAGTAGTTGACGTGGGCCGTTGCCTCGGAGACCAGCTCGAGATGTGGAAAAAACCCCCCATTCTGGACTCGGCCTTCGGCCTCGTTAGCGACTCACCTGTGGGACGTTATTTTGTTACACCCCATTCGGAACTCGGCCTTCGGCCTCGTAAGTGACTAACACGGCTCGGCCTACGGCCTCGCGGAGGCCACGCTCGGCCTTCGGCCTCGCGGGCCGAAAGCTCGGCCTTCGGCCTCGCCCTCGAAGCTCGGCCTTCGGCCTCGCAGGTTTGAAGCTCGGCCTGCGGCCTCGCAAATAGGAAGTGGTTTCGCCTTCAAAAATCCCCATCCAGTAAAAAAAAAACAAATGACGTCACCAAAAAATTTTTTTTATATTTGGAATCAGGGACCCCCCATCTCCCTAAATACTAAATTTTAGCCAGATCGGACTAACTTGAATTTTGGTATCCGGGTCGAAGGACCAATTTGCAATTTTTGACTAAAACCCCAAATTCCCCTACAAATCCTCTATAATATTTGTTCGAACCCCCCATACCTACCTATAACGGTTCCGGAGTTGCGGTCGTTTTAAATTTGTATGGGAGAACCTCTTTTTTGTTCGGGAGGGTAATTTTTTTTCATTTTTTTAAAAGGATCCCAGGATTTAAGTCATTTTTAGTTTTGGCACCTACCCCCCATCTATTATAGTTTCCGAGATCCCTACACCAGTTCCACGAAGGAAACCAAAAATGGCACTTTTCGGATTTTTCTGGAGGTCACAGGAACCTCCTCTCCACTTTTCCCCTACATTACAGACACCCCCCATAGCTCCTTCTAGGAGAACAATTATGTCAATCAGTCAGTGAGTGAGTGAGTCAGTCAGTGGTAATCGAGCTTTATATATATAAACTAGTATTTGGGTGGTGCGCGGGCTGCGAGCAGCCCGCGTTATCGATGTGCATTTGTATATTTTTAAAACTTTTAGTTGTAGTTGAAAAAAATATATAAAAATTCTCATACAAGTCGATAATGGGACAGTTTCTTCTAGTTCACTACAAAGTGTGAGCAGGGTTACCATGTGCAAGTTGATTTTTTTTTGATAAAATTTTAGTCGATGTAAAATCGCCCCAAGATTGTAATCGAGTTTTGTTAAGGGACCATACCTCTAAGTGCAGTGGTTAACGTGGGCCGTTGCCTCGGAGACCAGCTCGAGATGTGGAAAAAGCTCCCCATTCGGGACTCGGCCTTCGGCCTCGTTAGTGACTCTCCTAAGGAATGTAAACGCGTAACACCCCATTCGTAAGTGACTAACACGGCTCGGCCTACGGCCTCGCGGAGGCCACGCTCGGCCTTCGGCCTCGCGGGCCGAAAGCTCGGCCTCCGGCCTCGCAGGTTTGAAGCTCGGCCTGCGGCCTCGCAACCGTGACGTTGTATCATCAGCGAAAATCCCCATCCAGTAAATAAAAAGATTTAAAAATTCTCATGCAAGTCGAACAACTGACAGATACTTTTAGTTCCCGTGAGCGGTTGCATCAAAGACCAGCTCGAGATGTGGTAAAAACTCCCCATTCTGAACTCGGCCTTCGGCCTCGTTAGTGACTCTCCTAAGGAATGTAAATGCGTAACACCCCATTCGGAACTCGGCCTTCGGCCTCGTAAGTGACTAACACGGCTCGGCCTACGGCCTCGCGGAGGCCACGCTCGGCCTTCGGCCTCGCGGGCCGAAAGCTCGGCCTTCGGCCTCGCCCTCGAAGCTCGGCGTTCGGCCTCGCAGGTTTGAAGCTCGGCCTGCGGCCTCGCAAATAAGAAGTGGTTTCGCCATCAAAAATCCCCATCCAGTAAAAAAAAAACAAATGACGTCATCCAAAAAATTTTTTCATATTTGGAATCAGGGACCCCCAATCTCCCTAAATACCAAATTTCAGCCAGATCGGAGCAACTTGGATTTTGGTATCCGGGTCGAAGGACCAATTTTCAATTTTTGACAGAAACCCCAAATTCTCCTACGAACCCTCTATAACATTTGTTCAAACCCCCCATACCCACCTATAACGGTTTCGGAGTTGCGGTCGTTTTAAATTTGTATGGGAGAACCTCTTTTTTGTTCGGGAGGGTAATTTTTTTCCAACTTTCCAAAAGGGTCCCAAGGTTTTAGTCATTTTTAGTTTTGACACCAACCCCTCATCGATTATGGTTTTCGAGATCCCTACACCAGTTCCATCAAGGAAACCAAAAATGACACTTTTCGGATTTTTCCCTAAGTCACGTGGGCACTCTCTATCCAGTCAACTATATAATTCTAACCTAAAAACACTCTTTCTGGGAGAACAATGATGTCAGTCAGTCAGTCAATCAGTGGTAGAGCAGCTTTATATATTATAATAATAATAATAACTAGGTGTTGGGTGGTGCGCGGGCTGCGAGCAGCCCGCGTTATCGATGTGCATTAGTAACTTTTATCAAACTGGTAATTGCAGTTAAAAAAATATATAAAATTCTCATACAAATCGAGTAAGTGACAGCTTCTTCTAGTTCAGTACAAAGTGTGAGCAGGGTTACCATGTGCAAGTTGATTTTTTTGATAAAATTTTAGTTGCTGTAAAATCGCACCAAGATTGTAAACGACTTTTGTTAAGGGACCATACCTCTAAGTGCAGTGGTTAACGTGGGCAGTTGCCTCGGAGACCAGCTCGAGATGTGGAAAAAAAACTCCCCATTCGGGACTCGGCCTTCGGCCTCGTTAGCGACTCACCTGAGGGACGTTGATTCGTTACACCCCATTCGGAACTCGGCCTTCGGCCTCGTAAGTGACTAACACGGCTCGGCCTACGGCCTCGCGGAGGCCACGCTCGGCCTTCGGCCTCGCGGGCCGAAAGCTCGGCCTTCGGCCTCGCCCTCGAAGCTCGGCCTTCGGCCTCGCAGGTTTGAAGCTCGGCCTGCGGCCTCGCAGCCGTAGCGTTGTATCGCCAGCGAAAATCCCCATCCAGTAAAAAAAAAAACAAATGACGTCATCCAAAATTTTTTTTTATATTTGGAATCAGGGACTCCCAATGTCCCTAAATACCAAATTTCAGCCAGATCAGACAAATTTGGATTTTGGTATCCGGGTCGAAGGACCAATTTTTAATTTTTGACAGAAACCTCGAATTCCCCTACAAACCCTCTATAACATTTGTTCGATACCCCCATACCTACCTATAACGGTTCCGGAGTTGCGATCGTTTTAATTTTGTATGGGAGAACCTCTTTTTTGTTTGAGAGGGTAATTTTTTTTCAACTTTTTAAAAGGATCCCAGGGTTTTAGTCATTTTTAGTTTTGACACCAACCCCCCATCGATTATAGTTTCCGAGATCCCTACACCAGTTCCATGATGGAAACCAAAAATGACACTTTTCGGATTTTTCTGGAGGTCACGGGAACTTTATCTACACTTTTTCCCTACATCACAAACACCCCCCATAGCTCCTTCTAGGAGAACAATTATGTCAATCAGTCAGTCAGTCAGTGAGTGAGTCAGTGGTAATCGAGCTTTATATATATAACTAGGTATTGGGTGGTGCGCGGGCTGCGAGCAGCCCGCGTTATCGATGTGCATTTGTATTTTTAATTGAAGTTTTAGTTGCAGTTTATAAATTATATAAAACTGTCATACAAGTCGAGTAAGTGACAGTTTCTTCTAGTTCAGTACAAAGTGTGGGCAGTGTTACCATGTGCAAGTTGATTTTTTTGATAAAATTTTAGTCGCTGTAAAATCGCCCCAAGATTGTAATCGAGTTTTGTTAAAGGACCATACCTCTAAGTGCAGTGGTTAACGTGGGCAGTTGCCTCGGAGACCAGCTCGAGAAGTAAAAAAAAACTCCCCATTCGGGACTCGGCCTTCGGCCTCGTTAGTGACTCTCCTAAGGAATGTAAATGCGTAACACCCCATTCGGAACTCGGCCTTCGGCCTCGTAAGTGACTAACATGGCTCGGCCTACGGCCTCGTGGAGGCCACGCTCGGCCTTCGGCCTCGCGGGCCGAAAGCTCGGCCTTCGGCCTCGCCCTGGAAGCTCGGCCTTCGGCCTCGCAGGTTTGAAGCTCGGCCTGCGGCCTCGCAGCCGTGGCGTTGTATCGCCAGCGAAAATCCCCATACAGTAAAAAAAAAAAAAATGACGTCATCCAAAAAATTTTTTTATATTTAAAATCAGGGACCCCCAATCTCCCTAAATACCAAATTTCAGCCAGATCAGACAAACTTGGATTTTGGTATCCGGGTCGAAGGACCAATTTGCAATTTTTGACTAAAAACCCAAATTCTCCTACAAACCCTCTATAATATTTGTTCAAACCCCCCATACCCACCTATAATGGTTCCGGAGCTGCGGTCGTTTTAAATTTGTATGGGAGAACCTCTTTTTTGTTCGGGAGGGTAATTTTTTTTCAACTTTTTAAAAGGATCCCAGGGTTTTAGTCAATTTTAGTTTTGACACCAACCCCCCATCGATTATAGTTTCCGAGATCCCTACACCAGTTCCATGATGGAAACCAAAAATGACACTTTTCGGATTTTTCTGGAGGTCACGGGAACTTCCTCTACACTTTTTCCCTACATCACAAACACCCCCCATAGCTCCTTCTAGGAGAACAATTATGTCAATCAGTCAGTCAGTCAGTGAGTGAGTCAGTGGTAATCGAGCTTTATATATATAACTAGGTGTTGGGTGGCGCGCGGGCTGCGAGCAGCCCGCGTTATCGATGTGCATTAGTATTATTAACAAAAATGTCGTTGCAGTTGCTAAAAAGATATAAAATTCTCATGCAAATCTAATAACTCACAGTTACATCTATTTCAGTAGAAAGTGTGAGCAGTGTTACCATGTGCAAGTTGATTTTTTAAATTAAATTTTAGTCGCGGTAAAACCGGACCAAGATTGTAAACGACTTTTGTTAAAGGACCCCACCTCTAAGTGCAGTGGTTAACGTGGGCAGTTGCCTCGGAGACCAGCTCGATATGTGAAAATACTCGTTATCCGGAACTCGGCCTTCGGCCTCGTTAGTGACTCCCATAAGGTGTGTTGATTGCGTTACACCTCATTAAAGCTCGGCCTTCGGCCTCGCAGATTTGAAGCTCGGCCTTCGGCCTCGACTTTTGTTAAGGGACCATACCTCTAAGTGCAGTGGTTAACGTGGGCAGTTGCCTCGGAGACCAGCTCGAGATGTGGAAAAAATCTCCCCATTCGGGACTCGGCCTTCGGCCTCGTTAGTGACTCTCCTAAGGAATGTAAACGCGTAACACCCCATTCGTAAGTGACTAACACGGCTCGGCCTACGGCCTCGCGGAGGCCACGCTCGGCCTTCGGCCTCGCGGGCCGAAAGCTCGGCCTTCGGCCTCGCAGGTTTGAAGCTCGGCCTGCGGCCTCGCAACCGTGGCGTTGTATCGCCAGCAAAAATCCCCATCCAGTAAATAAAAAGTTTTAAAAATTTCCATGCAAGTCGAACAACTGACAGATACTTTTAGTTCCCGTAAGCGGTTGCATCAAAGACCAGCTCGAGATGTGGTAAAAACTACCCATGCTGAACTCGGCCTTCGGCCTCGTTAGTGACTCTCCTAAGGAATGTAAATGCGTAACACCCCATTCGGAACTCGGCCTTCGGCCTCGTAAGTGACTAACACGGCTCGGCCTACGGCCTCGCGGAGGCCACGCTCGGCCTTCGGCCTCGCGGGCCGAAAGCTCGGCCTTTGGCCTCGGCCTCGCTGGCTTGAAGCTCGGCCTGCGGCCTCGCAGCCGTGGCGTTGTATCGCCATCAAAAATCCCCATCCAGTAAAAAAAAAACAAATGACGTCATCCAAAAAATTTTTTCATATTTGGAATCAGGGACCCCCAATCTCCCTAAATACCAAATTTCAGCCAGACCGGAGCAACTTGGATTTTGGTATCCGGGTCGAAGGACCAATTTTTAATTTTCGACTAAAACCCCAAATTCTCCTACAAACCCTCTATAACATTTGTTCAAACCCTCCATACCTATCGATAACGGCTTAGGAGTTGCGATCGTTTTAAATTTGTATGGGAGAACCTCTTTTTTGTTTGGGAGGGTAGATTTTTTTCAAATTTCCAAAAAGGTCCCAGGGTTTTAGTCATTTTTAGTTTTGACACCTACCCCCCATCGATTATGGTTTTCGAGATCCCTACACCAGTTCCATCAAGGAAACCAAAAATGCCACTTTTCGGATTTTTCCCTAGGTCACGTGGGCACTCCCTATACAGTCCATTATATAATTTTAACCCAAAAATACTCTTTCTAGGAGAACAATGATGTCAGTGAGTCAGTCAATCAGTGGTAGAGCAGCTTTATATATTATAACTAGTATTTCGGGTGGTGCGCGGGCTGCGAGCAGCCCGCGTTATCGATGTGCATTTGTATATTTTTTAAAATTTTATTTGCAGTTTATAAAAATATATAAAATTCTCATACAAGTCGAGTAAGTGACAGTTTCTTCTAGTTCAGTACAAAGTGTGAGCAGGGTTACCATGTGCAAGTTGATTTTTTCGATAAAATTTTAGTCGATGTAAAATCGCCCTAAGATTGTAATCGAGTTTTGTTAAGGGACCATACCTCTAAGTGCAGTGGTTAACGTGGGCCGTTGCCTCGGAGACCAGCTCGAGAAGTAAAAAAAAAACTCCTCATTTGGGACTCGGCCTTCGGCCTCGTTAGTGACTCTCCTAAAGAATGTAAATGCGTAACACCCCATTCGGAACTCGGCCTTCGGCCTCGTAAGTGACTAACACGGCTCGGCCTGCGGCCTCGCGGAGGCCTCGCTCGGCCTTCGGCCTCGCGGGCCGAAAGCTCGGCCTTCGGCCTCGCCCTCGAAGCTCGGCCTTCGGCCTCGCAGGTTTGAAGCTCGGCCTGCGGCCTCGCAAATAAGAAGTGGTTTCGCCATCAAAAATCCCCATTCAGTAAAAAAAAAAACAAATGACGTCATCCAAAAATTTTTTTTATATTTGGTATCAGGGACTCTCAATCTCCCTAAATACCAAATTTCAGCCAGATCGGAGCAACTTGGATTTTGGTATCCGGGTCGAAGGACCAATTTGCAATTTTTGACTAAAACCCCGAATTTTCCTACAAACCCACTACAATATTTGTTAGAACCCCCCATACCCACCTATAACGGTTTCGGAGCTGCAGTCGTTTTAAATTCGTATGGGAGAACCTCTTTTTTGTTTGGGAGGGTAAATTTTTTTCAACTTTCCAAAAAGGTCCCAGGGTTTTAGCCATTTTTAGTTTTGGCACCTACCCCCCATCTATTATAGTTTCCGAGATCCCTACACCAGTTCCACGAAGGAAACCAAAAATGGCACTTTTCGGATTTTTCTGGAGGTCACAGGAACCTCCTCTCCACTTTTCCCCTACATTACAGACACCCCCCATAGCTCCTTCTAGGAGAACAATTATGTCAATCAGTCAGTGAGTGAGTGAGTCAGTCAGTGGTAATCGAGCTTTATATATTATAACTAGATGTTCGGTTGTGCGCGGGCTGCGAGCAGCCCGCGTTATCGATGTGCATTTGTATTTATTTCAAGATTGTAATTGCAGTTTATAAAAATATATAAAATTCTCATACAAGTCGAGTAGGTGACAGTTTCTTCTAGTTCAGTACAAAGTGTGAGCAGGGTTACCATGTGCAAGTTGATTTTTTTGATAAAATTTTAGTCGCTTCAAAATCGCACCAAGATTTTAAACGAGTTTTGTTAAGGGACCATACCTCTAAGTGCAGTGGTTAACGTGGGCAGTTGCCTCGGAGACCAGCTCGAGATGTGGAATAAACTCCCCATTCGGGACTCGGCCTTCGGCCTCGTTAGTGACTCTCCTAAGGAATGTAAACGCGTAACACCCCATTCGTAAGTGACTAACACGGCTCGGCCTACGGCCTCGCGGAGGCCACGCTCGGCCTCCGGCCTCGCGGGCCGAAAGCTCGGCCTTCGGCCTCGCAGGTTTGAAGCTCGGCCTGCGGCCTCGCAACCGTGGCGTTGTATCGCCAGCGAAAATCCCCATCCAGTAAATAAAAAGATTTGAAAATTCTCATGCAAGTCGAACAACTGACAGATACTTTTAGTTCCCGTGAGCGGTTGCATCAAAGACCAGCTCGAGATGTGGAAAAAAAACTCCCCATTCGGGACTCGGCCTTCGGCCTCGTTAGTGACTCTCCTAAGAAATGTAAATGCGTAACACCCCATTCGGAACTCGGCCTTCGGCCTCGTAAGTGACTAACACGGCTCGGCCTGCGGCCTCGCGGAGGCCACGCTCGGCCTTCGGCCTCGCGGGCCGAAAGCTCGGCCTTCGGCCTCGCCCTCGAAGCTCGGCCTTCGGCCTCGCAGGTGTGAAGCTCGGCCTGCGGCCTCGCAAATAAGAAGTGGTTTTGCCATCAAAAATCCCCATCCAGTAAAAAAAAAACAAATGACGTCATCCAAATTTTTTTTTCATATTTGGAATCAGGGACCCTCAATCTCCCTAAATACCAAATTTCAGCCAGATCGGAGCAACTTGGATTTTGGTATCCGGGTCGAAGGACCAATTTTCAATTTTCGACTAAAGCCCCAAATTCTCCTACAAACCCTCTATAACATTTGTTCGAACCCCCCATACCCACCTATAACGGTTCGGGAGCTGCGGTCGTTTTAAATTTGTATGGGAGAACCTCTTTTTTGTTTGGGAGGGTAATTTTTTTTCAACTTTCCAAGAAGGTCCCAGGGTTTTAGTCATTTTTAGTTTTGACACCTACCCCCCATCGATTATGGTTTCCGTGATCCTTACACCAGTTCTATCAAGGAAACCAAAAATGACACTTTTCGGATTTTTCTGGTGGTCATAGGAACCTCCTCTACATTTTTCCCCTACATTACAAACACCCCACATCGCTCCTTCTGGGAGAACAATGATGTCAATGAGTGAGTCAGTCAGTGAGTCAGTGGTAATCGAGCTTTATATATATAAACTAGGTGTTGGGTGGTGCGCGGGCTGCGAGCAGCCCGCGTTATCGATGTGCATTAGTAACTATTATCAAACTGGTAATTGCAGTTAAGAAAATATATAAAATTCTCATACAAGTCGAGTAAGTGACAGTTTCTTCTAGTTCAGTACAAAGTGTAAGCAGGGTTACCATGTGCAAGTTGATTTTTTTGATAAAATTTTAGTCGCTGTAAAATCGCACCAAGATTGTAAACGATTTTTGTTAAGGGACCATACCTCTAAGTGCAGTGGTTAACGTGGGCAGTTGCCTCGGAGACCAGCTCGAGATGTGGAAAAAAAACTCCCCATTCGGGACTCGGCCTTCGGCCTCGTTAGTGCCTCTCCTAAGGAATGTAAACGCGTAACATCCCATTCGTAAGTGACTAACACGGCTCGGCCTACGGCCTCGCGGAGGCCACGCTCGGCCTTCGGCCTCGCGGGCCGAAAGCTCGGCCTTCGGCCTCGCAGGTTTGAAGCTCGGCCTGCGGCCTCGCAACCGTGGCGTTTTATCGCCAGCGTAAATCCCCATCCAGTAAATAAAAAGATTTAAAAATTCTCATGCAAGTCGAACAACTGACAGATACTTTTAGTTCCCGTGAGCGGTTGCGTCAAAGACCAGCTCGAGATATGGAAAAAAAACTTCCCATTCGGAACTCGGCCTTCGGCCTCGTTAGTGACTCTCCTAAGGAATGTAAATGCGTAACACCCCATTCGGAACTCGGCCTACGGCCTCGCGGAGGCCACGCTCGGCCTTCGGCCTCGCGGGCCGAAAGCTCGGCCTTCGGCCTCGCAGGTTTGAAGCTCGGCCTGCGGCCTCGCAACCGTGGCGTTGTATCGCCAGCGAAAATCCCCATCCAGTAAATAAAAAGATTTAAAAATTCTCATGCAAGTCGAACAACTGACAGATACTTTTAGTTCCCGTGAGCGGTTGCATCAAAGACCAGCTCGAGATGTGGAAAAAAAACTCCCCATTCGGGACTCGGCCTTCGGCCTCGTTAGTGACTCTCCTAAGGAATGTAAATGCGTAACACCCCATTCGGAACTCGGCCTTCGGCCTCGTAAGTGACTAACACGGCTCGGCCTGCGGCCTCGCGGAGGCCACGCTCGGCCTTCGGCCTCGCGGGCCGAAAGCTCGGCCTTCGGCCTCGCCCTAGAAGCTCGGCCTTCGGCCTCGCAGGTTTGAAGCTCGGCCTGCGGCCTCGCAATTAAGAAGTGGTTTCGCCATCAAAAATCCCCATCCAGTAAAAAAAAAACAAATGACGTCATCCAAAAAATTTTTTCATATTTGGAATCAGGGACCCCCAATCTCCCTAAATACCAAATTTCAGCCAGATCGGAGCAACTTGGATTTTGGTATCCGGGTCGAAGGACCAATTTTCAATTCTCGACTAAAACCCCAAATTCTCCTACAAACCCTCTATAACATTTTTTCAAACCCCCCATACCCACCTATAACGGTTCGGGAGCTGCGGTCGTTTTAAATTTGTATGGGAGAACCTCTTTTTTGTTCGGGAGGGTAATTTTTTTTCAACTTTTTAAAAGGATCCCAGGGTTTTAGTCAATTTTAGTTTTGACACCTACCCCCCATCGATTATGGTTTCCGAGATCCGTACACCAGTTCCATCAAGGAAACCAAAAATGACACTTTTCGGATTTTTCTGGAGGTCACGAAAACCTCCTCTACACTTTTCCCCTACACCACAAACACCCCCCATCGCTCCTTCTAGGAGAACAATTCTGTCAATCAGTGAGTGAGTGAGTGAGTGAGTGAATCAGTGGTAATCGAGCTTTATATATATAATAATAATAATAAACTAGATGTTCGGTTGTGCGCGGGCTGCGAGCAGCCCGCGTTATCGATGTGCATTTGTATTTTTAATTAAAGTTTTAGTTGCAGTTTATAAATTATATAAAATTCTCATACAAGTCGAGTAAGTGACAGTTTCTTCTAGTTCAGTACAAAGTGTGGGCAGTGTTACCATGTGCAAGTTGATTTTTTTGATAAAATTTTAGTCGCTGTAAAATCGCCCCAAGATTGTAATCGAGTTTTGTTAAGGGACCATACCTCTAAGTGCAGTGGTTAACGTGGGCAGTTGCCTCGGAGACCAGCTCGAGAAGTAAAAAAAAACTCCCCATTCGGGACTCGGCCTTCGGCCTCGTTAGTGACTCTCCTAAGGAATGTAAATGCGTAACACCCCATTCGGAACTCGGCCTTCGGCCTCGTAAGTGACTAACATGGCTCGGCCTACGGCCTCGTGGAGGCCACGCTCGGCCTTCGGCCTCGCGGGCCGAAAGCTCGGCCTTCGGCCTCGCCCTCGAAGCTCGGCCTTCGTCCTCGCAGGTTTGAAGCTCGGCCTGCGGCCTCGCAGCCGTGGCGTTGTATCGCCAGCGAAAATCCCCATCCAGTAAAAAAAAAAAAAATGACGTCATCCAAAAAAATTTTTTATATTTAGAATCAGGGACCCCCAATCTCCCTAAAGACCAAATTTCAGCCAGATCAGACAAACTTGGATTTTGGTATCCGGGTCGAAGGACCAATTTGCAATTTTTGACTAAAAACCCAAATTCTCTTACAAACCCTCTATACTATTTGTTCGAACACCCCATACCCACCTATAACGGTTCCGGAGCTGCGGTCGTTTTAAATTTGTATGGGAGAACCTCTTTTTTGTTTGGGAGGGTAATTTTTTTTCAACTTTCCAAAAAGGTCCCAGGGTTTTAGCCATTTTTAGTTTTGGCACCTACCCCCCATCTATTATAGTTTCCGAGATCCCTACACCAGTTCCACGAAGGAAACCAAAAATGGCACTTTTCGGTTTTTTCTGGAGGTCACAGGAACCTCCTCTCCACTTTTCCCCTACATTACAGACACCCCCCATAGCTCCTTCTAGGAGAACAATTATGTCAATCAGTCAGTGAGTGAGTGAGTCAGTCAGTGGTAATCGAGCTTTATATATATAACTAGGTGTTGGGTGGTGCGCGGGCTGCGAGCAGCCCGCGTTATCGATGTGCATTAGTAATATTTATCAAGATTCTTAGTTGCAGTTTATAAAAATATATAAAATTCTCATACAAGTCGAGTAAGTGACAGTTTCTTCTAGTTCAGTACAAAGTGTCGGCAGGGTTACCATGTGCAAGTTGATTTTTTTGATAAAATTTTAGTCGCTGTAAGATCGCACCAAGATTGTAAACGACCTTTGTTAAGGAACCATACCTCTAAGTGCAGTGGTTGACGTGGGCCGTTGCCTCGGAGACCAGCTCGAGATGTGGAAAAAACCCCCCATTCGGGACTCGGCCTTCGGCCTCGTAAGCGACTCACCTGAGGGACGTTAATTCGTTACACCCCATTCGGAACTCGGCCTTCGGCCTCGTAAGTGACTAACACGGCTCGGCCTACGGCCTCGCGGAGGCCACGCTCGGCCTTCGGCCTCGCGGGCCGAAAGCTCGGCCTTCGGCCTCGCCCTGGAAGCTCGGCCTTCGGCCTCGCAGGTTTGAAGCTCGGCCTGCGGCCTCGCAGCCGTGGCGTTGTATCGCCA
The DNA here is from genome assembly GCA_934044485.1 of Apeira syringaria. NCBI lineage: Eukaryota > Metazoa > Arthropoda > Insecta > Lepidoptera > Geometridae > Apeira > Apeira syringaria. The sequence continues at coordinate 18,609,474 of OW203663.1, read as the reverse complement.
GCGAAAATCCCCAACCAGTAAAAAAAAAAAAAATGACGTCATCCAAAAATTTTTTTTATATTTAGAATCAGGGACCCCCAATCTCCCTAAATACTAATAATTTCAGCCAGATCAGACAAACTTGGATTTTGGTATCCGGGTCGAAGGACCAATTTGCAATTTTTGACTAAAACTTCAAATTCTCCTACAAACTCTCTACAATATTTGTTTGAACCCCCCATACCCACCTATAACGGTTCCGGAGCTGCGGTCGTTTTAAATTTGTATGGGAGAACCTCTTTTTTGTTAGGGAGGGTATTTTTTTTTCAACTTTCCAAAAGGGTCCCAGGGTTTTAGTCATTTTTAGTTTTGACACATACCCCCTATCTATTATAGTTTCCGAGATCCCTACACCAGTTCCATCAAGGAAACCAAAAATGGCACTTTTCGGATTTTTCTGGAGGTCACGGGAACTTCCTCTACACTTTTTCCCTACACCACAAACACCCCCCATAGCTCCTTCTAGGAGAACAATTCTGTCAATCAGTGAGTGAGTGAGTGAGTGAGTGAATCAGTGGTAATCGAGCTTTATATATATATAACTAGTATTTGGGTGGTGCGCGGGCTGCGAGCAGCCCGCGTTATCGATGTGCATTAGTAATTTTTATCAAGATTTGTAGTTGCAGTTAAAAAATATTTAAAATTCTCATACAAGTCGAGTAGGTGACAGTTTCTTCTAGTTCAGTACAAAGTGTGAGCAGGGTTACCATGTGAAAGTTAATTTTTTTGATAAAATTTTAGTCACTGTAAAATCGCACCAAGATTGTAAACGACTTTTGTTAAGGGACCATACCTCTAAGTGCAGTGGTTAACGTGGGCAGTTGCCTCGAAGACCAGCTCGAGATGTGGAAAAAAAACTCCCCATTCGGGACTCGGCCTTCGGCCTCGTTAGTTACTCTCCTAAGGAATGTAAACGTGTAAGACCCCATTCGTAAGTGACTAACACGGCTCGGCTTACGGCCTCGCGAAGGCCACGCTCGGCCTTCGGCCTCGCGGGCCGAAAGCTCGGCCTTCGGCCTCGCAGGTTTGAAGCTCGGCCTGCGGCCTCGCAACCGTGGCGTTGTATCGCCAGCGAAAATCCCCATCCAGTAAATAAAAAGATTTAAAAATTCTCATGCAAGTCGAACAACTGACAGATACTTTTAATTCCCGTGAGCGGTTGCATCAAAGACCAGCTCGAAATGTGGAAAAAAAATCCCTATTCGGGACTCGGCCTTCGGCCTCGTTAGTGACTCTCCTAAGGAATGTAAATGCGTAACACCCCATTCGGAACTCGGCCTTCGGCCTCGTAAGTGACTAACACGGCTCGGCCTACGGCCTCGCGGTGGCCACGCTCGGCCTTCGGCCTCGCGGGCCGAAAGCTCGGCCTTCGGCCTCGCCCTGGAAGCTTGGCCTTCGGCCTCGCAGGTTTGAAGCTCGGCCTGCGGCCTCGCAAATAAGAAGTGGTTTCGCCATCAAAAATCCCCATCCAGTAAAAAAAAAACAAATGACGTCATCCAAAAAATTTTTTCATATTTGAAATCAGGGACCCCCAATCTCCCTTAATACCAAATTTCAGCCAGATCGGAGCAACTTGGATTTTGGTATCCGGATCGAAGGACCAATTTTCAATTTTCGACTAAAACCCCAAATTCTCCTACAAACCCTCTATAACATTTGTTCAAACCCCCCATACCCACCTATAACGGTTCGGGAGCTGCGGTCGTTTTAAATTTGTATGGGAGAACCTCTTTTTTGTTCGGGAGGGTAATTTTTTTTCAACTTTCCAAAAAGGTCCCAGGGTTTTAGTCATTTTTAGTTTTGACACCTACCCCCCATCGATTATGGTTTCCGAGATCCTTACACCAGTTCCATCAAGGAAACCAAAAATGACACTTTTCGGATTTTTCTGGTGGTCATAGGAACATCCTCTACACTTTTTCCCTACATCACAAACACCTCCCATCGCTCCTTCTAGGAGAACAATGATGTCAATCAGTCAGTCAGTGAGTGGTAATCGAACTTTATATAATATAACTAGGTGTTGGGTGGTGCGTCGAACTTTATATAATATAATAAAATAAATAATAATATTTTCAGAGCTGTTTATGAAAAGCTAAAGGTTTTTTTTTTAATATATGAAGATTATAATAACATATACCTCTAATATTGAATTCAATTACAACGACAAGGTATTTTGTTAAATCCCGATCTCAAAGACAAGATACTCAGTCAATGGGCGTTTTCGAGTTGCCTTCAAAAAGTTGGCTCTCAGACACAGGAGAAGGAAATTTACATGTTATTGATTTTTTATGCCTTCGTTAAGTCTCGGCTCAGCTTGGCTTTTTGTTTCCTAAGTAGCTTTAAAGTTTTACGTTCATGATATTCCAAACCTTTGATGATAGCCTGCAATTAGTCAATAATTCTGATCGATATTATTCTTTAATTTGCAATTTCGAGTCATTAGATCAAAGGTCCATGAATACTTTAAAGACGAAAGTTGGTTTATAGTTTGTATGTTTATAACTTCTTTACACAAAAACAGCAAAACGGTTTTGATTGAAATTTGGAATGAATGTAGTTTATACTCTGAAATAACATATAGATTACGTTTTATCCCGAATAGGTATAGTTCCCGTGGGATGATTGAGGTAGCGATAAAACCGTAGTCATTATTATTATCTAAGAACCGGCTAGGATTCGCGTGATATTTGCTGGAAAATTACTTTCAAACTCAAAACCGTAGCCCACGCGGGAGTAACCGCGGGACGCAGCTAGTATCTAAATAAAATTGAAAATAATGATTTAACCCTCAGATTATAGTATAAAAATTAAGATTGTTTTTGATGAGTCGACCAGCTATCTCATGCATCGGCATCGCCCATTTCGAGATGAATTGTAAACAATTCATAGCGAATTTTTCGACAATCGATAAAAATTCTTATCACTTCGTAATTGAACATATATATATGATACGTAAATAAACTTTCTTACATTTGAATATAAATAAGAATTGAACATGTATAATTATTATTTATATTCAAATGTAAGAAAGTTTATTTACGTATCATATCTATGTTTGTCCATGCGTTTTTCAATTTAATTTGCGCATATTTAAACTACACACTACATTACACTACACTGAAAATACATACATCATCATCTCAGTCATAGGACTGTTACTGGACTGTCCACTACTGGACATATGCCTCCCCCATTGATTTCCACAAGGACCCGTTGGAAGCCTTCCGCATTCAGCCCTTGCTTGCGTTCTTAGTCAAGTCGTCTGTCCACTTGAAAATACATACATGACAATCCAAAAAAAACATTCCAAATATTACATAAACGCAGTATTTTCTTTAAATAAATATCATTTACAAGATGCTCTATCAAATATGCAGTGAATTACACGGCTCTCGAATACGCTGACGACTAAAATGTACAACGGTCATGTGGCATATATGACGAGGTTTAATCCTCGCAACTAACTGCACATTCAATTTAGGCTCGTGCATAATGCATGTCGGCGGGCAGGCACGAGACCCTCGGAGCATTTGCTGTACCTAATTACGTATTATGCTTTGCCATATAGACAGGCATCCCTGTCGACGATGAATATTAGATCATAGTCCAGCCTACAACGCCCGCCTCAATATTGCAACCAATACTAACGTGTGCGTAACTGCTCCGGGCAATATTCAACTCTCGTCAAACGTACATAACATAAATTTAAAAAAATTGACTAAAAATGGAACCGACTTCATCTCTAAAAAGTGTGAAATAACTTGTTGAAGTCGGTACCATTATAGTTCTCAAAAGTAACAATGACTTCGATAAGTTATTTCACACTTTTGAGTGTTGCGGTCGGTTCCATTTTTTTGGTCAAAATCTTCTTTCTCACCCTTTTCAGTGACCTTTACTACGGGATCAATTATAATTGTGTATGTTCACCGATTTCTTCACCCCCAATTAGGAAAATGTCTAAGTAGATGTAACACTTTTCAGTTATTGGACTGTAACTCAAAAACCGCTTGTCCGGTCTTGATGAAATTTAAATGAAACCACCTCGGAGCTACACTCTATCAAACAACAATTTTGAGAATCTATCCAAAAATGGGAAAGAAATCGGTGAACATACATTAATTAAAAATATATGGAGTCGATCATATAACCTCCTCCTTTTTTGAAGTCGGTTAAAAATTATAATAATACTCTCGCCTTTAAAAGCTAGGGACGTTTAAATTCATACGTTAAAAGTATCCTGCGAGGTGTTCTTAAGTACTGACGACACACCATGCATAATGAGCGTGTTGTCTACCATAGGAGGGGAACTCACTCAACGCGTCATTGTTCCTAGTACACTTACTGGCGCAGCACCTCTGCGTATATAACTTACAGTAGGATTCAACGATGTCTATTAGGGTTTGGTCTAAAATGGCAAGTTTATGGACATACCTAGCTTAACTTTGGGCAATCATAGACTCGGCCCTCTCGCCGTCTCGTAGGAGAAACTGTCGTATTTCCTCATAAGGGTGGAGAAAATGCCGTCATAACTCACGGTTAGTCGTCTCCCTAGTGTGTTGTAAAGATGCCCTTAACACTAGTCTTCATTTCCTAGAGCGAGTAATGTCTCGTTTAAAATTTTAAGGTCTCAGTATCTTGGCGACTTTTAGTACACCCAACTTTAGACATGGTTTTTGTATCAAATCTTTATTGTGATACTGACATACATATATGTGCAACTTTGCTCCTTGATTAAGCAAAAGCATCATCATCATCAGCATCATCATCTCAGCCATAGGACGTCCACTGCTGGACAAAGGCCTCCCCCATTGATTTCCACAAGGACCGGTTGGAAGCGGCCCGCATCCAGCCCTTGCCTGCGATCTTAGTCAGGTCGTCTGTCCACCTAGTCAGAAAAGGATGAGCTGAAAACATTGCCGCTACTAGAAAAATACATCAAAAGATAACAAGAACAAAGCGAAATGTAAATAAAATAACCAATGTGGTTTTTTTTTCAGATTGATTTCTTTTTCTATTCGAAGACGCCCTTGAATTTCTTATTCGGTAAGAAGTAAGAAGAAAATTGAGATAATAAGGCGTGGACGCTAACCCCAATGTCATAGGAATGAACAGTAAACATACATAATATTAAAAAGTAATGGTCCACCCCGGCTTCGCACGGGTGAAAAATATCAAAATTAAAAATATAGATATTTATATATAATTTTAAGGATCCCTAACTTTAAAAAAATTTAATATAGCCTATGTCATCCTAGGATAGTGTAGCTTCCAAACCGTGAAAGAACTTTTGAAATCAGTTCTGTAGTTTCGGAGCCTATTCAAAACAAACAAACAAACAAATCTTTCCTCTTTATGATATTAGTAAGTGGTAGTGGTTCTCTTGAACTAAATGAAAATTCTGAAAAAAAAAAATGATATGTAGGATAAGTACTTATGTGGTTACGATAAAGTCCAAATCAGTATGACACTTATCCAGGACAGCACTAAAATTAGTTTTATTTATTAAAATTGCAAGTTTTTTTATTATTTTTATTTTTTATCCAGTTTAGATCTAGCGTTTGACCATTATCTCACTTGATGATCAGTGACGATGTGGTCGAAGATGTTATCACACTAGACCTAGAATGCTTACGGGCTCTTAAGGACGGCTGCCTGAACACACTATGTGTTTGATGACAGTTTTTAAACTTGAGGGTGGTAGCTAGCCAGACGGGTATTCGAAAGTACCCTACCAACATGCTGGGAATTTGATAACGGTGTTACCATTAACGGAAGCTCAAGCTGTTGTTGGGGATCGAACCAGTGTCCGTCAGTGTGTCAGTGACAGGCGACGCTCCCTCCGCTGAGCTATCACTCCGCATAGCTTCAGTTTTACGTAAAATAAGCCGCCACTCACTAAAACTACCGGCAATTGGCCAGCAATTAAATTGAACTCGTCTAATATTAAGGACAGCACTAAATGGAATTATACGAATTTGAATTTGAGCATAAATATAATACGAGCTATTTCTTTCAGTGAATTTTAGCTAGTACGAGTGATTAACAGAATTAGGGCCAGTATTAAAAATACCACATGGAAACGACACGTCGCCATGGTTAACTGACCACCCATCCAAGATGACGAGAGAGTACGTTGATAGTTGGGGACTCGCAGCCCTTTGAGTATACAGCTGGTTTATTTATCTGACTCGCAGCCGATCAACGCAGGATCACATAGGTACGTATACGTACTCCGCGAGCACTTCAACATTGCTTTATTGTGTGCAAGAACATAGTAATCATTCCTTTTTTTTGCAAATCCTGGTAATGGAGAATCTCAAATGGCGTCGGTCGTAACATCGGCTCACGTGGTATGAGCACCTAATAGCCTCTCTCTATTCCTCACTATTCGCCATGTGTCTGCGTTCTCACGTTCCCCTGCTAAAGGTTATTGGGCCTGCTTTCACGCTTTTTATTGCCTGAACGCAGTTTGAACTCAATTATTTTTATGGTCGTGCTAAATTGCTATTTTGTTGCTTTATCATGAATATCAAAGCAAAATTAGTTTAGCGATTGATAGCATTTTTGTGCATTGTACAATTTGGTTAGTCTGCTGACTGATAGAGCATTTAATTTGTTCCTTTCTGTGGGTGTTGAAATCATCGATTTGAAAAAGATAGAATATGTCGCTTTAACATTTGCCATTTATGTGCCAATGGAGATGATGGCTCACATGCTTTTAGGTTATTAATCTTAGTCAGTTTGTCTGTCCACCTGGTTGGTGGCAGTCCTATGCTGCGCTTGCCAGTCAGTGGTCTCCATTCGATAACCTTTAGACCTCAACAGCCTCAGTTCTTCGCGATTTTAGATTTAGAGAATTTCAGAATATCTTGAATGAAATTATCTAAACGATAAACGCTTTTGTGAGCTGGTCCTTAAAAAAGTATTGAATTTCGGAGTTGAGCAACAAAGAGCCTCGGCGCTTTATAAATGGCTACGTACAAAAGGCTGTCTTTCGTCGTGGACATGCAAAGGGCGAGCAGCAAGTAGAGTTTTAAATTGTTTGTTATGCTGCTTTGATACAAAGTTGTTCAGGTGGCGCGGCGTGATCGCACACATAACAATGATTATGTGATGTCCGATCCTTTAGACTGTTTTATTTTTATCTGTTATCTTCTAGTTGTTTCATTATAACAGTATAATTCATTACTTTGGTTCATTTATCTTGTGATTTCGTAAAGCCTATCTATTTCTCCTACGATTCTAAAGAACGTATATAGTATGCGGCTATAAATAATGACATAATAAACACACGCGTGATTGACCTTATTCTGTCACATGAGATTGGACCTGTAGTGTAAATCCAGGGGTTTTTCTTGGATTACAATTACTTTTACGGGAAGTTCCACGACGTGTTCTCGTCCAAAATACCGCAATGTCTGAAAACGAAGGTCTTCGAACAGTGTGCGTTACCAGTGGTAACTTACGGAACTGAAACGTGGTCTCTGACTATGGGCCTTATGAGCAGGCTCAGAGTCGCACAACGAGCTATGGAGAGGGCTATGCTCAGGGTTTCTCTACGCGATCAAATCAGAAATGAGGAGATCCGTAGAAGAACGAAAGTCACCGATCCATCCGCTGGGCCATCCCAGCGGAATAGCAAGTTGATGTGGCAGTGGGCAGGGCACAAAGCTCGAAGAACTGATGGCCATTGGGGTCGAAAAGTTCTTGAATGGAGACCACGGACTGGGAAGCGCAGCATAGGATGGCCACCGACCAGGTGGACAGACGACCTGACTAAGATCGCAGGCAAGGGCTGGATGCAGGCCGCTTCAAACCGGTCCTTGTGGAAATCAATGGAGGCTGGAAATATGTCCAGCACTCGACGTCCTATGGCTGAGATGATAATGATAATGATCACAATTGCTTTTTGTGAAGGTACCTATGTCACTATGTGTAATTTATAAATCAAAGACAATTTGGTAAAATATATTATAAGTAATATTTAGCCTTCAAAAACTACAAATCCGTAGGTAGTCGGTTCTTTACCAAATTACTACATTAAGTCTTTTTTTGATATAAATTCTATAAAGATGGTAGATCTACCACCCCTTGTCAAGTGACTCTAACTTGAACAATACGTCTTAACACATTCATTTGTGTATTATACTGTATAATACCCAAGTATATGTATGTATGGGAAAACAAATACCCAAACAATAATGGCAGTAATTCTATTTTTAGTTGAAATTAACTAAAATACTCTAACTCTAAAAGGACTTAGTTCGTTTCAGTTCAGAATTCAAATTCGCAGAACTCGTGACAATGGTACTCTTGTGTTATTAGAACAGTTTTATTAGTTCGCGGGTAGTTTTAATGAGCACTAAATAACATGGAGACTTAACTTATTTTATGTAAAATAGGCTGAAATTAATTAACATCATAAGCATTGTTATCTATTTACAATTGGTTTAGAGTTTCAACTTCGTTGCAACTTTATAAAAACTATCCTATATTAGTAATAATAGTTCCAAGTCTTCGAAACTTTTGCCTGAAGAATGAAAATATTGTGGAAAAAACGATATTTCGAGCTAAAAAAATACACTAGCATATTTATGGTCCTTCTAGAATATAGGAACAAACATGCCGCCCCAGTACTAATCCAAAAATGACATATATACTAACTACAAAATACTAACTACTAAACACTTACCCATTAATAATTACACTCTTCATAATGTCATTATTCAGTTGATATACATTTTTGATAGCCTTTTCGAAATTCATATAGACAAAATATTGGCTAAAAATAAACATACATATTATCTAAAGTTTACGCAATAAAGATAAATGACTTCAACCAATGACAGTATTGAAAAAAGTACAGACACAGGGAATATCTAAATATTGCTCTATGATAAACTGCTAATTAATATTATAAAATTACGTATGAACGATTTCAAGGTTAGTTTAAACAATTCTTTTAATTAAATCCACTTTACACGGTTACAGGAGTGTAATGGCTGCTGAATCTCCATTTTTGTGTTAATGAAATTAATTATATTGTAAAGATAGCTAGATTTGTAATTGTGAAAATATGTATAGTAGAAATGAAATGTATTTGTAGAAATGTTATTATACAATTACTTAGACTTATTTTTGTATAACTGCATATGTAATCTTGTATTAAATAAGGTATGCTTAGTAGAATATGTAAACATGACATGCCCAGTGTAACAGTCTGAGGCACAAGGCCAATAAATCGTTCTATTCTTTTTTGAAACCAAGTCATGAAATTATGCTACTATACAGAAAATTATCACAATCAACAGTTTCCAGCGATCCGTTCCCACCACTATCGAAAGCACGCCAAAAACCTAACAGCGTAAAACATTCGCCGCATAATATAATCAGGGATTAATCCAGACTAAACCATCACATTCCTGCAATCGCGTACAATGAACAGAGTAAACATTACTAAACGTATTTCCAGCGAGAATTGAATTTGAGCAAAAGAAAAAACGAAGCAGTTTATTTAAACGACTGATTTGAGGGCAAACACCTAGTGAGAAAAAGGGGACGCCTGCAGCGCAATACAGGTGTTCTAGTTGAATGGGAAGGAGTGTTTGGATTAAATTTACCGATATGATTTGTATCTTTTGCCGGGGGGAAAGATATGGTTTTTTATTCTAGAGCTTTCGAATGTTCTAACAATAAGTTGCGGAGACTGGTATAGAATTGAGACACGATGAAATAATTGAATAGAAACAAAGTGACGTTTTGACTATAGGTTCTTATTAATATTAGTTATACATAATGGTATTTTTCGCGAGGATTACACTGATTAAATTACACGAGGTGAGTTACATAAAGGCTATAAGGTGTGATCGTAAATTATGTGAGTTAAAATAATGTTAGTAAATTTGACTAGTAAATTTGACTGGTCGGTTGGCGCAGTTGGCAGCACTCTGCCTTCTGAGCCGCTGGTCCCGGGTTCGATTCCCGAACAGGTCAAACATTTGTGTGTATGAACATGTCTGCTTGACCTGTGTCTGGGTGTGTATATGTATATATATAAGTATATATCAGTCATCAGGTTACCATAGTACAGGCTCTGCCTAGTTTGGGACCTGAAGACCTTGTGTGAATGTTGTCCAATATTTAAAAAAATAAAATTTAAAAAATTAAAATATTGTTTTAAATACATGTTAAAATGTTGAAAGAAACTTACTACAAATAAAATTAAACAACAATGTTTATACCTAAAATAGATGTGCCTGTGACATCTCTCGTAATGTATTGAACAGTTAACAGCAGTTTTCAACATAACAAAAACGTGTCAGTCTTATCGCTGTGAATAATATCTTCCAGACAACCATTGGATAAAGATGGAATACGCCAGGGGACAAGGGACAAGAATGATGAGGTAAAACATACAATATTTATTTAACACTAGTAGCACCCCGCGTGTCTCAAAATACATGCAAAAAATTAAAATTGACATCACCACCAACTTCTTAAGCTTAAGCATTGCGACTACAGCAAATAAACACGCTCAATTAAACAACCGCAATCAAACCCGCGAGCGTCGTGCTATCGTAAAAAGAAAGGCGTCGTGCAGCCTTCTTAAAAATATTTGGAAGGGCACAAGACTTAATTAACGTGTTTTCTTTGATTACCAGCCATCAAGGCGCCGGCTGCTCCGAACTGGCGCTCAGGTGACTTGGGCGTTACGCTTAGGCTAGGGGATGATGGTATACTACATTACTTTAAAGAGAAATTATGAAGATTGTTTTCATTATGACATGTACATATCTTCTTCTTCTTCTATATATATATAAATGAATTGTTATTTCCCTTAGTCACGGCATCACGCGTGAACGGCTTGACCAATTCACTGTGGCGTAGTGGTTAGTGTTATTGACATGACTACTGTGTCTCAGGGACCCTGGGTTCGAATCCCGGCAGGGGCAAACATTTGTGCGATGAGTGGGAGATATTTGTTCCGGGTCTTGGATGTTTGTGTGCTGTAATTGTGTGTGTCCATGCCTCCCGCGATACAGGGAATCCTAGTGCGGGGGTCTGTAGTCATTTATAAATAAAGCATAAATATATAGTTTACCATAGATAGTAACTTCAGTGGCGTTTTTCATTTATATATTCCTTTTTGTATATATAGTAATTATTTTTATGCATTGTATATAAGGTTAAGAAAGTTAAGTATGATATTCAGTACATACATAATCTTTTCTTTTTCGGCCATAGCACGTCCACTGCTGAACATATGCACCTCCCATTTAGGGGGGTTTTGCCAATACTCGCCACGCTTGGGGGGTTGGCGGGCGCAATATATTGTAAACCTCAGATGGCGCTGCTTCCCACTTTCTGGTACGTGATCCCTTAGCCGATTCTTACGGCACCCACGGGAAGAGATGGGGGGTACAATTCTGAGCCGGTACCGCGACGGCACCATACAGTATCAGGAGTATACAACATACACAGGAGTATACATGCAATTTAAATAATGTATATTTAAATGTTAACGAATATATTTTCCAGGTATTCCTATCCATTTGAAGAGAAAAATCTCTAAGCAGGGAATAAAAATGCATAATCTAAATATATATAACTCAAAGGTAACTGACTGACTGACATAGTGATCTATCACATATCGCACAGCCCAAACCACTGGACGGATCGGGCTGAAATTTGGCATGCAGGTAGATGTTATGATGTAGGCATCCGTTAAGAAAGGATTTTGATTAACTCTATCCCCAAGAGGATAAAATAGGGGATGGAACTTTGTATGAAACTTTGTCAATTTTAAACAAATTGGGCTGAGACTTTGCATGCATAAAGCTACTATGACGTAGGCATCCCCTAAGTAAAGATTTGGAGATTTCCCTAAAGAAAGTTTGGTTCCCATGGGATTATTGAGGTAGCGGCAAAACCGCGGGGCACAGCTAGTCACTTATATGCTTGAAAAATGTTACGTCTCCATTTATTTCTGGACTCTACATGTCGACACATAAATTAGTAGTTTATGAAACTGTATCATAATAAGACCAAATTATGTGCAGTTCTTTGCAAACACTAATCTCATAAAATAGATAATAATAACAGAAAAACGAATCTCATAAAATAGATAATAACATTTAGGTAAAATAACTGCATATGTTTGCATGTATTTGTAAACGTTTAGCGCCAAAATTCATTTGCTGACCGCGCATGCGTGCTGCGCTGCTCCCAGAGATTATATGTAGAAAAACTGCAATGCAACCTCCTTGGTCCAGCTGAAAATGTATCTGATAGGTAAAAAAGGTACATTATGATAGGTTGTCCATAGAAGAGCTAGCAACAAGAAGGATAGTGACGATAATAACTTTATCATTATGATACAATAATGTAGCTTTTTAAATATATTTTCTCTAAAGACTGTCATTCAAGTTCAGTTTTTGATTTTTTAATCTTTATATTTCATTAAGAGATGAGATAAAATTACTCTCGTCACTATCCTTCTTGATGTTAGCCGACGATGTAGTCTAATCTTAAAGATTTTATACATTAAGTATATGCAAATTGTTGGTGAGTAGTACATTCAGTCGACGAGATGAAGATTCGCACTTAGGAATATCAAAATGTTACCAACCACTGTCACCGTTCAAGTAACTCAATCCTCCAGCGGCTCTCGGTCTCGTTATGCTTAACTAAATTACAACATTTACCGTCCGATGTAAGAATACTAACAATACGGCTACAGAAATGCGCAGGTGGGTACTTTCAGGAGATGGGATAATTACGGGAATTGCTGCTCCTAAGTAACTACATTTTTTTAAAAGAGTTGATAAAAAAGAGAAAGAATTTGAAACCAAAAAATGTGTGTTAAGATATCTAGTAAGACTTCATATACTTCTTATTTAAGTATTTATAATATTTACGAATGAATTATTAAATGCTTATTATTTAAATGCAAATTTAATGAATAAATAATTATTTAAGCTAGGATACGAGAATTTATATAATATTCGGGATATTTATCGTGTATTTTATTTGTTTTATTTGCTCGATATTTCAGTTTACCCGTAAACGTGGCGCATGAAACTGTGCCGAAATATCGATTTAATTCTTTTCGTATTAGTGACCATGCCAGTTTAAAAACTTAAAAACTAGATTAATTTAATTTTTATAAATTATTCATTAACGCAACATAGAGAAATTACTCATGAATTGGTACGCAACAAAACTGAAATATTTTATTTAGATTGACATAAGCGAAATTCACAAACAATGAATTATGTTAACATATTATAGAAAAAATGCAGCAACCACAGTAACAATGTTTTTTATACTGCATAGATCTTGCGTTTGACCACTCTCAACTAAACTTGATGGTCAGAGACGATATGATCGAAGAAGTTGACACGCTAGACCTAGAATACTTACTGGCTCTCAAAGACTGCTGCGTGAACACACTATGTGTTTGGTAACCGTTTTTTATACTTGAGGGTGGTAGCTAGCCAGGCAAGTACCTACTCGAAAGTAGCTACCCCACCATTATGCAGGGAATTAAATAAAGGGTAACCTTCACCTGAAGCTCAAACCGTTGGTAAAGATAGAACCAGCGTCCGTCAGTTTGACAGCCACCGCTCCGACCGCTGAGATATCATCGCTTCAATGTTTTTGAGATGTGGACAAAAAACCCAGAGGCTAATATGCCTTTATTAAAATAAAACAGTAATAACTAAGTTACTACAATAGCATTTGAGCAATCCTCTAGCTATTGGTAGCCTATAGATAACTCAATTGTTCTAATCTGCTACCGGCTGGCAGCGTGCCCAGAATGCTAGCAGCATTGCCACGTTGAATTGCAATGCTGATTCGTTGAGCCAAATATGTGCATGCTGGCACATACGGTTTGGTCACGGGTCGCATCGTACAAATGCTCTGATAAATTTTGGAAAATCCGATGAGCTCCAGGCTATATTACATTTTGTAAATAGTCTATGTGATAATTTTGAAATATCTATATGACAGTTACATAACTCTGCGTAAGTATAAGCAACAAGAACAAAGTAACGGCCGGATTCACTTAACTGTGCAAAATCAATTGGGTAATTTGTTTGACGTTCACCGAAATGGCACCGTCGATTGTTTAATTTCCTTGATCATTTCAGGTCTTTGAATAAGTTTCAGATACAGTAATACTTGTAACAGCTTAAAGCTTTGTCATAGTTTGATTGTATTCATATTATGCTAGTACCAACAAGGTGAGTTTAACGCTTTTATCAGAGATATGTCAGAGTGACGGGTGCAGTGCAGTTATATCTGTGTATTGGTGTATTGGAGACATAAATGATCCTTTGGGCCTTTTGCTTGTATAGCGTAATTACATCTTCGACCATATCGTTACTGATCATCAATATATATATATACACTGTATATATATATATACACAGTATGAAAGACAAAAGACTTCTTCAGTTATGAAACTATATTTGTTTTTAATAGGATATGTACATTCAGACTTGTCGAAAAAGTTTCAAAACAACCTAAGTAGCTATTTTCAATATATACTCTGCGAATTTGTCTAGAAATCTTTAATGTCTATAGTTGAGTATAAAAATAAAATTAAAATTATCCGTAGTTTAGTCATAATATAACAAAAAACATAACAACAACTTTGGGATTTTAGTCTATCGAGTGAAGTTCATTAAATCATGTTACTGAATGTGACTTTGACTAGATTAGATCCTTAACTAATACATATCTTTTTTTCAGAATTAAAAACACTATATTCTTTGTCTCAGATGGTTTTAAAAAACTCAAAAGCTCGGCCTCTGCGGGAAGACCTCGCCTTAAATCTCTGTATAGATCGTGTAGCTGCGCCATATAACGAGAAATGACACGTAAAAGGCAGTGGACGTGATCCAAGCTAAATGTACTCTTTGGAGTATTACTAAGTTATGGTCACGTTATAGTGCTACTGCTGAAATCCTTTCCCAATTACCAATACGTCGTCCGCAGCACGAGAAAAGCCACCTATATAGGCACCACCCCGTGGGACTAACCAACAACGGGTAGATGTCAAGATACCCATGTCAAGACACAGACTAGAGCGCTGCGGATACTCCGACTCGCTAAAGCTTTCTGTATACCTAAAAATTTTTATCAAAAAATGGAACCGACTTCAACACTCAAAAGTGTGAAATAACTTGTTGAAGTCGGTACATGATAGTTCTCAAAAGTAACTATCATCACAATAATGTGCTCATGGTACCGACTTCGACAAGTTATTTCACACTTTTCAGTGTTTAAGTCGGTTCCATTTTTTGTAATTATTTTTTTCCCTTTTTTAGTGACCTTTGTGAGTGTCACTGTGTGTGTTACTCACTGAATCAATTGTGTATGTTTTCTGATGTATTCAACTGCAGCTATAATATCGTCGATGTATGCGTAGCACTTTTCAGTTTTTGTGACTCAAAAACTGCTTGTCTGATTTTGATCAAATTTAAATGGGACCACCAATAGTCTATGATACTCTATGAAACAAAAAAAAGAATCATCAAAATAGGTTCATAAATGACGAAGTTATCCGCGAACACACACAAAAAAATATATACGGTCGAATTGAGTTGGGACCTCCTTTTTTTAAATCAGTTAAAAAAGAAAATATCTTTCCTTCCTGTAAGCCCTGTTTATGTTTATTAGAACAAATAGTCAGCATCGCTTAACGTCACGCCGCGATGGGCCCAACTTAATAAACCTTCTGCTAAATAATGTTTTTCATCTCCCGTGTCTCCGAAACAAATTGCTTCATTTTTGGCGCATGGCAACATTAACAATAGAATTTATCACTGGAATATGTTGCCAGTCTCTGCCGCTTAACACTTCATAACTTTCAGATCGGATATTTCTTTATGCATGTCATAACGATGAACAATGTCATTTATGAACTGTCAATCACACCAATCCCATCCCATCCCAGTAATATTAGAGGCGAAAGTTTGTGTGTATGTGTGTATATTTGTTACTCCTTCAACGGCTGCACAGATTTCAATGAAACGTTGTATGGAGGTAGGTTAGACTCTAGAGTAATATAGCGGGAAAATCGTAATCCACGCGGGTGAAACCGCGGGGCGCTACTACTATTATAAGGGTGAACATTTGTTTGTATGTTTGTGACCCCTTCACGCTGAAATGGCTGAACAGATTTGCATGAAATTTGGAATTAAAATAGCTTATACCCTTGCATAACACATGGGCCTTTACATAGGAAAATGTAAAGTTCCCATGAGATAATTGAGGTAGCGGGTAATTCATATTCAAGGCGGGTAAAATCATGGGGCGCAGCTAGCTATGAATAAAAAGTTGTCATATCCGTAGTTCTTGACGAGATAAGAAGTCACTTTTGAAAGGATGAAATCGACGCTTCACTACTTTAAAGAAAATACTGTTTATTTTTACTTTAAAGAATTTGTAAGTGATTTAGTTATATATACACAGAGTTTGGGCAGCTGTCCTTGAGAGCAAGTATAATTTTAGATATAGCGTGCTTTTCCACACTCGATCACATCGACACTGACCTTTATGCTACAAAAAATACATCCACAGCTGGTCATGGACCTCCCCCATTGCCGAAATTATTAGTAATAAGTTACTCTCACAACTCTTATTATAAATGCTGGCTTGTATTTTCAAGTTAATCTTCAAGGCGGCAAGTTATAGTGAGGTAAGATGCTGAAGGCCATTTCCAATTACCAATACGCTCCCAGCGGCACCGGCCACGTGACAGATGGCCAGGGCCGGACTCAGATAATTAACACGTTTCTTTTCGTCCGGCTTCTAAGCAAAACTTTATTAATACCGGAGGGGACTTAGGCTTTGAGGGTAACAAACTTTTGTAATGAAGTCGCCCGCGGAATATTGCGTTTGTAGGTAGGTGACATTAATTTGTTGTTTGTTACACGGATTAAGGAGTAGAACGTATGCTTCGAAAATAAATGATAACTAATTTATTGAAAGCCAATTTAATTATGTATACGCTGATAGTAAATACTATTAATGGTTGAGAAGCGTGAATAGTCTTTTAGTAAAATTCAATTTCCAAACTGAGTTACAAATAAAATGGTCGCGATTATGTTAATAACTCCAATTAGTTAAATTATTTTAAATGTTTTAAATTAAAAAAGCTCTTATTTGCGTTTACGCTCAAGCTGGCTCTACTACGCCACCTCTAATTTTGCAGGAGACTTATTTGATCGCGGGTAGTTATAGTTCAAAGCAAATAACTTGACTATTTATTTTGCCCGTAACTACCCGCATTTCAATAAAAACATCTATTTTTGACATTGTCATTTGTGTCGTATTAAATTGGACTTCATCGTAACTATTAAAATCTGTATTTTAAAGTTGTGTCTAATCTAATTAGATACAATTTTAGTTAGTTTGATAGGACAACAGAATCACTACCACTACCTACATTAATGAGATCCATTTGATTGAGGGTAGTTTTAGTTCAAAGCAAATTACTTGACTATTTATTTTGCCCATAACTACCCGCATTTTATTATAAAGATCTATTTTTAACATTGTCATTCATGTCGTACTAAATTGGACTTCATCGTAACCGTATTAAAATCTGTATTTTAAAGTTGTGTCTTCTCTTATTTGACACAATTTTAGTTAGTTTGATAGGACACCAGAATCACTACCACTACCTACATTAATGAGATCCATATATGAAATTATTAAATCATAAGAACAAGTCACTCGTTAAGTATGCACGTACGTGTCAAGATCTGATGTTAATTCACAGCGAACTCCCGGCAATATTCATGTTGAGATTTCAAACGTCAGCCATAGCGAGGGTGTCAAATCTTTGGAAATGTGTTTATGTAAATTAGCTGGTCCATTAACATTGCTCCCCGCGAGCCGGGAGTTACATTAATATTTTATCTAGGATTTGAATTAATTACATAACGTAGGGATTAGTAAATTTATCAAGAAAGGAGAAAGCTTTGAGAAGAACTAGGAGCTATTTCATGCATTTCAGCCCCTGGATAAGGGCCTCCCCAATTGCTCTCCGCAATGTTTAGAAGAGAGCATCCAGCATATCTTGCGAACCTTATCAGGTTGTCAGACCGCGCCTTGTCAATGGACATCCTAAGCTGCGCTTGTAGTCCGATGTCTTGATTTAAAACTTTATTTGAATGGACTATGAGATTAACAGTGACATTATATTTTTTGCATATTTTTATGTCAGTCGGGCATTTAAATGATTATTTTATTTCAATTAAAAGTTACATTGTTTATTTTTAAAACCTAGTCGTCCTTTAACTATGCAGTCTACCTACATACACTAAAAATAAGAGAAAGTAAAACAACGACGAGACTACAGTAACGGATAGAAAAAACATTAAAATACAACTACATCATAACTAACCATCAACTAAGATCTATAGTATTTAATCATAACTATATTATAATGAGCGTTAGTCACGCTAGTTCTATAAAGTAAAAAAAATACGTTGGCACATAAAATACAGCAATTATTGAATTTGGCATCCATTTAGTTAAAGATTACCTGGAATTATTTTGCTGACGTTAGCGAAGGTTAATTTTATTATGCATACATACCAAGTTCCACGGACGTAATATTCCAGAATAAAATACAGAGCTAACCGGAGAAATTCCCAAACTAGGGAAAATAATTTGCTTAATTGCTACGTTTATACATGAGGTACATTCGATGTATTAACTGTAATACTCGTAGGAAGGGCCGATGCCTTTATTAAAATAAAATAAAATTGCAATTCAACGTGGCATTGCTGCTAGCATTCATGGCACGCTGCCAGCCGGTAGCGGGTTAGAGCATTTGAGTTATCTATAGGCTGCCAATAGCTAGTGGGTTGCTCAAATATTATAGTAGCAGTAGTATTGTAATTAGTTATACTACTAATATTATAAATGTGAATGGATGGATGGATGTTTGTTACTCAATCATGACAGAACGGCTGAACAGATTTGAATGAAATTTGGTATGTAGATACTACAGGTCCCGGAATAACACATAGGCTACTTTTCATCATCATCATCAATCATCACCATGCCATCAATCAAAACCGCGAAACGCAGCTAGTAAGTAATATGAATGATGTCGGAATGTAATATCTGACATTGTAATTGTCGAATGGTGGGTTCCATTCGGTCACCGCAAGTATGCGAGCGATGTAAATTTGATGCCTGGAGTGACCCGCCGCGGTCGCGCCAGCCTTCGTCCATCTGGGTTATGTTACGAATCTCAGAGGGCGTGTTTTGACAAATTGCTTTACACATAGCTCAGTGAATTACATTCCACGTTTAACCTGACCCTTATCTAATCATTTAATAGTTGACCACTGAAATCTAATCAACGAAATCATATTAGTTTATTTGGAGAACGTAAACAGAAACGAACCTGTATACTTTAACACTTTAGAATTTTTTTTTATCATAAAGACCTCCGCACTAGGATTTGTCGCGGTGTCGCGAGAGGCATGGACACACACAATCACAGCACACACACCAAGCAACCGTGACGGAACTTACCCGGGACAAATATCTACACCCATCGCTAGCCCATATAATTTTTAATTTTGACATTTTTTATTTGTGCGAAGTTGGGAGGTTTTTAAATAAATTTGATCAGTCTCTTTGCTTGGAAAAGCACCGATACGGTGTAAGCTTTTCGTCTTTCCTCCGATTTTTTTGTGTTAACTGGAAGCCATTTATTTTGCGACCAGTTCAGAAGCTCATGCCCAGATTGCGGAGTGAATGGCTGAAAGTTGGACAGTTCTATATCCATTAGGGGAGTTTATGTCTCCACGAATGGGATACGTGACTCCAATGTCTCCGTTACGCATGAGGTGCGTATTGTGTATGTAGTGATTGATATTTTATAAATTAGGGTATAATGGAAAACAGCTTTAGCGATTTATTAAAAAACAACTACACCTTCGAGTTTTTCAAGTACAGGCGCGGTGTATTAACTGGCTAAATGTATTTATAAAATTAAGTTTGATCGTCAAAAATTTATTTGTCTTATCTGAAATATAAAGATTAGAAAATCAAAAACAAAACTTGAATGACAGTCCTTACAAACAAGCCATCGAAATGAATTTAAAAAAATACATTATGATACAGCTCTTTTATTGACAACTTTTTACCAATAAGATACAACTACAGCTGGACCAAGGAGGTTGCAATACAGTTTTTCTACACATAGTCTGTGGACGCGGCGCAACGCGCATGCGCGACCAGCAAATGGATTTTGGCGCTAAAAGTCTACAAATGAACGCAAACATGCAATTTGACGTAAATTTCATTATATATTTTATGAGATTAGATAAAGTAGTGTATGAAACAGCACATAACTTAGTCGTAAAACACTCGTGTACACACACGAGTGTAATGCTATCAACTATATATAACTTTCACTCGACTTTTATAGAACCCTTATTATGAAACAGTTTCTAACTAAAACTAATATTATGTTACTAGTGTG
Organism: Apeira syringaria; assembly: GCA_934044485.1. NCBI lineage: Eukaryota > Metazoa > Arthropoda > Insecta > Lepidoptera > Geometridae > Apeira > Apeira syringaria. The sequence goes on along the minus strand of OW203663.1, from coordinate 18,588,911 downwards.
GTAAGTCAGTTTTTACAAACGAGTAGAAGAAAGTAATATTGAGATGAAGTCGAGTGCTTACCATAGTCACGGGTTTTGTCTTTCAGTTCAGTTTTGACATTCGATAGTCACGTGACTTCTGTTCCCCGGGTTCTAGGTTCGAATACCGAGAGAGGCAAACATTTATGTGATGAGCATGGATGTTTGTCCTGGGTCTTTGATGTTAGTGTGACGAGATTTTGTGGTCCGTTTCTCCCGCAACACAGGTAATCTTAGTGCGGATGTGTGAGTGTGATAAAAAAATCGTGTTGCAGCAGTGGGATTGATATGGCTGATTACACTTTGTTAAATATTTGAACTAACCAGCTTCTCATTTAATCTTTTATACCCCCAATGTCGTATAATGTAACAGGTGGAGCAGAAATCCTTATTTACGCCAGATATGAATTAGTTGAAGTGATCCAGTGCGAGAACAACATGACGGACGCTGGTTCGATCCCCAGTAACAGCTAGAGCTTAATTTGGCAAAGGCAACACAGTTATCAAATTCCCGAAATGATTGTAGGGTACTTTCGAGTATACTACCACTCTTAAGTTTGAAAAACTGTCGCCAATCACATATCATTACACTCCAACTAGCTAAAAGTCACTAAAATTCTTCAAAAAGAAATAGCTCGTATTATATTTCGCTAAAATTCAAATTCTTATAACTCTATTTAGTGCTATCTTTAATTTTAGATGACTTCTATTCAATTGCTAGCCAATTGCGGGTAGTTTTAGTGGGCACCAAATAAGTGGCGACTTATTTAACGTTAAACTAACCGCAACTTTCATAAATACATCTAATTTCAGTGCTATTATGGATAAGTATCATACTGATTTGGGCTTTATCGTAACCATATAAGTACTGATCTTACATATCATATCTTCCAAAATTTTAATTTAGTTTAGTCGAACAAGAGAATTACTATCATTGTTTTCAGGTCCTTGAGAGCCAGTAAACATCTAGTTTTAGCGTGTTTAGACCATCGTCATTGACCATGAAGTGAGATAGTAGTCAAAGTAGTCAAACGCGAAATCCAGGTACTTAGTATAATAGTAAAATATTTCAATGTGTAGCAGATATCCATGAAGAGCTTTACAGATGAAAGATTTTGGTGATAATGCAACTAACAGACAGCCGTGACATTTACTTGCTCTGAAAAACACTTGATTAAGTAAAATAGTTAATGATTTATATATAAGTTTGTTCGATTTAAAAGCCAGTTCCAGGGCCGTCTGTGAGATCCCCCCGGGGGCAAGGTGAGAGGCGTGTGACCGAGTGCCGTTTCCCAACGACGTGATGCTTTTGTTAAGCACTCCGTGGAGTTTCGACCTGGAAAATTGACTCTAGGATAATACTGTACAAGTACTGGAAAGCTGGAATATGGCGCTTGAATTTTTCTTATCCTGAATATAACAAAGTTACTTCTTACAGATACAGCAGTAATAGATAATTTTAGCTCAGCGCATTGTGTTTAACAAATACGATTTGAATTAAATTAAAAACTTTTTTGCAATCTGTAATATTACAAATTTAGGTGGTATTACAATAAAATTCATTAGTCTATTAAGTTAACAGAGTTACTTAGTAAACATTAGTTTATTACAGAATTTATCAACTCAGTGATTATAGAAAATAGATCAATACAATTTTTTCAAATAAAATTATATTTGAGTTATTTTTTATTTTTTTAATCACACTCAGACCCCCGCACTAGGATTCCCTGTGTCGCAGGAGGCATGGACACACACAATCACAACACACAAACACCCAAGACCCGGGACAAACCGCTATACATCGCACAAATGTTTGCCCCTGCCGGGATTCGAACCCAGGGTCCCGGAGACACAGAAGTCAAGTCACTGACACTGACCACTGCGCCACGGCGACCGTCGATAATTAATAAGAAAATGAACATGTAGTACGTTAATATCGTTTTGTTTCTTCGATCGCATCGTCACTGACTACCAAGTGATAAAGTGAATTGTTACCGTATACTTTAAAAAAAAAATAGAACTGACTTTAACACTCAAAAGTGTGAAATAACTTGTTGAAGTCGGTACCATGATAGTTCACAAAAGGAACTATGATCACAATATTGTGCTCATGTTACCGACTCTGACAAGTTATTTCACACTTTTGAGTGTTAAAGTCAGTTCCATTTTTTGTTAAAAAATTTTTTTTCACCTTTTTCAGTTTTTTACTTTGCTACTCACGGGATCAATTGTCAGTGTGTTCTCTGATGTCTTCAACCGCGACAATAATATCGTCGAGATATGCGTGACACTTTTCAGTTATTGGAGTATAACTCAAAAACCGCTGATCCGATTTTAATGAAATTTAAATGGAACTAACACAGAAGTATACTTTATCTACCAAAAAAAAATCATCAAGATCGGTTCCTAAACCACGAAGTTATCGAGTTATCGCGAACACACATAAAAAAACATATATACGGTCGAATTGAGTAATCTATTATTTTTGAACTCCGTTAAAAAAATGGCTAATATCTGTGTAATTGGGCGGTCCGTCTACGTTGATAGCTTAAAATAATTATAGACCCAAATGCAGATGTGGAAAAAGGTCAATCCCATCGATATTATGAAGATTGCAATCCGCAGAGCTGGAACGATTGTGAGGATTTATCAATACGGGTAAAGAGATTCCTTTCCACGGCCGGCCGGCGCCGCGCCGGGAGTAGGATTTGTGGAGATGCTGTTTATTTTTAATATATTGCGTTACCGATGCAGGGTGAATAGATTTTTATTACCCGCGGCAGGACCATAATAAGTGAGGGTTTTATTAGTTTTGACAAGTTATGACTGGAACCTCCATTTATTGGTACATATATATATTTTCGCGTTATGTTATTTTTTAAAAGTTTATGCTATAAATTATGCTAGCTGTGCCCAGCGATGTTTGTTCTGTCCTCCTGTCATCCCACTGGAACGTCAATATTGTCTGGATAAAAAGTAGTCTATGTTATAATCCAGGGTATAAACTATCTCCATACCAAGTTTCATCGAAATCGGTGTAGCCGTTTGAGGGTGAAGGAGTAAGAAACATACAGACATACTTACCCTTACCCTATTCTCCGTATAGCCAGATTTCGCTCCATACGATTTTTTTATTTCCCACGATAATAAAACAGCTTCGTGGGCAAAATTCAACCCTGCAGACGCAGTCAAAGATACATTTTTAATTTTTTTTTAATCTAGTTCACCAATATGTATAAGTGCATAGGGATCAGTGGGGAATATTCTGAAAAGCTGTAAATAAACTGTTTTCATATCAAACCTTTTGTCCTTTCACTGTAACTATTTTTGGAACAGTCCACGTACAAACAAAAATAATGTAACCTATACTTTTCCTCTTCGTAATCAGGTAAAAAACAGTTTTGTGCCTCTGTATAAAAAAAGATTAACATCTACAACTTTAATATACATTCCATCAAAAAAGTAGTTGTTAAAAATAAACAAAGATATAAACCGTCTATGTCACATAACACTAAAGATTAGGGTTTATTTCGGTCCCAGTACCGATAGTGAACTCGCATTCTTACGATACGCTGAATTTACAATCGCCTACGAAAGCACACTGTCTCGAGCAATCCCTTTGTTTGTTCTATTCAAATCTGATGCTAATACGTTCGGAATCAAAGCGGGCAGATGCTCTTCTTTGCGTTGGAAAACGTTAGTTCAATGGATAAGATAGGAATAGCAACGTTTCCTAACTATCATTGTTGGAGATGTATGCTTAGAGGGTTCTGTTTGGAGCTTCAGAACTTTGTAACGTAATGTGGAGAGAAACACTTTTATGAGAAGAAAGCTGTTATGGCGATTTATGTGGATAACGTTTGAAATCCTTTTTATTAATAGGCAAATTTGCTATCACGTTATTCCATCGATTTAAAGCTGATTAGTTGCAACAATTATGATCTTTCTCTCATTTAGCCGCCAATGTAATAATTGGCTAAGTTATCATCAGGATCATCATCTCAGCCATAGCATGTCCACTGCTGGACATACGCCTCCCCCATTTATTCATGATCAAGGACCGGTTGCAAGCGGTCCGCATCCCGCCCTTACCTACGATCCTATACAGGTCGTCTGTCCACCAGACATACTGTGGTCCGTGGTCTCTATTCGATAACCTTTCACAAGGCGAGTCGCGACCGCGTCCGCGAGCGCTCTGCACTGTCCATGAAAACGACCACTGAATGAGGTCGAAACTATATAGCCGGAACCCTCTGACTTGCTACGTGAGTAATTTTATCGTCGTAGTCATAGTCATTTTTATTGGTAACAATTTGATTACAAGTCAGTGTTTGATTAATGTTTGAATATATATTCATAATGTGTCAAAACCACGTCAGTTTTAATAACATAATATTTAGTGTCCATACGTGCACAACTACAGGCCTGATTTCATTTCGGGCAAATTGCATGAACTTTTTTTTAACCGACTTCAAAAAAAGGAGGAGGTTCTCAATTCGACCCGTATGTTTTTTTTTAAATTATTTTTTATATTTTTTTTATTTGTGTTTGTTACCGCATAACTTCCGACTGGGTAAACCGATTTTGATTTTTCTTTTTTTATTTAAAAGCTGGTGCTTCCCGTGTAGTCCTACTTAAATTTCATCAAAATCAAACGAGCACTTTTTGAGTTACAAGAAAAAGTCAAAAAACTGAAAAAGCGTGCTTATACTACACGGTATTATAGTAGCGGGTGAAGACATCGGTGAACATACCTACACCACAATAACACTGATCCCATGAGTAACAAAGGTGAAGTAAAAAAGAGAGAAAAAAAAAATTTACCAAAAAATGGAACCGACTTCAACACTCAAAAGTATGAAATAACTTGTCGAAGTCGGTACCATGAGCACAATATTTTGAAATCAGTTACTTTGAATTATCATGGTACCGACTTCAACAAGTTATTTCATGCTTTTGAGTGTTGAAGTCGGTTCCATTTTTAGGTAAAAAAATTTTTTGTTGAGTTCAAGTCCGAGGAGCAAGTACCCTATCCTCGTTTTTAATAACATCATTGCATGGCGGTCATTAAGTTTTATCATTATCATTATACCTAAGTGTTTATTGATAAAAATGGTATCGGAAAAGCTTCTGTAATAACCACGCTGGTAATGTGACGGGATGGCCAGCGGAGAGTTTCAACACTCGCTAATGGCGGTATGGATGCCCGAAAGTTGGTAACTTGCGAAATCTATCGGCATCGCACGACTTCTTTATGGGCTACCATTATCATCGCCTCTGCGTTCTCCGATAAAACGTGTCCGTCCTACTTTTAACGGCCATTTTCGCAACTTTACAGATAACACAAAATTATTATGAATTAAATCTTTTATCTCTCGTTCTCAGTTGTTTTTCTTATACTCGTTAGGGTGTTTTTTTTTATAAATATGGCCGATATTCGAAGTACAGTTTTATAAATGAGAGCGCTAACTTTCCACTTAACTTCTTTGAAGTGTTGACTTCCTGGTTTCAAAAGTACGATGGTTTTTTTTCTTAAACGGAACAAGGCGCTTAGGGTTGCAAGAGTTCGAAACAGCTTTTAACACCCTCAAAGTTTCCAACAAGTTTGCTTTGTTTTTACAATTGCATTGAACATACTTGATGTGTTAAACTTTTATAGCTTAATAAAATATTCTAGTGGACGTATATTTTTTATTTAACATAGCATATATAACAAAGGTGCACGTCATAAGGAAAAGGGTCAATAATTCCATTATGTCCAGGGTGCAATTTTCGACCATTTTGTTGGCTATATATCACTTTCAAATAATAAATAAAGACTAACAAAAATACATTTTCTTTTTATCGAAGTTTCATAGCATTTAAGTAATTACTGCTTATATCTAGTTTAAGTATAAAATTCTCGTGTCATAACTTCTCACGTATTTGTAACTGAGCTCGGCTTGACCGACTTTTATGAAACTTTTTGTATATTGTATTGTATATTCGGTAAGTCTGAGAATACTGTACAGTGCTGTAACTATTTTTTCACCCTATATTAACGATTAGAAAATTATATATAAAATATATAATTTTAGTATCATAACGATAAGTATTTTCTATAAATACATTCATAAAAAATACTAATATAACCGTCGATCATAGAGGAGTAATCGCCACTTCTTATGGATAATTTAGAAGGCAGAGCAACTTGAGTCTGAAAAGTGACAGTGCGCACCGGGACAATTTGACTGATGCAGCGCAGCCGTCTCAACGCCAGTTACGTGCTGGACTCGCGCTCGCCGCCTGGCACGATCATAACTACCAGATGAAAAACTGCAAATAAGTGAGAAGCTGGTCGGAGAGTAATCTTCCAGTGTTTACCACGTGAGTCCTAGTCGGTTTGTTACATTACAATTAAGGCAGAGCAACGTTTGCCAGGTCAGCGAGTATCATACAAGGTCACAGTTTTTCGGGAAAAGTATGTTCATTTTGTACATTTATTGCATTAAATGTGCATATACGTAGACAAACTGACTTGACTTTACTAGTTTTCAATGGGTTTTTTTTCAAACAACATGTAAATAAACCACATTTCCTTTATTTGTTACTTTTGAATTTTATTATATAAAACTGGTCCTTACATATATAATACTGGTAGAAACATCGAAAGCACTATATTCTTTGCTCTCACTGACAATTAAACTCAAGCGCGACTGCATTTCGCAGTTTTTATTTTAGTGAAACTTTATGAAAAGGAGAATTTTATAATTTTTAAATTGTAATAAAACCTCATTTCATCAAGAAACCGAAGGATAAAATAAGTATGTGTAACATCAATTAAAATAGTATTCCATACTTGGACATTGGTAAGTAATTACTGGCAGAGGTGATTTAAGTAGCACTTTTGTCACAGATATTATACACGATATTATATTCATAGTCAGTCACAATATCATCATCATCATCTCAGCCATAGGACGTCCACTGCTGGACATAGCCCTCCCCCATTGATTTCCACAAGGACCTGTTGGAAGCGGCCCGCATCCAGCCCTTGCCTGCGATCTTAGTCAGGTCGTCTGTCCACCTGGTCGGTGGCCGTCCTATGCTGCGCTGGCCAGTCCGTGGCCTCCATTCGAGAACTTTTCGGCCCCAACGGCACAATATAGGTCATCTCAAATTTGTAATCTTATCGATATCTATTATGTTAATGACAATGAGTGAGACCACCACGATATTCAGGTCTCTGTAATACCTGCCCGACGCACGCCTGCCGACATGCGGACATATGGACTCTCTTTGTGCGACGCTCTGATCAGCATTATGGCTGCTAGACAATCGGGCTCTGCCGCGACACCCGTCTGCCCAAGATGAGCGATTAATTGAGCGTTGTCGGATGACGGGCCATAAGCCGAAACGGGTCTTTGTTCTGTAGAAATTGAACCCAATTTTACGTGAACATTTTTTTTTTCTTATTCGAGTCGGGGGCGCTGAGTCCTATACTGACTTCCCATATAAGACTATAATGTATATGTATGGTTATCCGAAACTTGTTAGGCACATAATAAATACAACTGACGTTCAAATATTTGAAGGAAAAAAAAGTTTCGCCTAGCATGTTGTGCAATAAACCATAATACTTTTTAAATACAACTGCTTTAATATTACAAGCTTTTATTTAGTTTCACATGTTTGTCATTAAATCTTGCAAATTACTTTTGATCCACTTCTCGGTTACCGATTGAGCTGAAACTTTCCCATAGATGTGTAAATCACTTAAAATTGTAATATTATGATGACATGGTGCTGAATTGATGATGGAGCTGATAGGTGGCCAAAAGAACTTCGCAATGAAACGACACAACCTCGTCGAGATTGGGCTCATTTGAATCGTCTTGACGAGTAGTTTGTCTTTCAATGGTGACCAGGGTCTAATGATGGATCTGGAAGGTGGCCATAGGAACTTCTAAACTTAAACAGATAAATCCCCATCGAGTTCGTGCTCGATGGGGTTATCATCGTTTTAGCAAACCCAAAAAAGAGTTTGCTACAACAATGATGCTAGTCACACTTATTTATACTTATAAAAGATTGTTTTAAAAATACTTTTTAAAATAAAAACTTGTTCCTGAAACTATTTTGAATTGACGGCTAATTTCACTACAAATCTTTTAGGTGAAAGTTATTGGCCACTTATGGGCAGTATTCTTTTTGAATATCCTTAAAACTTATCTGCAATTCTTCTTTTATTTGCAACAATGGTCGTCTGGCGGGAAGCGCGCCCGCTCACAAAGCTGCTAGAACCATGGATTATTTGACAATTTGGGGGTACAAATCTTGCCCCATCCCCCGTATAGCGCAGATTTAAGTCCATAACGTTTTTTTTATTTTATTTCCAACGGTAAACTGTGTTTTATTTCACGAGATTTTATTTAAAAAATCCATGACCCAGGAAAAGAAAATTAAGTGACATTTGTCATACATATTCATATATAGTGGCCATATACAAGAAACTGCTACGAAAACCGTGTCTCCAGTTTGGTAAACAAATTAAGCCTTAAATTACCACAGAGTCAAAATCAATGTTAGACTGTGTGTGCGAAACGTCTACAGCTCTAACACTAAGAACATAAAGGAGTCGGTGTCTTCGACGCAAACAAGTTTACACGTAGTTAATTAAAAGATTACACACGAATGGGTAATTAACGACGGATTTGTTCTCTCATCTGTTATAAAGGTACTTGTAGACTCGCGGCGGTAAGCCTTGTCGCAAGCTCATTATTCGGATAAGAAGGTATGCACATATGTGTGTACGTATATGCGTAAGCTTTTTATAAAATCCTGGGCTTATACTGCGTAGTCAAAAACTGTACAAACCGTCTTCCACTACTCATCCGTAGAACATTTTCAACATTTTCTTGAACAAAACAGAGGACATCATCAATGTAGCCAATGAATAATTCATCATCATCCCAGCCTTAGGACGTCTCAGACATAGAACTGCCCAATGAATTCCCCCAGGGACCGGTTGGAAGCGGGTCGTATCCAGCCTTATCTAGCGCTCTTTCTCAGGTCGTCTGTCCACTTTGTCGGTGGCTGTCCTATGTGACTGAGGCTGCTCTTGCCAGTCCGTGGTCTCCATTGAAACCTTTCGACCCCAACGGCCATCAGCCACTGCTACTTCAACTTGCTAATCCATTACACTTTTGTTCTTCTACGGGTCTCTTTATGATTCGATCGCGGACAGAAGCACCGAGCATAGCCCCTCTCCATAGCTCGTTGTACGACTCTGAGCCTGCTCACATGGCACATGGTAAACAATAAATAATAATTTATCCATAATAACTATTATGCACATTGCATTGCACATTAACTATTATAATATTAAAATAAAAATTATTATTTAAAAAAACCAAAAACCCGACTGCGTCAATATCTGCCATCTTTATTAAATGAATTGAACTACTGAAAAGATAGAAACAAGATTTAAATTTCCATATTTTATTTTGGTTTTGAATTATCTTAATTGACAGTGTTCACAAACGCAGTCGGAGTCATTTCACGCTTACAGCTCACTTCTTATCATTTTGTTAGTGCAGGTATATAGGTAGAGCAACAAAATCTAGGAGTGAGCAGATAATGCCTCCGACTGCGTTTGTGAACACTGTCAATTAAGATAATTCAAAACCAAAATAAAATATGGAAATTTAAATCTTGTTTCTATCTTTTCAGTAGTTCAATTCATTTAATAAAGATGGCAGATATTGACGCAGTCGGGTTTTTGGTTTTTTTAAATAGTAATTTTATTTCATTCTTTTTAGTTTTCAAGTACCTTTAGCAAAAAGGTGCTTGGTAGTGAGAATAGAACAAAGTTTGGAAAAAAATGATTAAATTTTAATTCATTTATTCAACCTTGAAGTAGGTATATAGTAGTTAATTTGCGGCTCTAGCCACCAAACTGGGCGTGCAAACACCCGTGTCTTGGTCGTTAGTTACTTATAATGTGTCTCTATGTTAATCATTACTACAGGTACGTTGTCATGAACTTCAAAATTCAAAGCAAAGATAGTTATATTTTCAACAATATATACGTCATACAATCAAATATTCATATTATAGCTAATTTTTATTTATTTATTATATTTAATTAAATACTTAAGACATAAATACAAAGATTAAGGAGTCATCATAATGCACATATCTGATTATCAATAAGATTATATCAATCATTCATTATTGCTATTCTTCACTTGTTTAAATGTATTGGTGGTGTGTGTGTGTATCACTCAGCCATAGGACGTCCACTGCTGGACATAGGCCTCCTCTATTGTATTCCACAAGGACCGGTTGAAGGTGGCGGTCTGTCCGCCTGGTCGGTGGACAGACCGGGATGTCTTCGGTATTGTGTCCGGTTGACTTGGCTCATGGGTCTTTGGCCAAGCCGTCAACAGGTTTAGCGACCGGAGAGTATAGCTGTCCATAGAACCCCTCTATCTCTTTAAGCATCTCTGCTTTGATTGACGCTATACTGCCATCATCTCTCTTCAGCTTAGTCATCTGGCTTTTCTCAGACCTGTCTCTTCCAAATAACTTAGGGCTTTTTCTCCGTTCGATCGTATCTTTAATACGATTTGAATTAAGGGCGGAGCTGAAGAGTTTTTCAGGTCTATTTATACGGCGGGGTTTGAAGAACTTGGACCCCACCGCGTGGACATTTTCTACAAACCTGTTGTTGGTCTCGTCCAATGATGCAAAGTTCTCAAGACAAGCAAAGCAATTGGATAGCTCAAGTTGAAAGTTCTCGAGGTTCTGAATATTGACATTCTGAGGCTGGCGTTTGGATTTCATCAAACGGGACCTCTAAAATCTAACATTAATATTAAATGTGCCTCTTACCATGCGGTGATCACTACCGGTTTTTCCTTCCCGGTAATAGAGTAAGTTAAGTTCCGGATTTAAGGGTTATGGTGCCCTTACCCTCTCTATAGATTTCACATAACCCTAGGATATACCAATGTAACTTACTCATTTCTTCTCCCATTTCTAATCCGTACCCCGCGGCAATTCGGGTTTCTTTATATTTCACTATTATTTAGTATTTTCTATTCCAAACTACAATAAAACATATAAGTTCTATATATATTCGTAAGCACCGTTGAAAACCCTTTATTTTGATACCACACTCGATGTATTTTGAAAACATTTTTTTTTTATTACAATATATTTTGGCGCCATAAATCCTTCATATTGTTTTTTTAAAATTTTGATGTACCCAGTGTCACTCTCACGGCCAAGACGAATCTATTGATACCACTCACATAAAAATACGAGTAGCCGTTTAGGCTCTAGGGCGTGCCAAAGAAATATACATACATACATACATACATACACTCGAAAAACATAACCCTCCTTCTTTCGCAGTCGGGTAAAAATAACTATTATATTAGACAAAATATATGAAACGAAGAACATCATATTATTAAAATAGAAACTATACACCTAACGACAATAAAAAAAAGACGTGTGGCACTCGGGGACTGCCGCGTTAAAGCTATTGCATTTTATATCAACTTATGCAATTAATATATTATTAACTTATGCAGTAACGCCGATACAACCAATGCCACCTAGAGGCGAGTTGCTGAACTAAACAGACAAACGTGATATTTCAAAAAAGTCATTAAAACTTCTGCCATTCATCGATAGATGGCAAAACTAAAAAGTATCACCGCTGTGCTGGAGTGGGGGATGTTAGGTTATTCTCGTTACGGAATTTCTGAATTCGGTCTCCACGCTCAAGGCCCGCGATAGAAGCTATGCAATAGCTTAATAATATAACTCAAAATGTATTTAAAAATATTTTAATGAAATTTGAATGGAACAACACGAAAATCATCAGTTTAAGAATAAAAAAAAACATCATCAAATTTGGTTCACCTAAAAAAATATCTGAGGAAAGACAAGTATTAAAAAACTATTTGATGATATTTTGATGGAAGCCCATTTCTTTTTGTAAGTTGGTTAAACACATCTAACTTTAGTATTCGAGTGCGTCTTTTAATTAACCGTGTTATATGCTGGCCACTGAGCCATCGAGAGCCATCGGGGGCCATCGGGTGGGAGTTTTCCCACCTGATAGAACTATTTTAATCTGCAGCTATTTTTAAACACAATTTACTGACGGAGCGCCAGTTCAAAGCGTCAATCTAATTAGTGGAATTATAGAGCAGTATAGAAATGAAAAGGAACAACATTTATTTCATTTTACGTTAAGTATAACAGAAACTCTGCATTAATTTGAAAATAGTTGATTGTATGAAAATACAAGTCTTTATATATATGTCAAAGGATGAGAACGCCGAAGCGCGGTGTGGAGGGTCAGATGGTATAGCCTGGTAGTACCATTGTTATTGCCGTAACGTCAGTGACGGTTACACGCGTTAATATTTCCTATTCCAATAACGGTAGGTAAACTCGGCCTTAATCCTGCAGCGGTGTCCCACTGCTAGGACTTGCTTTATCCCAGAGGAGTGAACTCGGAAGGTTTATGACACAGCGGCGTCGGATTAAAGCTAGCTTTTACATCATTCTCCTCAGTTCCGCGCTCCTTCTAGTTACAGCACAGAAGAGATTACAAAAGATTACAGGTTATCCAACAGGTACATGGTATCACAAAAGTTAACTCAATTATTACGCTGCGTGCTCAAACCCTCGCCTCTAAGTATGATGAATAGAGAATCGCGTTGAATAGTAACTGAAAACTCGCCGGCCAGGATTGCAACAGTTTATGTGCTACCTTTTATTTCATACTACCTTCACTTATTGGTACAAATCGAAATAAACGTGCTACCTACCCTCACTTTGTTAACAAATAGAGTAGTAGCAAAACCTACAGTCATATCCATACTTTAAAGCTAACGTTTTTGTTTGAAAATCTACCACCCTCCATATATGTTTTTCTCCACCCGACATATATGTTTTTATGCTATATAGTTTAACCAGTATCTCACTTGATGGTCAGTGACGATGTGGTTGAAGATGTTATCACGGTAGACCTATAATGATAACTGGCTCTCAAGGACTGGTGCCTGATCACAGTTTGTGTTTGGAGACAGCTTTTCAAACTTTACGGTGGTAGCTAGCCAGGCGGGTTAGGTACTTGAAAGTACCCTAACACCATGCTGGAAATTCGATAATGGTGTTACCTTCACCGGAAACTCAAATCGCTCGTGGGGATCGAACCAGCGTCCTCAGTTTGCCAGGTAACGTTCTCTTCGCTGACCTATCTAAAATTGTAAGAAGAAAGTGTAACTTTTAAATACTATATTGAATTTAATTCAAGTAAAATGTCGGTAACAATTTCTTTTTATTTATATAATAAGTAATGAGCAAATGTAGATCTCCAAGTTTTCAAAGGATTTGGTATTTGATTAAAGGATCAGAATAATCAATAGATTAAAGAGGCGGAAACATTAAATTGATCAACGGTCAAAAGGGATTGAGGTTTTTGTTGAATTTTAATTTAAACTTCCTTTTCCTCGTATCGGATTTAAACAGAGGGTTTTAAATTAATTAATTAATCAAAATAATTGCCTTCAGAGATGAACTCTGGTATATGTACCTCCTAATATTTTTATTTCACAGCTTGTGGTTTCAGCTTAAGCCTCAGCCCTCAAGGGGTCGGCAGAACGAATATAAATGAATCTTATATTTATGATACTTTTTCGTTTTCTTCTTGGCAGCATTTATTGCTCGTGAAAGGGTACGAATTGTTTTGCTGACAGATTTACGAGGAAAGATTCGGCGTTTATTTTATCTGTGACTCTTGAGAACGGTAACACTAATATCAAAAGCTTTGAATACTTTAATATTAGTAGATACTCTTGGTCTACTCTTGATGATTTATGTGAAAGGCGTTATCGTTTGCGATATATTTCGATACCTTTATGGAAAGCGTTAAAGGCCTAGAGTGTAATTTATCGAAGTCGTTTAGATAAACGCTCATATGATTTTTTTTTAGTACACATTTATGTGTAGTTTGTCTCCTTTACAGAATAGTAATGGTTTCAAGTAAATACCGACAAGGTGGACTGATGATGTCTGCTGATGCAGATGATGATGATGAAGTACCTACCTACGATATTTTCCTAATAAAACACTGCGCTTACAATTATCATCAGGCAGAACATACTGCTTTCACTGACAGCTTTTCGAAACGTTATTATCATTTCGTCCGAACACAAAAGAACAAAATATATTACTTATAACTGATCTTCACAGCACAGGGTATCCTAGTGTGGAGATCAGGGTTTTGTTTTTTTTTAGATTCTTTTAAACAACGTCTAAATAAAAAGTGCTTTCTTGTGTGTTCTTGTGTAAACAAGGCCTTAAATGTGTTTGTATTTGTGATTCTGTGTGTTTATGTTGCTAAGTCACAAATTGTGTGATTTCTTCACAGTTAACATATACTTGGCTACATCATAGAAGTTATGTGAAAATAAATTGTGAAAATATATATATATATATAAAGCTAGTCCTACGCTTCTTGACTTTATTTATAGATGACATATTGTAGTAAATATTCACATGAATTTAAATAAAAAATATATAATCGTAATAAATAAATATAAGCTAAATATATAAGTTACAATTAATTATGAGAATGGCATGCGATAGAGCATAGTTTTTAAACTTTCCCAACCACAGTGATATAAATAATATGCTAAATTTGAAATACACATACCGTTTTCGCTCCTGCATTACCTGTAGGCCTAGACAATATGCATCGCTTCATAGCGATTCTCTTTCTCTAACCGTTGAATGTTCCGTTTAATAGACTATAATGATAGACATAATGTAGACTTAAAGACTATAATAAGTTATTTTTTGACAACTGACTTCATTCGCCTATTTATGAACATTTTCTTCGATATCATAAAAACTACTTAACCATTTCTGATAAAATGTATATAGGACCACCTCTGAGGTATGGTACTAAACAAAAAAGGTTCAGCATAATCGATTCATAATGATCACGTTACATACATAAAAAAACAAAGGAACTTAGAGTAGAATTAAAGGAGGGTTGGAGAGAAAAGAAACCCCTTAAGGGGCGTCTACTTTTATGAGACTTTCAGTTGACATAATTACGTCAGTCAGACGGCTGCCGGCTCGAAAACTAAAAGCATATTTCAGTTGAGTCTGCACCATCACCGAAAATTTCTTATAATCTGGCGGGCAGTTTTTTAGATGTTAAGTGCACATAATCCATTTTTCGTGACAATCTCAGAACATGGCATAAACGCAAAGTACATACAACACAAGTATAATACAATACCAAACGCTTTATTGTACACAGCAGGACAAGAATATTTGTCTGTTTGTACAAACGTACAAAAAGACAAATATTCTCTCATTATAATATTAGTATATAAAAAGACGAAATTAATGAAATGACATTTTTAACGTATGAGTTGGTTATTTGGGTGAACATTTTAGAATACTCTATATTTCTATGTTTTACTGTGTCTTAAAAATCGGTTCTAGGTCTGTTCCATTTTAGATAGAAGTTTCTTTTTTTTTCAAAATATAATTATGGTGTTTAAGGACGTTTTGCAAAAAAAAGAAACGGCTTTCTTCGCATCGTGTAATCACCAATGACCGACTGACTGCTACGGAGCTACCCTCCGTAACCCGATATTAATACAATACATTTTGCGGGTAGTTTGATCAACACTACAATAATATAGCCTATGTAGATGTAGTTTTCTAATGGGAAATAATTTAGGAAATGGGTCGAGTTGTTTTTGAGTTAAATCGAAACAAAATCTTCCTCTTTATAATATGATTAGTATAGATATATCTTTTTGATGTTTAAATAATGAAAGCGCTGTATGTAAACAGTGTTAGCTATTAATAGATCGCAAGCGGGGTTTGCTGGAGTGTTTCGGGGCGCAGAGTCTCGAAGTCTGCTAACTCGATAACAAGACACAACAGCTTTGCTAATTGCAATTTATTGCAGGTACTGGAAGTGCGAGTCTGTCTCACCCGCGACGCTCACGTATTTTAAATTAATTTGCACATTCTCCCGGCGACGACGTCTGGGAACTTATATAGTTGTATTGTAGGCTCGTTAGTTCATTGTTTTATATAAAAGATATTTCTAAGTGCATGTCTTAGCATGTAATAGAGACCTTCGAATGTATAAAAAAACAAATAATTGAACAGACTTTGTCACCCAAAAGTGGGAAATAACTCGTCGAAGATCATGATAGTTCAAAAGTAACTATTATCAAAATATTCTATATAAAGTCGGTACCATGATAGTTCACAAAAGTAACTATCATCACAATATGGTGCTCATGGTACCGACTTCGACAAGTTATTTCACACTTTTGAGTGTTGAAGTCGGTTGCATTTTTTGTAGAAAAATTTTTTTCCCCTTTTCAGTGACCTTTGCTACTCACGGGATCAATTAATTGTCATTGTGTGTTCTGCGATGTCTGCAACCGCGACAAAAATATTATCAAGATACGTGTAGCACTTTTCAGTTATTGAAGTATAACTCAAAAACCGCTCTTGTCCGATTTTGATGAAAATCGGAGTTGTTGTCGGAGAAGTTTAAATGGGACCACCACGGAAGTATACTCTATCTAACAAAATAAGAATCATCAATATCGGTTCACTAAGGACGAAGTTATCCGCGAACACACATAAAAAACCATATATACGGTTGAATTGAGTAACCTCCTTTTTGAAGTCGGTTATTAAGTGATTGAGTACAATGTAGTTGTTATTAAATCTTGTGTCTAAAAAGTCCAGGCCAAAAAATTTAGGTCACTTTTTTATTGGTAATTGTCGTGAGCTTGACACTCTATTTTATAGACGTAATATCCGGCTTTACTCACGTTTATAGTCGAAGTTTCGACCTAGGTTTCGGGCATGTCCCACACCCATCCTCAGGCTGCCAGTGATCGCCGCGATCTGGCAGCGTAAACTCACTGACTCATATAACGATGGATTAGATGTTTAATGTACTCAAAATCAATT
Source organism: Apeira syringaria (assembly GCA_934044485.1). Taxonomy (NCBI): domain Eukaryota; kingdom Metazoa; phylum Arthropoda; class Insecta; order Lepidoptera; family Geometridae; genus Apeira; species Apeira syringaria. The sequence continues at coordinate 18,571,865 of OW203663.1, read as the reverse complement.
CAAGATTTAATAATCCAACAGTACCGAAACATCAAAAATGTTTTCTCTAAATTCAATACAACAAAGTGAAAAGAAGATCTCTCATTTTCAATAAAGAGCCAATAAATGATTAAGCAGACGGTTTAAGAAAGCGGCCAACTAAGCGTAACACAATGCATAACAACGGGAACTTTCCTATTGTTGATTTTAAATTAATTGCTTTTCACACAATTTATAAACAAGACGCTGAATCCGGCTTTGCAAGAGAGCAATCGGCACAAAGACCGCCTGAAGTTTCGTCGATCCGGATCTCAAACAAGCTGGATAACTTTCTGTTTAGCGGACTAAAAAAAAGGTCAGGAGAATGTATAGAATATATTGAAGTTCTCTCGATCAAAGTTTGAAGCGATGATAGCTAAGCGGGAGAAGCGTCGACTGTCAAACTGACGACGGACCTGGGTCGATCCCCGACAACAGCTTTAGCTCAGTGGGGGAAGCGTCGGCTGTCAAACTGACGGACACTGGTTTGATCACCGACAACAGCTTGAGCTTCCGGTGAAGGTAGCACTGTTATCAAATTCCCAGCATAGTGGTAGGGTACTTTCGAGTACCTACGCCTGACTAGCTAGAACAACTCATCAAACACATAGTTTGATCAGGCAGCAGTTCTTGAGAGCCAGTAAGCATTCTAGGTCTAACGTGATAACACCGTCCACATCGTCACTGACCATCAAGTGAGATAGTGGTCAAACGCTAGATCTATACAGTATAAAAATAAGGTTTCTTTAACCGTTGGACAGCAATATGCGACAGCTTTCTTAGATAAAGCTTATCTGTGTTTGTCCATTACACGCGTGTGAATCTTGAAGTGCGCGAGCGTGAAGTAGGCCTTAAGCATTAATAATAGAAGGATGTGTAACTAAAAACGAAAGAAGCGAGCGAACTTAATGACGGATGCAGTGCGTCTGTGGTCAATGACATAATGTCTGATCCCCTGGGCCGTGGGTTCAAATCCCAGCGGGGGCAAATATTTGTGTGAACAATCGTGCTATATTTATCTCGGGTCGTCAATGTATGAAATCTCATTGTGTGTGTGCAATTGGCCATGCCTTCCGAGACATAGGAAATCTTAGTGCAGGAGTATGAGTGTGAGTGGTGTGAAAATCTGTGACCTCTGCCCACCCCACTATAGGAAACTTCTGTGTCAATAAACTATTTTGGATGAATTTAGTACTAACTCAAGTATATTTCAAAATATTACGCATTTTACTATTTATTATGCTGAAACTGATTGTGACTTCAGCAGAATCAGGGCGGAACATAACTTTGATAATTATTCAAATTGCTCCCTTTATATTTTTATTCAGATGTTATAATAAAAATTTAATTTCGCGTAATTTAATTCTTATCTTCTCCAGCACGACCATATCTCAGAAGAAAATTCGTAAATTATTCATGAGGAAAGTTTAAGCGGGACATGATTTTAAAACCGACATTTGTAAGCCTCAGTGAGCAATAATTCCATAGGATTTAAGAAGTACATGCAACTTACCCAAGCCCTACTGAACTTAGTTTCATTTTTGGGAAGTATTGAGCAATCTAAAAACGTAAACACTTGTAAACAAAGAGGTTTTTCAGTTTGGTTGTATTTATTTCTTTCTATATTTACTCAGAACTGCGTCATTAACAAACAGATAGGTTAGTTAATGACGCAGTTCTGAGTAAATGTACAAAAATATGTTTTTCTGTCAGTGTTGGCAATGCTTACTTATAGAGGTTTTGGTACAGTAGCTTTTTCAAACTACCATTAGCTTGAAAAAGCTACTGTACGGATTGGATTATGACCAACACTCCTCTCTGACAGGAGGGCCCAGCAGTGGAAATCCCTTGCTTAAAAACCTGACCATATAAGTGGTGGAGGCGTTTGACATGTAATCTCAGATAAGTCACGCCCAAGCCAAGAGTTTTTTCTTTCTAAAGTCATACAATATATCACATAATTATATAATATAATACGCCTTGAATTTAATATGGCGTCCCAAACATAGACTCGGTGTAAGCTTTCCGTGACTTTAGTTCGAACAATACAGCAAAATAAGAAAGTAAACAAGTGAATTGTTGAGCAAGGAGGCATCGTTTACATTAACACAAACAATGTTCGCCGTAAACAGAACTCGAACACGCTTACACACAAACAGAGTTGTAAAGTTAGTTTTCAGTACAAATAGCTAGGAGCTCGGACTTCTCCAGTATCAACCCATAACTCTGTTTCTCGTGAATTTGCTTTATTATGTGTATCTTTAGTTATTGTTGGTCACTGTATTAATGAAGTTTTCTCTATGTCTGATTATTAGTTTATTAGTAAGCGTCACTTCTACTAACCACAGTTGCAGAGCAAAATTTAGACTTAAGCTTTTTCGTAGTATATACACCGCACGAACGCCTTTCTATTACATGTTGTAACAAAAATGTATAAAGTCAGTCCTGGATTTTTTTTATGTAACATATATTTAAGGTAGTGTAAAACCCTGAAGGGCTCCAAAAAAATATTCTCTGGTTTATGTTACTCCAAGTCACATGCATATAGTACTTATAGTACTTATAGTACTTTGATTCGGCGGATAGCACAAATATTCCTTGGCATATTTAGATTACTTCAAAAATGTTATTTGAAGAAAAAAAAAGAACATCACTAGATATTCATATATCGTTATAAACGTATATAAAAATTCAATAATTAGGTAACAGGTGGTGGCCATTAACTACACCGTAGTTGATGCTGGCGAAGTCGTTAATCCCGTGTATAATCTGCGCGCAAACACTCGCAGTCAACCATTCCCAATTTGCGTATTCACGCAATAACCTGCGCTAATCACACCGACATAATTAATACAAATTTGATTGGTGCGCAAATTAGACTTCCATTGACGCCGGCGCGAGCAGTGCTCGAATACGCACAGCTAAGTAAGCACGTTTGCATATCAATCGCCCGTAAATCTCACTGATTTCAATGCAATATGATTTCTAAGTTCAATGTTGCGTGGAATTTTATTTCGTCTATTGAGATCCAGGTACTTTGATGTGGCGACTCTGAATAGTTTCTTTGGTACATTTTAGGTGGAAGATTTTCACGTAATATTTTGTTTGTGGAAGCAGAAGAGATGGGGTGGCATATTCGTGGTCTATAGCCATCTCTCATTTTTAGATGCTCGAATGTATTATGATCCCCGACCCACGCTTGTTATTCGCCGATCCACATTGCATATATATATATATATATATATATATATATATATATTAATTTATTTATTTATTTGTTATTAAGAAGACTATCGACACATAGCCTAACTTAGGTATACAGTATTGAATATGAAAAGAGTCATTAATGAGTCTCCACAAATATAAATTATCAGCTTAACAAAAATCACACAATATATATATATATGCAATGTGTTTTTTTTTGTGAATTTATTCCATCCAGGGCGTCACCAAACGCACACAAAAAAATCATCCAAATCGGTCCAGCCGTTTTGGAGTTCAGTGACATACACACGTACACGATTTTTATACATAAAATAAAATATACAATATTCATTCACCTGTATCTACAGTTAAACTAAAGCAATTGTAAGGCAAACAGGCTATTGGGCTCGAAACAAAGCTAACGAACCGGTGAATCATGTAAACAGCACCAAGACGACCGTCTTGTTTACCTAAAGAGCCTTTGCTTCATTAGGATCCAATTTGCTGACAAATTAATCCCTTTCTGCCGTTGTATTGAATACGGTGATCGGATGACTGTAGCTGGAGGCACTTGAGCGTTATTCCTCGTTTAAGTTAAGTGATGTAAACTAGATATTCTTAGAGCGGAGTTCACCAAAATTTAAACGTCTGATTATCAGTTAACAGTCGGTTAACTGTATGGTAAAAACTGTTTCACCGTTAAATTGATAATCGGACTTTTTAATTTTTGGTGAACGGCAGCCTTAGTGACAAATAACTTGCCAGTTATCTTAAGGATTTAAGAGGTGCCAATGACAACGAGGCAGAAGGGGCAGGACCATTCCTGATGCGTATTAATTTAAAATATTACAAAAAATGTACTTTAAAGAGATGATATATTAAGGCTAAAAAAAATACTTATAATGTTTTTGGAATTTAATTACCTTTTTTAAGTTTATGAGACACTAGTTTAGCCATGCGATTTCACCCGCGTTGTGATGATGATGATGATGATGATGATGAGTATGATGATGATAATGATGATGAAAAGTAGACAGATAGTAGAAGCCTATGACACACACAAATACCGTGACTCTCTATTTGTAAAAGAATTGACAATATCGGTTCTGTAGATCCAGAGATTACCCTCATAAAACGATTGAAAATCAGTGACTGAGGCTTTTGCCTCAGTTTTATGCTGAGTCGGTGCCCATATTCATGACACTCACAACATCATTATTATTCTGTTCTGTATTGTTTTTGTATGTATCTCTTGTGTAATGTGTGTTGTGAGTGTCTTGAATATATGTGATTTCTTTCTTTCGTTCCTTAAACTTTACCTCTTTAAAATATTAAAAGTATAGTGCAGATGTAGGACTTGCAATAAAATAAGCTAAGAAGACTCAAAATTGTTAATTTAGCGAATGCTACAGCTTATAATTCAAGTTCAATTTCAATCGTCACATTGAATACTTAATTTGTTATCGACTGCGCGTAAGTGCCACATTATACCCGTAGAAATAGTATAAAGTAATATAATAACACATACAATGTATAATCTAGTACGGCATATTAAGGCCTGGACTGCGATGCACTTCAAACCAGCTATTCCATATTATCCCACATCGACTATTCATCAACAACCATTTGATTAGGAACATAGTCCTAGCCGTGGTGGTACCGGCCCAGAATAGTACTCCCCCATCTCTTCCCGCGGGTGCCGTAACAGTCGGCTAAGGGATCACGTACCAGAAGGTGGACATCAGCACCTTCTGAGGATAGGAAATCATACTGCGCTCGCCAACCCGCCTGCCAAGCGTGGCGAGAATTGGCAATTCCCCCCTATATATGGGGGAGGCATGTGTCCAGCAGTGGATGTCCGATTGCTGAGAAGGAGGATAGTCATAGCGCTCGGAGTTTACCATTACGTCTTATCAGAAGGAATGTGTCAAACAGCGTACTCCTCGGTCATACCTTGGATGGGTGACCGCTGATAGTATATTTGACAAAACGCTGCCGTGCTTAGGAGGACACGTAGAATAATAAATAAATAAATGTTTATTTCGTAAGACATAAATAGTTTTTTAACAACAGTTTTCTTAAAACTAGGTATATGTCAGTCACCTTGTGGGGGAATCAGAGATTCACTTTTTTTTACCCGTGACAATACCTATCCAGTAAAAATATATTAATAAACAATAAACAAATTAATAAGCGCAGCATAGGACGGCCACCGACCAGGTGGACAGACGACCAGACGACCTGACTTAGATCGCAGGCAAGGGCTGGATGCGGACCGCTTCCAACCGGTCCTTGTAGAAATCAATGGGGGAGGCATATGTCCAGCAGTGGCCGTCCTATGGCTGAGATGATGATGATGATGAAGAAACAGTATTTAGTCCTCAGGAGTCAACAGCTCCTTAGGATGCCTCGTGCCAGGCGAAACACGTGTCGAAGAGGTTTCGTAGACGTAAGATTGCTGGAATAATTAAAAATCGCAGAATCAACACTAAATATTGTTTATTAATATCTGTTTGTTATGGATTTAGGCAAAATAACGCTTGAATCTATAAACTTTTTTACCTATCTAGTAATCTTTATAGGACAATCAATGCGTGATGATATCAATTTCAGTACACTGTTGGAGCTATTTCTCATGCGGTCGAACATTGTCGCGATCTTTTTGCGTATAATAAAAGTGCCGGTCGCCGTGGCGCAGTGGTTAGTGTCAGTGACATGACTACTGTGTCTCCGGGACCCTGGGTTCGAATCCCGACAGGGGCAAACATTTGTGCGATGAGTGTGGATGATTGTGTGCTGTGAATGTGTGTCCGAGCCTCCCGCGATACAGGGAATCCTAGTGCGGGGGTTTAAGTGTGATAAAAATAAGCCAAGCTATCGGTCGGTTGTTCTCGTTGGATAACAATCGTTGGGCTTATCGGAGACCTTTGGCGGCCTGAAAACCCTCATTGGCCAGCGTGATAGATTAGGCCAACACTTCTCTTCGAGACTAAAGCCTGTATCCCAGCAGTGGGATCGTATTAGCATAGACTAGTCCATGGTATTAGGCTGATTATGATGTAGTCGAGTTTATGAATACCGAGTAGCTACGTTGTGTGTTTACTACACATTAGGACATTGCAGTTATATTTTAGGTAAATGACCCACGATTAAACGTAATCAAATTTACCCATATCAGGGCTCTCCGGGACGGGTGCGTCCGGATCTCACTTTTTAAGAGATAAAGACGTGCAACAAAGTCTAGTACAGACAGTCGACAGTGTAAACTGACAATTATTATATTAAGCTGCAGTTCCCTCACCTTACCCCCTTACATATAGTAGACTTAACGGCCAATTTTGATTCACTACTGCTGCAGTGATACGGTACTGCCAACCAAAAAACATATTTGGTACACTTGAACTTAAAGTAGCTATTGATAGTGATTCGCTTTTCAACTGAACTAAACTAAAATATTTCAAAATTAGATAAGTTCTTATACGGTTACAATAAAGTCTAAATTAGAATGTGACTTATCAATAAAAATCGCTAAAGTTAAATGTATTTATGAAATTTGCGGGTAGTTTTAGGTAAATTAAGTCGCCACTTATTTGGTGCCTACTAAAACTACCCGCAATTCGCTAACAATGGAATAAAACTCGTCTAAAATTAGTAAGAGCGTCGTAAGGAGTTATACGACTTTGAATTTTAGCGTAAATAGAATACGAGCTATTTCATTTTGAGGAATTTTCAGTGAAATTTAGCCAGTTCGTGTGATGAACAGAATTACGGCCATTGCCTTATGTATTTACTACAATCAAGTAGTTTTTAACAATTTACCAGTTTCTTTTCATTATTCATGTCATATTTACGCTATATTTTCGTTGACGTAAAACAGATATTCACAAAATGTTTTCCAAAGTCAAACATCAAAGAAGGGAAATCAGTGGCTTATAGATTGTAGCACGAAGGCTATGCAGATAATAATTTGAGTTCAAACCTTCGGGAGTGGCAGCTGAAGAGGCTCCACCGCCTTCTCGTAATTTTCTCAAGTGCACCCTCTAAATTGAGAGAGAGCACTTATATTTGGAATTTATAATATAACTGCTCTAAATATATCTTACTTTCAAGTGACCTTGAGTTGAATAGCAATGAATTTTCTACGAGGGCTTTTTAATGGTCATTATTTTTCGCTGAGACAGCAGACTGGATAAGGATTCTATTTTTGGACTTTGTAATTTTAGAACAACACAAAGTTGATGTTAACTGAATAAAAAACATAATATTATACTTTTTTCCAACCTAATTATGTTACTAAATGTCTCCTTGATTTTGGGATTTTACTAAGATTATAACAATTTTTGGAATATGAAACAGATTTTAAATTTGGCTTGACTTATTATTAGTGTCTTCCAAGACACTAATAATACCACTACTCCACATACTCTATGAGTTCCTTTTGACTTAGAGTATTTGCACCACCACAGCAGATCTTTTCTGCTTTTATGCTACGAACAAAAGATTTCCTGGAAATTAGGAACATAAAATGTACCATGGGTAATGGTAGGATTCCCCAAATTATACAATTTTATAGATGTAGTTTGTTAGAAATGGGTACTTTTAACAAAGTAAAATGGTAAAGGCCGTGGTGGTATCGGCTTAGAATTGTACCCCTCCCCCCATCTCTTCCCGTGGGTGCCGTAAGAGTCAGCTAAGGGCTCACGTACCAGAAATTGGGCAGCAGCGCCTTCTGAGGGTCACAACATATACTGGGCTCGCCAACCCGCCTGCCAAGCGTGGCGAGAATTGGCAAATCCCCTCCTATATGGGGGAGGCATATGTCCAGCAGTGGATGTCCTACTGCTGAGAAGAAGAAGAAGTTAACCAATATACGCTATAATTATAAAGGCATAACAGTTATTGATAACCGCAATGGCCGCTCGCGAGCTGTCATCGACGTATACGCACGAACCGGGCCGCAAACCGCACGGATCAAAATCACACCTTTACTGAAACCATCGTTGTGTACTTGGCCTTGGAGATCAGCGTTAATTGTGAATCACTTTTACTTGTTATAATATTAACATAATTCAATGTGTATACAATATGGTTGAACTAAATTAATAAATAAATAAATAGGGACTTATAACGCATTGTGTGTCCTACTTTGATGCCTACCACTACAGCACCAGATTTGATTGTTAATAAATCGATCGGGGCTTGATCGCGAGAAAAACATTTAGTAATTTATTTACCTCGACGTTTCAACCAAGTTGCATTGGTCGTGGTCACGAGAAGACTGGATAAATGCGGGTAGCAATGTAGGCGAGAGTGCGTAGTTTCTCCAATTACCCATTCACCATCAGGCGGCCCGTCTGCTTGTTTGCCACCTATTACATAAAAAAACAAGGGAAACAACTTCTTCAGCTTCAAAACTGTATGATACTTTTTAATTCGATTCAAAGGCTGGAAAAGTCAAGGTTCGATTAACACCCCGAAACGGCGAAAATTTCCAATCAACCCCTGTAAATTGGAAAACTTTTATATGCGCCAAAGTCCAGGTGTATTTCTATCGTTTGGGACGAGGAGAAGTTTTTGCTCAGGTTGGTGCGAAAAACGATTTAATTAGGACCTAATAAACATTCCAACCGTGAATATTTTTTTTAGTATCTTATTTATAACGTGATTCTGAACCATGAAATTCTGAAACATAAAGCGAAATAAAATTAGACGACGTGTATTTTTTTTCGAATTTCTTATTATGAGAAATAAATAATCATGGATCAACATTTAATCTGAATTTGATCATCGTATCGTTTAGCCTGGGTAGCCGCTAGATGCGTACTCGGAAGTACTCTTCCAGCTCTGAATTTGATAACGATGTGACCTTCACCAGAAGATCAAGCCGTTGGTGGGGATCGAACCAGCGTGCGTCAGTTTGTCGGCCGACGCTCCCAATACTACGCTATCATCGCTTCATGTATGTAACAAGTCTAACCCTATTGTTCCTAGCTACGAGAGTTTTTTTTAATCGCACTTGGACTCCCGCTCTAGAATTCCCTGTGTCGCCGGAGGCATGGACACATACAATCACAGCACATAAACACCCAAGACCCAGGACGAACATCTACACTCATCGCACTAATGTTTCCCCCTGCCGGTTTTCGAACCCAGGGTCCCGGAAACACAGAAGTCATGTCACTGACACTGACCACTGCGCCACGGCGACCGTCAAATAGTTGTCAATAATTGACAATTAACACCGACTTGATGAACCGACTTTGAAAAGGAGCAGTATATCTGATGAAAGGTGATGATTGATGATTAGATGAATTCATCATCATCATCATCATCTCAGGCATAAGACGTCCACAGCTGGACATAGCCTGCGATCTTAGTCAGGTCGTCTGTCCAGTCGATGGCTGTCCTATGCTGCGCTTGCCAGTTGCCGTGGTCTCCATTCGAGAACCTTTCGACCCCAGCATTATATCAAATCAAATCAAATCAAATCAAATCGAATTCTTTATTTACTAGACGTGTGACGTATGACATTTCATTTCATATATTATGATTTTCATGCTCCCTGTGCAATGTTCCATGCCTACTTGCTTATGTCAGTTATCCAGGTACTCAGAGACAATGCAAACACTTACGTATGTATAATCTATAGGTTAGGTTAGGCTACTCCCAGACCATACCCAACCGCTGATGGTTTCAACAATGTTGTTATTAGTGTGTTGCAAATTGGTTTTTGGCTCGATACAGTGCGGCGGGCGGCGGCGGCGGCGCTTCGCGGTCATTAGCAATTTTGGCATCGGCGCGCCTCTGACTTATGACTTTATGAGATTCCAAGCGCTGAAATTGCTTTTCACATCCTTGCTAGATTGAATTATTTTTAGAGAACTTTTTATGATACCTTCATCAGTTGCATGTTTTTATATTTAGCGTTATGTACTTAAACAGTTTCAGCTCAATAATATTCTTTAGGTACAAATTAACTAAAATGCAATTTGGCTTAAATAAATATAATAAATACATAGTTTTCACGAACCTTTTCACACCACGCAGAATGCGGGGACTTAAAAGACCTGCGACACCGTCCGACTGGAACATCCGTACAGTTTTATTTTAGTTATTATATGCTTGCGTTTGACCCACACAATACATACACACCACTTAGATAATTACGTATATTATTATGTCAGCCATATCACTTTAACCTAAAAAGTCAATGAAAATGTGCTGTTAATAAATTTTTATTTGTATGGGATAAGCAAACGGCCCGCAGGATGTTAAGTGGTAATCTCTGCTTTTATAGAGATACAATCCGTGAAGAAATGCACTGCACCCGTCACCCTGAGACATATAGTTGAAAGTCTCATGTGCCTGTAATGTCACCGAGAACCATCTTCAAACCAGAACACAATAATGCGAACACTACTGCCTGGCGGTAGAAAGATATGGTGACGGTACTTCCTCGGGCGAACTCTCACTTAGAGAGCTACTGCTCTTTACTAATTGCGCTCTAAGCCTACAAGGAGCCTATCTCGAGATCCTACCCTTTTTTTTTATTTCCAAACCCCAAGACAATCTGTGTACTTGCAACACAGCGAGTAGGTACCTAAAATGTCCATCCAGCGTAAAAACTGCAGAACAATTGCTAATCTGTAGTTACAAAGTTTGGTCATGAATATTCCCACGAGCTGTGGGCCCGAAGAGGAAGATAACAACATTTGGTATAATTTAATTTTTATTGCAGCCTGTAAGTAAGGAACAAAAGGGGGCTTGATTTGAATAATAATTAGATTTTTCTTCTGTTCTTTGGGAGTTATTGTTAAAAATTGCTATTAATTTTCCATTTAAGTTATGTATTAGACTTATATTATAAGACTTTTATGGTTTATTGCATTAACAACATGCTAGACGGAACTTACGTTCAAATTATTTCAAGGATTCGCTTGATAGGATATCAATTCTAATGTTGATCTATCAGACCTTATAATACTCCATAAAATTAAAGGTGCTAAGAACAACATCTTCTCAGATGTTAAAGAAAGGAATAAATTCGGACAGCTAGTGGAGTTCTATCATAGCTTAGTTGGTTGGGTTTAGGTCCCATTGGTAGCCGATTTTTTCCTTCAAATCATTCATATATTATAAACTAGCTGCGCTCCAGTGTTGTACACCGCGTGGTGATGAAAAACGGTGATGGTGATGATGGCGATGATGAAAGTAAGCCTATGGGTTAATCCAGAATGTAAGCTTTTTCCATTCTAAAATTTCACCCAAATCCATCCTCCCGTTTAGGAGAGAAAGAATACAAACATACATTCACACCCACAAACTTTCGCATTTATTATACTTGTAGCGCCCCGCGGTTTCACCCGCGTGGATTACGGTTCTCCCGCTACATAAATTATTCCACAGGAATCATACATTTCACCTGGATAAAAAGTAGCTTATGTGCTATTCCAGACTATAATCTTTGCCTGTGCCAAATTTTATCTAGATCCGTTCATCCATTATGGCGTGATTGGGTAACAAACATCCATCCATCCAAACTTTGACATTTATGATATTATAGTGGGACTTAATTGGACTGGAATTGTTACAAGAAATTGCATTAGCATCTGAACTGTACTTGTTCTTCAGTTATTACTTGTGTTAAGGGGTTCATAGACGCCAATGACATTACAGAGGCTTGCGTTTGTGTACAGGCAAAAGGGGCGGACCAAATCCTGATGTGCTTTGATTTAAAATGTGCTTTGAGCAAAATATTAACTTTGCTCGTCAATTTGATCCATTTCTTATCAATGACTTAATTGTGTGCCCTCCTAATTAAGAGGTATATTGCTTATTAAAGTTTAGCTGCGTGCCGCGGTTTTACCCGCGTGGTGATGATTGATGATGATGATGATGAAAAGTATGTTGTGTACTATGTGTTATTCCGGGACCTGAAGTATTCATCGAAATCGATGTAGCTGTTTGAACGTGAAAAAGTAATAAACATACACACAAAGTTTCGCGTTTATATTTATTAGTAGTAGAATTGAAACGCAAACCGAATCAATGCCCTACTCTGTATTTGACATTCTATCGAATAATCTGTTATAACAACTGGGACCAAATGCTGCTCAACTCTTGTTAAAAGCCCGACTTTGCTCGAGCATTAACGATTAACATTGAGTAATCAATATTTTAAAAGTAGGTAGGTATACCCACTTTTAAGTTATATAGTTTTATTTTATCTGGGGACTACCAAGTACTTGCCAACAATTTGGTGAAAATACCAAAAGTCTAATAAAATGTTCCAGTTCACCCAATGCGTATTGATCCGCGAAAACTGCGTACCAAACCGGTATTAGATTAAGTGAGGCGTTACTAAAATAAAATTAACGAGGGGCTTCCCCGGAAGGCGGCGCAGGAAGCGGACGCGACGGCGCTGACGGAAAAGTTATTTACAGCGAAGGTCCTACGCATAGGAAGAGCGAAGGACTCAACTAAAGTTCAAATGTGGTGATGCTAAATATACTATCAGTTTGCATAGGATTTAAGTGTGTAAGGTATTTGTTTTGATTATTTCTTTTTAGGTCTAGCTTTTTTTTTAATTAATAGTCACTAATCATGTAGTTGTAGTCGAAAGTAGTCGAAGGAATCACGCTTGACCTGAGGCTTAATGACCGGCTCCCGTCAACTCCCAGAACACCTAGAGAGCCTGGCGACAGGTTTGGATAACTTTCAGCGTACTTAAGCCTAACATCGATTCTAAGCTTTCAGCAACTTTGTTCGGGCAATGTATGGTGTAATGTTTTAAATATCCAATAGATTCATTTGAAAATGTCATACATTGGTGGGTTACTTTACTAGTTTCATTTGATGATTAGATAGAAAGTGAGCCCTCAATGTACAAACACAATAAGTCGTTCTTAAAGTAATCAGGATTACTGTTAGACTTAGTTATACAAGGACAAGATTTAACTTAAAATAATTGAAATGGCGAGTGTTTAGAAAAGTAATACTTTATAGGCATAATGCTAATATAAAAATTGAGGTGTGAAAAGTGATCCAATATCATACGTATTTTTCGTGAACGGCTGTATCAAAATTGATTACAATTTTTGTAAGTATATATAAGTGTGTGATCTATAAGTATCATTTAGATTGAACACTTCACTTCTGGAAATAGGCGTTTTATGTAGTAAGCCACAAGGCATACCTACTGGGTGCAAAACTTTTCCATCGAGATCTCGTCTAGCGTCAGATCCTATATTAATTCAAACTGCACCATATCGGGACTAAAATTAATCAATTAAAAAGGAGACCAGACAATCCAGACATCCAAACGACATAGTTGAAATAAATCATTTTTATGAGTCGCCACGGTTGCAGCGCTCGGTTTTTACAGACGATTGTCGAAATTAATCGCTTCGCTGGCACTCGTGATGAATGACGCAAGGAACGAATTCAAGTAACGTACAAATTGCGAGCATAAATTACCCTTTAATAATTTCGCGTACGGCCGCGCGGCTCCCTCAATCACTGACTGCGACGCCAGGTGTCGCCAGCGTACATTCACAATGTTTAAAATTACAAAGGCTTGTTAAAAGTAGTGTTTTGTTTCAACACTGTTTTATCGACGTAAAACAGTATGTCCGCTCACCCGTAATGGGTATGATACCTATTAATAGTACCACCACGTTACATTACCATGATGTATTAAAATTTATGTAAACACAAAATCAGCGACAATATAATTATTTTCTTAGATAGATAGATAACACTTTATTGTACAAGTACATCAACATAAAATAACACATTAGCCATTACAAAATACGTTGCACAATTGGCGGTCTTATCGCTAAGAAGCGATCTCTCCCAGACAACCATATTGTCTTAAACCGTATTTTCTTAGTGCAGGTTTTGACAATATGTACAACATTGGTCCCCTTGGTTTTGTGATTGTTTTCGTATATTAAGTTGCTTTTGTATCCTGTTTTTTTCGTTTTAATAAATTGAATTGAGTTACAATAAAAGATGACAGTTACACCATCCAAAAGACATCACCTCCGGTTTTTATTAACGCCGTCTGCTTCAATTATCATAGGGACACTTTTTTTAGTTCATCTGGTGAGACAGTTGTCAAAGGCAAACTTATAATAGTAAAAAAAAAAAAACTAACTGATCTGTGGACGTCTTACACTATCCACCATGCCACTTTCTCTGGCATGGCCATGCTATGTGGATATACGAACCCCATCGTATATGGACATGTTAAGCACCCATCCACGGAGTAGCATCGGCGCCATTTTAATATGCGAGTATGTTGGGATATGCTACTTCATCTATCAGAACAGGTAAAAAATAATAATAGAAAAATAAATTGAACATTTATACCGTACTTGGTGTGACAAGTGGAAAATGGGTAGATAGAGTTCACAAATAAAACAATGATTCTATGCAACCAGATGTATTTTATTTTATTTTTATTCACATAAGTGAATAGTTCTTGCCAATAGTACCTAAATATCTAAAGGTCACACTTCAATATGTGATTGATTCTATATTTATTTATTATTTGTAATAAATACTGGAACAATTCTAAAAACAAATCCACCAAGGATGTAACGGAGGTGGAGTAGGACAGGCAAATTTTTTATTTCAGTTTCGGTGATAATTGCAAAATATTATCGTCCTAGTTTTGAAAGTGAAACTACAGATCAAAGCTTATAGCTCGTGTGTATTGCTTGAGAACTTGAAGGTAGCACACGATATCAACAATACATATTGAATTTATCACTAAATTCAAAACAAATGAATATGAAGAAAAATTTTAATTTAGTAGCAAAGGCAAAGAACCGTTTCCTTTTTTATAGCTGGCCAATTGAAACGTTTCCAGCTCTCTGAATAATTCATCTTTCGTTTGAACAAAGACGAAGTGGGCCGCGCGGCGATTCTTTGATCTTTTGTAATTGGAATCGATGCTCATATTAAAAAGAAGAATTGTCGATGAAATGCACCGAAGCCATTTCCCTGAAGGCGATTAGGGGGGTAGTGATTTGTCTCTGGAGCTGGGCTACGGACTCCGTTCTTGCTTCAATTGTCCTTAAAGATTTGCCTTGAAACAATAAAATGGTTGTTGTTTTCTATAATAAAATAACAATGAAGTATCTCTCTCATATTGAACAGATATTAAAATATACACAAGGTCCATATGCTGAGTTCGGGACCAATTTATGACATACACTTATATCTTTTTTGTTATTTTTCTAATTGTGTTTTCTTTACCTGTGTATGACACATAAATAAACGTATTTTTCTCTCTGTCTTTCTTTCTGTCATTTCTAGGATGTATGTTAATATTGTAAACTCTAAGGCTTTCACGGCCGGCGTTGCATGTTGTATGTATTGCTTCCGGGCTGTTTGGCCGTGGTCTATGTGAAACTTTTGTTCCAGACGTTTCGTCGATCGAAATCATCGAATCTTGCTTGCTTGTTGCTTGTTATCACCATTTAACACATAAAAAACAATATAAAATTATTAAATACTAGCGGTCCCCAATTTTTTTGAAACATAACTTGGGGATAGTGTAGCTTCCCAACAGTGAAATAATTTTTCAAATCCGTTCTGTAGTTTCGGAGTGTATTCAATTCAAACAAACAAACAATCAAATATTTCCTCTTTTTAATATTAATTAAATATGTAAAGACAGAGTAAAGGAAAATAAGGACACTAGATGCGCTTGTGTGTACGCAATATCAAAAGACGTAAACAGTGGCGTGGTTGCAGCAAGGTTGGAGTATGCATTGCCATGTCACACACATAATAATTAGTTCCTGGTAACCACCGTATCTGTCGCATTTCTGTCCCAAGCGTGCGACACTGTGTCTCATCTGTCGCATCTCCAAACTGTTTGCTCTAGTGCTCACACTAGTTATAACAGGTTATAACAGGCTACTTTGTGCGCTTACTGCATGCGAGTATTTCTAGCTAACACGCCTTTATGAAGTGTTCGTGTAACAAACAAACATAATACAGGTTGCGTTTTATGTACCGAGTAGCTGTTTTCCTAGTAAAATATTAAAGAAAGCCTTTGCAACTGTGTACATACATACAAGATACATACTCATATATAGACGTTATTTTAAGGACAGACGGACAAAACACTTTTGGGCGTATTTAAAAAAAATCGCAGCTGTAAACGCAATAGCTTTACATGAAGCGATGCCTATAAATAAGCTTACGAGCACAAACGCTGAGTTTTAGACCCGTGATACAGGCCTTGGGCACGAGCGCACGGTTTGATAAAGCGTTTACTTGTAATTGAACAATTTCGCTAGCGACGAGTTCAAAGTATTTTGTGTTTTTTTTTTATAAGTTATTGTTTACACAGCCCTCATTTTCGCCTTCATCATTGAATCACTGTGGAGGGTGCCGCATCCACCAACACGAGCGAGCATGCCCTGCGCTGCCAAATAATCTAGTAAATTGTCTGTCTCAATATCGGTATGTCTCAAAAAAAAATAAGCAAAAGGTCAGTCATGTTGTTAAATGCTGACTCGGGCCCTTACACCCGTGTAAATACCATTTAAAACAAGCCATTTAAAATGTCTCTCAAAATGTCTCTAAGGTCTAGGTCTATTCCGCCTTCGACCACATCGTCGCTGACTGTCGTGTGATATAGCGGTAAAACGTTTGATACATAAAGTATCATCATAATCATCTCAGGCATAGGACGTCCACAGCTGGACATATGCCTTCCCCATTGATAAAACCATAATATACCTAGGTATACAAGTAAAAAAACGAATTCTAACAATTTTATGACATTTAGGAATAAAATTTTGAGAGTTTAATGATAGGGATACTGAAAACTATAATAAGGATCTATTTCTAGAATATGTAAACGGTGTCCCACTAAAGGCGAAAGTTTGGATTTGTATGGTGTTTGTTACCCCTTCATGCTCAAACGGCTGCACCGATTTCGATGAAATTTGGTATGGAGATAGTTTAGACCCTAGATTAACACATAGACTGTAACATTCCGAAAATAAATGCTGTTCCCGTGGGATGAGCAAATAATTCAATAACTTCTGTTACTCCTTCACGCTCCAACGGCTGTACCGATTTCGATGAAATTTAGTATGGAGATATTTTAAACTCTGGAATATCACATAAGCTACTTTGGTCCCTAAAAAATTACAGTTCCCGTGGGATAACTGAGGTAGCGGCAAAACCGTAATTTACGTGGGAAAAACCGCGGACCGCTATTGGACATAATAATGAAATCTTCATAGCCAACAACATTTCTCTAATAAGTAGAGGTACCGACATCAAACAAAACCAATATTGATCTCAGCTAAGATAAACCATACTTTCCGTGTTTCCTACGAATATTGAATACAGCAGTGGTGGCGGAATTACTTCGCCAACTCTATCAATAAAGTCGCCAAGTTAGCCAATAACATCTCCTATTACGTAATAGACGCGGGCGATCGCCGGGGCTCTGTGAGGCCCACTACTTGGAATTACTTTGTAAAACTCACTTGTTTACGCAAAAATCTAATGAAACTTGTGACCAACTTGATACTACTTCAGGCTTCGTATATAGATGCTAAAGCCCAGTGGTGGCATTGTTATTGCTTTTATTAGCCGACTTAAAAAAGGAAGAGGTTCTCAATTCGACTCGTTTTTTTATGTTTGCTACCTCAGAACTTTCGACTGGGTGAACCGATTTATAGTGCTTTGGTTTCATTTAAATTTCATCAAAATCGGTCAAGTGGTTTTTAAGTTACAAGATACAAGATACAAGATATATTTATTTCCAAAAAGGGTTAAGTACTATTAGACATTATACAGAATTTGCAGAATAATATGTAATTATGTACGAGCTAGACCTGTTTCCCGCGAGCCCCAAACTAAGCACAAGGCCTGTATCTTGGGACTCGAGTGCGATTTGTTAACCAATTTTGCGTACTTAGCTTATAGGTCTTTATTATATGGTGTAGTGCAACTAATACAAAACAAATACTACAACTACAACTAATAATACAAAAATTTTGATTGTATTCTAAAGGTATGAAGCTTAAGTAAATTGTGAGGGTGTATGGAAATATGTGTGCGTGTGTAAAATGGGCAGATGCCCGTGTGTATCAGTGACTGAAAGTGAATGTGACGTAGTGTGTTCAGACTAAAACTTCAGTATCGCGGTATGAAAGCTGAAGTAACCATTTGGTGAGCATCTTTTTGCACTCAAACATTGAGAGGGTTTTAATATCACATTTTTTTATAACATTATTATAGGTATTTGGATGTGAGAAATTTGGACTACGCCTTGCGAGGAGACAATTCGCGCTTGGTAAAGGTATTCGGTAGGCACGTCTGTTCTCGATGACCTCATAATCGTCTCGTGATTTCAAACTTTTGTGAACCCTTAGCGTAGCATTATGAACGAAAAGTTGACGAACACGCATCACTTTAAACTCGGCATACAGGGTATCAGTACAGAAGCGGAAAGGTTTTCGTAGCAATACTTTAATTAAAGCTCTCTGTGCTCTTTCCACGCAAAGAAAATAGCTTGAGCCAGCACTACCCCATACAGTTACACAATATTGGATTATAGACTGACAAAGTGCAACATATATCTGCCGTAATAGAGACAGTGGGGTACAGTCTCGAAGGTTTTTCATCACGTATATTAATTTACGAGTACGCGCGGCGACATCTGCTATGTGGTGTTTGTATGACAAGTTTTCGTCGACGGTCACTCCCAAATATTTAATAAAGACAGTTCGGCTTAGTGAACAGCATGAGCAGCTTACAGATTGACGAGTAGAAAAAGTGCTACACTCATGTATTTGCAGAACCTTTCCAACTGGGGGACTCGAAACACATGTCTTTGAGAAGGCAATGTACTTAGTCTTACTGGCGTTAAGAGTGAGAAGGTTATGATTCAATGCCTTTAAAACGATGGCAAGACCATGCTCCGCAACGCTGAACACCCGGTCCCACCCTTCACTGTGAAATATAATGGCAGTATCATCCGCATACGTTATGATTTCAGCGTTTTCTACTTTTGCGGTCAAAATATCGTTTATATATTACACTCCAATAACTAAAAAGTGCTACGTATATGTGGACGACATTATAAATGCGAGTGAAGTAATGGATGAACATACACAATGATTTTGTGAGTAGCAAAGAAAACGGTGAAAATACCATAAAATGGAACTGACTTCAACACTCAAATGTGTGAAATAATTTGTTGAAGTCGATACTCGGTCGATAGTTCAAAAGTAACTATTATCAAATTTTCTTCTAACAAAAAATCTTTATAAACTATAGCTTATATATCTGCTATTCAAATAAAATACTAATAATTAATTACAATACTGGAGCTACTACAATAACATTTGTGTAATCCACTGCTATTCTGATGTAAATATCATCAACATCCATACAGCAGTGTTTCGTGAAGTAACAAACACACGTACACTCAAACTTTCGCATTTACAGTATTAGTGGATGTACTACATGTCTGGAAGAGATCGCCTTAAGCGATAAGACCGCCAATGTACATTGGTTAGGTATATATGTTTTATTTTTGTTATTGTTTTTTGTGATCGGTGTGCAATAAAATGCATTGTATTGTACATTAATTCTTTCTCCAAAGTCTTTGGTAATGACCATATCATCCCAAGTCTGCTGAAATTTTCCTTCTCGCATTTTGTGATTGGTTAAGAATTTATCACAACCCAAATAACTAGTTCCAATGACATTGACAGCATACACATAATATAGATACTCAGCAATGAATAACTTACACAAAGAACAAATCAGATGATTAAGAAAAAAACCCGTGACCATGCCACCTTCAGGGTCTTACCTATCTCTGTACCAAAATTAACTTATTTAATTATTTAATACTTAATTTAATCGAACTGGTACTGAACCAGTTGCGTTTAAGCGTAACAAAAAAAAAACAAAATCCCTTTCGCATTTATTTTATTAACTTTGGAAATAATTACAAATGAGAACGCTATTAAAAATGCTTTAAGTTTAAAAAAAAGGTTAACCATTAAAGTTTTTATGAATCTACAAACTGAACCACTAAAACCTCTAAATTCATAAGTACGCTGTATAAATTCACCTCATTCCAACTTCATGAGGATAGTCAGTAGAAGTTTAAAATTTAATCCCGGCGCGGGTAAGAGAGCAGAAAAGTTAACCGCCCCAAAACTTACCCTCGTACCACAACTTATTTGTAACTACTTACGGGACTGTTTACATTTAAACGTAAGATTTTGTTGCGGAGAGTTTTGTTACACTGTATATATCTGATTGAATGGTATATGGTTGAAGATGTCATCACGTTAGACCTAGAATGATTAGTGTCTCTCAAGGACTGCTGCCTGAACACAGTGTGTGTTTGGAGACAGTTTTTCAAACTTGAGGGTGGTAGCTGGCCAGGCTGGTACTTGAGAGTACACTACCACCATGATCGGATTTTGATAACGGTGTTACCTTCGCCAGAAGCTCAAGCCATTAACGGGGATCGAACCAGCGTCCGTCAGTTTGACAGCCGCTGAGCATCAATTCAAAGAGAGGCTGAAAAAAACAACAAAAAACATTTGAAAAAATTGGTTGTCTGTAAAGTCGGTTTACGGACGATAGATTTACGTGATAACGTCATAATCATTTATGACTTTGACTTCGACTTTGACCTTGACCTTGACCTTGACTTTGACCTTGACCTTGACCTTGACCTTGACCTTGGCCTTGACTTTGACCTTGACCTTGACCTTGACCTTGACTTTGACCTTGACTTTGACTTTGACTTTGACTTTGACTTTGACTTTGACTTTGACTTTGACTTTGACTTTGACTGACTTTGACTTTGACTTTGACTTTGACTTTGACTTTGACTTTGACTTTGACTTTGACTTTGACTTTGACTTTGACTTTGACTTTGACTTTGACTTTGACTTTGACTTTGACTTTGACTTTGACTTTGACTTTGACTTTGACTTTGACTTTGACTTTGACTTTGACTTTGACTTTGACTTTGACTTTGACTTTGACTTTGACTTTGACTTTGACTTTGACTTTGACTTTGACTTTGACTTTGACTTTGACTTTGACTTTGACTTTGACTTTGACTTTGACTTTGACTTTGACTTTGACTTTGACTTTGACTTTGACTTTGACTTTGACTTTGACTTTGACTTTGACTTTGACTTTGACTTTGACTTTGACTTTGACTTTGACTTTGACTTTGACTTTGACTTTGACTTTGACTTTGACTTTGACTTTGACTTTGACTTTGACTTTGACTTTGACTTTGACTTTGACTTTGACTTTGACTTTGACTTTGACTTTGACTTTGACTTTGACTTTGACTTTGACTTTGACTTTGACTTTGACTTTGACTTTGACTTTGACTTTGACTTTGACTTTGACTTTGACTTTGACTTTGACTTTGACTTTGACTTTGACTTTGACTTTGACTTTGACTTTGACTTTGACTTTGACTTTGACTTTGACTTTGACTTTGACTTTGACTTTGACTTTGACTTTGACTTTGACTTTGACTTTGACTTTGACTTTGACTTTGACTTTGATTATTTTGTGTAATATAAAGCTCAGCTCATTGATGCTGATATTCATCAATTTATAAAACGTTATCACGTCAAAATAATAATTAGAGAAATACTTTTCCGAGTACTTTGGGCCTTCATCCGTTTTAGCGTCCTTCCTTCTTAGGCTATCAATGTTCACATATAGAATTATGTTCCCGTAAATACTTGGAAAGTCTAAGGACTGCTGCCGGAACACACTATGTGTTTGGTCACAGTTTTTCAAACTTGAGGGTAGTTAGTTGTTGTTAGTTGAGTGGTAGCTAGCCAGGCGGGTATTCGAAAGTACCCTACCACCATGCAAAAACTGGGCATCATTAGCCTTAGTACCGCACCTTTTATTAAGATTTTGGTAAATATAATATTCAACGTGATTATTGTATCTATATTAAATTTGCACCACGAATAACTAAATTGAGTTTCCTCAATAACGATAAGTTCAAGCGTTCGAAGTCACTACACGTATCTCTATCATAAGAATATAGTAAGTGAAAAACGTACATTCACGCGGATAAGTTGAGTTAGAAATAGTACAACGGGCGGCGCATCGACAGCTGTTGGTAACTGTACATGTTTAAGAAACAGTTCTTAAGCTTATGCAATTTCTTTTTAAGCTGACAAGGTCAGAAAAAAGGATTCTCGTTATTATTGGGATGTGTGCTATGTATTTGCTTTTCTTTGTTTCGCTACGGTTTTTTTAACAATAGAGCAAGATATTTTTTTTTAAGGGTTAATGTGACGGAACTTGGACGGAAAAAGCCTCTGTCTATACACAGATATAATTCGTAAAGCACTACACTGCGTCTGTCACCCTCACACAAAGTTGGTAAGTCTCATGTGCCTGTAATTTTATCGGATATAATATAAAACCATACCCTTCAAACCGGAACACAGTAATGCGAACAATATACTGTCTGGCGGTAGAAATAGAGAAGGTGGTAGTACTTCCCCTGGCGAACTCTTAAATAGAATGCTTACTGCTCTTGTAATAATTATGTTGACATTGGTAGTGATTCTGAAAAATATTAAAAGCAAGGTAAATTCTGATATGGTCATAATAAAGTCCAAATTAGTATGACACTTATTAATGACTACACTAAAATTAGATGTTTTATTAAAATTGCGGGTAGTTTTACATAAAATAAGTCGCCAATTATTCGGTGCCCACTAAAACTACCCGCGATTGGCCAGCAATTCAATAAAACTCGTCTTATGTTAGGGATAGCGTTGTATAAAATTATACGAATTTGAATTAGAACAATCTTAGTAATTTAAGCTAGTTCGAGTGATTAATGGATTTAGGGCCAATAATATCTCAAACCTGCCGAGGTGGTACCGGCCTAGAATTGTAACCCCCATCTCTTCTCGTAGTTTCCGTAAAAGTCGGTTAAGGGATCACGTACCAGAAGGTGGGCAGCAGCGCCTTCCCAAAATATACTGCGCTCGCCAACCCGCCTGCCGAGCGTGGCGAGTATTGGCAAAACCCTCCCTTGGGGGAGATATGTTTAGCAAGGACGTCTTACGGCTGACGTGATGATGATGATGATGATTAATGTCTCAAACATATTTGTGTAAAGCTAAGTCTCTGCCATGTACGCGCGACGCCTCCGAGGCAAAGTTGTATCCGAGCTGGATCGGCTGCTTCCATCCGGGCGAGTGAAGGATTACCGAGCGACGATACGTGTTCCCCGTCGCCGTCGTCACCCCTGACTTTAAGGATAAACTTATAGCATTCCAGAGATATCCATCTTGTTATCACATGGTTCCGCTTGTATTGACATTTTCTTTCCTTTAACCCTTCGTGAAGTTCCAAATGGCCCACCAATGTATTGCAATATTACTGTTAGAACTTATGAGTTTCTAAAGTAAATCTAAAAATTCTAAAAATACAATTAAAATACAGTCCACTACATGTACCATCTTTTATTACCGTCCACATAGGACTCTAAACAATACTCGTAGCATGTAAGCGATCATCTCACCGTGTTTGCACTGTACCCAAGGTAAATAATGAAATGAAAATCATTTATTCTATACTACTTTTGCAACTTAACATATAAATTTCTTGGGGCGTAATTTTTATAAAAAAATACATATAAAAACAGTAAAAAATTTTCACTAACATCCTATGAAATAAAAATGATCCTTTTTAGCAAATTAATTGAAATGAATTATAGTCAAATGGAAGATTTGATTACCTCGGTACTATGAACCTTATTTATTTTATCTTTATGTTATCAAATATGTACCCTCGTTCATGTACACACACACACGCACACACACACACTCTAAATTATAATATGTAAGAAATTGTAAGAAATCTATAATAAATTGTATAAATCGTAATCTATAAATTGTAAACAATAGATTGTAAATTAGAGTCCTGGAACTCATATGGCTTTCACGAGCCTAGTTTGGAAACCAGGTAATTCTTTTAACATGCTTTGTAAAAACCTCTACCTGAATAAATGATTTATGATTATTTATTAGATGTTTTAGTAACATATTATACATTTAGTCCATTTATATCGCACCAAGGATTACTGCTATTCTTTAACATGCTATCCACCCAAAGGTTGTCTGGAATTTATCGCTACTAAACGATTGGATGGATTGTAGATACTTCAGGTCCCGGAATAATACACAGGCTACTTTTCATCATCATCATCATCACCACGCGCAAACCGCGTGGTGCATCCAGTATTAAATACTTTTCGGAGGCGGCTTAATAAAATGGCCTTAGATTTTAGACAATAATTATACCGCACCTAAGAGGTTCTTATGATCACTTTTATAACCATTGCTGAGAAATAAAGTTAAGGAATTATTAAGAATCATAGCAATGAACAAAACGCTAGAATAGGGATGAGGTATAATAGGGTTGCACCCCGAGGGGATAACAAATTCGTAGTCTCGTAACGATATCATTGTCTCGAGGGGGCTGTAATTTTCCTTGACAAGTGTTATGATTGCAGTAATTTACTCAGATATATAAAATGACTTCTGGCAATTTTGCTTCAAATATAGCCTTTTCTCGTTTTCGTTTTCTTTAGTAAAGATGGTTTTAAAAGGCTGTTGAACATTTTGAGAGCTATTATGTTTTTGACTTTGCTATAGTTTAGCTTGAGAATATAATAATAGCAAATCTGTTATTCGCCCACCAACTGACATTACCGAATATCCGAAAGACCTAACATTATTACTTGGACTACTGTCAAAATGATATTCCTAATAGATATTTGGAATATAATTGCGACTAGACTATTGAAAGTGCATAGACGATTTTGAACAATTGGTAGTATTTTATATTATATTAGTGGTACTTATTCTCACTTAACTCTTAGAATAAGGGTATGGCCCGCCGATTGCTATACTGTTTTAGTGTAATATTTTATATTCCTGTTTCTTTTACATGGTATGCAATAAAGAGTATTCGTATTGTATTGTATGGTGCATTCGCTTGATACGACATCAACTGTAATGTTGATCTACCAGTCCTATAAATAGTTCATACAGATAAAGGTAGATGGCGCTAATAACAACATCCCCCCAGATGTTAAAGGAAGTGATAAATTCGGCTCGCTAAGTGGAATCCTACCATACCTTAGTTGGACAAAGCAACAGGACGGTATTCTGTAGTCATGGATTCAAGTCCCACTAGTAGCCAAATGTTTTCATTCAAATAATTTGAACGTACTTATTGTTGTGTTTAAATTAAGTAGGTAAATGTAATAAACAACTAGATTCCTAATTTACTAAGTAAGGCTCAGGCACGGAATCCTATTTATTTATTTATTCCGTGGTTCTGGTACATCGTGAATGTTAGATTAGAGGGCGCTTCATGCGGGCATGCACAAAGATTGTTTGTGCTCTGAAATCGAACTAGACGTAGCTATACTATCTTCCTGATAGATATAATTGAACGGTGCATAGAGTACAGATTCGCTTGCATGATCTTGTAATCTTGCAGTCTATTTGTAGGTGGTAGCAGAAGTGCCCAGGTTATTCTACTAATTCAAGTGCTTTAGAAACTTAAGCAATTGCCAATCGTACGGCTTGGGGAAGAAACTCCACAATTCTGACAGTGTTGGTTTTATAGAGTATTATTAGAATGTTGTTAAATTAAACAATAACTTAGGGCGTAGGTTATCTCTGACACTACGGAACCGACTTTAAAAATTCTATTACCAATAGAAAGCCACCTTATTTGTGAGGGTAGTAGGCTTTTTTTCATCATCGTCATTCGTGACGGTAATAGGCTACTTTTCATCATCGTCATCATCACCACGCGGGTAAAACCGAGGCGCGCAGCTAGTTGTACATAAAAGAAATAAAGTTAGAAGTTAATTGAAAAAAAAATGTTGACAATCGAAATGTAAATAAGCAATTGTTTATTATCATATTACAAGTTCTACTAAATACCTATAGGTATTCAGGTCCAAGTACTCAGGCAATGGAATCTTGCCTATATATCGGGTATCCAGAGTAAAATACATTCGATTACAAAAACTATACAGTAACGATGAAAAACTTATCCAATTTATACACCACAAATTTTTTAAATTTCGATTAAATAGGTACCTACATAGGTACTTAGAGAATCCAGCGACGATGTAGTGTAAGATTAAATCACGCAACTGTTTCTATGAGTCTAGACTCATAGAAACAGTTGCCTCAGTATGGTAGATAGCCAGGCGGGAAATACCTACTGAAAAGTGCCTAGCCACCATGGTGTGGCCCACACTAATATTATAAATGCGATAGTTCGCGAGTGTGTCAGTTTATATGTTTGTTTTTTTTCTTCTTTGAGCTCAAACGGCTGTAGCAATTTTGATGAAATTTGGCATGGAGGTACACATTGGATAATATAACTCAAAGACTATTTTTTATCCCGAAAAATTTAGTGTTCCCGTAGAATGAACAAGGAATTCACTCGTTTTGTTGTTGTTTAATAACTGTGTAAGTAGCATACAAAGATCTAGTATACGATTCAGGTTCATAGCAGCAATTGGTCGTCCACTGCTGGACATATGCCTCCCCATGTAGGGGGATTTGCCAATACTCGCCACGCTTGGCAGGCGGGTTGGGGAGCGCAGTATGATTTCCTATACTTAGAAGGCGCTGCTGCCTACCTTCTGGTACATGATCCCTTAGCCGACTCTTGCGGCACCCACGGGAAGAGATGGGGGAGTACTATTCTAGGCCGGTACTACCACGGCACGTATACGATTGCTTATAAATAAATAGTCTTAGCTCTACTACAAATGTCCCAACTTTAATGTCTAAATATTTCTGAATCTAGACATTCTTTTTAGTGTGAAGGCCAAAGCGAGCTAACATCATGAATTCTTCATTAGATGCACGCCCACCAACTGTCCCTAATGGAATATACGGGTTGCAAACGTGTCCATTGTCCACGTGTAATCCTACTAATATTATAAGCTAGGTGCGCCCCGCGGTTTTAGCCGCGTGGTGGACATTTATGATGAAAATAAGCCTATGTGTTAGTCCAGGGTCTAAACTATCTCCATAGCAAATTTCATGGAAATTGGTGTAGCCGTTTGATCGTGAAGAGGTAACAAACAAATACATAAATACAAACTTTCGCATTCATAATATTAGTTTGTATGTATTTGTGTGTATGTTTGTTACCTCTTTGCGCTCAAACGGCGTAATGAATTTGGATGAAATTTGTAACGGAGATAGCTTATACTCTGCTTTAACACATAGGCTTATTTTCATCATCACCATCATCACCGTTTTTCATCACCGCGGGGCGCAATTAGTATCGCATAAAGCTACATTGTTTCTTAACCCTCAGGCCTTTCAGGACAGAGCAACTTTACCATTTAAAATTATGTAGTTTGGATTCAAACTCTGGCCTTCCGCGTAAGCTTCCACTATCAGACAATTACATTTTGGAATAACCTTTTCAGTCAATTGAAAAAAACTATGTCAAAAAAGTTCAATTCGCAAGAGTCTTCCATTTTTAAACTTTACACATATGCCTATCACTGGTAGGTATGATATAATTAAATAGTACCACTGTGCAAAGCCATGTCATTGTATTGTAATGAAATCTTCAAAGATTATCAAAAGGCTGATCGATATGAGAGCGTTCCTTTGTTACCTGTTCACGGCGACGCGACGGTACCATAGTATCGAACACAAGATTTCATTACGCGTAGTGGCCGGCATCGTCTTTATAGGGTCATAAACGGGAAAATAACACTAAAGGAAGCGTAAAAACGACGACCTGTGGCATTGCATCCTACTGACAACCCTAGTATATGCTATATCTACTTCGATTAACATTTTTGAACGTTTACTGCAGTCATAAAATAACTAACGTTATGCTTCAACTATGCGTGTTTACTCCTCTATTCAGCATTTATTATCTTAATTTTTAAGGTCATGGTTTTAAGGGCTTCTGAAGTGCCGATGACTTTACAAAAGCTTGCTGGTTTTTACAGGCAGAAGTGCCTGAAATCACCTGCGCCACAAATCCTGATGCATGTTGATTCAATATTTGTAAATAAAATATGTACTTTACAAATTACTTATGGGCTCAAAAATATATTTATAATTACATGTTGAGACTTCTTTTTTGTGCTTTTTTATTTCTTTTATTCTGGTGTAAGCACATTTTGTCGTTACCGCGAGAATTTTTGACAAAGGAAAAATATGTATTCTGTAAAACAGTAGCAAAAGAAATCAAATATTTCAATAAGAATAAACCTTCATAAACTGTTCTTATAAGTGGTAGTTTTTAAGCTTATGGGACATGTGGGATTTTCAACAAAATAAACTGAAAAGTCTCTTACTTGTCTATTGAGCAAACGCTAAGGTTTAAGTAGGTCGTCGTGGCTCAGTGATCAGCGACACTGACTTGGGAACCGCGACCCCGGGTTCGAATCCCGGCCGGGGCAAACATTTCTGTGATGAGCAAAGATGTTTGTTCTCGGGTCTTGGATTTTTGTGTAATGTGATTGTGTGTCTATGCCTCCCGCGACACAGGGTATCCTAGTGCGGGGGTGTGAGTGTGTGGCTAAAAAAAAAATAATTTGACTAAGCAATGCCTTTCAAAATTGTATCCTCGGCTGTTTTATTCAACATAATTATCTACATGTTCACCTAACAGTAGACGTGTCATCCCCATAAATAACAAATGATGATTAAAAATATAATTAAATCACAATAATTTTGTAGAGTCGCACAACGAGCTATGGAGGGGGCTATGCTCGGAGTTTCTCTACGCGATCGAATCAGAAATGAGGAGATCCGTAGAAGAACAAAAGTCACCGACATAGCCCAGCGGATTAGCAAGTTGAAGTGGCAGTGGGCAGGGCATATAGCTCGAAGAACCGATGGCCGTTGGGGTCGAAAGGTTCTCGAGTGGAGACCACGGACTGGCAAGCGCAGCATAGGACGGCCACCAACCAGGTGGACAGAAGACCTGACTAAGA
Organism: Apeira syringaria; assembly: GCA_934044485.1. Classification (NCBI taxonomy): domain Eukaryota; kingdom Metazoa; phylum Arthropoda; class Insecta; order Lepidoptera; family Geometridae; genus Apeira; species Apeira syringaria. Next base: position 18,542,566 of record OW203663.1, on the reverse strand, counting down.
TCGCAGGGAAGGGCTGGATGCGGGCCGCTTCCAACCGGTCCTTGTGGAAATCAATGGGGGAGGCCTATGTCCAGCAGTGGACGTCCTATGGCTGAGATGATGATGATGATGATGATGAATTCTGTATAAATATAGTACAACTTAATATTGTATTAATATAATATCAAAAATTTTACATTTCGATACAGTTGTCATAGAAGAGCTGTATCGAAATGTTAACTTTTTAAATTTATTTCGATGTAGGTATTGTCTATAGAGACTGTCATTCTAGTTCTTTTTTTGGTTTGAGTCTGAAAACTATCTTATCTCTTTTTTTTTATCTTTATATTTCAGTATGAGATTAGATAAATAAGATTATTGCATAGGAAAATCAACCTTATTGTTTTATGATGTCAAATGATATTCAACCGTATGGTGGTACACAATAAAACTGGCCGACTGTATTTACTCAACATCACGAGCCGTGGCGGTACCGGCCTAGAATAGTAGGTAGGTACCCCCCATCTCTTACCGTGGGTGCCGTAAGAGTCGGCTAAGGGACCACGTACGTACCAGCAGGATGGGCAGCAGCGCCTTCTGAGGATCGGAAATCATACTGCGCTCGCCAACCCGCCTGCTAAGCGTGGCGAGAATTTGCAAATCCCCCTGTATGGGGAGGCATATGTCCAGCAGTGGATATCCAATTGCTGAGAAGAAGAAGAAGAAGAAGCGCAAAATATATCTGATGGCTTGGAAACCTTGCCTTTGTCTGATAACTGTGAATTGCGATCACCAATAATTTAATACGAAATAATATGAGCGAACCTCAACGCAACTTTCAAATTAAATGGACGTTAATGCATTTCATATACGGTATAGCAACAATAAAGGTAATGAAACACATTACACCGGGTGAGTCAGTAAAGGCACACCACACAGGCGGGCAACAGATGCTAACATTAAAATTAACACGGTTGTTAATTGATGTAAACATCACACACGCACACATAGGCCAGTAATGGATAGGTAGGTAAGGTATCACTCCATTTAATTGGCCATACATGCTGAGGTTACCGGCGTTAATTGGAACTAATAACGTTGCTGGGCCGCATTCAGACTGCACGCGCGAATTGCTTTATCACTGCAAATTTAACTATCGTGTTGCTAGGTTAGCTTTGATTAGCTATAATTAACTTTGAAGGGAACTTTGTAAGCACTCACGTCTATCCACGCTCTAAATCAGTCTGGGGCTTCAATAACTGAAGTAAACTTTTAAACCACATTTGAACTTTTTTTGTATCACAGATCCTCAGACTATGTTTCGCTGTGTCGCAGGGACACACAATCAGAGCACACAAACATCCGAACCCGGGACGAACACAGACACACATCGCATAAATTTTTGCCCCTGCTGAGATTCGAACCCATGGCCCCGAGACCCAGAAGTCATGTCACTGACATGACTGAGCCGCGGCGACCGTCTAATTACAACTTTCAGGAATCGAATGTGTATCTGTGTATTTCATTAGTAAAATACGGTAAGGTAAATAACAAGCGGGTGTTGAATTCACCGAAAATCATATGCTCAGATTGATGCTCGTTTCATTAAAACTCATCAGTCCAAAGCCGAAGGCTCTTAGAAAGTATAAAAGCTCTGACATTGAGCTGGTCACAAGCATATGCGCTAACTAGTATTGGCTTAGGTGGTTTATTACAAACATGCAAAGTAGTCAAGATATTAAAATTGTATCCAATTACGTTGCACCACCGATTACTTCTATTCTTTAAGATACTGTCCATCCAAAGGTTGTCTGGAAGAAATCGCTTTAAGCGATATGACCGCCCATTGTACTAGCTAGAGTAATTTTGTAATAACTTATATGTACATTAATGGTAAAGTGCAATAAATAATAATTGTATTGCATTGCAGTCATCATTTCTCCAACAAGTAAAAAAAAACCTTTAGAACTTGATTCATCTACTAGTAGTGTCTGTGTTACATTTTAGATAATTTATTTCCGAGCTATTTATTTTTTACTACTGGAGACCAACAAAACATTTGTCTAAATTAATCATCAAAAGGAAAATGACAAACAAAAAAAAACAATTATATGTAGTAATTTTTTATTAAAGTGAAAATAAATATAATACATTTCAGAACGACAACTGACTACATCAATCAGTCAGCTGATATTTCTGAAGACATTAACTAATATAACTTTAACTTCCCAGAAGTTAAATACAGTATTGAAGTAATAACCTCAGACGCGTATAAGTTAGTCAGACCCGAGTTACCAGCAGTTCTTGTAAACATTTGTAAGTTTCAGTAGCAAGGCACGCAGCTCATATGTCAGTTGAACAAAGTGCCTCGTTTGCAGCAAGACCAATAGTCGGACAGTGCATTAGTTAAATGGATACGCTTAATGGTATAGTTCCCGTCTAAGTTACTCCACAATCCGAACAGAAACTTAGATTACTGGTTTGAGCAATTGCGAACTGAGACCATCTATTGCAACTGAGATGAAATGTCAATGCTGATACAAATGTTGTCAAAGTCACTATTCGCTTGGCGTAGATAAGTTCATCTTGCACATTGTTATATCATGTTACAATACAATGTTGCCAGTAAAATTAAAGCAATAATTTTCTAGTGCGTAAAAGTTGCATAGAACATGCATCGGATATAAACATTTTGTTTAGAAAAAAATTGACCAGCTATATTTTTAAAAAATATTACGTGTTCGGTTGTTCAATGAAAGTTTCAAAAATTGTATGGAATATAAATGTTATAAAAATTATTACTAATATTATGCGAAACATAAATGTGAATGCTTGTGGGTATGGATATCCCACTAATATTATAAATGTGGAAGTTTGGATGGATGGATGTTTGTTACTCGATCATGCCCAAACAGCTGGACGGATTTGGATGACATTTGATATATAGATACTTAAGGTCCTAGAATAACACATAGGATACTTTTTATCATCATCATCATCACCAGGCGGATGAAAGCGCGGGGCGCTGCTAGTTATACATATACGAGTATGTTTGTAAGGATCTATGTTTGTTACTCTTTCACGCAAAAACTACGCGCTAGCTTATACCCTAGATTAACATATTATAGGCTTATTTTCATCAACACTGTTTTTCATCACCACGTGAGTAAATCGGATTTCGATGAAACTTAGTATGTAGATACTTCAGGTTCCGGAATAACACAAAAGACTACTTTTCATCATCATCAATCATCACCACGCGGGTAAAACCGCGGGGCGCAGCTAGTTAGTTGTATATGTGTTTAGCTACCCTTAAGCTTTAAGCTCCCAGTATTTTGACAATATTTCTTATTGAACCTCAGTAAAAGAGCAAGTTGGCGAGGGCGAGTGTCGTACACGATAGCGCTTAAATACAATATTCAAAACGAGTGCGCGATGGGTCACGTGGGCTACGCCTGACACTCCGTGTTTGTCGCTGATTGCTGAGAGAATAGGATCCCGGGCATGAATTCGCAATGTACATATGTTCGGACAAACACACGAGTCTTTGTTATTTCGATTATTTTACTTTAATTTATTTTTCATCATCATCATCTCAGCCATAAAACGTATACTGCTGGACATAGGTCTCCTACAAAATTTTCCATAAGGACTTGATGCAAGCGACCCGCGTCCAGCCCTTACCTGTGATCTTAGTCAGGTCGTCTTTCCACCTTATCAGTAGCCATTTTATGCCGCGCTTGCCAATCCGAGGTCTCCATTCAAGAACCTTACGACCCGAACGGCCATCAGTTCTTCGACCTATGTGTTTTTTTTATACGTTTGACAAGTATCTCACTTAATGGTCAGTGAAGATGTGGTCGAAGATGTTATCACGCTAGAACTAGAATGCTCACTGGCTCTCAAGGACTGCTGCCTAAACACTAAGTGTTTGGTTACAGTTTTTCAAACTTGAGGGTAGTAGCTAGCCAGGCGGGTATTCGAAAGTACCCTGCTGCCACCACCATGCTGGGAATTTGATAACGGTGTTACCTTCACCGGAAGCTCAAGCTGTTGTTGGAGATCGAACCAGTGTCCGTCAGTTTGACAGTTTGGCGACGCTCCCCCCGCTGAGCTATCATCGCTTCAAATCCGTACATCATACATCCGTAAGTATTTATACTGATGCTATCTAGGACTGATACGTTTTAATAAAACTTGACTTGACTGATGTCTCAGATGATCCTTATTTATGGATGTATATGTGTTTGTTTGTTTAATGAGATATATATTATCCATTATATTTAGTTTTGACGTAAAGTATTTTATAAATGAGAAACAGCAACCATACCCGAACGCTCGGGGCTCTTTAAGTTCTGATGAGGACGAAGTGAGGAGTTTTTCAGTCACCGATAAAAGTAAAAAAATAAAAAGTAAAATCATTTATTGGCCTTATAACTGGGAATGTTACATTGGGCATGTCAAGTTACAATGTGTACATCTTAAATGATTTAATTTTATTATCATTTACTTTAGTCATAATCTAAATAATGGTATATAATGTCGTTAAAAAAAATAAAAAATAATCAATTAAATTAAATGAATATAAAATAAATGTTTTAAAGACATAGAACAATAAATTAAAAAAAAGACAAAAAAAAAACTGAAAAATAAGCATCAAATTTGTTCTAAATTCTTTAAGTAGACTCATGCAGATTCAGTCAGTCTTAAACTCATAAACTCATTTATTGAATAAATTGGGTTGCATTCAAAAAATTGCTTAAGTATTTTTTTAAATTCGCTAATGTTTAATTTAGTAACGCTAATCGGTAGTTACGATTAACAATTTTGTTAAACCGAGTGGTCAGATATAACGTTAAAGTTTGTTAGTAATTAATTTTTAACATTATCATATCATCGTACTTCTTTTCCAATCACTCAAACAACCAAATTATTTCTAGTCAAGTCCGGCCCGTTCGGAAATATTCTATCACGCTAGCCAATACAGGTTTTTTATACATAGGCTAGCCCATACGCATCGTTATTTTCACCTTGAACATTGACGGATGTTATCTAGCGACGACGCATCCTGACTATTATTATCTTAATGTTAACAGTAAACAACGACAAAAGCTCCGTCGTCAGAACACCGCCCACACAAGATTTCCGGAAACTATCTGCGATGTGTAGATCTGCGTGCGTGTGACTACTACTCACTATGGTATTCAATTTGTGAACGTTGTACTTTGTAGTAGAAAGTATTTGATTAGACTAATATTAAACCAAAACTGAGATTATTATTATCAAGTCCGTATCTCCGCCATCCTCAAAGACAGACCACAGACCAGTACTTGAAACAGGAATAATTTGCTTTACAGTCATGACACTGACATTGGTAAAAAACAATCGAATAACGCAAGTACCGTCCGCATAAACTAAAATTTCACTGTGTCACAGTTGTGCTAGATAATTGACAGTTAGTACTGAGTGAGTAGGTACTGAGTACATATTATGATTCGTGCTTCGGCCACAGTAGTCGGAATGTGCAGCAATCTAACACAATTGAATTGAGCCTAGTTTAAGAACTAAGAGCTTCTTTACCTGTTTAATTAAAATTGTCTTTTACATAATACATTATTTTTTATTTATTTTTTTGATTGAACTCAGCACTGTTATTTATCTAGTACAACAGAACTGTAATACAGACTACTGATATTTTGTATGTGCAATGATTGTACGCTATTCAATTTTTTAAACAACAATGATACGACCAATTTAACGCAAGCTGTTATTTTTTTTTTATTCACAATAGGCAGGCGTTTGACCACTATCTCACCTGATGTTAAGTGATGATGCGGTCTACGATGATTCACGCCTGCCTAGAAGATACCTGTTCACTCGTGACTTGAATATATATGTTATACAGGCACAAACTATATATTCGCAATACCGTTCCAAAAATGGAAGTATAAAATGAAAAATCATTTTTTCATTCAGCGGGGAGGTTATTGGCAAAGGTCGTGCTTTGTCAACCGTACATATTTGTTCACACAAAGCAACGCATGCGTGAAATCCTATTTTACGGCTCGTATCCTTCCGTTTAGAGCGCCTTTTGAATGGCCCATGTCTGAGCTCACTCGAATATCTTAACCCGTATGTCGAGTCAAGTTGGAATATCGACTAGTTGTTCAGCAGTTACCTGCTTATTTATTCAAGAGGAAGAACTTTTGCGTGTGTTATCTTGACGTTAGAATACTGTTTTCGCTTGGGTGCATTGCGTTGCAGTTTCTTGCATAAGCATGCATGCTGTGTTAATCAATTTTATAATGAGAAAGCATTCCAGATCCTCTCTCGTTGTTTATGTATTTGAAAAATAACTTTAATATAACAAGAACATTTATGGTTATAGAATCCCGCCATAAAAAAATAAATGTGAAATAAGGAGTGTAATGAATAAGTAATTATCATAATTATGATAATTATGGTGGTTGTCGACTTTGCCTACAAATAACTTGAAATCTAAACTTTCTGCAATAAATTAATACTTTATTGACGTGACAACGTCTTATAAATTGGTTTGCCGGGTGACACTTCAAGAAACTGCGTTACGCTCCGCTCACGTTATGCGCTCACAATGAGAGCGAGTGAGAGGCACGCGTCCCTTCCACTCGGGCATGGTTAGCCCGCCTAAGAGCGAGAGAGACAGACATAAAAAGTGAAAGGCACTCAAAGTCGTTGTCACGTAAAACTTTCGCCCGTATACCGACTTTACAGGCAACCAATTTTTTTTTATTTTAAATGGTTCCAAGTTCTGTAGGCAACCCTGAAATAAGAAGAACGTGTTAAATTCTTAAATACATTTTCTTTTTTACCTTTTTTGATACAGCAATATTATGTGCTGTTCAAAAATATGGATTTTTAAATTTCATGGAATAACTTTTTTTTTTCACGCAGAAAATGATTTAATATTGAACTTTAGCGTTTGACTTGACTAGCTTTTACCAACAAGTGATGTTTTTTTATATGACACATAATTATATAATATGTTTTATCCGGCGTTACAGTGATCGCCGCGATCTAGCAGCGTAAACTCACCTGAGGATACAGTATACAAATATTTAATTATTTTAAAATCCATATCTTCAATGGTCGTGCTAATTTACGGCGGTTATAGCTCGTATGGAGATCGGCTGGGCGAGGGCGGGTCGCCGCGGCCATTGATAATATAGCGAACAGCGGCTGGGCGTGGTCGAGTGTGCACGCGCGTGGCACGTAGCTTATAAAGCCATTTTATGCAGCTACAATAAGCTTTTCATCTCATTTTTCAAATGTAAAAAAACTTGTTTTGAAGCTTGTGTATATATCGGTCTTTTTGAGCATCCGTTTAATACTTCTGTCATTTCGTGATTGCGTTATGGTTCGATTTAAGCATATTTTACAATAATTAATCTTATCGTTCAGGCTATCGTGTGCCCACACACAGATCTGATTTCACTAACTTTATCACTAACTAATAAGAATATTATTATTATATACAAAAATAGTAGCAAGCCGTGGTAGTACCGGCCTAGAATAGTACTCCCCCATCTCTTCCCGCGGGTGCCGTAAGAGTCGGCTAAGGGACCACGTACCAGGAGGTGGGCAGCAGCACCTTCTGAGGATTGGAAATCATACTGCGCTCGCCAACCCGCCTGCCAAGCGTGGCGAGTATTGGCAAATCCCCCCTATACGGGGGAGGCTTCTGTCCAGCAGTGGACGCACATGGCTGAGAGAGAGAGAGAGAGATACAAAAATATACAAGTAATATGTATTAATCTATTAAATCTTTAGCTGAAACCTCTGCTCAATATTAGCCGATGAAAATTTTTTCTTATCACACTAATATTATAAAGACGAAAGTTTATATATAAATATATAATTCCTCTCACTATATGAAACAACTTAGATTTGTATTAAATTAAATGGAAAGCGTAAATATGGCGGAAACAAAAGATTTCTCGCATATCTAACGCCTAAAATATACAATGCGCACTCAAACGAATCGCGTTTTATTCAGCTAACCTGTAGCCGGCTACGCAAGAGTAACCGAAAACAATGAGCAAAATAATATTGTAAACAGTACAACAGATTGAAATGCGGTTAAAAGTCCCGCCGTCACAAAAGGTCCCGCGGGGCGCCCTTTATTGTTGGTTGCATTTTAATGAACCCTGCTGCGGCCGATGAATACCGATGAAGGGCCCTATGTTTTACCTCCTCTATTTTGTATACAGCATGTTTGCGAAATGTGTTTCAGTTATTCATAGCTCCTCGATAGGTATGAGAGGCCCACCGGCCCACCGCCCCCGGCCCCCTGACCGAGGGGTAAACATTAACTGGGGTCATTAGCAAATAGCCGTTTGTGTTTGTGAGAGAATTTCAATTATTGTAATTATAGAGACCAACTCGGCTAGGCACCGTTCGGAAATCTCCGCAACATCTTCTCGTCCAAAATACCGCAATGCCTGATAACGAAGGTCATCGAACAGTGTGTGTTACCAGTGATGACTTACGGAACTGAAACGTGATCTCTGACTATGGGCCTTCTGAGCAGGCTCAGAGTCGCACAACGAGCTATAAAGAGGATGCTCGGGGTTTCTCTACGCGATCGAATCAGAAATGAGGACATTTCTGACACACCGTAGAAGAACGAAAGTCACCGACATAGCCCAGCGGATTAGCAAGTTGAAGTGGCAGTGGGCAGGCCACATAGCTCGAAGAACTGATGGTCGTTGGGGTCAAAAAGTACTGGAGTGGAGACCACTGACTGGCAAGCGCAGCATAAGACGGCCACCGACTAGGTGGACGGACGACCTGACTAAGATCGCAGGCAAGGGCTGGATGCGGGCACCTCCCAACCGGTCCTTGTGGAAATCAATGAGAGAGCCAGCTTGTAACATGTCCAGATGTGGACATCCTATGGTTGAGATGATAGACCTGCATAATACAATATTTCAATATTATTGCAATTATTTGAATAATACTAACATAAGCTCCATAATATGAATGCTGACTGATCAATAAATATAATGAAATCTACCAATTAGGAATACTTATTTATCAAACTTGGCTTAGATTCATCTGTGACAAATAATGTTCTTTGACTCTGTTATTTGATATAAACTCTGGTGGGCGCGTCGGGTGGTGTCCAGTACGGGAGAGTACTAGGCGAACCGCGACCGCGTCCGCGAGCGCCCCGTATTCTCCTTGAAAAAGACCACCGAATGTGGTTGAAACTATAGTCGGAACACTGCCTTATTACGTAAGTAATTCCCGAATTATATACATACATAGTGTATCAAAACCACGTCAGTTTTAATAACAAAATATTTGACTATAATTATCCATAGATACAATCAAAATATTTGTCTGATTTTGAACAATATTTGTACCATTGATTCGGTTGATGAAAGTGACAGCTGAGCTGGAGTACATCATCGCAAGGTGTATCGCAATGTATTATACATCAACTATTTAGTATTCCCTTTAAATTATCTAAGGGTTGTTCGCTGTGCGATTGTTTTTGTTGTACCATTGAACCGGTGGAGTTGCGTCTAAAATATAACGTGATTATTGGGATATTCATTTCGTATTTTATCTGTTTTCATTGCTCGTTATTTCGAGATGCGCCATACAAGCTAAATCAGTAGTCGTATAGTTTTTGACCTTCTATATCTAACAAGATATAAGATTTTGAACTGAGACATGGTTTGCTGTTATTGCTATAGGGAAAAAATACATTTACATCTCAATTACCACTACTTTATCAATAAAACAATACAAAACAATACACCTAATTAAGTTTGACAATTCACACGTTACTTTCCTTCTATGTTTATTACACATTACTGTAACTATACTACATTATATATATAGGTAAACTAAGTAGGGGAGCGAGGGGCTTGTTGTAACAGGGGTAAGTAGTAACAGGCTCTTTTCACTAAGATCTTAAACTTTATTAGCGTATTTCTTTGACTCGATTTGACCTATAAACCGCGCCGCATCTTGTTGCTATAGTATAGTGTCCCGCCGGCCGGCGCAGGAGCGGAAGTGGCACGCGCCTCCTTTTTTGCCAGGTAATATAAAATTATACTGTCGTAAAATTTTGGTTTGCGTTATTATTATCGACTAATTTTATACTTCCTATATCTTATTTACATTCAAATTGATCTATCTCTGATAATGTGTAACAGTTTTTAAGATTGCTAAATTGTTGAAATATTTATCTTGATAAATGTTAAAAATCATACCATGGGGTAGGTTGTAACAAAATCCCGGGGCTTGTTGTAACATGTTACAACATGCCCCAAGTGATGATGTAGATACCTACTTATTTTTTTCCTTTCTTCTAAAATGAGGGCACATGTAGGATGTGTTACAGGAGACACTATATCTTTTATTTGTTATTTGTTTGTATTAATTGTAGCTCAGATGAAGACTGAATTTAATTATAATGAAACCCACCAAATGTTTATTCTTATGTGTAAGTGCAATACTTTGTTAGATAGATATTAAAAAGTGATAATTACGAAGCATACCTTTAATATAAATAATTTAATTACTTACTGTGATTTAAAAGTGCCATGATGATAATAAGTAGTGTTTAACTAAATAACTTTTTTAATTACTTAATTTTTAGGTGTTGTTTACATAAAACGTGTATTAAAGTTGATTTTTGATAAGAATTACAAAACACCTACTTTAGAAAGATATCAATTTTGTTAAAAATAAACAAAGAATAAATGATTAGAGGTATTGTTGTTGTTTTTTTTGTCGTTACTACTTGCCCCGGTAGACGTTACAACTTGCCCCAAGCACGAGGTAAGTTGTAACACCGCACTTCTTCTAGAAAATAATTGATTGTAAAATAATGACCAATAGTTATGGTATTATTTTTACTTGATTTGGTAGACGAAGAGTTACAGCATCCATCCATCTTTATTTAGTAGCAATTTAATCAATGGATCTCAAGATATATAAGTTTTCATGAAAACTGTTACAACAAGCCCCTCGCTCCCCTACATAGCTAGACGTAAATCACGTGACGACGTTACGCGAAAATAACGACGCATAAGCAAAATAAATTAATGGTATGCCTCTAAGACGAATAACGGCACGGACAATGAAAAATAATTAAAAGTAATAAATCTCGCGGCAGGTAACAAAAAGGTGAAGAGCTTAATAAACGTCGCATGTCTGCGGCGCGACCGTGGGAAGCGCCAGACGCGGCGTCTGCGGCCGGCCTTATTCCGAACTACCCTGCACATTCTACAATTATTATATCTAATATGATAAGGAAAGAAAACCTAGGAACTACTTCTGTCTACCTATGGGATCTTAACTGATCATTTTTGTAGTAGCTGCAGTATTGTAATTAGTCATTAGTATTTTATTTTAATATAGGCATCGGCCCAGGTATAAAAAAGAAAGCTATACTACCTGTTAATTGTAATAACACATACCAACTACTAATATAACTAAAGTGTACATAATAGCGAAAGGTACAAACAGATTCGATGCTTGTCAGCGAGTAATAAGCCCAAAGAGATTTGTAATCAATAAATTCTGCTAATTTTCGCTAAGACATACGTACCATTGTTACTGTTACTATTTAAAACTAAATGTGCTTCAATTGCAATCTTTCAATCATTTATTTATATGAAACATCTGTTTGCATGCTTAAATTATGTATCTTCCATACTAAACTTAATATATTTTTAAACCTATGCATTGATTTAATGAGTAAGTTATAGGATAATGTGAATATGAAAATGTGTTGATGTGTGTGACTTGTTGTGCGATTTGGTGAACAACTGTAAGTGCAACAAGTATTTTATAACAAATAAATAAATAAATGTAAGCATGCAGAATCTTATAAAATAAAGATGCACATAGGTACATCTTTTGCCTGATAAGGCATACAAATTTAATGTAATGCTATTTAAAAAATGACTAATAATACTAGTTATTTCATTGTTAAATTTATTTTTTATTCATATCGTAACATAATTTCAAATAAAAACGTAATTTAATTAGATCTAAAGTAGTTAAATGTCAATGGATTTCAAAAAAATTTTCATTAAATTTATCAGTCATAAATTCACTAAGACGGTAATAGCTTGTCGGTTAACAATGAATGCATCCTTTTTGAAAAGTAAATTATCATTTCAGTTTTTTACTGATTTAGGGTCCTTTGTTATATATGCTATGCAGTAGACGCTAGGACGTAGGTACCATGCAGTGGACGCTTTTATTTATAAGTGCCGTATGTAGAGGTGAGGTATGTTACCTGGCCGCTCACAGGCCACACATTTTATGCAAATTTGTTCAGCCGTTTCAGGGTAAATGATTAACAAACATACAAATGACAAAGAAATTTTTACCTTTATATTATTTTATATTATGTTATATATTAGCGCAACAGTGCGATTTAACTAAGACAAACAATATAGTAAAGTTAGTTTTTTTTTAGTTAAGCACACAACTTTTCAAGATGAATATTAATTATTCGAATGTATTAATCTCGATAGTTAATGACGTACATTATTTTAAATCTATATAACATTATTTTAATTGTCAGAATACGCCAGCTGAATGCCTTTTACTGCCTTTCTTCAAAACATGAGATTAGAATGGACACCTGAAACCTTTGCTGTGCTTAATTATCTTTTAATTACTCGAGATTGTTTTAATCATTTTATAAATTAAAACAGTTTATCTTTATTACTCTCAAACAAAAGGGAAATCGCGCAAACATTATACAAAAATGATTTAATCAATTTTGACATCCACCGAATCAAATGATGTACTTATTATTATCATTCCACTTTTATTTTTAAATACTAATGAGTTTTAAATTCATTGAATAAAAGGCGTCGTATGTATTCGATTTCATTTTTTTTATTTTTTATAAGTAATTACACTATTATATTCCTTTGTATTTGATTTAAGCATGGTGTTTACTCGTATTTGAATACTTGTTTGTTAAGGCTTTCAGAATGCTATAATAGATTATACAAGGCTATTGCTAACTATTTACCGATACGCGATAGGCGTGGTAGGCGATGACATATGAAAATAAACATTTAAGTGACGGTTTTTGAATGGAACCTACGACTCCCGTTGCGTATCGCTAACTAATTAGCAATGGCCTTGTGTATAAAATATTTATGATAAATACCAGAACTACCATTTACACTACGATGTACAACGAATCATGAGGTTAGTTATTATTACAAAGCAGTATCTTGTCACTACTTTAGATTTCAATACAAAGGTTGATTAATAAATATAATGTGAATGTGCACTGGAATTACACAATCTGATTCCACCATCCCCTTTCTATCATCGGTCAACTCGACGTACGGCAATTCGCCATCGCTATATGGTAGATATACCACCTATACGTACGAAGCGTTTTGTTTCCACTTTCTTAATGCGTACTGCCAAGGAATGGAACTCGTTGCCCGAGTCTGTGTTTCCCGATATGTACAATCCTGGAGTCTTGAAGTCGCGAGTGAATAGGTACCTTCTAGGTTAGGTGCTAAATCCTACACAACGTCATCACTTAACATCAGGTGAGACAGTTGTCAAACGCAAACTTATAAAATGTAAATATATAGTCTATATGATCGGATTCAAATCCATCATCCTTCCTTTGTCTTCATCAGGTTCATAGAGAATAATTTATAGAGATTAGTACATAGTTTAATAATTTAATTACAAAAGTAATAAACTTTTTACCCGTTAAACGTTAATGTAACATTTAAAGCATGACTTCTGTGTATTTTACTGTGGAACATTCCAAGAGTTCCACAATTTGTTTGTTCAAAATTTTCGTAAACTTCCCCAATACATTGTCAAAGAGCAAAATATAAAGTTTCTCGGCGATAATGTTTGAATAACTTCAGTCGGGTCGCATTCATAACTTTTGGGGAGTTTTTAAGGCGACAATCAAGAAAATTTTTGTAACTATTTCCCATTCTCAATAATTTCGCAACTTTTATTGAAGATGTTTTCGGTTAAACTATCTATAGTAATCCCATGGTACCTACTCTTAAATTCGTATTGTGATTCTGATAGGTTGAATAAATGCCAAGAATTAAATGTCCATAGTTCTTAAATTGCTCATTAATCTTAGTAATCTTAAGCCGTGAGTAATCTTAATATTAAATCTTAATAACATTCTGTGCCATATACTTACTTATAGTTACTTATAGTACCTAGTCCTTCCAAGCAGTATATGGGGTCGAAAATGACGATACTTAAGACATTAAAAAAAACACCAACATTTAAAAAAAAATTTTAAACATACCTATTTAGTTCGTTAATTGTCACGTCTCCCGCAAGAGCTTCCATCTAATACTGAGCTGATAAAGGTTGTAATCTGTAGACTAAACGACTAAACACGTCCAGCTTACACGTGTTAGATGCGAGAACATGGGCAGTGGTTTTATTGGCTGTATAGATCTAGCGTTTGACCAATATCTCCCATTGATGGTCTATGACGATGTGGTCGAAGATGTTATCACGATAGACCTAGAATGCTTACTGGCTCTCAATGACAGCTGCCTGAATAATCTATCTGTTTAGTGAAATATTTTCAAACTTGAGGGTGGTAGTTAGCCAGGCGGGTACTCGAAAGTACCCCACCATCATGCTGGGAATTTGATAACAGCGTTATCTTTACCGGAAGATCAAGCCGTTGGAGGGGAAGTTGTTTCTAGCGTTGCTTATTATAAAAATACATTTATTCTATAGCAAACTAGAAAATCACAATTTTATAAGCTAGTTGTAGATTTTAAGTATGTATATTGTATATGTTCATTTGGTTTACTGTTCTGCAAATAGGCTATGCTATTCAATATTCATTTCATTATTGCTTAAGAGGGTTGAATACTATGTTTGTGCACGAATAATAGTTTTTGTTAACTTCCCCGGTATACTACACAAGTTGGTCGTACACACAGATTTGCATAAAGCTGATATTGGCTCCAACCAGTGTATGACACAGATGCTACAAAACTTTTACTGTATAGTTGCTTGCATTGCTGCAGAGTTCTTATTCTGTTTGTAGTATCTATGTTAAGATAATAATGATTGTGATTCTCTTGTTTAGCTAAACTAAAAAATAATATAAGTTCTTATAAATGGTTTCGATAGAGTCCAAATCAGAATGACACTTATCAATAACAATACTCAAATTAGATATTATTAGGATTGCGGGTGATTTGAAATAAAATAATTTGTCCGCTTATTTGATGTTGATTAAAACTGCCCGCGATTGGCCAGCAATTGATTATAACTCGTCTAATATTAGAGATGGCGTTGTTTGGCTTATACAAATTTGAATTTTAGCGTAAAAAGTTCTATTTCCATTCCTCGATTTCCATAATTCAATTCCTCCATCCCCATTCTATCTAAGAACGACCAGCCGGAAGGCGATGCGATATCCATACATGGTAGACGTTCCGACTCGTCGCACGAAGCGTTTTGCTTCCACATTCATAGTGCGTCCAGATTTCGAGTGGAAATCAATGCCCAAATCTGTGTTACTCCATAAATATAACCTGGATGTTTTCACGTCACGTCATGTTTTCATGAATAGTATCTTCTAGGCAGGTGTGCTCCATCGTAAACCGCATTATCACATAAGTCGCATATTTTCTTTTATTAATATTTTTATATATTTAGTAAGACATATTATGCTTTATTTAGTAAGACATATTATGTTATATTAAAATATGGCAGACGATTGACCGCTTTCTCAATTGATGTACTTAACATCAGATGAGAAAGTGGTCAAACGACTACCATAACAGCATATATTTGTAATGAACTTCAAAACGTGAGTATATAGTGCGTATATCACAAGAGTGTCATAAGTCAAGCGGAGTTGAGCAAGTGTCAGATCCGCGACATCTGTGACAGCTTCCGCGTACAACATAAGGCGCAGTGCACACACGCGATACGCCGTCAAATCTTGTCACACTGAATATAGAGTAAATACTTGAGATTCGAGTACGCTGGAGCAGCTCTCTTGCTTAAGCACATACTCAAGTCGCGCGCCACTCGCCGGGTGTTTAGCAGACTGTGTAAACAATCCCCTTCGCGTGATTTATGTTTTACGTGAATTGGTTTTACAATAATATTTTCTTTGCACACCGTAGAGGGAAGTGTAATGGGTGTCAATAAGGTTGATAAATATTTTTTCGGCTTTACATCTTGACAAGTACCTTCTTTGATTGTGGTCTCTTTGGATTGGAGCAATGAAAATATAATTTGTGCTACAGTTTTTGACTGATTCTAAACAATAATTTTTACAGAGTTTATTATTTAATGGTTAACTTTATTTGTTTTATAAATATGTTTGGTCGTGGCGTGATGGTACCGGCCTAGAATAGTACTCCCCCATGTCTCCCCTTGGGTGCCGTAAGAGTCGGCCAAGGAATCACGTACCAGAAGGTGAGCAGCAGCGCCTTCTGAGGATCGGGATCATACTGCGCTCGCCAACTCGCCTGCCAAGCGTGGCGAGAATTGGCACATCCCCCCTATATGGGGGAGGCATGTGCAATTCTGGATTTCAAATTGCTGAGAAGAAGTTTATAAAATTTTTAGGTCCACTTGCACCAACCAAATTATCCGAGATTCTCGGATCAAATCACAATTTTTACCTGCAAATTTTGATTTAATACGAGATTTGGGCGATAATCTGGGATTATATGGTAGGCGCAAATGGGCTTTATACATTTTAATCATTCAACTACATAAACAAGCATCAAAGAGGTACTTTTGGGTAAGTGACGGATTACAATAATAGCCAAAGTTACGTGAAAAATATACAGTTGTTCGACAAACTACTTATTTTTTACTGAGTATGAAATATAATTTTATATTCTACTAACTAATAATTACGGCAAGTTATATTTTTCCCTTAAGTTAGTTAACATGCTTTTCCAATTAACATGTCATGACTTTACTATAGGTATTTTAAAAATAATATTTTTGAATTACTGATTTGACTATATGAAAAAAAAAAAGAATATTTATATAAAAAATATTATTTACTGCCATTAAACATTGTTATATTTTAATGGTCGTTTTAATGTATTGCATTGCATTATAATTGTATGAGTTATAAGTCTTTAATAAACCAACATTTTCCCTTATTTTTTCAGAATAATGGAAAATAAACATGACACGTCACGTCATCCCGTTGCAGGCTACATTCCGCACATGCGCAAATAAATTCATAGTAATGTTTTTGACAGCCCTGCATTTTCAGAACTAAGCGGGTTCTAACTTGTTATTTTCTATCCAGATTCTATTATTGTAAATATCACGTACAGAAAAACATGCAAAAATATTGTACACAGAGCTTTTGAAAGGATAACATGGCGCATATGTAATGCACAATACTTATCAAGACAGAACATCAACTAGACACAAAATGGCTTGAGCGTATTTTTCTATAATCCATATATTGAATTTGAGAGATACAGCTCAACAATAAACTCATTTTATTCGCATACGGATCGTAAGTATTGTTTACGCGTAATATATTTATAGAGTTGGTTTCATGCTCTCACTTCAAATCAAAAATAACATGAAAGTGTCTTCCAAAGGTTTTATTCTAAAATCACCGTTTACGCTTTCTCGCCCAAACCTGAATATGTACCGACCGAATGGATACATTAATCGAGGTATCCTTTTATGCAATATGAAATACAATCTGAAGCGATGGTAGCTCAGCGGTGGGAGCGTAGGTTGTCAAACTGACAGACAATGGTTCGATCCCCATCGACGTCCGACGTCTTGTGCTTCCGTTGAAGGTAAATTCCCAACATGGTGTAATCGTATGCTTATATTTTTTTTTGTAATAAATTAGTAAATGAAATCAAATTTTGTTTAATCAGAATTGACTTGCATGAACTGTTCTGATAAGTTGTATTTATTCAAGTTTATTAGGCATTATTTAGGACTTTAAAATATGGAATATGTGCTGGAAAGACACAAAATTGTCTATTTAAAAATCCATTTGATTTTTACCAAATGCCTTAAAAATAACATTTCGAAACTTTTTTTTATACTGTATAGATCTTGCGTTTAACCACTATCTCACTTGATGGTCAGTGACGATGTGGTCGAAGATGTTATCACGCTAGACCTAGAATACTCACTGGCTCTCAAGGAATGCTGCCTTAACACACGGTGTGTTTGGTGACAATTTTTCAAACTACACATACAAATACAAATATTTTTTATTGTTCCTTAATTTGTTGTTGTAATATGGTATGTTTTTGTTCCTTTTTTTTTATTGTTAACTAAACCAACCTTGGGAAGACACTGACTGCTGCAACACAGCTAACGCTAAAGCAGCAGTCAGGGCCACCTATGCTTTTATTTACGAAGTTTAACAACAATAAAGAATTTTGTATTTTTTTTTTTTTGTATTTGATACAGATAAATAATACACACAACTCAACAGTGTATTATTGTGCTTGTCTCTTATGCAAATAGACTAAAAATCTAAATCTATTGCAAGACAAATAAAATTTGTCATGCAATTTGGATTATGAATGGTTGTTGCAATAAATTCATCGTATGTAGATAAAAATAAAACTTACATCTGTAGTTATAGGTTGCTTTACACAGTTGAACATTGAATACTGTGTTCACTGTACTCGTGAAGTTTGGTTTGCTCCGTATTCCCCGAGTGGAGTTAAATGGAAGACGTCGCAAAAAGAAATAAACAGTTCTGTGCAAACGCTCCACTCGATTTTGCACGCTTTTCAAATACTCTAGGGGTTCACGTAGGTACTGCCGAAGCTGTAAATATAAGTGAGTATATGGAAAACCTGACACTATATAAATAAGGTTATGGTCTTGACTTGTAATTTGCTTTACTGGTACTTGTAGGGTCAGAACTTGTAAGTATATTATATTCTCAACGAAAATTTTTGTTATTATCATTCCCGACGGCGCGACGTCTACGCCGCTACACCGCTGAAAAGTGTTTGAAACATCGAATGCAAAAATAAATAAATTATACACAATTAAATCAGTTACAGTTGTTTTTTTTTCAATGTATATAAATAGCAAAAAAAGACCTTTGTTACTCATGGGATCAATTGTCATTGTGGTGTAGGTATGTCCGATGTCTTCACCCGCTACTACAAGATAATATGGTCTAGGTATAAGCACGCACTTTTCAGTTATCGGAGTCTAACTCAAAAACGCTTGTCCGATTTTGATGATATTTAAATGAGACCACACGGGATCTACCAGCTTTAAAATAAATAAAAAAATCAAAATCGGTTCACCCAGTCGGAAATTATGCGGTAACAAACATGTAAAAAACATACGGGTCGAATTGAGAACCTCCTCCTTTCTACTTTTTTGAATTCGGTTAAACATATCTGAAATTATATTAATCATTAAGTACCAATTAAAACTAAAAGATACATAGTGTGTCTAATGCGATTACCTTAATATTCCATATGCGAAAATATAAGTATTTAGGTTTGATCTTCGAGGGATTATTAATTTTTAATGAAGTCAATTTGTGTAAGTCCATTAACGCGCCCGCCGGGAAGTTTTCCAATATCGCCGAGCCACTCCTGTGGGGTGATCAGGTAATTTGAAGGTTCAAGCCTTCCGTACCCAAATGTGATACACCCGATTTTAAGTTTAGTGAATCATTAAGAACCGTTATGTAAGATTGCGATTAGAAATCACCGTAAATGTTAAAGAATTCTTCTGTTCTCATCTTCTTAACACTGGTCATAACTGATGACTGGTGCTTAACTCAACTTGTGTTTAAATGTTTAATCACCTGTTAATTTTTTTGTTAATTACCTGTTAATATTTAATTTGTTAATTACCTGTTCAATCAGATTCTCGTATAATAAAATTGACATTGTTTCTAATGACAAAATTATAAAAAAATATCTTTTGCGCTTAATTTAGTAACTCACTCCGCTTAAATTGTTTTGCAATGTTATATTACGACCAGAACTTAGATGGAACAGCTGGTGAACACCGACCGTGCGTGGTATTCTTAACCACCAAGCTTTTGAGGGTATATCAAGACATTGCACTCGTTCCGTCGAAGCCCTGGTGGTCGGTGGTCTAAAAACTATAGACTTAGGCTAGTCATTATTGGCCTGTTACCCAACGCGCATTTGTAAGAAGTGAGTACTGGCTCATCGCCAACAATCTTTTCATTCTGACAGCTCCTGTCATACATGATCATTTATCATGAGTTCCACAGCCGGAATAATTGTCCCAGATATAGAACTTGTGGGTAATATAAGTGGTAGTGAAGTGTAAAGATGTTTTACTTCAACAAAGCGCCCAGTCCAATCCAAATACAAGATCCCGAATTGCTATCAACGAGCACGTTTATTTCAATTTCCATTTGATCAGCAATATTGCGACTTCCTAATCTAAAGGTAAAAGACATTGTGACTGAGCCCGATTATATTAAGTTACTACAGCGAAAAAGAGAGCAATTTCGATTCTCATGGAATTCAAATGAGCTTTTTATTCAAACTGAAGAGTGGAGAAAACACTAAAAGAGACGATTCCACTCCATCGCATTAGACGAACACGGTGTCTCTCTTACATATTTTAAACGTGTATTTTTTTTTAAAGTTCTTTATTTATTTATGTATTTCAAAACTTTAGGAAGAGTCTGGTAGCTCTCTAGCTACCAGACTCTTCCTACGATCTTAGGTCGTCTGTCCACCTTGTCGATTGCCGTCTATGCTGCGCTTGCCAGTCCGTGGTCTCCATTTGAGAACCAATGTAACGGTCATCAGTTCTTCGAGATATGTGGCTTGTCCCATGGCACTTCAACTTGCTTACCCGCTGGGGTACGTGCGTCGGCGAGTTTAGTTTTTCTACAGATCTCCTCATTTCTGATTCGATCGCGTAGAGAAACCCCGAGAATAGTCCTCTAGACAGCTGTTTTGCGACTTTGAGTTTGCTCACAAGGCCGTATAGCCCGTGGTTATAACCAGGATAGATAAATAAAGAGATTACATGCATATAGGTTATTTATTTAAATATTTTTTCTAATTCATCTTACATACGAAAGCCAGGCGATATGATTTGGAAATATGAATACTTATATCTTACATGCCATAGACTACTACATCAACGGGTTGTTAAAGCTATAGAACGCCTTAAAGCAAATGGTACCAAAGGCAGATAGAACCACAAAAACAATTTTTCACAAAACATTATCTTCATCTACTACATACAATTTCGATATGGTAAGTTATTCTAAATTCTTTTATATTTGTATAAATATGGAATAGGGAAGTACATTTTTCTACTTAATAACAATATAATCTAGACCTCAACTCAGGGGATTTACCCTTAAAAATATATTCTTTATACAACATTTGATAACTTTACTTTCATAAAAGAGGTTATGAACTAATATTATATAATATAATGTTTTCTTAAATATCTACTGACTAATCGTAAAGTTAGATAAGTATTTGACATTCTTATGAAGTATTTTTAACATCCTATCCGAAAATATCTATGTATGATTTTTGAGGCCTTTACAATCTAAAAAGTATTAGCTAACTCGTACAGATTTATAATATTTACTATTAATTACATTGTATACAACATAGCATTTTATTTAACATTCATAAACATATACATTTTCACTATAAATTAAAATTTAGTTTATTTATAAGCAGATATTTTAAGTATTTACAAGAATTATGTACAAAATGATATTTATAGCGTTGTTAATAATTGTCCTACCTTATTTATCTTAAGATAACTTATAAAATAGATACCTACTATGAATGCCTACCGTCGTCGTCGTGGTGTATGTTTAATATTGTGTCCAGGTTTTGGCTGCAAAAAAACAATAAAATAATTTTTAAATAAGGAAATAAACGACGCAACTGGACTTTGCAATTTTTCACTAACTTTCACACATTTTTATTAAGTCAACACATACAGGCGAAATTAACCAAGTTTCTGGTAAAAAATATAATACAGAGAACATTTGAAAAACCGTACCCAATTATATTTAGCAATTCTTGAGTTATAAATGTTATAATACAAGGTAAATGAAACAGACGCAGACAAAAATGAATCAATGGCTTGTTTACTCCGTTGGTTATTTCTAACCACTCTGAGAAGTTTTTGCACACTATTTGTCAGGTACAAACGCTCTTTACAGTTGTATTATAATAAAAATTAGAAAATAGACTATTAAAGGTACAGTACCTATAATGTACCAATACTCAATGATGTTTTACTAAAGATGACGTATATTCATACTGCGCGGTGCTCAGATTTTGTTCCTTTACGACATAAACATGCTTACTGCGACAGATAATACGGTACAAATAATATACAAAAGGATAGCTATATGTTTAGACTTGCGCTTGAAATACGCGTCATAATGAAAATTACTACAATTGACTTAATTTTGCCGCCTCAGTTTCCGCGAGCTTGTGCGACATCTACCTCATATCAACATATAATATCATTGCCTATACTATTATTAGGTCTTGGTGTATTACGTTTTCGACCATGATAGATTTCAAGTGTAGCATCTATCAAAGTGGTTTAATATGTTTACTAACTCGGCCACTAACATGAGAGTTAACTTTAGAAACGGGATATTTACCATAATAAGTAGTTAACTTTAGAAATGGTATATCTACTATAAGAGTTAACTTTAGAAACGGTATATTTACAATAATAGTTAACTTTAAACATGGGATATTTACCATAATAGTTAACTTTAGAAATGGGATATTTACCGTAATAGTTAACTTTAGAAACGGGATATTTACCGTGTATTTTCGACGTTTTGGGCTCTCAATGTTTCGGCACTGTTGCAAGGGCCATAGTCACGAGGAAACTGATATATACAATAGTTTCGTTCTGATTATGGCGCTTGCAACAGTGCCAAAACACCAAAAGCCAGAACATTAAATATACACGCTAAATATCCCATTTCTAAAGTTAACTATTAAAAAATATCACTTGAGTTTATTGATTAATTTTAGCTATGATCAACTGCAAGCTTATTATCATTAATTTAAATACTGAATCTACTGCATTATTACTACATAGGATTAAAAAAATATAATATTTATAATTGAATGTTTACCTTTATAATGCATGTCGCGATGCATGCTGGGGCAAGTCTTTCCAGGGTACTGGAAAAATAAATGTTTTGGATTACAATGTATACGAAGCTTTTCTAAACCTTTGAGTGGTTTGAGATGTTAACTGACCAGTCAGTCGGCACGGGTTCCTTTTATTTGAAAAATATGTATTATAAATTTTTTATAACAAATGACAATAAGCTTATCGATTATGATAAACCTAACTGAGATTGAGATAAATGTTTCTGCTGACCCCACAAAGCGGAGGGAAACTGGATTGAAATAAATCGGCTTGAGTGACGTCATAATATAAATGAAGCTTTCAATAATTATCCTGTGTAACGTTTTTCTTCTCGTTTATAATTTATTAGTCTAGCATTTGACCACTATCTATTTTGGTTGTCAGTGAAGATGTGATTGAATGTGCTATCACTAGAATGTTGACTGGCTCTCAAGGACACACGGTAGTCAGGCCGAAAAGAAAAACCCCACAACGCTTTGCATTTGATAACGATGTTACTGTTAACGAACGGTCAAGCCGCGGGAGGAGATCGCATCTAGGACCTTCACATTAACGACCGACCCTCACAACCGAGGCTATCTTCGCTTCCTTCAAAACATCAATGTCCGCAGAATTGGATTATGCGCTTCGATATCTGATGACGTCATAGTTTCAAAGCAGAGCTCTGCTTTCAACTATGACGTCAACAGATATCGAAGTGCTCAATTAAATTGGTTTTGTTTGAACTACAAAGCGTTAGATATTCATTTGTTACCTTGCTAAGATCAAAGTCAATGTTTGTCCTGACGGCGCGGTGGTGCAGCGGCTGCGGCGGCCGGAAGTTGTTCCCGAGCGGCGCCTTGGGGTGCCGCGCGTCGCCTTGCATCAACCGCCTTAAGCCGTGCAGCTGAAGTACAATTTCATATTAATATACCACAAATATTTTCGACCTGTCTGCTCGCATCGATTTGTGGGCCTAGACAAGATGCATCGTTACATAGCGGTTCTCTTTCTTTAACCGCTAACGCTGAATATTCGTTCTCGTTGATCACGTAATATATCGCTTGGGGACAAATGGGTAACGTTTATTCACAAATCTTATTCTTTTTCATTCTTATTCACAATTCAGTTTAGGTTTCACAAGGCATGCGTAGATATTGAATATGTGATTTCGTCTTAGCTTAAATCAAGCGAAAAACGCCATTAACTAGGAGTACGCTAAAGGCTAGGTACGCAGTTTCGTGGTATATTTAATTAATTATTTTAAATGCCTTACTAGGTTACCAGAGAAATAAAACACTTTTTTTTCAAATAGATTTGCATAAATTCATAATTTATTGCACCGATTATTGCTTTGATTGATTTTACGCGAACAGCATAGATTTTTTTGTATTGAAAAACTCTTACAAATGTTTTACAACGCTATTGCTAGGGTGCTAAGGTTCATTATTGAAATGAAACAATATCCGCTTGTGGACTAGCTGAAGAGGTATACCTGTGTAAGTAAAGTACTAGCAAGGGGACACTTTTGAGGTTTGATATTTATAGAGACTGTGTTTCTATAGTATATTTGATTGAAGCTCTACAAGTATTTATTTTAGGGAACAAATATAATGATCGACAGATAAATATAATGTACACCAAAAAATGAACACCAAATTTAGTAACTGAGCACCAAATTTAGTAAGTGGTCATCAAATACGCAGTCATGTAGTCTAAGGCGGAATCATGTAGTGTAGGTACGACGACGAGCGATGCCAGGAGTGTTAGGTTTCTTGTGACCGCACAACGCGCGAGCTTAGCCCATAACACTTGTGTTGAAAGATGTCAAACTTATGGTGGCCGTTATACAATAAATTGGTGTTCTAATTTTGGTGTTCTCTTCTCTCTCTCTCTCTCTCTCAGCCATGTGCGTCCACTGCTGGACAGAAGCCTCCCCCATATAGGGGGGATTTGCCAATACTCGCCACGCTTGGCAGGCGGGTTGGCGAGCGCAGTATGATTTCCAATCCTCAGAAGGCGCTGCTGCCCACCTCCTGGTACGTGGTCCCTTAGCCGACTCTTACGGCACCCGCGGGAAGAGATGGGGGAGTACTATTCTAGGCCGGTACTACCACGTTTCAATTTTGGTGTACACTTACTATATTGGGTGATCAGTTAAGCTTATGCCTTTATTTTATATACTTTTCTGAATATTATTATATGGTACTTAATATAGATGATAATATTTAAAACATAAAAAGAAAAGTAAAAATTAAATAGATAGAGAGCAAATCATCACTGTGTCTTTATGGCACGATGTTTTCATATTCGTCCGTGGTCTTTTGGCCATTTGGGGTAATTTAAAGTTATACTCTGGAAGCACTCATAATTTATGACTTTCGCTGTGGCCATGGTTTTGGTTGCGCTTGTGTATGTTTGGCCTACTGGCAGGGTGTTTACTGGCAGTACTAGGCGAACCGCGACCGCGTGCGCGAGCGCCCCGTATTCTCCTTGAAAAAGACAACCGAATGTGGTTGAAACTATAGTCGGAACCCTCTGACTTATTACGTGAGTAACTCCCGTGTATTATACATTCATAATGTGTCAAAACCACGTCAGTTTTAATAACAAAATTATTCAGTATATACCTACTCAAAATCTCTGAAATAAGTTTGAATAGGTCTCTTAAATATCAAATTGGCTTAGTTGCAATTAGTTATGCCTTGATATAATAACTAAAATGTAAAGTAAAAAAGTGGGTTAATTAAAATACATAGCATAGCATAACATAACATAATATGAAACCTTACTATATTACAGTATAAGTAAAAATAATATTCGATCTTTAAGAATTTCTTTCTAAAATTCAGGTTAAACTAAAAGCACAACGGTTTATCAGTTTACCTCCTGCCGGGATTCGAACCCAGGGCCCCAAGGACTAGAAGTCATGCGATTTACAACTGAGCCACGGCGACCGGCGACTTCTTTTTAATTTTGTTTTTAATAACCATAGGCAGGCATTTGACCACTATCTCACCTGATGATAAGATGATGCTGTCTACGATGGATCGATCGATGGATCACGCCTACCTAGAAGATAGTTCACTAGTGATTTGAAGTGCCCATATTGTACCTATCCATGGGGAAACACAGACTTAAGACTTGTTAATAGTTCAAAAACGATAAGTAGATGGTTAAAAAGATCCGTCTTTCTTTCATTCTTTATTTGAGTATCGAAAACGCTAAGTTCTCTTGAATACCGGTGACTTTTATAGCAGTTACATTACGCTCCTCTAAAAGCTACTCTCCAGCTTTGGAATTCCAAAGACAGTGGCGTTTCCACAGACAACCAATACAGATAATTGAACTATGTATCGAGGATCAAAGCTATTAGTATATGTAATTTGCGAATAGATGGCGCGGTGTGCATACGAGCATGTTCAACTTTCATTACTACGTTATAAACAAATGGGTGGAGAACGATTTCAGTAAATTGAAATTTCTTCCTTTCATATGTATGGTACTCATGCTAGTCGGTGTTATACAGGTTCTTACGACAGTATGGACACTGTTTATTATCAATTTCAGTTAAGATATATACACCACAGATCTCAAATACTTTGACATAAATATACTAGAAGTGTCAATGCATTACTTTATTATCCATATTGTATACAGAATCTTATATATATATATATATTATGATTGTATTTATTTTGGGGAATGTTTTTTGAAGTTACAACAAATATTGTGCGTATGTATATTTTTCAAGTGACACGGTAAGTATTTTTCAGATAAATAGTATTATCATGTGCTATTCCAGACTGTTATCTATCTATTTCATGCCGGTTCTATTCAGAACGACAGCATGAATCTGGAGCAAAAGTATATTACTAGTATATTTTATGACCATCAAGTGTAATAGTACTAAAATAACAGCTGACCTAAGTTGCGACATTGTATGTACGTTTTGTGCTTTTTGCTCAGCAGCGTATTTGTTCACTTTTCAGAATAAACGATGTCCTAGAGTCCCTCAGTACCTATGCTTAGAGATATTGGGTGTCTGTATATTTTCTACCGCATATACTACGGGAGTGTTACAAGGAGCTTTTCAACCTTATTCCGACATCACGGTTTTACCACCGTACTAGCCAATACCGCATGAAAGTTCATCCACATATTATTTACTCATGAGAGCCACATATATCCCCACTATTACCATCAGGCGGCCCATCTGCTTGTTTACCACTTTTCATCATCATCATCATCATCTCAGCTATAGGACGTCGTCTGCTGGACCTATGTCCAGGCCTTCCCGACCAGTTGGAAGCGGCCCGCATCCAGCCCTTGCCTGCGATCTTAGTCAGGTCGTCTGTCCGCCTGGTCGGTGGCCGCCTTATGCTGCGCTTGCCAGTCCATAGTCTCCATTCCAAGATCCTTTCAACCCCAACGGCCATTGGTTCTTCGAGCTATATGCCCTGCCCACTGCCACTTCAACTTGCTAATCCGCTGGGCTATATCGGTGACTTGCGTTCTTCTACGGATCTCCTCATTTCTGCTTCGATCGCGTAGAGAAACCCCGAGCATAGCCCTCTCCATAGCTCGTTGTGCGACTCTGAGCCTGCTCAGAAGGCCCATATTACCACCTACGTTACGGAAAAAAATAATTCTCTATACATTTGTCCATACTGCTCCCATTTACTTGTACGTGACAGTCGCTCTACAGCGACTGTATAATATGTAGAGTCGGCTTAACGGCTAAAGCGCACGCGATCGGCGCTATCTCCTCGTCATCGATGCTTACGCCGTATTAAACAGTTTGATTCTTATTAGGTGTAGACGCTGCCTTAGCTTTGATTCTTCATCATGAAAATGTTTTATAAGATACCATAAGAGTTTGCATTTTTTTTTAATTTAAATTTTTTGATAAAATTTACAGCCAATCAACTACATTATAATTATGATGATGATAATAATGTCAGCATTGAAATTCAACGTGGCAATACTGCTAGCATTCTGGGCATGGTACCAACTAGTAGAAGAAAAGAATGTGAGTTCTCTATAGACTGACAATAGCTACTAGATTGCTCAAATGATATTGTATTAGCTGCAGTATTGTAATTCGTTTTTATTTTAATAATGATGCTGACTAGACAGCACCTTAACTGACATAGGTACTTGCGAATGTTTATTATTTCCAAGTAAAATCCAGGAAAATGTCTATACATTTTCCTGGATATATAACCATCCTGTATATGTCACACTAAAATTACATAAACTTATTGTTCCTTGAAATAATAATGATATTAAATACGAAATATTTAGTGTTGATCTGCATGATAAATAGGTACATTCTGTAGTTTATCTCGCGGAATCAACACTAAATATTGTGTTTAATATCATTTGGCTATGGATTTCCGTAAAGTTACGCCTTAATCTATAGATTAAGTCCACGCAAACCTAGAAGGTTTGCGTGTAGATAGGGACTATTTTTCGTTATGTGATTGACAATAGTCATATGTAGTGAGCTATTCAGATAATAATTATCAAGCAATGATTGTAATAACACTTATTGATATAGGTTACTTTTTATTTTTTTATTTAACTTTATGTTTTTATGTTGCATGCCAAAACGGTGTAATATAGATAAAGATTTTTATTCATGTAAACATCTGCGTGTAACCTATTTTATTCCTCGCAATAAACAATGTAAATTGAAAAAAGAGGTGTAAGAATTAAAATGAGAAAGTGATATTGATTCAAAAATGTATATTCACATGAATTCAATCTCGTAGAGAAAAAAAATCGATTAATAAAAAAGTATGAAGTCATCACCTTTTACAAGCTGTTTGTCAAGTTATTTTTATTAGTAACATATGACTATACAAGGAGTGGACGATATAGGACTTGAAACGGACAACAGATGTATAGGTAAACAAGCATAATAATTTTATTGAAAGTTAACAATACAAGTAACAACGTAAGTGATAACAATGTAAGTGTCCTCAGAAATCAGAAATCTTTGTAGTATTTCTTGAAATAAATGTTTCAACATTTTACACGTAAAACATAAGTAATATTTTAGACGCGGTAAATTGCACTTTATCTAGTTAGGAAACAGACAGTGCTATATCTAGCATACGTGTGGTATTTGCGTGAATAAAATGCATAGCTGCATGGCAAATCGAGCTGCATGCGACCGCACGGCGGGCGTCTCCCGCGAGTCCTGCAAGCAGTTCTAGCACTTAATTTCCCCACAAACACAAACGGAAAACATAAACAATGATTTATAATAACAGCCACACAAGGCGGCACTTTCAGTTTACTTTTAACACGTACATAATTCACGGGGAAGTCTTTGTCTAAAGGCGAGGGACGTGAGTTGTTTATTGTAGCGTGAGCACAAATGAAAATGTTATTACGCTGGCCTCAACCGCGGCCAGTCGAGGAACATCGGATCACTCGCACTGGAAGCGCCACTGACTGTACGCAATATAAACCGATACTCTAGAAAATCTAACATTGAAACTGGAAATACAACTGTATTATTTTATTAGAACACCATATATTTATAGAAATGATAATTGATACGTAATTCCTATAACAACAATACCAGTCTTATGAAATGACGGTGGGCTGGTTTGTTAAGTCAAAATGCATATTATGTTGTCAAAGTAAACAAAATAATTAAAAGAAATTATTTTATAAGCATTAAAATAAATGTATACAGACATTGACTTATTGATGAAATTTTGGAAGAATTTATTAATCAGTCTGTCAACTGTTATTAATGATAATTGAAATGAAATGAAAATGAAATGAAAATAACTTTATTTCTAAATGTGAATTACAGTGGAGGCAGCTTAACTAAATTAATTAAATTAACACAAGGCGTTTGGGTCACATAAACGAAAAATAATAATAAAATTCAACGTTCGTTTGTTCAAAAAAATGGTCAAGTTTGTTTATTGCACTAACACCATATTATAATGACCGGAGTTGTAACAAAAAAAAACTTCTGCAGACGATTGCGGCACTTGTAATTAGAATAATGTCATAAATGTCGTTTTCCCTTTGATGAAATGAATAAAAGACAATTCTTATTAGTAATATTAAAACTCACGTTCATAATTACTTGACACTGTTTCTTACGGGTATAACGTGGTACTTACGCGTAGTCGATCACGATCGACAATTGTTTCGGCTTCTTCCGCACTCTCAGTGCGAGACGTGACGTTACGACTAACGCACCGCACTCAAGATCCTGATCAAGGCTTCCGGAAGAAGCCGAAACAATTGTCGATCGTGATCGACTACGCGTCAGTACCACGTTATACCCGTAAGAAACAGGGTAAAGTAATTCTTATTAGTTCGTAATTGTCACTTAAGCCATTCATGACATCTACAGACCATTGTCAGGGCTGGATAGATAATTATGATCCATGAATATAAATTCCAAACTTAGAAATGTAACCATTTTAGTAAGTGTGTGAATTTCTTGCGAAAGTCTCCCCTTGAGCAATATTTCACGGTTAAAGAAATAAAACATAAACGAAACTTTCGTTACGGCCATTTTCTCTAATTTCCTTAATTTACGAGCGTGAACCGAAAAACGGCACACATAAGATTTTCAGCGACAAGAAATAATGGGGTTCCATTATTTTTATGTCTGGTGTCGAACTCGGGCCAAGCAAGCGTGTAATGCAAATAGGGTGAACTTCAGCCGTTGCAGGCTTTGCTCATATTGATTGTTACAGCCGAGTTTGTGTACCCTTATACTCTTATTTAATTTGTATAAAACATTTTATTACATACATTTTATATTGGTAAAAGTATAACACTACTACTACTGTACTAACATCATATAACAATATGATGTTAGTACAGAATTTCATTATGTTTGAACTCTTTGGATCGGTGATGGTGCTATCGCTCGATATGTTACCAAATGTATGTGAACGTGAGTTTCGCCTAGATTGACGTCTATAAAATGAACCAGAAAATTCCAAATATTTTAAAAAAAAATCTACGAACCGTCTAGGACTTACGTGGTAAATACTGGAAAATTACTCTCCAACCAGTTTCGAACTTATAAGTTAGTTCGTGTACCGCATACACTCAATTGATACCACGCATATTATAAGATATATTGAACTTCTACTTTGCGCAGATTTTTGATTTGAGATTAGTTTTTTTTTTTTTTTAATTTAACATTCACACAAGGTCTTCAGGTCCCAAACTAGGCAAAGCCTGTGCTATTGTAACCTGATGACTGATATATATACTTATATACATATACACACCCAGACACAGGTCAAACAGACATGTTCATGCACACAAATGTTTGACCTGTCCGGAAATCGAACCCGGGACCAGCGGCTCAGAAGGCAGAGTGCTACCAACTGCGCCAACCGGCCAGTCAGTTAATATTGATGTATGCATGTCTAACCGCAAAGCTGACATAAGTGATTTTCGTTGGCATTTTGTACAAATTTGTGTACTTTGTCATAATAACAAAAAGAAACCAACGTGTGCTCTATAATTAGCATATATTTCATTTTGTGCTGGTTCTGATATCACGTCTAAAACAAAAGTCTCATTGAACTTCACGATAGCGATGTAGAAGAGATAATAATAAAGACAATTTTCTACTAAGCTATATTAGAAAAGTTACTCGCACTCAATCAAGTATTACTTTATATTGGTGGCTTGTTTTCCAAAGTTTAGTGAGTTGTATTTACTGAGTTGTTAGGTTATTTTCTATAATTATGTAGCATATTATATACCTATAATATAAAATAATATACGGCTTTATAATCTAAAAAATTATCAAAAACAGCATTCAACACTCAAAAGTATGAAATAACTTGTCGAAGTCGGTACCATGAGCACAATATTTTGATATCAGTTACTTTTGAACTATCATGGCACCGACTTCAACAAGTTATTTCATACTTTGAGTGTTGATGTCGGTTCCATTTTTTGGTTAAAAATTTTTATTATATATTTTGACAGTTAAACAGTATATGAAAGAGTTGAGTGACGTACCTGTTGCTTGGTTATGTAGATGGGCTTGTTGACGATGACCCAAGTGACAGTTTCGAAGCACGCCGGCGCCGTCGTTGAGCCGTCATACGTCATGTAGTAGTCCGTGTCGGGGAGTAGACCCCGGACTGACAGCTTGTTAACTGGCATCTCGGCTCCTAAAATACAAATTGGAAAAAAATAACACAATTTCTTGAAAGTTACAAGCATTGTCTTTTTGCCTATTATCAAAAATATCAGATGAAAGTTTGTATATGTGCGTTATTTATTTTATAACGTGATTAGTCGTGAAAAACTAAAATATATAGTCTACCGAGTTTATTTTTCTAGGACAGTTATCGGTGTATGTATATAAACAATTGAAAAGTAAAAATATCATACTTTTAAAACAATTAAATTTGGTATGTATACATATGTCAAAAATACCTTGTTTGAAGTTATACTATTATGTATGGTCAGAGCAAAACATTGTAATAATATAAATAATAAAAATATTATAATTATAAACTCACCTCCGTACTTTATATTTTCTAACTCTTCTGTCAACACCCTCAGCTCAGGATTCGATAAATCTCCCAACTGAAAAAAACAGGAAAACTGTAGTTAAACTTGAAATAAAATAACAATCAAACGGCCTTCGACAACTTGTTTCATACGTTTGAGTGGTGAAGTTGGTTATATTTTTCGGTAAACATTTTTTTTCACCCTTTTCATTGGCTATTTGCTATTCACGGGATCAATTGTCATTGTGTATGTTCACCGATGTCTTCAAACGCAACTATAATATCGTCGCGGTATCGAGTGTAACTCAAAAACCGCTTATCCGATAATAATTAAATTAAAATGGGACCACCTCGAAGGTATACTCTATCAAACAAAAAAATAATCATCAAAATAGGTTCATAAACGACGAAGTTGTTCGCGAGCACACATAAAAAATAATATATATACGGTCAAACTCAGTAACCTCCTTTTTTGTTGTCGGTTAAATACACTGTTCAATTGCTAACACGTACGTCTGCGAAGCGAAGTGAACTTATGTAGGTGTCTGTAATTGTTTGTCGTCTGTAGGAACGGCTTGTTTCAGCAAAGTTTCAGTTAACTGCGGCCACGCGCGAAATAAGAACGTGACCGTAAACACATCCCCTCTGGGACAATAGGGTGTGTGCTCACACGAGCCCCAGCCTTCATTAAGGGAAGCTATAAAACGATCGGGGAACAAGACGATGATGGGGCAAAGATCGCGATCAGTATAATCCTGAATTAAGTCGGGGTTAGCCGGATTGATAATAAGCGGGCTAGTATTTCGAACAATGGAGGGGTTGTCTAGTTTATGGTATGTCTAATAGTTGCCTTGTAGATGTATATATTCGGATTCAACAGGTTTTTTGCAGTTTTACGGTCCGTTTACGATTTTATTATAAAACACCAGTTATCAAGATTATCTGCTTATGTTACTTGTATAAGATAACTAATTAATATTAAAAAGTGTAAATTAAGTAAAAAGTATTTGTTCTAATAACTCGGTTTTATAAAGCTAGGAAGTCTAATAAATAAAGCGATTTGTATGAGCGCTAAGCATCATGTTTTCCGAAAAAAAACATTTTGTTTTCACCGGTGTCGGGGTGAAATAATTTATAAGTAGGTTTCTTTTGCATAATAACTGTGACGAGTAGAAAAGAAAAAACAACGTCAAGTGCCGTCAAGTGACGTCATAATCTTCGTACCACAGTTGTATTGAATAAAGCACATAGCGCCCGTACAATTACAATTATTGCCGATTTCAATTGTCTCACGTAGCAATACGGCTGCGATACTATTGTGATAGTGACTACTGCTTCGATTACTGAACAAAGTTCAACTTCTTTATATGTTAAAACTAACTACATATTATACTAGCAGCGCCCAGCGGTTTAACTCGCGTAGATCACTACGCGAGTAAAACCGCATCAGATTGATGATGATGATGATGATGATGAAAAATAGCCTATGTGTTAATCCAGGGTATAAGCTATCTCCATACCAAATTTAATCGAAATCGGTGTAGCCGTTTGAGCGCAAAGAGGTAACAAACATACACATAACAAACTTACACACATACACACAAGCTTTCGTATTTATAATATTAGTAGGAAGTAGGATAAATAGAAAACAGATTACTAAAATGACCGGAGAATATTATGTTGCCAACGCTACCTAATTTCGAATTTCGCTTCAGGTAGTACATGGTGTTTCTAGTATCGATTTGACAGTAGTTAATTCGAACTAATAGCTTTAGTGGCGATCCGGTGGCGCGCAGAAAACACCAATTTCCTTGATTAACCGCGCTCACTCCAGACAGTGGAGGTGCGGCTTCGTGATAACACCACGTCGATAGAAACAATTACTATAAAGTGCGGTGGATTTACTTGTACTTTTACAGCTAGGTAATTTAATTTAAATAAGACAGGCGGGAAACGAGAGCTAATCGGATATAAAAATAACTTATTATATCTACTCAAATTATACCAAGCTTAATCTTTATTTATTTCACATCTAATAGAAGTTTAATATTTACCTGAAGCAATAAAGATATTGAAACGATTCCTTGGGCTTTGTGAAGTGCTTCGGAGAAATTGGAATAAAGCTGCGAGTTGAAACCAAATATCTGGATCTGAAACAAAATAACGGGTTACTTTAGCCAAGTTGTATAATTAATTGATTAAACCCACTTAAAATTGACTCGTAATTACTGTTAGATAAAGATTATTCAAATTACAAATAATATAAAATGTTCTAGATGAAACAGAGAGAAACAAAAACTTAATCAATTACTGGCATTGTCATAGTTACAGAGAAGGCTATGCTAGAGACAAGGTGGCTGTTGATATTCTGATGATTATAACAAAAGCATGATGAACGCTGTTCTCTTTCAACCAGTCAATGACGACAAATGATAAAGGTTCCCTTAAGCCAAGGAGTAAACAAAACAAATAATAATATGGCACAACATTCACACAAGGTTTTCAGGTCCCAAACTAGGCACAGCCTGTACTATGGTAACCTGATGACTGATATATACTTATATACATACTTATATATTTACTTATATACATATACACACCCAGACACAGGTCAAACAGACATGTTCATGTACACAAATGTTTGACCTGTCCGGGAATTGAACCCGGGACCAGCGGCTCAGAAGGCAGAGTGCTACCAACTGAGCCAACCGGCCAGACTATCTAAATACGCCACGCTAACTTGAATTAACCTCCGATTCCATGTCTACATTAGAATTTTTCTAACTATGGGCCTTCTGACCAGGCTCAGAGTCGCACAACGAGCTACGGAGAGGGCTATGCTCGGGGTTTCTGTATGCGATCGAATAAAAAATGAGGAGATCCGTAGAAGAACGATATCATCAATATAGGCCAGTTGATTAACAAGTTGAAATGGCAGTAGGCAGGGCACATAGATTGAAGAACTGATGGCCGTCGGGGTCGAAAGGTTCTCGAATGGAGACCACGGACTGGCAAGCGCAGCATAGGACGTCCACCGACAAGGAGGACAGACGACCTGACTAAGATCGCAGGCAAGGGCTGGATGCAGGCCGCTTCCAATCGGTCCTTGTGGAAATCAATGGGGAGGCATATGTCCAGCTGCGGATGTCCTATGGCTGAGATGATGATTATGATTAGAATTTGTGACATATAAGTAAAAACGGGTAATTAATCGAGTGGTTTAATACTAAGTTGAAAGTTTATGTCAGTTTGAGTTACAACCTGCCTTGCTCACGTTGATAGTTGATTTTCTGGACATGCTTATATTATCAAGTAATAAATCCATATCAAACACAAACTGTACATTTACTTTTACATCGAATGTATCTAAAAGAGTATAATAATAAATATTAAATATGTAAAAGAGTAAACAAATCAAATCTGCCACGCTAAAGTGACTTGAGCTCCGATTCCATGTCTACATTAGAATTTGTGACATATAAATAAACACGGAGCACAAAAAATCGGGCCGAAGCTTCTCTCGCACAATT
Organism: Apeira syringaria; assembly: GCA_934044485.1. NCBI lineage: Eukaryota > Metazoa > Arthropoda > Insecta > Lepidoptera > Geometridae > Apeira > Apeira syringaria. The sequence continues at coordinate 18,506,358 of OW203663.1, read as the reverse complement.
TCGCCACTCTTGACGTGCGCGCGAAAACATCTGTTACATTCTCTCTGGAGCTTCTGACAAATCCACGATCGTGTATCGGTGTTTAGCTTTGTAACATGTTTTTGGAAGAAAAAGTTTGGATGGTTATATTTCATTCGTTGTGTGTGACTTATTGGAAAGCGATTACACTTATACCCATGTACTAGGATTCCCCGTGTCACGGGAGGCATGGACACACATAATCACAGCACACACACATCCAAGACCCGGGACAAACACCCACACTCATCGCACAAATGTTTGCCCCGGCTGGGATTCGAACCCAGGGCCCTCGGAGACACAGACGTCATGTCACTGACTGATTAAATGATAATTGTAAACTTTTTCAATTCAATGATGAAATCCACAAATATGAATAGTGAGAGCATATTTTTTATAAACTTTTAGATATAGCACGTCATAATAATGAGCAACAAAATTACCACATAACAAGCAACCAAAAAATGCCCCATGAACTTCTTATCGATAAAAATATTAACATTTATTTCTCTTTCACACTAAATTGTTAGTAAAGTTTTGGTTATCACATAACTTTGAAGTTTGCTCATAATCACGACATTACACATTTCGATTTAGGTATATAACGCAAGCTGGGAAGATGCAACTTCTGCAGCGGAACAGGGAATGTCGCTAATATCACATTGGCTTGATCAAAATCTACTTACTTTAAACATAAACAAGACCAACTTCATTGGCTTCCATGAAACGCGAGCTACAGAGCCTAACATAAACAACATCAAGATTCACTCTACTACTTGCTCCTTTGCAGCAGGAAATATTAGTAGTGGAAATCATTGTGTGTGTAACTCGATATGCAGAGTAGACTACACTAAATATCTTGGTATAATAATTGACCAGAAGCTCTCATTCAATCCTCATATAACATTACTCGCAAAAAGAATACGCAAGCTTATTTATATTATGAAGCTCTTGCGATCATGTGCTAATGTCGAAGTTAGAAAATTAGTATATGAAGCTTTATGTCAGTCCCTGATTCAATACTGTATTGGAGTCTGGGGTGGAGCGGCCAAAACCAGTATGATAACACTTGAGCGTGCACAGCGAGCGATTTTAAAAGTGATGCTAGGCAGGCCACGACGATTCTCAACAGTCGAGCTCTATAAAGATGTAGGCGTGCTGACTGTAAGACAACTTTTCATCATGCGAGCTGTCACAAAATCCCATACCAATCTACCGGTATCGGAGCTACGACAAATGAGACCACGACCTAGAAGAGTATCTCTCCCCTACGTCAAAACAGTGTTTGCCCATCGGCAGTCTAGGTATTTGCACGCATTTACCTACAATACGGTATCCAAAATCTGCGACTTAAAACAATGTTGCCACAGGAAAGCAAGAGGTAAAGTGAAAACGTGGCTGCTTACTTTACCATATGAGGAAACCGAAGCCCTGGTCAATGTGTATGATGCCTAGCTTGACAAAGCGAACATCTTGCAACTCCTGCATTATGCACGTACATCATCACTCACACACACATTACAAACATCGACACACATACTCACACCAACACATACACACGCGTTCAACTAGATTTCCTATATAGACCAACTCAATATTCTTCCCTCCTCATCGTTCCTTTCCTCTTATGTTCCATTGTCTCTCGCACTGTTTTATCATTAATAGTAATGTTATCTTAATCTCATGGACTCCCAATTTCAGTCTAGGAATAGATTTAATGATAGGTGTTGTTTAGATTCTTCAATTTTATGTTAAGTACCTGCGCGCGACTTAATCTTGTACCGTTAGTTCTTACTTGGGTCACCAAGATACAGGCTATGCCTAGTTTGGGCCCGTAGGGAATTTTACCATGTATTACTATCTGGAATTATTGTTACGTTATTTAAATTGTAATGCTATTGAAAATAAATAAATAAATAAATTATTAATAATGAGTTCAACGAGGTTCGCACAACGCGTTATGGAGAGGGATATGCTTCGGGTTTCTGTACGCGACCGAATCAAACATAAGAAGATCCGCAAAAGAATGAAAGACACCGACATGACCCCAATGGCCGATGGATTAATAAGTGGAAGTGATAGTGGGCACATGGCTCGAAGAATCGAAGCCCGTTGGGGTGGAAAAGTTCTTGCAACGAATAATATCGCAGAAAAGGGCTGGATGCAGGCCGCTTTTAACCAGTCCTTGTGGAGAGCAATGGTCCCCCATTGAACTCCGACTATATCCAGCTGTGGGCATTTTATGGCCGAGATGATGATGAATTATTTAGCAAATTAATTTAAATTTTGTTCAATTAGAATTCACCTCAATGAATTGTTCTCTGTTTTAAACCGAAGCCGTAACCGTAGGTAAAAGGTTATACGAATTTGAATTTTAGCTCAAATAAAATAAGACCCTTTTCAGTTAATTCCATTTTTTTTATCAACATTCACACAAGGTCCTCAGGTCCCAAACTAGGCAGAGCCTGTACTATGGTAGCCTGATGACTGATATATTTTCTTATATACATATATATACCCAGATACAGGTCAAACAGACATGTTCATACATACAAATGTTTGATCTGTCCGGGAATCCAACCCGGGACCAGCAGCTCAGAAGGCAGAGTGCTACCAACTGCGCCAACCGGCCAGTCGAGTTTAGTTCAATATGAGAATTCATCATCATCATCATCATCTCAGCCATAGGACGTCCACTGCTGGACATAGCCTCTCCCATTGATTTCCACAAGGACCTGTTGGGAGCGGCCCGCATCCAGCCCTTGCCTGCGATCTTAGTCAGGTCGTCTGTCCACCTTGTCGGTGGCCGTCCTATGCTGCGCTTGCCAGTCCATGGTCTCCATTCTAGAACTTTTCGGCCCCAACGGCCATCAGTTCTTCGAGCTATGTGCCCTGCCCACTGCCACTTCAACTTGCTAATCCGCTGGGCTATATCGGTGACTTGCGTTCTTCTACGGATCTCCTCATTTGTGATTCGATCACGTAGAGTAACCCCGAGCGTAGCCCTCTCCACAGCTCGTTGTGCGACTCTGAGCCTGCTCAAAAGGCCTATAGTCAGAGACCACGTTTCGGTTCCGTAAGTATGAGAATATACGAATATGAGAATTACTACCATTATATTTGATCACTGGAATTATCACTTACTTCAGCGGGAAACGAGTATCCGTTGATGGCGTGTTCGGAGCCGAACTGATCGTGCAGCCCGTAGTGTATATGGATCTCATGGAACTGATACTTGTACGACAACGGGCCCCCCGTGATGTTGATGTGATGTCGCGTCTCGTTCTCCACGGTGAAGATTACCGAGTGGCCCGTGTTGGTGATTAAACCATTTATCTGGTAACAAATCAAAACAAAACTTAGCTATTGTAGGAAATATTGTAGGCTAAAATTTGTCAACCTTGAGGGTGGTAGCTAGCCAGGCAAGTATTCGATACCTAGGGTAGGTAGGTAACCACTATGCTGGGAATTTAATAACAGTGTTGATGGGAATTGAACCAGCGACCGTCAGTTTGACGTTCGTCGTTCCAACCGCTAGGATAATAATCATCGTTTCTAATATCAGTGTCTTCTGAGCTTTTCGCACAACACGACGACCCGACACGATGAAAAAAAAAAAAAAAAACTCTGGCGTGATGGTTATTTTGAGGCAAGAGCTGGAATCAATGGCTTAACGTTCCTTCCGAAGCACAGAAGCGCTTAGTTGAAAATACCACTAGCGGTCATCCATTTTAGTGTGATTGTAGCGTACGCTCTTGGCCCAGTTAATCAATCAAGATTGCATGAGAAAACATTTATACAATGTGCTTATTTTGCAGCCAAGATGTTTTATTACTTGGCGCAGACCTTTACTCACGGGATCAATTGTCATTATCTATGTTCACCGATTTCACCACCCTCAATAAGGAAGTCACCCAATTACACGTAACCCTTTTCAGTTATTGGAGTGTACCTCAAAAATAGCTTGACCGATTTTAATGTAATGTAAATGGGACCACCTCGGAAGTATCGAAAAAAGTAAGTATTAAACAAAAAAATATCAAAATCGGTTCATAAACAAAGAAGTTCTCAGCAAACACACATAAAAAAAATATACGGTCGAATTGAGTAAGCCGTTCCATTTTTGAAGTCGGTTACCAACTTACTACCAATGTCGAAAATAGCTATTGCGTCTAAATTTAAAATCCACTTACTCTATGTTTATCTATGTGCAAAAAGAGTAGGTTGGGGTCGAAGAGTAACTTGTCGGGCTCCAAGTTGACTGGCGACTGCCGGCGCCCCTTGTTGCACAGCGACCACTCCGGGTTTATCAGACCCCAGAACGCCGGTCCTGGATGAATGAACAGGAATCTTTTCAATGGTGTATTTACCTTTTACAAGTTTTAAAGCATGTACTGAGTATTCAATCTTTAAGTTTCGTATCGCGTCAAAAATAATGTAAGTATAAAGTGTTACAGTATAATCAATATCAGAATTAAAATATGTATGTAGAATAGAATAGAATAGAAAAACTCTTTATTATCAATACCAAAAACATGAATAATACCGAAAATACGATAATGGGTACCCATTATCGTATATTCGATATTATTCGATTTCTTATCTATATTATTTATATATTAGCTATATTATCTTATCTTTATCTATTTCTATATTTTTTAAAATGATTTTCATACGATCAAGTCCCTATCGATTTATTAGAAATGTGTTTGAATCATGAAAGTACAAAAATTATTATTTTCCAAGTGTTTAAGTTATTGCTAAAAGTCATACATTTCTTCAGCATAAGTATCTACTTATAATAACTTAAACACTTGGAAAATAATAATTTTTGGACTTTCATGATTCAAACACATTTCTTATAAATTGATAGGGACTTGATCGTATGAAAATTATTTAGCGTAGATGCTAGTCAATCACTAAATGTTTTTCACGCTATAAAGCCCGGTTAATTTATTATTTTAAAAAAAAATACTTCGATAAGTATTATGTTATGATTTTAAAACTAAAAAAAAATAGATAGCAGTAAAAATAGACCAGTCTTATCATACAAGAGCTTTTACACAACGATGGTAACTTTTGTAGAGTTATGTAAAACTGACTACTGTATTTCATGTAAATGTGTTAATAAATTAAAAAATAGCACGGGCCCTGGAGTCTGTGGAGTGTCTAAGTGTATAATTAATGTGCGTAAATAAAATAATAATAATAAAAACTTTTGCAGAGTTGTACCAATCAGACTTTCTATGTTTTTGATATTATGATTGATACTGGTAAGTTTGAATTGCAATGAAACTTGGAGTGGGGGGGGGAGGGGTTATAAGTCTGCATTTCTGATGTATTATAGAACTCCATTGTATTCGTAATGCACAGATTACACATAGGGCGTTTTGTATGCATTGTATAAACAGATATTAATAAGACGTAATAACAAGCAGCTACACTCGCGCAAGCATGCAAAGTCATCATTTGCAAAGAGAGAGAGCAAAATATGTTATATAAAATCTATCAACTAGTAATACTTTTATTACACCATTGTTCACGCTACATCTATCCATGATGTTTAACAATTTACTAAAAACACTAGCTCACCCAGCGCTTTCACCCGACTGGACTACACTTTTCCCGCTACCTCAATAATCCCACGGGAAACATACTTTTTCTGGGATGAAAAGTAGCCCATGTGATGTTATTTCATAGCATAAGCTATATTCATTCTATATGGTTGGTGGGTGGCGATACAGCTGATACACTTTCGAATTTATAATAGTCTGATGTAAAGTGTGATTTATATTAATGATAGTTATGTATATTCACGTCTAGCATTCCAAAATCCACATTTAAAATTGTCCCGTCATATGAAATCTTGATCATATAATTGAGCCTAAAATACAAAATATTATACGAGTATTATCATTGTGACCGTTTCAATCGGAAATATCAGATGGCACAAAACATTCATGTTCATTATAACAATGACAATTCAGTTATCGCCGGTAATGTTTTTGAAATTTAAAACGCAATTGTAGGAAAATATTACAATTTTGTATTTATACTGTTTCTACGGGTATAACGTGGCACTTACGCGTAATAGTCGATATCACGATCGATAATTGTTTCGGCTTCTTCCAGTAGCCTTCATTAGGATCTCGCACTGCGGGTTGAAGAAAAGTTTTCCGGCTATGCACTGTTGCATAGCTGGAAAACTTGTCTTCATGGCTTCACTTCATGGTACTGTGGAAAGTGTGTCGGAGGAGTGCAGAGACATAGTTAGATACGCGTGTCAAACTGCCAGAATCCTGTCCGAAGAAAGCAGCAGCGATGAAAATGGATCCCCACAGACTGATGCGATGACGCAACCGTCACCGCCTTACCCGCCACCATGTTTTTCAATAATGTCTGTTTAATTATATATACATCCGCGCCACTTATTATTAGTTTATTTGATTTTTATTTATGTACATTTATTCGCGTCTCCTACAGGAATGAAATAAGTATAATGTATAATTCTTGTCTAATTTATTTGTTTCATTATTTTTACATTCGTAATTGTTAGCTTTGATTCGGAGTCAAGCGTGGTCAATAGACATACAAAGGTATTTAGAATATAAATTTAAGAAATACGTACTGTATTAGCGATAATTGAATTTCAAATTCAAATTCAAATTCAAACTCATACCGTCATGAACTGGTACTATAACGTCCACGACTACAGGGCGGTTTTCTTTTATACTTCATGATTACTTACCAAATTACTAAAGCAACGCGGTTTTGAAAAGCTTATCGAATAATAACATAAAATATGTCTTTTAAGGAATATATGTGTGACGCCACAGATAGGATTTTGTATAAAGGAATTGATAGGTACTAACTATCTATCCTCCATATCCTCGATATAAAATAATAATTATATAAAATAATTAATTATTATAAAAAGTCAAAGTTTCTTCCCTCGTGTGTGTTGCGACCATATTCAGGTCACTTCCAAAAATGGACCGTGTGGGATCTGTGACCTGAATATGGTCACTGTCCGCTACATTTTTCTAGTACCTCTAGTGGTTTTGGTTTCAATATTAATCAATATTAAGATGCGATTCTTAATGTTTTGTTGTTTTATTGTATCTATAGTTCCCAAGAATAAAGATACAATTAAAATCCAGACCCACCGCAAAACATTTTTCATTTGTTATGGATTAAATTTTGAAAATTTGTTTTCAAGCATTAATTAATTTTTGTTTTAAATTTTGGTAGTATGTCATTAAATATTAATTGAATATCACGTACAAGCCTCGTATAGTGCTCTGCATCCGTAGGAAACACTCAAGCCTAATTGATTTACACAACTTGTTTCTTTACAAAAGTTTCCGAACACATTTCGCGTTACGTCCTGGCAAGGTACCTACAGAAAAGTAGCCAAAGTGCTTTGGATCGCGTTTACGGTTTTATTATTTATGAACTTGAAAATTGCATGGGTAAGCCGGCGCGGCGCGCGGCGTAGCGGTTGCGGTCACGCCTATTTTATGGCGACGCATTAAGCGAACTTTTTGCTAATGGAATATTGTTCATTTTGTTGAGGCCGGCTCTAATCGGTCGCCGGGTTCGATCTAATTCAAATGCAAATATTTATAATGTAGTTCAATACCATGTAAATTTGAATCTATGGTCCGGAAATAGGTTTTGAAACGATTATGATACAACTCAATTCGGCATGTCGTATGAGTGTCAATCGACAAATTGAGGTTTACCTTTAAAACTGTTTTACGTGTGGCTATATATATGTTGTATAATATTAAAATAGCTTTCAAGCAATATAATATAATTTATAGTCGGCCGTAAGTATTTTTATTATAAATACTGAAATTCACTAAATTAATTCATTCGTCGCAACCTTATATATTAGATTTGCTAGTTTAGATAGTACCTACAAAGAATAAATGGTCCATAATGTTAACATTATGGACCATTTATTCTTTGTAGGTACTATCTAAACTAGCAAATCTCTCAGCGGTAGATGAAGCATCTACATATTTTCGAAATAGTAAAAAAAGTGTCTGATATTGATATTTTATTGATCTGCTGCTTTTCATGGTGGGGGTGGACATGCGGAAGGAGTGAAAACAAAAAAATAAAAGTTTACTCGAGTGCGTCAGATTTTCAGAGCGGGTGTTCAGTGAACCCTACAGATACTCCCATTTATTAGACTGATGATTAAAAAGCCATGCAAGCGCGCAGCGAATTCCTAAAAAGCTAAATAAAAATCGCTATCTTGAAATACTCGAGCGTGTCAGACTAGCATACTGACGGTTTGTCATGATGTCCTATCCATAGTGACGAAAAATCTGAAAATTATTTTGAGAAGTATTGTAAAGTGACAACTTGAAAATTAATTGAGTAGGCTCGCTAAGAAATTATCGGTATTATGAAAACATTTCCTTATGCATCAGGTTTGTCAGAGAACCAAATCATTTCACAATAATATATCCACAATTTTGTCCTTCCGTTATTTATTTGCGACAGCTTACTCAAAGTTTTATTTGTATTTCTTTATTGCAAGGTATGCACGCAACATACATATTTTAGTCGCAATAAATTCGTGGCCCCGATTGGCAAAGCGACAAGCAACAAGCATCATAATTATGCACGTTTCAGGAGAAGGGCTTCGACGTATCTTTAACTAAGTAGTCGTAGGTCTTATTCTAGATTTCTATTCTTGCTAGGTTGACATAAGCTAATGTTTTAAAGCATACAAGATACAGATAATAGATTGCGAAATGTTAATTATGATTTTCTGACCCAAATTTGCAATAATCATTTATAAATATACAATTTCCATATTTTTTTTTTGACCTCGTCTTCAAGTACCGAATTATAATCGCACCCTGTGAGTGCAGAGTTCAAGAGCTGGCAGAATCTGAGCTGAGAATTAACTTAATTAATTAAGATTTAACCTAGCTGGACGCTACGTTTTCTTATTCTGGGGTTACCTTTGAAATAAATAAAAAAATAAACGTACTTGCATAATTAAAGACATCGTTTTATGTTACTATGCTACCCTCCCACCCCATTACGTCAGATTAGAAAAATTAACACTACTTAGCTAGTAATTCACCACCCTTATCTTAATCTGACACGCTTGAGTATTTCAGATGATCGATTATTTTGACTAATCTGACGGGTTCCCCTGAGCGCACCCCCCTATAGTAAATTTATAAAAAAAGGTGAAATCTTCTCCAAAACTATTTGGGAAATTTTCCAATAGCCAGGATACGAGATCTGTATTTTCAGCAAGACGGGGGCCCAGCTTATAACAGCCGTGTATTTACACATATGCTGAATGAACATGACTCCTTATAGACTATATATTTACATATTATAAGTTTGCGTTTGACAACTGTCTCACCTGATGTTAAGTGATGACGTTGTCTAGGATTTAGGACGCAAACCTAGAAGGTACCTATTCACTCGCGACGTGAAGACTCCAGGATTGTACATATCGGGAATCACAGACTCGCGCAACGAGTTCCATTTCTTGGCAGTACGCATTAAGAAAGTGGAAGCAAAACGCTTCGTACGTATAGGTGGTATCTACCATATAGCGATGGCGAATTGCCGTACTGATGATAGAAAGGTGATGGTGGAATCAGATTATGTAATTCTCGGAAACATTACATTACATTACATTCTCGGAAATGCACCCGATGGAAAACCGATAGGCTTGGTACTCTACGCGGGTGTTCAAGGTTCTGAAGCCTACGTTCCACCAAAGAATTACTCCCGATGATTCTTTTGGCTCGCCTCTCGATTGACTCTAGAGCTTCTAGTTGGTATTTGGCTGACCCATTCCAAAGGTAGGAACAGTATTCCATGCACGACCGGACTAGTGCTTGATACAGATTGAGCAACAGCCCCGGCGTGAAGTACAGTCTGACCTTAGCAAGAATACCCAACTTTTTGGCAGCCAATTGAGCTTTGGACTCAATGTAACTCCCGAATTTCAACGTGGGTGCCAATATATAATAGCTGATCAATATGTAAGATATCCTCCCTTATATTGGGCATCTCTCTTGGGCATCCCTACTATTAACGAAGAACGCACAGCACTCAAGATGAAGGCTTCTGGAAGAAGTCGAAACAATTGCCGATCGCGTTATCGACTACGCATAATTGTCAAGTAATACCCATATAAATAGTATAAATGTATAAAAAGTATAACCATATTTTTTTTAACGTTTAACGCTACGCGATGTCACTGTAGGTATATGGGAGAATTTCCAACATTTTTGGAGTTTTGTACTTATTCGAATAAATCGCCCACCTCCTGGCATTCCATTACTCAGACAGCTTCGTATCCGCACATGCATATCGTTATCATGTGCCGTTATTGGAAATGGCAAGTTGAACTGTACAATCGAATGCGACGCTCATAACAATGCTGTAATTGGCTTTCGTGATGTTTATTATTCAATTAGCTCTGTTAAATGTATGGATCAATTCCTGTTTTTGTAGTACTCAATTATGATAAATATTGTAAGCCTTGTGTCGAGAATATTTTAACCGGAGATGATATATTTTTGGCATGTATCGTTAAAATAACTCAGTAATGGTTTTCACAATAAATGTAATCGAGGAATGCTTTTGTATTTTTTTTTTCCGTTCCCAGTAGTAAATATTCAAATCAAATCAAATCAATGTCAGGTTATATATAAGAAATAAATGAAGTGATTGAAACATGATAATCAATTATCATTTCATTATTATATAGATGTGTTATCCGGCTTTACTCACGTTTATAGTCGAAGTTTCGACCTAGGTTTTGGGCATATCCGATGCCCATCCCCAGGTAAGTTTACGCTACCAGATAGCGACGACATCATTTCATTATTTAAATTTTTCAATATTTCATTTCATTAAAGGCGCGATGGATCCCCTACGAGCGGTGGGTCGACGAACTACAAGTAATTGCAGGGAGAAACTGGGAAAGAGAAGCAAAGGATAGAAGAGCATGGAGAATATTGGAGGAGGCCTTTACCCAGAAAGGGGCCTTAACATAAAAAATGGGCAGACAAACATCATATATTTTACCATATTTCATTATATTATTTTACTTACTGTTCATAGCAATAATGTTTAAAATAGTTGTAATCTACTTTAAATCGTTGAGGAATAAAAATAAAGCTTAAATAAATAAATAAATAAAGGCGCGATAAGTGTCCTATTCCTGCATGCAAGAGTGCCGTTGGTTGGCGGCACTTTAATCACCTGTCCCCCTTACTATATAACAAACTCCACGACATAAAAAGGGTTAAGAAACTGACATTCCGCAAATTGAAGCCTTTATTCAAAGCATGGCAACCATGGCAGCATCTAGATTATGAAGCAACGGAAAAACTTTTTGTTTGAGTCGAGTGATACAGGTTTTATACTATACTTTTTATTTTTACAATATTGATTTCTTTATTTATATCTATCATATATCAAGCCTAGATTTAGGTTTAAAGAACTTTATTCTCATACAAAATATATTTCACTTACAATGATATAGATAAAAATTTAGAAAATTAGCACAATTTATTGGTTATTAAAACCTTAATGTCGCGTAATAACGCGGGTGAAACTGCGGCGCGCTACTAGTTATTCATATTCCAAAGTAATGACTTTTTTTTGTACTGTATAAATCTAGCGTTCGACCACTATCTCACTTGATGGTCAGTGACGATGTTATTACGCTAGACCTAGAATGCTATAGATGAACTATAGATTGATACTCCGATATTAATGAGCTATTGATGACTCAACGTACTCCAGCTACTCACATATGAGCGTCAGTTACATTAAAACGGAGATAGATCATAAAATCCGAAAGCATTTCATGAACGAGTGCGGTGCGATAGCACACCTCACAATTCCGACGGTAATATGAATGCAAGATAAATCACCCTTATAAATTTCGCGGCACGTATACTGGCACAAATGTTATCGGCATCGAGGAATTGATGCGGTACTGAACGAATGTTGCGACGCAATTGTGGTAGGTCAATGGACCGGGAATCTGCTTGTGCACTCTGTTCCTCTTACTTTCTGTTTTGCAGTTTATTTGATGTATCGATAGATTAGCTATAACCCTAAATTCTATCGGAAAAATAACATTAAAGGACATTACATATTATTGTCAGCATTGAATTGTGGAACCTTAATTTATGAACTAGGTGGATTTATTAAACATGTTTTTGTGATAATTATTGACCTTTTCTTTTAACTTTGGTTCAATATTTTTTCTTACTCTCTAACCCCCGCGCTTGAATACGGAAGAAAACTTAGTGTAAAATTGGTATACTTAAAATAGTTAATAATTAATTAATAAAAAAAATTAAAAAAAAATTAAGTAAAATGAATTCGGTACATTGATGTGGAGTAATAAAACACACAAACGCCCTTTGATTTTTGCAATTTAAGGAAGAATAGACTTTATTTAACTGCGTTTGTATAATCAATCAACGCCTAACCAATACATAAATTTTTATTTGTATGATAACAATTTTACATAAATTTATATTATAATGTATAAAAATAATAATATAAATTTTCCGAGAAAAAAAGTTGTGGTGTAATTTTTGTATGAACAAAATAGTTTGTTGCAACAGATTGTTTAAACTAAAGTAGAATCTAATGTAATATTTAACGCGCGTGAATTAAATTAAATAATTCAATGACTTTGATATTTAGGTGACAAAAAAAAACAAAGTTTCCTCAGATAAAATATTGATAGGGCCTTTATACCATACATGATAACAGCTATTAACCGAATAAATTGAAAATAATAATGAAACATTTAACTAAACCGAGGCACATACAAATACTCAGCAAGTGAATTTGCCCCTAAACCAGCGATGAACTACATAAATATAACTTAGCACTTGCAGATACTGGCTATAGTCTTTTTTTTCTTTTTTTTTTACATTCACACAAGGTCTTCAGGTCCCAAACTAGGCAGAGCCGTACTATTGTAACCTGATGACTGAAATATATACTTATGTACATATACACACCCAGACACAGGTCAAACAGACATGTTCATGCACACAAATGTTTGACCTGTCCGGGAATCGAACTCAGAACCAGCGGCTCAGAAAGCATAGTGCTACCAACTGCGCCAACTAGCCAGTCATAGTTGTTTGTCAAGTAAGTAGAAATAGCTTGGTATATATAGCTCACCTGAAATCCCGTCGTAGGTCCACCATTCCTCCCAGCTGACGCCGCTCACGGCTGCAATCAGACCGACTAATTAGCTGCATGGGCATAATGAACTGTCACTGTACGGACAGCGTTAGTAAATTGTTTGAGGGCAGCTCTTGAACGCTGCCAGGCTTTGCACAAGGAAGGTAATTAATTATCAACTAATATATCACTTGACGCCCTGAAAACAGTTCTTTTCTTTATTAGGAGATGTTTTGCATAAAGAGAAAAGCACTGATAAGCTGTTCATAGCCTTTATAGACAGAAAAAATCATAATTCATGTTTTATTTTATTTGCATTTATAATTTCCTATTTTACAGGAAAGACAGGCGTTTAACCAAAACATTACCAGATGTTAATCGACGATGCGATGTCTACGATAGATCACGCCTGCATAGAAGATACTATTATTCATGTAACGAACATTACGTAGTAAATAATTGAACTAATTCTATATAAGTTTGCGTTTGACAACTGTCTCACCTGATGTTAAGTGATGACGTTGTCTAGTATTGAATGAATGAATCTCAGATAAATAATTAGCTAGACCAATCATTTATCTAAGGTATTATTATTACTTAATTAATTTGAAAGTTTTCGTTCATACACATAATCAAAATAATAATAACGTCAGTGAGATCGGTAAGCTTTTTCATGACTTTATTAGTGTTTTTTTTCTTTTGTTAGCGCTAAATGATAATAAAATATAATTAGTATACTTAAATTTAATGTTATTTCTTGGAATTCATTGTCTGAAGTGTAAAAAAATTAAAACAAATAATTAGAAAAAAGCACTCATATTGTCTTCGTATTAAGTTGATTTTTTTTTGTTATACACAACTGTGGCTGTTTTATTGCCACAACTTTTTCATCTTTTTTTTTTATTTTGAAATATTTTTTTTTCTTTTCCCCGTCATTTTTTTTTTTTTTTCATGAAACTTATAATCTATACATCTTAAAGCTAAACTTATGGAGTCACATCATTTTGTGACTCCTACGTATAGGTGGTCTATACCTATTTATATTAAGTTAATTATAGACTATGTTCTCGTATATATCCGTGCTTCCCAGTGTATTAATAGTCAGTCGTTAAATTACTAATGAAACAATATACTTTTAGGCTTGTTGAGACAACACTCAACAGACTGTAAAAGAGAATCATGGTATTATTTGTTTTTTATTTTATCTTTTTACCGTTCTTCCCTCCCTGAATCAATGGAAATAAAACGATTGAGCCAATGGAGCGGAAAAGCGTTATTCTTTTGAAACAAACGTTTTTCCTTGACGCCGCGTTGTTCTCTGACACGCCTATTGTTGGCTTTTGAGACAATTGAATAAGGCCTTTTGTGCAATATTAAATATATTTTTTATGAACGACATCTAATAATATCTATAAAAATTTATTATTTTTTGATATTTGTTTAGCAATAAATACTTTTTTTTCATACTGTAGGTAAATAAATATATACTGTAGGTATAGGTCTAGCGTTTGACCACTATCTCACTTGATGGTCAGTGACGATGTTGTCGAAGATGTTATCACGCTAGACCTAGAATGCTCACTGGCTCTCAAGGACTGCTGCCTGAACACTATGTGTTTGGTGATACTTTGTCAAACTTGAGGGTGGTATCTAGCTAGGCGGGTATTCGAAAGTACCGTTCTACCATCTTACTGGTTGCTATTTATTTTTAAATTATTTAACTCTCCAAAGTCGGCATCAAACTTACCCCCGTGAAAAGGTGAAAACCCCAAAAACACCGTAATAAATTAAAATATTTGTAACGCCCCGCTAAAAAATCCGACTTCATAAACACCATCACACCGGGAGTGATTCACAGTAGATTAAAATTTCTAATTTGACCTGCCTAAAGTTCTCTTAATTAAGATTATGAGATTATGATACTCATAATAATTTTGCAGCAATTAATTCAAAAGTTCTCCGCCGAAATGCTATCCGCGTTAATTATTTGTATCTTGTCCACGCTTTTTTCGTCTTATTTTTGTGTTCAAATATGCCGTTACGATTGTGACAAATATTTGATCGAAGTTTTATGATTTATAGCATGATGTTCATGCAACATCATCACCGTCCTGTCGCTGATAGTTCCTACAATTTTAGGGTAGATGGCTCTAAGAAAAACATTCTCTTACATGTAAAAACACAGTATGGTATTCTGTAGTCGTGGGTTCAAATTCCACAACAATGATATTTTTTTCTTAAATTGAGAATTTTTACTGTAAACAATCGAGAACAATATTTTCCGATGGACTGAACTGTTTGAGTCGACATATTATGCTGTATGCATCCACCGCTATTTATTCATGAGTCTGAACCAATTTTATAACACTTTTACTAATCCACCTCAGACATCAACTCCACACCCTGCTTTCTTCTTCTTCTCAGCAATAGGACATCCACTGCTGGACACATGCCTCCCCCATATATAGAGAGGAATTTGCCAATTCTCGCCACGCTTGGCATGCGGGTTGGCGAGCGCAGTATTATTTCCGATCCTCAGAAGGCGCTGCTGTTCATCTTCTGGTACGTGGTCCCTTAGCTGACTCTTACAGCACTCGCAGGAACAGATGGAGGAGTACTATTCTAGGCCGTTACCACCACGGCCCGCAACACCCTGCTTTACTGCAGCAAATCGTGCAGTGAATAAAATTGTATCTATACCAGTATTTTTAAGAAATAAATAATTAAATTAATAATAAATAATAAGTCACACCTTAGGCAAATCAGGGCTTTAAAAAGAATAACCAAGAAGTTTGAACGATGTGGTGTTCACGAAGGCCATATATTCGTAGTTTCATGAATATTGCCTATGTACCTATTGGCTTACAGAACAGTGTAATAAGAAAGCCCCGGAAATATACACACCACGGACAAATACAAATTTACAACTCTACACTTATAAAAACAAACTTCAAATTCATATTGGCTATAGAAAACGTGCACTCGGAGTACACACCAATCTCGAAACTTACTCGATACACGCCTGATTTATGTTTTTAATTTAAATTTTTGCATTCGGTAGGCGAAGTTCGCCACGGACGCGGCACGCCGCCGACGCGCCGCCCCGCGCCGCTTGCTTCGCAAATATATGCAACGGACGAATCGAGAGATAGATCCTGTTTCGATTCGATACCGGGTAGCTTGAACGAACTCTCGACTTAACTATCTTTTAATGCTACTCAACAAGATAGCAGACGTAGCTACATGTACTATTACAGTTGCATAATGTGCGACTGGATCCAAATGTGAAGGTATCTCTAAATGAAGTCTCCATAGCTTCTCCAAAATAGGTATATACCATCAAAATATATCCACGTAAGAGTACCTACCCGGAAATAGAAGAATAACTATTTGAATAAATACGCCTCCTAGATACGTGTGTACTTTTAAAATCTTACTAGTATTATAAATGCGAAAGTTTGTGTATGTGTGTATGTTTGTTACTATTTCACAATCAAACGGCTACACTGATTTCGATGAAATTTAATTAAATTAACACATAGGCTACTTTTATCCCGGGAAAAGTATGGTTCCCGTTGGATAATTGAGGTAACGGAAAAACCGTAATCCACGCGGGTGAAACCGCGGGGCGCTACTCGTATATAATACTTTTATAAGCACTCAAATTGAATCAAATTAAAAACAAGTGCCTTAATTTTAACAACTTAATTCAAAACATACTCGGGTGAACTTGAACCTTATTAGCGTTTATAAGTGCGAGGCAAAGTCAAAATTAAATACGTAAACGAATAAAAAATCGATACCAAAACTCGTTGATTCAATCAACTCAATTTATCGTCTCGGAAAGTTGTTAAAGTACTTACTTACACCAAAAGTTTATGGTTGCGAAGTGGAGTCGTTAATAACAATAATTATGGGTATAAACTTCGCAAACAAGGATAATATTAAGTGAGCTCGCAAGTCTGCATGGACACTAAGTACAGCTCAGTGGGGCTTAAACCAACTTTACCGTCGAAAACAACACCTGAGACATTGTGTGTCCTCTACGAATATAGACTACTATAGTCCCTATAATTGTGTAATGAAAAAGTATTCTGTTTTTAAAAGTTTCATGTATGCTACACTTATTGAGAGAGAGGTTTGGTAAAATATCGAAGCAAATGTAAGATTGAAATCTTATGCATTGTTGCATCTTGCAGACGCGATTGCTACGTGAGCGCGCGCTGTTCCCGCCCGGGAGATGCCAGTCAGCGTCTGCTTAGTTTTAACTCTTGACGTCTGGAAGCCTGCAACTACCTATCTTCATGCGAACGCATACAAATTTCCGTTTTATTTATACGTTCGTAACCGATTGGAATTTCAGTTAAAACACGATGTTTATGTATATTTTGTTGTTCTTGATTTGAGCACTAGTTCACATGACCATGTGGTCGAAAGTAGAATCGCGCTAGATCCTAAATTATGGATGGCTTCCAAGAAAAGGTGATTGTTTTATCGATGATATCGATTCGCTTTTTTGTATCCATAAGTATATTATTTTTATTAATTAACAAAACAATGAAGGATGTTTTAAATCATTTTTAAGCGATTGCATAGCTTCTATCGCGGGCCTTGAGCGTGGAGACCGAATCCAGAAATTCCGTAACGAATATAACCTAACACCCCCCACTCCGACCGGCATAGCGGTGATACTTTTTAGTTTTGCCATCTATCGAAGATTGGCAGAACTTTTAATAACTTTTTGGAAATATCGCTTGTCTGTTTAGTTCAGCAACTTGCCAGGTGGCATTGGTTGTATCGGCGTTACTGCATTTGTTATTAATATATTCATTGCATAAGTTGATAAAAAATGCTATGCAATAGCTTTACCGCGGTAGTCCCCGAGTGCCACACGTCTTTTTTTTATTTTGTTTCTTTGATACCGTAAAACTTGAATATTAATAAATCGATCTGATTTTTTTCATGGTGACTCGGATAAGCAGGTCCGAGATCGATTTTAAATGTTTATAATACCATCATTATTTAATGTTTATATGAAGCGCCCGTAGCGAAGTTTAGTAGATAGGTATTAACCGATCTACTAGATTAAGCAACATACTACTCGGTCATAACTTGGATGGGTGACCCCTAGTAGCATTTTTAATGGAGCGCTTTCGTTCTTCCCGGAGCACAGAAACCTATCTGCCATCTTAAGATAACATTCGCTATACAATGTCGGAGGCCCTTGGGCGTTCTGAAAAAGATGAAATTATACTTATGATGATGACTGCAAGCTTATCTGCTAACCCCTATTGGCCAGCGCTGTGTAATGTTTGGAGCTGACGGTCTTTGTGGCTCAGAGATCATTGACAATCACTTAAGGAACCGCGGCGCTGGGTTTGAATCCCGGCGGGGGCAAACATTTCTGTAATAAGCATAGATATTTTTTCTCGGGGCTTGGATGATTGTGTGGTGTGATCATGTGTGTCCGTGCTTCCAGCGACACAGAGTATCTTAGTGCGCGTGTGTTACTTTCAACGTTATGTTTTTAATTACTTAATTCCTGATAAAGGTTACATATTCACAAAACAGTTTATCAATAACATTTCAAAAGTATTGATGTCGCAATCAAATGTTGGAAACGTGAGCAATTCGCAGCCGACGAACTCCACAAAGAGCCTCCAACCATGCATCGGAAATGAATCAGTATCCGTTTTGAGTGAGCCAAACGCTATATCTCTGTCTGCTCTCACGTTGCAAACGAGACTTTATTATCTATCCAATACTGTACAATGCAACTCTGCACAAATTCAAACAGGATACACCCTTCGCCGAGACACATTACATTGTTACTCTCTGGAACCATTTAAAATGCACGATGTAAGTTCGAAAACACTCGAGAATTAAAAGTGATCCGATTAGGTCGCGATGCTCGCTTTTAGTCTAAGGAGGTGCATTAGTAAAACACTGCATAAAGGGGGTGATCCTGTCGCGTCGAGAGTTCGATAGCGATTTTCCGATGCAGTGGGCCGTAACAGAACGAATGGAAATGTCATCGATGTATGAAATAAATAAATAAAATCACGTGGAAAATAGGCAATTTCACGGTGCATTGGGTGTTCTTTGCGTGGCGTGTGCAAGGGTGCGATCGCGGTCGTCGGCGCCCGCATAACAAAAGCTTCGTTGGCGCGAACAAATTTAATCGTGCTTTCCGAAGACAACCTTTAAGAAAAGAATTTGCTTTTTGCTAGAACGCAATTATTATTGGACGCGACACGAACAAGTTCTTTTCAGAGATACGATTCTAAAGAAGAATACTTAGGTATTTAAGATTAACTGCTAAAATAAGAATCATCATCATCATCTCAGCCATAGGACGTCCACTGCTGGACATACGCCTCCCTCATTGATTTCCACAAGGACAGGTTGGAAGCGGCCCGCATCCAGCCCTGCCTGCGATCTTAGTCAGGTCGTCTGCTCACCTGGTCGGTTGCCGTCCTATGCTGCGCTTGCCAGTCCGTGGTCTCCATTCGAGAACTTTTAGGCCCCAACGGCCATCAGTTCTTCGAGCTATGTGCCCTGCCCACTGCCACTTCAACTTGTTAATCCGCTGGGCTATAACGGTGACTTTCGTTCTTCTATGGATCTCCTCATTTCTGATTCGATCACGTAGAAAAACCCCGAGCATAGCCCTCTCCATAGCTCGTTGTGCGACTCTGAGCCTGTTCAGAAGGCCCAGGATAAGAATATCAAATTTGAATTGATTAGCACCTTTAACTAGTACCTATTTCTTATTTATTTATTTATATATTTACATTCACACAAGGTCTTCAGGTCCCAAACTAGGCAGAGCCTGTACTATGGTAACCTGATGACTGATATATATACACACCCAGACACAGGTCAAACAGACATTTTCATGCACACAAATGTTTGACCTGTCCGGGAATCGAACCCGGGACCAGCGGCTCAGAAGGCAGAGTGCTACCAACTGCGCCAACCGGTCAGTACGCCTATACTACGCTAGAGATTGAACACTATCTCACTTAATGTTCAGTGACGATGTGGTTGAAGGTAAAATGACGCTAGATACACAACTACAGACGTACCATTTATACGAAGCCTAGATCTAGAATTACCTGGTTCTCAAGGCTTTCCACCCACCAAACACATAGTGATCACACTATGTGTTTGGTGACAGTACATAAGATTTCTAGAAAGTACCCTACCCTCAGATAAATAAGCCAGCAACCATACTCTGAATTTAACAAATTTCACCAGAAGATGGTATTTAAATACTCACAAAAGTAACGAATAGAAAAAAATCTTGATAAATAGTTGTTTTCAAAGCAAAAAAATATGTAAGTAAAAATATACATTTACTTACTTAATGATAAGAATCTACATGAATGTGCTACAGAACCTCTTGCTATAGGTAGTTAGTACGTGTAGTTATATCTAATGTACCGGCCAATTCACGTTCGCATCAGGGGCCATTAAATATTCAATCAAGCATGCTCTCAGCTACGTATATTATTATAATGGGCTCGAGTTTATAGAAGAAGAAAAAAATAGTTTGGGAAAAAAGAATATAATATCTGTGTTATGTTCTGACAGACGACCTGACTAAGATTGTGGGTAAGGGCTGGATGCGGGCCGCTTTCTTCTGGTCCTTGTGGAAATCAACGGGGGAGGCCTATGTCCAACCGTGGACGTCCTATGGCTAAGATGATGATGATGATAATGAAAATAAAACTCGTCTACTATTAGAGATAGCATTGTAAGGAGTTATATACGAATTTGAATTTTAGCGTAAACAATATAAAAGCCTTTTGAATTTAAAGAATTAAGTTTAAATTCTGTGATTAACATAATTAACAGCATTGTTGAGTATGTAATTTATAATTTAGTGTTTGACCTATATCTTACTTGATTGTCATTGACGATGTGGTCGAAGGCGGATAATGATAGACCTATATTTATTAACTTATTACAAGCTTGTAAGAATCGAAAAAAACCAAAGCCCATTTTGGTCACATGATATTCTGTTTGTGTCTTGGCTTTGGGGTCTAAGGAACTGAACTGAATTATTCCATCGAAAGAATACATATAATTTTCTTCCACATCTGCCATTAGAGCGTTTTTATTTTGTTTTAGTTGATAGACTAAGTGCATGTAAATGTTATTGATATTTAATTTGTCATTTTTATTTTTATTATTTTTGGAATAAGGCTGTTGTTTGGTTCGTTCTGTGACGGCTCAAATGGTTCCAACGGAAGACCAGCGTTGGTTTACATCTGCAACATTAAGCTAAATTAGGACGGATTGTTTTTGACGGATTTAATTACACATGTTTCAAATGTTTTATTTTTCTTTAAAATTAAGTGTCTTTGTTACTGTCTCATATAGATCTATTTTCTTTTTATCTTTCTTTCTATAATTTGAAGAAAGATATTCCATAAAGTGATTGAGAAGATCGCTTTATTTAAGTCAGACATCCAATTATGTCCTATCGTTTATATTATTGTTCACAGTCTGCGTCACAGACTGTGAAGTATCTGGTGCTGTTTATGAAACCGTATCTCGGTGCATCGGTACATTCGTATTCAGCAAGTGTCGCAATATGCGAGAACTACCTATCTACCTATGCAAATTCGTACTATTGCATTTGAACATCTTGAGATATCTCCACGTATTAATATGTTAATACGACGACAACAAAATAAACTATAGCTTTGATAGTCCTCTTAAGCTGTAGTTTATACCTAACTACACGACTAATTACTTTCTTTCTTAGATAGGTCTGTATCTTTGACTTTTAGCCCGTATATGCTAACCTTATTATTGTCAAAGCAAAACATAGTTTAAACGATAGAGTGAGCGCATATTCTGGAAAACCAACAGATTCTACCTGCCCCTATTTCCACGTTCATAATCTTTACCTATGTCTCACAGAAACATACTGATAACTATACACTTATGCTAGCTGCACCCTGCGGTGCAAACCGTACAAACCGTAGACCACGCCTACGGTATTAAAAAAATTCCTTGGGTATAAAAATAGCTTACGACCTTTTAAGTCTCAGACTTGCCAAACGTATCCCAAAAAGTTTTTATGGTTTATTGCATTAACAACATGCTAGGCAGAACTTTCGTTCAAATTGTTTGAAAGAAAAACTTCGGAAAAAATCGCATATTGTACTGTAATATTGATCTATCAGTCCTATCAATTAATTGTTCATACAATTAAAGGTAGATGGCGCTAAGAACAACATCCCTTCAGATGTTTAAATTAAGGTATAAATTCGGACCGCCAGTGGAGTGCTGCCATAGCTTAGTTGGACAAGACGGTATTCTGTTGTCGTACGTTCAAGTCCGGCTGGTAGTCGAATTATTTCCTTCAAATAATTTGAACGTACACCAAAAATTTCATAAAAATCAGGCAAGCGTTTCGGAGAAGTTCGATTACAAACACTGTGACAAGATATTTTTATATATTAGAAAAAGATAACGCCAATGTAATATTGCCTGTCTAATATATAATTATATATGACAGATATATTTATGCGTCCAACTCACTGCTATTAAAACTTGTAAAGTCGTAACTGCATTCAACCGTGACGGTGGCAGCTCGACCCGTAATTTAAATTTCATTGTAAGGACAATATTCAGTGAAGCAAAGTTAAATTAAAGTCGCATGCGGATTTGGCTGCGGCGATCCAGTTTAAGGCGGTCTACGCCACCTGTGCTCGGGGGCAGCACTGGAAACACAATTTGTGGTGCGCCTTTTGTACTCATGTTTACTTTCGTCCTATTTATTTTTGGACCTATTTTATCGGTACCAGTGGGTACTAAAAAAATAACGCATATTTTTCTCTACCCTTTTGTTTCCATTTTAACAGAGTATTAATAATTAAGACAAAGAGAGAGGGCACATACCTAATATCGGAACAAAGCCCGTAAAAACATTTTAGATGCGAAAGTAAGTCTATCGGATTTACACGAAATTTGGGAACAATAAAAGTAATACCTCTATATCTACCCACATTCATACTAAGTGCTGTTTTTGTTACATGTTAAGTTAATCCAATCTATTCCCTTTCAACTTTAATTTCACTGGTGCTACTTTCAAGCTTGTTCTGATACAACGAATACTTATTGATCACAGCAACTGTTACGGATACTTTTCATTGAGATCTATTTTAGTTCAGTAACATAAGTAAAGTTTTTTTATGATTATACTAGCGGACGGCCCCGGCTTCGCACGGGTAAATCATTTCAATATTAAAAATTATAACGATTTAAAAATATAATAAAGCCTGTATGTCATTCGGGATAGTGTTGCTTCCCAATAGTGAAAGAATTTTTCAGTGAAAGAATTTCAAATCAGTTCAGTAGGTTCGGAGTCTATTCAATTCAAACAACAAATCCAAAAAAAAAAACAAACAAATCTGTCCTCTTTATAATATTAGTAAGATAAGATAAGATAAAAATAACTACTGTTTACTACTACTATTATACTACTACTGTATTATATTTACTTATATTTTATAAATTTTACAATTCATTATCAGTGAAATTGTTATGAAATACTGCATCTGACCTTCTCCATAAAAACTAGTATCAAACACTGTTAATAAATGTGACACTTGATTGCATGAAAAACATGTAGTAAATTATTTACCTCGACGTTCGGTGTCAAATATTTAGTGGAAAATGTTATTAAAAATTAACAATACCCGTATAAACAAAAAAGATATCGCACCAAGCAAAATGTCCCAACAAGTATAAAATCTTTATCGAAGAATGTAATCAACAAGGTGTTCACAAAAATATTTTCCTCAACTAAACTGAGACAAGCACGAGAGGGGGGTGCGTTGACGCGTGAGAAATTCCTTGTCAACTTTCTCCGGCTTAAAAGGTGTGTAAATAAAGGAGTGCGGAACAATGGGACGAGAGTAAACAAGGTCATAAAGCACGTCAGTCGAGCCTATATATAATCAGCTTAGTGATAAATTGGCAAACAGCACGCGAGGGACACAGCTGCTTCCGTAGTTCCCGTCTGGGATCGTTGCTCGAATGCTCGCCCCACTATAATACAGTTGTCTTGACACTGTGTTAAAGTATCTAATTGCTTTCCTACCAACTTATATATATTACTTATCCGGAAGACGCCGAAACAATTGTCGATCGTGATATCGACTACGCGGTAATGCTATACTCGAATTAATAGTATATATTTTTATATAATTTAACATATTTAATAATACTACAGTAAGCAAACGCTTACCTGTGAAGGAGATGAGTATCTGCAGTAATGCTGATACTATTGCCACTCCAAAGAGGCTGTGCATTGTCTATGTAAAAAAATCTTGCTGACTCCTCATTGGAAACTGTTTATGTCATTTTACTATCAATTTTCATTTATACTGTTATAAAAAGGTGGAATAAATGATACGAAGCTAATGTTGTAACAGCTTAGGTCGCTGTTTTTTATTCCGCTTCATTTTTGATTGATATCTGAAACAAAAAAGAATAATCTGTTAATAATTTTAACAACCTTAAAATATGGCTCAGAAAAATTGTGTTCTAAATTCTGTCGTACTTTTATTTAATTAGCCTTATTCGATTTTCACATGTTGTTCAAACATAAGTTATCCCGCGGTAACTATACTTTTTCCAGAATAAAGTCTAGCATATCTCCTTCTCCGAGGTCCCATCTAAGGTCTCATCTTATATCTAAATTAGTTAAGCGGCTTAGGCGTGAAAACGTCTCAGACAGACAGCCATGATAAAATTACATACATCCCGATAAAAAAGTTAGTATAATTTTCAAATAATGCCATTTTTGAGTTTATCACTCGACGATCACGGATTCTTTTTTCTTCTTCTTCTTTTCTTTTGATAGCAGCTGTTTGAGATTTTATTATGATCATTCTGTTTCTTGAACATTTTTTTTTGACGGCCAATGCCGGTGTCGTCTAAAGTAGCATCTCACAAGACCAATAATGTCAACTGGAACTAAGCACCTGCCTGAACTACTTGTGAAACTTGAGAGTTCAGCTAACAGTGCCGATACTGGAAGGTACCCTATCACCAGGCTGTGTATTTGATAACGATGCTACAACACTTGAAACTGGTGTGGGTATTGATGCAGCATCCGTTGAATTAGTTACTAGGTACCTCGAAGCTATGATCACTTCTATTTTTAACCGTCTTCAAAAAAAGGAGGAGTTTATATGTTCGATTATATGTATTTTTTTATGTATGTTCACCGATTTTGTCCCCATTTTTTGACCGATTCGCAAAAATATTTTTTTGCTTGATAGAATGTCCCTCCGAGGTATACCCATATAAATTTCATCAAAATCGAACAAGCGGTTTTTGAGTCACACTCTAATAGCTGAAAGGTAAAGGAAAGGTGTTACGTCTACTTGGACGACTTCCTAATTGCGGGTGAAAACATCGGCGAACATACACAATCACAAATTGATCCCGTGAGTAGCAAATGTCAATGAAGAGGGAGAAAAAAAAAAGTTTAACTCAAAAGTGTGTCATAACTAGTCGAAGTCGAAACCATGAGCGTATTTTGATAATGGTTACTTTTGAACTATCATTTGACTTCAACAAGTTATTTTACACTTTTGAGTGTTGAAGTCGGTTCCATTTTATGGTATTTTTTTAAAAGTATCAGCGCTGTATACGATGTATTTGAAAAAATACTTCAGTCATTCACAAACTTTTTACTGACAGCGATTTGAATGTCGCTAAGTTGAACCTATAACAGCCAACAAACGCGGGGCGTAACAAAACACGAAAGATTGTTTTAACACATGCCTATTCGTGTTCAAGTGGTTACTTTAGCAACTGATAATGTACATTTGATATGTCTCCGAGTGACGTTTGTTCGTACAGTATAAATAAGCGTGAAGCATTGCCACGTCACGCGAACTGGTCGTTAACCCTGCTGAGGCTACGGCGCGGCGGGTCTGCTAATGGAGACCAGAGGGTGTCATTGAAACCGCAATGTTACCGTTCCGAGCTCTCAATATATAGAACGATAATTAACTGACAATGTTATAACTTTTTAATCCGCCTCGTAAGGAACTCTTGATGAAGTTCGAGTTGATTCGATTTGGTATACTGTATATCCCAAATTGAATTTCCCGTATTAAATACTTAAGCGATACTATTTATGACGATATTTTTATGAGACATGACCTTCAGGACACTTGCGGTTACGCTCTAGTGACCTGGATGTAGGAAAAAGAGAATTAAATCTATGGATGAAATGTACACGATATAATAAACGGTGTGATCTCAAGCTTTATCATTCTCATTCATTTCTACTTTTGTCAGGTTTTACACATTTTTATGTAGAACATTGAAAGCAAAATATTGACAAAAAATAAAGTATATCTTTATTTTAATACTAGCAATTCTCCCTGGCTGCGCACGCGTATCCCAATTTTTTTTACTGTATAACATAGCCTTCGTCACTCGGGTATAGTGTAGCTTTCCAACAGTGAAATAATTTTTCAAATCGGTTCAATAGTTTCAGACCCTATTCAATGCAAACAAACAATCAAATCTTTCCTCTTTATAATATGAACTTATGGCGGTCCGCCCCGGCTTCGAACGGGTCAAAAAATTTCAAAATTAAAAATTATAAAGACGTGATTAAAAAATATATATAATACTAGCTACGTCCCGCGGTTGTACCAGCGTGGTGATGAAAAACGGTGACGACGGTGATGATAAAAATAAGCCTATGTGTTAATCCAGGGTATAAGCTATCTCCATACCAAATATGATCGAAATCAGTGTAGCCGTTTAAGCGTGAAGAGGTACCAAACATACACACATACACACTTACACATATACACACAAACTTTTGATTTATAATATATAACATATAGGCAAACATTTGTGCGATGAGTGTAAGTGTTTGTCTCGGGACTTGGATGTTTGTGTGCTGTGTTTGTGTATGTCCATGCCTCCCGCGACACAGGGAATCCTAGTGCGGGGGTGATAAATAAATTTAAATAAAAATATACAATAATGAGTATGAGCCTTTTTTTCAATCTATTTCTATTTCAGGTAAATGGTGTGTGCCCGCACAAAAAACATAATTGCATAATTGAATAAGGGACTTTATTTAAAAAAGGATTTTTTTTTACATATTATAAGTT
Source organism: Apeira syringaria (assembly GCA_934044485.1). Classification (NCBI taxonomy): domain Eukaryota; kingdom Metazoa; phylum Arthropoda; class Insecta; order Lepidoptera; family Geometridae; genus Apeira; species Apeira syringaria. The sequence goes on along the minus strand of OW203663.1, from coordinate 18,478,954 downwards.
TGCGTTTGACAACTGTCTCACCTGATATTAAGTGATGACGTTGTCTAGGATTTAGCACGCAAACCTAGAAGGTACCTATTCACTTGCGACTTGAAGACTCCAGGATTGTACATATCGGGAAATACAGACTCGGGCAACGAGTTTCATTCCTTGGCAGTACGCATTAAGAAAGTGGAAGCAAACCGCTTCGTACGTATAGGTGGTATATCTACCATATAGAGATGACGAATTGCCGTACGTCGAGTCGACTTATCTGCAATAGCTATTTAACAAGGATGACATTAAACATACTTCATTATTTAATTCTTTAGGAAAAGGGGCCGTGAATGCAGCGCGCTCTGTAAAGTGGAACGTCAGGAGGAAATATTTTTTGAAAAGGTCCGCTTTTTCAAAGCCACGTCGTCGTCGTATTGAATGCGTTTTAATGAAAAAACATGCACCGATTCGCAACAGTCAAGGGAATTAAAACCTCTGCGCGGTGCTCGGGTCGGGAGCCGAATGCGCCGCTCGGAATTTTCATTTGTCCGAATATTATTTCCACGGGGATTTTGCCAGCACTATTTTTTTAAAATTTATAGCGTAGCAGTTTTATTTTTTCGTTTGATTAATGATTGGATTAGTTTGAATTTTCGTTGAAAATTTACCAATGATTTCCTGAATTGTACAAAAAAAGACGTGTGGCACTCGGGGACTGTCGCGGTAAAGCTTATTTGCATAGCATTTTGTATGAACTTATGCAATTAATATATTAATAACTTATGCAGTAACGCAGATACCACCAATGCCACCTAGAGGCGAGTTGTTGAACTAAACAGACAAGCGTGATATTTCAAAAAGTCATTAAAAGTTCTGCTATTCATCGATAGATGCCAAAACTAAAATGTATCACTGCTGTGCCGGTCGGAGTGGGGGGTGTTAGGTTATTTTCGTTACGGAATTTCTAGATTCGGTCTCCACGCTCAAGGCCCGCGATAGAAGCTATGCAATAAATAGCTTAATATTTGATTCATAAGAACTATTACTGGCAATGAAAGTTAGTTTTCAAAATTGGTTAGATAATAACACTTATATTATAAAGCGAAAGTTTGTAGAATGTTTGTTACTTCTTCACACTGCAATGGCGAACAAAATACAGCTTATAGAATAACACATAGTCTTCTTTATTCCGTAAAATGTTGACTGTTCCAGTAGTGGGTTGACGGAACGACACAAAGATCGTCAATACCATTTCACCGCGGGTAAAACCGCGGTGCGCAATTTGTATATTACATTAAAGAATTTAGAATTGGAATTTCACTTTTTGGATACGAAATTCGACATAGTTTGCCTATCACGCGTTTGGATATCACGTGGCTCACCACCGCTACTTAGTTAAAATATTTAAGAAAACACTTTTACAGTGTTTTGGAAAACATTTTGTCGCTAGATTTATAATTGCAATTCTGTCGATAGCCTTGGCTTTGTGTTGTACCAATGTGTATACCAATAAGCTTCTGAATCATATAAATTCTAATTTCATCTGAACTGTCTTCTAATCTAAGTAGCAGAGTTAGACGAAACTTATATTTCGTGTAAATATATTCTTATACTCGTTTTAATTTATTTATTATCAGAACAGTTATACATTTAATGGGCTCAGTATTTTTATTAAAACGAAATTTGTAAAGAAACATTTTCGATTGTTATTTCAACAGTGATTTTACTGGCGATATGCTGTTACACCTTTTAGCAACACTTAATTTTACGACTGTTTTGTTTACATTGAAAGTTTATGAATGAGCTTCTAAATGCCACAATCATTTAATCATACTACCAGGACACCAATAACTATTTAATTAAGTATAGAGTTTTTAGAACTGTATTTTTATAAGCCGTATTTTCATATCGGATTAGTTTAATTTAAATGGCATGATTAAACAATGAACTTCTAAATGGCATTATCATTTATTCATACTGATAGTACACCAAATACTAATTCAGAAATAATTTTTGGAATGGCAGCATTATTATTTTTATTCATTGGGTCTGTTTAGACGGGTGAAGATTAACCAATGAGTCCTTAAATTGTGTAATAAATTCTGCATACTACTAGTAGATACATCGAACATTAATTTAAAAAGTGATAATTCTATAACCACTGTTATATTTATTACCAAGCAGAAAATTTGTTTGTCGTTTGTCGTATGAATGATTTTTTTATACTGTGTAGATCTAGCGTATGACCATTATCTCACTTGATGATCAGTGACGATGTGGTCGAAGATGTTATCACGCTAGACCTAGATTGCTCACTGGCTGTCAAAGAATGCTGCAGCCTGAACACATTATGTGTTTGGTGATTTTTCAAACTTGACGTTGGTAGCTAGCCAGGCGGGTACTCGGAGGTGCCCTACCATCATGCTGGGAATTTGATAACGGTGTTACCTCCACCGGAAGCTCAAACCGTTGTTAGGGATCGAACCAGTGTCCGTCAGTTTGACAACCGACGCTCCCCTAGTTAAGCTATCATCGATTCAATTTGTCACTCCTCACGATGAAACCGTTTTGCATAAAATTTGCAATGAAGATAGGTTACATCCTGGAATAACACATATGCTTTTTATCCCAACAACTTAAGATATATCCCAGTTTGTTTTTATATCTCTCTTTCAGTACACATTATAAATACAAGTTAACTGACAGTATAATGCATGAAGAAAATAAGTTATCAGAGGTGCACGATATTTGTTACATTTCACTGCTTAAATATAATGTTAAACTATAAAAAAGTTGTAGTTAGAAAAATCAAGCCCAATGAACGTATTTTGATAATTAATTGGACAATTCACACGAGTGTCTATTGAGATACATAGAATAAATGTTTCTTACAAATTGGGATGGACATATAAACTAAATAAAACAAAATTTCATCTTACGTTTTATGTATACATATACGTTAGTAGTTTCTATCTTGCATTTGAAATATAATACTTTGTAGGACTGAAATCTGCTCACTGGTAGAGGTTTAAAAGATTAGATTTACAATATTATTTTAGTTGTAGTTACATAACTATAGTTTATAGGAATTATATTTTTATAGGTTTTCGAATTATTTGCTTATGGGAACACCTATTATTTTTCGGATGAAAATTATTTTTTATATTATATTAAACTACTATTTTGTTGCACTTGTAGCCTCTCTGCCGCCAATTGCAAATAGTTTCGCGGTACATCTTTACTAATATTTATCACACTAATATTATAAAGGCGAAAGTTCGTGTGTCTATGTGTATGTTTGTTACTTCTTCACGCTCAAACGGCTACACCGATTTCGATGAAATTTCGTATACAGATAGATTAGACCCTGGATTAACACATTATTTTCATCATTACCGTCATCACCCTTTTCATAACCACGCGGGTAAAGCGGATTTGGACGAAGTTTGGTATGTATGTGGATACTTCAGCTCCCGGAATAATACAAAAGCTACTTTTTATCATCATCAACATCATCAATCGTCACCACGTGGTTAAGACCGTGGGGCAGAGCTCATAATGTGTCACACAAACCACGTCAGTTTTCATAACAAAAAAGAATGCATTATTGTATAAAAGTGACAGAACCGGGAGAGAAATGGAGCACTGGAGAGGCCGTATAGGAGGCAGGCACTTACATTTATTATTCAGTTGTAATGTTACTCAAACAATATTCCCTTACAAAAATGTATAGGATATACAATAGTTACTTTCGGCTGAAGTTAATATTCACTGGCTACGCCCCGCGGTTCTACCCGCGTGGTGATGAACAACGGTGATGATGTTGATGATTTAAATAAGCTTATTAATTAATCCAGGGTATAAGCTATCTTCTTACCGAATTTCATCGAAATCAGTGTAGCCGTTTGAGTGTGAAAAAGTAACAAACATACACACAAACTTTCGCATTTAATTTTATAATATTAGTAGGATTAGTAGGATATTCCGGCGCTTTCTAGCTGATTATAAACGTCTATTAGCACTATACATAAAGCGTGATTAAACTTTTAAATATCGAGAACCAAATAGTTTTTAGAAGAGCTTTATTTAAACATATCGTACCCACGTGTGCAAATTGCCAAATTAAAAATAACTTAGCGTCTGATGTCGAACACGTTATACTAAATAGAAACTCACTGAACACAGAAACTTTTCAAACCTATATCTATAAATGACAGAATACGTACTTATATAATATACTAAATAATCAGTTTCTCGAAAATAAATACAAATAATAATTATTGTATAACCTTTAGTTTTACGCGTAATACATACTTGAAATTGTTTGATGATTTGCCGGTGTCTTATTTGCAGTCTCGTCACAAACTCATTTATTTTAATAATTTATTAACAACATATGAAATAAACAACTGTAATACTCAACACTACTATATTAACAATAATAAATACAAAATGATAATCGCGATATGAAAATGATATGGAGACAAATAGAAGTTTACAAGTTATCGTAAAGTTGCCGCCATTCTGAGCGAAGCCCGAGCTGTAGAACTGTCTTCACGCGGGCATATGCGCGGCGCGACTGAAGGCTCGTTTTGCTACAGCCTATACGTGCCCACTCGCCTACCTTACAAGTTTTCCACTGAAAGGTACGTTCCAAAACGTAATAAATACAAATTTTCCACACACAAATCTCAACTCTATTTCCGTTAAGCTTAATTGCATAATGCGACGTATTCAACCAAACGTTCGTCTTTTGTAGATACTAAATGTTTCAGCTCACTTTCACTTGGAAGCAAAAGGGAATAAGCGAGAACTAGAGGTCAATGCACATTTAACAATAACACATGCGATATAAGATCGAGTATTGCGTTCTAAAAAAGGCGTGAAAACCACGCGGCTCGAATGAAAGCGCGTGAATTTTTCCTTGTGAGATAGAGACAGATACTGGTTTTCGTGATAAAGGGACCGGCCTACACGATTAGAATGGAGGGGATGATCTTAAAATGTTCTTAGAATCTGTGCAAAGAAAAAAAATGTATCCTATAATAATAGGCAGTGCTTGCGTAAGTACTACGAAATAAGAAAGACTACCACATCACCGTAGCCTAAATGCAGGAGCTTGTAACTGCACGAGCTCATTCATAAAACATTAGAACAGGATGCAGTATCTCAAAGGACCTAACTCCGAGTAAATGTTGTTTATTTTGTTAGGGAAGAAAGCATGTACACAACGGGAACGCCACATGTCAGGGCATGAATAAAAGAAGAGCCATGTTTCAGACTTTCAAAAGTTTTGCTAGTATTTCCAAAGCTATGCTAGTATTTCCACCTACATATTTCATGACGGAACCCTGTAGTTAGCTGGACCGTGTAATGGTTCGTGTTAGTTGTTCGAGTTGAAATATTGATACTGAAGCCGCATCGAATACAAATACAAATTGATTTATTCACGTAAACTAATTAACATAAAATACACAATGAAAACCATACCTGCTGGTTTAGTAGGTGTGCAGCAGGCAGTGTCTTCCCCAAAACAGGCACAGTACATGAATAAAGTTAAAAATGGAAAAAATAATAGTTAAATGGTACTTACAATAAAACATATCAATAGACTTTTTTAAGTTGCCCTTTTTACCACCGCAAAAAAATTATAATCGAAATTAATTATAGTAAATTTCTACCTGTTCAGCTCATCAGCTACCTTCTATCCACTTGAAAAACTCTGTGACAATTTGATAGAATAGTTAAAATTTTATTTTGAATATGGCATCTCCGAAATGTCACTACTTCTTGCCTAAATGGAGCGTTGCGCTTTTTGTTGTTGTTGAAGAAAAAACTTGATGAATTCGTAGCCTTTTGAATATCGAGCTCTTGTTGTGTTGTGCATTTTGGTATAATTGTGCGCCCACTTTTGAATTTGGATAACCTCGACGACTTCGCCCTGGAATTTGGTAAGTGAAATTCCATTTTTCTTCCCGAGAATGCATTGGAGTAGGTCTTTCTCAGGTCATCTTGCTGGATATCGTCGATGGCACTTGTAAGTAGTTCAAAGATACATTATTATTATTTATATCCCCTTGAGATCTAGGGAGTCAGTCAACCTTTTCGTATCTGTCTCAGTGGAAGACGCTAATATTTCCATAACCATAGAGGCTGGTTTGGGGTCCGACACTATCTACGTGTGTCAGCCACGTAAATTGATGAAATCTTGAATGGATCTCTTTACATAACTACACACATCATAATATAGACTTTATTCATATTATTCTTATTGTCAAAAGATGTAACATGTGTGTCCTTAAGATGTAAATAAAGAATTTATTATTATTAAATATCGTGCTTTACGGCTGTTATTCAGTTACCATTAGTCTTGCGTGATATATGCCTACAACTTGCAGGTCTACTGGGCTTTATCAGTAGCTTTCGTTCTTCTATATAACTTGCAATCTCGATTATTGTGGGATTTTGGGCGGATATAAGAGGCTTAATGTTGACATTCATTTATCTTTTGACGGAGTAGTATATAAAGTATAGTAAATTTATTCAGATTTATCTTTATATAAATATGATTATTTTACACCTGTGTATTTCAATGTACTCTTTTTAAATGCATTAACGTTCGACTGCACAGTTGCTTAGTAGTACATCTACACTTACTATTATAAAGAGGAAAATTTGTATTCTTGTGTGTGTATATTTGTAATAAATAAACTCAAAAACTACTATGCCGGATTCAAAAATCATCATTGGGAACATTCACTCTGACTAATATAAGATTTATTTATTGCTAGAAAAGATTAGGGATCTTTAGTAAAACTAAAGTAACGTAACCCAAGTTGTAAAAAAAATGCCCTGTAACGTCTTTCATCGCATGCACTGCAGAAACTATTGATGATAGAACAAAAGTATGTTCTACAATATTAAAGAACATATCAATCTCTACAAAAAACTTCGCGATAAACAAAAAAAATATTAATAAACGTAAAAATAAAAAAAAAACCATCTTATGTCCACCCGTGCGAAGCCGGGACGGGCCGCTAGTATATAATGTATAGATAAGTATAACCCTTGAATCTTGAAGTCGCGAGTGAGCTTTTTAGTTTGCGTGCTACACCTCAGACCGCGTCGTCGCTTTACATTAGGTAAGACAGCGGTCAAACATAAGCTTGTAGACTTTAGAATAAAAAAAAATTGGCCCATGTAAAGTCGCCGAAATATCAAGAGAAGCTGAAACAAAATATACAGTATTATATCCCGATACAAATATTTATACTTGTATTAATGATCACGTCATTTTATAATGTAGGTACTACCTGGGCTGATAATGATTAATTTTTATAGATAATACAGTATATATAATAATAGCCAATATAGTTTAGAATGGCCTTAACCAAATACACATTTAGTCCGCGATGTGACCCGAGGCCCGAGGCTGTTAACGACAATCCCGCAGCCTCGTACTGTGGTATACACGAACTAAGCACTTTTATTCTTTCACAAGCATTGATAAAAACTGTAGCACAATATTCGGTGTTACCGCAACATATTTTTCACGCGTCCATAGAGTGCGGGTAGTTGTAAATAAAAGCACCCATTAACGAATGTAGCATATTGTCGTTAGTGGCCGCTGTTCAGTTAGCCCAAATAATATACTAAAACGATTTATGTCTCTTGTGTTTGACCCTAAATTTGTGCAATAAATTACGGTTTACTTTGTCGTTTATGAGGGCGGTTGCAGACATAACCAGGCGCGGAACATGTGTAACAGATTGCGGCAATAAGGGAAATTGTCTTTTTTATGAACGGCCGTCGAGAAGGTAAAATATTCAGGCAAAGAACGTGGCTTGGAGAAGCTGACGCTCGAACATGTGAGCTCGAAGTTACGGCCTCATAATCTTTATGACTTTGGAATGGTTTAATGTAACGGCTATATTTAGCAATTAATTTTCAGTATGGCAATGAGTTGAGCTTTAGTATCCATTATTAAGATAAAACATCTTAGTAATGGTTACATTATTATATTTCTATGTAATATGATTTTAAATGTGCGTTTTATATTTTGTGGCCATTAAGCGGAGCCTCTGGTTTTGTTAAATTAAAATACACGGATTTAAAAATAATACTTAACACGAGCGTTAGCATATCAATGCCTCATGTAACAAGAACTTTAAATCCACATAAAAACGTACTCACTGACTTATCTATAGGCAACACACAGCCCAAACGGCTGGTCCTAGGGATATGAAATTTGGAGGGTATATTTGTTTTAGTACGTACACGTGTACTAAGAACGTATTTTGGAAATTCCATCCCTGAAAGGGGAAAGTGGGGTAAAAAGTTCGTATGAAACTTCTTTGTTTTTGAAATTCTAAAAATGAAATTTGGTATATGTGTAGGATATTTAAAATAATATGTTATCAAAAAAATATGCCAGGGGTGCAATAAGGGTGTGCAGTGGGAGTTGAAAGTTTAAATATATGATTATTTTAAGATATATATATTTATGGGTATAATATATTATAATTAACTAGTGTTAAAATTTGTAAAATTATCCACATAAAAAGTAGCGGCGGATTGTATTGTATTACATCATATTATGGTAAATATTTGATAGAATTATATTATCTTTAAGGCAAAAGTACTAACAAACATATACTCTGTTATATTGTAAGTGGTATTTCCCTTAATAAATAGTGCATTAAGCAAACTAAGCTACCTAGATACTAAAAAGATTCGTTATAATGTAACTATTCTTGGTGAAATCAAATAAATAAATAAATGGAAATCTATTTATTTATTACTTCAGAATTAAATACTTCTGATTTAAGTAGGTCACTTATTGGAATTTTTTTTTTGCCGGGCGTGCATTGGCGTTAGAAAGGTAATATTGAATGTTCTTTATTTATAAAACTATAGTGATATTCAAAACTTGTTATTATTATTTTGTTTTATAGTACTACCGTTAAGACTTTAGAGATAAAAATCTTTTAAAAATCAGATTATAAACTAATATTGAATATATCAAGCTGAAGAGTTTTTGTTGTTGAAATCTCAGCAACCACTAGATGAAATTGAAAAATTCTTTTGCGTTTTTGATGTTGAATAGTTCATATATCGAGGAAGGTCGCTACAATTAATAGGAGCGAAGCGTAAATCAAAAATATTACAAAAACGAGCAAAAATGCTTTCTCTATGTAACTATTCCAGACTGACGAATTCGCGGGCAAAAGCTACCTATCTTATATTAACCGTACTGGTTCAACACTCAGAAGCAAGGACTTTGAATCAAAAACACTCTTTGTGAACTTAAAAATCAGCTTTTTTGCTTTAGTCGTTATTGATATATATATATATGTGTAGAGGTACAATCTTACTTAACAAAGCCTACAGCGGCACGATACAAGTTACTCAGACAAATGTCGGAAAACGAATGGCTGGGCATACTTCCAAAATGCGTTGCCTGTTCGCTTATCCCCACTGTCACGAAATGTGAGTGTCACGTGATCACACGAAATCAATACAATCTACTTTAAATCGTTCAATTTTATAAATATGAACGTAATTAGTCAAAAAATATATATAAGGCATAATTTAGATAATTATAGCACTTCATCATCATCATAATCATCTCAGCCATAGGACGTCCACTGCTGGACATAGGCCTCCCCCATTGATTTTATTATATTATAACACTTATATATGTATAAAACCTGTTGCGTATAGATCTTAATCACTAAGTAATTGTCTATTAGCAATTAAGTGCATGCAGTGATTTTGTTGCTCAATCAAACTAACTAAAACGGTCTGAAAGATGGTTCTATACGGTTACGATAATGTCTAAATCAGTGTCATACTGATGATGTCATCAATAATACAAAATAAATGACCTAAAAACAATGTTTATAATAATAAGTGGGATGGAGCCTTCAGGCGTGGACCGCATAAATTAGGTTCATGTACCTAATTGTGAGGGTGAGTGTAAATACCGCCGGCAGTTGTGTAGTACTTATATCGATATAGTTCTCACAAAATATTTTCATTTCTAAGCAGAAATAATGTCCTTCCGTGTTTTCATAAAATGCACAAATACCGTGTGTATAGACAAACTAGAAACTGGATGTGAGTTTACCTATAGTTGTATTTAGTCCATAATATTTTAGTTTCGTGATTTTATAAGCGTATCCTGTTTTCCTTTCTAGGGTTCCGTAGATCAGGAGTACAAAAAACCTTTTTTTTAATTTAATAAAAAACTATTTTTAATCATATTTATCTAATTTTTTTTATAATATATACCTACAAATTTGTATGGAACCCTCGGTGGGCGAGTCCAACTCCCACTTTTCCGGTTTTTAAATTATATAATTGCCTAGAAACGAATCATGCATCTTCCCAAATAAGTAAAAATGAAGCAATCCCAATCCAAGCAAGGTAACAATAACTAAGGCATTACTTTCACGTAACAGATAGTTTTCAAGTTACGTTCATGTAAGTAACAACCTTGTACAATTCTTATCCTCGGGTCGTTTATCTTGCGACCTGAGAGGTGTCCAGCGCGCACCAAATCCAGAAGTTAATTTCACGGGGTATTTCTCCCGCTGGAAGGAACCTCCTTCCCTTTAAAGCACTCTAGTGTAAAATAGAATTAATTCATTTCCTAGTGGCACGCTCCAGGTGGGTATTAAGAAGAAACGATGAGAAAAACTGGAATGTATATATTTTGTACAAACTTTTTAGTTTAGGAAATACAAAGTAAATTTACTTTATTTCTTAACAGACAATGTTTTCGTATATTTTCTAATACATTGTAATGAAAGTGGGCTAGCTTGGCATATATTAAGTACTTGTACTCAGATAAATTGGGCTGTACACTCAAAGTACTTGTAACATGAAATTGATGAACTGTAAACCAAACTTTAGATGAAGGCGTAAAAGCTAAGATTAAATCATTAAAATTGATTAAATGAACATTTACCTTTTTATAATTTAATTTATTTAAATTTCTAGTAGCACCCCACGGTTTTACACCCGCGTAGATTATGGTTTTCCCGAAAAGTTTCAGGGTGTATCCTATCTCCATACCAAATTTCATCGAAATCGGTGCACCCGTTTAAGCGTGAAGGAGTAACAGTGGCTATTGAATTATTTGCGGGACATATTGAATTATTTGTAACCCACGGGAACAGCAATTACTTTCATGGTGAAAAGTAACCTCTTTTAGGAACTTTGAGAGGGATATGCGACTATGACAGCCCCATTGTATTCATTCAGTTTTCTTACTTCATAATCTTAAACATCAAACATACATTTTCTATAGTGATTTGGCCGCATCACTTAATGGGGCGGACAAAACTCTTTGAACTTCCTCCCCTCCTCCAGAAAGCAATATTTATTGAAACACAACTTAAATATTAAGAAAACAAACACTCGTATGAAGAGAAAAAAGAATACAATAAAAGAAGACGTGTGGCACTCGGGGACTGCCACGTCAAAGCTATTGCATAGCATTTTTTATCAACTTATGCAATTAATATATTAATAACTTATGCAGTAACGCCGATATAATCAATGACACTTAGAGGCGAGTTGCTGAACCAAACAGACAAGCGTGATATTTCAAAAAGTCATTAAAAGTTCTGCTATTCATCTATAGATGGCAAATCTAAAAAGTATCACCGCTGTTCCGGTCGGAGTGGGGGATGTTAGGTTATTTTCGTTACGGAATTACTGGATTCGGTCTCCACGCTCATGGCCCGCGATAGAAGCTATGCAATAGCTTAATAATAAACAAAGAAACAATACAATAATGAAGGACAAAGGGGTAAAGTAAACTCAGAGATTGCCCCGGTCACGTGTTCAAGTGCACGCAGCGTTGGTTTTCAGTGTACTCCGTAGTTCGAGTTACGTTACAGTCGCATTCCAAATTATTTATTCAGGACGCACTTTTTTATACTGTATAGATCTAGCGGTTTGACCACTACCTCGCTTGATGGTCAGTAACAATGTGGTCAAAGATGTTATCACGCTAGACCTAGAATGTTTGACTGGCTCTCAAGGACGCCTGAAAATACTATGTGTTTAGTGACAAATTATCAAACTTAAGGAGGTAGCTATTCTGGCGGATACTCGAAAATACCGTACCAAAATGCTGGGAATTTGATAACGGTGTTACCTTCACCGGAAGCGTAAGTTGTTGTCGGAAACAAACCAGTGTCCGTCAGTTTGGCAGCCGATGCTCCCCCTGCTAAGCTATCATCGCTTTATCATCATTCTTCTTCAGGCTACTAGCATATTTTGTAAGCTTAATTTAAACCTTTAGTTCTCTTAACTTGGACCATAATACGCTAGACGTATTAAATAAAAGAGGTAAGTACAACGTTGTAGTGGACAAAGATTAGTTTGTAGTTTCATAGCTGGACATTATCATTTTCAACGGCGGACATTACATGGAAACACAAAAGAGGTGCGCTATATCTGGACATATTTCACATCGAACGAACTAGCTTTGTAACCTCATATAGGTATTATAAAAATTTTATGTTTCCCTTATATTCTGCCTTATTTCAAAGTATTTGATTTCTTGCGAATAAGGTCAATAATTAACCTTCTGATTCAGCTACTAGCGTAACTTGAATACATGACTACAAAATAGTCGTGGGTTCAAATAGTATATAAGAATTTATATATATAGGAAAAAAGGAGCCGAAATTTTCCTTAAAAAATTTGAACTTATTATAACTAACAATTATTTTGTCGTCGAAATTGTTACAGCATTTATTTACCAAAACAACAGTGCGAGTATGGATCGTCGACTCTATAAAATTCGAAAGTATGTGCTTGTGCAGACATGGCGATACCCGCGCGGTTTAGAGACCTCGATAGTAATCAGAACCGCTCGGTGCCCCAAGATTCGCGTGTACCCCATGTCTGAACAAGCACTTACTGTCGAATATTATCAAGTCGACGATGCATGCTCGCAGTGCTGAGTGCTTTCTCATTCTTCTTTCCCACCATATGATTCCAATATCTTCAAAATGTTTCTCAGAAATAATATTCAATTATATTCAATATAATATTCAATTTTTTTCCCTGTTAATAATTATGCAATTATACATAATATACTTCCAAAACACGGCAACAAGTTATCTTAGAAACGGCTTTTACGATGTGGATAAAAATTGGTGTATAAAATCAAGTTTCGCTTTTCAACTTCATGCGTGTAAGTAATTTTCTAGTGAAAACGCAATTATACACAAAAATATACTTAAATCTTGCTTTATAGTTTCAGCTGGTAGACACCGAGCGATGCTGTAGGTCGTTTAGGTACTTAAAATAACCACAGCGCACAGAGAGACAGTAAGGGCAGCTGAAGCGATACAATTCACAAACTATCAGGTGTCGCAGTATATCTACTGTGAGTGGTTTAACATCCGTAATTGCTACAAAACCATAAGCGTATCACAGAGAATAAATAAGAGTTTATGTGATAGCCTCAAAACAGCTTTAGAGATTTTAATAAAAACTATGAAGATTTCTGTGTCATGTGTATACGCTGATACAAGCGCGTGTGCGTATATTACGCACTAATAGTACATTACGCATATATTACGCGTATATTACGCACTAGTATCGGCGTATAGCTTTTATAGACGTCAAAAAATCACACTTATTGGCCTACAGGTTTATTTACTCAAATACAATCTATACCGTAAATTATAGAAATTATAGAAATAAATCCTCTGAGGAAAATGATTACATAATTTCCTCAAGTCAATCAAATGAAACAGACCAAGCGGCAACTTGTATCACAAGCTGTCATCTCCGGGAAGATGTTTAATTAAACTTCATGATATCTGAACAAAAGTGTCACAATATCTCATGTCGGACGGCGATTTCGACCTTTCATATGTCCAAAAAGTTGCGACCCCCGGCGCTCTATTCTTTACCATTTTTCAGTTCGTTTTCTTTTAGCCAAAAGAGGTCTATGTTTTTTGGTGACAATGTGGATACACGTTGTGAAGGTAGAAGCAACAAAGTAAAAACAAATCAACGATACGATACAGTCTGGAGCGTTTTTATTTTGTCTGGCAAGTAAATTGAATTTTGTGGTCCATTCCATCATCCTGTTTGGCTGTAGCATGATTTGTTTATTGAAAAGCTATCCAACAAAGAATATTTTACGAGTGAAATGTATAATTACTTTTACGTAGACACATAATCACAAAATATCTTGAAAAAGAGCTCAACCGTGAAAGCAACTTCGCCGAATGTCGTTCGATTAAAACTGCAAAGTACAAAAATATATTAAAATATTCAAAATATTTACGTTTCTTAAACACAGTCGTCTAGTGTGCTATTGATGTTAGACATTAAAAAGTTCCTCACTATAGGTTTTCTAAATGTGGTTCACCTCATCAACCAATGCTCTATGAAGAGATGGATGCGTTTTTTGCACGTCAGTAAACGTCAGCGTGAAAGACCAAGTAATAATAAAGTCGAGTAACGGTATTGGACAAATAATTTTACCATGACATAGATGAGTAGCAAAGGTCACTGAAAAGGGTAAAAAAAATTTTTTACTTAGGTACTTTTGAACTATCATGGTACCGACTTCAACAAGTTATTTCACACTTTTGAGTCTGTTCCATTTTTTGGTGTTTTTTTTTCTAATACTAAATGTAGCCTATGCTACTCAGGGATACTGTAGCATTGTTATGGTGATAAAATTTTTGAAGTAGGCGAATTGTAAACCAGTAAACTCAAAAAAAGGTGTTTAGAGTGCTAGCACTTTTTGAGTTTCAAGAAGTTCCGTCGAAACTATAGTTGGAATTATCTGACTTACTACGTGAGCAATTCCCGTGTTTTATATATTCATAAACTTCATATAACACACTCATGGTATAGTGATTCATATCACACATTGATGGCCCTGCATTGCTAGATGCAAGAGATATACTTGTAAGTCAGGATTTCAAACCTCTTGCCTCTTGGAAAATACGATGGTGGAAAAGTAATACTTACTTTATCTTTTATCTCAAGCATAGCTACTACTAAGAAGTGTCTTAGCAGTTTTGTTGATTAATTAACGTAGTCAAAGAAAAAATTTGACCAAGAAATGGAACCGACTTCAACACTCAAAAGTATGAAATAACTTTTTGAAGTCGGTACCATGATAGTTCAATGTAACTGATATCAAAATATTGTGCTCATGGTACCGACTTCGACAAGTTATTTCATACTTTTCAGTGTTGAAGTCGGTTCCATTTTATGGTAAAAATTTTTTTTCACTCTTTTTAGTGATCTTTGTTACTCATGGGATCAATTGTCATTATGGTGTAGGTATGTTCACCGATGTCTTCACCCGCTACTATAATATCGTATAGTATAAGCACGCATTGTTCAGTTTTTGACTTGTAATGCAAAAAGTTATTATTCGATGTTGATGAAATTTAAATGGGACTACCCGCAAAGCACCAGCTTTCAAATAAAAAAAAGAACGATCAAAATCGGTTCACCCAGTCGGAAGTTATGCGGGAACAACACAGAAATAAAAAAAAACATACGGTTCGAATTGAGAACCTCCTCCTTTTTTTGAAGTCGGTTAAAAATATTGCCTTATCATTCGTTAATCTCATACGAAAAATCAGAAGCCATCATTCATCATACAAACCTTATTATTTAAAGAAGTATCTCAAACGATTTCGATACAAATAGAAAACTCTCAAAGCCATTGAGAAATGTTGCTCAAACGTTTTTGAATAATAACAAAGCCGCGATCACAAAGAGAGTCATCACTCAGCAGTCATAAGTAAGAGTGCAGTCAATAGCTGGTGTCAAAATACACTTCAGATCCATTCAACGCCGTCTGTTTATAAATAATTCAATATTGGCCTGAATGGTGTTTCACTTCACCGTGATGTACGGTCAACAAAAAATTTAGACGTAAATGTGAACACTTTAAAATTAAAATATTTTCCTTCCGCGAACAACATTGTTTAATTATATTTTGTGTTTGTTACACAAAATATAATTAAACACTGTTGTTCGTAGTAGATATCAGAAGTTAACAAGCAATTGAATAAAACGTCTAATATTAGAAAAGGCGTTAAATGGAGCCATACGAATTTAATTTTAGCTTAAATGTAATACGAGCTTAAGCTTAGCTACTACTAAAATTGTGAATAAATTTCAAAAGTTTTAGCTAGTTTGGTGATTAACAGTGTAGATAGTAAAGACTTCACGGCTATGTAAGCAGAGATAGATCAAAATTCTGACTGGAGTATTAGAAATAGACTGCTTTTCAACTCCAATACATATAAGGTTCTAAGTTTCACTAGAACCCATAACCCTGTTTATTATGAATACACACTATCAGACACAAAACTAAAATACGTGAGCGAAGTCACAACCTTGGAATAACAAGAGATTTTGAACTCAATGTCAAAAATGACATAACATCCATCTACAAAACTAAATGTCTATGCAGCAATCTTGTACTACACCGATGTACGTAGCAAGATGGAGTTTAATGCAGCTATTTAGGATCCATACGAGAATAAATATTAACTTATGATATCTAAAACAGATCCACGCAAGTTCGCCAGATATTAACAAAAGACTTTATACTGAAGTACTGTATTTATCATCATCATCATCATGATTGTATTTATAAAACATACTAAAAATTATCAATATCAATATTATTTTTTTGGAGGAGTACATGATGAGGTATCTGAAGAAACTCTTCTAAATGCTTATGTATTGACTAAAATATGTTTTATCTAGTTGTTAAATTTAATCATCACACGGTTAAAACAATATCTTCGTCGAAAATCCGTTATCAAAATTTTTTTTTTTTAAAATTTAAATGGATACACATCTGTAGATTAAACAACATTGCTCGTTACTTTTAAGTTGTGAAAAATAATATACCGTTTTATCTGTTTTTACTGACCGTACAAACTGAAAAATAACGGTAGCTCCCGTTTATCTTGTGTGCCATTTCGAGTGGGGTCAAAGAAGTGATTATCATGAGGACTGAACCTTGCGTCCCGTAGACCTTTATAAGAAGCACCCTTGAATTCAGCTGAAGAGCAGGCTCAGCAATATTTTGGGATGTCATTAAAATTAATAAGTAACACTTAACTTGTGTCAAGAAAAAATATATTTAAAGTACCCCTGAGATAGCGAGAGATAAAATTTAACGCTTCATTTGATGGTAATAGTTTTACATTTAAGGCGGAGTTTTCCCGCCAGTTTTGGTAAATAACTGGCCATATTTTTTTCATATACTGTATAGTTCTAGCGTTTGAAAACAATCTCATTTGGTGGCCAGAGACGATGTGATCGAAGATGATAGAAAATCTAAACCTTGCTAGACCTAGAATACTTACTGGCTCTCAAGAACTGCTGCCCTAACAGAGTATAATGTTTGGTGACAGTTTTTCAAACTTGAGAGTGGTAGCTAGCCAGGTGGTTACTAGAAAGCACTATATCACCATACAGTTGTTGCCAACCCGTGCCTTGATAATAATAATAAATCAAGCTTAAAAGACAGTTTTCACCTAAAATTGGAGGCACAATTGGAACACTTGCATACACACTTACGATGCGCGCAGCTTTATGTTCATAAATCCGGAAATTGACCACCGTGTATAAAAACACTAAGGGAGTATATACAACACTAAGGAGGTATAACATCACGCACAGTGGTAAACTTCTGCCTATCTAATATATATAAAAATAATTTTAAACACTAAAACATATACATTTTGGAAAGAACCTCACGACCTTTGAAAGGAAAAGCAAAAGATAACAAATTAGAGAACTCACTTATATAAAGATTTACAAAACTTTATTTATCTACAAATTTTGTTAAGGTGATACGAGCCTTAAACGTGAAATAAAAAATAAAACTTTTACTTTACAACTCAAAAGCAATTCGTTTTAGTAAAAATCCTCAGCATTCAATGCTGACCTTTTTATGTTCTTTCGTGCAGCTTTTCCAAACAAAATACACAAAAAGAAGACATTCGTCGTGATTTACAGTTGCTTACACAAAAACGGTTGTAAAATAAGAGATGTTTCTACTTTACTTGAAACCTTATTGATCTTTCTGCTTACTTGCTAAACCCTGTTACGCCTCGATTCTAAATTATTGAGATTCCATTTCGCGTCAATGAACCTTTGATAATTAATGTAGGTACAATATGTATACGTACATCATACTTATACTGTGGAGTATTTACATTAACAGAAAATAGAGACTGGCCGGCTGGCGCAGTTGGTAGCACTCTGTCTTCTGAGCCGCTGGTCCCGGGTTCGATTCCCGGACAGGTCCAACATTTGTATGTATGAACATGTCTGTTTGACGTGTGTCTGGGTGTGTATATGTATATAAGTATATATATCAGTCATCAGGTTACCATAGTACAGGCTCTGCCTAGTTTGGGACCTGAAGACCTTGTGTGAATGTAATTAATTTAAAAACAATATTAATTGATTAGCCTAAAACACATTGTAGCCAGACGACTTCTTAAGTTTATCTTATTACAGCGATCATCCTCTTCTTAGTTAGAATCTGCATTTCTAAAGATCGCTAATATTATAAAACACGTTCATACTGCTTTATACAGTTTCTACGGGTATAACGTGGCACTTACAATTGTCGATCGTGATATCGACTACGCGTAAGTGACACGTTATACCCGTAGAAACAGTATAAAGATCCTGTCTAGTCTGAAGTATTGGTTATACAAAATATACAGTCCTGTATGACCTTAGCCCGCCTTCCCGCTTTCACCATGCCCGTCCGCGTGCTTCAGTTTTGGTGGGAGTATTGGCAGATCTGAAAACTGGACCACGCGGTCTCTGACCTTCCCGATGTTCAGACCGTAAAGTCAGATAGTAAAGTCTGACTAGTTCTGAACATCGGGAAGGTCAGAGACCGCGTGGTCCAGTTTTCAGAATAACATATAAGCCTAAAATGATTATGACCAAAAAGTGTGACCACATGTCTACTTTTAACGTACCAGCTGCGCCCCGCAGTTATACCTGCGTGATGATGATTGATGATGATGACGGTAGGATTGCCTGGTAGAAATTGCTTTCAGCGATAAGGTCGTCTATTGTCTCATTCTTTTAATTTTAAGTTTGTGAGTAAGTACTGTAATATTTTATAAATGTGTTTGTGATTCAATAAAGCATTATTTATGGCTAACCGTAACATACCAAATTTCATCCAAATCTGTTCAGGCACTTGGAAAAGTAACCAACATGCATCGATCCATCCATCCGTCAAAACTTTCACATTTTAATATTAGTGGGATTTCAAAAGAAAGCTAAAAGAATTTAGGATAGGTATGTGACGCTGCATTTCCACATTAAAAAATTCCGTTATTTCTGCAATATTATTTAATGTCGTAAAGGAAACATTGTGATCGGTGAAGTAGCCTCCTAAACTGATATAAACATCCCGTTGAAGTGACGCGAACCTTCGAGATGCACCTCTCTCGGTTCCGGGGACACGGCGACAGAGACCAGAGACGCTTCCGTTGCACCCAATCTTCGGAATGTTTGTCTTGTTTTCAAATAATATTTTAAAAGCATTGAGAAGAGACTTGTCTCTTGCAGTATTTTGTATATGCATAAAGTTTTGTAAAATTCGTTGTACAAAAAACTTAGACAGACTTATACCTAGGCAATATAACACAATGTTGTTATTATAAAGCAGGGCTTAATGATTGTTCATTGATAATCATCATTGTTTCAGCGGCTCAGCTAAATACAATGCCAATAAAAACAAAACTTGTGTGTAAAAAAAACAAGTCTCGCAACTCAGTTCTTCTACCGTAAAAAGTTCTGAGATCCATTTAATACTAATGTCGGTTAATTTATTTACTCCCTACATAAGGGACCTTCCATCTTATAGTGACCATATCATGCATGAGGTGTTAGCCTATAATTGGTTATACATTAAGCCATTATGTATTATAGTGTAAGGTAAACATTGCATGTATTAATGTTATAACTATTGGTTGAACATAAAAAAAATATATCAAAATTAAAAATCTATTATGTGTTAAGTAAAATACATTGATATCATCATTAAGTTGAAGCTGTATGTACGTAAGTATATGGAGGCAGATTTTTAAGTTAACAAACAAAAAATACACTAAAATTGATCGCTTCTTCCTTTCTGCACAGTCGGTTAAAACCATTACAAAAAGAGACAACCTGCTACTAGCTCTGATGTATTCTTGATGTCTTTATGATGTTTTGTCCACGACGACAACAGATGGTAATACTCTTAAACGATATGCATTCACACTAATGTAAACTTCATTGTAATCCCCTGTTTCGTGTGATGGTGGCAAACAGTTATACGTATGCGGCCAGTATTCAATACCAGTGATTAATATTCAATTTTCAAGGTATATTTATATTATATTAATACCAGTAATTGGTATTGAAGAAAGTATCAATTAACGATACTAAGTATCGACTCTGTCATTTTCCTTTTGAAAACTCACCACGCTGCAACTTTGAAGGAAGATCACTTTAGCTTGTATTTTTTTAAAATTAACTAGTAAGATTTTCTTTGAGAACGAATGGTAAAGTTTCATACTTTATTTTGTATACGTTTCCAAAATAAAGTACTTAGAGGTGTCGGTAATGCACCCTGGTACATCAGAAATGACGAACTCCATCGTGAACTAAAAAGGGATGTTTTGTCGATATAATCAAGAAGTATGCAGAAGCTCATGAACGAATACTTCATCACCATGTGGAAGTCGAGGCTATCCAGTTTCTTGACAACACGGACATAGTGAGAAGGTCTAAAAGGAAAAGACCTTTTGAGTTAATGAAGTGAAGTGTCAGTGACTAGCTAAGTTACTGCTATCCTAAAGAACACAAGAATAAGTTGTCTTCTCCCTAATAGAGACAATAAGATAAGTGAGATATGGACATCAATACTCGTGTTAGAAAATTAAGTCAAGACTTTATTACTCATTATCCATAAGACTAGATCGTAATTAAATCATGTACAAAATTGTACACATCATTTAGAACAAAAAAAACCGGGTCGCATTCCGACACTCCCGGCCAGGCAGGTTCGACTGGCCGGTTGGCGCAGTTGGTAGCACTCTGCCTTCTGAGCCGCTGGTCCTGGGTTCGATTCCCGGACAGGTCAAACATTAGTGTGCATGAACATGTCTGTTTGACCTGTGTCTGGGTGTGTATATGTATATAAGTATATATATCAGTCATCAGGTTACCATAGCACAGGCTCTGTCTAGTTTGGGACCGGAAGACCTTGTGTGAATGTTAATAAATAAAAATAAAGTGAAAACTTGCATTTATGTGGTAAAATACAATATTCATTTATTGCGCCATCGTTCACAAACATGGCAATAGGAATTTAAGTTTATTGTTTTTATGTACCTACACATTAAACACTATAGTGAGGGCGATAGAGCATACAATAGAATGAAGTCAAAATCAACATGTATAACGGGCGAGCGAGGTGAGCGCGGTCTGCTTCCAAAAGCTCGTATTTTACTTACCAACAAACGAAAATGTTCCTTATTCGTAACACATTTAATCTTAAATTTTCTACGCTCCCTCCGTCTTACGATTTCGATGACGTAATGCACCTGACGCGAGGTGTCCTGACGTGAGTTTAACATTTTTTCCCCATACAAAACTGCACAACGCCGCTAAAGAAGTTTTCAGTTCAAAAATGTTGTATAAACCACGGAGTACAATGCCAAGGCCTGGTGAGGACAGTGCGAAGTATTAGCAAGATTTATAATTGTTATCTAGCGGGCAAGGCGAGGCAGAGTTATTGCCGAGTCGCGTGCTTCCACACAATATATTACAATGCCTTAGCCAAAACGTCTCTGTTTGCCACTATCCTGCAATGTTTACTAATAAAAAACTTTAATTCCTTGACCGACATAACAAAGGTTAGCGCGATAAGGTTTTATGTAGCGGTGAAAGTGTGTTAATGCTGTCCATGTTGAAAGAATATTTTGGTACTAATATGTTTTGTTAGTATAAAAACTACAGTTATTTTTTGTTTGTACAAAAAGCTCAAACTTATCTGTAGTTACTCACGTACTTGCACATGACTCAAGACAGAAAGTCCTTTGCTATTCACGTCTGGCTATAATAGGTATTATCCCACTAATATTATAAATGTGAAAGTTTGGATGGATCGATGGATGGATGTTTGTTACTCAATCACGCCAGAACAGCTAATATCTTCTAGGCAGGCGTGCTCCATCGTAAACCGCATCATCACTTAACATCAGGTGAGATAGTGATCAAACGCCTGCCTATTCCCAATAAAAAAAAATCTAAACGGATCTGGATGCAATTTAGTACAGAGATAGATTATAGTCTGGAATAGTACGTAGGATACTTTTTATCATCACCACGCGGGTAAAATCGCAGGGTGCAACTAGTATATATACCATAACTGCTCAAACTTCACGCGAAAGCTCAAACAGTTTTCTGCCTTCACGTGTATAAGTAATATCGTCAAACTAATGTGGGCATGAATATTCATGGACCCATCTAAGAATGTAACATTCCTGTGACGTATACGATGTGATTACTTATTCAGGCGACAGAAATTTACTTGCGATGTCAAGGTGATGCATGCAAGTCCGACCCATGTCAAATTTAGAAGGCAGGTGCAATATTGCGGGCTTATTTATCATCTGTGTTACTTTTTTGTAAATATTTTACGAACGATTCATTGTATTCGAAGCGATGATAGTTCAGCGGCGGTGGCGCCGGCTATCAAGCAGACGGACTCAGGTTCGATCCCCATCAACGGCTTGAGTTTCCAGTGAAGTTAAAACCGTAATCAAATTCCCAGCATCGTGTTCAGTACCCGCCTGGTTAGCTACCACCCTCAAGTTTGAAACAATGTCACCAAACACAGTGTGTTCAGGCAGCAGTTCTTGAGAGCCAGTGAGCATTCTAGATCTAGCGTGATAACATCTTCGACCACATTGTCACTGACCATCGACACTAAACACTCAATTTTGGATCGTACATTGAGGCTAAGACTCAGTTGGCAGCCAAGAAACACGGCGACCTTGCAAAGGTGAATCAATACAATACACCCTAACAACCTCAACCTGTATCAAGCACAGGTTCGATCGTGTATGGTGTACTGTTCTCATTTGTGGGGCGGCTCGGCTAAGTACCACCTTAAAGCTCTTGAGTCGTAGAAAGGCGAGCTAAAAGGCTCATCAACAATGACCCTCTAGTTGACAAGAGACTTCAGAGCCTGCAACACCGACGCTAAGCCGCTAGTTTATCGGTGTTTTATCGGAAACATTTTGGGGAGTGCGCTGTGGAGTTACCTAATTTGATTCCTCCATCCCCATTCCATCTAAGAACGACCAGACGGACCGGCAATGCGACATCATAATATATTATTGTATTCGTATAATTGTATGTATTGATGTCCATAGGCGACGGTGACCGCTTACCATCAGGCGGCCGGTCTGCTTGTTTAACACTTGATGTTATGAGTTAATATCTCTCTATAATCTGCAAATCGTCCTAAGTAGCACATTCCCAAAGTGAATTGTAGATAGGTAATGCCTTTCGGAGAAATCTATTGCAGCATACATTTAACTATGCATGTAATATCATCGTCTTATGATTAAAACGCAATCGAGTCTATAAAATCTCTTTCTCATAAAAAAAGTTAATAATACCTTAATTAGCAAAATTTGGGTTATGGGTAGGTACTGGCAGTAATAATTAACAATCATTTGAAATACAATGTTCTGAGTGTAAAAATATGTAACATCTTAACTTTATCTAATTTACATAGATTGCTAATCTATGTCGTAATCGCACGTGTTTGGGTAGTCCCGTGTACTGTGCGTTTTCACGGGTATATCAGCTATCCGTGAAAAAATAACGCATAGGTAGGCACAAGCACTTTTGCAATTCGCATCTCCCACTAATATTAAAAACCTCAAAACAGTTGACAATATACTAGCGTGAATAATATTTGCCATCGTTAGTTTAGATTATCTACAGGTGCGGTGTTATTACGATATCCAACGAGATCTTTAAACACAACGTTAATTTCAAAAGTTATTTTCTTCGGATTCCAACTGTGCTGTAACTATGTACGTGATTCCTAAACTAACTTTTTCTGTTTGAAAATTCCTGGTTGAAAAGTTAATTAAAGCTGTAGACGGGTCAGTCCTGGGAGGTTTACTTTATTGCATCGGCCATTTTCCACACGGCGCGATTTCAAAGTCCAAAAGCATTAAAACGATATTGGAATTAAATGGGAGAAATGAATGGTTCGTAAAATTCTTTTTTCCTTTATTCAATTCATTACAATTTGGCCAATAAGTCACCAGTGTCAGGTAGTCAATGTTTATTATGTGGGGCATTCGAAAATACTACTATTATTTAAAAGACCACATGACGCCAACGCACTATTATATTGCATTCAGCAAATTCATGTATTTTTTTTCTATATTTGAACTAGTTTTTAGGACAACAATTGTTGCTTTTTTTAATGTGTATATTGATATTTGTGATAAAATTGACAATGTGTGTACATATTTGATTTCTACTTCACATTTATTGTAGGTATGGTGTCTAACCTAAGACTGATCTCAAAACATCGCGGTTGCGGTGTACTTAACGGGACAGATAAATATATTTTGGAGAATTTAATTGAAACAGGTATAACGCAGCTATAGCTTTAGAACTTAGATGGACACAGCGACAAGACGGTATTCTGTAGTCGTGGGTTCAAGTCCCACTAAGCGAAAATTATGTAACGCAGATCACTAGGTTCAACAATACCTCACACGATTAATCAATCAGAGTAGTTACTGACAACAGCAGCGAGGTTACATTAAATTTCACTAACTCTTTTTTCCCTTAGCGTCCCGTAAAGTACACACAGACAAACATCACCCTTGAAACCACCCAACACTTCATATAATTACGTTTCAGGCGTGTTTATTCTCATCCTCCATTGTAATTATAGCGTCTATAAAGAACATATCTAAATATGTTATTCTTACAGCAAATCAACGTGTACCCAGACAAAAACTAAAGGCTACGGAAATGCTCTGGGCGCGGCGCAGTTAATTTCACGGAGTATTTGTTTGCTGCAAAAACACCACTTACGCCCATCCAAGGGGCAAGAGACTACTGCGATCTAGGGAATAGACCCTTTTTGGGAGCCCACATAAACTGACAAAAAGATAGCTGTCTGGCATCGTAAAGTAAATAAGAAATAAAAAAATTGCTTAGTATTAATAGTAAAATAATTGTTTTAGAGACTACATAAGATTTTTCTGCTTTTATTCGCTGATAATCATTACTTTAATAATATGGTGAAACAAAGTCCTTTTTACAAAGTTATATAAAAATATTACAATAGAGCTGTTGTTGTGAAATTGAATGATGCTCTAAAATAATATTGTACGACACTATATTAAGCCGCTTTTTGATTTTGTGAGAACTTCATTTATTGGAAAATTAACTTTGGATTTACTGATAATTAATGCGAAGTAGCAGCCGCAGACACATAGCTCGAAGAACTGATAGCCGTTGGGGTCGAAAGGTTTTCGAGCGACGTCCCCCGGCAAGGGGGACAGACGACCTTTCTAAGAACGCGTGAAAAGGCTCGATGCGGGCCGCTTCCAACCGGTCCTTGTGGATATCAATGGGGGAAGATGGGGGAAGCCTATGTCCGGCAGTAGACGTCCTATCGCTGAGATGATGATTATGATAATGAGTTGCTGCAGTTTGAAATATGAAACAGAGTTAGATGGGCTACGACGATACTCGCCGCTCTGCACAACTGATATGCCCATCTCTGCGAGAAATCCAGTGCCTTTATCGTTATCAGTGGGCACTTGTAAAAAATACCAAGACTTAGGGTCCGTACACGTTCCCAAAAATTTGTACATTCTTTCTCGTGAGCTGCAGCCACATTCTTAGTATTAAACACCAAGTTATATTGACCTCATGGTGGACAGTTACAAAATATGAGTTTTTCAACTGACATCGTCACAAATAAATACAAGAATTTAAAAAAAATTGAAATATATACCATTATTTTCGCTTTTGTTGCAAGATATTTTGACGCCAGTTGCATTATTTTACGAGTATGGTGTAATTATACCTAGTATCGTATCAATGACTAACCAAACTTCCGGAGATAAAAAGAAATATTTTGTTACGTATTTCCTAATTTTATGTATATGTTATAAAATAAAGTACCTTTCTTTCAATTGTAATGCCTTTATAAATGCCTTTACCTGAATAAATTATTTATTATTTGAAAAAACAAAAAAAAAATCATCACTACAAATAGAAAATAATAAAAATATATACAATGAATGAAACAAAGTAAGGCCATGAATATAGTTTTAGGTGTCTTGAAGGTAATAATGAATGCATAAAAGGTTTAGATTTTTTTCATAAAACTCATAACCTAGGCCCATTCTGTAGACAGGCGAATCCTGACCGTGAAAAGAGATAACTACATAAAAACATTTTGCTAGGATGCAATGAAAACTAAACCTACGAATATATAGTCATAGGCTTAGTTTGAATTGTTTTCTAGCTAAATATTGTTAAGACAGTAAATCAGGTAAAATAAATAATTTTAAAGCTAAATCCGCAATCGGATACCGCCTGCGTTTAAGCCCGGCCTCGCCTTAAATCAAACCTGCGAGCAACAGTAACCTATTACTATCGCACATTGAATTTATGTGTTACCTATCGGCGAGCAGTGAACGCCTTTGGAAATTATATTTGGACTAACCGCACTGCAGCAGGCTGAAGGAAATGACGTCATTAGCTTTTCTCGTATTTCTTACAGGTAGACGTTTACGGGCCACTTGTAAGTTGCAATTTAGTGCTACCTGTTTTGGGTAGCGAAAGAGAGTTGTTTTTATTGTTTTATGACACGTTTCATATATTTTTAAAAAATCTGTAAACTACTTTACAAAAGAGCATCACTATGAAGTTCCGTATGGGGATAGTGTAAACCTATATTTGGTGTTTTTGTCTTTCAAGCGGTCATAATTATGTGGGAAGGAAACTTTTTTACGTTAAGTCTGTCATTCACGACATAGAGCTAGATCGAAACTCGCCAGTGTATCAAGTGTCCATTGTACATTTAAATCAAAGGATTTTAACGAAATCGTTGAAATCCTTTATCGCTGCGCTACTAGTGTGTTCATTTTTAACCAACTTTAAAAAAGAAGGTTACTCAATTCGGTCGTATATATATATAATATATATATATTTTATGTGTGTTCGCGGATGACTTCGTCGTTTATGAACCGATTTTGAGGATTATCTTTTTTTTTTTAAAATATACTTCTATGGTAGTCATATTTAATTTTCATCAAAATCAGACAAGCGGTTTTTGAGTTACATTCCAATAACTGAAAAATGCTACGCATACCTCGACGATATTATAGTTGCGGTTTAAGACATCAGAGAACATACACAATGACAATTATTGATCCCGTGAGTAGCATGTCACTGAAAAGGGTGAAAAAAAAACAACATTTTGAACTTGGAAGGGT
This sequence comes from Apeira syringaria, assembly GCA_934044485.1. Lineage (NCBI taxonomy): Eukaryota > Metazoa > Arthropoda > Insecta > Lepidoptera > Geometridae > Apeira > Apeira syringaria. Next base: position 18,451,373 of record OW203663.1, on the reverse strand, counting down.
GACTTCAACAAGGTTATTTCACACTTTTGAGTGTTAAAGCTGATTCCATTTTTTGGTAAAAAAAAAATCTTTATTTATTTTGAACATCACACGCTTGTGATTCTCGCGTGAACATGTAAATAAATAAGTTGCTTACCATCCAAAGCCTACACCATTTCGTCATCTTAGAAGAAAATATATGTATCTAACAAAATGTCAAATGAAATACCAGCCGTAGAGATAACTCAAACTAAGTACAAATTATCCTTCGTCAAAAATTATAAGAACACAAAAGAAAATAAAAGGAAGAACTACAAAAAAGCGGTTCCCAGTTTCACGCACAAACTTACTTCTTTCAACTTTTTTTTTACAAAAGGAAACTCCACAAAATAGGTAGGCATTTGACATTAGCGGCGCGAGACACCATCGCGATAACTTCATTGTTCGACAACTAAACACAAAAAGCACTTCGTAAGTATCAGAAGCTTTGCAAACTCACTTTTGCACGTGCCACTTTTTATTTCAAGCCAAAGCGTGAACCGTTACAGACGTACTTCTCGCATTTATTTACATTTGTATGCTCTTGAAAGTGGTTAGGGTAGTGTAGGAATCGTTGTATTTCGTTTAAAATCGGTCCCTGAAGGTCGACCAACGTCTGATGCTCCAGTGCTTTGTTGTGCAAAGGAGACAAAGCCAGCGGAACATTTCCTAAAGATAAGAAAATAAAACGGTGCAACAGACAAATGCCCCGAGAGAAAATCTACATGCAAGCGAGGCTAGAATGCATTATAGGATTAAGTTGTGCAGTTTTTGTTATAAATTTCATTGCATTTGTGGTGTTATAACGAGTATCTAGATGGAAAAACAGTTCAGAATTACTGTAATAAGCCGACATAGCCCAGCGGATTAACAAGTTGAAGTGGCAGACGGCAGGGCACATAGCTCGAAGAACCGATGGCCGTTGGGGTCGAAAGGTTCTCGAGTGGAGACCACGGACTGGCAAGCGCAGCATAGGATGGCCAACCGACCAGGTCGACAGACGACCTGACAAAGATCGCAGGCAAGGGCTGAATGCGGGCCGCTTCCAACCGGTCCTTATGGAAATCAATGGGGGAGGCCTATGTCCAGCAGTGGACGTCCTATGGCTGAGATGATGAAGCCGCAATTACAATATTAGAATTAACATCGATGTAATTTTCGGTCTCTATGTTTAGTTTAGGTTCAGGGAGGCATTCAGTGTATCTTTAGATTCGATTTTTAAACGAGTCCACTTATTATATTGTTTTTTGTTTCACCCTAGGAAACATTCGATCTGTATTGGTATACGAATTCAGACTATGTTAGAATGTCTGTCATCTATTTCGCTATGGATCGGTTGTACATATTTTATGAAGACAATGTAACTATGTATAAAATTAGGTATAAACTATGTTTGGCTGAGCTAATAACCTGGTTTAAAGTATTTAAACCTTGAAGAACTTCTGCACTCTTACAGTCTACTTAAAATAGGAAAAATCTGCGACCATGGAGGCTGTAGAGCGTAATGTTTCTGAATAAAAAATATTTATACCTTAATTATCTAGTCATGAAGTTTAAAATATTTTAATCATATAAAAAAATATATTTATACCTGAATTATCTAGTCATGAAGCTTAAAATATTCTAATCATATAAAAACAATTATTTATACCTTAATTATCTAGTCATGAAGTTTAAAATATTCTAATCATATAAAATTAGTAGTATGACAGGGGATGGTTACTTTAAAAACAAATATTTTACAACGGCATTATTTGTTAGTATAATCCAAAAGTGTAATCCTATATCACAACAAACCTGTAAACCGTAAAACTGTTTAGTGTATATATCTGACTATGCTCGCGAGAAAGTCGGACAAAGCGTTCCCACACAGCTACAAGCAACAACACAATGGCAATTTCGTACAAATGTAAAGCCTAAAGGAATCCAGCCAGAGCCGGAGCGAGCGTACGTCTTCCTGAGTTCCGGAGAACAGATAAACCGCTTCCTCTTCCTGCCCCTTTGCCCCTTTGCCTAACATCGTGTAACGGACACACTACAAAAGACGTAGCCAGCATAAACACACACCTAATGCGCCACTTTCCACCTCGCGTTGTAAACGGCTGCGATAAGCGAAATATTATTTATGCACCATACTGCTTACTGCTTCCACATGTACAGTTTAATTAAAAACAGCGACACAAATCACCGCGCGAGCCTCGTTAAAGTAACAGCTTTTTTATAAACTAAAATCGTAAATTTAAAACTACCCACACTTCGAAAACATCTAAATCACACTACAAATACAGCGTGGACGATCCGAATCCCTGTCCGAAAAAAATCCCAATTTGATTTCGGTTTACAGATCTGTTTGACATCCGGCGAACGAACGTTCCCTAAAAATAAAACATAAATTCCAGGTGACCGTTGCGCCGCGTCCGCGCGTGCAGACGCCCGCACCACGGTATTATTATCTGTCCAGTATTCTGTCTTCATAGAAACAGCCGAAACGCGACTTATACCTACGCGCCTCGATTTCATTGTGCACTCAGCGTGCAACCAGTCGCGGTTGCGCCACAGTGACGAACGAACGGTGTGATGGTTTTGTAAACAATAAGCGTTTGATTTGTGTTTTCTTGCTTTGTGAAGTGAAGTTTTTCGTACGTCTCAGTCGAGATGCAAATATTTCTCAGTCTCTAATTTATAATTATGTTTTTTTAATTAAATCTCAAGAAAAACACACAACATGTTGTATTTTTATTGAACACTTCCTATATATATTATAACGATTTACAATCACAAAACTAGAAAGAAACTCAAGTAGGTGGATGAAAATAAAATACTGTAGGTACGCGGGCAGCCCTACCGCGTGTTTTGTACCGCGCGGCTGTAGGTCAACAGGGCCGAGTTACAATACTGAATACTATAACCGTGCCCGCACGTAATTTAATCTTGTATCACTTTGAAAGCCTAGTGTAAAAGTTGAACCCCGTGCAGCCCCATGATGGATTAAACGCAAACAAAAACACTATTCATCGTCAAATACATTTCCTCGTTCAATTTTCACGAATACGTAGCTACATCGCGGTCGGGGAACCCCCGTCCTCTACAAAACCGAGCTTAATTACAGCGCCCGCTCCTACCCTCTTCATTATTAGACCAATGAGTTAAAGCGTCGAACTCGGAGCAATAACTAAAACTAAACACGTTTGTAACAAGTTGTTTGTTGTGTTATCAGCGTCGTGCCAAACGCCCCCACTCGCACAACCGCCGCCGCCGCCGCGAACTTACTCGCGCTCCTAATGAAAACTTTGTCTGAGGTGAACGCTCACTGTTGAATTTTATACGAATTCAATATCGCATTCGTAAATTAAGGAAACAAAAAAAAATAACAAAAAATGATACCGACTTCAACACTCAAAAGTGTGAAATAACTTGTTGAAGCCGGTACCATGATAGTTCAAAAGTAACTATTATCAAAATATTTTTGCGCATGGTACCGACTTCGACAAGTTATTTTACACTTTTGAGCAATGAAAGTCGGTTCCATTTTTTGTTATTTTTTTTTACCCGTTTCAATGGTCATTGTGTATGTTTTCAGATTTCTCTACCCGCAACTATAATATCATCGACGTATGCGTAGCACTTTTCAGTTATTGGAGTGTAACTCACAAACCGCTGGACCGATTTTAATGATATTAAATGGGAATACACGGGAAGCACCAGCTTTTAAATAAAAAAGAACTATCAAAATCGGTTCACGCGAAAGGTATGTGGTAACAAAATTTAAAAAAAAAGAAAAAAACACATACTTGTCGAATTGAGAACCTCCTCCTTTTTGTAAAGTCGGTTAAAAATGGTTAGCTAGCTGAATATGGGAGTAGGGCAATAAGCAAAAAGTACGATAAATTAGTAGGTCGAGTCGTGTAAATGTGTGCGAATGCGGAAAGTAAATCAGTTGAAACAAATGTAGCACATCAGTCAGCGGGCAGTGACCGCCGTCCGCCGCCCGCCGCCCGCCGCCCGTCGTTAGTGGTCGAGGCCCGCTGCTATATATCTTACCGCCACCTTGAGAACTGTGATCGCTTTTATATCGAACCAACGCTACTATTCACAACTTTATTCAGAGACAGAATGAAAATAGAGAGACTAGATAATATTTCCATGATTGCGAAGTATATACATATACGAAGTTAATTTAATTTAATCGATTGCGGTTGTATCGTCAAAGTTATGAAATTTAGAAAGTCTAAAGAAAAGTTTATTATAGATAACATAGAACATTATGTAAAATAAATAAAAAAAGAATATTAATACTTAATTTGGAGTAAATGCATATTGGACATAACAACAGCGGGATGGCAAATGATCTTTACACATTTTATTTATTTATCACACTTAAACCCCCGCATTAAGATTCCCTGTGTCGCGTGTGGTATGGGCACAGACAAACATCCAAGAACTAGGATAAATACGTACACTCATCGCACAAATGTGTACCCCTGCCGGGCTTCGAGCCCAGGGTCCCAGAGATACAGAATTCATGTCATTGACCACTGTACCTTGACAGTTACATTATATAAGCTATGGAATAGTACATAGAAAGTAATATGTAGATCAAAACATTGAAAGTGCACAGAAAGATAAACATAAAAGCCTTTACACGCTTTGATCTCGCTACAAATACAAAACAGACAAATGTATGTGAAACCTGGAAATTACGGTGCAATTCATCCACCAGGTGGGGAACATTTAGTTGTAGGCGAGTGCTTCGCCCATTAATCATAACGACGAACAACTGGAGCGAGCGAGCGAGCGAGTGGGTGGTTTCGCTACTCTGCTCTCGCCGCAAACAACTGCACTGGACTTTTAATCTTCCCTGAGCACGAACCAACCCTTGCGGTTTCCTTCCTGATCACACACAACGCTCGGCCAATATTCACTATGCAGATAAGCGTTACCTGAAACTGACGTGAAGAGACGCAACCTCAACAAAGGCCTCATCCAATTTTCAACCGACTTAAGAAAGGAGTAATTTATAAGGTTATATGTTCGACTGTAAGTATTTTTAAGTTTTTCGGATTTCCTTCCCATTTTTCGACCGCTTCATAGAATTCTTTTTGGTTTGATAGTTTGTACCTCGAGGTGGGTGCGGTAACTTAAAAACGGCTAGTCCGATTTTGATGGGATTAAATGTGGTTTAATGTGGTGGCTATTCCATGGTACCCACGATAGTACAAAAGTAACTATTATTTTTCTTATTGTTTATTTTTAACATTCACACAAGGTCTTCACACTAGGCTCTGCCTAGTTTGGGATTATTATCAAAATATTGTGCGCATGGTAACGACTTCTATAGTTATTACACACTTTTGAGTGTTGAAGGCGGTTCCATTTTTTGGTGAGTTTTTTTTCCTTTGCCACCCACGGGTTCAATTGTCATTGTGTATGTCCACCGATTTCTTCACCCGCAATTAGGGAGTCGTCTCAAAAACCGTTTCTGTAACAAACAAAAAAAGAATTTTGAGAATCCGTCCCAAAATGGGGAATATATATATATACTTAACTACTTTTACATATTTTTAAAAAAGCATGTAAGGCTTCACAACAATAATATAAACAATTACCTCCAAGCTCACCATAGTATAACGTTTAGAAGTGTCATGGAATCTACCCATTAACGCAAAGAGACTCCATCGAACAAAGTAGCATTAAATTCACCGTAGACCGGGCGCACTGCAAAACTCGTAAAAGTGCCTCATACGTCAATACCTTTTGAAATACGCTAATGGAAATACGAAATAAAACAGAAAGCAAAGTATGATTAGTGAGTGCCGCACGTCCCATTGTCAGGCTTTACGGCCTGAATATCCATTTCGATACTATATATATGTGCATAATATTTAACAGAACGAGATTTTGTGATTTGAATATTACGAAACATGGTTATAATCGGTCGCCGTGGCGCAGTGGTTAGTGTCAGTGACATGACTTCTGTGTCTCTGGGACCCTGGGTTCGAATCCCGGCAGGGGCAAACATTTATGCGATGAGTGTAGATGTTTGTCCCGGATCTTGGGTGTTTGTGTGCTGTGATTGTTTACGTCCATGCCTCCCGCGACACAGGGAATCTTAGTGAGTGTGATAAAAAAAAAGGAAGATGAATGCAGGCCGCTTCCAACTGATTTTTGTGGAGATCAATGCGGGAGGTCTATATCCAGCAGTGAACATTTCATGGCTGACGTGTTAAGTTTGATTTTATAAAATTTGTATTATATTTTTAATTTGACTTAAACTTCAATAATAGAACTCAAGGTAATAAAATGCCAAGAAATTGTTTCTATCGAGTTCGCTGGAAAACAATCCATGAAACAAAGAAAATCTACGATTTTCAAGAAAATATCTACAAAAGATTTCGCAACCACGTGATAAGTTAAAAAATACAAACTCCAAAATGTCAAGTCAAGTGACACTCGACAATTTTCAAATGAAAAAACAAAAGAAAACGAAAGATATGGCGAAAGTATATTTCTTTTTTTTAACACGGCGACCTGGCATTATCGTTATAATTATTATTTTAAATATAATTTATAGTTAGATGTTGTTTAGTATAGACACACGACAAACAGACAACAAACTTTCGGCTATATAATATTAGTGTGATAATCAGTCTAAATACACTTTTATCGCCCTCATTTTAAAGTATTTCTTTCAATGTTGTAGTAGTAATGTACTTCAAATGTTTGGAGGTCAGAACTAGTCTTTCCAAAAGTGGAGTAATTTACAATCGCTCCGCAGCGACCTATAACAACATTATAATTATCCAAAACCCGACGAAATTCTTGGAAATGTAACTTTAATCACTTCACACGACCCTATAAATTGTTTATATTGGTATATTTGGGTCTTAGTTCGAAGCCCTGTTTTGATTTAGCATTCGAATTTTACTATTTATGTTTATAGTTGACCTCACTGCCCCATTGTAAGGTAACTTTTTTATATGTACTTTTGGGTTATGTTAATAGTTATAATCTTTCTTATGTGTAAATAATGTATGGACTCTCTGTACTATGAACCAAACTAGTAGAACAATAACAATAGAGTTCCTGGAATGATTATCATATGTCCCCCTGATTCTACTTATCTTGGTATTCATACTAAATATAACATTAATTAATTTAAGAGATTTTTATGGTTATTTGCATTATCAACATGCTAGGCGGAACTTACGTTCAACTTATTTGAAGGAAAAATTCGGCTGCCAGTGGGACTTGAACCCACGACTACAGAATAACGTCCTGTCGCTTTGTCTAACTAAGCTGTAGCAACCACTGCCATTAGCTTCCGAATTTCTCCCTTTCTTTAGCATCTGAGGGGATGTTGTTCTTAGCGCCATCTACCTTTAATTGTATGAACAATTAATAGAACTGATAGACCAACATTAAAGTTGATATCGTATCAAACGAAGGCGCCACCATTCTAAGACTTTTTTATGGTTTATTGCATTAACTACATGCTAGCTAGGCGGAACTTACGATCAAATTATTTGAAGTAAAAAACTTATAATTATATAAAACTTATATTAGTGCTTGCATAGTTTACATGAAAGTATGCATGTGTGACCGAGCCGTGGTGGTACCGGTCTAGAATAGTACTCCCCCATCTTTTCCCGTGGATGCCGTAAGAGTCGGCTAAGGGACCACGTACCAGAAGGTGGCCTGCAGCAGCGCCTTCTGAGGATTGAAAATCATACTGCGCTCGCCAACCCGCCTGCTAAGCGTGGCGAGTATTGGCAATACTCCCCCTATATGGGGGAGGCTTATGTCCAGCAGTGGATGCCCCATAGCTGAGAGAAGAAGAAGATGGATGTTTGTTGCTCGATCACACCAGAAATGCTAAACGGATCTGATTGAAACATAGCTTTAATATAAGCTTAATGTTATGAATAAACATTTTAAATGGCCGTAACGAAATTTGAACAATATAAAAATAGAGATATTGACGTAGTTACAATGTCTCAATAGTCACCTAATAAAAGACTTTATGTACATAGCACTAGTTTTTTTTTATTGTAGAATAAAATATAATACGTAATTTATGGCATATAACTGTAATAAGTTTGTGTTATTTTGGGCTATAATTTATATTTTAAGCCAAACTTTACTCTGATCCGTTCAGCTGTTCTGGCGTGAAAGAGTAACAAACATCCAACTCACAAACTTTCGCGTTTATGATATTAATACGAGTATTATAGTATAGTACAATAATAATAATAAATTGGCATAAACTCACTGAAGCTTCTAATCTGCGATTAAGAGCAAAGCAAATCCTCACAGAGACCGCAACCACAGACAGAATTATGTAAGCACGTCAATAGGGCAACACCGAATGTAAATTAATTTGTTCAAATTAGCTGTGGCAGGGCGGATAGTTTGCCAAAAGGCGACCGATGTAAACACGGTATATCTAATGTAATAAATAATGTACACAGACCAAACATGGGAGTTATCCATGCCGGAGAGGGATCTGGGATACATTTTCATGATCTTGCGGTTTCTGATACGTGCCTGTTAATATTAGTTTATCATCCCTTAGCCGCATTGTAAACGAGGTCACAAATACCTGAGCGGTGAAGCGTTCCCGTTTGATACTCGCATTTGACGAATATTGGGGTACCTATGTGCTTACAATTTATGGGTAAGATATTTGAAGATTGTTTGAATGGAGAACTGTTATGGCAGGTTTCTTAATTGTTATATCGACATTTCTGTATTTAAAATACATTGGAGAAAATTGTCCTATTTTTAATTCAACAACGAACTTATTTACAATTTTCAGAAATTCGTCAAAATTTTTAGGTGTTTTATGAGTGACTACTGTGTGTACACAGAGTTGGTGCATAATGTCACAGCCTCTGAAAACTTTTAAAAGAAAATTTGACATGAATTGTTTTCAGAGGAGTGTTAAGAAAGAAGACTTAGTGAAGTGTATTGAGAACAAACTCAGAAAATCGTTTCGAGGAAAAACTTGGTAAAGTGACACTTTTAGATTATAGTTTGGTTCCGTGCTTTCTGTGCAATTAACCAGTGTCAGTTTAGAAGAACCGATAGATACGACCGTTTTCGCTTTGTTCAGTTAAATTGTGGACACTTTCCTAAAATTTTACTTGAATATTAATGTCGCCGTGGCTCAGTGGCTAGTAATATGTTCTCTGGTCCCCGGGTACCTGGGTTCAAATCCTGGCAGAGGTAAACGTTTGTGTGTTGAACATGGGTATTGTCTTGCATATGTGTGGTGGCATGTCTTGCATTGTATGTGTGATGTGATTGTGTTTGTATATGTCTATCGCAATACCTATTGGGTGTATGTGTATTTTCTACCGCATATTATATACAACAGGGAGTGTTATCAAGAGCACTTCAACCTTATTCCAGAATCACGGTATTACCACCGCACTAGCCGGCACTGCTTGAAAGCTCATCCACATATTATTGACTCATGGGAGTCACATACTGTGCGATTCCATAGATCATTTCTGCCACATACTTATTATATTATATTACTTTATGGTTTTTTTTACCAAACCATTCTACAAGCTTATTCTATAAAAAAGAAAAATAATTCTTTGAATAGAATCATAAATGGTAATATTCTGAGATAACGAACATAAAAAATCAAAATAAATTGAGAATCTCCACCCCTTTTCGGAGGTCGGTTATAAAAGGTGTTATTAAATTTAAAAAGTTTGATACTCAAAAGACGGACGAACGGACAAACGTGGACAGACGACATGACCAAGATTGCAGGAAAGGGCTGGGTGCGTGCCGCTTCCAACCGGTGCTCGTGGAAGTCAATAGTGGAGTCCAGCAGTGGACGTTTTATTGCTGATATGATGATGATGAAGATGATACTCAAAAGTATTACTTTATTTCAAAGTACATTCAAAAACGTTCAAGAGAATAACTAATTTATGTTTACGACGTACGCAATCATAAATTCGGCAATTACAATAATTCTTTTCTAGTGTAGTTGTTGATAAATTATTAAAACTTTATCGGTTATTGAAAATATTTTCCGATCCAAGTAAGAACTGAAAGTAATCAAAGATCTGCATATAAAAATCTGGTCCGCATACAAATACCTGCACAACGTTTCGCTTATTCAGAACTTTTTCAACCACATATTGGTTTCGAGCCAGTGCTTATGCAAATCCGTATAAGCACAATAATCATTGAGGCGAGCACACGTGCGGCGGAAACAGCGAGCGCACCCCGGTGGCAGTGTATAGTGTGTACCCGCCCGGCGAAACAATATCGAAAACATGAATACGCATTTGAAGAAAAGATGCAGTATGATTAAAAATGAACGGTTGTCGGGTTAAAAATTGTACGAATATATTTACTGATACTACTGCTATAATAAGCAACATTTCGTATATAGTTATACTAGTAGTGCCCCGCGGTTTACGCCGCGTGGATTACCGTTTTCCCATTACCACAATTATCCAACGGGAACTATACTTTTTCCGTGATAAAAGTAGCCTATGTGTTAATCTAGGGCTTAAACTATCTCCATATCAAATTTCATCGAAATCGGTGTAAGCGTTTGAGCGTGAAGAAGTAACAAACATACACAAATACACACAAGCTCTTGCATTTATAATATTAGTAGGATAGGATTTATTCTACCAACGCAGCTTTATAATATACTAAGATGTATTATAAAGAGGAAAGATTTGATTGTTTGTTTGTTTGGTCCGAAACTACTGAACTGATTTGAAATATTTCACCGTTGTCACCCCGGGTGAATACCACCCCGGCTATAAATATTATATTTGAAAAAAATATGGATCTGTATAATTTTTAAATTTTTTCCCGTGCGAAGCCGCGGCGGACCGCTAATCCTACTAATATTATAAAAGCGAAAGTTTGTGTTTATGTGTGTAAGTGTGTATGTTTATTACCTCTTTACGCTCAAACGGCTACACTGATTTTGATGAAATTTGTGTGTAAGTTTGTATGTGTGTATGTTTGTTATCTCTTCACGCTCAAACGGCTATACCTATTTTGATGAAATTTGGTATGGACGTAACTTAACACATAGACTTATTTTCATCGTCATCATCATCACCGTTTTTCATCACCACGCGGGTACAACCGCAGGGGGTACAGCTAGTATATTATATGTTCATGATTAGCATCGACTTGACTTCTGAGTGTATATACAGAATACAGATTAGTTCGAAAGCTATTTACCTAAACTATCGGGAAAATCTCGCCTTTAGGCAAGCTCAATTGCATATATATAGGTACAGCTTTTCTGATAACCATTCTTTTGCAGTGTTCGAAACAAAAAAAGATATAGGTATATACTTTTCATCCCTTTAATACTCTGTAATAACAGTAAGAAAATCGTTTACGGATTCCACAACTCATTCTCCATTGCATTACGATCGTAGGACCGGAGTATCGCTCGCTGAAGGATATTGCTACGTTATGTCTCTATGGGATCAGACGTCGCATCAACTGTTGCTCCTTTATCAACGCCATATACAATGAAAAAGGGGTTTTATTTGATTTGATTTCTTTTGATAACTGCCATTTGTTACATCAAATGTAAGAAAATTTGTTATACTGTATTTTTTTTATTTTTATTTATTAACATTCACACAAGGTCTTCAAGTCCCAAGCTAGGCAGAGCCTGTGCTATGGTACCCTGATGACTGATATATATTCTTATATACATATACACACCCAGACACAGGTCAAACAGACATGTTCATGCACACAAATGTTTGACCTGTCCGGGAATCGAACCCGGGACCAGTATAAATCTAGCGTTTGACTACTATCTCACTTGATGGCCAGTGACGATGTGGTCAGAGATTTTGTCACACTAGATAGAGAATGCTTACTGGATCTCAAAGACTGCTGACACACTATAATGTGTATGATATTTTTTCTAACTCGAGTGTGGTAGCTAGCCAGGCGGATATTTGAAAGTATCCTACAACCATACTGGGAGTTTGATAACGGTGTTAGCTTCACCGGAAGCTCGAGCCGTTAGAGATGATCGAACCAGCTTTGGTCAGTTTGACAGCTGACGCTCCCACCGCTGAGCTTCAATCATATTCTTATCGCAGACTGTTTTATTTAATTGTAATTTTAGGATATATAATTGAGTTTTTAATCTGTCCCAGATCGTGTAAAACAATTTGTGAGCATGCACGTACAAAGTGAGCATTTTCTCTAAGCTATGTCTTTTCAAATGCTATAAATATTATACAGACAAAAGTTTATGAAATATTTACGTATCCCATGGGAACAGCCATTATTTTCAAGATGAAAAGTAGCCTGTTAATCCAAGATCTAAACTATCTCCATACCAAATTTCATCGAAATCGGCATAGCCGTGAGCGTGAAGAGGTAACAAACATATACAGAAACTTTTGCCTCTATAATATTAAGTAGGATTTGAAAAGACATAGATGATAACTTATGTTAATTTGTATTTGTAATTATATATATTTCGTGTAAACTCTGGTATAGTGTCTCTGGTATAGTGGCATAGTATAGTAGTATCTGTATATATATTTCCTCCACACATCTAGATGTCGTCCATTAACTTTTGTTTTGTTAACTAATTTGGCTATTTGTGGAAGTTTATAATTGGCCTTCAGTGAATGTTTATTTACCACGTTTTATCGGCTAGCTGTTAATTTCCCTAAAATTTTTAAAATAAAATAAAATAAATAGCTTAGAGAAAATGCTTACATTGCTTGCTTTGCTTTGTTTGCACTTCCATTGTCACAAATTGCTTTAACCGATCACGTTTATGTAACAAACATACACACACACAAAGACTTTCGCATTTTTAATATTAGTAGTCATAGTTATTTATTCATAACAAATAAGTTACATGTCAACATCAAGAAAAATAATAATAATGATAATTGCACAAGAATGCAACATATTATATATAATGATTATAACATATTATATTATCAAAATATAAACAATTTTAATACGCACAACTGTAAAGCACACAAATTTACTGTTAGTCATAAAAAATAATAAAAATACAAAATAAATTGTCGGAGAAAATGTCAGGTCACCTAAGTGAGAGAAATCGCCTTAATATCGTCCAGCTTATAAAATGATTGCTCAACAAGCCATTTTTTTAGTCGACGAATAAAACTGTAGTAGGGTAATAATATCGTACGAATTAACAAAACAACCCTATTTTTATCTGAGCGGTCGTCGTCACGTCGCGCTGTGGTAAGCCATAGCAATTTGTGGGCCCTTAACCTATTCTAAAGCGATGTTTTTCATAAAATTATTTTCATTGGACGTTGCTTTGTTACCATGTAAATGAGCGGCTCCAAATGCGACGTTTCACTTGGACCGACAAACTTTCGCAGCGCTGAAATGAATGGGTGGTTACAAGTGAAATAAACTTTCTGTTTGACGCTAAGTTTGCACCTTGTTTAGTTTATTGTTGTTTTTGTGTAGTTTGTTGCAACGTTGACATTTATAGCGGTGTAAGGAACAATTTTTGTTATTAAAAGTTTTGACAAATTATAAGTGTATATAACACGGTAATTACTCGGTCGGAACGCACTCTGACTTATAACGTGAGTGGTTCCCGTGTTTTATACATTCATAAGGAACAAATTGTAGACTAAATTATAATAAATATATATATATGTATATATATATATATATATATTTATTATAAAATATTAATAATATATATAATGCGATTTCAAGTAAAAATAATATCAACCACATCATCAGCCGTACGATGTCCACTGATGGACTATATGAATGAGTTAGTTTGATAACTAATTAAACCATTTCAAGTGCTATCATTTCATGCAAGAGATAATCCTACTGATATTATAAAGGCGAAAGAAATATATATATATCTAATCACATTAATAAAAAAGTGAGGCGACAAAGTAAAAATTTTTTTTTGTACCAAAAAATGGAACCGACTTCAACACTCAAAAGTATGAAATAACTTGTTGAAGTCGGTATCATGATAGTTCAAAAGTAACTGATATCAAAATATTGTGCTCATGGTACCGATTTCGACAAGTTATATCAAACTATTGAGTGTTGAAGTCGGTTCCATTTTTTGCAAAAATTTTTTTTTTCACTCTTTTTAGTGACCTTTGTTACTCATGGGATCAATGTCATTGTGGTGTAGGTATGTTCAACGATGTCTTCACCCGCTACTATAATATCGTGTAGGTATAATCATGCATTTTTCAGTTTTAGACTTGTATCTCAAAAAGTGCTCGTCCGATTTTGATGAAATTTAAATGGGACCACACGGGAAGCACCAGCTTTCAAATAAAAAACGATCAAAACCGATTCACCCAGTCGGAAGTTGTGCGATAACAAACACAAAAAAAAACATACGGGTCGAATTGTGTACCTCCTCCTTTTATTAAAGTCGGCTAAAAACGTCCTAAGAACATAGTTTACTTGAAGCTAAGCGACTAGCGCGTGACGCGCAATATTGCTCTTACTTTGTCGACAGATATTTCCGCTTGATGCATTTTTGATGTTTTTCTGATGTGGGTCTATCGGCCTCGCTATCTAAATGTGATGAATATTCAAAGTTGGCTTTAGAAGGATACGTTTCGGGAGGTTCAATATTTGATTGGCTGTTGAATGAATGGAGTCTACAGTACCCCAGTACATCAATCAATTTAGCACGAATATAACGGCTTCTGTTTGCTTCTGTAACGTTGTTTAACCAATAAGCGATAAACTATGGTCACATTTAAAAAATACTTTTAAGAGAATATCTTTGTAATGTAATTGTGGTGGGTGAATTGTTAACCTCATTTTTATGAGAAAGAATTAAGGATATCTTTGTACATAACATTTTGAGATCCTTGATTTTAATTTATCTTTTTAAGGTAAAGATAATATTTGTATTAATAAATTAATTGTTTAATCATTTTCATTGTTCATTAAAAGAGTAGTAGCACTCTATAGGAAAATTCGCTCGGAAAAGTACTGCCACCATATTTATTTCTACCGCCAGGCAGTAGTGTTCGAATTACTGCATGTGTTCCGGTTTGAAGGGTATGGTTTCATGGTGAAATTACAGGCACATGAGACTTACCAACTTTATGTCTCAATGTGGCGGGCGCAGTGCAGATCTTTATGAATTGTATCTGTCTATAGGCAAAGGTTACCACTTAACATCCTGTGGAACTTTTGCTTGATCCATCACCGTATCGAAAAAATCGTCTAAAATATATACCAATTTCTTTTATAAAAGCATTTTGTTCATCATGAATAAGTCACTCTTATAACAATAATGATAATTGTGTTGATTATAAATTAACATTAATTTACATCTTGTCTTTTTTAAATCAGCTTGAACACTTCACTTATTCACATCAATGAATAACGGTTAAATTATTTAGATATATGTTAAAAAAAAACTAAATTCGCGATTAAAAAAATTAAAGGCTGGGGCTAGGATGGTGAAAAGTACTTTACGACCTATTCTCAAATCTACCAAATATACACAAAAAAAAATCAAGCAAACCTTTTTGGAGGAGTTCGATAACAAACACTGCAATAAGAGATTATATTAGATATGTTGAATAACTTTTACAGTCAGCATATGAAAATATGAGTAGCGTATCCATACTTTTCCAAAAATTAGTTGCCGTACCGTTGGGAAACAACAGGGCCCCTGAGGACCCATCAAATAAAAGACCTTCTGTGCATAGATAAAGAACTTTTCGACGCTGGCACTCATTGGTAAAATTGAATTTTCTACAGATAGCTTCGGCACCAAATAAATGTTAATGTGTCTTCAACAGATGTAGATAACTTGCGCGTTCTATTAAATCAAATGATTGAAGTGATTTATTATCCGATTACAAAAAAAGAAAGAGGAATTCAGTTCGGATCTATTTTCAATCGACTTCAAAAATAAGGATATCTGGGTTATGAAAAACAAATTTTATAAGTTTATATTGTTAGCTTCGTCTTAATTCTTATTGTTTTAATAGCTGACCTAGCAACGTTATAAATGTCAAAGTGCGTGTCACTTTGACATTTATATATTTATCGGCATAATATCTATAGGTATACTTCCATTCCTTTTCAAGAAAATGGTGAATACTTTCCAGAAGCCATCGTTTTAAACAATGCTATTATATATATATTATTCTACATAAACGAACCATAACTTACGCATATCGCATATCTTACGAGGTATTGTATCACATAATTACATATAAGTACATACAATCACACCTCATTCTCTCTGGGCAGGTAGAAGCCATATCTTCCCACTTGGTACAAAAGTACAAACAGAATGATCCTTCACTAGGGTAATTCAGTATTATTGTATTCTTACATGCCCCTAGTGGTAGTAGTGGGGCGAGCGGCAGACTAGCTATATAAGCCAGACAGAACCGAAGCGCGCACACTTTTACTCGGGCGCTCGCCGGCATCGGACGTCGACGCAATGACGTAGCAAGTGGAAGGGGCGACCGACGTTACGTCACCGGCGTGGCTGGCTTGGACGAGTCATTTCTACTTCGGGACATCGTACTGAGCGGACGTGCCTAATTTAGTCCACTGTTGGACACTTCTACCTGGGTACTCGGAGACATCAGACGTGGCTTAGGAGTCTACGTGAATTGTTGTCGTGTTTGGTGATATCGCGTTTTGTTATTTAATTTCAATGAAAAATATTGATAGTTCGCTTTGTATTTTCTGTTTAAAAATTGAATACACTTCTGATCGTCAAGATCAGAAGTGGTATTCGCTTAAAAACACGCGACCTTGATCGTTCGCCATCTCTCTAGCTGCGAATAACTTTTGTTCGCATTACAAACCACAACGTGTTAATTACTTTCTTTGTTCTGTTGTTTGTGTGTTTTACAGTGGAAATATCACGGTTTGTGTGAATTTAAATTTTGAAAATTACTACGAGTCGATTATTCATTTTTGTTTGCTAAATTGTTTTGCATGCCGAACTATCACGTCGAGTACACTATTGTCGCACCCCATTGCTTCCTGTGATTACAGGTGAAGCCAGTGCGTAGTCTGTCTAAATGCGATTGTTATGTGAAATAACAGCGTAATTAATTTGGGCAATTTCTGACCGTTTATAAATTCTCAAAGTACCCACAGTTTTATACCGCCGTTAAATGAAGTTGGTTTAAGCTCCCGTGAAAATTACACATAGCACCTAGTATGTGAGATTGATACCAAGGCAATAGTACGCTCTTGTAGTGTTACAACTGTGATTGTTTTTCAAAATGTTTAGTAGGTGTATATGTTCGTGCCATTTTTAATAAGTGCGTTTGTCCTGTTGGCTACTGACATTTGAAGCTGGAAAGCATAGATCTGCCGATGCTGCATTAGAGCAGACAATTGTATGACATTCTATTGAGCGAGTACTATTATTTAGTCAGTCATTTTTTAACGTTTTTTTTTGTGTTTACAAGCGATCAAAGTTGCTAATTCGGAAGGCTTATAAGTAAAGGTCAGGTAGGCCGAGTCCTAGGAAGGTGGACGTTTTACCAATACTGATGTAAAAACCAATTTGTGTTTATTTGTTTGAAATAATTCGCAGAATTTCGGCCTGGCAGACGAATTCCCGATACGTGTGGGCTCTGGCTTAGCTGGCGCATCCTCGATACGTGTGGGTTCTGGCCTGGCAGACGAATGCCTGTTGTGCGAGCTCCGGCCTGGGAGATGCATTCCTATTGGGTGTAGGCACCGACATTGTCACTATTTTGTACCTGGACATTGTGGTACCCGCAGCACCGACTTTGTGACTATTTCGTACCTCGACATTGTGGTACCCGCAGCACCGACTTTGTGACTATTTCGTACCTCGACATTGTGGTACCCGCAGCACCGACTTTGTGACTATTTCGTACCTCGACATTGTGGTACCCGCAGCACTGACTTTGTGACTATTTCGTACCTCGACATTGTGGTACCCGCAGCACCGACTTTGTGACTATTTCGTACCTCGACATTGTGGTACCCGCAGCACTGACTTTGTGACTATTTCGTACCTCGACATTGTGGTACCCGCAGCACTGACTTTGTGACTCTTTCGTACTTCGACATTGTGACTCTTTCGTACCTCGACATTATGGTACTCGCAGCCCCGACATTGTGGCTATTTCGTGCCCCGACATTGTGGTACTCGCAGCCCCGACATTGTGGCTATATCGTGCCCCGACATTGTGGTACTCGCAGCCCCGACATTGTGGCTATATCGTGCCCCGACATTGTGGTACTCGCAGCCCCGACATTGTGGCTATGTAGGGTTTGACGGCACTTCGTAATGCATATTAGAATCGGTCTGAAAAGTGTCTGATGCAGTACGCTGTGTGTGATGAATGTATTGAAGAGATTTAGTTGACATAGATATAGCTTGGAGTGTATCGGTGATAGAGGGCCGTGATTGTGTGATGAATGAAAGAATAGAAAACTACACATGCTGTTTTGGCGCGGCGAATGTGCGCTGGGTGTTTTCTCTTTGCTTGTTTGCTGAAGGCGGGGTCTCGTAGCACACGAGCTCTGGCAGCTGCTGCTGCTGCTGCTGCTACTGCGATGAATGGACTTTGGCGGGTGCTTCGTTCAACCTTCTTCGCGAGTTGTGAGCCGCACCACATGAACATCTGCATTATTGGCTACATGTCTAGTGATTTGCTGGGCCAGCGTGTGGATAAGGATGTCAGTAAGCCAAGTTTGTGTCAGACGGAACGATTCTCAGCAAAACATGTGTTGTGGTGTATTGTGTTAACGAAAAAAGTCTGAAGAACCTGACGGGGACGTCAGGGTGTCAGGAGAGGCCGTCTTACATGCCCCTAGTGGTAGTAGTGGGGCGAGCGGCAGACTAGCTATATAAGCCAGACAGAACCGAAGCGCGCACACTTTTACTCGGGCGCTCGCCGGCATCGGACGTCGACGCAATGACGTAGCAAGTGGAAGGGGCGACCGACGTTACGTCACCGGCGTGGCTGGCTTGGACGAGTCATTTCTACTTCGGGACATCGTACTGAGCGGACGTGCCTAATTTAGTCCACTGTTGGACACTTCTACCTGGGTACTCGGAGACATCAGACGTGGCTTAGGAGTCTACGTGAATTGTTGTCGTGTTTGGTGATATCGCGTTTTGTTATTTAATTTCAATGAAAAATATTGATAGTTCGCTTTGTATTTTCTGTTTAAAAATTGAATACACTTCTGATCGTCAAGAGTATAATATCAATATACTCGTTTTACTGCGATTAATTCTCACCCTTTTTAATTTTCCAGTGGCAAATCTAGAGAGGAACAACAAACTGCACGAGGGCGCGGGCCGCATCGCTACATGGAGAGT
This sequence comes from Apeira syringaria, assembly GCA_934044485.1. Lineage (NCBI taxonomy): Eukaryota > Metazoa > Arthropoda > Insecta > Lepidoptera > Geometridae > Apeira > Apeira syringaria. The sequence continues at coordinate 18,431,989 of OW203663.1, read as the reverse complement.
CAAGAGCTAAGTCAACCGCGGCCCGATCGCTATTTGCGAACGCCAACTGAAACGTAATACCCATTCTGTTGAAAACCATTGACAGACTGTGATGATTTTAGAACTGCTTCATCATACCTACACGGCTTTGGTTTTTATAAAATAATTTGTGAGGGTATTTCCAACACGTTCCAATTTACATTACATCGCTTTTAGGTGCATACACCGAGCTACAACACACGCGTGCGTAATTATGCAATTAAAGTTTATGAATCGGATTTATTATTTTACAATGTAAAAATATGGTTGTTAAATTTACGCATCTAATGTTATAAACAGCGGGCTTACTCTTGAAATCAGTTCCAATCTCATTCAACGTCATTTTGTATATAAGTCAAATTCCATCGAATTCGATTGCAATCGTGCGCTAGTGTTGCGTTCAAGAGTATCAATCGATCGAAATCACAATTTACGATCGGAATAGAGTTTCAAGAGTAAGCCTGCTGGTCAAGTACGAATCCGACTCGAGCACTGAGGGGCTGTACCGAAGTACGGATATTCCGTACACTGTACCAAAAACAATAGTGTACCACTGTTGTACCTACAGTAAGATTTTTCAATACACCAGCTCGTGTAGAGCTGTCACCAAACACATAGTATGTCCTTGAGAGAAAACAAAGCATTCTAGGCCTAGCGTGTTAACATTCTTTGATCACATCGTCACTGACCATCAAATGAGGTCAAATGACTTGAAAAAGAAGGACCATGAATAGAGCGATATCATACACGTGCGTATTTAACATAATACACTAGTGCGTTATGAAATTATCACTGCATAGTTAAATTAGTACCTTACTGCAAATTATGTGCGAGTAAAGAGAGCATTCTCAATTTAATAAATTAAGTCCGTTTTTGAAGTTGGTAAAAAAGAAAACGTCATCGTTTTAGTTTGCAAGGATTTATTTATGGACTTTTTACGACGGTGCTATTTCTATCCAACTACAATGTAATCGATTCTAGACAGTTTGACTTTGACATTTATTAAATGCTAAGGTCAGCTTGCGACGTTATCAAGTTGAATATAGGCAGGTAAAACTTTTGCGATTATAATTATAACCAATGATTATCTGTCGCAGTAAGCATGTTTATGTCGTAAAGAAACAAAATCAGAGCACAACGCAGTATGAATATACGTCATCTTTAGTGTTTTACTGCGACAGATAATACAGTACAAATAATATAGATTAATAGTTGGGTAGTTGGCGAAACTACGCGCTCTCGCCGATATTACTACCCGCATTTCTCCAGTCTTCTCGTGACCACGACCAATGCAACTTGGTCGAAACGTCGAGGTAAATAAATTACTAAATGTTTTTCTCGCGATTAAGCCCCGTTTGATTTAATAACAATATAGAAAAGGATAGCTATATGTTTAGACTTGCGCTTGAAATACGCATCGTAATCAAAAATTACTACAATTGACTTAATTTCGCCGCCTCAGTTTCCGCGCGCTTGTGCGACATCTACCTCATATAAAAATGTATATGTTTATATAATTGATTATAACGAATACCGCTAAGATTATCAGTTTAGGCCAAGTAATATTTGGTTATTGAACTTTCTTCGAAACATATTTTGCCTTTCCTCTCAGAGGCTAGTTGTTATTAAGTTGGCAAATCTGGTAATTTCTAAACCAGTATAGGTGCTCGTCCCTATATAAAGCCACGATTATCTTGAATATGGTAGCGGCTTGTAATCAGAGATGCACCAAACAAATGGGGGTAGTTAGGCGCTCGCCGCAGAGGGCCAGTATCCACGATTTATTAACCAACAAGGCGAACCTACCTGATGTTGTAGTTATATACGAGTACGTTTTGTTGTATGTCTGTATATTAAAAAAAAATAACACAGCATATAAGATAGGAAAAGCTGAATAGTGTTGATTTTATTATATAGGTCTAAAGTATTTTGAGACCCCTCTCCAAACATCTATGATTGTATTAAAACATGTACTAAATCTGCAACTGGTACAGTTTAGGTACACATATTCTACGGAATCAATAAAATTAGTCGCATCACCGGAAAGGTTACATAAGATCATAATAGAAACAAAACTAAGGCTATTACAAACTTATTACCCAGAAACCTTACTCACATAGTAATCAAAACCTATGCTTAAATATGAAACAGTTTCCATAGACAAATCCAGCGTAGAATTATTCATATCAGCTGAAAGTTATCTGACAGGCGACCGCAAAGGGAACACAAATAAATTTAGTTATTTCCCTACTACAAATACAGGCGCTCGTCACCGATTCGACAGCGTATTCGATTACGTGCGGTGTGGTCCATCCGATGACCAAACATCCGATACCATTCGGTTTCCCAATCGGACGGCACTAGATTGAAAAATGCACCGCTATATTTACCCTGATGCCACTCACCTCTGGGCACACGAGTCACATTATAAAGATTAAAACTCTCAACTTGCTCCTAGCTAATTAATCTAACATTTCTGCGTTGTAACATGGACGCACTCGAGTTGCAGTGGCGGTTTATTCTCATAGGATGATGGCGGCAAGGGGTTCTATTTTTCAAATTATGCAAAGAGCCAGTGTTGCGTTGATTATGGAAATGATTGAACGAGGGTGGCGTGCAGCCAGGTATTCACATTATGAACCCGTATCGTCGAAGCATGATTAGCAAATAATCAACGGCGGCCATTCATTCCCGGCAAATGGCTGGCGTTCGCTCGCATTCCGCTCGATGGGCAATCGACATGGGCGGTAAAGCCTTCGGCAAATACAATAGTGATTGCAATACGACTCGAACGGGACTGATTGTACTGAGGACGAGAAGATGAGAGACGGGCAAATAATATCTTGCTTCGTTTTCGATTACATTTCGAAGATGATTGCCCGCGACTATATCACTCCATAAAGGCAAAAAACGTAGTATATTATTATGCCATTTAATAGAATTATGGACTGGAGGATAAATCGTGCGCGAAAGCTTCTTCCGAATGTTATTTTAGGAGGATCCTTACATCCATTCTGAGGATGATATACATTTTCCTTACAATCACCTGAAGAAATTCCCACATATTCTTAAAACAGCTTTATCCGAGGGTTCGGGAGATACGTGTTTTTAAAATCCTTTCTGTAATAAATTATTCGGAGCGTACGAGTGTGTAGCAGTTAAACCGCCAGGAATACTTTCTATTTTTACTTGTGCCTTGTGCTTCGCCACATTTATGGTATCACATATAATTTTCTAGAGTTATAAATGTGCACCTCGTAAATTTATGTAAACTCATATTACATTATAGTGTATAGGATATCGAGCTTAACTATCAAAATCAAACCAACTAAGTACATTATATTAATAAACTTGTTAAATTCCGTGATAAAACGAGTATCAATTAGCGTTGTTATAATTTCTTCTTGTAATAATGATTATAATATTCTTAAATTTATCTTATGTAATCATATTTTATGCAAACATCCATACATAGTTTGTATACAACTATGATGTAAGTATGTAAAAGTTATTCTTTTATATCGATATCAACGAATGACAACTAATATGTCCACAAGTTTATAGAAGTTTCTGCGGGTACCTAGTTATGAGCAGACAATTGTGGCCACCCTCTTTCTTTCACGTTTGTTGCATTTAATGGTGATACTACTATCACTATTACAAAAGTCACTCAAAACTCTACACAAATAAACTCACGGTATCCGCACGCGTATTTATTTTAGAATTTTTACGGTTCTGCAGTAAAAACTTGAGTTGTTCGAATATTCAATATTTACTTAATAGTTCATACTGTACTTTGCGAGCGCAGTATGATTTCCAATCCTCAGAAGGCGCTGCTGCCCATCTTCTGGTACGTGGTCTCTTAGCCGACTTTTACGGCACCCACGGGAAGAGATGGGGGAGTACTATTCTAGGCCGGTACCACCACGGCCATTGTAATTAGTTAATAGTATTTTATTGTAATAAAGGTATCGGCTTATATCCTAATTAGTATATGAGTAGTACGATTGCTGTCAAGTTAGCAACAATCTACGGCAATCTAAAAAATAACTTTAACATTTTATAGACGTTATTACATAATGTAACGATGTTCTCAAGTGCGCGCCGATTGAGCTCATATCGCTCTCTCTAGAAAAGATGTTCATTTCCGACCATCCATCATGTCGGTGACAGCGAAAGGGTCTTTTAATTCTGATAGATCGCACGTATTCATTACAGCGCGACCTTGCCATTTGTTTGCTGGGTTATTATCGTCTCATGTATGTAGTATGTATAATTTGTTTATAATTATAATAATTGTATGTATTGCTTACGGGCTGTTTGGGTCTAAATGAAACTTGTGTTCCAGACGTTTCGTCGATCACTGCGGTCGACATCTTCAGTGGTTCAGGTCCGGGCGGCGACAAGAGCGTAGAACTCTCCTTCGCGGCGTCTTCTCTGACGATCGAAAAGCATTTGTTGTTAGAAGACATTATTTCGATATTTCTTTTAAGCGCTAGATTTTATGTGTGTTGTGTTGATTCTTTGTTAAATAAATGATTATGAAAAATCCCTATATTTTTTCGGTGTAAATTTAAAATAGCTATTCAGTGCATGATAAGGGTTCGAAACGGAAATTTGAATTTTCTTGAATTAGAATTGAAATTTTGTTATTAAAACTGACGTGGTTTTGAGACATTCTCAATGTATAAAACACGGGAGTTACTCAGGTAATAAGTCAGAGGGTTCCGACTATAGTTTCAACCACATTCGGTGGTCTTTTTCAAGGAGAATACGGGGCGCTCGCGGACGCGGTCGCGATTCGCCTAGTACGACGAAGGCCTAGGGTAGTAGAATTGAAATCTTTAAAGTTTTGTCATTGGAAATATGAAATGAAAGAAATCTTACATTTCAATGTAAGATTTTCATGACACATAATATGTATTAAATGAAAAGCGTGCCATAATCAGTAAGGAAGCCGTCAAGTAGTTTTAATTTCAGAATTTGGGGTACAAGTTATTTTATGGGTACGCTGCCAACTGGTAGCAAGTAAAAACGGTTAATGGAATGCTCAAATGTTATTATTTTAGCTGTAGGTACTCACAGCTAAAATAATAACATTTGAGTGTGATATAAATATTACAATTATTTGTATTTTTAAAAATATTTTGTCAATTATGAACCTCGACGGTTTAGACCAAGTTGCATTGGTCGTAGTCACGAGAAGACTGCAATTGTTTTTTTATTATTTTACTGCTTATTTTTTTTAACAAGTTCGTTAGTTGATAAACCAAACGTCAATCGGGTACATAATGGGACAAATTTTAAATAAAAAGAATATTACGGTTTAAACTTGTGGACAGAATTGTCAAAAGCAATATGTCCGAATGACGAATTTTATCGAGACTGGAGTCTATTTGCACAATCTTTTGAAGAGATTTCGAGATTAAAAGAACAAAAAAGGAATTTGACGGCAATTTTCTGGAATATGGAGCGACCGGTCTGTTTCAATTTCACGGGGCGTTTGTTGGGCGACAAAGACGCCCAAAGGTGTCATTTCACAGAGAGCTACCCGAACTTATGAGATAAGATGAGATGTTTACTTTTTACGGCTAAGGGTAAACTTTTTTTCTTTTATAGCCTGTTGTAGATGCCAGTAAATTACTAAGAATATATTGATGCCATCAAATTGCAGTAAAAGTCTTGATGTAAGGATTTCTTTTAAGATTTTTCTCTATACAATCAATACTGTTCAGAGCAAAAATCTGATTAGTTTGGCTTATTATTATTTATACACATACGTATACACGCTGGCCTGGCAATCGTTGCTCTGCCAAATAAATTATCCAAATATCAAAGTGACACGACATTTCATTTAAATTATTTCACGTCAATCACGTCAATGATCGACGGTTACATTTTTTGGATATTTTTAATACAAAAGTTTAAAAATTGCGATAAAAAATGGGGGCTGGGGGTAAGAGTATTTAATATACTTTGGAACCTATTTTCAGACCTAGCAAATGTACATCAAAAATTTCATAATAATCAGTCAAGCCGTTTCGCAGGAGTTCGGTAACAAACACAAGAATTTTATATATTAGAAGATTATCTGGTATTCGGACAAAATACTCGACTATAAAATATATCGATCAGAGATTAATAATGAGTAAAGCTAGATAATTTATACAAATAAGATTGACCAAAGCTTCTATAAGTAATGAACACTTTTAGATACATAAAAATGTCATCCGGTCTACCCGATGATTACTGAAAAGTGAAATATCTGGAACGAAAATAAATAAATTATACGGGAATAAAACCCTTTCAAATTATTTCTTTTTAATTAACACGTTTCAATCAAAAATCTCATAGTTTCACACTAATTCTCAGTACCTTGAGGCAAATCTCTGTCACAGTAAAAAAATGCACACACAATATCCTAAGAAAAATATGTCTCAACTATAATATTGTAAAAACAGCGAGGAGCTAGGGTAGGGTAGGGTAGGGTACACTTCCACTTCACCCGGCCGATGTCTGAGTGCAAAGGCGTGTCGGGCGCCGGCCGGTCCGGCCTCGTAGAAATTCCGGAAAATATGGCTACTGATGGAGCCTTAATGTTTCCGACTTGGCCCAGCTTGGCCCCTCTCGCGGTCAGCCCGCACTTCGATGCCTGCAAACTTTGCCGCTAATAAAGATACAGTGACAGGCATTGACACATTACGTGAGTGTTCACAAAATGGACGCCTTTTAGTGTGGGAGCTTTTATAGCCGAAATGTGTTTATAAAGATAGCAGCAATAAGGGCAAAATATATTTTTTGACGTTATGGTTAGATGTTATAGTTTAATGTGTGCTTAGGTTTCATGAAATAAATGAAGTTTTAATGAAGTATCGTATATCTTACAAATGAAATATTTTCTTCAAAATTATATTGGAATATTGTGAGTAAAATCCCTAATGATAATCATAATGAGAAAATGTTTCATGTAGAGGATATTCTTATGTCAAAGAAGGTAGCAGATCCCACGGCATAATATTCTATCTTAGTGTGGCCACTGCAACTCTTAGTAATAATAATACGTGTTGCCCCAATTTTTGTTGTACATAGTTGTAAGTTTCTCTTTAAAATACATATACTTTATTGGTTAGGTAGTCCAATAATACCCTGTCCATCATAATACCCTGATAGTAGAAAACAAATGTTTAACTCTGGTTGAGGTTACATTCTTTACATTAAAAATATTTTATATATTTTCATAAGGTTTTATAAATGGAATATGGAAACCAATCCTGAGAGGCTTGTCTTTAAATTTCTTTTGTGCTCTGCCAAATCGATAGAGGCTGACAAAAATAATGAACCGTTGACGTGCAACTTACTCATCTACTCGTAGATGCGATTGGACCGTGAACTCATTAGTGGCGGTATGTTGGCAGTATTATCACGAGAACCAGTGACTAAACTTCACATAACAGTCTAGTGACTAACAGTCAGTGTACAATATTCAGAAACAAAAAGAAATATTTCCACCATGTTAAGAATCAAATAAGAGATCTTGACAAAATTATGCAGCATCTTGGTGAAACGCTACATAATTCCATGTCACATTATTTATCACGTGCACGTCATTGTCACGAAAAAACCTTATACTTTCTTCGGTAGTCAAATTCCAGTGCTACATCCAGGCTTAACGTAAATGTTTAAGATTAGCCATTTTTTATATTTCTTTTTATTCGACATCACAATACTACTTATTTAAATATAACTCAACGAAATATGGTTTGTGGCAGAGGAGAACTTTAAATATTTTTAATGTAGTATTTACGTTATTGAAAGACATTAATGTCCTCCAATAACGTAAATACTACATTTAAATTTTGGCAGACGTTTGACCACTACGCAGACACATCACGTATTATTTGATTCATTTACGATTAAACTTAGTGAATGTGCAAAAGCTACCGAGAGTACATCCTCTCTATGAAAAATACTTGTCAAATATATGAAACTAACTGAAACATCAACGCCTTGATTCTATATCAATAAGAAAAATAATGAAAACCATATTATTGTCATTTTAGCTAGTTTGTCTGATCATATTATTTAGGACCTCAAGACCTTGTGTGAATATTGTCCCATATTATAAAAAATATATTGTTGTCTACAACAATAATAATCAGTGTGCGTTGATAGCTACAGATACTAACACGTCTTAAGCTTTGGTACTGTGTTAATAGATATAGTGTAGAAGTAGTGTCCGCATGCCGGCCGTATGCCAACCGATCGCCGGGACGCTTGATTGACACAGCGGAAATGATTTCGCCCGCTACCGGCGTCGACGCTATCTCTCAAACTGTGGGTAATACACACTCATTTGTTCCCATGATTTGATGTTTGAACTTGATAAGACCATTTTCTGTTTACTTTTGAATTGTCGCATAACCGTCTTTTACTTTTCAAAGATGTATGGTGGTTGTTTGTTTAACCAAACTAACTAAAATTGTGTAAAAGAACAAAGCTGTTATATTTTTTGAAGATCCCGATAGGTACCATCCCCGAGTCTTCCAGTCACGAGTGAAACCTTCAAGGCTTGGAACGTGCATACTAAGTTTTAGACGACGACGGTGCCGCTTTTTTTAAAATTTTTTTTATTCACAATAGGCAGGCGTTTGACCACTATCTCACCTGATGTTAAGTGATGATGCGGTCTACGATGATTCACGCTTACCCGATTTCAGACGGTTGCAAAGTGTCTATTACATATATTTTTTTAATGTCATATAATTTCGTTCTGACTTACTACTAGTCGCAATCGATTAAAACTAATTTATTATATTGAGAATTTTATTTTTAAATGCTATACTAACGTTGTACGTATTAAAATAAAAGGTTTGGATTTTAAAAGCACATCATAATTTGTGTAAGCTATATAGTATATGTACGATATCCTATAATTATTATCCTATCAAAGAAGTAACTACTTTCTGTAAAGTATATTGACTATCTCCGAAACTGCTGTAAGAAATAAAGTGTATCACTGGTGACTTACAAACTGCAATTTTCAGAACTGATGATAGTTTGTGTAAGCTATCGTGTATTAAGATTTACCACCACTGTTAATTTCACATCTCGTGGCCTGACTATTCAAACTTATAACAACTTACAACTACTTAATCTAATTTAGTTTAGTCGGACAAGATAATCACTACCAACATAAATATATAACATACATATGTTTGTGTTATATCTACATCTACACTAATATTATAAAGAGGAACGACTTAACGGATTAACTCAAAAACTACTGAACCAATTTCAAAAAATCTTTGACCATTAGAATTCTACAGTATCACTAAGTAACATAAGTTAGATAGGCTTTTTTTGGCAAGGAAAAAATAGGGATCCTTACGAATACTTTCCTCAATCATGTAACCGTGCGAAGCCGGGGCGGACCTCTAATATATTATATAAGTATAGTGGCAAGTCCGCGTCGCGTCATACAAAGGTTGTTTATGCCAAGCCGCGAAAGAAGGCGGAAACAATTTTCTAGAAATGATACCACGGGGAGAAATAAACCGTAACAGCGTGTGAGAAAACCGTAAAACAATTTCGTGAAAATTAACTCAATCGGTGGCATCGTATCAATTCTTCACATCACGAAATAATTCATTTTTGTATTGAGTGTACAGTCTTAGTAACATTTACTTTAATACAGAGCAAACAAAACTTAATTAAGAATGAGTTTTTAACCGACTTCAAAAAAGGAGGTTACTCAATTCCACGATTTTATGTGCGTTCGCGGATAACTTCTTCGTTTATGAACCGATTTTAATGATTTTTTTTGTTAGATAAAGTTTACTTCCGTGGTGGTCCCATTCAATTTTCATTGATTTCATCAAAATCAGACAAGCGGTTTTTGTGTAATACTCCAATAACTGAAAAGTGCTACGCATATCTCGACGATATTATTGTCGCGGTTGAAAACATCGGAGAACACACAATGACAATTGATCTCGTGAGTAGCACAATTTACTTAACCTTCATATTTGCTCACAATATGTACATATTCTATACGTGTTTTACCTTTTAGAATACAATCAAAACTTTTGTATACAATCACATTAGTTGTACCACACCACAAAATGTAAAGATTCTACCTATACGCTAAGTACGCAAAATTGTTTAACAAATTGCACTCGGGTCCCAAGATACAAGCCTTGTGCTTAGTTTGGGGCTCGCGGGAAACAGGTCTAGCTCGTACATAATTAGTTAATATTATTCTGCATATTCTGTACAATGTTTAAAAGTACTTCACTTTTTTTGGCAATAAATACATCTTGTATCTACTTACCGTTTCGAATAATCTGGCTCAGCTTCCTTATAACTCGAAATTCCTATTGGGAGTCCAATTTCACTTCTTTTTAGGGTTCTCTTAGCAACACCTCAAAATGTTTGCGGTGATTTCAAGAAGTTAAAACAAAATTAAGTGGAAAACTCTTGGTAACGACGAAATGGGATCCTCAGCAACCACAGTGAGCATCAACATTTAATAAAAAGGGATTAACTCGTTTAAACTTGGATTAAAGTGGAGGGAACTTCGGCAGTACCAACCCCTCGCTAACGGTGCAGGAAATACGTGGGTATTTCCCACCCGTCTTAGATTGTTATTTTGATTACTGTTTATTAATTATCTCGGTTGGTTTTGTAAATTATTGCGTGATTTGCTTACTTAAGATTTAATAGCGATGGTGATGTTAATTACTTGAGAAATTTTAACTAAAAGCATAATTTGCTTACTACTTTGTATATCCAACACCGTATTGTTTTATTTTTTAATTTTATGGTAATATGAATCTATCTATTACACTTTACACTAATATTATAAAAGCGAAAGTTTGTTAATCGTTTGTCGTTTGTATGTTTGTTACTTCTTCATACTGAAAAGGCAGAACTAAATTAGCATGATATTTTAAATGAAGATAGCTTTTACCCTGGAATAACACATAGGCTACTTTTTATCCCGGATATATTGACTGTTCCCATGGGATGACGGGAAGACCCAAAAATCGTCCATACCACGCACCTTTCACCGCGGAGCTCCACGGGGCGCAGCTAGTAGTCATATAATTTAACATAGTGCTGTAAGAATGTTAGTACTACTACGATATTAATCTTACTAATATTATATAGACGAAAGTTTGTGTGTGTTTGTTACTTCTTCACGCTCAAACAGCTGGACGGATTTGGATGAAATTTGGTGTGTAGATACTTCAAGTCCCGGAATAATAATATAATAATAATAATATAGGCTACTTTTCGTCATCATCATGAACCATAACCACGCGGGTAAAACCGCGGGGCGCAGCTAGTCTGTATGTAAGTGTAATCTACACTTTTTCAAAGCGATGGTGTTGAATCGGTAAAGTTGTTTAAAGACATTGTTACTGTATTAAACCTTACTCCAACCACTTGATGTACCATTGCATTCTTAGAGAAATTAACAGTCTTAACTTGTTGACTTTAGTTTCAAAAAGTATGTCAAGGTTATGAAGAAAGAGAATTAATAAACGTGAGAGAACGAGATGGGAAATTATTGAGTTTTCTAGTCAAGAAAGTTTAAAAACTGCTGCCAGATAACTTTACGACTCTAAAAATCATTGCCAAACTATATTAGAAAGTCATCACCTTCCAAGATAAGCCCGATATCTAGAAAATGACACTTTTTCAGTGCGTCCACATTTATGTCAACGGAAATGACATTGAAATTGAAATTTATTTTATTCTATAGACATATTACATGTACTTAGAATCGTACATACAATCATAATTTAATAATAAACAGTGATGACATAGCACAACCTCAACTGCACTTTTTAAGAACAAAACAATAATTAAAGAATATAAGTAGAATATAGAAGAATATATATAGAATATATAAAAATATATATAGAATATATAAGAATATATATAGAATATATAAGAATATATATATTTAAGAATAAATAAAGAAAGGAAGGAAGTAATTCGGCCCTAGTGGTATGGGCTGCTATAGCTTAGTTGGACAAAGCGACAGGACGGTATTCTGTAGTCGTGGGTTCAAATCCCACTAGCAGCCAAATTTTTTCTTCAAATATTTGAACTTAAGAACAATAATTATCAAGGAATTGGTCAGTAGGAATTAACAGATAGATGTTTCAAATACTGTATGTTCAATTATTATATTGTTCAGCGATGCTGTAGTCCTGTTGTCTTAGGGTGTATATACGTTTCTAAACCTATCAAGACATTTCAACATACACTCATTTGTTACCTACTCCTTCACCATTACTTACACACAACATAACCTACCGCCGTTGTAATTGGCATTATTTACCGTAACAACCTTCATTTTACATCGTTGCTTTTATCTCCCTACATTACGTACGCACATCGCAGTCCGATATATCTTTACTAACAAATAGAGGTCGGCTGTTACTTTGATTGCAGGTTATTTGTTGCCTCTACAATGAGCATTAGTTGAGTGGGTGTTTTCGCCAACAATTCTTAGCGTTGTTTGTTAGACCCTGGAAGGATGGTGAGTTATCTGAGCTAGTGATGCTAATGTGTTGTTAAAGTTTTTTTTTTAAATATTATAAGCTTGCGTTTGACCACTGTCTCACCTGATGTTAAGCGACGTCGCGGTCTAAGGTGGAGCACGCAAACTTAGAAGAAACCTATTCACTTGCGACTTGAAGACTTCGGGGTTGTATATGTCGGGAAACACAGATTCAGGCAGTGAGCTCCACTCTCTGGCAGTACGCATTATAAAAGTGGAAGCAAAACGCTTCGTGCGTAACGGTGGTATATCTACCATGTAGCGGTGGCGCATAGTCGTACGTCTGGTTGACTGATGATAGAATGGAGAAGGTGGAATTAAATTGTGTAATTCTAGTGCACATTCGCTGAAATGTAACCGATAGAAAGCCAGTAGTGAAGGTAACATAATATAATAACAACGCATAATGCATGATGACTTACGGAACTGAAACATAGTCGCTGACTATGGGCCTACTGAGCAGGCTCAAAATCGCACAACGAGCTGTGGAGAAAGCTATGCTCGGGGTGTCTCTACGCGATCTAATCAGAAATGAGGAGATCCGTAGAAGAACGAAAGTCACTGATAAAGTTCAGTGGATTAGCAAGTTGATTTGGCAGTGGGCAAAGCACGTAGCTCGAAGAACTGATGGCCGTTGAGCTTAAATGGAGACCACGGACTGGCGAGCGTAGCCTAGGACGACCACCGACAAGGTGGGCCAGTGGATTAGCATGCTGATATAAACGATTCCAAAAAAAAATCACTTGTGGGGAACCAGCGTCCGTTAGTTTGACAGCCGATACTTCCACCGCTGAGCTATCATCGCTTTAAATAGTCTTAATTTGCGTTAATCCTATTTTGAATGATTCAAGGCAAATGTCGTAAGAATAGCAATAAAACTGAGTCACTATGATAATTTATTTAAGCTATTCCGATCATTTAACTTGCCATTGTGTCGGCTTGACAAGGGTGGGTCGAGGATGGAATCCAACCCTAATTTCTACATTAATAGACACGTTAAAGTGTTGAGCGTGGGACCATACGAAACAATGGTCCTGAGAAGAGGGTGCTGTGATTATCATTAATTTAATTGTATTTAAATAGTTAATATTTCTTTTGCGAAAATATGCTTTATCCCACAATAAACGCGTTCTGCTAGCGAGGATAACTCAGAAGGGTTCTTGAATAGATTGTAAGACTATAACCAAATTATAACGACTTGTATACTTATAAAATATGTGTAAATAAATAATAATATAATTATGCTATTGACTTTCAATATGGCGTCTTATGTTATTCTCATCAATGCTTTTATTTTGCTGCGTAAAATATAGTCCCAGAAGAGTTGGCCTAATCCTTAATATATTACAGAACTCCCAAAATAATTAGGTGTTGATAAAAAACAATTGTGCATTGTACGCAGTTTGAATTATGGTTGTGGCAGTTATCCAAAATGATAGCGGTAGACCTCGGCAGAGGAAACCCTAGTGCTTCTTTCTTCTATACAGGGTTGATGGTGACCGGTTTACGTTGTCCATGTTTTGTTCCGTGCGCTTGTTGCATACCTACGACATCGTACTCGTGCTTAACATCTACACGATAAGTAGATCTTAGTCATGTGCCACCGCGCGTCTCTAATGATGCAATTGATTATAATGTTCGTGTATTTTTTCAAACATATTTATATGTTTATATATATATATTTTTAGCCAGTGTGATTCAGTGTGTCAAACATGTACATATCCTAGAAGCTTTAAATACTAATTTAGAACCCTTGGGTAGCAGAAAGCGGTCCTGCTATCCTAGGAGATCAAGCTTTCTGCTGCGCGGCACGGGGCGGTGTGTAGCGCGTAGCGCGCAACTCAGCTTGGCACTTGCGTAGCACGCAACTCAACCTACGCGCTACGCACGTGCGTAGCACTCAGCTGGACTGCACGCGCATATTTACGCCAGAAACTAATAAATGAGTAATAGTTATTTACGAGACATAGAGCTAACGATTGACAGAAATCCCCACTGAAACTAAAATTAATGTTTTTTGGGATGAACTACGTTTTGGCAAAAGTCATAGAACTAATCAATGATATTATAAGTAGTAAAACATCATTGAAACTAATGCAGTTAGTATTGATGTAAATACTTAAGTCACCTTCAAGCTGTTTTTGCGTAAGTTACCAATAACCCTGTATAATAGTATAAAACTTTTTATAGTATAGGATAGGTAAAAAGTAAAATAACATAATTCAAACTCCTGGCTTGATAGAACTACTAGCAGAATAACTGAAAAATAGTTGTTGTATGGCTTAAACAATCCAATTTTGTATTTTGACCAGTACGGCTGGCCGTGGTGGTACTGGCCTAGAATAGTATCCCGCGGGTGCCGTATATAAAAGTCGGCTAAGGGACCACGTAACAGAAGGTGGGCAGCAGCGCCTTCTGAGGAGCTTCTGACACAGCAGTTATAATAAACTAGCAGCGCCCCATGGTCTCACCCGCGTGATGATGAAAAACGGTGTTGATGATGATAATGGCATGAGCCTATTGCACTCACAAATAACGTAGCTTTCTATTGGTAATACAATTTTCAAAATCGGTTCACTAGATCCAGACATTACTCCATACAGCCTTACAAACCTTACTTCTTTATAATATTAGTATAAAAATCAAATCAAATAAAACTCCTTCTTCATTGTATATGGCGTCGATAAAGGAGCAACAGTTGACGACGTCTGATCCCATAGAGACATAACGTAGCAATATCCTTCAGCGACCGATACGCCGGTCGTACGATTGTAATGCAATGGAGAATGAGTTGTGGAATCCGTAAACGATTTTCTTACTGTATTGATATAGCGTCTTAAGTAAGAACTAGTAAAAATAATACAAGACTGTTGAAACAAATTGTAAACTTTACACTGATACGGAACTAACATTTAGTAAACAATATGAACAGTAAGTAAACTTAAAAATTCTAAGATCATGTAAATTTGGGGTAATTATGGAGTGCTGTTTTCCGTAATTTTATCCTATAAACTGCTGCAAACGACACCTCGCATGCAGAGCCATTTGTGCAAAATAACGTGTGTTTCCTATAATTATGAATTTCCTTTCATGAGTCTATGGTACTTGAAATAATTGAATTTTAATTTAACTTCTAATTAAGAGTATTCATCAAAGACTTTATTACATTTTTCAAGAAAAACGCTTCTAGTAATCCGTGAATTTTGACTATTTTACTAAAACACAAGTGACTATATTGCTAGAACTAATTTAAATAAGAGTTTTTAAAGTTATGATAGATAATCATATAAGTTGCCCGTTTCACAGTTCTAACCTAACAAATAGCATACATCCTATGAGTGTTTATCAATCAAATTTTTCAAACAGTATGTACCTAATAAGACTTCACAAAATAAAGTGACGTTTAAATTTGATCTTTGTTTTCTCATTTCTATTCACTCATGCGCACAGAGAAACCATGCGTCACACGAAAATGTGCATTATGCAGCAAAAAAGATTTATAAATATTGTACCTAATTTCATATGTAAGAGGGTTACCTCAAATGAATGGGTATATTTGTTCACTTACAATTGAAATCTTTATTTATTTATATAATTCTTTCGACCTCATAGCCACCGATCAAGTATAATAGAATGAATAATGACGCATTAGAACTTTAAATAATAACTAAGTGCACAAGTTATAACCTTTGTACAAATTCTGTATTCAGTTAGGATAAAGCTGGTATCAAGAATCTCACGTACTCTTATATCCCGCTGATTATACAAAAGCACGTTCTCCGGATTTGTTGATACGAACACGGTCTACAACAGATGTTTTTTTTAATATGTCTGCTGTTTATATTAGGACAACTAAACGAACGGAATGGAAACTGTCATAATTAGTATAAAAATAGGTTTTTAGCTGGATATTGGAATCATCATCATCATCATCATCATCATCTCAGCCATAGGACGTCCACTGCTGGACAAAGGCCTCCCCCATTGATTTCCACAAGGACCGGTGGGAAGCCGCCCGCATCCAGCCTTTGCCTGCGATCTTAGTCAGGTCGTCTGTCCACCTAGTCGGTGGCCGTGCTATGCTGCGATATTGGAATCAATTGGGTTTATTAATAAATAAATAAATTTCGCCCGCCGCATATATTTCTGTGCGTAGAAGACTCTGAAGTGTTCTCAGAATAAAACTACTTACTGTCAGTGAAATGATTGTACAGATATGTATTTAAAGTTTTTAAGTCGTATAATATTTTATTTCTCTATAATATATATTTTTTTAAATAGTATATCAAATATACACGATAAATGTTACAAACCAGCAGTGCAAGTATGGATCGTCGACACGATAGGTGCTCGTTCAGACGCAGCGATATCCGCGCGGTTTGGTGATCCCCATAGTAATAGAACCGCGTGGGCGCCGCACGATTCGCGTGTACGCCATGTGTGAACAAACACTTACTGTCGAATTTTATTGAGTCGATGATCCATACTCGTACTGCATACATGTGTGAACACGACTAGCGCCTCCCCGTTACCGTCATCAGTAAAAAATGAAGTGCCTGTTCTTTTGTTTTTCTCTCATATAATATAAATTGTTTATAAAAGTAATGAATGTTAGTGTGTGTATGACAACTCGATTGGTGCACACAACAGCATGTTAACGTTAGAACGCTGTACATCGACGTAGTGTTGTAAATATGTATTATAATTTCCCCTGCACCACGCCAACGTAATAAACTAATAAATCATAAGTGCATTATAGAACGTCGTGCAAGACGGTTCGTTAAGAAAAGCAAACCTTCCAAGAGGGAGCTAACCTAGGAGCTAAGCTAAGAGATAAAATCAAAATGAAATTACTCATTGGCATTGTAGTACATATATTTAACAAAACATAGCAAAAGCTAAGTATCTTAAAAACAACAAAAAATGGATTAGAAAATTGATGGGCGGAAAATTTTCAACAATTTCTTGAAAATAAAAAAAATAATTTCAATAAAATTAGATTTATGACGAAGGTGAAGTTAGAGTTAACAGTAAATTAGTTATTTGACGGCCGCCGGGGCGCAGTGGTCAGTGACATTGACTTCTGTGTCGTCGGGACCCTGGGTTCGGATCCCTGCAGGGGCAAACATTTGTGCGATGAGTGTAGATGTTTGTCCCGGGTCTTGGATGTTGCGTGCTGTGATTGTGTGTATCCATGCCTCCCGCGATACAGGGAATCCTAGTGCGGGGGTCTGAGTGTGATATAAAAAATAAAAAAAAGTTATCTTTGGACAATATACAACTATTTTTGTAAAATAAGGGAGAAATTCTTAAAGCATGGACAATATATTGGTCCATGTCTTTAAGGATTTAGATGAAATTGTTATTATAGGTACTGATTTAAAAGTTAAAGGAATCTCTTGCATGAAACAAACACATTTTTTTCAAACCGATTAACAAATTTATCGTTTCTGATGTCACAAACATGAAAAATGCTAAAAAATGAACTCCCGTTGTTTACAGTCACTTAAAATGTATATAATTGTGTGTCATTCATCAACTCAGCCATAGGATGGCCACCGCTGGACATATGCCTCATCTATTGATTTTCACAAGGATCGAATGGAAGCGGTCCGCATCCAGCTCTTCTGCGATCTTAGTCAGATCGTGTGTTCACCTTGCCGGTGGCCGTCTTATGCTCCGCTTGGCAGTCCAAGGTCTCCATTCGAGAGCCTTTCAACCCAGAGTGCGATCAGTTCTTCGAGCTATGTGCCCTGCTTACTGTCAGTCAACTTACTAATCCGCTGGGCTATCTCGGTCAATTTCATTCTTCTACGGATCTCCTAATTTCTGATTCGATCTCGTAAAGACACCCCGAGCATAGATAGACCTCTCCATTTATTGTTGTGAGCTATGAGGACAATGATCACTATTAGGAGACGCCAAATACTGTAAGCACCATATCTACCGTATGAATGCAGGCTACACTACAGTTTGTAATTTCATAATAAATGTATTTAATACGTCAGGAGTGGGATTATAAGTTGCAGCGACAGCGCAACAGAGAATGAATTCGAGCGGGATCCGAGCAGTCGCGACGGGCGTCATATAGAAGTTGTCTGACGTCTGGAATCCCACGCGATGCATTATCCCTTGTCTGCAGCGAGTGTCACGGATTTTATACCATAAAGTTTAAAAAAGTATAAGTTATAGTTATTGAATAGAAGAATAAAGCATAAAAATATAATAACAGCCTGTTTAAAGTCGCAAAACTTGAAAGTATTGACTGGCCGTTTGGCGCAGTTGCTAGCACTCTGCCTTCTGAGCCGCTGGTCCCGGGTTCGATTCCCGGACAGGTCAAACATTTGTGTGCATGAACATGTCTGTTTGACCTGGTTCTGGGTGTGTATATGTATTTAAGTATAAATATATCAGTCATCAGGTTCCATAGTACAGGCTCTACCTAGTTTGGGACCTGAAGACCTTGTGTGAATGTAAATATATATAAATAAAATATATATAATTAAAAAAATAAAATTCAACATAATTATGTAGTTTAAAGTACTCGTAATCGATGTGTGTAAAAGCCAAATCTATCTTTGCTATAGAAAGAGTATAATGTATGGCGTCAAGCTAGGTGTAACTGCCAGTGAAAGTTGTATTGCATTCCTCAAACTAGCCAAGTGACAGTCTGAAGCACTTCTGACTTCTGAAGTCACAAGTAAAACTCTTTAAAAAGAGAAAATATTTGATTGTTTGTTTGTTTGCATTGAGTAGGCTCCGAAACTGATACAATTTGAGAAAACAATTCGAGAGAGAAATATTTTTCGAATTGTATCAGTAGTTTCGGCAGCTACACTATCCCCAGGTGACATAGGCTAGATTATATATTTTAAAAAAATGAGGAGTCCTTATAATTTTTTATTTTCATTTTTTTTACCCGCGCGCAGCCGGGGCGGACGCTAGTAATTATACATATAACCAGCGGACCTCGCAAACGTTCTGCCGAGATCGTGTCGTCACTTAACATCAAGTAAGACTGCGGTCAAACGTAAGCTTATAACCATATTAAAAGTTTGTAATCTCTGCCCACCCCTCCGGGAAAAAGACATATAAGTGCAAATAAAAATCGAACTACAATATCACAGCTTGAATCGATACATAACACTCATGACAATAGCTAGGTATACTCGTACAACTCGGTAAACGTAGCAGTACCGGCAGAAATATCCCGCCATAAAAGCTTTTCCCGTCGACATTTTATATTGCACACATCCGGAACGCACCGTAATGCGCTTTTATTGAGCACAATGTTTTCGATTGTAATATTATGTAGGTACTCATCATTGACTTATTGGTATGTGAAGGACAAACAAAGGACTTTCATGATAGTTCCCTTGTTTAATGACGAATGCGATTGGGTAATTGTGAGAGTCCAGTTGTCAGCTGGCGATTCGAATATTCAAAATATGAAAATCAGTCGTCAGTTCCATGCCTCCCGCGATACAGGGAATCCTAGTGCGAGTATGAACAAAAATATCATGCGAAGACACCAATCCATTATTTATATTTGAATAGAAGCCATAATTATAAAAGATTAAGAACTTTGATATATCTTCAAATATATGTGGCTGCCCCCCGAGTATAGAATAAATATGCATGTTTTAATCTCGTTTCTTACATATTCTAGTTTCATACAATTGACTGTAAACTGTTTAACTGAATGTTATATTTTATTTTCTACTTATAATAATAATAATATGGGACAACATTCACACAAGGTCTTCAGGTCCCAAACTAGGCAGAGCCTGTACTATGGTAACCTGATGACTGATATATACTTATATACATACTTATATATATACTTATATACATATACACACCCAGACACAGGTCAAACAGACATGTTCATACACACGAATGTTTGACCTGTCCGGGAATCGAACCCGGGACCAGCGGCTCAGAAGGCAGAGTGCTACCAACTGCGTCAACCGACCAGTCAATTAAATTATCATTCAAACTTTGCATCGATTACATCACTATCACTACATAGTATAGAACAAAGTCGCTTTCACTGTCCCTATATCCCTGTGTATGCTTAAATCTTTAAAACTACGCAACGGATTTTGATGTGTTGTGTTTTTTTTTTAAAGAAAATAATTAATTAATTTAGATTAGGTAGATAAACTGTCCAATCGCCTTTGTATTTCCAAGCAAACCTTAATTTTTTTGTTGTTTAAACTGACGTAGTTTTTACACATTATCATTGTATAAAACACGGGAATTACTCACGTAGTAAATCAGAGGGTTCCGACTTTATTCTCGACCACATTCGACACACAAAAAGACCACCACTTTTTCAAGAAGAACACGAGGCGGTCGCGGACGCGGTCGCGTTCAACTAGTACACCTAGTAAATCCATAATTACATATTGTTATCCTTCTCATTTGGAAATGCTGACTACTATAAACGCTATGGTGAGAATACCAGTGCGCTCCCTAAATCGGGCAGGCTTGAAATAGCTGCCTAATGTCCGCTGAGCTGACCACATTTCCCTGACGCAAGACAGCAGTACTGACCGCAGGATTCACGCACACCTGAGACAGTTGAGACCAGCTGTGCCACGTAATCCCAGGCTAGCTGCTCCTCAACCTCGGAATCAAGTCACCGCTATATAATACAGTCAGCTTGGTCTCACTTTGTCGACTTAGTAACAGTGAAGTGTAGGTACGTACGCACATAATGGTTCTGCCGGAGTAACGATAACTGGCTGTTTATTAGCTTAAAGGTCTATATAGGTCACTTGATGGTTAGAGACAACGTGGTCGAAGATGTTATCATGCTAGACCTAGACCTTTCTTATAGTGTAGATATATGTTTAGTAAACGGTTGCCGTGGTGGTACCGGCCTAGAATAGTACTCCCCCATCTCTTCCCGCGGGTGCCGTAAGAGTCGGCTAAGGGATAACGTACCAGGAGGTGGGCAGCAGCGCCTTCTGAGGATCGGAAATCATACTGCGCTCGCCAACCCGCCTGCCAAGCGTGGCGAGTATTGGCAAATCCCCCCTATATGGGGGAGGCATACGTCCAACAGTGGACGCACATAGCTGAGAAAAAAAAAAAAAAAAAAAAAAAAAAAAAACGGTTGTCTGGGAAAAATTGCTACTTTGCAATAAGACCGCCTATTGTGCTTTTTTAATGAAATAGTAAACGTTTATATATGCTTGAACTCATTTGGTTCAAACTAGTTTACACGGTACTTTGGAAGCCGAGAAGACCACTTATTAAATTCAGAAAATTATGTGAAACATGCTTCAGATTAAAGGGCTATTTAGAATTACTATGGGTAATTTGAATAAGAGTGTTATTTAAAAATAAAACGAATAAACGAACCTATAGGTATCCTAACATTAAAAATAAGCAAAATGAAAGTGGATATGGAAAAATAATGTGTGCGTGTGTGCGGTGTGAACGAGTATGCGTTTGTGTTTGTGTGCGCGCCTCTGCCATACCTACACCCCGGCAGTGTATGTGTCCGTGTGTGTGATAAATTTTTGTCTATTCGATAAAAAATCCATCCAGCATACCCAATAGCATTTAAACCGATATGTTAAGTTTTGTACTTTGATCACTATGTTACCTACTTGATGTTCAGTGACGATGTAGTCGAAGGTAGACCTAGACCTAGAATGTTGACTATGTGTGTTAGGCGAGTTTTTCATACTACAAAATGGTTGGTTGCCAGGTGAGTAGGTACTGTAACTTGCCACCATGATGTAAATTTGATAAAGATTCAAGAAAAATTATATAGATCAATTTATTAAACGTTATCCGTGTACAAAGTTTCATCTAAATCAGTAGAGCGTAAGACCGCTGAGATAGCACTGGAGTGGAAATAAAATAATTGCACGTTTAACAGTATAAAATATATAATAACATTACAAAACATAATTTTCAATTGCGTATCAAATAAAATATGAACACGGCCATAAACAGAAGCAAATTCAACATTCATCGCCGGATTCTGTTATAAATTCACTCGTAACAAAAACATGGCGTTATGCAAAGAGAATAAAACTCGAATATCAGCGAAGTGACGGTTCTTAAGAATCTGACACGCGGATCCTGAGATTAAATTCATACCCCGAGGTGCAATTCGTTCGGGGTGGAATGGAGAGGCGTCGCTTCGTCCACACTCTACAGATGAAAAATGGCGGTATTATCCCGATTTTAGCTGTCAGGTTTATCAGCAATGGTCGCGAAAAGTATTTACACAAGTGTTGGGGGAGATAGGGGAGAGGGAGACTTATTTGGAATGAAAATAGTGGAAACATATTAGGCACCTCGCCCACGGCGACTTTTTGTAGTGCTGCAGTAGCGATGCAATCGAGCGTGTGTATCGCACTTTCGCGATGCTGTCACACTCCAGTAGCGATACGAACGCGCGCGGCTCATTCCACAGCACCTCTCCCTCCGTTCTCCACCCTTCGTTCCCCCTATGTCGTTAGAACAGTCGCGCGTTTGCATCGCTACAGTCGTGCGTTGGAAACGCGACTAACACGCGATAGAAGCGATGCAGAAGCGCGTTTTCAAAATGCGCGATAACATCGTTGCAAAAAGTCACCGTGGGCGAGAGGCCTTATGCCTATGGATATCTGTAACACTGGAGCCACGACACGTTGCCAATCCTTTTAAGACTCTATTAACTCGTCTTTTGAGCCCAATTGTAGCCACTCGGGAATACTAAGGGAAGAAGCTCGTTCCCCAGTTTGCAAGTGTATAGCAAAAAATATCGACTGAATCGCACAGTGTGTGACTCCCATAAGTCAACTATATTTGGATGAGCTTTCATGCTTCGCTGATTCGGGTCGAAACGTTCTCGAATGGAGATCACGCACTGGCAAGCGCTACATCGGACAGCCCACCAACAAGGCGGACAAATGACATCACTAAGATCCCAGGTAAAGGCTGGATGCAGGCCGTTTACAACCAGTCCTTGTGGAAATAAATGAGGAAGCCTTATTTACATTTTAGACTTTCTTTGACTGAAACGTTGATGCCAATCTCTGCTAGTACCGTGATAGGACTTTATATAACTTACTAGCTGTATTTGTTGAGAGTACCGACGTTGACTAAATCCTAATCCCCTAAATCCTAATTTATACCATAATCTTAATTATTAGTAACTAGTTAGAGAATTATCAAGTTGTTACAGGCTGTCTGTATATTTCACAAACACTGCCTCGTCATCACACACCAACTACCTAATAACAAAACTCAGACATAATTTCAATAGAACCCGCCACATTTAAATATTCATAGAGAAATATTATTGTAATATCCGACCGCCTTAGCAATTGAGCGGTGATATTAAAACTTAATTAAAATTTGTTTATCACGACCCCAAAAGCGATTAAAACTTTAAACGAATCTGCTCCGAACGCACACCGCCTTACCGGATAATGAGTTTGTTTACGTAAATAGTGTTTCAGCGAAACTCTTTGGGTGCTGACTTGTTCCTTTGTGCTTGAACTGTTTGTTAAACTAAACACTAACTCAAGAGTTTTATAGTTTATTGCAATAACAGCATGCTAGGCGGAACTTACGTTTTAAACACTAATTGTACAGTTACTATGGGGTAGGCACTTTATTACGAGCATATACAGTACGAGCTTTTGCAACCGAAGCGGCTTCGTTCGCGTCGTTATTGAAGTATACGTCAAAGAAAAAGCAAGAACTGACGGCCTGGGACCTCCTTTTTCATAAAACCACAAATCGTAATAAACTATTATTAGAATATGAACCCTATGCGACTGATATTTGAATATGAGAAGTATCGCAAGTTTCATTCAAAATTGTAATCTAAGAAACGTTAGTTTTCTAGTGTATACCACGTAAGTCTTAGTGGGTTCTTAGATTACAATAGTTATGACTTTACTACACTGAAACCTTCGCACTAGGATTCTTGTGTCGCGGGAGGCATGGACACACACAATCACAGCACACAAACAACCAAGACCCGAGACAAACCTACACTCATCGCACAAATGAGTGCTCCTGCCGGGATTCGAACCCAGGGCCCCGGAGACACAGATGGCACTGACCACTGAGCCACGGCGACCGTCGAGTTTATTATGATTAATGGTTTTAGGAAATATGACATTGATGCATATATGATGCAATTCTGGGCGACAGAGGTCCAAAACAGTTTAGGCTATCCTAATGTACCTATAGCATTAGGCAACTCATTTTTATCAGTTTTAGCCAAAGATGGACGATTGGAAATCATACTGCGCTCGCCAAACCGCCTGCCAAGCGTGGCGAGTATTGGCAAACCCCCCCTATATGGGGGAGGCATAAACATGCTTACTGCGACAGATAATACGGTACAACTAATATAGAAAAGGATAGCTATATGTGTAGACTTGCGCTTGAAATACGCGTCGCAATGAAAATTACTGCAATTGACTTAATTTTGCCGCCTCACTTTCCGCGCGCTTGTGCTACATCTACCTCATATAAACATATAATATCATTGGTTTTAGAAATCAAATACTCCTTTATGACCGCTAATTTCTGGGCGGTAGATGTATTGTTAATTCATTCATTCATCGCAGCAATAGAACGTCCACTGCTGGACATATGCCTCCCCATATAGGGGGAATCTGCCAATATTCGCCACGCTTGGCAGACGGGTTGGCGAACGCAGTATGAATTCCGATCCTCAGAAGGCGCTGCTGCCCACCTCCTGGTACGTGATCCCTTAGCCGACTCTTACGGCACCCACGGGAAGAAATGGGGGAGTACTATTCTAGGCCGGTACCACCACGGCACGAAGTTTCTCAAGTCTCAGTATTGTTAATACTGAGGTGAAAAGCTGAGCGTTAGGAAGGACCTGCCGGTCTTTCCAAACACTGATGAAAAAACTAATGAAAAACATGATATTTTAATTCATGTACCTAGAAGTTTAAGTCTACAAACTTGTACGATGTACGTCCCTAAGGGTATATTCTAAAGGGCTGTACATTATTTGGACTTTTACTTGTTTGACCAAGTTACTTGAAATTTATGTTAGGGCATCACGAAGGCCGCGCCAGGGGACCAACTAGTGAAAATTAACGAGACTCCAAACGGAGTTCAATACAGGACCTTATAAAGTAACCGTGAAAAATGGCGTTCGATTAGATGGCGCTACTAAACTTTAAGTTTGCTCTTAGAAACTTGAATGTATTTTCTTGTTACTTCACGAGACTTATAATACTCGTACGTTGAGAGTCCTAGTCGGTTTGTAGATTACAATTACAATTGAGGAGAAAATATAGTAAAATAAAAACTTCTTCTTCTTCTTCTCGTTCTACCACACTAAGTGGGGTCGCCACAACATGTTTTCCTCTTCTGTTCTCTTCTATCATTAGTCGTCTCAGTACCTTTCATAAAGATAACATTCCTCATACAGGAAAAAAAAAAGAGAACGTACTCACATACTTTTTTTGACTGGCCGGTTTGCGCAGTTGGTAGCACTCTGCCTTCTGAGCCGGGTTCGATTCCCGGACAGGTCAAAGATTTGTGTGTATGAACATGTCTGTTTGACCTGTGTCTGGGTGTGTATATTTATATAAGTATGTATATATCAGTCATCAGGTTACCATAGTACTTCGAAACTGGTCGGAGAGTAATTTTCCAGTGTTTACCACGTGAGTCCTAGTCGGTTTGTTACATTACAACATTATATTTGTTATATTATGTATGTGAAGTACTTTAGAGTCTAACTAATGCATGCAAATACGATTAGCTGCTTCAGCTCTGTGTTGTAACAAGTATAGGTAGGTACTAATACAGACGAACTTAACGCATTTGTAATATTATTTGGATAATATTTATATTCTGAGAACAGCAGCTTAAATTTCCTGTAAAAATCAAAGAACAAACTGACACATAAATATCTCCTGATTCTTTTTGATGTGCATCAAAAATAAAACACCATGTAAAAAAATTACCATAAAATGGAACCGACTTCAACAGTTAAAGGTGTGAAATAACTTGTTGAAGTCGGTTCAAAATGTAACTATTATCAAAATTTTCTGCTCATGGTACCAACTGCGACAAGTTATTTCACAGTTTTGAGTTCCGCCTAGCATGTTGTTTAAGCAATAAGCCATAAAAATCTATGATTTTATTTGCCGACTAAAACTAAATTTGCTTCGGTAGCTTGGATTATGGTTTAAGTAGAGATACAATAATTATATATTAATCCGTTGATACAAAAAGGTCAATGCGTTTTTACAAAAACATCTGTCAGCCAAGTTTTCAAATCTGTATAATATTTCAATATTTAATCGCCTTGTTCATTGACCTAACTCAACGTTGAACTGGAGTTGTTCAAAATTGGCTGGAGGGCAAGGTCTTCTTGTTGTTTGTAACTCCAGTGTTTGCCTTTAATAAACATTTTGTTGCCTCACTTATTTGTTAGTTTAGCAATATCGATCTAACCGCTAACAAAAGCTGTGTAATGAACTTCACAGTTTGAGGCCGTTTCAAATTATTGTAATTGATGGTGCCTAGTAGGTACAACATAATCAAGTGGGATTTATGTTTTTAAAACTAAAAGTATTATTTATAAACCTGTGTATCACAAATTAAACATTTTGAATTTGAAAACTAAAAGTTAGCATTTGATTTACTGTGTAGGTCCAAAGTCAATGATGCTGTAATGGAACTTAAACAATTTAATAAAAATAAACCGACCAGCCACTTGTTTAGATATATAGGGTTATGGATGCTTCTAATGAATTATTTTTATATGACTAGAAAAAAATACATAATGAATAAACCTCACCCCGACTTATCCCAGGACGATAAAAAAATTATTCATGACAATTTATTTCCAATGTTTATTTTTTTACGAGATTCAATCTAAGACGACCTAAAATTATATGAAAAAAACAAAAAAAGCTTCAATAAAATATTTGATTTTCATTATCTTATTAATTAAATTATTATTATAATATTCTTATAACTTTCTCTAGTGAATGTTATATTTGGTCAAACTTAACGCGCCCTCCTCTCTTTTCTAAAGATGCTGTGCCCGACAGGGTCTCTAATAAACTGTATGCTATTGTTATACCACCGACACTAGTACTTTTAGAGATTGCAATAAAGTTTTGAATTGAATTGAACTGAATTTTTTCTCTGTCAATCTTCGATAGATTGACAGGAGTTCGTTCCCGACAGCGAACAGGTTACTAAGCCGCAAAAATCAACAATAAAATTATCACGAACATTATTACAACGGTGTTAACAAAATGAAGCTCTTGTCACTTAACAAGTCTGGCGAATGGTTAACTTATCTTTCACCCGTACCAAGTGTTCCCGACGTGTAGGTACCTCTAGGTAATACAAGATGAGCGATGATGTCGTGACTCATCTGCTTGCAAATTAACTGTTCTGATGAATGCGCTGCGACCTTAACCACTTTGCTGAGACCTCTAGTAACACAGTCTCACTCCCCTGATATGTCTGTGTGTTTGGTGACTGCAGGGACAGGGGAGGTCAGTATAAGCTGGGGGGTAGGCGCGGTGAGGGCACATTGTTGATGTATCGCTTTCATAACGTCTACACTTAATTAGTATCAAATTACATCGTCGATATTTTTCCAGCGCCCCTTCACATTATCAGACAGGATAGTAGACGGGTGTTATATCGGGCGTTGACCATACGTTTCTCAAACTTTTGCTGGTAGTCTCGATGTCACATTCTCTAGGTTGACGGTCCTATTTCGAAAGCAGTATGTATGAGACTGATTTTACTTGTCTAATTTGAGTAAACCTGTTTTTTGTTAGTAGGAAGATAGATATATGATAGGAACATTAACTAGAATTTTAGGACATCATTGATATAACATTAACGTAGCTAGATATAGCTAGATCTATATTAAAATGTATAAGGAATTTATGGTTGAAATAATTAAAATTATAACTACTTATGTGTTCGTGGGGTATGCAGCTTAGTTGGCAAAGTTATGGTGGCAAAGTATTCTAGGCGTTTTGCCTGTAAATTGTCTAGATATATACAGTTGCGTGTTTTTAAACGCATAACGTGTTAAACAAATACTTTACAGTCTTCGTTTTCACCTTTGTGTTATTTAAGAAAAGATAGAATTAAATCAAATACCTACCATAGTACATATCATTATTACACCCACTCTCATACACATGAGACTCAAAATATGATGAAAATATGACGTCCAGAAGTAGACACCTTTGCTGACGAAGGCTATATGGAATTGATATGTTCTAGAAAATTTGAATATATATCATTATATACATTTTGAAGCCATGACAGCCTAGAGGTTGGAGCGTCGGCTGTCAAAATGACTGCCGTCTGTTCGATACCCAGAAACGGCTTAAGTTTCCGGTGAAGGCAACACTTATCAATTGTAAGCTACACTACTGCTACTTAATACGCTGTGTACTCCGTTCAACACAGTCTGTCTTTTTTTTTTTTTTTTTTTTTTTTTTTTTTTTACTATTATAAGTTTGCGTTTGACAACTGTCTCACCTGATGTTAAGTGATGACGTTGTCTAGGATTTAGCACGCAAACCTAGAAGGTACCTATTCACTATTCATGTCTCAAGCTATTTTGTAATAAGTCAACACACCACTTGTAACGCTCTTGGCTATTATCTATGTTTGTGTGAAACTGTTCTCCACAACACAGGGAATCCTAGTGTGGAGACCAGAATCCAAACCACTACTTAGTGGTACCTACTAGATTAGTACTTACTTTAAGATTGTTATTATATTATTACCTTTGTGACCGTTGAAATAAAGTTATTCTATTCTATTATTCTATTCTATTCTAATTTCCTGCTGATATGAAATTCTGTCCCCTTACACATCGTGTGTTCAGGCAGTATTTCTTGAGGAGCATTAAGCCTCTAGTTTGAGCGAGATTATCATCATCGCTGAACATCAAGTGAGAGAGTGGTCAAACGCTAGTCTACAAAGTATTAAAAAAACTAAACAACGACGTGACGGCCTTTGGTATGTACACGTTTCAAGCGGTTTTTGTGACGCACATTTTAAATATTATATACCTACATAATAAATGTACTTGTATGTATGTAATTTTGAAGCGATGATAGCTCAGCGGGAGGACCGTCGGCTGTCAAACTGACTGACACTGGTTCGATGCCCAACAACAGCTTGAGCTCCGGTGAAGGTAACACCGTTATCAAATCCCCAGCATGGTGGTAGGGTACTTTCGAGTACCCGCCTGGCTAGCTATCACCCTCAAGTTTGAAAAACTGTCACCAAACACATATCATGTTCAGGCAGCAGTCCTTGAGAACCAGTGAGTATTCTAGGTCTAGCGTGATAACATCTTCGACCATATGGTCATTGACCATTAAGTGAAATATTGATCAAACGCTAGATCAATACAGTATAAAAAATATAATTATTTAAGTTAAATGTTAAATAGTATAAATGCTAAAACACAGAATGTACATAGTTTTAAATTTTAAGAAGTAATAAATAACTTCTAAAATATTACGATCAAACTAAATTTATCAAATAATTCATAATGGGCTCATATTGAAATCGTTTAAAAGTTCGCCAATTCAACGCCATAAAATCACTGAAAGTTTCATCAACTTCACAGGTTTACCGTAATGGCGTCGCGAATGTTCACTAAAGAGTTCTTTAATCGTGACCTCCGTAATTCAAGTCAGGATTTAAGTGGGAAGAGAGTAAAGTTACTTTCTGGGACTCTGGGACTCGGTGGGACAACAAAGAGTCTTGCCCTCGGTAATTTATACGTGACCGAGACGTCTGTAGGGGCGTAATCAGGCTTATTTCCTATTGGGGTAGCATAAATTTTGAATCGTGATTTTTAATTAGCACCATCATTTCAGCGATTGAACGTCAACTGTTGGAAACGCCTTCTCTTATTTATTAGAAGCAGTTCAGAGCTGTTAGGGGTTGGAAGTTGAAGACTGCACTTGAATTCCATAGATCATTATTAGTATGGATTATTTTACAGAATCCATAAATGTTGTAAAAACTCTATTTTCCATTATCGGACATGTAAATTAAACTAACGTAATTTATATTTTAATAAATTAAACACTAGGTACCTTCTAGGTTTGTGTGCTAAATCCTAGACAACTTCATTACTTAACATCAGGTGAGACAGTTGTTAAATAAGTTTGCGACTTATAATATTAATTTAAAAAAATGAGTGACTTCAGCTGATAATCCTATCGTAATAATGTTATAAATGCGAAAGTTTCTGTGTATGTGTGTATGTTTGATACTTCTTCACGCTCGAACGGCTACACCAATGTCGATCTGGATTAACACATAGGCTACATTTATCTCGGAAAAAGTATAGTTCTTGTGGGATAATTGAGGTA
Organism: Apeira syringaria; assembly: GCA_934044485.1. Taxonomy (NCBI): domain Eukaryota; kingdom Metazoa; phylum Arthropoda; class Insecta; order Lepidoptera; family Geometridae; genus Apeira; species Apeira syringaria. The sequence continues at coordinate 18,401,002 of OW203663.1, read as the reverse complement.
ACGGGAAAACCGTAATCCACGCGGGTGAAACCGCGGGGCGCTAATAGTCATAATATGAAACTAGTAGCCGCCTGCGGTTTCACCCACGTGGAAGTCAGACAAACCGCTCGGTCAAGCGTTAAGTTTTTAAATTTTATATGCGTAAAATTTTACGAGTCTTATATTTCTATACATATTTTCATACCTATGTACCAATTGATAAACCCTCAAATTTAACGCTAGTATATTGCAGCGCCCTCGTATTTGTTGTCCATCTACGTTTCCTACTATTCTGAATAGATGGTGTTATTAGCAGTCTCGTAATAAGACATATAACTCAAATAAGACACCCGCTGATTGGCTAGCAAGAGCCTGTGAAGTGTGACGACAATCCAAAAAGTTGGAGGTAAACAGAAGTATTTTTTACTTCTCCCGCTTGTTGGAAAAGGTTAATAAATTGTAAAGGTTGAAGGAACGAATATCTCGGTTCAGAGATATACTTTTGTTACGCATTTTTTACATTATCAAAATAGTATGTACATAAAAATATCTGGATTAAACCTCAAAATAAACACACAACCGTAGTTATTTACGTGCAGTTTGTATTAGTCGTGACGAATTACTAGCGAACAAACCATACAAGAAGAGATTGAAAGGGAATTTACATTTGGATGATACCGGCCGGCCACCATAACGCACACACGAGCGCGAGATACTGCTGTAATTACCGTCTAGAAAGATTGTAGGTGATCTCTGGATGTTCTACAGGTACGTGGGTATATTATTTCATAACTGCATTGTGTTGCACCTACAGACGTGTTGTATCTATACTGTGTTTTTTGGGGGTTTATCAATCAGCGTAATTCAGCCATAATTTTAGATCTGAATTTAAATTAAACAAATAATCATAAACGTACACAAATAAACACTGGTGTAGGCTATTTACAAGTCTCACCACCGCTAGTAATTTATATGGGTTCATAGTTCTGATGCATGTTTCAAGTTCCATGTACAATTGTTCAAGTGGGAAAAAACGGCAACATAAAATGATTTAATAAGGAAATTATGAATGCAACCTTTACAGAACACTAAAAATGAAATTGACGCTATACCTGACGGATAAGCCAAGCTTCGACGAATTTATGAAATTGTAATTTATAAACATAATTTTAAATTATGTTTATAAATTATTATAAACGCCTATATTGCCTATAACAGTTATATTATATCACTTTCGTAAATGAGTTAATTCAAGTGTATTACTTTCGGAATTATTTGGTTTGTAAAAAGTGGGAAATATACTTATATATATACTTTATATTAGGTATGTTAATCATATATTTAGATATATACATAATTTATTTATATACATTTATTTCGTTTTCTCGATCTCTTTCTTAGCCGGGTTCTTTGCTTAATTATCTTTAACATTTTAAATTTATTTTCGCGTTTGCCCCAATATCATAATATTCAATCCTGAATACGCCCACGACTGGTTTCCCTAAGGGACAAACTCGCGTGTCCGTCAGTCCCACCTGACAGTAACCCCGAATTGAGTCCGACAATTTTTAACTTGACTTTAACGGTTTGTTTGCTTTCTGTCACTGTAAATTATGCAGTTTACATGCAACCCAGTCTAGTTACCATAATTAAGCTTTGTAGATATACTTTCTTTGTTAAAACATCTAATTAAACTCATTTACGATGCAAGGCAGTATCGCCAGAAAGCGAAAACACATTCAGAAATATAATTTAATTCAGTACTTTACACGTCGAGTAGGAGAATAAAGTGGTAGCCCTATTTCCAGAATTTACAGAAATATGAATCACGCAGAGCTAGTGAGATAAATCAACTTATCGATAAACTACCCGCAATATCCATTTTCTTAATTATCGCTGTGATATCACGACGTTAGATACCCACCGTGTAATGAGATACATTAATGACACACACCAAACGGGATTTTTTTATACTGTTTAGATCTAGCGTTTGACCACTATCTCCCTTGATGGTCTGTGACGATGTGGTCGAAGATGTTATCACGCTAGACCTAGAATGCTCACTGGCTCTCAAGGACTGCTGATTGTCGGGATCCCATCATATCGGGGATGTCGATAGAAAAATAAAGTTTTTAATTTAATATTCTCAAGCTTAATACTTTAATAGCAAGTGTTGTATATCCCGCGGGATGCTTTCAGCTCATAATAATTATTATAGTTTAAACGGAAGTTGTTTTAGTTTATTTCAATATTTTGTTTTCTATTATCAATTTTGTTTCGGTCTTTTTAGTGCAATGCATTACACGTTGACTTGTTTGTGGTCGAGTTTTAAATATTCTTTTAAATATATAATTTTTAATAATATAGATATCCAGACTATCACGTCACCGGGCGTGATGAATAATATTATAAAATTAGTTAGGTATTTAGTCACGTCTGTATTCGTATTTATGGTTCTTTTGGTGTATACTTTGACGTAAATTATTTAAGTTGCAATTATTGAGAAGCCATTGTGTCCCGTAACACAGTGGAAACTAGTTGGAGGTCAATGGGTTTACAAATGTATTATGAACCACAAATTTATCCTACTAGTATTATAAATGCGATAGTTTGTGTGTATGTTTGTTACTTCTTCACGCTCAAACGGCTACACCGATTTCAATAACATTTGGTATGGAGATAGTTTAAATCCTGGATTAAACACATAGGCTATTTTTATCCCGGAAAAAGTATAGTTCCCGTGGGATAATTGAGGTAACGGGAAAACCGTAATCCACGCGGGTGAAACCGCGGGGCGCTACTAGTGTCCAATAAAGTAATTTGTAGTTTTATTTCTTTCTTCAGCATAATTTTGTAAATTAAGAATTTAGAACCTTTATTCTGGTTAATACCTATTAGTCTAATCTTTATTTAGAGTAATAGGTATAACAAAGGTATACTTTACTTTACTTTATCTTTATTTTTATCTTATTTACCTACTTAATCAATAGTTACTGCTTCAGAAGAGCGGGATCCTCTAACACAGGTATTTCCATACATAAAAGAGGGTCCCAAACCAATTAAATGTAAATGAGATTAAGTTAACTAAATAAATAAATTGTATTTGTATCTTCAACTGGATAATTGTACTTTTGACTAAAAATATTGTTAAGTTAATCAGAATAGTGCTGTTGGACCGCCTTATGTATGACGTCAGCAGGTAATAAGAAAAATTAAACCTTGTCCGATCCCGATAACACTGAGGAAATGACTTTTCATTAATGTATTTCCACATGAGTACCTACATTTCTCATTAGCTTATAGAGTTATATATTACATATTAATTTCTTCGCTTAGTTTACTTCGGCATACAGAGAGACTATACCTACTAATATACATACGTACACAAATAGATTCATACAAAGCATTGATATTATTAAAAATGAGGTGGGGGCATTACCCTCGAAGTATGCACTTAATTTGGTTTAGTCACAATCGGGCCAGAGGGAGCGGTTGTACAGCACGTAGGGTTCTCGCTAAATATTTTTATAATTAGAAAGAAATAATGTCTGTGCTTTCATGAAATGCACAAGTAACTCGTGTGAAGCTGTCAGCTGGGTGTATGTTTCCCTTTAGTTGAAGCTGTTACGATCTTACATCCTATCTTCCTTTTTTATTGGTAAGATTGACAAAACCATTCACTAAATGTTTCAAACGACAGGCGTTGGCATCGAAAGCCAGTAATCAATAATGACGGTCGCCGTGGCGCAGTGTCAGTGTCAGTGACATAACCTCTGTGTCTCCGGGGACCCTGGGTTCGATTCCCGGCTGGGGCAAACATTTGTGCAATGAGTTTGGATTTTTGTCCCGGGTCTTGGGTGTTTGTGTGCTGTGTTTGTGTGTGTCCATGCCTCCCGCGACTCAGGGAATCCTAGTGTATAATAAAAAAAATATTCAAAAAATCATAATTTTGTTCATGTAATATGTAAAGTGTTTCAACTTCATTAATTCCGTTGATGCAAACATGCATAATAATTGTATTAGGGGATAATAAAATTTGATTTTAATGCGAATATCTATTACCTTGTTATATTGAGTGGTAAAATAAGAACGTGTTTACGTATTTTTAATGTTGAAGTCTAAGAAAAATTAAAAAAACATTCTATCTTAGCGTAAGATAACATCTTACACTTTCAAACTTAGGATATTTTAGATAGAATGATAGAATTTAGGAAAAAGGGGATAAGTCAGTCTGACTTATCCCCTTTTTTTCAAAAGTTTAGTCATCACAATTATTACACTTATTATTAAGATAGTTATATTATTAATTATAAAACCTATGAAAGTATAAAACATAATTCAGCTTGAAGAAAAGCGACGCGTTGTCCGATTCTAGTGTATAGACCTACCATAAAAAACAACTTTTGCAATCGCGGCTATGGTTTCACGACTGATTGGTAGCTGATACACTAACAAATCGTTCCTATTTGCTTGCTGTCGGACGGTACATAGACAGCTGACATGCATTGGAACATTCTTAATTTCATGCTTGCCTGCTTGTTCCCCCATCTGTTGCGGAGAACAACCAATTATGGACACGGATAGTTTGTTTTGCAACGTTGTAATCTTTTTTCATGAGACACTCAGAGCTTTTAGAAGCAACTTAAATTTTGCTGCCGCAAATGAAAAGTTTCTTATGAAACTGTTAATACAATTAAACCATGAGCAATAAAAGTATGAATAATGTTAAGCCATATTAGTCGCGGGGTGAACCTAAAAGGTACCGTTCGAAATAATTTCTTAAAATCCTATGAAATGGGTCAATCGCGCGCGTGCAAATGGATGTGGAGATTGGTGGTAAGATCGAGGCAGAGTCACTACGTAGTTATCACTACGTGAATGAGTAAATGCTAGTGCCTCTGCCTCGATCTTATCAACAATCTCCACAAGACAGTATTATGGGCAAGATTTTTTAGAGGAAAAGATCCATACTTGTGTTGTGTACTTTATACCTTAACTCTTAAGTGCCGCGCTCAATAGTTGTCATGGAAATACTCTAATTGAAATGTATCATGTCCACAAGATCGAGAGATATAATCAATGTAGTATTTAATAATAATAATATTTAATAATGAACCTCTAATGCTAAGCATTGCTTGACATTTTGATTTTCTTTTTCCGTAGAAGTACTTCGGGGAACTTCTGAAGTATATCTCAAACACAATCGAACAGATATAATAATGGCTACTTACCCAATCGTTGGCATCGTACGCGATACAGACATTATGATAATCACTGGGAGGAATGAAATCATAGGATCGGATAAAGAAAGGTAAATTTCACGGAATGAGATCATAGACTATTTAAGTTGTAGACAGTACTTATTAGAATATTGGTTGAGATGTTAAGTCACTAGTGCTTACAGAAATAAAGTTGAAGTGTTGTTAGCCCGGGGTAGGTAGTGTAGTTTGTCAATCAGGTGTCTCTAGATGAAATTGGAAGGTGAGGTTTTAAAATCAAAATCAAGAATAATGCAGAACCTACGAAACCAGAAACATTCCGTAGTGGGTTTTGTACATCAATATTTATATTTCAGTTGAATACGTAATAATTATGTATACTTTTTCCTAGAACAAAATGAATTGAATTAAAAAGTGTTAAGAATTTTTACACTCCTACCAATATAATAAATTTATTTACAAGAATCCGGGACAGATTAACTAGTAGATTACTGGTTACATTTTTTCTAAATAGTCAAAGAGCAAACATCCCTAGGGACCACTTAAGGACCACTTTGGTACCGGGGCAATTCGATCCAATTTCTCCCTGTACCGGCGATAGCTTAAGCCGAGGTTCGTACTACAGTGATGCCCTTTGGTAGTCGCCTTGTCCCTTCCTAGTGGCACAACGCCATCATCGGTAGCCTCACTATAGGCGGTGCGACTTCTGCTCCCGCACGACAACTCGGCTGACTATCTTCAGTACTCGTCCGCCCTTCCCGTGTTGTAAATGCTGGTAAGACAAAGAGTATTAGTCCGATCAAAAAAAAATAATAAAAAAACCTTTATTTACATCAATCAGCTTGCAAGCAGACGTGTAAATATTAAATGTAGAATTTAAATATGAAGATTATAGGATTCAAACTAGATACTATAAAAACATTTACTTTAGAGCCAATCACATATAGTTTATATATTTTTTTTATCTATTTTCTTCCAGTATTTTAATTGAGTTGGTATATTGTTTTAGATTGTTATTGACATATTGTACTTTTAAAGTTGTTATTATAAATGACTTTAAAATACGAAGGTTGCTATGGTAGGTTTCATATTGTGATCTTTTTACCTAGTATTGACATCCTTACGCTTTAAAGAACATAAAAATCTAGATTAGCTTTATTATATATATGTGGTATCCGGCTTTACTCACGTTTATAGTCGAAGTTTCGGCCTAGGTTTCGAACATGTCCGATGCTCATCCTCAGGTGAGTTTACGCTGCCAGATCGCGGCGACCACGATTATAGATAGATTAGCTTTGTTAAACAAACAAATAGGTTTTATAAATTACCGTCTGAAAAATTTTCACTTCACTATTTTTCAAACACAATAACCTTAATCTGAGTGTTTTGATCATCGACATGTGTTTTCATTGTCGAATTATATTGCGTGAAAAAATTCAGTGACCGTGCTATAAAATGTTGCCGTTTATCAATCTATTTGTTAATTTTGCGACTTGTAATAGTAAGTAACTATGTATCATAAAATAAAATAAAATCTCGTTATCAATTATTGCTTGCGGCGTCAGAGAGTTTTGTTTGCAGTCACTTCTACGATGCTAAAGCCCTGTCTATACATTGTGATAACATGCCGGGAAAAACGCTAACGTAAACCGAGAGCAATAAAGACTGCCAACAATTTATTTATATGACGCGCCAGGGAGAAGTTATCCACAGACCCGGGAAAGGAACGAGGTAAAATCAAGTTGATGCGTACCGAAACCGAGGATGAGAAAATGGAATGTATCTAGGAGCGTAATCAAGAACCCCCTTCTAATAACGAATTGGTCCTATTACCTATTATGGTTCATTGTATTATAGGCAATTTATTTTCTTATGTTTGGATCGCGGTCGCTATTACCGAATCGGTAATCAAATATTAGTCTAATAGGTACCTTAATGTTGCTAAATTAATTCTTTAATCAAACTAACTAAAATTGTAAAAAAATATAAACATATTTCACTATTACGGAAAAGTCCAAATTGGCATAACAGATATGAATGGCAATTACAAAATTAGTTCTTTAATAAATAATGGGTATTTTACGTAAATAAGTCGTTAGTTTTATGTACTATGCGCAATGGTATAAAACTTGTAGTTTAAATTAGTTATTATTAATAAAAGTTAGGATTTAAATATGAGACGAATCTGAATTTTAAAAGATACAGAATAAAAGCTTTTTAGTTCGAAGCTTTTGGGTTTTTAAGATATTAACTTTTTACGGTCATGTGAAATGGCCTACTAAATAAGTTCAAACATTATTATGTCGAACATTATCTTCTTTTTATGTACCCATGTGTTTATATTAGCACATTTAAATGATGAGATTTATTATGAAGGAGGCAAAACCAACCTCCTTAAAAAAATGATGCCAACACAAAAATTCTTTAGATTTATATTACTAACATGAAAAAGAAAACATTTTATTGGTTATATTTGAATAATAAACAGAAAAAACTCTTTATACTTTTTACTCCAAAAACACAACAAAAAATATAGAGTTTGAAATATTTTATATCCAATTAAATGAAGTTTATACAAACGTCAACAAAGGCGATCAACTTTGTCACAGTCCTCCTTTACGCAAGTCTCTTAACTGGGTAAAAATAAAACAAAGCTAAAATTGTGGCTTAAAATGTTTGAAATTTAATTTTATGAATTATATTACCTACTTTTACATAACATTTCAAATCTTATCCACACATCGTTATACATATTACACATCGATTTTGTGTAATAAGCACTAACGATCAGCGCTGGAAGAGTAAACACTTTTGATATTCTTTAAAGTTAGGTATTCTCTTGCTCCATTTTCTTAAGAAAATATTTGAAAACAAAGCGACGAAGTCTTAACTTGAACAAGTATGGGCTTGAGATTCTTTATGCACAAATAATATTGTAAACGGCTTCCTTAGCTTTAGCTAAAACGTTAAAAAATGTCACCTTGACGACCCAACATTTTCCAAACATAAAATTAAATTTTCATAATTTCTCAATAATCCGTTTAAATTTTTAACAAAATTTTCGCAATTCCAGAATTACTGAGATAATCTGTGAATTTGAAATTGTTAATTTGTTGCTTATTTAGACGATTTCTACCTTTAGAAAACAAAGGAAAATCTGCCAAAAAATATCTTTCACTTTAATAAGATTACGATTCACTTGCGTGTCTATCGTCTATCTACCGTGTCGTGATAATTGATTTATTATTCCTTGGGCTCCATATGGATTTCAGCTGTTAAAATGCTGATACCATAAATACACTGTGACTTCCATATGACAAAGGGTTTACAAGATAATCAAGGGATTAACAGGTGCCATATTGGAGTCATAATAAAAAAGTTTTAATTACTACAGGACTACGTAATAAATATATATTTATTCCGTAGTCCTGATAGAAATGCAAACAACAACTCAATTAAACTCTGAGGTGCACTGGCCCAATAATATAAGCTGCATTAAACAAACTGGACATTTCAGATATTTGTATTCACAGATACACATCAGACATCAGCGAACGTCAGCGATAACATACGGATTTGCGGGGATGGGGTATATTAAACACGCCGGCCTCGCTTGGTGCACTCGCGTCAAATACCACTAGGGTGGCGTGGCGAATCAGGTTATGTGGACATTCTGCTGGTGAGTTTAACTTTTGCCCAGAGAAGCTGAATCTTCTAAAGAAATAGTCTAGATACATTGTGTCAGATGAGGAATTGTAAATTGAAGAAATTTGCCAAATTAATAGATATATCAATATAACTGTTCGTGACCTTTGAGAAGTAACAAAGCGATGAGCTGTAGGACTTTTATATCCCCTATTGATCTCTACAAGGATCGGTTACCGGTAGCATCCAGCTGTATCCGGTCTCCGTCCGTATGTTATTATAAACTTACAATATAAATATTCTATGTATGTATATAGTTTTTTTCTAACAAATCAAGATGATCAAAATTGGTTCATCCGTCTTTGAGTTAGAAATGGTTTAATACATATAGTTTATATAGAGAAGAAGTGCAGAATACATTTTTTTTTACTGCGCATTTTTGACTGGCCGATTGGCGCAGTTGGTAGCACTCTGCCTTTTGAGCCGCTGGTCCCGGGTTCGATTCCCGGACAGGTCAAACATTTGTGTGTATGAACATGTCTGTTTGACCTGTGTTTGGGTGAGTATATATGTATATAAGTATATATATATATATATATATATATATATATATATATATATATATATATATATAAGTATGTATATATATATATACAGTATATATCAGTCATCAGGTTACCATAGTACAGGCTCTGCCTAGTTTGAATACCTTGTGTGAATTATGTCCCATATATTAAAATGCAATGTACGAGACAGCTCTCAACGGAACGTCATAGTTCCGCAGCATTTAGAGGTAGTTTTCGCTACGCCGCTTCCAAATGCTGGAACAATATACCGCCGCCGATCAGAAATTTACAAAACTTTCATGCGTTTCGAAAAAAATTGAAACTTTTTATATATAATCATCAAAAGGAGCAAGAATCTCTGAAGCATGATACAAGTGCCATATGAGACAAGCAGCTGGCTAACTAGTTACTAAATGTATTACTAGATATTTATAGTACCTATGTTTAATTTCATATGGAGATATAATGGTAATTATATCAAATATTTCTTTGATATTCTATCAATTTTTTTATTCCTAATTATTGCCAAATATTGAGTTATGTGTTAATTTCATAGTGTGTTTTTCAATGTATCTTCTATTTATTGTTAATTTATAATATTATCTATAGTATAAACATTTTTTATCTTTGTCCATTTGTATGTATATTCGTGTAGCACATATCTGTAATTATTATATAAAACTAATATTCATTGTTGTTGAATCGTGCCGTGACGTCATTTAACTGGGACCCAACGGAAGACCAGCGCTGGTTTAAAATCTAGCATATGCTGAGTTGAGGACCAATTTATGACATACACTATATCTTTCTTTTTGTTATTTTTCTTATTTTTTTCTTATTGTGTTCTCATGTGTGTTGTGTGTCATATATAAATGTATTTTCTTCTTTCTTCTTCTTCTAAAAAAATAATTAAAAAAATACATTAAATAAAAAAAAATTACACACGCATTATACATGCAGTTACTTATTTATGCTACCATGTATTTGACCACAGACTCAAACTCATTATGGTTATGTTTGACATTCAGTGAGACTATAGACAAATAATAATACAGACGAACACTATAAATCTTGAGAGTTTTATGGTTTATTGCATTAACAACATGCTAGGTGGAACTTACGTTCAAATTATTTGAAGGGAAAAAATCGACTACCAGTGGGACCTGAACCCACAACTGACAGGACGGTATTCTGTAGTCGTGGGTTCAAGTCCTACTGGTAGTCGAATTATTTCTTTCAAATAATTTGAACGTAATATTAATATTTTCTCAATTTGACCATGACTTTAACAAGTTATGGTCAAAAAGTGCGTGTGTTTATTGTATTTAGTAAAGTAGTAATATAAAAAGGACTCAAGAAAATAGTTTTACAGCTAAAAATCATTTATGGTTATTCCCAAATATTCAAACTGATGGTTAACGTAATATGAACGTCAATCGTCTGTGAAAGCTATGAATCTATCACACTGTGTTGGACAATAGTTCAGAGTTTTTTTTAGTTATTGGGCTATCGAGTAGCGTCAGACAGTATTGCTTTGATGAGAGTGGCCTGCATTTACCAACTTTTTACGATATTTATTAAGATATGGCCTCCAGCTTGGCGAATCATTGGTCCTCCATTTTCGACGTAAGTAATCGAATCGAGACTTGCCCGCAAGGTATTACAAAATAAACGCTTTGAGAGAATAATACGTACCATCTCGATTTCCAAGTGAGTAAAAATCAAGACGAAAAAATAGGTCGAACATAGGCTTCAGAGCCGTGAACATCTATCGGTTTTCTATCGGTTACATTTCGGCGAATGTGCGCTCTCGCGAATTTTTCTTTGGTGAATTACACAGTCTAATTCCACCATGCCCTTGCTATCAACGGTCAACCAGACGTACGGCTATGCGCCACCGCTATACATGCTAGACATACCTACCACCGTTACGCACGAAGCGTTTTGCTTCCACGTTTATAATACGTACTGCTGTGGAGTGGAACTCACTGCCGCAGTCTGTGTTTCCCGATATGTACAACCCCGGAGTCTTCAAGTCGCGAGTGAATGAAATGAGTGAAACCTTAGAGTGTTGTTACCTTCTAAGTTTGCGTGCTACACCTTAGACCGCGTCGTCACTTAAAATCAGGTGAGACAGTGTTCAAACGTAAGCTTATAACGTTAGGTAGTAATTTGATAGTTCATCTCTATGGAAGTAACCAGAAAATATTATATCTTTCATAAATTTTATAATGTAATAACAAGCACTTGAAAATTTGTAACCTTGCAGTGCAGGAAGAAAATTGTATGCAAACTAGTTAGAAGTGTTTCTCATAGAAGAGAATGCTAATTAATTCTATTAAGATGAGCGCTCAGTATGCGCTTACGTAATTACATAGTACGGCACGGGTAGGCTTTTACCGCGAGTGTCGCCAAAGCTTTGACCTGAGTTAAAAAGTGCTCTTTAAATTAACTCTTATTAAGAGATGCACTTTTCAATTTCTCGTATTATTTTGTATACTAAAGTGACGGTATTATTACCTACTTTAGCTGAGTACTACTGATGGTGATTCGCCGAAGGAAACGAACACAGTTCTATCTACCGGTGGATGAAGTCATACAGATAATCAGATAATCATTTATTTATAACAGATATCCACCTCAATAATATAACTAGGTACTGCAAGTACCTGCAAATCAAATAGACAAAAGTAACTTTTGTACATACATCAAATTGTAACGTAATAATAAATAAATATAGTATATATCATTACGAGTGCGGAAAGCCTGTCAATGCAAAGAGTTCCGACAAATGTGTACACGAGCCGAGGCGCAGCCGAAGGTGAGGGTTGACAGTCGGAACAAGTTGCAATGACGGTTCCGCACGTGTACTGAACAAGTATTTTTAATACAGTTGCGAAAAAATGAAGCAATTTAATAAAATAATAAAAACACAATAAACTCAACTAACTAATGGCGCTAACCGTAAAACAATAAGAATATAAGCAGAGGTTTTTTTTTTCTTTACGCATTCTGGGTAGGCAAAGGGAACTATGCCCATACAGCCAAGTCTTCAGCAGAATTTTTTTATTGATATGAAATGAAAATGAAATTTAATGAGATGAAACGTAACCTAACTCATTGAATTAAATCAATAAATCTGATATTGAAACAAATTAGTAGCTTCTTTTTAGGAATATTTGCATGAATCATAAAAACTTCTATGAATTTTTTTTAGTAAAAACTTCTGGGTTGGTTTTTTCTTTTGAATAGACATTATTTTGACAGTTAGAAAAGAGAACGCACGAGTTCGGGAAAGGTAAAGAAGAAGCTCGAGTATGTAATATGTATGTAATCTCGTGAAAATTTGATTGAAAGAAAGAATTGATCCACGCGGGTGAAACCGCGGGGCGCAACTAGTAAAAAATTAAAACAAAAACATACCAATACGGCAAAGCTCTAATTAACTGTAAACCAGCTAATAATTTAATTTTAGGATATTTTATATGCTACCAGCCGGAGGCACAGCTAGTGTTTTATATTTTTTCAATTCTTTGGAAGTGTCCAGACCTGACGAATGCGCAGCTCACCTGGCGTGCCTGGCGGCGCGCTAGCGGCGCACGATCTGCCCATTCGTCAGCTCTGGACACAGTTTACAAATCTCTATTTTTTTGGGACACGAGGCAAGTATTACCTTTCGCTTAAGCTCCTGAAATGCCTCATGCAGAGGCGAAACAAGTGTCAAAGAGGTTCCGGTTATGTAAGGTGGCATGTGTATATCCACCCATCGTACTGTATACTACCTGCATGCCATTTATGCGGTAGGGTACACTGCAGTTAGCCTGGAATAATTCAAGTCGCGGAATTAGCAGGAAATATTGTATATTGATAGGATTTCGGCAAAGTAACGCCTGAATGTATAAACTTTTCTATTGTAAGTTTGGGTATCACTTTAATGGTCCATGACAATTTGGTCAAAGGTTAATTACGTTAAACCTAGATGTTTACTGGCTCTCAAGAACTACTGCCTGCATGAATACGCTATGTAACGTGTTTGGTGACAGTTTTTCAACTTGAGAGTGGTAGTTAGGCAGGCAGGAGCTCGAAAATACCCTCCACCATGCTGGAAATGTAACTGCATTGCTTTCGCCCTAAGCTAAAGCCATTGATCGAACCTGCGTCTACCAGTTTGTCAGCCAAAGCTCCCACTGCTGTATATATTGTACAAACAAGATTACTGCCATTTTCTTTTTCCTTTCAATTTTTGAGATCTGCTGAGATGTTACAATCGATTGCATTTTCTACCCACACAACCCAAAAAAGTCCACCATACATAAATTTGCTAAAGAAGGCATTTCCATTAATTCTGGCACACCTTGACGAGGGTCGAAAGTTTAACGGATTATAACAAGTGGCGGCACTAACTGTCACGAGCAGACCTGGCCACCACGCCTCACGGCTTAATCGTCGAACTTTCGCCTACGATTGGAGTTTTTGCGAGGTTGCGGGCTGCGGTGGCTGTGAGCTCGCAATCGCGCACGTAATTTATGCGTTGGCGACTGAGTTCCAACAGGGACTCCGCTAACATTCGGACTTCGTTGATACGAGCCTGTGGTGAATGGTAGTGATTCTGATAATTAAAGTAAAATTTGTACGTCAACAGAAACATCATAAGATTTGAGATTGCAGATGTGTTGACAACACTGTTACGTCATTATAGTGGGACTGTAGCATCTTAATATTATTATTTTTTGCTACAATGTAATACCTATTTTAGGTTATAAATGTGTACGTACAAAATATAATGTCATTTCTAATTTACGCCACCACGGTTGCGAATATTCTGAGTGTTCCGACTGTCGCTGTCTTCGGCCACACGGTGCCGCTTCCAGTCACTAATGAATCTTATACATTTTTTGTTTCTTGATTAGGCTGTAGCTCGCACTTATATATTCATATGTATTGTATTGTTGAGTACGCATTTCAATTGATTTATCTACTAATATAATTAAGTAGTTTCAAATGATTCAGCAAAAGTATGGAAATTCTAAGGTATTCGATGCTGGTTTTAAAAAAAATCGCGGTGTTTGTACACTGAGAGTTTACGGAGTACCGAAAGTCACTGTAATATAGGTGAAAGGTACACAAGATTTTTTTTTTGCAACCAAGACGCCGTGAAATCGGTATGTCGTAGCCAATGCAATTTCCGTGCAGTTTAACCATATTTACCAACCACAGCAAAAATAGTTGTTGGTGTACTTTTCAGTGCGACTTTTTTTATTTCACACTCAAAACCAAATCCCATCAGGATTCCCCGTGTCGCGGGTGGCACAAACACGCAGCATACAAACGCGCAAGACCCGGGACAAACACAGACTGCACTCATCGTATAAATGTTTGCCCCTGCTGGGATACGAGCCCATTGCCCCAAGGGGTCCTGAAGTCATGTCACTGACAACCGAGCCACGGCGACTTCGTAACAATGTTTCAATTTTGAGTGCAGTAGTATCATATTTTTTGTCTCATTTTCACTACATACAATCCCTGCAATGTATAATACCTAAATACACGACTTTTGAGTTTCTCGGTTTAACGCTAGTTTATCGGTTTTTTATCGGATACATTTCGGGGGGAGTGCGCTCTGGGGTTGCATAATTTGATTCCGCCATCCCCATTCCGTCTAAGGACGACCAGACGGATGGCAATGCGACATCCATACATGGTAGACATTCCAACTTGTCACACGAAGCGTTTTGCTTCAACATTAATAGTGCGTATAGCTAACGAATGGAACTCATGTAGAGTGAATAGGTATCTTCTAGGCAGGCGTGCTCCATCGTAAACCGCATCATCACTTAACATCAGATGAGATATTGTACAAACGCTTGCATATTCCCAATAAAAAAATAATAAAAAAACTCAACTTGGTCTCAATGTATCCGAGTTCTCTCGCACCCCTGTTAGGTATTCAAGACATCGTTTAATCGAGCTGCACTACTCGCCTCTGAGATCAACGGTTTTAAAGAGAATTCTAAGGCAAAGCAAATCTCTCTCCACTCTACCAGATATTGGCAAGAAAACGGAGAGTAACCCTCGGGGCTTGATTGCAGATAGACTATTTTGTGAAATAATATTATCGGGCTTTTACAATGTAAATGAAACCTGAGCGGATCGTTTAGTGAGAATTGAGGGTGAATTTAAGTCTTAGTTATATATATATATATTCTATGATGAAAAGGTATATGAACGAATTTCCTGTTAATAATAATTGTAGATAATCGAATAAAAATCAAGTCACCTAGAAAAAGTTCTTCTCTAAAAATATAGTAGAAATCGCAAAATTAGAATTTTTTCTAAGTGATTCTCGATTCTTATTCGGCCCTAGGAGTAGATTTTTTTAAAGAAAACGTTTAATATTCCACGATGTGAAGTGGGGGTCGGCTGATATTGTTTTATAACAGCGTAATGTTATACTGGCCGTGGTGGTACCGGCCTAGAATAGTACTCCCCCATCTCTTCCCGTGGGTGCCGTAGGAGTCGGCTAAGGGATAACGTACCAGGAGGTGGGCAGCAGCGCCATCTGAGGATCGGAAATCATACTGCGCTCGCCAACCCGCCTGCCAAGCATGGCGAGTATTGGCAAATCCCCCCTATATGGGGGAGGCATACGTCCAATCGTGGACGCACATAGCTGAGAAAAAAAAGAAAAAAAAAAAGAAAAAGAATGTTATACTTTGTGTTATTTTGTCTTACTAATATTTTATGTACCTTAAATTAACTTAATTTTCTTTGAAAGATCAAGGAAGTTCATAAATAGGTATATAGGTACGTAGGTATGCCCACAGTTTTACTTGACGGCAATACTTCAAATGTTGTGAACCGTTTTAGATATCTTAGGCATGACGTGTCGACAGAGGATCTGTTGACTATTGCTATAGCTTTCGACTGTTTTTCCTTCTTTTCGAACCTAAGAAAGCTTCAACAATGAATTATTTATTAATAAACTAACTATAGTATTGAATTATTAACAATTAATCGATTATTGAAGCTTTATTATTATTAAGTTATTAATTTATTATAATGCGTTATTTATTTATTTTTTCACACACTCACACCCCCGCATTAGGATACCCTGTGCCGCGGGAGGCATAGACACACACAATCACAATACACAAACATCCAAGACCCGAGAACAAACATCTTTGCTCATCACAGAAATGTTTGCCCCAGCCGGGATTCGAACCCGAAGTCGCGGTTCCAAAGTCAGTGTCGCTGATCACTGAGCCACGACGACCGTCAAAAAAAAATATTGAAGCTTACCTTAGATCGAAAAGACGGAGAGTAAGTCGAAGCAATAGCCAAAGGAATTTTTTTTCGGCGGATGACCCCATGTAGGCGTGGAGAGCATTGGCGGTTAGAAGAAATATGCTGTCTCGCAGGTTTGGAAGTACCATTACCTACCAGCGCATCAGGAATATTCGCGGAAGAGAGACGCAAAAAATATCATGTCAATGTTGGTAGGTATTAGATTATAGAAAAAAACCTACTGTGGGTATTAAAAGTAATAGTAGCTCTAAAAGTGTAACTACTCAAAATAATTAGATCACGTTTTGAGTGTCATACAGAGTTACGTACTGAGTGAATGGGCATGGGTCACGGCTAGTTCGGACATATAAGTAGGTAGGTACTACCATAGATTTAGGAAAATTCTCACGGTATACTAAGAAACCTATGGATATTTTCCAAAATAAACGTTTCTTTCTTTAAAATGGCAAATATGCTTTAAGTATAAATAAGTAAAAATCTCTAATTATACATTTATGATCGGAGCAATTATGTTAAGTTGGATGCGGGCCGCTTCCAACCGGTCCTTGTGGAAATCAATGGGGAAGGCATATGTCCAGCAGTGGACGTCCTATGGCTGAGATGATGATGATAAAGGAGGAATTAACATGTTTTCGTGAAATAGTGGTTGACGTTTTTTGAAGCTTACCTAATTAAAATAGATCATAACGCAGATCACTGTTTACTGTTTACGTTGGGTTGAAATGAAACTGTGAGAAAACAACGCGCGAGACGAGCTAGTATTATACGCTTGTATCACTAACTGAGGCTACAAACATAAAAAATAAAAAAACATACGGGTCGAATAGAGAACCTGCTCTTTGAAGGTGGTTAAAAAGTTGATTATTTTGTTAATTATAATTATTTGATATTAACAATATTTTATGGATATTCATTTTTTCTTTAGTTTCCTCACTATTTTTCTAGTTAGTGGGTTCAAGTCCCACTAGCAGCCGAATTTTTTCCTTCAAATATTTGAACATATATTTTTCTAGTGTTTACAGGAAATATTAACAAAAAATTATAACAGAGCCATCTATAAAATTAACGTTATACCTACTAGAGGCATAATTATAAACTCATAAGTAGTGCTATCTCTTGCCATAGGCAGTAGAGTACTTGATTGCAAGAGGTCATTGTGTATTGTGTATATTTAGTAATGATGCGTTTCAGCAGATGGCGCTTAGTAAAATTATTGTACCGCCATCTATACTTTTAGAAAGAAATGAGCACGTTGGTGTAGAGTTGGTTCAACAGGTGATAGCTTAAAATAGTAATTTTTCTCCGCCATCTATCAATATTCATTTGTACTACATGAAGCGTGATGTCTGTTAGCTTCTTAGGTAGGTGTTGTAGGCTTTCAAAATTTTAAACAGGTTTACAAACGAAACCCATAACTACGATTTAAATTCACAACTACACAATAGGTGTCGCTACATACGAAATCTTGAAAATGTTTGCTGCGTTTTGTTAATTTGTTTTTTTTTTGCTATTTGTGTTGTGCTTTAATTTTGTAAGGGCACCCTTGCAAGTACCAACCAAACTTTAACCATAATATACGCAAGTTCAGAACGTTAAATGAAAATTAGATATTGCTTTTAATTATGAATTAATTTCTGCTTAAAATTTGGACAGTTTGTGCTTAATATCAGTTCCATTGGGGGGGTTATCCTGTCATTTATCATATAAACGTTCTGAAATAACTAAAATATAAACACAAATTAATAAATATAAAGTAATGATTATTGCGTTGCAAAAGTAACGATTATAGAGCTGATCAAAATTCCACCACACGTCTCTTACCCTTCCAAGATAGGATTGGCCATCACTCACCATTACGCAGCTAAGTAGCGCAAAGTAGCAACATATCCACGTAATCCACGTATGTTTAGCCAGTCGCCCAAGGCACACGCGATTTCATATGCAAACTGCCTTGCCCTGATAAATTGGCCTATTATTTAAGATTTGACGAGAATGATAGGGATTTTCGTTTTATAGAAGAGCTGTCTGGTTTTCGAGATAAATGCAGACCAAGAATTGCTTGTTTTTTGTATTGCTGCCTGATATCAGCTTGGGTACATAATTATAAATGTTTCATCATATTTTTTTTATAATATATTATTAGGGATTTGAGGTGCTTTGCGACTATATTAGGCATGATACTAAATATAAACGTCAACAGAAAAAAACGAAAATGTTATTAAGTACACGGATCCGGGTTGAGCTAGGAACCCGTAATACACACCAATATAAATAAGATCCCATAACACCCCACCACACAACAGGTTAGATTGTGATTGTAGTGCATAACTTCTCATACAGACTACTCTTATTTAATGAATAATACTTATATTGATATATAGTTTCAGTAGGCGAAAAGTCCAAATTACTTTTATAAAACTACTACACTTTAATTTAAATGCTTGGTCTTTCCTCTTGACCTTGAAACCTCATTCTTTCGTAATCTAAATTTAACGTGAAAACTTTGAAACTGATCAGGTAAGTGGTATGCTAACTCAGAGGGTATGGAATTTACAAAACTATACCTTCATGATGCCGCATTTAAAGGATTTGTAGAAAATATTATTGAAATGTATCGACATGCTTGCGACTCGCTGAATCAAGCTACAGACGTAACTGGCAGGGTTTTGACTCATAGAACAAAACTTTATTCCTGATCCAAACGTGAACTAAATTCAGGAAGCTCTGGATGTATTGCTGCCTTCCATGCTAATTGTTTATAGGCACCTAGTCTATATAGGCCATTGAATGACAAGATGCAGTGCAATTTAAGTATGCAGTGATAGATAGCTAAAAGGTTAGATATGATAATGTATAATCCTATCAAAACTAAACAACAATTGCTTTTTGGATCGGTGCGTGTGTGTTAGTAGACCCAATCAATATATATAAAGCAAGTGTGTGTACGTACGTGGACCCTGCACGTACGTACACACACTTGTCTCACACTTACACTTACACACTTTTCTCCAATGATGTTTTACTAAAGATGACGTATATTCATACTGCGCGATGGTCAGATTTTGTTCCTTTACGACATAAACATGCTTACTGCGACAGATAATATGGTACAAATAATATAGAAAAGAATAGCTATATGTTTAGACTTGCGCTTGAAATACGCGTCGCAATGAAAACTACTGCAATTGACTTAATTTTGCCGCCTCAGTTTCCGCGCGCTTGTGCGACATCTACCTCATATAAACATAATAATATCATTGCCTTTCTCTATCACCGCTAACTGGAATCTACTCGCTGTGGTGGTTGATACCACTTGGTCTCCTGCTGTGAGTAAGGGAGTTGGACTGGAAGGAGTGGAAGAGGGTGGTTGTGGGTGGCAAAAATATTGAAATCTATTTATCTATTCTTTTCTATCACGTAAGGACTTTTCTAAAAATTCTAGCTTTTACCAAAATTGTTAAAATGATATAAGGTGATCTATCATCATCTAGAATGTTCTTTAACATTCCAGAATGATCTGGAATAATCAAATTTAATTCAAAGACTTCAAAATGATTTAGAATTGTCGGTCATCATCCAGTATGCTCTTTAACGTTCTAGAATGTTCTTTAACATTCTGGAGTTATCTAGATTATACAGACTTAATTCAAAGACTCTAAAATGAGTCAGAATGATCGATCATCATCATCCAGAATGCTCCCAAACGTTTTATAATATTCTGTAGTAATCCAGAATGATTCAGAATATTCAACAAATGACACTACAAGGGATGATACAATGATAATACGATTACTACAAGGCTCTCTACTACTTGCCTCAAGCGCATCCTTGAACACTTCGGACACATTGCTAGGAAAGATGGAGACATACTAGAAGAGCTAGTTTGTCTAACTAGCTAAATGGAAGGCAAGCGATCGCGTGGTCGGAGTCCGATCAGTTGGTCGGATCAAGTCCGGACCACGTTCGATACTTCTCTCTACCATCCATGTAGCCAAAACAGGGGAAGTTGGCGTATATTAATATAAGAAAAGATCATGCATGGTGGTCACGACCCTCTGTGATTCTCTCCATGAGGAATACGACTTCAGGAGGAGAATATTAATCTTCTAGAGTATTCCGGTACTGGAAATTTCGATTGTTGATGGTACATATGAACAGTAATCATTCTACAGCACCAGTACCTAGTAACTATTATTACCATGGTGATCTAGTGACTACTATTACCAACGTAGGAAAGAACATTTAAAAAATCTCACGTGTAGAAAATCACCTGCTAGTCCATTACATTTAGGGTAACAATCAAATAAAAAAATATAGTTATCATCCAATCCTTTCTTCACCGGTCAAACTGAAGACTTGAGCTAATCACCACAAATGTTTTGATACGCTCCAATTATGGATACATCTGCCTGGAAAGGCTTGCGTATCTATCCGTAACATCAGACCATGACGGACTGACGGACAACCCTCTCGTAGGTGCCGGCTAACCGTTAAAATGAGTAATGACGGAATCGTACCAGAGGTCGCCAACCTAAAATCTTAAATAGTGGTCTTGAGTTTATTTTCTTACAGATTAATATTACCAGTATTAATCATATTAGTTTCATAATATTAAAACTCATGTTCATAATTACTTTACACTGTTTTTTACGGGTATAACGTGGTACATATTAGTACATAGTAACATATTAGTTTACTTTAACTCCATCAAAATAGCCCTGCTTGTATGATAGTTTTTTAATATCATCCCATATTAGTCGACAAAGACCTCTTACACTTTTATGTAGATTGATGATGTAACATAACTACTAAAAAGTACACGTTTTTGCATATTTCCAGAAATTAGCAATTGGGGATGTTTGAAAACGCATTCAATTGCATTCACCCTAACTCCATCTGTCGGGGGAGACATGAACAAATGTTATTGTAAATGAAACACAAGCTGAGTCTATCGCTCTAGAGACTATTGCTCTATAATTACTCAAGATAATGTGTCAGTGTATATACTAAGTAGAAGATTATTTAAGTAGAATATTTTGAATAGTGTTTATTTCTCTAGATCTACTGTAGTACTTTATTATGCTTGAGCAATAAATGGATGTTTTTTTTTTTTTTAACAAGCATTCAAGATAAACATCTAAGATCCGAGAGTAAATGTTTATGCCCATACAGAGATGTTTGCCCCAGCCGGGATGAAAACCTGTGGTCACAGTTCTAAACTAAGTGTCACTGATCATGATCAACAACGACTGTCTAATGATGTTGATATGAATTATATGCAAACTGTAACAAAAGCCTAAATAGCTATGGTTAGTATAATTAATAAAGATTTTAAAACTAACAAAAATGATTAAAAGGTCACACTTTGATTGCTCTATTGTTTTCTCGATTGTAAGCCACGCTTAGGTTACAGCAGTGTGTTAGAAAATCATTCAGTTAGGCAACCTTGAAAGCTGGATGGCAATAACTGGTAGCAATACCAAGAGCTGAACAGTATCCTCAGTAGAATATTTGAGGATTATTCTCAATATAGTTTTATTCAAATGGACAGTTACCAGTCTTATGGCATATCGTAATACCCCCAGTGTTACAAATATCCATAGACGACGTTAATCGCTTACCATCAAGCAGCATGCTTGTTTGTCACCTATAATATAAAAAATATCTAACTCGCGTAATATACAGGCCACAAACTCATCTATGGCTAAGATAAAACGATAAAAAATGTTTGCGACTCCTGTCCGCTCACCCGAAATGCACTTATTAAAATCCTTGTATAAATATGAAAAAAGCCGTGATTATCATTTAATTTCATAGTTAGGGCGCTTATTGATTCGGATAGGGAAGACGCGTGCGATGCAACCACCTGCTTCCGTCGATAGGGTTAAACCAATATTTGGGCTAATGTATTCTGAGCTTTGTCTTTTTAGTTGAATTTATAACATAGCTCATAAGCTGTTAGTAATGGTAATTAGGAATTAGTGGAGCAATTGGATGCATTTATTAACATACTAATATGAAAGTGTATTCATGTTATGATTTTTAGGAAAATGCCTTAATTAGTTAAACATACAGTTACAGCAAGTTGTAATTTTTTTAGGCAATATCATAGATGAGACGATGAGCTACTTATTTAAGTATTCTGTGTGATGGTAAGTTGCACGTTGCCTATGACAACTGTTCGAGTAGTGTAATCCAGAGTTCACGCACCAAAATATAAAAACGGGCTTATTTTGCTTCATTATTTAATTTCTTTTCAACTAAAAATAAATTTAAAAGTGGACCAAAATAAACCCGATTTAATGTCCAATCTATGTCCAACAAACACAATGTCCCATTGTCGGTGATAGCTAATAGCAAAACTAGATTCTTCTTAAAAAATCACCATTCTATTTTCGATGTTTTTCATCGTTTGTTTGGCGAAAGCTGCAATTAAATATTCAAACTTAATTTCTCATTCAACTTGTATTTCGAACATGACAATAATGAAAAAAGAAACATATTTTCAACCAATGATACGTGTAGGTATAAAATAAAACCATTTTTTTAATATCAGTGTTTTTATCAACATACAGCTATCATTGCTAAACTTATTTTTAAAAGGAAACATTTGATCAAGTCTCACGGATAACAATCAAAGTTCAAAGTAGCAAAGGCAAAAAAATCAATAAAAGAAATTTTATCTTGGATTGATTTGGTTGGCCTGACCCTTTGCTGATGCGACAGAGTTTTTGTACACTTCCACAAAAAAAAAACTAAATGTATCTGTGTTTATTTGTGACAATTTGCTTTGTCGGTTTCTGTCGATTTACATTTGAAAGGGGTTTTTTTGTGAAGCAAAGCAACCTGTAACGACACGGTGAATGATACAGGTCGAGTTAAAAATGTACCTATACTATACTGCGAACAGACGGTTTTGATACTGTTGTGTAATTTATATTCACTTACTTTTTATGATAATATTCTTACGCGTATTTTCGATAAGTGACTGGACTCTATAAAGTTATTGGTATTATTAAAGGTACTAAATATAGAACAAAGTATATGTACAGATCATTTAATTATGTCTGAAATAAACTTTTTTGATACTCCGCCACAAACAAAAGATTTCTCAGGAATGCTTTTTCTCAAATGTACCATAGGTACTTTTACGATAGTGAATTTCTTTGTTGATGACCATTGATATTACATATTTTTGGAATTTGATTACCTATTTCGCTTAACATAAAAAGTGAGTAAAAAGAATTTGATACATAATCACCGACACCGTAATACCGACGTGTAGGGTCTACACGGCTACCTTTTGGAAGAGTAGTATCTGATGCCTTCCTTTGGGAGATAAACTCGAGTGAAAACGCGACAAAATTGGTCTCATCACTGCAGGCACACAAGCAAACTCCGCCTCACTGAACAGATTAAAAAAATCATAATTCGAAGTCAATATAGTATGTAAATAATAGTTTCATATTAATGTTTTTGAGTCACGTTTCAGCGTGAAGGAGGAACAAACATGCAGACGTCAAACGATATATTATGTATGATAGGCAAAATTTTGCCTTCATAATATTAGTTTGCCTTTGCCATTATTTTAAACAAATCCTTCCATTAAAAAGTAATGTAACAAAAATATTCTATTAGATTATTACAAACTAAGAGATAAAAAGTCTGTCACAGATTAGCCATTTCGACATTGTTCCTTTCCTACAGTTTTCAAGTATCAAGATCACCGCTACCTTAAACAGTCACCCAGGAAGGTTTGGGACGTCTGACGGCCGCTTTAGAATGGAGACGATATAATCGATCAATCTGAGCTCGTCACTGCGAGAGGACCGCACACTGCTGCTGACTGTCGAGAGGTGGTCACATTACTGTCACCGGTTAGATGGCTCTATTTGATTATCAATTAGCAATTGAGTGGGCAGCATTGATTCTAGCGCAATTGAAGAGAATTTTATTCAGCTTTTACTCGCTCTAGTCAGTTTTGCACTCCTTTAATTGGGTAAAACGATCGGCACTTATTTCACTGTCAGTATTTCTCACCACACTAGCTCCCAATCACTAGTTTAATTATCGATTTCTGAGAGGAAAGATCTATTTTATTCACAAGTAAATAAAAAAAAAAAATGAGAGCGCACCTGACAAAGCTAATGTTAACTTGCCAACCAATCCAAATTTTATACAAATCCGTTCAGACGTCTCAGCGTGAAGGAGGAACAAACATGCAAACGTCAAACGATATATTATCTATGACAGGAAAAATTTCGCCTTCATAATATTAGTATGATAGTGTGATGAACTTTACTAATAAAAAAAAATTACTTACTAAACAGTATTTCAACCAGTATACAGATTGAAATACTGCTCAGTATGTAATTTTTTTGGTTTCTGTATATTTGATATTTTTCAAGTTGAATTATTTAGCTTGTAAGCCTATGTTACAAGTTCTTCGATAGGAACAGCTTAATGATACCTTAAGGCTTAATGATATTTATAAAAAAAACAAGTAAGTAATGCAGTAAAAAATAACTGGACTAAGTAATACAAACACAACATAGTACAACTCTACATACAACATTCATTCGATTCAACCGTTCATTAAAATTTTATCATGTAATAGTTGTAGTGGAATTACATTGGCAATCTTTATCGCGTGTAAATTATTGATATCCGATGACATCGATCCTTTGAAGCCCCTACAAACGGTGTAATTGGCTGTAATACAGATAAATCAAACTCACAATACGGTGTAAAATACTGCGCTTGCGACTTGCTGTCGGATTACGACTATTGCATTATAATGGATCGGATCCAAAGCCTACTGCCGTTCTAGGTGACAAGGCGTGCAATCAGTAGGTTTAATTTATTGTTCACCGTTTGGTGACAAGTAAATTAATAAGCCGAAACAATAATCGTGTAGGAAATCGCGACTAGAATATATTTGTAGTAGCTGATCAGTTCTGGGACATGAAGGTTGATTTTTGAGCTCCGTGCGTCGGCGTAGCCGGTGCGGCCTTGATGGTCACACAATGTTAAAGATTTTTAATGGACTCTGATCAGTTTGTTCTGAGGATGCTGCTTAGTTTCAAGTGGAAGAAACGTGAACAATTTTACTGTCATATTAGTGAAGAGTGTCGATTGGCCATCACATTAAACTATCATAAGTGACCCACCCTTCGCCTAGGACATTATGTAACACCAGGTCTTGATGATGCGGAGCCAGTATATGAGGATGCCATTATCACTTTTCGTGCAGATTCTCGAGTTGTACCTACTGCCCCATTTCATCGACAAAGATGAGTAGAAGAAAAATATCACAATGTTTTTTTATTCACAATAGACAGGCGTTTGACCACTATCTCACCTGATGTTAAGTGATGATGCGGTCTACGATGATTCACGCCTGCCTAGAAGATACCTGTTCACTCGTGACTTGAAGATGCCCAGATTGTATTCATGTGGAAACACAGACTTAGGCAATGAATTCCACTCGTTAGCTGTACGCACTATGAATGTGGAAGCAAAACGATTAGTGCGTCAGGGTGGAACGTCTACCATATATGGATGTCGCATTGCAGTCCGTCTGGATATCACATTTTTCAATATGCCTGGTAGAAATTGCTTTAAGCGATAAGGCCGTCTGTTTTCTCACGCTATTGTATACATTCTGTAAATACTATAATTTTACGTAAATGTGTTAGTGTTGCATAAAGAATTATCAATCATTGCTGTGTAAAACATCTTGGCAATGCTGGTTAGATTTTAGACATATTATTTTGTTTGTTTTTCTGTATTTGAGCTCATTTCGTATTTTATAATGTACACTACACAATTATTAACACACATAAATCTTATTTTATTCGACGATTCCTATTTATAGTAAATTTTGTGTTAATTAACGGTGAATATAAGTAGCCGACATTACAATGATAAAACTTGGTGACTAGGTACTGTTAATAGAATGAAATAATCACATATCCATAGAGTAAATAAATAGATGTACTTTTACCACTGCTAATATGATCATAATTTTCATGTCTAATCTGGTTTGTACAGTCAATACAACAAGTTATATCTAACTTTGGTAATTTGCTTCGGTTTAGGTAATAAGTAATATATATATAACACTTATTAATAATGTGGAAAATTGATTGAAGCGGGGAATTTGAAGCAGAAGATAAATGTTTTGTTATATTTTCCATAATAAGAATTTCTTAATTCTTCCTATTCTTCTTGATAGTTGTCAAACGCCTGCCTATTCCCAATAAAAAAATAATAAAAATAAAATTCTTCAAGTCTTCGAATAGTGCATTATTAGCTGTTAAGTGTCCTTGTTGAATCCCGACGACGCCACCCTAGGCATGTATTGGATGACCCGGACGACGCCATCGTTATCGCCTTGTCGCTAGGTTTAGCGTCGTCCCACGGTCATCCCGGTAGAATACAAGGTCGAGAGTCCCTGGTATACACAGTCAGACACCGAGCTCGACGGCGAGCTCGAGGCAAAAACATCCTGGTTAGATTCTCTCCAAATAGTCAAAGAGCAAACATCCTTAGGGCCCACTTACGGACCACATTGGTACCGGGGCAAGTCGATCCGATAACTCCCTGTCCTGGCAACAGCTCAAGCCGAGGTCCGAACCTGAAACTGAATCGAACCGGACCTTGAGCTAGTCGCCTCGTCCTCTCCTAGTGGCACAGCGCCGTCAGCGCTAGCCTCACTAGGCGGTGCGCCTTCTGCGCCCGCACAATACCGGGCTGAGCATCATCTGTGCTCGCCCCCCCTCCGGTGAAGCTGTAAATGCCGGTAGAGGCAAACAGCATTAGTCCGATAGAAAAAAAAAAAAGTGTCCTTGATCGTCCATGAAGAAAAGTGGAACAAAGAGGCAAATCTTCACTTCTGTTTCTCTCTAAAATCTCCACTTTCACATAAGAGAAAGTGAGTCACTCACTCCTAGATTTTCTTGCTATACCTATACCACCAAAAAAATGATGAGAAGTGAGCGTGTAATGCCTCCGACTGCGTTTGTGAACACTGTCAACTAAGATCATTCAAAACCAAAATAAAATATTCACATTAAAATCTTGTTTATATCTTTTCAGTTCATAAATTCATATAATAAAGATGGCAGATATTGACGCAGTCGGGATTTTATTTTTTAAAATAATATTTTTATGAACTTAATTTATTTTGAATATTGTAATTAATCATAATTAATGTACCTAAATACCATGTAACTAATTTGTTATGACTATAACGCATTGGACGTTGAGATGTACGATGCTACAAACCAGGTAAATGGAATAAGGTCGAAAAGTGTACAAACAACATGTCACGTTACTGCCGGTCTTCCTAGTTTCACGATAGAAGCGCCTTAATCATTTTTATTAGTTGTGCTTTGGTCAAAAGCTTGCTGGTCTATCAGCTCACAAGTTTCTTTAAAATTCTTATTCACATAGTGGAATCTTTATACGATTTTTTATGTAGAACACTTTTTTTTCATGCTGTATAGATCTAGCGTTTGACCACTATCTCACTTGATGGTCAGTGACGATGTGGTCGAAGATGTTATCACGCTAGATCTAGAATGCTCACTGGTTCTTAAGGATTGCTGCCTACACACTATGTGTTTGGTGACAGTTTTTCAAACTTGAGGGTGGTAGCCAGGCGGGTATTCAAAAGTACCCTACCACCATGCTGCGAATTTAATAACGGTGCTACCTTCACCGGAAGCTCAAGCTATTGTTGGGGATCGAACCAACGTCCGTCAGTTTGACAGGCGACGCTCCCCCCGCTGAGCTATTATCGCTTCAAAGTACATGCTCTACTACGTTGCTAATATTTATATTATGCCGGCTGTCTTCTTAACTATCCCATTAAAATAAAACTGATCAAAGTGCGTTACTTTGCAGCACCAAAGTGCGCTATGTCATAACTCTATCTTGTATCCGAGTGTAGCAGGCACAGATTACGTACTAGTCGCATCGTGGCAGGCCTTCTCGTAAATCTATCTCGAATATAGATAGCGCCCACTACGCTTAGGTGCTACCGCGAGCCAGATAGCCAACGTCTTGATTATTTGAAACGGAATTGCGTTATAGATAGTCTTAGAAATATTATTGCAAATATCTTTTGAAATATAAGATTATTTGGAACATCATTGCTTCATCATTATAGTATTCGGTGATTCAGAGGCGTAATAATAGCTGCATTAAAATAAAAAAAATATTAATAGAATAGAATTGCAGAATAGATATTCGCCGAACGGACAGCAGGGGTAGGGCAGATATCAAGTAGAACTGATGGCACATGGAGTCGAAAAGTCCGCGAGGGGCAATGATATTATATGTTTATATGAGGTAGATAACGCACAAGCACGCGGAAACTGAGGCGGCAAAATTAAGTCAATTGTAGTAATTTTCATTGCGACGCGTATTTCAAGCGCAAGTCTAAACATATAGCTATCCTTTTCTATATTATTTGTACCGTATTATCTGTCGCAGTATCAATGTTTATGTCGTAAAGGAACAAATCTGAGCACCGCGCAGTATGAATATACGTCATCTTTAGTAAAACATTATTGGTGAGGGGTGACAGATTGGAGTCAACGGAGGCATATATCCAGTAGTGGACGTCATAGATGATAGGTAACGAAGTTATGCTAGAACTCTGATTCTCCGTCTACTGGCAACATCTATTAGGTTGCTGAAATGTTGTGAAACGTTTCCTATTGTAATTATTGTATATAAATAAAATGCACAAGTATTTTATGTAAATAAAATCCATTAGCCAGTTTAAAAACGTGCACAGGCTACGTATATAATCTTTGTTTTTATACTGTAGATCTAGCGTTTACCAATATTTCACTTAGTGGTCAGTACCTATGTGGTCGAACATGTAATAACGCTAGATCTAGAATGTTAATTGGCTCTTAAGGACTGCCGTTTGAACTCACTTTGCTTGTCTTTGACAGTTTTCTAAACTTGAGTGTGATCGCCAGCCAGGCGGGTACTTGAACCATGCTGGGAATTCGACAACGATGTTACCTTAACCGGATGCTCAAGCCGTTGGTGGGGATCAAACCAGCGTCCGTCAGTTTGACAGCCGTAGATCTCACTGTTACGCTCTCAACGCTTCTAAAAATAGTATTATAAATACTACAAAAGTATCTGAAAATTATTGATTGATGTGTTACTTTATTTATTCATTCATACAGAACATTTTTTTTAAAAGCACTCATTTTACTAATCAAATCGTAAGTAAACAGTGGATAATTACAGCGTCTACAGAAAGCAAGAAACATCTGCTGATCCTCGCTTTTAAGTAAGAAAAAACATATCTCATGTCGATAATAATACCCGTCCATTGAAATATTAAAAAAAATCGAAAGTTCTGCGGTCATCCAGTAAAGAGTTGAAAGTGTACGCTCTGTATATCAGATCCACCTAATTACAGTACTATTAGAAATCAAAAGCACACCTGTTACACGCATGAACCTGGATTTTTTGTGGTCGATCCTTTCTCGAATTTACATATATCCCAACTCTTTGTTCGCTTAACAAGGGTTATTATATCTACCACAAAATATGTACAGTCGTTTGTGATTGACAAAGGCACAAAAGATAAAGAAACAAGTTACGTAGTTAATGGGATTGGTGAAATTTTCAAGACTTATTCATACGTCGTTAGCAATTGTTAACATCTAATTTGTACGCGAACACGTTCAATTTGGCAAAGGCAAGGATAATTTGGAAAAATTAACACCAATGCACAACGCTTTTGTCCGGTAAAATATGGCATTTAAGTAAGACCCTTTACAGGCATTTACACAAAAGAATCGAAATTGTCCGTTTAACGTTATAGCTTATGGATAAGGCTTAATAACGTCGAGTATGGTTACAATTATATCGATATATTTCATAGTAAGCATTTACGCATTATAAAACTGGAAGCAAAACGCTTCGTACGTAAATGTGGTATATATATATAACGTCACCATTAATTTTTTTGCCAGTGCGGGACATTTGCATAATTATATATTTTAAAAAAAGTTATTAGTGTTTTACAAGATTTTTATTATAAAAGACAGAATAACAGAAATTAATCAAAGCACTAAACACAAAATACCTAGTTAAATAAGCACGACTTTCTAAACCCCATTAGTGGCGTGAATTTATTTCCCCCAAAGTTGCAGTTCGTGTTGTCTCTTCGAGCGGGAAATATACATTTTAAATAATCTTTTCAACTGTTTGCAAAAGCGGGACTATGTCGACCTCGCTGGGGATACCGGGACAGTCTGCCTGAAAGCGGGACTGTCCCGCTCAAAGCGGGACGTATGGTCACGTTATATATATACGATGTGCACTAGTGGCGAATTACCGTAAGCCTGGTTGACCGAGACAGAAAGGAGATGGTGGAATTGAATTGTGTATTTACATATATTTTTATACTTTATAGATCTGGGGTTTGGTCACTATGTCACTTGATGGTCAGCGCAATGTGGTCGAAGATGTAATCACGCTAGACCTAGAATGATGACTGGGAGGTCTGTTGCCTGAACACAATATGTGTTTGGTTAATTTGATAACGGTGTAAATTTCGCCGGAAGCTTACCCACCGTAGGTAAGGTTCAAACCAACGTCCGTCAGTTTGACAGCCGACGCTCTCACCTCTGAACCATAATTGTTTCAAACTTATAACAGTTGCAATATAAGACCTTGTAATATTATTGTACACTATTTAGCCTTTTTAAGACTTTCCTCTAAATTTGGTCTAGTATCAATTATTATTATCTACTCACTTCTGAATCTGAGTAAAGTTCTGAATAAATTAGAATGTACTTAAATAAGAATAATTATGTTTTTATAAACTATAAAATCTCCTTTCTCTTACTTAAAGTGGAAAACCTTGTTGCTTTGAAAAATATTTTACTATTTATTCGGATATTGGAAATATACATATAGATATATACAATAAGTATTGTATACTTATATACTGAAAAACTTTATTGGTTGGTTATTTAACCGCTATTTTAGCACCTAACGATATAATTTGTTGAATCAATCTTATGTTTGTCAAAATAAACGTCATGTAACAGTAATTAATAAACATAATTCAGAGAATCAACAATCAATTTGACTATTCGGTTTCGCAGTATAGTTACTAAGGATTTCATATAAGTTTAATAAACTTTAGTTTATGCTACATTTAAAAAAAAATGCATACATAAAGTTCTTATAAAAATAGTTAGTACCCAAGGCAAGATGCAGAGAAGTAACCAATTAACGACTATAATCTACGAGAGGCCGGTAAAATGATGGCTCTACTATCGAATTCCTGAGTCATCCTTTATTAAGGTAATGAAACGGATTTATAGCGTCCAAAGCGATTTCATGTCAAAGTGCAGTTCATTGCCACCCAACAATGTCTAGGGGACAATGTTATTTTATGCTTAAATGAACCTCTTCTCAAGCAGAACTTGGTCGGAAAATTTTGAATGGCAATTTCGGTGTGGCTGTGTACCGCGCGCCTTTGTCTTGCCGTCAAATTGCAGTTATGCTTTATGTGTCAACAGGAGCGTGACCACTTTCCAACTACATCTCATTTAAATGAAAAAAGACTCGCCGGGCATTTTGTAATAAATTGCAAATCCTCAACTTTCAAAATTGTCTAGCTCTGACGCCGTTGCATATAATTAACAGATGTATATAAACAGACTGTGGCGCGGTGGTACTTCAATAAATTAGCATCTGATGATCAAGCTTCCCGTGGGGTACCGGTCTAGAATTTTACCCACCCTCCATCTCTACCCGTGGGTGCCGCATGCCTTAGGAGTCGGCTAAGGGATCACGTACCAGAAGGTGGACTGCAGCGCTTTCTGCGGATATAATCAACATACAGCGATCGCAAACCCGCCCAAGCATGGCGAATACTGGCAAACCTCTCCAAATAAAAACATGGGACAGGCGTATATGTGGCTGAAATCATGATGAAAATGCTTGGCTCAGCGTTTTCCCAAGAAAATATGTGCATAGAATAACTTATTAAAGATAAGTTTATCCACGTATGAATCTATAACTCAATCTCAAACGATCCCGTAATATTATAAAGGCGAAAGTTTGTGAGTATGTTTGCTACTTCTTCACGCTCAAACAGCTACACCAATTTCGATAAAATTTGGTATGGAGATAGCTTAGATCCTGGGAATAGCACATACGCTACTTTGTCCCGGAAAAAGTTTAATTCCCGTGGGGTAATTGAAGTAGCGGGTATACTGTATCCACGCCGATGAAACGGCGGCGCGGTTACTAGGTTGTATATAAAATTGCTTGTTCAAAAATATAAAATTCAGTATCAGATGATTGTTTGAAGTGAGTAGAGGTCCCAGCAAACAGAGTAAGGAGCCTAACACAAAGTACAATAAAGCGTTTATGCGCTCTATAAAACCCTCCCGACCAAGATCTCATATTTTATCCGGAGCCGGTGAACTCAATTACACATCAATGGTTCGTCATGACCAGACCTGTTCTCGGATCCAATAAAACTTAAAGATTTATGTCCTGACTAGAGAACGATCGTTCACATTCTTGATAATGTTGCCACTTGTTTATACATTAGGTACTAATAAACGACGCCTTTATTATGGACTTAATTAATTAATTAGGGATATTTATGAAAGTAATTAATCAATAAGAGTTTTTTTATTTTTCTATGATTCTTAAGTCTTCCAAGAAGACTTTTCGAATTATTTCATTGAGTCGATGGAACGCGCCTACGAATAGCCAATGTAATAAAGAGCTATGATTAAAAATGGAAATACCCACATAAGGTCGTTATTCTGTTAAACAGTCAAACTATCTACAAATTTTATTATTAAAAAGAAAACCCTTATTAATTTACAGAAAACATTCAAATTCGTATGACGACGTTAAAATGCAATCTGTAATATTCAATGAGTTTACTTCAATTGTGGCTAGTTTACGATAGCGACGACTTATTTTATCTCAAACTACCCGCATTTTAAGAAAAATAACATATTTTAGTTTTCATTCACAACAATTTGAACTTCGAATGTAAACTCTAAGGCTTTCACGGCCGGCGTTGCATGTTGTATGTATTGCTTCCGGGCTGTTTGGCCGTGGTCTAAGTGAAACTTGTGTTCCAGACGTACTGTCTCTCCTACTGACTCCTACTGACTCTCCTTCGCGGTGTCTTCTCTGATACTGAGTCACCTCAGTATCAGAGAAGACGCCGCGAAGGAGAGTTCTACGCTCTTGTCGCCGCTCGGACCTGAACCACTGAAGATGTCGACCGCAGTGATCGACGAAACGTCTGGAACAAAAGTTTCACATAGACCACGGCCAAACAGCCCGGAAGCAATACATACAGCATACAATTTGAACTTCATTATAACTGCACCAACAAGTGTCATATCTAACACCATTTTAGTTTGATTAATCAACAGAATCACTACTAGCCGCACACCGTACACCGCGACGAGCAAAATTCGTTCGTAAGATAGCTTAACAGGATGATATTATAAAGGCACGCGGAGGCTTACGGGCAGAAAGAGCGGGACAAATCTTAACGCGTGTTGTTATAAAATAATACAAATAATCTACTTAACGGTACGGGCCTAAAAAAAATATTACTGCTCATATTTTATTTTCCTTTCTTCTGGTGTAACACACAGTTCAAGCACGAAAATATAATTAACTAATAAATTAACAAATGAGTTTTTTTTTTTCATAATAAGAATTCACGTTCTTGAACTGTTACTAGTAGCGCCCCGCGGTTTCACCCGCGTGGATTACGGTTTTCCCACTACATCAATTATTCCATGGGAATCATATACTAATTAGTATATGATGATATTGATGTACCGGGATAAAAAGCGTATGTGCTATTCCAGACTATAATCTATATCTGTGGCGAATTTCATCCAGATCCGTCCAGCCGTTCTGGCGTGATTGAGTAACAAACATCCATCCATCAATCCATGTGTAAGTTACACATGAATAATATTAGTTTACAAAAAAAACTAAAAAGATCAAAATTATCTATTTATCAAATGGCCAAGCCTTAAAGGATGGGATGCAAAAGTATATCAATAAGCTTAATTGTACACTTTGCATAAATCTCTGGACTAGGTCCCGATCAGACTCAATCAAACTGTGGCCTTGTCAATCCATAGAGCCAAGAAAGTTGTGTTAGTATGAGATGTTGCTATATTGTTGTGGATAAGAATTAAAGTAAAATTAATTATGACGTCATAATAAGCTTTAAGGACACGACACGAGTTGCTATGCGTATATTTTATATATTTATAGGTTTGATTCTTATTTTTGTATATTAAATTTATATATTACAAAAATGAAAATATGTTTATTTTTTGCGATGGCAATTTAATGAAATTGTACTGTAATTGAAATAATGCATGCACTAATTTTCCTCTTTTTTAATACATTATTACGTAAAATCTGCTCTGCGATTCACCCGCGTTTTTATAGGCAGGTACCGTACATTTTTCCGGATAAAAAGGAACTCATGTGGTGCTCCAGACTTTCATCTGCATATATCTTCTATAACCTACGTATATCTTTACCGAAATCGAGCAGATCCTTTGGGATGTTCTGGAGTAATTTAGCAACAAACATTCAAACAAACCGACATTTATAATATTGAATAGTACCTAGTTAATAATACACGTTTGCAGCGCATGCTTCTTACTAAAGTGGTACTAATTGGTACTAATTTGGTATGGACATAGGTTAGACCTACACATAGGCTACTTTTCATCCCGAAAATAGTTGCTGTTTCCGTGGGATTAGCAATTTATTCAAAAACCTCTGTTACTCCTTCACACTCAAGCGGTTGTACCGGTTGTATGGAAATAGGTTAGATCCGGGAATAACACATAGGCCACTTTTATTCCCGTGGGATAATGAAGGTAGCGGGAAAACCGTAATCCACGTGGGTGAAACCGCGGGGCGCTACTAGTATTGTATAGCAATCTCGTAACGTCAGATGTATCGCCATATCCTTTGATGTCACGCGATAGTTTTTTGACAATGACTCATGACTCTAAGTTAAAAATAGAACGTCAATCGAGGCTGAGTGAATGAATTTGAACTTGAACTCACTTGGCGGGAACTAAAGCAGCAAAATTGACCGTAGGTACACGTTAAGGTTCTATCTATAATAATGTTGTGTTTGTTTATGTTTATCTTCTGCTTTCGATAAAAATTTGTTCTGTTTTTACACAAACCGACTCCAACAGTAAACCAGCATTGGATTTACAACCAGTGGTTTGCTGAGATGGGGCCGATTTGCGATTATCAACACGTAATTTATTTTCCTGTGTTAAGTAAATTAGTATTTTATAGTAATCTGAAATATATATGATTTTTTTTTTCTATTTTAGGATCACAATTTAGGCCTAGCATCCACTGAGGTTAACAAAAAGCATCAAAAGCAAAGCAAAGCACTTTAGGCAGTAATTCAGATCAGTGACATATAAAAGCCGACAGAAAACATACTTAAGTTATTAATAAGTCTATTATTATTATTAGTATTGTAATTAGTTATAAGTATTATATATCAATAAAGGCCTCAATCCTATTAAAAAAATATCTGGAAGATCCATATAACGCCTTACGCCCTAATAATGTTGCCATGGGTCCGTGATAAAAGTGACCACGTCAATAATTTATTGGATATACCAAACAGATACTTCGTAAAAATAAACATGAATGGCTGCCTTATTGGGGCTTGATTTAATACATCCAATAAAACGGTAACTAACCTTATATAAATTATTAAACAAATAAATAACATTGTTGGTCATCAAAGTTACAGCGAGGAGATTGCATCAAGCTTTACATATTTTCGTTATACTTTTTTTCTCTTCGAACATGCTCTAAGTTTTTTTTTACGGCTGTACCTAAAGCAGAAATGACTTGCATCACATCGTATTACAGTCATGTAAACAATTGAATGACGCACGTAACGTTCGCACAAACAATATTTTTTTGCGTCACAGTTGTACGGTCGGCCAAGAAAGTGGTGTATCAGTTTTGATTTAGTTTCCTAGTCATCGAAAATTACAACAAGGTTCATAGAAAAAAGATATTTCTGAAAGAGATGCATAATAATGACGTAAACCTAATTGATAAGTATTTATACGTCATAGGTTACTTATAAGTTAAGTATTTTAACCTTTATTATAAATGGATAATACATTAATTTCTATAAACAAAATTTTAGTGTTTCTCAACAAAAGTAATAAAAACTATTTAAATAGACAACCAAATTCTATTTTACAAAGAATTCAAGTGAGAATTGACATTTTAACTTTTAAAAGTGCTCTCTGGCAAAGTTCTCAAAGTTAAGCTAGACATTTATAATGTCTATCTTAAAAGTTATTCAGTCACACGTGACTTTGAGAATCATGTTTTATGAGTAGATGATCATAATAATATATATGTTTATTTATATCTCAACAATTTCGGATGAATTATGTATTTGTTTCAAAAGGCGTTTAACCTACCTGGGAGTTCGATTGGTCTAATACAGTGTTTTGTGACGAAAAAAAATTTCACTCCAGTCAGCATGGACATCTTTTTATATCTTATATATTCTTATTATTTTTAATTTTTCCACCCTGTTTATATTTAATAATAATAACTCTATGTTTTGTATTTTTATATTAAATATTTTAATACTGATCTTGACAATGTCATAAAAGAATAAATCTTTTTTTAACTTTTCTTTCTGGCAATATTCCCTGCACATGGAATCCTAGTGCAGGGGCTTGAGTGTAATGATTAAATGAAAAATTAATATAATAAAAACTAATCCCGATATAAACTGTTTTATTGAACGCATATTGTAATTACAAATTTACATAATGGTAAATTCTGACAGGTGGACTCACCTTGTGTCAGAACTTTACAATTTTATGTAACTTGTGGTTTACAATGGTTCGGTTGGTTGGTTGGTTCCATCAAGATCAAACTAAGAACAGCTGTCACGTAACTAACAGTAATCATCGTTATCAAGTAATCAGATCAAGATGGCAATAGAAGTTGTCAGATGGATCTGCAATCGAAACTAATCTTTATCACCTATGAATCTGCAAGCGGCATTCAACCTTAGAGTGGTATACTTTCTTAGCTGACCGTACTAGATAAATAATTATGATATGATTTTATGATGTAGGTACGTGAAAAAACTAAATTACTTATAGGTGTTTTTGTGAAACGGCATGTACTCTGAAAGCGTAAACAACAAATGTGGAAATATAATCTTATTGACAGAATTCTTGATCATTGTGATCAAATAAATTTCATGTTAAACAAATTTATGTTAAGATTTATTTAATATATGCTACGCCCGCGGATTCTCTCGCATGTGTTCTCTCGATTCTCTCATTTTACCCATTACTCAAAAATATTTTTACGCCATTTTCTTGTTTTTTAACTTTGACGGTCGCCGCTGCGCAGTGGTCAGTGTCCGTGACATGACTTCTGTTTCTCCGGGACCCTGGGTTCGAATCCCGGCAGGGGCAAACATTTTTGCGATGAGTATAGATGTTTGTCCCGGTTCTTGGTTGTTTGTGTGTTGTGATTGTGTGTGTCCATGCCTCCCGCGACACAGGGAATCCTAGTGCGGGGGTCGGAGTGAAATTAAAAAATTTTCAACAATATTTCT
This sequence comes from Apeira syringaria, assembly GCA_934044485.1. NCBI lineage: Eukaryota > Metazoa > Arthropoda > Insecta > Lepidoptera > Geometridae > Apeira > Apeira syringaria. Next base: position 18,362,579 of record OW203663.1, on the reverse strand, counting down.
TTTATGAAAATTAGAAAGCTCAAAACTGGTAAATGAAATCGGTAAATTTACAAAAAAAAATCTAACACAAGCTACTAAGTGAAATCTTCCATAAGCAAATCACAAATTCAATTCTTTAGCATTGTGTTATATATATTTTTCAAAATTGTATATTTGTGCAATAAAGAGTTATTGTATGGTGATTGATGACTAAGGGATATAGGGAACTATTTATATATATGATATATAGATACCTATATATTTTTAGTGTATTTTCCCATAGCACTGTTCAAGATCAATAAGTAAACATTATTCAAGAGAGTATTATTCACAGATTTTTATGTGGTTCAATGCATTCACACCATGCTGATGAAAGCTGCCAGGAACCCGCGCTCGAATTGTTGAAGGGTAAAATTCGTATACTTACTAATGTGACTTGAACCCACGACAACAGAATCCCATTCTGTCGTTTTGCCATCTAAGCCATAATAGCATTCCACTAGCAGTTCGAATTTATTTCTACATTTTAGTCACATCTGAGGGAATGTTTGTAACATCAAAAGCATATTATCATTGTGTATGAACGCGACCTATTATAGAGTGAAATAGCAACATAAAAAGTGATGAAGATAGTGAATAAACATCAGTATTCAATCGTAAGTATACTACGCCCCCTTAGCATTAGATTCCATATCACTTCAGATTCAATTACCACGTTAGTCCAACAAGACAAACGAAACCGCTAATCCAATTGCACAGAAGTCATCGATTTATTATTTTCACGTCGAAACAAAATTATTGAAAGCTTATTAACGGAGGCCACCTGAGGAGAGCCTTCATCAATCTCTGTGCCCTTACAAAGGACCTTAACAAAGAATTATGGGTCTTTATGCACCGCTACTACACTGTACTAATGAACACAGTGTCAAAACTCTCACACAATTTTTATGAACATTTCACAGCTATTTACTTCTCGCCTGCCATGAACAACTGATTTCTTGTATTACTTTTATATTAAATATACCTTGAGCAATATAAAAAGTCTTTGAAATATGCACTTAAAATTACTTCTACAACTGTAACGGCTTTATCAAAAGCTTCATTTATTTAGAAATGTAAAATAGCTACACAATATTTTAAAATAATGTGTCTGGGTGTGTATATGTATATAAGTATATATCAGTCATCAGGTTACCATAGTACAGGTTCTGCCTAGTTTGGGACCTGAAGACCTTGTGTGAATGTTGATAAATAAATAAATATTATTAACAATGTCAACACTTGTAGTACATATTTTGTAATAAACATAATAATGATACTCGTGGCTTATTTTTATTTACTCTGGCATAGATTTTTGTAAATTGCTCGAAAATTGAGATCTTGTACATTTATATATATGTAAAAGATATTTATACTTTTTAAGACTTAATTTAACTTATTTATTTTACCACAAAATGATATAAATAGACACAAGATCACAAAACAGTATTTCATTTTTAAAAACAAAGTCAAAAACGTGTAACGTGTATGAAACATTCTTACAACCGTGGTAAACATTTTAATTGAAAACTTATTGAGAAAAGTCGCGAGTGAATAGGTTCCTTCTAAGTTTGCGTGCTTTAACTAAGACCGCGTCTTCACTTAACATCAGGTGAGACAGTGGTCAAACGTAATCTCATAATATTTATTAATAAAATTGAAAAATGTTGAATTTGATGAAGACGTGTCACTGTTTTCTCAGTCTCACGCTACTATGTTGAAGAGTTATTACTTCAATTTAATGACCACTCTGTGATTAGACATTGCCTCTCTGTGCGTCTATGGCTTTATTACATAAATCTTAAATAATATGGCCGGGTAATAACAACGAAAATGTCTCGCACTAATGTAACGTTCGTTAAAATGGGTGTATAATGTTTATTGGTACTTGGCATCGCGGAGCCTTTTTTGATACCTCTATATAAATGCACAACAAGCTTACTCGTAAGTTTAAGGTTGATCTAGAATTTTTCAAATATTTGCTTATATAAATTTATATATGATAAGGTGGATGGTAAAAAAATTAAGATAATCTAAACTCATCAGAGCATTTGATCAAAGCGACGCGTGACAAAAATGCTGGCACATATTTGGCTCAACGAATCAGCATTGCAATTCAACGTGGCAATGCTGCTAGCATTCTAGGCCCGCTGCCAGCCGTTAGCAGGTTAGAGCATTTGAGTTATCTATAGGCTACCAATAGCTAGTGCATTTCTCAAATGTTGTAGTAGCTGCAATATTGTAATTAGTTATTTGTGATTTATTTTAATAAAGGCATAAGCCATGTTAAAAAGATAAACAAAACACGGTTCTGATATTTGATACATATAATATTTGAATTCGATACCTTCGCATGACTGGCATACCAGCCTTCCCTTTAAGTAGCCATAATCCTATACGCTGGCAAATGTGAGGTGGCCAACCCAATATCGGAGTTATCAAACCACCCGAGGCCTGCAAATTGGTGTTTGAAGACCAGGTGTTGTTTTAAATAACGACTGTTATCTTAAGACGATAACGGGGAACAACGGAAAGCACCCTTTTTTTAATACTGTATAGATCTAGCGTTTGACCACTATCTCACTTGATGGTCAGTGACGATGTGACAATTTTTCAAACTAGGATGGAAGCTAGCCAGGCGGTACTCGAAAGTACCCTACCACCATGCTGGGAATTTGATAACGGTGTTACCTTCACCGGAAGTTCAAGCTGTTGTTGGGGATATAGCCAGTGTCAGTGTAAAATGTCATCAGTTTGACAGCCGACGCTCCTCCCGCTGAGCTATCATCGTCATACAAACAGTTACTGTATAAATCACTGTACATTTATAATAATAATATTTATAATATTTTTTTCCGTGTTTTTTAATTGTAAGTACTGTATTTTATATTCTGTATGGGTTTTTATTTATGCCTGAAATAAATGAGTTTTGTTTAAAAAATTTTATAACCGCAAACGCAGTGAGTATTTGTGTCAAAGCCATCACAAGCCAGGCTTGTTACAAAGATAATGCATATAATGGAGAGGGTACAAATTCAGTTGTTCCCGGATCGTGATGCAAGCACCAATAAATAACCGAACGGTAACCTTTCGTGACGGAGCGTCTGCTCGCCACTTAGGACTTATCTTGACTCGGATTTAACCACTCTATTTTTACCTACTGCGCTTTTTGTGGCAATCATTTATAATTTTTTAAATTAGCCTTTAATACAGGTGTTTCGTGAGAAACACTATAGTTTAATCGATCATAGCTTACCTTCACCTTTTGGATTTATTAATATAATTAACATATACCCAATACTAATTATTATATATACATAATATATTATTACATTCTATTCTTCACACACTGGTAGTAAATGTAAAATGGTATTTTACTTTGTATATAGTTTATATTAGAAATTAGGAAGATTAGAAAATTCTTTATTCATCATCATCTCGGCCATAGGACGTCCGATGCTGGACATATGCCTCCCCCATTGATTTCCTCAGGGACCGGTGGGTAGTGGCCCGCATCCAGCCCTTGCCTGCGACCTTAGTCAGGTCTTCTGTCCACCTGGTCGGTGGCCGTTATGCTGCGCTTGCCAGTCCGTGGTCTCCATTCGAGAACCTTTTGGCTTTTATTACCTCTTAATTATTTATTGTTACACCTTAAATATAAACCAATATTTACAATAAATATATAAATTTACATGAGAGTATGACAATGGGCGGCCTTATCACTAAAAGTGATCTCTACCTGGCATTATTGAGCAGTATTAGAGGCACAATGTTATTATATCAATCGGGGCGTGATCGCGAAAGTATATTTATAAATTACAAATACTTAATAAATATCTTACTAAATGTTTTTCTCGCGACCAAGCCCCGATTGATTTATTAAAAATTATTGAGTATATATAATATAATTATATTGGTAAGATCAGATCAGTAAATATCAATTGTAATATAATTCGTTTTATTACGTATTTGCACGTATAATTTAATATATAAATATATACATGTACAACAATTTTTCTCATTATATTAACACAGAATGTAAAATGTTGCACTAATCCGAAAACGTACCAAATAGGTAGGTTATTATTGGCATGTGTTTAGTAGATTTCTCTAGTTCCCATCAATATATATATAGATCAATATAGAGATAAGGGTTGTTTCTCTCGAATTCTCGTGGACATTCTAGAGGTCTAACATTTTTGGGTGACCAAGAAAGTATGTTCAAGCAGCAGTCCTTGAGAGCCAGTGAGCATTCCAGATCTTGCGTGATATCTTCGACCACGTCGTCACTGACCATCAAGTGAGATAGTGGTCAAACGCTAGATCTATTCAGTAAGAAAAAAAATCTCACTAATATTATAAACATGATAGTTTGGATGGCAAATGTTTGTTACTCAATCACGCACAAACGGCTCGACGGATTTAGATGAAATTTGGTATATAGGTAGGGTAAAACCGCGCGGCGCAGCTAGTAAAAAATAAACTATGGTGTGAAAGTGGTCAAACGATCGACTTAAGTGTTAGATACATTAGACGGATACATGTTTGCATTTCAATTATACAATTTATATCTATCATCCCCATTTTATCATAGGTCAACCAGAAGTTTTTTTTTTTTTTACTATTATAAGTTTGCGTTTGACTACTGTCTCAACTGATGACGTTGTCTAGGATTTAGCACGCAAACCTAGAAGGTACCTATTCACTCGCGACTTGAAGACTCCAGGATTGTACATATCGGGAAACACAGACTCGGGCAACGAACAACGTTTGGCAATGCACCACCGCTACATGGCAGATATACCACCTTTAGGTACTCCCAAGAAGTGAAACTTATTGCCCAACCGTAATCACTGAAGCCAATACCCAGAATTGGTATTTTCTAAGCTTGCCTGCTACATAAGCGGCCAAGCTTATATAATCGTATAAAAATAATGAGAAACGTCATGTTCCATAGATCTCTATGTATCTCATAGTTTGTAATAGCAAAACGCTGCGCTTTTACGAATAATTGTCGATGACTACACGTTTTCTTTCTCGCAAATCATTCATGCTACGAAAAATGCGCCTGTCAACTTTGGGTTTATCAACCTTCGGCATCCTCGAGATAGATGGTATCTGACACAACACTCACTAACTGTGACGGAAGGGTATTGTTTCGAAACACCTGCAAAAACATGTCGTCGATCAGTTTGGAAAAATCGCTGCCATTACCACCGACATCTCACCTTGCTAATTGTTTCCGATGCTCGGTGCTGGCCGTATATAATTATGTACTTAATATACAGAATGTATGGCTTCCTCTACTGTTTTGCTTGATATGTTTTTTTTTTAAGAATAGCTAAACGTTATTGGTTCCATATGAACACGGTGAATGTTTTATTTAAACTGAGGACATAGCGTGGTGCAATCGGATAGATATAATTCTGACATTAGGACAGACCTACACGATAATAAAAAGAGGGTTAGATGGTATACGTACCGATCGATAGCGGCTAATAAAAAACATAAAAACCATAAAATATGATTTATAATGTTTGCGTTTCTGATATCATTCTTTGTAACACCACTTAACAAAACGTATTATAATTATTAATCTGACTAATCAACAAGATTGCTCAGTAACACCAAGGGCTGGATGCGGGGCGCTTCCAACCGGTCCTAGTGGAAATTATTACAATTTGTGACGCATAAGTCCAGCAGTGGATGTCCTATGAAATGATGATGATGATGATGATGATGACTCACCATTGAAAAATGCCCATGCAAAATATATCAGTTCGTGAACGCCCTCTATCTCTATTCGTATTTCAAACTTCTACATCTTGTCCGAAATAGGACTGGAACCCGCATCATCTGGATTCTCGACCAACGTCCTCTACGAGTTATGCTACGTAGACAATAGTCTGGATTCTATATCTTTGTGCCTTCTACACATATACATCTATTTAATATGGTATTATTAGGAACTACTATTATTACTTTATAAATATATAAAACACGGGAAGTACTCTCGTAGTAAGTCAGAAGGTTCCGACCATAGTTTCGATTACATTTGGTGGTATTTTTCAGCGGACGCTGTCGCGGTTCGCCTGGTACTGCGCGCACCAGGCAAACCGCGACAGCGTCCGCGAACGCCCCATATTCTCCTTGAAAATGACCACCGAATCTGGTCAAAACTATAGTCTGACCCTCTATGTGACTACGTGAGTAATTCCCGTGTTTTATACATTAATACTCGGTCGCCGTGGCGCAGTGGTCAGTGTCAGTGACTTCACTTTTGTGTCTCTGGGACCCTGGGTTCGAATCCCGGCAGGGGCAAACATTTGTGCGATGAGTATAGGTGTTTTTCCCGGGTCTTGGGTGTTTGTGTGTTGTGATTGTGTGTGTCCATGCCCCCCGCGATACAGGGAATCCTAGTGCGGGGGTCTGAGTGTGATAAAAAAAAACTGTGTCACGACAACAGTTTAAACAAAACTATTATTACTATTTATTGGTAAAACCCACCAAAAACACTTAGGGACTTGTAACTTTTACCTCCAGGTTCTTAGTGTAATTACAAAAAACAAAGTATAAACGCCTGCTTAACAAATAACGCAATTATAAAGTTTAGTTACTAATTAACAGGCGTTGCTAGTATAAGACGCATTTTAATTATAGTTATATCCCAAAGCCAACCCGAGTAATATTTCTACACAAAAACGTATCATTACAATCTCTACAATGCACAATACGACCATCATTCCATCTCTTCAAACGAAATAGAGTGGAATAGTTTCAATAACAATATGCTCCTGCAATCAGAAATCATCAGACATTTATAAGACGTGAGAAAGGAGGCCCTAACGTTAATTACGGACGATAATTTGACATGCACTGACAGCTAATATTGTGTTGAAATTGATTTGTGTTCAAAGTTGAATTGATTTTGACAGAGTCAATAAGCCACTGCATGCCTGTGGGATAATACTTGTAGATGGTACTATTTTACATTATTATGTAACACTAGTTCCACCCCGCAATTTCACTCGCATGATCTACGGTTTGGTTGTACGTTTGTTAAAAAGTAGTCTATGTGCTTTTTCAGACTATATTCTATCTCTGTGCCAAATTTCAGCATAAATAAAAGAAGACTTTTATTTAAATAAGTATAAGTAAGTCTATAAAAAATAGCCAATATACAGATGAGATTAACAAATTGTTTAATTGTGATGATGAGCTATAGAAAAATGGAATCAATATCATTAGGTAAACATATTGAGGTATTATTAACACTCACGCTTACGGGACTTCATAATTGGAATGGTACATATTATGATTACTGTAAGTCATTAATATAAGGAGTCTAGTGAGGAGACATTTTTAAAAAAACATTACTTCAAAAAATCAGTCATTATGGAAGAAGCATACAATTAATATGTACTACCGTAGTACATATTACTTCTATGGGAAGAAGTGATTAAGAGTTTTGTCAATATGAGATCAGTACAATATTAGAATATTAAAATACATTGTCTATGTCTGGGATGATAGACATCAAAACATACCGGTGACTTTATTTCCTCTACGGATCTTCTCATTTCTGGTTCAATCTCGTAGAAAACCTTGAGCATTTTTCCATAGTTCAATGTATATAATTATATAACTCTAAAATAATATATAACTATATTCGTCTTTTATTCGATCGAATAACCAAATTTTGTTATATATATTTATAACTCGCGTTATAAATAACACAAAAGTCATCATAGCATAAGCGAAGTAGTCAATAAAAAAATACAAAAAGATAAAGTCACTGTATAATATTTGTCAAGTTTTTTTTCAACCGCAAGCTTGTACAATATTAAAAAAATAGTTTTAGTTGGCACCAAATGAGTGACGACTTATTTTTATTAAAATTACCCGCACGCGATTATAATAAAATCATCTAATTCCAGTGTTGTTACTGATAAGAGTCAAATTGATTTAAACCTTACCGTACCTTACTTACCTTATAAGAACTTATCTTACCGATCTTATTTCTTAGAATTGTAGTTTAGTTTAACAAGAGATTCACTACCATAATTAAAATTGATTTAATAGTCATCATCATCATCATCATCTCAGCCATAGGACGTCCACTGCTGGACATAGGCCTCCCCCATTGATTTCCACAAGGACCGGTTGGAAGCGGCCCGCATCCAGCCCTTGCCTGCGATCTTAGCCAGGTCGTCTGTCCACGATTTAATAGTAAAATGTTTAAATACAAACATTTTTTCAAAAAGGTTTTAATTTATGCATAAGTTTTCATAGCTATGTTTGTCGCTGGGTCATGTCAAGCTTAAGTCAAAAAAAAAATTTATTGTGTCGTGTGATGTTTCCGTTTCGTTTCTGATTTCAGTGAGAAAATAGTAAACTACTACCACAATGGTTTACTACTACACGTCGGGTAATGTAAAACTACTGAGGAATATAATAACTGACTACAGTGCTGCAAGTGAAGTATCTCCTTATGAGTATATGAAGACATACGTTTCGAAATGTCCGGAGGCTATAAGCGATTCTAAAGTGACATGGATTGCGAACACGTTCTTAGGCATACAAAAACACGGCAAGTTTCTAAAAACAATAGCTTCACAATTATCTGAAGAATTAGCTGTTGAAGACCAAGATTACTTTACTATAGTATTTTATGCAATTGTCTTTGATATTCAAGCAAAAGATATGCAGCTCCTATACAAGTGTCTTTTCAATTTAAGTAAACCTCTTTTAAATACGTTCACGACATTTCTTGGTAACAACGAAGTATTGGCCTATATATCTCACATGGCTCAGTCGTATTACGATACCAACTTTATAACAGAAAAAATAATAGCACCTCTTTTTGTCTGGCAACCTTATATAAGTCAAATGGGGCATAACTACGCTGTGTACACACAGAAACTTGAAACTAGAAAGACCAAACCTCCAACGATTCCTATACAACCTAACGTACTTAATCGTAATGTAAAAGTACAATTAGCACCAGGAGCACGTAAGTCCTTACCTGCAACGCCGCCTAATTCCTTAAAAGTTAAGCGTAACAGGAAAATGATCACAAAAAGCGCAATTGATCAAAAACTTAAACATTCCCATGAGAAAAACAAGTTGAAATCTATGCATCTCTTAAACGATGTTAAAAACGCTAATTACCATTTTGCACAAGTTAAGTCTGAAAAATACCACAGGACGCTTTCTACTATCAGAGACGAAATGGAAAACGATTTTACAAAAAATATTCCCAAGACAAGACAGAAGTTTGTTATGAAACATAAATCTCCTCCACCTGTCAAAGAAACGGCAACAACAATAAAAAGAATTAATAAAAGAATACAGCTAGTTGAACAAGATGAAGTTCAATGGTTGGAAGATTTAATGAAATCGTGCACGCTGTCCAATAAGGTCGAAGAGTTACAGGAGTATGAGAGAAAAGAAAAAGAAAAAGAAAGAGTCTATGATATGGAAAGAAAACATTTAGAGGGGCAAATATCTTACGAAGAAGCACTTCTTGCTAAAAAAAGAGTTCAAGAGCACAACAGAAAGAAATATGAAGAGTTTTTGAAAGAAAAAGAATCATGGAATGAAGAAATTGAACAATGGAAGAAAATTGAAACTGAAAAAATTCGGAAACATATCGAAGAACTTTCTTTGCTTGAACTAAATTTGGTACAAGCTAGAAATGGTGTTATTTTGAAAAATAAAGAAACTGTCGATCAACTGAAAAAAGAATCTGAAATAATGATGGCAAAAGCCTTGAAACAAAAACAAGATGATTTAGAGAAGCGAACAAATTTGATTAAAGAAATTAAATTATTAGCTCTTATCGCTAAAAAGGGAAGAGTTCCCAGAATAATTGATTTTACAGAAACGTCTGGCCTTGGCCTTTTTAGCGAAATGTCGATGGCAGAGTTACAAGAACGTCTGAGCATGATGAAAATCAATTTTAAAGAGCAATTGGAGCAAAAGAGAAAATTCATTATTGAAAAAAATATGGCTGCCAAACAAGAATTAGAACAAACAAAAAATTCCATTACAAAGTTCATGACGGAACGAGCTACTTTGAAGAAACAAAACAAACAATCTAAAATAACCTTAGATAGTTCTTCATCAAAGGAAATAAATAATTTGAAAAAGACTTTAGAAGAAAAAAGAAAGCTTCGTATACAGCTAACTACTTAGATAATAAACTTCATTTGTTTGAACATATAAGTTACATAATTTTATTGTATGTAAAAATGTAAATTTCATTTGAAATTAATAAAACATATATTTTTTCACTTGTTAACTTTTCAAGTCAATTTTATAGTTGCGGAATATATACAGTTTCTTGATCTACATTAGAATATTACCTATTGCACCCTGCGGTATGTCCCAAGAGGGTTGTATCCGTATGGTTTTTCCGTTATAGTATTTGTTCGGATGGAGGCTAGACAAACTTTTATTTATTTAAGACTATACTGAATCTCGGTGCCAAATAAAATGTATGTTCGTTTTGGATTAATAATATTATTGGGATACTCTGCTTGTACATTGTTTTGATGACTTTTATCTACTCGTATATTAGAAATTTGTGATTTTTAATATTTATCAAAACGCACAAAAAGCCAGTTCATTTTAGTTTGAGTAATAAAACTAAAAGACTACGTTGAACCTCAGTAAAAGTTTTACTATCGATCTGATCATATTATAGTACTTAGTAGTAATGTTGGGACTAGCCGCAGTAAGAACTATATAGTGGGGAGTATTATAAGGCTACAACTACATATGATGAGCTGCGCCCTGCGGTTTTACGCGCGTGGTGATGAGTGATGATGATGATGAAAGTAGCCTATGTGTTATTATGGGACTTGAAGTATCTGCATACCAAATTTCATCCAAATCCGTGCAGCTGTTTGAGCTTGAAAGAGTAACAAACATCTATACATCCATAGAAACTTTTGCGTATAGGTATAATATTAGTAGAATATACATTTTTTTTGTCTGGGTCTAAGAAACATTGTTTCAATAATTTAATAATTGCTTGCAATTATGTTGAAACTAGCTGCGCCCCCCGGTTTCACCCGCGTGCGTACGGTTCTCTCGCTGTCGCAAATATCCCACGGGAACTATACTTTATATAGGGGATATAAAGTAGGAGAAAGTACGAGATACGGCTTAAGAAATATATCCCCTGTTATTTACTTCTGACACCGATTATAATGTTAATTAATATGTAGATTGATACATTGTACATAGGTTGCCAAGCGAAATCCCGTACATACACTGTTTAATAATATTAACTTTAGAATAAAAGTGTTTTTTGACTGGATTAAAAAAAAATTAAAGCTTATTTTTTTATTGCCTATCCAATAGTATTAGGTTGCTTATTTAAAACTGTGCCATGTTCATGTATGCTTAGATTTTTATAAAGTTCACATTGAAGCGGTAGTAGGGAGAGTGACAGAGAAGCGTTGCGCCCGATAAGTATCGGCGCATACCATCGCGATAACACTTTTATTCTAAAGTTAATATTATTAAACAGTGTATGTACGGGATTTCGCTTGGCAACCTATGTACAATGTATCAATCTACATATTAATTAACATTATAATCGGTGTCAGAAGTAAATAACAGGGGATATATTTCTTAAGCCGTATCTCACAGTGGTGAGAGACAAGGACGCAGAGAGATGTTTTATAATTATTGGGTTATTAGACAGTATAGGCCTGAGCTTAGCTCAGCAACCCATGTGCACTTTATCCCTCTACATATTCAATAATATCTAAGCCTTCCCATAATTAAGTGTCTTAGACCAATTACATAAGTGTTATTCCAGGACAAATAAGCTATTTTCAGTACAAATTTCATGCAAATTTTGCCGTTTCAGCGATTAAGACTAATTATCATACAAAGGACAAACAGACAAACTTTAGTCTTTATAATATTAGTGAGATCATGAGGCCTATTTATTAATTTTAGGTAGCCTCGATTGTGCCGTGGTGGTACCGGTCTAGAATTAGTACTATTACTTACGTACTTAGCCGACTCTTACGGCACCCACGGGAAGAGATGGGGATCTCTTCCCGTGGGTGCCGTAAGAGTCGGCTAAGAGATCGTGTACCATACAAGGTACGGCAGCGTCTTCTGAGGATCAGAAATCATACTGCGCTCGCCAACTCGCCTGCCAAGCGTGGTGAGTATTGGCAAATCTCCCTATACGGTCTCTATAGGGACCGGTTGGAAGCAGCCCGCCCGCATTCAGCTTCTTCCTGCGATCAGGTCAGGTCGTCGGTCCACCTTGTCAGTGGATGTTCTAGGCTGCGTTGGGCCGTCTGTGGTCTCTACTCGAGGACCTTACGACCCCAACGGCCATCAGCTCTTCAAGATATGTGCCCTGCTCACTGCTACTACATCTTGCTAATCCACTGAGCTACGTCGCTGACTTTGGTTCTCCTGCAGATTACTACTTCATTTCTGATTTATTTATTTATTTATTTATGAAAAACTAGCTGCGCCCTGTGGTTGTACCCCCGTGGTGATGAAAAACGGTGATGATGGTGATAAATATGATACGTCTATGTGTTAATCCAGGGTAGGGGAGACCGGGGATGGTTGACCAGTTTTTTACAAAATAGTACATAATTTTTATGATTTTATGTATATAGACCAGAAAACTATATTAACTGATAAAAAACTATTGACCCAATAAAACAACATAATACCTTGCTCTTAAATTAGTATAATGGTAATGATTTAATGCATTTTACAAAACTCTAACTCTTAGTCAATCTACCCCTGGTCCGGGGTAGGTAGATCATATCCCAGGGGTAAGTTAACTTATGTACTAATTAGTGTCAAATTATGAGAAGAGTCAAATAATTTAAAAATAAAGTACATTAATTGAGCCCTTTTTTAAAAAAAAAACGTACTTGAATCAGGTACAACCATTTTTTATAACGTTTTTAACTTAATTATCAACATTTATTTATAAATAAACTCTTATTCTTAACGTTTTTTAATGTAACTCTTTTTATGATATTAATAAAATGCAGACAGTTACAACTTCTTCAACAAAAAATCTTAACCTCCAAATTCACATAATCTTTGTGTTGCAAAACTTAAGTACTACGTAATCTAATACTCGGTGTAGCCGTTTGAGCGTGAAGAGGTAACAAACATACACACACACACAAACACACAAACTTTCGCATTTATTATATTAGGAGGAAGGATACTAGCTGCGCCCCACGATTTTACCCGCGTGGTGATGAACAATGGTGATGATGGTGATTAATAAAATAAGCCTACATGTTAATTTAGGGTATAAACTATGTCTATACCAAACTTCATCGAAATCGGTGTAGCCGTTTGAGCGTGAAGAGTTACAAACATGCACACATACACACAAATTTTGCATTTATAATAATAGTAGGATTGTATACCTATTAATTTATAGAGACAGATAAATTATTATACCTGAAGGTCTCTTGCCTTATCACGAATAAAATACTTCATACAACCTTTGAAATTAAGATGTCCTGCAATAAAACAAGACATAGAGCTACAAAAGCATAGACGTGCAATGTAAATAATAATTACTTACAGTATTATTTTTCTAACCTATACTTTTAATTATCAATTGAATATATACATGGAAACTTGAATTGGTTGGTATTTAACTTTGTTTTCATTAAGTTGTAGGTCGAAACTTTCAACTCATAGATGTTAAAGTGAAATTCTAAAACAGTTATTTCATATTTATATTTAAATTAAAGAATTGTATATGTGATTAAAAGGCTATAAATGGGATTATAAATGAGTTAATCACTGTTAAACTAAAAAAGATGTATACATGCTGTGCCAGCCTGGTTGGTTTATATAATGAGTACAAAATTGGAATATCTACGTGTAGCGGATATCCCGTCCCGTAGAGATCCGTACACATCCACCGTCGTCGTAGTTTTTTTTTTAAATAGAATTCCATTTTTGGTTGTCACATTAACATTACAATCTAGCCTTCAGGGCAATAAGTGGATTAATTCCAATTATTAATTATACTATTTACTCACCCCGAGATGCGTCGTGACCGGCAGCGAGCAAGGCATCGCTAAAGTACAATCCTAAACACAGAACAAATGGCCAGATGTAAAATATCCAAGAGAGTACCACTCTGAACAACTCTGAAAAAACCTGCCACTGCGTTGAGTTCACCGGTCCAAACCCGCCAAAACCGCTTCGGTCCAACCGACATCGCCACCGCGGCGGGCAGCGAGAATTATTTTGTTCCCGTATATTTCTGGATGACCGCGTCCCAAATCCCGTTCCTGGAAAGAGTAGAATCCCAGAACGAGACTCCCGGAGTCTACCTGTGCAATTACACTCCCAAAATGCCCCCTTGGCTACGTAGCCACGGGGGCATTTTGGAAATGGAGGGCATTTTGAATATACGTATATTAAAATAAAAAACATATGTAAGGGGGCTCCCATACAACAGACATGATTTTTTTGCCGTTTTTATGGTACGGAACCCTTCTTGCGCGATTAGTTTATTATATTTATTTATTTGAGAAACGTTTGTCTTGATATATTGGAATACATTTATTTAAATAAAAATAAGGAATGTCAATTCTGTAACTTTTAATGTACCGTTATTACGACTAATGGTGTCTTCAGGCGAGGCTCGATCAATGCGCATGCGCAAATTGGCTGCAGCGCTTAATTAGTCCCGGCAAAGTGAAATATTAGTAATTGGAATTTATAGGTACATGGCTCGATACACATACAGGCAAAGGCAAGAATGTTGTACTCCCAAGTGCTGTTGATATATATATTTTTTACATTCATCATGTATCTACTAGTTTTCTAAAATAGCCGAGGTTCCACCCGCGGGGCTATAGTTTTCCAGCTACCTCAATTATCCCACGGGAACCATACTTTTTCCAGGATATAAAATTTGCCTATATATGTTATTCTAATGTATAAGCTACCTTTGTTCCTAATTTCATGCTAGCCCGTTCAGTCGTTTCGGCGTTAAGGCAAAACAAACATACAAACGACAAACAAAGTTTCGCCTTTATGATATTCGTCTGTTACCTTTTATCTACCCATCCGATGGACATTAACCAGATTTATGCTTTGATTGATGATTATTTAAAAATCAAATTTGTAAAACTTACTCTCTAACTCAACAGGCATCTCATCTCATATCTTTTATGTATGAATCTCTTGTACAAATGTATAAATTTTTACCAAATCGCTAGAGCAATATTTTTGGCTAATACATACATATTGATGCATTGACTTTGTGGTCATTATGGTATTAGTCAATTGCGCTTATTCTGTTAATCTCTCGAACTAGCTAAAATTCATTAAAACTCTTCCAAATGAAAAAAACAAATTCGTATAAATCCACACAACGCTATCTCAACGCTAATATTAGACGAGTTTTATTCCCAATGGAATGCCACCAAACGTTTTAGAATATTCTAAAGTAATCCAGAATGATCTAGAATGTTCTGGTACTGGAAATTTCGTTTGTTGATGAGTTATATAAACAGTAACTCAGTGGGTTTTTGTCAGTTCTATTCTAGTAACTATAGAACGCAGATCAACGGTAATAAATATGGTGAGATAAAAATGAACAGTCAAGTATACCCGGGCAACGCCGGGTATGGCTGCTAGTGCTTTTAAAAAAAATTAAGTATCATCTCATCTCAGCCATAGGACGTCCACTGCTGGACATAGGCCTCCCCCATTGATTTCCAGTATAAACAATTAATATATTAAGTATAAACAATATAAATTTATTTACCATGACATCTAAATGTAAACAACTAAAAAAAAAAAATGTAAATAAATAAATCAATATCTTAAATAGGTTATTCTTGTGCTATGATTATTTATTTAATATGGTGTCGGAGTAGTCAGGTCGAATGTATAATTACGATTATAAAAAAATATTTTAATTTACATAATTAGCACTAAACTAACTGAAACTAACCACTAAACTTTTTATTTTGATACGACTTGTTGAGATATCGTGAATATTAATTAGTTTTGGGAAAACTATTACTAAGTCCCCTTTATGTTCGGTTATGTTTCTAATAAATGTTAAGGAAAATGAAACATTTTATTAATGGTAATGGCAATTGTGTATTCCTGAATCATGTATCTATACAAAAAAACTACTTACATAAAAAAAAACATCCCACAGCGTCCTTTAAGTTGCAAATTTTTGATACATCCACCTTACGTACATTTTGAAAACATTATATAATATATAAATTATAATGAAAATGCATTTGTTGACCTCTTTTCTGAAATGCAACACAGATTAAATAAAACAGTAAATTGAAATAAACTGTGTTCAGCCAATTTAACCCACATACCACCTTATTTAATAGTATTTTTAACTGAGTTCAAATTAAGGAGGTTCACAATATGTCCTGTATGTTTGTTGTATGTTTGTTATCTCAGAACTTTGAGTTACACTCCAATAATTGAAAGGTGTTTCGTCTACTTGGACGACTACTTAATTGATGGTGAAGAAATCGGTGAACATATACAATGACAATTGATCCCGTAAGTAGCAAAGGTCACTAAAAAGGGTATAAAAACAATAATTTACTAGAAAATGGAACAGACTTCAACACTCAAAAGTGTGAAATAACTTGTCGAAGTCGATACCATGCGCCCAATATGTATGTTGATAGTTTAAGATTTAATAGTACTTTTGAACTGTCATGGTACCTTTGTACCATATAAATAAAAGTAAATGTACCATATTTTGAGTGTTTAAGTAGGTTCCATTTTTTTTATCAACTCTTATAATTGATGTCACTCATTCAATAAATAAATAAATAAAAATAAAATTCTTATTGTTCATAGATACATGACATTATTCAATAAATGGTGCATCTGAAATCTAAACTAGGTTCGGATCCCCCCGTGATATAGGTCTTAGGACTCATCAAAAAATGTCATGAAAAAATAATCACCATCTCGGCGACAGTACATCCACTGCTGGATATATACGTCCCACAATGATCTCCACAAGAACAAAACGGTCTGCATTCAATGAAATTATATTATTATATTATGTAATGTCAAATACTTATCTTAGTTTGCATCAGATATAAGAAAATAACTTAATCCTAATTTTAGTATCTACGAATATATCATGAATTTGCAAGAACCCCTCCGCAGGTGAAGGCCTCTTCCAAGGAACCCCAGTTTTCTCTAGCTTGGGCTGTTTTCATCCATCTAGAACCAGCCGTTTTTATAATATCGTCCGCCCATCTTGTAAGCGGCCTTCCTCTGTATCGTTTCCCACTTGAGCCCCTCCACCGAGTCACCCTTATGGTCCATCGCTCATCTGTCAGTCTAGCCACATGCCCCACCCATTTCCATTTCAGCTTTTTTGCATAGTTCAGAGCATGGCTTTGGTTGAGCTTCTTATCTTTGAGTGTCTTATTTTATAGATTCGTTTGATTATGAGCATGCTCCGTTCTATTCCCTTCTCGAACACCTTATTTATTTATGTTTGTTTTGCAAAAAATAAAAGGATTTTTTCTTCTCTCATGCAAAGTTGCTCATATTCAAATTAAAACACTTTAATAAACTTAATCTTGGGTTATCCTACCAATTATATAAATGCGAAAGTTTCTGTATATAAATGCTGTTAAAACAACTGGATGGATTTGGATGAAATTTGATATGGAGATAGCTTATACCCCGGATTAATACATAGGCTTATTTTCATCATAACTATCATCACGTTTTTCCATCACCACGCGGGTGAAACGGATTGGGATGAAATTTGGTATGTAGGTAGATACTTTAGTTCCCAGAATAAGACATCGGCTACTTTTCACCGTCATCAACAGTATCATCAATCATCACGACGCAGGTAAAGCCGTAGAGTGCAGCTAGTTCTAAATATTCCTAGCAACACGTTATCTAATAAAAATACACATCAAAGTTCAAAGATAACGATAAACACCTACAAAAGTTACACAATCATTATCTAGTCTCCGCGTCGTTATTTATACACTCCCAGAGTTTCCAATTTCATATCAAATGACGACGTGTCCGAAGCCAGAAAGACCTAGTCAATATAATTTGGATTAAAGCCATAAATAATGCGGGTTTGCCCGTTCATTTGTATCGGCGTATAATTTAAATTCTTTAACGCCAATGTTCAAGATTACGGCGCGATAGAGGCGCTGGGCCGGGCTGGGCGCCCGTGTCGCGGCGTCAACCACCAAATAAATTTATATTTCCGACCGACCGGCCGACTCTTCTCTTTGTAGATAATTCGGCCGGTAACGTTGAATGACTCTATTAACAGCTTCCCTTTTTGGGATAAATGTCGACTTTAGGCCTTGTAGTGCTGTCGTCGTATCTATAGTGTACAATTGAGACGATTTAACTTTATTGCTTCTTGCTCAACTTACACTTGATTGTAATCCATAATCTTAGTTCTACAAATTAGTACTATAGATGGATAGGACCATTTTTTTAAAGGTAAATAGCTTATGTTTGACCGCTGTCTCACCTGATGTTAAGTGAAGACGCGGTGTAGCTCGCAAACTTAGAAGGTACCTATTCCCCTAGCTAGGGGGAAACACAGACTCAGGCAATGAGTTCCAGTGAGTTTTAGACAGCGTTTGTCGCTGTAAAAAGTAGTGAAGAAAAAGTTTTGTTTGATATCGTAGTACTGTGTGTGCCAAAAATCATGAGCATTTATTATAAATAACTTACAATAAGATGGAATCGTATGAAAACTGTAATACATTGTTAAGTTATAAGAATTAAGTTACATATTATAAACTAACTAAGAAGTAAGTAAGGGAAGCGTAACATCGAGTGATTGAAGTTTTTACACTGAATTTGAAAACGTTTGTAATTGTGTTATGTGCCAGGAGGTTACACACGTTGAATTCCTCATCACTTGTTAAGGCTTTACCATTTGTTATATGGATAATTTTGAGTTTTTTAAACTTATCTTTTAGTTGAAAGATCTACATGACTAGCTACCGCCCTCGAGTTTGAAATACAGTGAACACATAATGTATTCAGTCAGCAGTCCTAGCGAGTCAGTAAGTATTCTAGGTCTAGCGTGATAACATCTTCCACCACATCGTCACTGACTATCAAGAAAGATAGTGGTCAAACGGAATTTACAATATCAAAAAAATCTATTATACTTAAAAAATACCACTTATGACAGCAGTTTATGAAGGTTCACTCCATTGAAAAAAAATTGATTTAATTTGCCAATTGAAAACATATTTTTGCGCCACCATGTTTTTCTTTTGTCACAAATTGTCGCAATAACAACAAATGCGCTTCAAATGTGTCTTACAACAAAAGACAGGCGATTAAAAAGAGAAAATGGATTTTTGATTATTTCAGCAAGAAATGTCTTTCAAATACGTTTATTAATTAGATAGATTAACCCCCTTACTTATAAACGTTGAATAACCTCTGAATAGTTATTCAGTGTTTTGTTCCGTTCTTTCAACGTCAAACTGTCATATAAGCGACAAAGACAAAACACTGAATAACTATTCAGAGGTTATTCAACGTTTATAAGTAAGGGGGTTAATGTCTACGGCCACAGAGAAGGTACTATAGTGTCTCTGTGTTTACGTCGATATGATCGAAGATAAGATCAGCTAGACTTTGAATATTAACTGGCTCTTAAGGACATCTGTGTGAATACATTGTGTGTTTGAAGACAGCTTTTCTAGCCTGAGGATGTTAGCTAACCGTAATTAATGATACATATCCATCCAACACGCCGTAGATTTTATAACGACTTTATCTTCACCAACCTGAGAGTGGAAACGAGAAAGCCTATATGACATTTTTACTTTGTTTTCAGATAGATACAGACGGTTATAAGTCGCTCACATAACTGTGGTCCCACAAAGGACACAGACCTAGAACTCTATAAAGAACTTTTTTTTAGAGATTATAAACCTGCGTTTGACCACTGTCTCACCTGATGTTAAGCGACGACACGGTCTAAGGTGGAGCACGAAAACTTAGAAGGAACCTATTCACTCGCGACTTGAAGACTCTGGGGTGGGTACCTATCGGGAAACTCAGACTATAAACATAACCTCAAAATAGACTGTTGCTACAATTTTCCTCGAGCAAGATTATTCTCACGCTCGTATGCCGTGCCAAAATACCATTCCCTGCAGCCGCACTATAAACCCGGGCCCTCGTCGAGATTATCCCGATAACAGTAAAACGTCAATAACCACCTAATTGGGAGAGAACAGTCTGCCCACAAACGTCCAAATCCCCGAGTGAGAAACAAATAAATATTTTAACTCCGGAACGAGATAATTTAGCCGATAACTTAATGTGCTTACATTTTCGTATCTGCTCATGGTTTTATGGGAAACCGTGACAAAAACGTAAGTCACACGTGTTTTTGTTCCTTTTGTTTGTAGCTAACTTATTAGTTATATAAATTATTGTGATTTGGGAATTATGTTCACATTGAAGTATTGATATGGAATAGAAGGAGTTTGGATTTTTAACGAAAAATTGGCATGAGAAATTTTATTGCGTTTTAGTAATAAATAAAAACACATGTTACATAATTACCGAAAAAACTTTTGAGGATAACTATTATATACGCCATTTTTATCATATTTTCAATATTGTTGATATAAATATGTGATTAGGATTTGTGCTATTTTTGCCGTGATCTAAAAATTAAGCTATAAAACTGTTTGTTATTATCAAAGGTGTTTATTTATTTTAAGGTTCTTTAGAATTTCTACGCTTAGTCGGCATTTAAGAGGTATTTTTATGAAAAGTATTGGGCATGAAGAGTTTTGCATTGGACATTTTGGCGGTAATAACCAGCGGTGAAATTTGTGTGCCTTCCCGTCATCCCACGGGAACAGGAAATATTTTTGGGATAAAAAGTACCCCATGTCTTATTCCCGGGTTTAAGCTATCTTCATTTCAAATTTCATGCAAACTTGTGTCAACCATTTCACCGTGAATAAGTAACATAAATATAAACGACAAACGACAAAAACTTTCTCCTTTATATCAGTATGATATAATTTGCGCTGTATATAAAGTGTTCTATACCGTACTACCCAATACAAACGCTGGAAAATAATTTTTATTGTAATTTATTTATAAGGGCTTTTGAACATCGTGTTCATGCCAGCCCTAAAAGCCTTAAAAATACATAAATTGTTTACTTAATTTGCTACTTTCAGATAGTTAAACAATAGGAATTTGCATACTCACTTAATTTAAAATAGAAAACTATAGTTTGTACTGTTAAACAAACGCAAGAGAACGCTTCGAAGATATTAAGTGAGACATGCCAACATGGCTGTAATAATAATAATCTCACGTGAGCAAATAAAGGAAAGTCATACTGAGGTGTTCATAAAAAGATGAGACCATTATGGAAGCCTTATTAAATGTCAGAGCAGAAATCTCGACACTTCTTAACGTTGGGTTCATTATTTTATTGCCATCCTCCCGAGTGGGTATATTAAATATTTTTATGTTATGATTGCTCAGTCAATTTGCATATGAATAATATGCGAATTTTATGTGTATATGATGTCATGTGCTTTGGTGTGTAGTGTAGTAAATTGTGGGTAAAATCAAATAATAATAGGTATTACTACAAATCTGCTTCCTCTGAAAGTCCTGCTTTTGTCGGAGGTTAGACAACACGAGAAGTTTTCTTATTAAACCTAATAATACTAAAGGTTAATTTTAACTATGATTTAACCATTACTTCGAATATTAAATACTTCAATTTTTCTCACATTCAAGTCCCCGCACTACGATTCCTTGATCGCAGGAGGCTTGAACAAACAATCAGACAAACATCCAAGACCCGGGACAAACATCTACGCTCATCGCATAAATGTTTGCAGGAACGTAGCCTATGTGTTAATCTAGGGTCTAAACTATCCCCATACCAAATTGCATCGAAATCAGTGCTGACCTTTGAGCGTGACAGAGTAACAAACATACACACTTACAAACACAAACACATACAAACTTTCGCCTATATAATATTAGTGGGATAGGATTATTTTCAGTAAAAAAATTCATGCGAAACCATTTTAATAGTCACTAAAATATTATAAAGGCGACATTTGTTTGTCGTTTGGATGTTTCTTACTCCATCATGCTGAAACGGCTAAACGGATTTTCATAAAATTTGTATAAAGATACCCTGGGATAATACATAGGCCACTTTATATCCCGGAAAAAGTACAGTTACCGTGGAATAATTCAGGAAGAGGAAAACTGTAGTCCACGCGGGTGAAACAGCTGGTGTATATATGTCTATGTATATATTTTTACTTAAACTCTTACAAAGTCATACTAATATTATAAAGGCAAAATTGTGCCACATGTTTCTTATACCTTCACGTTGAAATGGCGGAGTGGATTTGCATGAAATAAGAAAAAAGATAATGTATATGGAATAATACATAAGCTGTACTATAACAAACCAACTAGGACTCACGTGGTACACACTGGAAAATTACTCTCAGGAGAGTAATTTTCCAGTGTGTACCACGTGAGTCCTAGTTAAACTCGCGATAGTTTTCAGACTCAAAATACATAAGCTTTTATTCCTGAAATTATTCCCCTGGGAATATGAAATTGTTTCCTTGGGATGACGGGAAGGCCCCAAAATCGCCAATACTAGTTAACCGTGGGTAACACCGCGCGGCGCAGCTAGTGTAGGATATATAAAGCGATACTAATATAAAAATACGAGAGGTCTGTTATATTTTGTCTAAGAAAAGACGTCAACGCGCGTGCCTGCCATATCCGTAAGGCAAATGTGGATACAATCATAAGTTTTTCTTCTTCTTCTCAGCAATAGGACATCCACTGCTGGACATATGCCTCCCCCATACAGGGGGGAATTTGCCAATGCTCGCCACGCTTGGCAGGCGGGTTGGCGAGCGCAGTAAGATATCAGATCCTCAAAAGACGCTGCTGCCTTCTGGTACGTGGTCCCTTAGCCGGCTTTTACGGCACCCGCGGGAAGAGATGGGGGAGTACTATTCTAAGCCGGTACCACCACGGCATTAGTTTTTAATATCTTATAACGATATCAACAGAGCTAGTCAAAATATAGCCACCATGATGACATGGTGGACAATAAAATAAATAAAGACAACTAGTAGCGCCCCACAGTTTCGCCCGCGTGGATTACGGCTTGCCTGTTACCTCGATTATCCCACGGGAATACTTTTTCCGGGATAAAAGTATCCTATGTGTGTGGATTAACATCCAGGGCTTAAATTATCTCCATACCAAATTTCTTCGAAATCTGTGTAGCCTTTGAGCTACACAGGGGGTGCTATTCTGGGAATTTGATAAAGGTCTAACCTTCACCGGAAGCTAAAGCCATTGTTGGGGATCGAACAAGCGTCCGTCAGTTTGACTGTCAACGCTCACACCGCTGAGCTATCAAAACTCCAAATAGTCTATTTTGCACAGCTTGGTCTCGGGTTACCTGAAACTTCGCTATAACCTACCGGAGTTGAAACGCAATTTGCATAGAACCACTTGTTTTGTGGCAAAATGTGGACGCGATAAAGTACGAGTAAGATTTAAAAATATTAAAATCAATAACATTTTGCCATTTCAGAAAACGGCTTAAATATGTTTCTTTTGAATTCATGAAATTCTTAGCGAATATACAGGTTATAAAGAAGTTGGAAACATCATCCTTATTTTGATATCAAAATACATATATAATTCTTAAAGAGTTAATAATATCATAAATCAACTTGGACACCCACATGCCACCAATACTAGGTACTTGCCAACGCTATTGGAAATCTACTATTGAAAATTTTTAATTATCAAAAAAAATTTCAGAAAATTTTTATTTTCATAAAAAATTCAGAAAATTTTTAATTTTCAAAATTTTTCATGGCGTTATAATGAAAAAAGTGACATATTAAGTGTCGACACCTACTTACTTGGCTTCCTGCAATTTTAAATTTTATCCTTGCCGTCTATAACGCACATGGAAAGGAAGAAAGAGTGACCTTTTGCAACCAAGAGCTGTATGCCATCAAAAAAAACAACGGGTTGCACTCCGGGAGTGCCGGCAGAAGTGAAAACTTGAACATTATAACATTATTAACGTTGTGCATTTTGTAATATATTGGAAAGATTAGAGAATAATTACGCATGAATTGCTTTATTTATCAGTATAAAAGTACTACCATTTA
Organism: Apeira syringaria; assembly: GCA_934044485.1. NCBI lineage: Eukaryota > Metazoa > Arthropoda > Insecta > Lepidoptera > Geometridae > Apeira > Apeira syringaria. The sequence continues at coordinate 18,338,295 of OW203663.1, read as the reverse complement.
TGCATGTGGTAGAATACAATATTCATTTATTGCGCTATCGTACACAAACACGTCAATTTTTAATACATTATGTCCACTCTCCCTCCATCTTCGTCGACGACGTCGATGACGTCACGCGTCTTACGAATTTCGATCAGTGTTATTTCTCCTGACGCGAGTTTAATATGTTTTACCCATACAAATGCGCACAACGCCGCTAAAGAAGTTCTCACTTCAAAAAAGTCCGATCAATTCAAAAAGATCCGATTGAATCTCATTCAGTAGTATATTAAGTCATCGATACGGACAGGTAGAGCCCGAGAGTCTCGGCGCTTCAAACGACATATAATTTATGATTATTGCAGCGGCTCTCGTACATGCATACGCACTCGGCCGCGCTCGCAGCTTGATCTCACCGGTGCACTATTCCGAATAAACGGAAACTAAATTAGTTTATTCCGAATAAACGGAAACTAAATTATTTTATTCCGTGTAGAGGTGACTTTACGAGCGCGAGATAAATATGGAGTTGTGATCGTTTTGACAGCGCGTTATCTACTGCTGTATATCTGGTAGATGTGTTGGATGACTTTATATGTGGAAATGCTAATGAGCGTGCCCAAATAAGTTAATTGTAATGCGTTGTAAAATATGTTAATGTAATCGTTTTGTTTGAATATTTTGATGCTAACGTTTTTTAGATGTGTTTAACAAACATTTGTCAGTAGTACCTATGCCTTTTATATCCTTTTGAAGCGATGATAGCTCAGTGGTGGGAGCGTCGGCTGTCAAACTGACGGATGCTGGTTCGATCCCCTCAAAGTGTTTGAGCTTCCGTTGAAGTCAACCCCGTTATTAAATTCCCAGCATGGTGGTAGGGTACTTCCGAATACCCGCCTGGCTGGTGGTAGTTAGTTAAGTGGGAAATATGAAGTTCTCTGTAGATTTACTAATGGTGATATGTATCCTGACATCTCAAATCCTGTGTGGGATCGTTGTAAGAAATCGTTTGTTTACTAGTAGTACTCATTTGCTTAGTAGTTTTTTTTTAAATATATTTGGCACCAATGGTTTCATTTCAAAAGAAAAGAGTACACATATCAAGCACAGAGTTTAGAGTTATGTTGCACATAATAGCATGCAGTGGCTCTGCATGCTATTATGTGCTTAATAAGGATTAACATTAATAAAGTATTGTTTTTATACGATTAATAAGCGTTGTTATTGAGTACTCCAATCTTACACAATCTACATTATGCGCACTGTACTGCTAGATTTATGCAGTATTTTTTTTAAAAGTTTTCGTGCGACCATTTTTTTTCGTTATCAAAAATTCTCCCGGTTACGACAAATGCGCTTCAACTGTGTTTTACACAAGAAAGAAGAAAATATGATGAATCATTATTGAACACGTAGGTCATCTGTGAAGTATTTACCAGTACTCGCCACGCATGGCAGGTGGGTTGGGGAGCGCGGTATGTTGATATTATCCGCAGAATGCGCTGCTGCTCACTTTTTAGTATGTGATCCCTAGCTCAGCGGGGGGAGCGTCGCCTGTCAAACTGACGGACACTGGTTTGATCCCCAACAGCAGCTTGAGCTTCCAGTGAAAGTAACACCGTTATCAAATTCCCGGCATGGTCGGACGGTACTTTCGAATACCCGCTTGGCTAGCTACCACCCTCAAGTTTGAAAAGCTAGTCTGAAAATCTGATTTGACCTTCATGGATTGATCTCATCAGTAGTATTTTTGAGTGAAGGGCGTCGTGGTACCGGCCTAGAATAGTACTCCCCCATCTCTTTCCGCGGGTACCGTAAGAGTCGGCTAAGGGACCACGTACCAAAAGGTGGGCAGCAGCGCTTTCTGAAGATTGGAAAACATACTACGCTCGCCAACCCGCCTGCCAAGCGTGGAGAGTATTGGAAAATCCCCCCTACATGGGGGAGGCGTATGTCCAGCAGTGGACGCATATGGCTGAGAGAAAAAGAAGAAGAAGTAGTATGTTTAAAAGTTCAAAGGCATGTTTTATTAAAGGGCTTTCAACATAATAAGCTGACTAATTACTCAATGTCTTCTATTTATGAAATGGTAAAAAAACCTTCAAGCAGTTATGATAACTGGTTCGGCAACTCTCAGGCATTGCCAATAAATAATTAAAGATGTTGAGTTACCTCCTTCTTACTTTATAAATCTTGATCCTGTACATCCCGGATATTAACAATCTTTTCGGTGAAACTTGTAGGAAAGATCCTACAACTTTCACCGAAAAGATTGTTAATATCCGGGATGTACGGGATCAAGATTTTGCTTTAACAATGACTTTAAAACGTAATTGTTTCTCATAACAGTGCATAAACGGTTATAAAGTGTATATCTTGAAAGGGAAAAAGACTGATTGCAGGATACTTTTTGTATTTTTTTGCGGATACGTTATTGTTCGACATTCAATTTAATTGACTCATAATATGATGTACTGTAGAATAAACCATTTTATAAAATAAAAAAAACATATAAGTTTTTTCAGCGTTCATTAGTGCTGCCTAAATTTAATAAATTATTTTGACTCGTCCAGTGTCATTGGTGGTGATTCTTTTGTTCAACCAAACTAAACTAAAATTCTGGAAAATAAGATAAGCAAGATAGTAGGCAGTTTTCCGCAAAATAAGTCACCATTTAATTGGTGCCAACTAAAATGACCCGCAATTGGCCAGCTATTGAATAAAACTCGTCTCATACTAGCGTTGTATGGAGTTATACGAATCGGAATTTTAACGTAAATATAATAAGAGCTATTTCATTTTGAAGAAATTTGGTGAATTCTAGCTAGTTCGAGTGATTAAAAGAATTAGAGCTATTGTCAACTTAACTCTTTCAAGCTTGAGCGTACATTAAACCTTTGGTCCCCGTAGGGCAGGTTATCCTAGTGGCGTAGGCAACAAAACGCTGACTGTACTGAGCGAATGGCGTGGACCGTAAATTAAATTCGGGAAATCGATTCTATCGTTAATAAATAATAATAAATATTTTTTTATAGACACAAAATGTGTATAAGAAAGGTTATAGAGGCTCATTCATGATTTTATTTATTGAGAGAAAAAATATCAGTCGTTATTTTTGATCGATGATTTTATCTGTTATATCCCTTTTTTCATAATAAATAAATAATTTTCTGCAGCATATATGTGTACTGTTTTATAAGAAACACGCTCAAAATTACCATTTTGACCACTGACATCACCTGAAGGGCTGCCAGAAAACTCCTACATTGGGCTGGTAACTATTTATATATTTATTTGGCTCTATCTAATGACGAGCTTTCTTCTGTTTTATCATATCATCCAGTAAGTCATGCTAGCCATATCACAAGAACAAAGAAGGATGGCAGAACCAGCCTTGCTCGTGAAAAACGAAATGACAACCCGTCATGTATTCTTTATATATGAAAATTTAGATTATATTTTTGTGGATTCCGTGAATAATTTGCATTATTTATAAAGTTGGGAATCAGAAGTACTTTTATTTTATTTATTAATGTGGTGTTTGTAGTTTTCGAACGCACCCTATACTCCTCATTATGTTTGTTGCGTTCGAATACTTACGCTCTGACATTAATTGTTATTGTTACTCTATAATCTGTAGTCAGCTGCTCTGTAGACCCGGCCTGCGTTCATAAACACACCCATGCCTAGTTTATTCCAGAATTTAATAAGTAATCTGTATCTGTAGCGCGATCCATGCAATATTGCTTTGTCTGTCTACAATGCTATAGATGGATAGCGATCCATTGAATGGTTCGCATATGGACGTGTACTTAGCATACTGATACAGATGATTTTCCATGATAACTTTTTACTCCCAACTTCTAGGAAAATGATTGAATATACAATATACAATGTATTTATTGCTCTATCGATACGTATAAGTTTCATTCATGAACGAGGTTTTTTTCTTCTAGGCTGCAAATGTATGGGAGTCTGCCATCTTCCTTTATGACGTATACATTGTGTAAACATTTGAATGTAATCATCATTATCTCAGCCATAGGAAGTCCACAGCTGGACATACTCCTCCCCCATTGATTTTCATAAGAACCGGTTGGAAGCGGCCCGCATCCAGCCGTTTCCGGCGATCGGGTAGTTGGTCGTCTGTCCACCTGGTCGGTAACCGTTCTATGCAGCGCCTGCCAGTCCCAGATCTCCATTCAAGAATCTTTCGACCCCTAACGGCCATCAGTTCTTCGAACCCTGCCCACTGCTTCTTCAACTTGCTAATCCATGGCTATGTCGGTGACTTACATTACACAATTCTATAAATTTTACCATCTCCATTCTATTATCGGTTCGTCAACCAGACGTACGGCTATGCGCCACCGCTGCATGGCAGATTTACCACCGTTACGCACGAAGCGTTTTGCTTCCAGTTTTATAATGCGTACTGCCAGGGAACTCACTGCCTGAGTCTGTTTCCCAATAGGTACAACCCCGGAGTCTTCAAGTCGCGAGTGAATAGTTACCTTAGAGTGTTGTTACCTTCTAAGTTTGCGTGCTACACCTTAGACCGCGTCGTCACTTAACATCAGGTGAGACAGCGATCAAACGTAAGCTAACATTAAAAAAATAACTCTCTCCATAGCTCGTCGTGCAACTATTTGAGCTTGCTCACATCAAGGCCCATGTTCAGAGACCACGCTTCAGCTCCGTAAGTAATCACTGGTTTAATTGTAATTTTATACCCAACTAGCGGTCCGCTCCAAAATCGCACAGGTAAAAGAATTAAAAATAAAAAAATACAAAAATCCCTAATTTTTTAAAATATAATATAGACTATGGTACTCAGGGTGAATGTAGCTTTCTAATGGTGAAAGAATTTTTGAAATCGGCGCAGTAGTTTTTGAGTTTATTCATTACTAACATACATACAAATCTTTCCTCTTTATAATATTAGTATAGATATAGAAATGTCATCCAATGTTTGCAAGTATATGCCACTTTGGGCAATAAAGCTATTACTACATGAATTCTACCAGTGTTAGGTTAAACCTAAATTATAATACTTTTTTAGTTTTAACATATGACTACTCAATGTTGAGAAAAATAAATGAAAGAGAAACCTGTTGTATGCTTATTCTTTATTTCATATTTTATTTATAATACTAAATAGGTACGTAAATAATTTGCTATTATATAAATGTATTTTATATTTACTAATTACAGCAATAAATAGCTTACGAAGCTCGTGAACTTTTAACGATATTTACATAACAAAATTGATGTATTCTACATTATTTTACACAAGGTTTAACATCTGTTATTTTAGTACATTTGTAACTATCTTCCTCAACATATATAATAAAGGCTAACCATTTTAGCAGAGTTATAAGGATCAATCAAATTACAAAAAAGGGTACAAAAAGAAGATTTTGTACCATTAAAGGTAGGTATAGGAACTTTAGTCTCCTAATACTTATGTATACCTTCGTAGAAGTAGGTATGATACTTTGGTATATTCCTACTATTTACCTATTTTTTTAAAAAGTTTATAAAGATATCGAACAACGAAAACTTATTTATAAATAATTAACTATTTTCACAAAATTCTTGAATGACTGACAATTATAAACTGAGATTTATAAAATCATCAAAATACTTTCGTTTGTGCAAATGAAGTTAATTAGTCGTACGTCTTCTACACTAATTAACAAATCAAAATATGTACATATTTACATTTTATTAACGAACAAACCGGTGTAGTGACACTCTAGGTTTTTAATTTACATAATTTTTCGGAACATGGACAATTAATAGGAATAAAACAGTTAATACTTTATGTAGGTAAATAAATAATTAATTAGGAACGGGTCAGCGGTCGTGCTTAGTGAGCTGTAATGGAACGTCGTTGGGGACTTGTCGCCGGCTTGGACTAGGGGATCTAGATTTGGGTCTTCTCTCCAGTTCATCGTCGCTCTCGTCGTGGACGTTGATTTCTTCGTCAGAGTCGGAGTGGGAGTGGTAGCCCCGCGCGAGCTGCACCGACTGCGCCGCGAGCAACGCCGCCGCCGCCGAGTGCGGCACCAGCGCTTTGAACGCACTGCTTTCGAGCGCTGGGTGCGGTTGGAACGCGCCCTGGTGCGACAGAGCTTTGAGCGCGTTAGCGTCGAAGTGCGCGTGGTGCGTCAGGGCCTTCAAGGCGTGCGTGTCCTGGTGCGAGAGCGCTTTGAACGCGCTATTCTCGCCGCCCATCTGCGGCGTGGGGTACCCTGCGGGGGTGAGGCGCGCGGGGGACAAAGAACGCGAACGGGAGCGCGAGGGGGACGGCGAGTGGGGGGGGCGGTGCGCGGGCGAGCCTCCACCGCGCTTGAGGAGGTTCATACGCTGGTGCCTTCTCCACTTCGCTCGTCTGTTGGAAAACCAAACCTGTCAGTAACGGTAATAACGTGATTAGTATTCGGTGTTAACAAAATATTCATGAATGTAAATTTGTTGTAACTAATATGATAGCGCGATTATCTATCCGCCTGTCGAGATTATGTGATTGGATATAAGTTTAAGTATTTTATTGGAATGTGAATTAACGATGTTTACCTGCACTCTTGCTTCTGATAGTGAGGTCTTTGACGCGAGGCGCTCTCGTGTGGAGACGCACGGGTAATGGGACTTCTCGAATTCCTTTTCTAACTCTTCGAGCTGGTCTGGACTGAAGGTGGTGCGATTTCGTCTAAACTTTGGTTGTTCGCCGTCTAGCGAGCCGGAGTCGTCGCCATCAACGTCTGTGTAACATAATTTCTATTTAATATGTGTATAAGGTATACAACTCGTTCATAATTTACTAAATTACATCCAATGTACTTAGTTTATACATGCGGCTCTCCATCAATTGTGATCAGATGAAGCTCTAGCAATTAAACAAACGATTTCATTTAACTATCTTTAAATAGTTTGAGATCGAAAATCGCTTAACACTAATTTTATTTCGTTACACTTTTGCCAAATCTCATAAATATATTTCTATCGCAAGAAAGTTACGTCGGAGCTTGCAAACAAACGTCATTTTTAACGGACATCAAAAAAGGGAGGGTCCTCAATTCGTCTGTATTCTTTTTTTATGTTTATTACCTCAGAACTTTAACCTGGGTGAACCGATTTTGATGATTCTTGTTTTATTTGAAAGTTGAAGTCGGTTCCATTTTTCGATCGATTAATTCGCCAAAGTTATATATATAAGTTGTTTAGAACTAATAGCAACGCTGTTTTGTATGACTTGTATGTTGTTGTATGACCTTATGAGTACCTAACCCAAAACAACAAATTTATGAATAAAGAAAAAAACCTCACGTAATAACGTTAGGGGTTGTCCCTAGATTAGCAATTTACTCGGTACCAGATGGTAGCACGCTTATATATTAACTCGCAGTACTGGGTGCGTTACTATATTTACAAAATAGCAGAGTGGTTGTTGATTAAAACTCACCGATAAGCCCACGTCCAGATGATAAAAATCCTTGTTGCATATCTGGATGCGGCACTCCTGCATTGGGAGGTGGCACGCCCGGCGGCAGAGACAAGGACCCGGGGGGCCAGACTCCGCCGCCGCCGCCCCAGGGGAAGCCCCCGTAGGGCGGCGGCGCGGCGTACAGCCCGTAGCCGGCGGCTCGCGCGAACTCAGCCGCCGCCCGCTCAGCAGCACGGTTGCGGAGAATCCTATTGATGGATGAAACGCTCGGCGCAGTCGCATTGGTGCACACTCCTGGAGACAAAAATAACTGTATATATAAAAACGATTTTTTTAAATGTAGTACGCTGGTAACTTCAGAACTACTCCACCAAATTAGATAATTGGTTTATTTTTTGTTGTGTTGTTATTGTCAGGACAATGTTTGTAGGAGATCATCAATCTCCACGGGAACGGGGCGCGAAATTTTGTATTGAAAAATCTGTATTACATAATGTTTGCATGGGATTGGTTATGAAAGTGTTACAATTCTAATCAAATAAATTCTTAAAACAAATGACTAATATAACGAATTGTTATTAAATCAAACGGGGCTTAATCGCGAGAAAAACATTTAGTAATTTATTTACCTCGACGTTTCGACCAAGTTGCATTGGTCGTGGTCACGAGAAGACTGAGGACCCGTTTGATTTAATAACAATGTGTTCGAATCGCGAAAGTCTAAAAATTACAATATAACGAATGCCAAATATAGTATTCTGTGGCAAGCTTTATGAAGGTACTTAATGTTTATAAATTACACTATTAGGTAGTCAATTCTATTTCACAATTATATCTACTTTAAGATTTAGACAAATCTTCTTACTTACGACTAAAATCTTAGGATTAGGTAATACTTTCATAACCTGTCACATGCATGTAGGCAGTTTATTGGTAGGAGACCCAAGCGCTGGATTAAAACTCCCACAGTAAGGGATTCACAGGTATATAATATTACTACGTAGCTGAACGAAGTAGAGATGGGCAGCTAGTAATAAATAAATATTAGATATTTACAAACACACTTCTTCTTGCTCTGTTCCCAACTCATTTGCGGTCCTTGTAGGATGGGTTTTTATTCCACTCTCTAATATAAACCACCACCACCACATCCATCACATCGTGCTCGTTCATGCCGTCACTCTTACGACCCATCCATTTGTTTCCAGGTCTACATCTCCCATTATCATCAAACTTCATGGCCATCACTCTACAGACATGTTTTATTTTTCATTAAAACACGCTCAAAAGATTTCCTTTAAATATTCCAATCACTAATTTGCGCGATATGGGTAAGAACCTTAAATTTTTACTTGTTTTTTTAATTTGTCTTAAAGGTACACTCCTCCAATTATAATATTGATTTTATTTGAGTGTGATCAATAATTTAAAAATCCTCACATTTTAATATCAATAATATCAATTCGCCGATGCGCAGAAAGATTTAGGTGTATAAGATATCAAAATTATAATAATAATTTCACCTACAAAATGAGTGTCCACTGTATATAGGTACATATATATTATGATCTATCTATTCACTTAATAATGTTTAACAAAACCCTCGTAGCACTTTTTGTCACAATTAGTTATTAGCTAATCATTCTCTGTAGTTATTTTTTTGGAAGTAATCTGAAGGTTTCATTGAAGAAATATGAAAACACCTTGCACCTTAATATCATATAATACTGGCCCTAATCCTGTTAATCATTCGAAGTAACTAATATTAACTAAAACTCTTCAAAATAAAATAGCTCGTATTCTATTTTTGCTAAAATTAAACTTCGTATAACAACATACAACGCTATCATAGTAGAGAGTTTTATTCAATTCCTGACCAATCGCGGACAGTTTTAATCGGCACCAAATAAGTGGCCACTTATTTACCTAAAACCACCCGCAATTTTAATAAATAGACCTATTTTTCGTGCTATTATTAAAAAGTATCATACTAATTTGTACTTTATCGTAACCATAGAAGAACTTATCTTACTTGTGTTATTTTCCAGAATTTTAGTTTTTTCAGTAAAGTGCCCACTACTTTACTGAATTGAAGCCCACAACAAGATGCAACATAATTTAAAGATATGGTACTTCACTAAATGCACATGAACGGTAAAACCAACAAGAAGAATAAAAATGTCTTTTGATAATAATAATATTCATTAATATTATTAAGGATATATTTTTTTTTCCACACACTCATACCCTAGGATACCCTACGTACACTAGGATACCCTGTGTCGCGGGAGGCATAGACACACACAATCACCACACAATATACAAACATCCAAGACCCGAGAACAAACATCTTTGCTCATCACAGAAATGTTTGCCCCGGCCGGGATTCGAACCCGGGGTCGCGGTTCCAAAGTCAGTGTCGATGATCACTGAGCCACGACGATCGTCACGATATTCACGTCATTATGCAAATTCATCAATTATCAGTGATGGAGATATATAATCAATTTATATATCGATGTCGTTTTGCATTGCATACAATGTAAATTGTACAGTCATGCGCGTAAATAAAGAAACCGTTAGTGCTCCGCGCAAATGAGATAAATTTATTTAAACGCAGCCTCCGAACACGTTTCTTGCACTCGGCTAATTACCCACAATGTGCACAAAATGAGTGACCAGCAGCGCGTTAAAACCGATGCGTCATTGGTCGCGTTTCAAAATCACTCTGGAGAGCGATTCGTGCCGCGGGATCGCGTGCCAAAGCAGCCTTGAACCATCCCATGTAATTTCAGGAAACAGTCCGAGTGCGGTCCATAATTTAATCATAGCCTGTCCGTACGTAATTGTACTAGAATTCGAAGTGTAGCTACTGCCCGGTGGTTTTACTAGTGTTATTTAAACAGCGCGATTACTCTTTCAACCTATTCCGCAATTTGTCGGCCTCCAGTTATGACTACCTACACTTCACGTGGCTATTATTTTAAATATGAGTTCGATTGCGCAATTCAATGGATTTCAAATAGTTTTTACTGTTTTATGATATAAGTTCTAAGTCTAAAGATACAGAAACCTAAACAAAGCACTCGTTTTTGGACACTGCGAAAGGAAAAGTAGGTACCTACCCAATGTTGATATAGATTTCCAATGTTTCAAGTTCCTACCATGCAGGATTATGAGCAATGAATGACCCTTAATTTTACCTTTGAATTACAAAACATAGTATGATTTTTCGTACAATTTATTACAGTGATAGGTATACAATTAGAAACAGATATTTTGCGACCTGCAGCAGATGTTTGTCATGCACAGAAAACACAAGTAATATAATAAGTATCATAATTCCTTCGCTTGGAAGTCGAACTTGCTTCAATCGTGTAATGTTTTTTATTTTTTTCCGTCTACTTACAATAATATATCTTTCCCTATTCCCTATAATATATAAGTATTCGAAATTCAACATTCGCTTTTACTTTCAAATGTTAGCTTAAGGTCCGTGGTGCATTATATTCAAAGTATTTTCACCAAATCTTTCTTCACGGGTTCCCGTATTAACGTGTTTTGAACCCTGAAAAATGCTAGAACCGCCTTGCAATTGGGAAATTTTATATTATGCGAGATTCTATGTATCTATATCAATATCTTTACAAGTATGTACCACCTGTAGGCTTACGCAATAATTATAAAATATGGTATTCTATTAGCTTCATAAATTAATTCAATAAATACATATATATATATATTATATATTATAGTGTTAGTGTATTGTGGTAAAAATATTTCTCATAGAGAACACAGAACAAAGAGTCTCCGCCTGAAATAGAGACAATAAGAAAATTCTTAGTTCAATACATTAAGGCAAGTTAAACTTAAATTACTTATCAGCTTTTCTACGTTAGAACGTAATATCTATATAACGATGCGTACGTTATAATATAGTAATCTTATTAACGCGAAAGATTGTACGTATGGATGTTTGTTACTCTTTCACTATTCAACGGCAGGAAGGATTTGGCTGATATTTAGTATGGCTTAAACCCCGGGTTAACCCCTAGGGTTATTTCCATCATCACCCTTTTTCTTCACTTTGCGACTAAATCCGCGGGGCGCAGCTAATGTTCAATAAGAAATAAAATATACAAAAACTGGCTGACCGCTTTTGAAGCGATGATAGCTCAGCGGGGAGAGCGTCGCCTGTCAAACTGACGGACACTGGTTCGATCCCCAACAACAGCTTGAGCTTCCGGTGAAGGTAACATCGTTATCAAATTCCTAGCATGGCGGTAGGGTACTTTCGAATACCCGCCTGGCTAGCTACCACCCTCAAGTTTGAAAAACTGTCACCAAACACATAGTGTCTTCAGGCAGAGCAGTCCTTGAGTGATCATTCTAGGTCTAGCGTGATAACATCTTCGACCACATCATCACTGACCATCAAGTGAGATAGTGGTCAAACGCTAGATCTATAGAATATAAAAAAAGCTATAATGATACTGAGTTAGAAGACGTCAATAGTTCCTACTCTATTTAATTTTATTGTATCATTGTCTAAGTACTACTGATATTGCTATTAAGTAGCAATTGCTACAGTTTAAGTAGTTAATACAGCCATTATCTTTACTGCTGTACAAAAATAGCACCTTTGAATGTTTTGCACAGTGGGCTATGTCAACTGCTTTAGTTGGTACCAATTAACTAATGCATTTGCATCATTCCAAAGCCTTTGGTAAATAGATGTCAAACGTATGATCAAAGGGGTATTTAACTATGTTTAACTATAATTTAGAAAATAAATTCTATTTGAACTGAAATTGCTCTAACTGAAGCAAATTGGATCTAGAAAGAATTAACTGAACTTAATAGCTTAATAGACGTTCGCTTCTTTCGTGGTTATATACATACACAATATGTAGAATAAATAATAGTATATTTAATTTTAATTTGAACCAAAAATTGTAACTCGAAAAAAGTTTAAGTGATGGTAGGACTAAACTGTGGGAGCGTCGGCTGTCAAATTGACGGACGCTAGTTCGATCCCCACCAACGGCTTGAGCTTGCGGCGATGGACACTCTTATCAAATTTCCAGTAAGGCAGAAGGGTACTTTTGAGGACCCTCCTGGCTAGCTACCACACTCAAGTTTGAAAAACTGCTACCAAACACGTAGGTATGTTCAGGTAGCAGTCCTTGAGAGCGAGTATTAAGCATTCTAGGTCCAGCGTGGTAAAATCTTTGACCACGTCATCACTGACTATCAAGTTTGATAGTGGTCAAACGCTAGACCTATAAAGTGTATAAAAATGAGTAAAATTTATATATTTTTATATATATAGTTAAAGCAACAAACCGTTTGTGCTGAACATGTTGAAGCTGGTGTGGTATTACTTTTAGAATCATGTAGGTAAGTGTGGAGTTCATCAAAATTTAAAACGTCCGATTATCAATTTAACCGTCGGTTAACTTAAATTTTAATAAGTTAGATTTGAAAAGCAAACATTAAATAGCTTATCGTACTCCTGAGAAGTTATGCACCCCACACTAGGTCTCTTTCGAGCCTGTATAGCAGGTAGGTACTGTATGTTAAAATCTGTTTGACCGACGGTCAAATTGATAATCAGACGTTTTAAATTATGGTTAAACGCAGCCTAAGTGCAGATTTGCTCCCTGACGTGCGTAGGAAGTAAAAAATCAACCTCAAAAAGTACGTCGTAGTTTTTTCAACAACAGTGTTCGTTTGGATAACTTATTGCATAATATATTCATAACTTACAACTACCTCCAAATATGTTAGGGTTTGGCAAACAGAATAACCAAAGACAATAAAAAATAACACGGTTATAGTGACTTTATGCCATTATTATTTCATGCAGGGTATAATATTATGAATATATAAAACACGGCAATTACTCACGTAGTATGTCAGTGGGTTCCGACTATAGTTTAGACCACATTCGGTAGTAATGTTCAAGGAGAAGATGACGCAGTCGCGGTTCTTTTTGTACTGTAAACTATGATCGGAACCCTCCGACTTACAACGCGAGTAATTCCCGCGTTTTATTTTTCAATTTTAATAACAGTCAATAATGCTTTATATTATTCATTTCAATTAGAATTTGATGATATAAAATTAGCATATTTTATGATTTAATCAACTGAAATAGATACTTTATAGTACTTATTTAACAAGAAAGAAAAAAGTTTTGAAGTGTCTCGAAGATGCAAACTTGAACTTAGCCACAAAAAATAAAGTTTTCGTAACGTTTTTTTGCAGTGCCATCTTTTAGAAATAAATCATAGTCCAAAAGAACCGATGGTTTCTTCTACATGCTGGCAGAGTCTTAAAAAATAGATTAAATAAATAAAAACAATCACGCAATTGCGTCACAAAAAATAAACCACCCTTGCTATTGTTTTTCTTGCTCAAAGAAATTACTTTAAAGACCCCTGATATGAATAGCAATTATAATAATGAATCTGAATACTAATGATCGATGCTTAAACCATCGCAAATTGTTAAGATAGGTGGTGTCACCGTCGATAATGAACCTCCATTGTGGGAGAACCAGCGCGCGCGGACGCGAGCAACGCCTCACATATCCAATAAAACACAAAACGGTTCTGTTATAATTTACTCAAAACACAAAGCCTTATACAGTATAATGGTAATGATCAGTTGCATGGCTCCGGTTATTGTTAGCACGTCGAAAACACAATAAGATTCTTTACAATTTGTTTGATTCGTAATCAGTGCGTTCAGACGAATCCCAAAAGAAACGCCCTCTGTGCCGCACTGCACGTCAAAAGTTTGATATGCCTGAGAATGGTATAATGGTGACTAGTCATCGCTTACCGACGGAGTTCTCTAATTATACTGGAAGCAACGCTTTTCAAAAAGAAAACAAACCGTTGAAAATCTGTTAACGTTCTATGGGAGTTTGACGCGTCACCGCTTGTTAATCGACTGTTTTTTTACCCATTCATTTAAACGGTAAAAAACTGCGGTGATCTTTAAGTGTACGGTTAAATTAGTTTTTGTGCAGGAGCAAGTACGTGCATCAATAATTTGATCGATTTTTCGTCGTTTTTGACTAATTATAGATATATTATCATATGAAAACTAAAGATAATAACTACATTTTTCTAGGCAGGACCATACCATGTCTGATTTCATGAGTTTTGTAAAAAGGGGAAAATACCCGCCGATTAATAGAGCATGCCACTGCACTAGTAAGTAGATTTTTTATATGACTGATTTTTTTTTTACACAAAAGGGGAACCGACTTCAACACTCAAAAGTGTGAAATAACTTGTTGAAGTCAGAAGATACCTACCATATTGAAAATTCAAAAGTAAGTATTATCAAAATATTGTGCGCATGGCACCGATATCGATAAGTTATTGCACACTTTTGAGGGTTGAAGTCCATTCCATGTTTTGGTAACTCAAAGTTGCTTTACTGATTTTAATGAAATTTAAATAGGACCACACTTTCAAATAAGAAAAGAATCATCAAAATCGGTTCTCCCAATCGAACAAACATAAAAAATAAACACCGGACGTTTTGAGAACCTCCTTCTTTTTTCTGAAGGCGGTTATAAATTACTGCTAAAGAGGCGCTGCAATAGAGCTGTTCAAATTTGTCACTTTTTCAATAGCCATAATAGGGTGCATAACCAAGAATGATCGGCGGTTTGCAGGCGACTGGCAATGGAAGCGTAGTAAAACTTGTGCTAATTATGTTTGCGAGTCTAGAGAAAATCTTATTTCGTATCGGCCTCTAAGGATAGAAACATAATGGATCATCTTTTTACGCTTTGAAATCACGCTAAAGATACCTATCAATACAATTATTACGATATACATTCATGATTGTCGAATATGTAGCTGCCTATCAATTGCATTTTAATTATGAATCGTCAGCCGAACAATAAGCGACGATCAGTGAGTATAGTCTTACTGTTTGTTTAGAGAAAGATCATTATCCGTCAACAGGTTGCAGGTGGGAATGCGATATCTATAATTGTTCTTTTAATGATTTGGGATCGAACTCGGGTGCTTAGATGCCTAGTCATGGCCATGCAATTTGTCTAAAGCCGTTTGATCGTGATTAGTCACAACAGGGACCGGTTCTATTAAAAGGTTACTTGGATAATTTCAATGGGAGATCTTTGTTCTTAAGTTCATCGATTTGTCTTTAGTTGAAGGACCATCTCCAAAATAGAATGGAGTTATTACCGAGTATTTTTTATAACTGAGCCTAACTATGCAATGCTCAACTTATCTAATGGGTTAAGCAACTTAGGTATATTTATATTTAAAAAACTTGGATGGGCGAGCGCTACTGGAGTATTCAACTGAGCCATACCATATTTCAGATCAATGCCGTCATTATCCGTCGATCCTAGTTGTTGCTTCACGATAACAGTCGTTAGGCTACCTCATCTAGCGGCTATTATCCCGTGAGCAGCTAAAAGTCTGTCATTGTTCTGGCCAAAGCTTAATCAGAGACCCGCATTGGTCAGCGTGGTGAATCGTGGTCAACACTCTCTTATCAGAGATGAAAGCCAATGTCCCAGATGATGATACATAATAAGTTACAATTAGAGTTGTTAGTAGATTAGGTATCATGTAAGGATATTATTTCAGATAGTATTTATTTATGCAAGTATGTAAATGGGTTAAATACTAGAATGGATATTTTATTTGTGACGCGTCAGACTAATCATATCTAATACATTATTTATGCTCATTACTTGGAAATTAATAAAAAGCAAATTGGTATAAAAATGTTAATGTTTCTGCGCCGGAGTGTTGTCCAGTTGGTTACCTGCCTAAAAGCGTGGCATGTCCGGAGATAAGACGATCCGGCGCCGTCTGGCTATAGAGTGTTTAATCGGGTTAATTTATCGATAATTGACGGAAAACCTTTTTGTTTGTACTGGCGGGAAGTAACAGTGATTGTCACGCCTTTGAAGATTTACGCCCGTTTCTAAATTGAGACATTAACAGTGGGATCTCGTGCCTAATGGTTCGGAATGAATTTGTTTGTTTTACTTATACCGGTCTTCTGATAGTTTGAGTGGATACGGGTCAAGACATATTGGGTTTGATTTGAACTAATAAACGTTAAGTAGTCACTTAAGCACCTGACTGAGAGGCCATAATCGTATTGGTAATGCTTACTCCAATTAGAATCAAGTTATTGAGAGGGTTTCGTAATTTACTGTTATTGTGGCTATCGATGCTACATGGCTCGATGGGACGTATTTCTGTCATCTAATGAGTGATCTCATTGATTTTACGACTGTCTTAAGGCACATTCCAAATAATCGAATTAATAATAACGATCAATAAATAACACTTGCTCAATTAATAAGTGATTCGATATATGTCAAGAATGTCTCCGTATTTTATGAAGCGTATAGGCGTGATGTAAACATCTGGTAGCGGAACTCTGGACGCGAAATGTTAAAAATCACGTGTAACAGCGATTTGTACCAGTTAACGAGTGAGTGGCGTCACGTCGTCTAAATGAATTATTGTTGGCTTTATGAGGAACATAAAACGATGAGATCGAACGCAATCAGGGAGCCCCCGCTGCGGAGGCCGAGTAAAAAGGTGTTCTGAACACCAGGGGGTCGGTCTCCGCAACCGTAACGCTAAACGCCCACTCTACGCACCCGCTTTCTTACCCATTTCAATTAGCAATGAATAGGTAAAGCAACAATGAAGTACTTAAACGTAATCACCAACCAGGAAAGACTGTTCCACTGACATGCGCGGTCTCTGCAAACGGCAGCAATTTATACATTGCGATAAAAAAGTGAAAACGACTGTCCACTTTATTTCAAGCACAGATAATATCGAATAAGTGATTATGTTTAGCTGTTTATCAAATCGTCTTAAACAGATTAGGAGTCACAAAAGACTGACAATAGTCCAAAAAACGATCCAATATAGTTTTTATGTGGAACGGTTAAAGTATAGAGAGCCGATTCATGACCGACCGTGTCCCAAACTAGCCGCGGTGATGCTCTGCTGGGAACCAATTTAATGCTGTAACAAATCAATAAATGTATCAGTTTATTGGAAGCTGTGTAGAGATCGATTTGATTTATTCTGAATGTCCAATGTCGATGAACGAGGTGGGACCTTGTTAGTAAACGTCAAAGATCCTTAAAAAAATCACATTCCTTTCTTACACATTCTTAATTAAAATTAAATGCTAACGATTTAAGATTATGATAAATTATTGTTAGTAAAATTGAGATTAAAAAGGGAATTGCTTATCGTCTCCCGTAAAAACAACTTTAACAGTAATAAATTACAAAAGCGTTTTTATAAGGCACTCAAAGCATTTTAACACTCCGGCCGTAAAGTCACTCGTCATCATCGGTTTCGCTAATTAATCGGCGCCAGTCAATAATTTCGACGTAACCCGTATAGTTTGAAGAATGCAATTAATCAAAATGTGGTCAGTCAGTAGCCGAGCCAGCCGTAACGCCTCGTAAACCGATATCGATTTGGTAGATAAGTTGCGCAACCTATTGTAAAAAGCTGCCAAGTCATTTCTAACAAAGGCGGTAGTGGGCACCTTATTAAAATTTAGCCGGTTACGATGAGCCGGTGTTTTGATAACCGCTTCTTCGAGTGATCGATAAACGCGCCGCGAGTCTGGATCCACCGTTTTTGACACATCCTTTTTGTATACAACGTTTGTATAAATATTAGTTTGAAGTAAATTGGGTCTTTTGAAACATCAGTCGTTGTATTAAAGTTGATTATTTTTGTACCAGAGTGGTAGGATTTTAATCCAAAACTTTTTCAAGAGTAAATTAAAAGCGACGCAATGTTTTCAAATATCGAATTCTGCAATGGATCAAATTGACTAAATAGAAAGCATCTAAGCATAAGTAAAATTATAAATAATTTAATAGCAATATAAGCCTTTGATTGATTGAAATAATAATAAAAGGTTTTATTAATACACAATATAATCAATTTAATATGAATTCAATAGGCTGGTTGTACGCGGTGCGCTGCGCACGCGCAGATGACAATAGCATATTATTGCGAGAGCAGTCGTTTGATCATAGATTTGATTAAAATTAAATAAAGTGCCTATTACTTAAAGTAGTTATCATAGATATAAAACCTCCCAGAAAAGCCAAAAAGAATTATATAAGGGTTTTATGGATTATTGGGTGAACCACATGCTTTTTCCTTTAAATAATTTGAACGTAAGAATTATAAATTAAATAAATCAATTATGATTTTGCTGTATATAGATAGGTACAACAAAGTAATTTTTATTAATTAGGTACTATTTATATCTCTATATCAGATGAGAAAACGCGTTATATTCTCATTTATACAAATCTCGTGTCACATTTGATATCAAACTCTTCCGAAACCTCTTACCTGATTATTATCAATTTTTATGTGTATATTGGTAAGTCTCAGAATAGGTCATAAAGTATTTTGCACCCTCGTACCCCTACCGTTCATGGATTGTAAATTTTTTTTATGAATGATTTTAAGTGAATGTAAAAACATTGTTACTAAAGAGTTGTGAAAGAAAAATATGAAAAGAATGTTGTAGGGCGTTCTTGAAGTTTAATAATCTTGAGTTAAAGAAAAAAATGTTGCAAACATTTTTTTATACCTTATGGGTTTGACCATTATCTCACTTCACGGTCTTGACTGTGTAACGACAAAAAAAAACTGTTTCCGAGGAAGAGAAAAATCATAGCCCGCGCTAGTAAAAGCGCGGGCCGCAGATAGATGAACTTTGTAAGTATATATATCAATTGTGTACAATTTTATTATAGTAGTACAATATTGTAAAAAATGTAGAAGTAATAAATACTATTGTAACTTTTAGACGTTCGCGATTCGAACATATTGTTAAAAAATCTATCGGGGCTTGATCATTGGTCGAAACGTCGAGGTAAATAAGTTACTAAATGTTTTTCTCGCGATCAAGCGCCGCTTGATTTATTAACAATACATTTATTACATTTATATATTGTTTTTCCGTGGGATTTCAAACTGTAAAATGTTAAAAAAAAATTAAGTGCAGAACCTGTGTAGGACTATTTATAGCTGTGAAATACCGTTGCCAAATATACTACAACACTATCAAAAATATAATCTTTCATTAGAAATTTAATTTAACTAACACCAATATATGCATCCGATTTATGCAAATTGTAGATGTGAATAAAAAACATCCAGTTATTTAAAATCAAATATTTTCCTAACATCAAGTTACTTCCAGTAACCCAATACGAGTATTTCTGACATTCGGTTCGAGGCTTCTTCATCAGCGGGCGGTCCGTTCCGGTCAACACACTTTGATACACCGAAACCGTCGTCAAATCTAATGGAATCAATCATAACTACATCGAGAAGAATTCCAACGCCCGAATTGAACAATGCCTTTTCAAAACACTTCAATGTTACTATCTGCGTTGAACAAAATGGAAACCGCAAAAGTTAACAGTACATTTTAACCTTTCAAATGCAACGTTCCGAAATGCGGTAGAGTTAATTTAAACACAACGAAATTACGACAAATATGTGAGCATTTACTCAAAACAACCGACGTGAGATCGCGTGCAATTTTCGCATACAACGGAGGCATGAGCTCACTGCGCTCGGCCAATTATTTTAAACACATTTCAACAAATGACTATAATGTCAGCCGGCCACTCAGATAATACACAAAAAAATAATAATAAGCAGTACGACATATTTACATGAAATGTACCCACAAAAGGCACATTTTACATATATATATATATATACGTGACGCGAAGTTGCTCTTCTATCGAATTTACGAAGCAGTTGCGCGATCAGTATAGTATATTCGATAATGGCCATACTGTTTTTATTATAGTTATACAGATATACGAACAACAAGTAGCGCCCGCGGTATCACCTGCGTGGATTAAAGTTTTCCCGCTACGGAACTATACCTTTTCCGGGATAAAAGTAGCCTTTGTGTTAATTCAGAGTTTAATCTATCTCGATACCAAATTTCATCGAAATCAGTGTAGCCGTTTGAGCGTGAACAAGTAACAAACATACACACAAACTTTCGCATATATAAATTACTAGGATAACATTAAATTTTAACCCTTAGTTCATGTAGTTTCTTCCACCTGTATTTAGCCATCACCATTCTACGCGTAAGTGGATTTTTTGCATTGATCAAGACTGCATCTCTAAAGCCACTAACTAATTATGTTTCATATATGGATTTGAGATGTTGACGTATAATTTAGGAAATTATTAATAAATAGTTTATCAGTAGGTACCTAATAATTAGTATAGTTTATGTGAATGAATATAGAGAGTATAGTTTACGTGTGTTTGATAGACAAAATATATTTTATGTATAAACCATAAGAGCTTGGAAATAAAGTGTCAACACTATACTTGCCAAGGATATCGTAGTACATCGTAGACCTTATAGTTACGAGTATGTCGCCTCCTGTGGACTTAATGCCTGTGAACCAATTTAACAACTCAGTTCAGCACTGTGTTTCCCATAAAGAATGCTATCGTCTTCTAATCCGGTCCCTGGTGATATCGTAAACCAGAAATGGTCTTGTAAACGAAACCTGTTTCACATACGATCGCACGTACCCTGCGCTCGCTAGAGAAAACGCGAAGGCACCTTTGTCGTGTCCTTTAAAAAGGAGCACTTAACTGACACCCAATTAGCGATGCGAATTTAAACTTTATGTCTAAAAGGTTACAAATAAAGACAGATTGTGAGCGAAGTGGGTATTTAAGTTGTTTCGGAATGGCGTTATTGGTGTTTAACGTCACGCATCGCCACGAGAGGTGTCGTTGGTGCAATTAACGCAATTGGCTCGTTGGCCTCTGAGTGTAAGACGCCCATCGCATTCTCCAATAGATGTGTGCACGCATTGCTTCCATAGTATTAATGTTCACTGAACAGAGTAAGACAAACCAAAAGTGTATTTAGCCATTTAAAACCGACTTCAAAAAAAGGAGGAGGTTCTCAATTCGACCCGTATGTTTTTTTTATTTGTGTTTGTTACCGCATAACTTCCGACTGGGTGAACCGATTTTGATCGTTATTTTTTTATTTCAAAGGTGGTGCTTTTTTTTCCCGTGTAGTCCCATTTAAATTTCATCATAATCGGACGAGCGCTTATTGAGTTACAAGTCAAAAACTGAAAAGTGCGTGCTTATACCTACACGATATTATAGTAGCGGGTGAAGACATCGGTGAACATACCTACATTACAATGACAATTGATCCCATGAGTAACAAAGGTCACTTAAAAGAGTTGAAAAAAAAAATACCAAAAAATGGAACCGACTTCAACCCTCAAAAGTATGAAATAACTTGTCGAAGTCGGTACCATGAGCACAATATTTTGATACCAGTTACTTTTGAACTATCATGGTACCGACTTAACGTCGGTTCCATTTTTTGGTAAAAAAATATTGTCATAGCTACTCATTACAGATTAAGCGATTGCTGAACTTTATTTGCGATTGATTTTTGGAGAGCAGGATAAAAAAACACATTTCGTAGTCACGTCCACGAAAGTAAGTAACCTATGGTTAAATTAAATTTAACCATAGGTTTACAATTTAACCATAGGTTTAAAATTTACCGGTCGCTAGGAACAAGCATGTCATTATGTTTTCGTGTAACTGCTTCTCGGTAAATACGCAATAAGATAATTAATATTTATACACATGTTGTTCAAGTTTGCATAAAAATATATCTCAATCACAGATGTGAGTGGCGAGATCTTTATCATTTTTGGCTGGCTAGTTGGTGCAGTTGGTAGCACTCTGCCTTCTGAGCCGCTGGTCCGGGGTTCGATTCCCGGACAGGTCAAACATTTGTGTGTATGAACATGTCTGTTTGACCTTTGTCTGGGTGTGTATATGTATGTGTAAGTATATATCAGTCATCAGGTTACCATAGTACAGGCTCTGCTTAGTTTGGGACCCGGAGACCTTGTGTGAATGTTAATAAACAAAAAATAAAAAACATATTCATTGCATAATAATTGCATAATCATATGTTTCGTTTCAAAAGTGGGGCGTCCTTGACTTCTAGACGACTATGACTTCTCCACTGATTTTCACAAGGACCGGTAGTAACAGCCTGGATTTAGCTTTTTCCATAAAAACAGCCCATATTATTACCATATTTGGAACTAAATTTGCTATCAATATGGGCTGTTTTGATCTCGTAAAGAAAGCATATTATTATACGGGTTCCTTGGCTTGTTATGCTACCTCAAAATTGTTTCTTATAGGAGAGGCAGATTCCAACTTATACATACGTGTATAGATTTGTGGATCATTTGACATACAGTAGAACCTTGCCGCTGCCATTGGTACAAAAATCACCTCCCTAGAGTACATTAGTAATTTAGTATAGTATAGTTACAGTCACTTGTCAGACACATTCTTCAAACATCAAAACGTGAATTTAGGTGGGGACGTGCCTGAACACACCATGTTTTTAAAGAAAGTTTTTCGAATTGGAGAGCGATAGTTAGCTAAGCAGATACTCGAAAGTACCCTACCACATTGAACGCAAAAACGCAATATGTTAACTTATTATATTAGCTTACAAAAGATATCGTCAACATCATAGATATATTCGCGTTACGCCATATTCATATTCGATATCATTTACCTGTACAAACATATTAATTACTAATCCAAAGGCCTAGAGACTTCAGCACCTCCCAATCACCTTTCAATCAATAATTGACGTAAATAAGAAACAAAAGCCGACACATTGTTTTGGTCTACGGGCACATAGATGCCCAAAATCCGATACCCCATCTCACGTTACAGTATATCCGCTAACAGGCGGCCATTTACCAAACTATTAGGCCATATTCGGCGTTGCACTTCGAGGGCTTTACCTATTGCCCTCCCAAAATGGTTTGACTGGATATATCAAAAGATCATTACTCTAGGTAGCCACATAATCCAATAATTGGATAAGGATTTAGTTACTGCCTAAACAAGTTCACCTATTAGTATTTGGTGGACAGCTTATCTTTTAAGTATTATACAACCTGAGTACAGTGGTTCATGAAACCTCAAAAATGGCTTCCGCGCTTCAGTATAATAAACACATATTTCACCTAAAAATATTTAGAAATTCAGATTCCTGAAGAAATCCTTCTAATATAATAAATGCGAAAGTTTGCAAGTATATGTGTACGTGTGTATGTTTGTTGGTTCTTCACGCTCAAACGGCTACACCGATTTCGATGAAATTTGGTATGGAGATAGTTTAAACCCTGGATTAAAACAAAGGACTACTTTTATCCCGGAAAAAGTGACCGGGCACTATTCCCGTGGGGTAATTGAGGTAGCCGGAAAACCAAAATCCACATTTGAATATGTGACTACGAATCATGCCTAAG
Source organism: Apeira syringaria (assembly GCA_934044485.1). Taxonomy (NCBI): domain Eukaryota; kingdom Metazoa; phylum Arthropoda; class Insecta; order Lepidoptera; family Geometridae; genus Apeira; species Apeira syringaria. The sequence goes on along the minus strand of OW203663.1, from coordinate 18,314,419 downwards.
AATCCGGTCAAGTGCGTATTGTCATCACACGAAGGGTGCCGGCTCTATACCATTGAATAATACATAAAACATAAGCACACTTGTGTTGCACAACTCGAGTGGATAAATTGAGCAAAAAAAATCGATGTCTTTCCATGTCTTGGAAAGGGATTTTTTTTCTTTTTAATTTTTCGTATTTAGTGCTATAGTAGCGCCAATAAAAACATAAACTTAAAATTTCAGTTTTATAACAACTACTGCATACAGAAGGAATGAGGGCAGTCTTACTTATAGGGCTCCATTTGGGTACAGAACCCTAAAGAGCAGAAATAGAAGCGAACATTTTTTGTCAGTCAAACGGAATAACTACTTAACAATTTAATAATCTTTAATTTTACAAGTAAAATAAAACTACCTAACTTTTACCTAAAGACACGCGTATATTTGTTGCCGTACTAAGCTTCCACAAATCACCAAAGGGCAGATCTGACTCTTGCAAGGAACTATACATTAATTGTTTGTGAGTTATTTCGTCTTTGAAAGGTTACCAACAAGCGGATAATGAGGCAAACTCATTGTATTAAACATAATAATCGTGACTAGCGTTGAAATAACAAGTAGGTACCTAGGTGCACAATATAACAAGTAATTTATCTTAACAGTCTCAGCTCTGGGGCTCGGGATTAGATAAATGTACAAATTGTCATCAATTATTTTAATAACATAACTCGTCTATAATTCGATGATCGGGCAAGGATCTTGTGCGCACACGCAAAGCAACCAGTAGGGCTTTTAGTTTGGGAGTCATGCACGATTAAATCACTAGACAAAGACGTTTCGGCACAATTTTTATGATATGTGTGAATACAATTTTAAAATTTTAAATTCAATTTTCAAGAGCAGTAGCACTCTGTGCCACCAATACTTATTTCTACCGCAGGGCAGTAGTGTTCGCATTACTGTATTCTGGTTTGAAGGGTTCCTGCTCCCCAGTGAAATTACTGGCACTTGAGATGTACCAACTTAATGTCTCAGAGTGACGGGCGCAGTGAAGTTCTTTACGAATTGTTTCTGTCTATAGAGGTTAGCACTTAATACTCAGTGGACATTTTGCTTATCTACTCCCCTTTTCCTATAAAAAAGAACCTATTTACAAATTAGTATTATAGCTTTGTCTGAACGTAATTAATAACTTACGTTTCTCTTAATGAATTTCTTGTGTTATTGGCTTAAGTCTCCCTAGACTAGCCCTTCCATTCGTTTTCCTTTACAGTTTTATTCTCCAATATGGTTTTACTGTTAAGATTTTATCAAAACATAAACCTTTCATTACCCACATTTTTATCATGTGGTCAAAAACTCCACAGGCTCCGCAACTATTTGTAATGTGAGTCGCACACCGGTATTACGCGCAGCGCTCACCGACATTTTATAATAATACGCCTCCATGACAATATTATTATATATCTCTAGCTTTGTTCTTGTTGCTTTGGTGGTTAACTATATGGGTGTTAGGAGTTTATTCCTCCACAAACAATGCCAGTTTGAACAGGTACCTACCGCTGTCAGTCATTTAAAAATAATCCTCAAGGCTACTTGAAGATGAAGTTGACATCAAAGTGTAGAGTCATGAATGAGTTGCGTCAAGTCTCTGTATCGTCATATTATACAAAGACTAGCCAATCAGCCCGGCTTCGCGCATGGATGCTGTTTAGTCTATAAATAAAATTTCAATTAAAGTAAATTATCTACATTATAATGAGACTATTTCATAATACATTTAGTGGTTAAAATGGATTATACAGATGCGAAGGGCAACTGTATAACTGTACTATACTTTATATAGCTAATGAATTGAATAATATAGAATAAACGTTTATTAAACACACTTAAAAAAGGACAGGGCAAGAGTGATGCCACTATTGTATACAAAATATGTAATTGCAGAACATATTATAACATTATATAATGATAAAGGGTCTTAAATTTAGTGACGTTGAATAGGTCTGGGCTCAGCATTGTGCCAAATGCAGACTATCAATTGGCGCTGGTTTTTAGCCAAGACCCGTAGTTGATAGGAGAAAAAAACTAATAATGAATATCGGCTATGTGACTATTACATCAAATTACTAACTACTTTACAATACATAATACATTAGACTTAAGTTAAATTAACCTTAATAAGTTAAATATAAGTATGCATCTATATGCATAAAATTTCATTGGATTATAGGTTATGAATCCGTAAGGTATGTATTTTTAGTTAAATGGCAATTAGAACTTAGTTCAATTGTTTTACGATGACGCTACGAATTCGACGGTTCTTCGTAATCGAACGTCTTTGTTATCAATGCTTCGTTCTCTTAAATACTGGGCATCGTGATCCATTCCTACTATAGATCACGTCATGGATGACTATTTATGTTACGCAACCATGATTTGGTTTCAGCAACGTACTAATTTTTTTTTTATTAGTAGTGTGGTGCAGATTTTATCTGACTGGTGCAATGTTTTCCATTGCACTTCCGCCAAGGTGGCATTAAATGATATGATCTGTGGTGGCGTCTTTCTTTCGAATTTTGTTGGTAACAACGACCTTTTCGACGTTGCCAACTTTCTTGCATTATGTACACTGATCTAAGCAAACGTCTCCTAAAAAGCTGATATGCTGACTTCATATCTAGAAATTTTAAGTGACTCCAAAAAAATCGAGTACGGAGTTACTATTTTACGAGTCATAAATATAAATGCGGATCTCATCAGTAAACATAAGAATACCATATGAATTGTATTTACTTTACATACCATTGTAAATTTTTATTTTATAATAATTATGAAATAGTATATTCTTTAATTTTCGTAAATATTTTCGATATCGAGTGAGCAGGTTGCACTTTGGAGACGGAATATAGAAAAAAAAAAAATCATATTACTCTACCTCATCTACAAAGGCCGGAGTGTTTCGAGAAGAGCGCAGCATTAGTCAATATTATTTATTCTGCGTAGAAGACATGGTTAAAAAATATATTCTCGTGCTTTTCTTCCACGCACCACGCTTGTGCTACCACATGAGATGCGGTACAGCGGCTTAGGCTAATCTATTGATTAATTAACATGGAGCAAAAGATTCAGATGATATACCAAGTATGGGTGCTGACACTACACCCCTTAAGGGCTTAACAGTTGACGATGACATTACAGAGGCTCGCGGGTGTTTACAGGCAGAGAGGGCGGGACAAATCTTAATGCGTGTTGATTTAAAATATGTGCCGATGATCTACGGGCAAAAACATGTTGAGACCTTTAATTCCCTTTCTTTTGGTGTAAAACATAGGTCAAGCGCATTTATCGTACCAGCCAGTATTTTTGATACAGGATAAATATCGTCGCTCAAACATATACTTTTCACTTATAAATTAGCAATTAAAATCAAATTTGGTTCAAACAGAATAAACCTTCGTGAACTATTCTCAGCATTAGTATATTTGAAAGTTTGTATGACATGTAGGTAGGACTTTCAACAAAATAAGTTGAAAAGACTCAAAATTGTCTTTGTAGCATCTGTTAAAGCTAAAACGGACGCCTCCATTCCTTCTACCGTAACGGTCCATGTTTCGTATAATTATTTTTTTATTCATAAATATAGCGTTTGACAACACCTCACATATCACACATGATCACATTGTCACTGACCATCAGTGACAATGTGATCAAAATTATAATCACGCCAGACTTAGAACCTCATCCTTTTTTGAATTCGGTTAAAACCCTAACCCGATGTTCACACAAAGCTAGCACAGGCTCGATTTATAGCAATTATCCTTCATTGCTATAAGTCACACCGTGGGTCTAGCTTAACAGTCGTGACTGCTTTGGGCGTTCACGGTATAGGTACTCAAACATAAATGCTTTCACATTTCTCTGACCAATGTTATTTTGTAAATAACATTTTTAACATTTAGATTTTATATGATAGATACATTTATACTGATACATACTTTTGTACTGTTAAATGAAGCAATTCGTGTCATTAAAAAAAAATATTTCCTAACGATTCCAAAATATTCAAAAATGCACAACGTTAATGTTTAAGTTTTCACTTCTGCCGCCACTCCCGGAGTGCTGCCCGTTGTTTTTTTACCTAATTGACATCCACCCGACGCATTACATTCCTACTGCCAAAACAGCTTATAGGGCTATATCTATGTTTATTATCTTGATAGGTACTTCATGATATAGCATTGTAATGCACGAAAGTGCCCTCTATTGAACACGATACTACTACCAATCATACATTGAAATGTAAAGAAACAGTTAAATGTAAATAAAATGCCTGCACGGTAATAGTTGTTTATGAAACTGTTTCATAATAAGGGTTCTTAAAACACGAGTGTAAGTTAAAACTCGCTCCAGCCGATTTTTTTTATAGCATTAGGTACACGAGTGTTTTAAGACCAAATTATGTACAGTTTCATACACTACTTTATCTAATCTCATAGATAATGAAATTTACGTAAAATCACAGCATTAAGTTTGCATTTATTTGTAAACGTTTAGCGCCAAAATCAATTTGCTGGTCGCGCATGCGTGTTGCGCCGCGTCCACAGACTACGTGTAGAAAAACTGCATTTCAACCTCCTTGGTCCAGTTGAAGCTGTATCTTAATGGTAAAAAAGTTAACATTTCGATACAGTTGTAATAGAAGAGCTGTATTGAAATGTTAACTTTTTAAATCTATTTCGATATAATTGTCTATAAAGACTGTCATTCAAGGCCTGTTCTTGATTTTTTAATCTTTTAAATATGAGATTAGATATAACAACATATGTGACCAGTAAAACATACGAAACTCTATAATGTTATAGTTGCTTACCTTCCGATATTAGTCTTTCACGAATCTCCCACGCAAATATTGTAGGGTTTTCTCTTTTGTACTGCTCGATCTTAGACACCACCGCTGGTGTAGCGACCTTCGGCTTACTTCCACCGATCAGTCCTGGAGGTCGAAGCGTTCCTAGAAACGACAAAAAGTTACATTAAATTCATATAGACGATAGAATGTGCTAATATGTTCTGAAAAGAACTAGCTAGCTTACTCACTAGGAAACTATAGCCTCCCCACCGATTCACCCGCGTGGCTACGATTTTTCCTCTACTTCAGTTATCCCACGGGAACCATACCTACTTTTTCCAGGACAAACCTATAACCAAGTATGTGACTAATAGGAATAATGTAGCTTTGTAATGATGAAAAAATTTCTAAGATCGCTCGAGTAGTTTTTGAGTTACAAACATTCAGCTATGTAAACCTTTTCGTATATAATATTAGTAAAGAAAAAAAAACATGGAGTCGATGGTACATTAGTAATACTTAAATCAGATTTATGGTCTGGTCCGGAGAGTTAATTAAATACACGAAATAATCAACTTGATCGATATTTGCTTTCGAATTTTAATTTTACACTCTCATTCAATCTTTTATGCATAGCTGTTGTCTGTTTGAATTATCTTAATCTAGCTTTACTATATTTAGTGATTCTCTAATTTGGTCAAAATACATTCGCTGTCAGTGTCCAAGCTTATGAGCACACAATCCCAAATTAAGATATATAAAACAGACATTAGACCTTTCCAAATGTGTAGATGCGCAGTAGAAGGAGAACTTAAAAGTAGTAGTAGTACTTGCGGCGACGCGAAATAAAATCTTCCTCATCTATCAACTCTCCAAATGTATATAGGCATAATCAGATTTCAAGGTACCATACAGAAAATATGTTTTTTTTTCATATAATCATAGAAATCTTAATTTACGCAATATTTTTATCGACACTATTTGAGTCGGTTCTGTGTCTCTACAGTCTGATGTCAGTGACCCTTGCTACCAGTATCAAAATATCAAGTTCTCATATCAAAGAAGATTCAAATTCAAATTCGTTTATTTGAGTAAATAAGGCTTATGCTACATTAACAATTTGTCTACCTGGGTCCCAAACTAGGCTCGTAACCTGTGGCATGGGATCCAGGCCTCTTACTTCTAAATTGCAGAAGTACTGCCTAAATAATGTAGTGGTTATAAGAGATAAACGTGGTTAATGCACCTAATATCACCAACTAGTTTCATCATTTGTTGTCTTGTGTGTGATACGTTCAGTACAAATGTCCTGCCTTCTCACCACAGTCTATCATAGCTCTTACCCCAGTCTCATACAATACGAGACAATTCTACAATCAAAATGAAGTATCAATGTATATATTCTGAACGCATGACCCAAGCCCGTCATTTAGACTCCGGATCAATCAGCACTTGGCGAAAATAGACAAAAACCGAATTGAGCGAACTGTCACCTGCAAGTCGGCAAAGGAAACAAAAGAAACTTTAAAATCGAATTATAGGCTCAAATAAAAATGCCCGCAATAGCGACACGATACCGATTGATGCAATTTCATTGAGTGCTAAACGTGAGTAAACGCAACTCCGCTGTCGTGAATCAATTCTATAGATCGCAATCACAATGCCTTTCCATTGATAGCTCTTATGTGAGAACGAGTAAAGGTCAAATCGTCATATCAGGCTGCACTATTGCGGCGACAATTTTGTTTTTAAAAGGAAGGTGGACGTGCTTTAGCACAAAAAAATTGATAATCGTGCACTGCGGTACGAATAACAATGAAACTTCAAATTAGTATTTATAATTACAGAATCATTGACGTCGGCTAAATGAAAACCGTGTGTGCGAGATGTGAATTTTTAATTTTTGTGTTCAGCTTTGAGGATAAAATATAATGACGAAGCTTTCTTTTTCGCTATTGCACAGTGATATTGATCAAAACAGGGAATGTAGTGCCAGAACTGACGTCTTACTCGGGGATGGAATACGCTTACCCTTACGGAGCGAAAATGTGAAAAATATAGAGGCATGAAATGGCAAGAGGCATCTTCTTTCTTTCTTTCTTTTGAAATATTTATCGCTAAGATTATGTTTACTGTAACATATCAGTTTATTTATTTAGTAACTAGCTACGCATCATGGTTTTACTATGCACTACGTTTTGCAGCTACCTCAATTATTCCACGGGAACTATATTTTTTCCGGGATAAAAGTAACCTATAAGATAGTCCAAGGTATAAGCTATATTCATTCCAAATTTTATAAAGGTGGTTTAGTCTGACCCTACTGGTCTAAACTACTTTAAACCGCTTCAGAGTCAGTCAAATTTAATTTCAATGGCTTATACTTTAGGTTTGGTTCGACTCCGTAAGTGTTACGATAGATAGTCACAATTACTTTTGATCAGCTTTATTGGGCAATAGTACTTTTGACTGTTATTCAGTCAAAAGTACTATTGTCTATGATCTGCCTAAAGTAATTTCGACTGATTTTGACAGTTAAAAGTACTTTTGACCGGTCAAATGGTTTGTAACACTGTGTATAACTGTAACGAGCTACCGACGTAGGACAAAATGTTTCACTCCCCACATCAATTCACGTTTTTATGCTTCGCGTAATATTTAACGAGTGAAATATTCGACGTACGAGGAATGTACTCGTGCTTCAGTTAATAATATACAAAATGTTCAAATATGGAATAGGTGTAAAGAAATTGTTGGTCCTAGGTAAAAAGTTATGGATTCCATAACGGCTGAGTTAGATAATGGATGAATGCGTGCTCCAAGACAATTACGTAAAAACAGACCAGTGGCATTCCTCTGGGCGACGGACGATCTCTCGGACTTTTTACTGTGACTCTCTCTGCCTACCGTCCTCCATACCGATAACACGCTGAATAATTCATAACAATATTTTATATTCACATTTTTGTCAACGCCATTCACGATATATTCATAAGACTCTTTATGTCTTGATGAAACTAAAGCTCACCGCCAAATAAGATTCATGCTAGCAAAAAGCGACACTGAATTGTGCACTAACAGTGAACATAGAATTAAATGGTAATTTATTTTTTATTTCCGCGTATAATATACAGTAGAAGCTCTATAAGTCGAACATCAAGGGAGACGCCAAAAAATTCGAGTTATAGAGTTTTCAACTTATGGAGGATTTCGACTTAGGCGGATTTTGATTCGACATAAAGAGTTTGAGGTTTATTCTTATAAACCTTAACTGTTGTACTAATTGATGTGTATTGCAGTAGAACCAAACTACTTCTGACGGTATTTAAGTCGAAAACAAATGACTGGCTTAGCTAAATTTCAAAGGGAATCAAAATTGAACACCTGACACAAAGCAAGCAAACACGTGTTTCCATGAGTCATAAATTTATTATTGTATACTCCTAAAATGTTTTCTAAGAAACAATAGTGTACTCACATTGTCGGCAAGTTCTTAAAGTCGGTAACTTATTTTTGTTCGAACGAGATAATAAATTCCAAATGATCAAGTTGTAAAGGTTGTAAAATAAAACGTTCCTATGTTCGAGATACAGAGGTCAAATTTAATTTTTCGAGTTATAGAGTGAAAATATGTACCAAAATGGCTTGGAGGGACTCGGTGATTATTTCGATTAACAGAGGGTCAAGATTTCAAGTAATGGAGGTTTTGGTGTTTTAAGGGAAGGGAACAAAACATTTTTTCGAGATTTGGAGGTTTTTGACTTATCGAGGTTCGACTTAACGAGGTTCTACTGTAAATGTATTTAATGGTTGTTACTACAATTATTACATTTAATAATATGCTAGATGTACATATTACGTAATATGTTGCGTGGTATGGTAATAAGGAAACAATGAACGATTACATTTTAATATAGCATTTTCTGTTCTATATATACTTATATATTATATCCTTAGACAATATCTTAGCAAAAAATAATAACTCACTACTACCTACACACTTGTATTTTAAGGAGATTTTGAAATAATGTCGGTTAATAATAATTATAAATGAGCTCATTACTTCTATAACTATAACTTTTATTTATTTAACCTAATCCCAAATTATTACTAAGTATATTTTAAAAATGTTTTTGATTATTTTATAGAACAGTTTCATCTGAATTTTTATTTTGTAGCGTATACATTAAAACGTCTTTAAGTTTTAAATGAGGGGATAAGCCCCCAATAAATTCGATTTACTTAAGCTTTAAGTTTACGACTTTTTAAGTTTAAGTCCTTCCTCAAAATTAGAAGGTGATGTTTTCTGAATAGATAATTAGTATAAAGTCCATAAGAGTTGGAATTGCGTCGAAGTTACCAGTTTTATGTTTTTAATTATTATTGACGACGCAATCTAAGATAAAATACGTTTTATTGTAAATTTCCATAAGCGGTGACAAGCGTGGCGATCACACCGGCCACATGCGTATTTCCGGCTAATTACACGACAAAAACATATGCAAAACTCTCTTAATGCATACAATATCCTCTCACTCCAGATACTCTACAAGTATTGTAGAAACCCACTTCGCTTCAAACGCCATTAACCGAGAGATGATGATTGATAACTAAATTGCGGGAGGCCTGTACCTTGATCATTGTGCGATAATTAAATCTACTGGAAACGTGATCGTATGACCGGGACACAGGGCTGTGACCGGGATCCATTACTCGCCGTTGCCCAGGCAAAATGAGACCAATATTATATAGGAGTTAGTCAAACGACGTATGGCTATTTGCCTGAAATGCAAGCGCGTGCTCCCTCCGTGGACTGATTATTTACGGCTGTAAAGATAAATATCTGATGTGCCATGGTGGTACCGGCCCAGAATAGTCCTCCCCCATCTCTTCAAGCGGGTGGAGTAAGAGTCGGCTAAGGGGTTACGAACCAGAAGGCAGTGCCTTCTGAAGATCGGAAATCATACATACATTTTATCGCGCGACCAAATTTTTTCTATATCAAAAATCCTCGTAGTCTTCTATAAAGTACATATTTGTAATATTTTAAATCATCACGCATCAGGCTTTGTTCCGCCTTCTCTTCCTGTAAACACCCGCGAGCCTCTGTAATGTCATCGGCACCTGATAAGCCCTTAAATACACCGAGCGATCTTCCAGGTTTTGGAGCTGTCATTTTCATTTTAACTCGCCTCACGTCGCGAAACAAAGCTCCGTAATCAATCATACACCAATAAGGCCACGGTAGTAAGAGTTATAATGGGCACAATGAACACCAAAAAGATGGTTAATAAATTTCAACACAAACGCCGTTTATGGACGCTTAAAGTCATTACACGGTGCGTCTACAAAGATCTTTTTAAACGACACAGTAGAGGTTCGAATGTAGTTAATTAAATTTGTATTAGGGGTGTTTAAAAGTAACTATTTATATCGGTTGGCGCTAACGCTTACCACGCGAGTACTGCACCGTCATGGAGTTAATAGATGGAAATCTTTACCGGCAAAGTGGGCCTGGATGGGCTGGTTTATTGAACATAATGCAATGCCTGTTAACGATGCCCTGATTCGGTGATTGATCGACTTTTTGTACTAAACATAAATTAGTTCGCGCTTGCTTCTTCAGAAGCAATTAACTTTTAATAAACAAAAAACGTTTAACATATTTGAATGAGTGTTTCCGATTTTGTACATATTATAGTAACGATTTTTACTTTCAGTCTTATTATTAAACTATTAGACACTATTTGAAATATATTCATTGAAAACAGAACATAGAGCCTAAGATAGGTACAATCATGAAGTGTTCAAATCACAAGTGAATATAAGATAGATATTTTTTTAATGTTAGTACATTTTTACTAAGATATATAACAATATTTTATACAAATCTTATTCTAGCCGTTATAAGTCTATTGTTACTGTTCACTAGCTGAAACAGCAATTTTACTATGTATAATGTAATGGAATAGATCGCTGTTTAGCGATAAACTTGCCGATTGTACAATTTAAGTTAAAAATGTCAAATGTGCCTTCCTAATTTTTTGCAACAAAGTGTTGTCTATCTATCTATGTATCTATCTATCTAATGGACTGACTTAGCACTAAGTAGAAATATCTTTTAAACAACCTTTTGGGTGAAGAGGAATTGTTATATTTTAATTTATTTTATTTAATTAATTACAAGGTGTTACAACCATTTATAATAATTAATCAAAACTTATTTAAACTTAATGCCATATAAAATAATACAATAAAATTTCAATGTTTATTTTTATTTTTATTGGTAATAGGCAGGCGTTTGACCACTATCTCACCTGATGTTAAGTGATCATGCGGTCTACGATGGAGAAAATATGAACTTCTTTAGACGATGGTGTAGTAGTAAATATATTTTATATTATTTAACATTTTAAAAACTAGCAAGATGTAGTCAGTGAGAAGTAAAATGTCTTTACCTGATTTTTGGATAGGTAAGTAAACCTTACTTATATGCTACAAGTGTCTTAGGCCAACGTCGTCACATAAAACCCGTTAGACACAGGTCACAATTATGATACAGGTTGTTTAAAAGAAAAAACGATGTTAAAAAATTACATCAATGAGATTCCGATTGAAAAATATTTTTCAACATAAAATATGTGCACCCTTAACAATAAATATAAAGAGGTTTATGGTTTATTGCATTCACATCATGCTAGGAACTATCGTTCGAATTAATGGATTAAAAAATTCAGCTACTATTGGAATTTGAACCCACGACTACGGAACACCGTCCTGTGACTACTGGAGTGCTACTATAGCTCAAATGGAAAAGTGACAGTACGGTGTTCTGTAGTGTCGTGGTTTCAAATACCATTAGTAGCCGAATTTGTCCTTAAAAAATTTCAATAAAAATAAATTCAAAATATTTCATTACTACATTTTTCGCATAAAATTCAATTACCATAATAATTGTATTACTGAATTGGAAACATTCTAAAAGACGCTAAAATTGTTCGCTAGTTAATAATACAGATTTAAGTTTCGTGACCAATGACGAACAATGGTGTTTAGCGCCACGGACTCCGGCAACAATTGGCTCAGCAGTCTCGTATTTCGGTAGATTCTCTACCATACACGAGATCGTGTGTACCGTATTTCAGCATCATAACGGCCCCATTGTAATGCAAATGTCGACTCGTACGCGAGGTTTTTGTGAAACAACAATTTGTTGGCGTTGCGCACTTTTCTGACATAAACAATTTACCTACTTCGTAAGCACTGCACCCATGGCACACTTACGTTACTGTACAGTTAATAAGTGTTTTTTCATTTCTGTTGCAAGTAAGCGTTAGCAAGTTGGCACTTACCTCATCTATTTTAATGTTTCGTTTATGATAAAGATATACTAGATATGCTATTTTTTTACAACCATATTAATTATGTTTCTTAAGATAAATTTCAATTGGATATTTTTCACGAAAATAGTGCGTTCTCAACGTTGAGACTAGCCTAGAGGTGGGATCATCGGTTGTCAAACTGACGGACGCTGGTTCGATCCCCACCAACTGCTTGAGTTTCCGGTGAAGACAACAACGATATCAAATTACCAGCATGGTGGTAGGTTATAGTGGTAGGGCGTGGCGGTATAGTGGCATGGTGGTAGGGTAGGTAATTTTAGGATGTAGCGGGATATTCGCGGCTGCATCCTCAAAACCAACCCGGTGGCCTACCTCAGTGCATGTCAGAGGGCTCCGGCATCTCCTACGAAACGAACCGTCGCCCTTCTCGAACGTGCTTAAATACCCGGGAGCTGATAGAACAGTCACCCTAGAATCTCATCAGACGCTGACGCATGTCACATGACCATCGTTCATCTCGGACCTGTTGGGAGAGTGGTCTAAATCCCGATTTCAACCATTCACAAGTTCGTGTTACTTATATATAAGAGACCTTAGAAAGCCCCTATCATGGGGCAGGCGGCAAAAGGTAAGGGACTGTTGCCAGCACCCTGCCGTCGTCGTCTTCGTGAAGAATCGCTTGCTCCAGACCTCACTCTGAGACTTCTTTCTGTATCATTACGTTCTCACAAGAATAGACCACGGCCTACCAAACATTTTCATCTGTGAGCGTAGCCGCCACTACATTCAGCGGAGAAATGTTTTCGCCAATGGTATTTATGAGGATCTGCTGTTCCGAGTTCCACGCACTCCTCCAGCTTATGGTATGTGGAGTTCCCACAGCCGTGACAGAAAGGCGCTGCTTCTCTTCCAATCCTGTGCAGATACCTACTCACCGAAGCAACCGTGCCGAGTGACCACCTGCGACTTTCGACTATACCTGCCTGTCTAGCTACCACCCTCAAATGAAAAATTGTCAGTAACCACAGTGTGTTCAGGAAAGAGTCCTTGATGACTAGAAAACATTTAAGTTTACACCTCCGACCACATCGTCATTGACCATCGTGTGAGATAGTGGTCAAACAATAGATTTGTTTGACCACTTTTTTTTTGCGTGCTAAATCCTAGACAACGTCATCACTTAACATCAGGTGAGACAGTTGTCAAACGCAAACTTATAATATGTAAAAAAAAAAAAAAAAAAAAGATTTATAAAGTACAAAATTATTCAAGTAAAATAGGTATCAGGCTTCTCAAGAGTACTTTCTATTGCTTTATAAATTTTCGGTTTATACTGTTAGCTATGCTACTATTTTACATGTTTATGTATATATTTTAGCTAATATTATATCAATTTGCAGCAATGCATTATTACCCAAATAAGCAATAGTTATCTACAAAACAAAGAAAATGTCGACAACGAAAGACCGTTCGAAATTTAAATTAGTCTAGAAGAATTGGAGCAGAAAAAGAAAAAGCTACGTTGCGGTGAAGCAAGAATGTCACTGGATAATTCAATTTTGATTATAGGACCAAAGCCTAAATACGGCTTCATTATCCTCAGCGGCGATCCGCGGACAATCATCATGACTATGTATCATTAGCTACATCTAAATATACAAACGACGAAACACAAAATTGCTGGTTTAATATCAAATTACTCACTTCGTGATTTCGGTGGCTTTGTACAATTGCTCATAAATTATTACTAACCGTGGAACACGCCATCTAGCGAAATGTCATTCGAATATTAAACGCCCACGTCTACGATTAACTTGAAATTAAATCGATTGACTGTTTAATTTTAAGGTTGTCTATTTTTCTTCAGAAAACATGTAACCTTTTAAGCAGATATAGGCCCTAATGCATAAGAGGTCGGGGCCTGCGTAATTTATTCGTCAATCGTATGAAATTGCAGCCAGCCGACAGTTTAATACTCAAACTCGACCATGGAACATTATTTATGCGTGCCCATTTCCATGCCGTCAGTTTAGAAATTGTTTAGGCTAGATAATAAGTTTTAAGCTAAGGCTACGTAGTGTATGTTAAATACGTAAGTGGTCGGACATGACGGCCCCGGGCTGGTAGCGGCAGGGCTTCCCTGGGAACCCGACATGTGACGTTATGAAACCACCATCGGCAAAAATTGATTGACACAACTCTTTACTATTTACTTAGAGAGATATCATTACAATTGAGGCGCGAGACACGATTTTATAATGTGTGACCATTTACTTTGGCGTTGTTCCATTTTCAAATATTTTCAGGTAATGACAGCGTGTACTGTGTTAGATGCTCTGTTCACAGAAGACGCTCAGTCTTTTTCGCAATATCAGGTAGTTATACTATTTTTGAAAATTGTGCGTACGTGAAAAATATATTTAGATCACAGAATGAAAGTTCAACTTATGATAAAAATATGTATGTAGATTGAAGTGGTAAGATTGTTTGACAGAAATGGCTAAAATGGATGTCAAAAAATGTCACCTAACTGATTATAATTAATAAATTAACCATACTTCGTATATTATGTTCGTTTGACTCCGCACTAACGAAAATGTTGTCTATATTAGAGTTAGAGTTAGGTATTGTATATATAACGCTTATTTAATTAAAGTTTGTACACAATATTTATTAGGTATATTGTAATTATAGGTATAACATAGCTTAGCAAAACTATTATGAATAAATACATATAGTTATAATATTTAGTTGCATAACCAGTTAAAAGGAGCTAAATGTGTTGTAATTTAAAAAAAAACTATATAGAGTTCCCTTGTTGATAAAATACAGGTATCAAATAGTTCATAACTGAAGTGAAATGAGTGAGAATTAAGAGCAATTTCGATAAACTGGACTTATAGGACATATAGGATAGTCCCATCAGATGAAACAGCGCTCAAACGTAAACTTACTTTAAAAAAGTCATGGACATTCATAAAAACAATCACTCATAATATATGTTTCGCAACAATAATCATAAGTCTATAAAGTTTTCTTTGGGACAAAACAACGACGCTCAATTTGTGTAAAAGTAGGGTGTCCAATAATCGGTTCAGCGCATTTGAAATTGTCTGTTCACGACTTCTGAGCAAATACAAAGTGTCTCACGTTTCCTAATTGCACACCACACACACTAATTCAGAAGTAAAGTGTACACCAAGTGTTTGCAATGTCATAGTCACTCACGCTTCGTTTCAAACTCACCTTATTATTACAAAGCTATAATTGACTGTATCTGCGTTATTCACTTTAATCAACGAACGTTTTAATTATAACGAGACAGCATACTACCGCGCATTAATGTCAGGCCTGCTGCAGGCTTGTGATTTCGGTGAATCCGAGTCCACAACCATAAAGATTGATTCAAAGCGCTCACGGCCTCATATTTATTTGTATCGAAGCTTTTGATTACAATGGTTGTGATAATTGTAAAGGAAACAGTGAAATGAACGGTTACGACTGTGAAGTATCGCCGATGATGCGATAGTTCTCACATCACCAATCACCATCGCGTTGGGAGCCGCGCTCGAGGCGGCGGGCGGCGCGGACCTTGCGCCGGCGCATTCGTCCGCACCCCGGTGGCTTATAATTAACACGCTGCAAGTTTTATGAATCGATTAGGATCTAAGCTTTCGTCAATAGCAGCTTTCGTCGCGGCAGCCTCCGCCGATTCCTTATCTCTGATAAATAGCGATAGAGATTTTCACTTTGGCCGTATTATTAGAGCGGAGCTAACCACAGTCTGCAGCCGACCAACTGCCCGGTCGTCAATTGATGCTCTGATATCATTTATATAATAATAGCAGGGTTCCTGTTAACGAGGCTAATTATTCATACAGTAAACAGAAGAACCTGCAAACGTAAAGGATAACTGCGATGGCGGTTTCAAGAACAAAACTTTACGTGTTATTTTATTTTAGTTTTATTATGATCGAAATAATCTATTTTTTTTAAAACAGAGTATTTACTTCGGTAAGTTTAGTAGTCAAAATATTTATCTGCATATTAGAACTAATGCAACCATTATTTTAAAATAGATTATGATTTTCTATTGAGACGTAATACATTTCCATCATCTAATCACCAAGGCTGTGCAATCTCATGGATATAGTAAAAATACTTCAACAAACGAAGCTTTTTAAGTAACATTAATAAAGTAATTAACAATAGTGTAAAATAATAGAGTTTCTGAACGCTGTCCCGTAACAACAATTAAACAGGGCTTACTATAATCGAGACTATAAGATATGGTATAATCGGATATATTTTTAATACCCTTGATCTAAAGTTTAATAAGTAAATTTAAAATTATCTACTGACGCATAGAAAGTCTTTAATGAGCTTTATTTAAAGAGCATTAATTAATGCCTTGTGTATTTTGTTTTTTGTGTTAGGAAATAAATGGGGGACACCTATGTCCAGCCGTGGACGTCCTATGGCTGAGATGATAATGATCATGATGATGATGATAATGATGATGGTGGTGATGATGAGTTATAAAAATGTTAGTGCTAGTTTCTAAGTAGTTATTTCATAACAGGGTATTTAGGTGCTTTGGTATTAAGGCCATTTGCTAAACAGACAATTTTGAGTCTTTTCAGCTTATTTTGTTGAAAGTCCTTCTTATCTAATAAACTTTTAAAAATACCATTGAGAACAGTTTATGAAGCTTAATTCAGATTTAGCAAAATTGGATTTCACTTACTAATTTATACAATTTTTTTTTTTCTTTATTCCATTAAAAATCCTCGCGGTAACGACAAATGCGCTTAAACTGTGTTTTTATACTTTTATATATATAAATATACACATATAAATAAAAGTATAAAAATGTTTTTAAATTTTTTGTACCCGTAGTTATCTCAAAAGTACATTTTAGTAATAATTTATATCAACACGCATCAGGATTTGTCCCGCCCCTTCTGCCTGTAAACACCCGCGAGCCCCTGTAATGTCATCGGCACCTCTTAAGCCCTTTAGCCACTGAGTAAGATTTGTCATTTCATTATCAAACAAAGTTGAAACATAGTCTATAAACGACCATACAGAGATGAAACGTATATTTATAAACATACAAAATTTACTCAGTCTTTTCAAACTGTTAACTCCAGAAATATTAATGGCGCCACGCTTCTATTTTTTTTTTTAAAATTAAAACTATTAATCTACTAAGACAGACTCAGCAGCTATTGAACATGTCACACTAATGTAAAGTGACAATAAAATCTATAGCCTAAAAGACAGGTCACGCGAGACTATAATTAAGTCATCTAGCATTCCTAAATACATTTTTGGCTCCTCATATTTGCAGACCTCGTTTTCGATTTCTATCAAATTTACAAATTTAAAAATATTTATTAGGCATGAAATAATTTTATTTCAGGTGACATACCAAACAGCTCCGATAAATTAAAACAGAAAAGTGGTACACATCAATACACATGGATACCACTAATATAAATAATATACATACTACCCTATAATTACAGAGACAATAGATACCCAATAGGCACAAGCCCCCTCGGTCTTTAAACGTTATCGAAGTTTCAATTGACAACCTTATTTTAATAGACATAAAGTAGATTACATATGGAATAATTATTTTATGGTTTGGCCTTTAGAACTGTGTACACACTTACAGAGGATTATGGATCGAAGCGATTGAAAATTGATGGTAGATTGTAAAGTTTAATCGTTATTTTTTTTATTTACCTGTATTATTATGGTATAGCATTGTATGTTGAAATACGTAACTACTTTTTTAAATTTTAGAATTAATTTAAATAAAGTAATGAAGTGTATGGTTTAGCATTGTAAGTTAAAATATGTAACAACTTTTTAAAATTTTAGAAGTAATAAAAATTAAATATTTAAATATATCATAATTGATAGGTATTGCGCTTCATCACAATCACACTTGAAGAACAGTGATCTAGGATGGACTACCACTTCAGAACCGCTACCTGGCTTAACACATTGGGCATTGTTATACCTACCCGAGACTAAACACGCGGGTACTGGCAAGTATGCTATCACTATACTGGGTTTAGTTACTGACAGCAGATTCGAACTGCATATCGTCTGACTATCGCCTTACACTCTCAGAGTAGGTATTCATTACCTACTGCCGTTGCACTTGTAAACGTTAATTGGTCATCGGTCCTCACAGTTACTACATGATGCAAGTTTGAAGGACGCAGAATTTGATTCCGCTTACCAAGCAGCTTGGTTACAGCACCTTGCTGTGACAGCACGTGGTGAGCGATGTCGTAGTGACGTAGCCCGAAGCGGGACAGCTCCAGAAGTCGCTGCTGAGACAGCAATGAGGAGAGGGGGTGAGAAGCCGCGCCAGGGTAAAGGGGCGTCCCAGAACCGCCCCCCGCGCCTCCGCCAGATGATGATGGTGACACAGGCACTGGAAAGATGAAATACGAGTTCATTTTTGTTTTTAATTTTAATTAAACGGTGATTGAGTAATTACCTTTACTAATAACTACATAGTAACTATCTTTACACTTTTTGCACATTTTGTACTATAAAAAATAAATTATATCTAGGTATCTTCTTTCTTATAATTCACACTAGCGGTCCGCCCCGGGTTCATACGGGTAGAAAATTTCAAAATTATAAATTATAAGGATCCCTCTTGAAAATATAATTTATATACCCGGGGATAGTTGTAGATGTTGTAATTTGTATGGGTATTGAATCCATAATTTGCACGCCTTGAAGGTTCGGATATAGTGCCCCATATCTTATAAACATAACACCTGTTCAATGTACCTACCTATATCTGGCAAATAAATGATTTTGATTTGATTTGATTTGATTTGATTTGATTTGATAGTGTAGCTTTCCAACAGTGAAAGAATTTTTCAAATCGGTTCAGTAGTTTCTGAGCCTATTCAATGCAAACAAACAATCAAATCTTTCTTCTTTATAATACTATTAGTAGGTATAGGTTAGTAGTATGGTTAATAGTTTCTAGTACAATTATTATTAGTACTACATAAAAAATGTTAACTGCGGTATTACGGTAACCATTTTTTTATTTTTCTTAACATTCACACAAGGTCTTCAGGTCCCAAACTAGGCAGAGCCTGTGCTATGGTAACCTGATGACTGATATATACATATACACAGCCAGACACAGGACAAAGAGACATCAGTCCGGGAATCGAACCCGGGACCAGCGGCTCAGAAGGCAGAGTGCTACCAACTGCGCCAACCGGCCAGTCAATCATGGCTACAATACCAGAATATTTGTTTATTTAGACTTTTTCCATTTATAGGTAATGTCGAAAATGGTAAATTTCTCCAACCATTCCTGTCATAGATTGGACAATGTATTATGTACATTATTGTCTAATTAATGACATAAGTTAACTTCACTAATGAGTCAAGCACAACTGTATCCTGAATAGGCATGTAGCACCTATTGCGAATTTTGTAGGACATTATTATTATTGATTTAGGTTTTAACACTCATTTCAAACATAAATCACCATTATTTACCACACGGACAATCATTGGTTTTATGCGCAGCTGCGATATTTTTATAAGTCATTCCAATCTCTCCGCATAAAAATTGATATCACTAAACACTTAAGGCGAAATAATACTGTTGCTGCGTTTAACGATTTGTATAAAACTGAAGGTGAGCGAAAATAATCAAATTGAGACATTAAAACAAACAAACTGCTGCAGATATACGGCTCGACTTTAAAAAGCTCTGTGCAATAACATCAATTTTATTAACCTCTGAAAGGTAAAGATTTTATCTGTAAATATATTCTCTGATCTCTATAGATCTAGCGCTTGAATACACTTTAAATATCTAACGCTTGAGTATTATCTCGTTTGATAGTCAGGGTAGAATTGCACTTAACCTAGACACTGATAAAGTGATTCTTAAAGTTAAGCTGCTGAAATCATCACGTGTGTTTGGTAATAGTTGTTCGAACTCGAGGGTGGTAGCTAGTCAGGTGCCCGGGGTATTGGGAAGAACCTACAATACAACAATGCAATTAATTTGATGACAATGTTTCCTTTAACAGGACCTCAAGCTAAGGGGAGTTAGATTAGTTAATTTTTCCATCACAATACACAATGTAAATTTTTTTGTAGACATGACCCAAGATTCTTAAGCTGTAACAAAAAGATCCAATGAATAACTACACCCTTTTCAATATCGGATATATCTGAACCCTGTACTAGTATAGACAGTGTTACAAGGTTGCAGATTCTTTCCAGTCATAGAGTTTAATTTAAATGATTGATGTGTATCAACTCTCAAAACAATATTAACAAAACACTGACGGCATAGAGATAGGAATGTGTTAATGATGGTGCTATTTATAACTAAACATAAATTATTTGGACCAGTGATCGTCAAGAAGGCATTTGACACTAACATCCCTAGGCTATCTTTTTTTACAAAATATATGAGTGTGTCAAGCAATTTCGATACTATTCGTTTTTGTTCTCCTAAGTATGATGTTTCCTAGCCATGCTTCACAACAATCTATCCAGTAGTTTTGGGTTTCGAAAAAGCAAGTGATATTTTTTATTGCCACCAAGTAACTGTTTTATGGTTTGGTACACAATCCACTAGGCTTTGAAACCGATGCAAAGGAATATGCTCCCATTTCTCTATCAGTGTTATTTTCAGTTCAGTAATCGTGATTAGATGGAACTTCGCTGGCGTAGGTAAACGTTGGCCTAGTTCGTCGCAGACACGATCAGTTGTTCAAGTCTGAGCTGTGTGCTGGCCACTCCATGTGTGTGTGATAGCAACATCTTCTGGTCCAACGTTTATGATTGGTTCGTTATTACCAAGTAGTATGGGGACGAGCGTTATCTTAGATAAATATGGCGTTCTCATCCATGTATAGACTAAAAATGAGCCAATAAAATCATTTATGAGTCATTCATTTCAGCACTTTATGCGCAATTTCCTATCGCCACCTTCTCAGTGTTGCTTTCAAAAGCAATTCAAACCCACACATTATGTCTGGAACCTCCGCCTTATGGCACTTTCTTTTCAACGCAAGCCTGGTTAAAGCTCTTTCCTGGTCTTCTGTAGACTTTTTGCTTGATGAATACAGCATAGAACACTGATTCATCTAGAAAGTTAGTCTTGACTACAAATCCATCATCAAATTTATGTGTTCTGTAGCGAAACTCACTTTCGAGGCTGCTGTTCAAGTAGGTACTAAGCCATTTGCTTCGGCTGGGCGCCGGCTCACTGTAAACGTGTTCAGATTGCTCTCTCCTAGACATAGAAGGTAATTTTTGACTTGAAGAGCCGTTCGCAATCCATATTTTAACATTGTTTGAAATGTAAATTAATCCTGCCATGCTGTCGTGTTGCCTACCTTGTTTTATCCGTCCTAGGTCTGCGAACATTGGAACCAGTCTCGTTAATTCAGTGGAGTACTATTAAAATAGTAAATAGCGACAGGTCAATTTTTCTCGCTATGCGACGTTGACTGTGCCCATATATGTATTAACCCTTGATCCTATAGATAAAACTCTTGTAAACTCTTCCGGAGTTGTTAGAATATTTTTATTGTATTAAAAGTTAAACAAGAACTGGTTACAAATAGGTAGAACTTTTATGTAAGTATGGCTTTTAATACAATTACCTACTAAAAAGAAATAATTGTTTTTTTTACATTTTATGTAAGACTTTGTAATTGAAAAAAAAAAACTTATATATTACTTGCGTAAGAGTTGTTGAAATATTTGTAAACTTATCCGCCGCGGTCTTTGTGGCCCAAATTAAAAACTATTTATTGTTTTTTGTGAATAACTATTTTTAAAATACGCTTCTTCCACATACGTAGGTCTTCTTTTAGCTACTCTAGCTATTTGATGTCTGTGTATACCAGATCTATGATGCATACTGCGCACTGTTCTATAAATCGCACAGGCATAGCGCTTAAAATAAATGTTTAGGGCAAGTCAGGTGTCCTTTGTCATAACGATGATATTACGCCGCATCAAATGATATTACCACAAAGTTTATTATAGGCCAACCTAAACAAAATACAAAGCAACACCGCGAGAATTACTATTAAAAAATTCAGCACGAGTACAACCAAGCTTCAACTTGATTAAAGGCTTGCGCCACTAGACTATTCTCTATTTTGTGATGTTTGTAAATAAAAACCTTAGGCTACAATCATAAAATAAATTACCATCTAATAAGGCGTGCAGAAAACCGTTTTAAAATCAGATAGATTGGTGTAAAAATAAAATTTTATGGTCGGGCAAACTGGATCCGTTGAAGTTATAAAATTCAAAATTAAAATGTTTCTCAACGCAAAATGTTCAAGCTCTCAACGCGTATGCACATACCAGCTTGTTTTTATCCACGCAATTTGTCGTTAACACAGGCCAGATATGCTAAAAGCTGATCGTAACAATGCTTTCTTATGAACACATCGTAACATATACAATTATAAATTAAGCTATTAATTTAATATACCATAATTTGTTTATCAGGTTAAGCATCGAAATTAATGCAAGTGGCATAACTTGTCCATAACTTAACACTTTTTATTAGCGAGTCAATAAGGCGATTTCGTCAACGAAAGCATTATCATCACTCGGACTATACCTTCAAACAAACGTATCCCTTATTGCTATAAAAGCAACAGATGTTTTCGATTGAACATTTATATTTGATCGTACACTCAGAACTTGACTTCAACGTATAATTTCTCGTGTAATCGCTTTAATAATGGTTGAAAAAAAGTGATATTATCTGCCCACGGTCAATAAATTAACACCGTTTAGAGCAAAAATGTAGATTCTTAGTGTCGCTACTATTATAAATAAATTGGACTCTGGCAAGGAGATGTTTAAAAGGGAGGCCGTTCGTGTCAGTGAGTACATGTGTGCGTTTTTATTAGGGTGCGTGAGCAGTGAGGCCTTATTAAAATATTTCAAGTGGAAACTGGAAGGACCACTTAGTGGTGCGCGGGAGTTTCACGCCTGAGCTGATACAACATTAAGTCGACAAGATAGCTTATTTGTGCTGAGCTGAGGATTAGTGGCAATAAATCACTGATTAGAATGTATTGACTGGCGTTGACTCCGGCGCATGGTCGACGCTGATATTTATGACCCGTCACTTTTTTAACCTTTTATGGCTTCATTTTATCTATTTGTTAATGGATAACGATCTGACCTAGGCAGTTTGTTTATTTAATTAGCTTCACCACTAATGCAAATTACAATGTCCCTTATCACGATTTGATAAAGTGGTTAAACTTACATATCAATTAATTATGGTAATGCAATACTTATTATTCACCAACAGTTGACACTTTTACGTGACAAGTTCAAGAGACGGGAGCACGAATTTTTAATTGCAATTATAACAGTCATGAACGAGTAGGTTAACGCACTTAACCCTTCGTCGGCGGTCATAAAACGCATCGATAATTAAAATACTACTGCCATAAACACAGGATCTTATTCTTGCTTTGAGTATGCAAATAGAGATAGTGAAACTTTTAAGAGTCATTATCATCATCATCTCAGCCATAGGAAGTGCACTGCTGGACATAAGCATTCGCATTGATTTCCACAAGGACCGATGTAGGTGGAAGCAGCCCGCATCCAGCCCTTGCCTGCGATCTTAGTCAGGTCGTCTGTCCACCTGGTCCATGGCCGTCATATGCTACGCTTGCCAGTCCGTGTTCTCCATTCAAGAATATTTCGACTCCAACGGCCATCAGTTCTTCGAGCTATTAAGAGTACTTTTAAGCAAACAATGTTGAGTGAGCACGGACTAGCAGAGTATACATTGTGTAGACATGCGAAGTAACGTGAGGGGGCCTGAGTCGAGTAAGTCTAAATGTAAAACAGTTTTGTGCAAAAAATATTGTTATACCCGCGAGCCGCTATTAATGTCATCACGCGGCGGAAAATTACTACCTTCAGTGTAAATTTCAATACGAGATTGAAAGTGTTCTCGTATGACCCTTCACGATTACAAAGAATTGCGTTCAGAAACAGTTCTCTTGAAAACATTTTTTTAAATACGCATGTATTATGTATATGAGCTGAGTTAAAGACCATTCTTACTTGCACCTGAATTAAATTGGAATATCAGTGATTTGTGTTAAATTGTCTGTAAAAGTGTTTCGAAAGTGAACCGCGGTGAAACAATGCAACAATTTTGGAGCGGTAGTGTGTCTCATATTTTATTTGTGTTTAAAAATCATGTCAATAATATATTCTTAACTATCTGTTGTATCAAAACATTTGCAAGTATTCGTTTATCAATGAATGACTTTCTAAAACCTCATACACAGATTTGCGACGTTTTTGTTTTTTGGTAATTTCATTTCGTATATGTTGTTTTATATAATTATCAAATGTTCACTTGTGGCAAATGCCTTTATTAAAATAAAACACTAATAACTAATTACAATACTGCAGCTACTACAATAACATTTGAGTAATTCACTAGCTATTGGTGAATGTTAATGTTCACTGATGTTCACTTTGTTTTATATATATTTATATGTAGCAATTGGAAGGAAGCCCGGCCGGGATTGGGACTCAGGGGCGCAGTTCTAACGTTAGTTTACTGATCACTGAGCCATGACGACCGTTACCGACCGTTTTGTTGGTCCTTATACTATCAGATGATACTGTACGAGTATGTAGGTACATTATCACCTGAGCATAGCACAGTATTTGGCGATAGTAACAGATCAAGATAAGATATGAACCAAAGAATAAACGTCGCGTCGTCGTATGAATAGTCGGAAACTGCTCCCAATTGGCTAGGCTGGAGGTCTCAAGTTCCATTCCAGGATGAACAACTAAATTTATAAGCATGTTGTAGGGATATTATTTTGGACTTATGCGGTGTCATAGGTGATATCGTAAAAAGAGTATTCATACAAAATGTAATGCCCGTAATTTAAGATTAGTATATTTGTTCTCTATGGTACTGACAACGGGAACTTACGTGAGCCAGTGAGTATTCTAGGTCTGGCGTGATAACATCTTCGACCACATCGTCACTGACCAAACGCTAGATCTATACAGTATAAAAAAAACTTTTATATTAATTCACTGAGTTTAATAGTGTTAGTTGGCACTTCTACATAATAAAATTCCAAGAACTGGCAGCGGATAAGTTTTTTCAAGTATCTACTCTACAATATTATTCATGTCACAAAGTAAATAAAATATAATGCGCGGGGGCTATAAGGCCCTACGTAAACAACACATTTGCACGGTTTTTGTACAGCAATTTTGTTACCTAACCACTTAACATTTACTGTTGATTCACAATATCAGAGTTTCATTTTTTTATAACCAACATGATAATAAAGTCATAACCAAAAACCCTGCTGAGAATTTTATCACGGGTAGGTAATCATTGTCAATGATGTAAAAGTGTCATGGCGAGCGTAATTTGTGCGACTTTTTTCTTCCTTCTTTTTTTTTGTCTCAGCTATTGCTTATTCATTGAGGGCGATTCGTGAAGATTTAGTAGTCTAGCAGACTTGGTTGGAGGATAGAATGGAAGCGAGCTTTTAATAAATAAATTTAACAGGGCTGCCTACCGCGATGTTGGTTTTTGTGGGAGAATGCTACTGTACGCAATTAGTGGACGTGAGTTCTCGCAAGCGTAATTCAACTTCAATCTTCTCATTCAAAGAAGTTGTTCTTTGATTTGTTTTATATTATATACCTACTTTTAATTTATATAAGGGCTGCTCCCTCGGTTTCACCCGCATGGACTACGGTTTTCGCGCTACCTCAGATATTAAAAAGTAGATTTTCCAAGGTCCCATCTACGAGTATATCAACCAAAACTGACCAAAACTGACCAAAACTGACCAAAACTGACCAAAACTTGTTCAGCGGTTTAGGCGTTAAAACGTGACAATCACAGTTACGCTCACATTCTTAATATTAGGTTTTGTTTTATACCAGAGAGAGAATCAATTCTTTTAGGATAAAAAGTAGTAGTTAATGCAAAAGTTTGTATGTAATATGTTGTATTTGTTACCTATTCGGAATGTAGAATGGTTAAAACCTAAATTAACACATAGGCGTTAATTTAGGTTTTAACCATTCTACATTCCGAATTCGATTGAAATCCATCAAGTCGGTGACACTAGAATAGGTAACAAATACAACATATTACATACAAACTTTTGCATTAACTGCAACATAACGTACAGCCATGCAATAATCAAACAAAATCATTAAAAAAATGCTTTAAGTCATGTAACTTTTAAGTTGTACAATTTATAATATGATTTTGTATCATTTTTATAGTTTGGGCGATTATTTCGTATAAACTGGATTGCTTTTAATAAACTGGACAGTTCCATACACTCCTACATGGTTGGTTGTAAAATATAAGTAAGTGCAAACAAAGTACTCAATGTAAACGGGATTATTTATGCTTCACCTGCTGTCAGTAAACATTTTGATTCGATACACGAGGTCTTGATACTCTTAGGGTGTAGGTCACCAAAATTTAAACGACCGATTATCAATTTAACCGTCGGTCAAACAGTTTAAGTTTGGTAAAAACTGCTTGACCGCCGCAAATTGATGATCGGACGTTTTAAATTTTTGTAAATATAAATATAAAATAAATACTTTAGATATAAATGGATAAATTTATTTAAAAAAGTATAGTTTCAGCGTTTGACCGCTATCTCACTTGATGTGGCCAAAGGTGTTATCACGTTAGACCTGTTAGACCTAGAATTCAGTATTAAAAAAAGCTTTTTTTTTCTTTAATGAGCTCATTACCTACTTACCTAACTTCGAGAGACTAACTGCCCTAATCACACTAATATCATAAAGTCGAAAGTTTGTCTGTCGTTTGTATGTTTGCTACTTACTCCTTCACGCTGAAACGGCCGAACGGATTTGCATGAAATTAGATTTGTTTTTTATGCTGTATAGATCTAGTTTGACTTTGTCTAGTCGTTTGACCACTATCTCACTTGATAGACAGTGACGATGTGGTTGAAGATGTTATCATGCTATACGTAGAGTAGAGTGCTCACTGGCTCTCAAGGACCGCTGCCTGAACATACTATGTGTTTGGTGACAGTTTTTCAAACTTGAGGGTGGTAGCTAGCCAGGCGGGTATTCAAAAGTACCATACCACCATGCTAGGAATTTGATAACGGTGTTACCTTTACCGGAAGCTCAAGCTGTTGTTGGGGATCGAACCTGTGTCTGTCATTTTGACAGGCGACGCTCCCCCGGCTGAGCTATCATCCATTGTTAAAGATAGCTTATCTCCTGGGATAACAAATAGGCTACTCTTTATCCCGGATAAAGTATAGTGCGGGAAAACTATACTTAGTCCACGCGGGTGAAACTGAATAAGAACAATATTTTTTATATGGTGAATTGGTAAGTGTTTGACCACCATCTCACCTGACGTCACCACTCGTGCCTTGAAGACACCCGGAACGTGAAGAAGAAGAACGGAGTAGGTATGTAGGTACAAGACGTTCGGCGTGGCGCACTAGAACTCTTGCGTCACACCCACTCAGTTTGAACAAGTGTCCAATAGTTATTCAACACTGCCATCTATGAATGTCTTAGCCGACTTAACGGCTCATTAACACATTGTTACCATTGTCTACTAATTAAGGAGCATCGTCGCAGTTTACAAAGCCACCTGATTATTATGCGTGATCACCATTTAAATGTTAATTAGATTTATAAAAGCATCTGATCAAATAGTGTAAGACAAAACGTTGATATGGAAAACACATTCGCATATCTGTAGGGACCTACCGAGGTTATGAGCACATGAACTAGTGTAGATTTCATAAGTCATTTTATATTATTGAATAGAATGGGTGACTTTTGACCAAGAGTTAATTTTAGTATTTTTGCAGTGAAAACTACTTTGTGAGCATTTAGAAATCAGAAATATTTATTGAACTGTTTGACAATATATTATAGCTGTTATAATTTAAAATGGTTTTAACAGCCTTCCCAGTTTAAACATTTAATAATAGTCTGGTACTTATTGGTTGGGGACAAAGCACTGAACTTGCGTGAACGTTATCTTTAGATACACACATAAACTTTTCATTTTCATCATCATCATCTCAGCCATAGGACGTCCACTGCTGGACATAGGCCTCCCCCATTGATTTCCACAAGGACCGGTTGGAAGATTTTTTTTTTTTTTCCTTTTCATTTTATTTTGATATATTTACATTGTTTAATGTGTATTGATTATTTATGAATGAAATTAAGATACTATAAATTTGGTCCATTTAATATAAATTACTACCATTGATTACAACTATAATTTAAGATACCTTCCATCCAAAGGTTGAAGAAATTGCTACAAGCGATAAGACCACCCATTGTACCACCTTTGTTTAATTTCTTTTTATTATAAATTACGTAAAGTTTAATAAAGAATCATAGTAGGTATTATATTGTATTGTACATACCGATGTGTATTTATATATTAGGTATACCTGTCTCCTGTTTGATCTAGTGGACAAACTCACTTGATAGTAAGTGACAATGCGATACCATTGTCACTGACTATCAAGTGAATTTGTGTGAGTTTGAGTGTACGTGCTTTTCTTTTAAGGAGCATTAGATAATATCTTATCTAATACTCCTTAAAAGAAAAGCACGTTTCACAATAGTGGAAATGTAAAATGCTGATTTTGGTATTGCATTTCTGCAAATTTTGACTAAAGATAATTAAAATATCTTTGAACAAGATCATTTTTGTTCTCAGGTGCCCTCAAAAGTTGGAATGCCAAATGGAAACATTGATATTGTATCTACAAATATTAATTCAGTGTGATCGTACATACATTATATTATCGTGATATTAAAATGATTGACGTAATACATGCTGAGGAGTGCTTTAGTTTAACAATCGTTTCAGAGTATATTATAAAGAGTGCGTTAACTTAAAAATGTCACAAGTTACTGGGTATTTAATAAATACTTGTTGTTATTATATAAATTTTAAAAAGAAACCACTTGTAGAGCAAATTTGTGCTAATGTGTTTCGCATACATAATAGACTAATAGTAATAATAATATTATCCGAAGGTTCCTCTCTCTGCAGCCCTAACCACCGGTAGCTTGGAATAATAAGGGCTAACCGTGACCTGCTGCCGCCGGCGGCTTTCTAGGTTTAGGTTTTTATAATATCTTTATTAATTATTGTTTTTGATATATATGTTGTAAAAAACTAGACATACATAAGAAAGAAATAAAGAGATATAATAAGATAATAGGGAATAATAAGTTTGTCTGTCACATGTCGTTGTATGTTTGTTACTCCTTCACTGTGAAACGGCTCAACGAATTTGCATACAATTTGGAATGACGCTGGAATAATATATTATAGGCTATCGTAGGTTAGTTTTATCCCGGATTAAGCATAATTCTCGTGGGATAATTAAGGTAGCGGGAAAACCGTAGTCCACGCAGGGGAAACGTCTGCACGCAGCTTGTGTAGTTTATATTTCTTTCAAAGTGCCACATTCATTTTTGTGATTCGCGAGAAACGCATAAGCTAAACATACCAATAAAAATTCATAGATGAAACTCAAAAATAATATTCTAAAAAATGTTTTAACTTAATTATAAAAATAACTCGCTACTTTCTCATAACTAGAGACAAAGATTCTTAGCACCCTTTAATAACAGCTTTTTAATTGTATGCGTCTAGTCACACAGTTGCCAACTATTTTCATCTACCCATACCATAGTGTACTTAAACTTTTTTTCTTATTTTGGTTCGTGTATAAACATCAGCTTTTTAATTGTATGCGTCTAGTCACACAGTTGCCAACTATTTTCATCTACCCATACCATAGTGTACTTAAACTTTTTTTCTTATTTTATTACTATTCTTCATATTATCTAAGAACCGGCTAGGACTCACCTGATATTTGCTGGAAAATTATATATTCTCTGAACAGTTTCGAACTGACTTGCTGTTCTTCACCTGGGTTCAATTTGCTAGCAATCACCACGTGATTTCCAGCCGGTTCTTAGATAATGATGATGGACGAAACTCAAGATAGTTTTCAAATTCAAATTATTCTTATTTATTGGGCATTTTGAGGTATCCGTTTTTAACGCGCTTTAATAAGCCTCTCCTTTATCTATGTAACGAAACCTTTGGACCTTTGTGACGTGATTTTCACCCTCTTTAAGACGTCGCGCGCTTATAAAACCCAATAACAAATTTGTAACCAAAAAATAGAACCGACTTTCAACACTCAAAAGTGTGAAATAACTTGCTGAAATCGGTACCATGATAGTTCAAAAGTAACTATTATCAAAATATTGTGCTCATGGTACCGACTTCGACAAATTATTTCACACTTTTGAGTGTTTAAGTCGGTCCCATTTTTTTTTTTTTTCACCCAGTTCAGTGACCTATGCTACTCACGGGATTAATTGCCATTGTGTATGTTTACCGATTTCTTCACCCGCTATTAGAAAGTCGTCCAAGTAGATGTAAAAATCTATTGATATAAGTACCCATACCGCGCATTCGTCAGTCACCATTCTTCTAACATTTGCACTTCCGAAAACCGGGAAAATAATCTTTACTGGTAAACAAAACTGACACAACAACTCGCGGCGATGATTGAAAAATGATTGTCGTCAGCAATGATGTTTTACTAAAGATGACGTATATTCATACTGCGCGGTGCTCAGATTTTGTTCCTTTACGACATAAACATGCTTACTGCGACAGATAATACGGTACAAATAAAATAGAAAAGGATAGCTATATGTTTAGACTTGCGCTTGAAATACGCGTCATTATGAAAATTACTACGATTGACTTAATTTTGCCGCCTCAGTTTCCGCGCGCTTGTGCGACATCTACCTCATATAAACATATAATATCATTGGCCGTCAGTCTCTTTGAGGCTACTTGGAAAGTCATATTTTTTAACTAATCCCTAATCCGGATTATTTAATTATTACAAGTTCTATAAATTAATTGTCTTGCGATAGAAATTAGCACGTTATCTTTTTTCTTAATTCATCGGGGCTACATTTTGTCACTGGAATTATAATCAAACAATATTGAATAAATAAATTAGGACAGATTTATATATCTAAGTGCTACGCCCAAAATACTTTTGTAACAAAAAGTGATCAGTATACTCGTAATACGTTAAAGTTTTACACAAAGAGCGATGCAAATTTGAATAATTTTTAAAATTAAATGTCATGTGGTTTGTGAGGAAGGTAAAATACCTACCTTTTTGAAATTTTATATAAGTTACATTAATTAATTACATACTCTTAAAATAAATCTACTAAATAAATATATCGATAGTGTACCTACATAATATAAGTAATAATACGAAAATTATTCGTCATATTCTTAAGGTTCTAAGGGTTTTCAATTTAATATTAAATTTCGATATAAATGCAAATAAGCAGATTATGAAAATAAATTAGCTGAGCGATCAAACCTCTTTGGAAGCGCTTCTGCTTACGTTTTTGTCACTTTAATACTTAAGAGAAAATGAGACAAAAGATATAGGTAGTTCTAATTTTCACCACGCGCCATGGAGAGACGCCATTTGCAAATGCGCGCTATTTTCATCAAAGATTAATTTTCATATTAGCATTTAGCAACGTCAAAGATTGTTGCGACTTTCCGAGAGATTGATATTTATAAAAATAAAATAGTTTATGAGTTTACCATTACCTATTTCTATATTTGTATTGTTTTCTCGAAATATATATGTTTGTGAGAACCAACGTAGATATATATACAGGGTGTCCCAAAAGTCAACGTCCAACCGAAAACCCAAGCTAGGCCTAGTTGTGGGGGCTCTCAAAAAAAAAGAAAAAAAAATCTATCTCATGTAGTTTCGAAATGACAGCCATTTTTCTTAAATTGACACCCTGTGACGAGTTTACGACTACTGGGGCTACAAAGTCTTAAGTGATGCTCCTACAAATTCCAATTCATCATTTGCACACAACTTCATTGGAATTTCAGAAAATATCCGTTTTATACCGAACCATGACGTGAAAATGACTACATCACTAAACTTTGACAGTCTGTACTGAAAAAAAAATCTACTATGCAATTTCGGCAAGTGCCCTTAAAAGTTGGCGCATTTAATGGGCTTTCCAAAATGGTATAATACTTACTAAATTATTTCTTAGACGACGAGAAAAAAAAAAATTAAGAAAGTCGATATTTAGCTTATTATTAGTTAGTCATAAAACTTTCTCAAAATTATTCTAATATCATCTAGGCGTTCTGTAAGGTGTAATTAAAGAAAGAGACGAAGAAAAGTTAGAGCGGGATAGTGACGCTACTAAAAGAAAGAGACGAAGAAATGTTAGAGCGGGACGGAGAGTGACAGGCAGTAGTGTCAAGGTAACTAATTATAAAACCATTGATGAACTTTTCATAAGTAAGTATAATAATATGTTATATTGTAATGTAACAAACCGACTAAGACTCACGTGCTAAACACTGGAAAATTACTCTCCGACCAGTTTCGAACTTATTTGCAGTTCTTCATCTAGGAGTTATGATCGTGCCAGGCGGCGGGCGCGAGCCTCAGCACGTAACTGAGAGTAATTTTCCAGTGTTTAGCACGTAAGTCTTAGTCGGTTTGTTACATATGTTATATTTCAACTCATATCCTTCTTATGTACTTGCAGGTAATAATATTAAACAATTAATTAAGAACTTGAACAGACTTGCAAATAAGTAAAATATGGGCAGTGTTGAATAAGATGGAGTCCCTTCCCTGCAGTATTTTCTTATCCACGCTAGGTGTGGTCGCCACAATATGATTTTAGGTACTCTTTTGCTATTTTATCACTTATCTATCTTCAATCTTCAGTCATCTTAGTGCTCAAATCAAACACATCATTCTTTATGCAGTCCATCAATACCTTCTTCAGCCTCACTCTCTCTACATATATATACACATACATAGTATATGTCTCATATACTTTAAAAGAGATAATATCGAATAAGTCGGTTTTCTATCGGGTGCATTTCGGAGAATGTGCACTGGAATTACATAATCTGATTCCACCATACCCTTTCTATCATCGGTCGACTCGACGTACGGCAATTCGCCATCGCTATATGATAGATATACCACCTATACGTACGAAGCGTTTTGCTTCCACTTTCTTAATGCGTACTGCCAATGAATGGAACTCGTTGCCCGAGTCTGTGTTTCCCGATATGTACAATCATGGCGTCTTCAAGTCGCGAATGAATAGGTACCTTCTAGGTTTGCGTGCTAAATCCTAGACAACGTCATCACTTAACATCAGGTGAGACCGTTGTCAAACGCAAACTTATAATAAGTAGTAAAAAAAAGTACATTTTTGTAACATTTCAAATGAACATGCATCAGGATCTCTCCCGCCCCTTCGGCCTGTAAGCGCCCGCGAGCCTCTGTAATGCCTCTAAATCCTAGACAACGTCATCACTTAACATCAGGTGAGACCGTTGTCAAACGCAAACTTATAATAAGTAAAAAAAAGTACATTTTTGTAACATTTCAAATGAACATGCATCAGGATCTCTCCCGCCCCTTCGGCCTGTAAGCGCCCGCGAGCCTCTGTAATGTCATCGGAAACGCCCCTGGCATATTATTAGTGTTTAGAGTACAGTCGATGAGAAAATGTTAGTTGCATTTTCTCATGGAGTGTTCGTTTTCTCTTAACATCTGACAGTCGCCAACTATGCCTGTCCAATTATTTGCTATCGTCAATCAAAACGTTTCAAACGCCGGTATCGTTTATATGCCGGTGGGTGCATATTGAGCAACCTTCACCGGAAACGCTACTGGCAATCTATCGGTCGATCTACCGATTAATTAGATCGATGGCTGTACAATGCGAACTATGTCGTATGTGACTGGATTTCGCTCACTCATCGCAGCTGCTGGTTGTCGATGAGAAATGACGTCACCTTATAACCTTCATACTAAACATTTAATTAAGGAATTTAAAAAAAATTAACTTTCGATTGTGATAAAAGTCATCTCAGGCAAAAACTTGTTTGGACAACTGAATATGTTTTGACCACAATTTATTAGTATTGTTATGATTTAGCCAAGGTAATACACAGAAAGTGAAATTTAAAATATAATTTTCTGTATTTTATAAATCAAGCGTTTGACCACTACCTTACTTCTTGGTCAGCGACGATATGGTCTTGGTATTATTATGCTAGGCCTAAAATGCAGACTGGACGGTCGGACTTAAATAACAACTACTTTATTAATAGTATTGTATTCTTTTAGCGTAGTTTACATTGTTTATAATTGTGTTCCTCACTGTACATAAAATGTCTTATCTGTAAAATTGTCTCTATCAATTAAGTTTTATGTTAAACAATGGCACGGAACCTGGAGTCTGTGGAGTGTAATGTTTAAAAAAATAATAATAATATCTGCCTGGGCACATTGTGTGTTACACTTTTTCATACTTGAGGGTAGTAACTAGCAAGCGGGTGCTGGAAAACACCTGGAAGCTACTACCATGCAAATTTAACTAAAAGGGTAATTGATTATAATGTTTAAAACAATTTATAATTCATGCTGAACATGAGAAAAAATTTATTGACATATATTTATTATCCACTTGAATTATATTCATTAAGATTTTTTTATATTCAAATGAAAGTATAATACTTTATTTTTAAATCATAGTTACTCAAACTATATAAACACGTCCGTAATTTATTAAATTTACATATTTATTGACATGACAGTTATTGGCGTTTGACTACTTATTTAAGTCAACAGATAAAAAGATAGCTATTTAACATTATGGGTCCGGGCCAGGCTATATAACTATGTGCAATTTATTAATTTACATTATTATCAATAAAATCGGTGTCATATTCAAATAACAGATGAGAATATACATTTATATATATTTTATTCGTATCTTCAACTATGAATATTTCTACTACCTACATACCTAACTATTTATTGTAAAATCTTGTTTTGCTAAATTTTTTGAAAGTTTTTTGATAAAAAGAGATTTCATGTATTGTAGAAGAGAAGCAAAATCATAAAATTTTGAATAATTTTTTTATCAACGATATGTTAACAACATGATATATTGTAATAAAGGTTTTCCGTGAATTCTTCTTTTCGAGATGACTTGAAGATAATCAGTTCCATCACTCGTCGTTGTGACAATTGATTGTATTTAAAATATCACGTCTCATAAGCGCATGTGCAAGTTGGCAATTTACAACATATTGTAGTGTGAAAAACGCGACTCAAAAGACTAGATTTTCCTCAAATTTTCAATTAGAAAGACCGACTCTTAACCCTTCCGGTTCCGGATTAGCAGATTGGCAATGCGACATCCATACATAGTAGACGTTCCAACTTATCGCACAGAGCTTTTTGCTTCCACATTCATAGTGCGTACAGCTAACGAATGGAATTTATTGCCTAACTCTGTATTTCCGCAAACATACAACATGGGTATCTTCAAGTCACGAGTAAAAATGTATCTTGTAGGCAGGCGTGCTCCATCGTAGACCGCATCATCACTTAACATCAGGGGAGATAGTGGTCAAACGTTTGTCTATTCCCAATAAAAAAAAAATGAATCGGCAAACATGATCTTCAATTATACTTTTTATCGCAATGCTTCATAAAAAGACTATATCTCCTCACCCATGTATACCTATGTATAAAATATGTTTTGGTTTTATTTCTAGTATTTTCAGTAACAGTTTTAAATTACAGTCGTACCTGGGACAAGTGAGATTTTAAGGGATAATAATTATAATACCGAAATAAAATGAATGTACGGAATAAATGGAATAAAAAATAATTATTTTTATTTAAGAAGTATCTAGATGGAAATGAATTCTGCGTTTCCTTGAAAGTTAGTATAAATTAGTTTTTTCTGGAATTACAATTTCTTAAATTAGTACAGCTACGTCTCGCACAGAATACGCCTCGTATAGTTGTAGAAATCAAGTCCATTGACCCAACCAACACATAATACTGGCTGTTAGAATACGGCATTGTACTAAGGCTGATAGACGCTGATTGATACCGAGTTCTTTGATTATTGAGTCGTTTGTACGAAACTCAATCCACGATACTCCAAGCATTCTTGTCCAGCACTACATTTCTATTTCCTTTTTTCCTATCTGTCTCAACGCCATGTCACACATCGCACATCAGTGCAATAGTTAATAGACATAGTTAATAGACATAGTTATTAGACTAAGTGCATTTTAATATTATTGTTATTTAATTGTTTATTGCTATAATCTGTTGTTTGTTCCCTTCTGTGCCGGCTCAAATGGTTCCAACGGAAGACCAGCGCTGGTTTACTTAGAACCAGCATACGCTGAGTTGGGACCAATTTGAGACATGTCATTTAATGCACTATTTAGGAATGTTCCAAATTTTTAATTTTTGTTAATATTTAAGTGTTTACTGTCTCAAATAAATCTAATTTCTTTCTTTCTTTCTTTCTAATTTCTTTCATATGTCGACAGAAGGTGAATGTATGTTTGTGTGTCTCGGGAAGTGACACAGAATACGTAATAGTATTAAATTATACTTACTATACTTTTATGAATTAGATGGCAAACAAGCAGATTATCAGCATATCTTAATGAGTATAGGTTATAAAATTGAGTAGGTACAGTTAAATTTAACGTGTCTGAAAGCGTCACTTCAACTCTTTTATAAAGTCAACTCGATACTAGGTGTTGGTTAATCTACCTCAGACATCTGAATCACTTTCTCAGGTGGTCAACGGACCTTTGTCTGGACAGAATTTCAAGATATTTCTTTTATAAATACAATACAGGTCAATAAAATGTAATCGTTGTGTGATTATAGCTGCTTACATTTGTTTGTTATTATTAATTACTTTTATTTTTTGTATAAGTAATTAATGAATAAGTTAGTCTTTCACCACACATGGTAAAATGGTAGGTTGGATAAAGGTATAATTTTTAATAAATTGGAGATCAACTTTTAGGTAAAAGCTATAATAATTAAAAAACGATGCATGGCGAGGGCAGTAGGCGAAGTAAGGATATGCAATTTTATAGTTTTAGTATTATGCCGGTTGCACCCAAACTATGATTTGTCTGTTATCCTTTCATAACTACTTTTATTTATAATTACAAGTGGATGAGGTGTTATTTTCGTTTTAAACAAAAAATGACCCTTATTTTGCCTCGATAACTAAAGTACCTACCTATATTATACCCGTGAAAGAAATTTTAGAAAAGGTTCAGTGGCTTATATATTCATTCTTGTTGCGCCCCGCCGTTTCACCCGTGAGGATTACAGTTTTCCTGCTACATCAATTTTTCCACGGGAATCATACATTTTGCCGGAATAAAGAGTAGCATATGACTGGTAGAGGTAGATACATACCCTTTGTGTAGGTATCTACCTGCATAACTATATTCTGAATATTATAGAATTGTTATTCTTTTTTGCTATTAGCCCTTGTCCCAAATTTATATCTAGAAAACGATCACATGTAATGTCAGTTTGAAGACTTCAATTTTCTCTCATGTGAGAAAATTGGGTTAATACGCTGTTTGCTATTTTTGTTTATCGTTCATAAACCTTTGGAAAAGCACGGAGGTTCTATTACTACGTAGTAATAGTAACTCAATGGGGAAAAGTTACCAAAGGCATCGAAGATTGCAAACTTTGATTGTAATTTGAAAAACAAGCCCGTTCAAGTAGACAATAGTGGTAAAGTTTTCTGAAAAGCCAACATTGATGAAATGCAGAACAGTTCCGTATATTAGGCATTAATACGGTATTTAGAATGCACGTCGATCGACGCACATATACTCTCTGGTAATTTGTCGTTAGAAGTAAAATATTACCTCAGAGTTAAGCTCCGTTGGGTAGGGTCAAAAGTACATTCACTTGCGCGTTCGCAATACCAGTCAATGCAGAGTTCCTACTGAAAATAAGCCCTAAGGTTACCTAACCCTAGCACAATGCAGAGTAGGGACTCATTGCTGGCATCTCGCATCACTGCAATATATATATTATACAATATAGTTACATTATTTATATTGTTGTTAGTTTTATTGGTTCTTACCATTTATATATTGTAGTGTTGTGTTTTGTGAGTAATAAATATATTTTCTTTCTTTTTTCTTTCTTTCTATTCATTGAATAAATATTGACAAATATATATTTTTGTTCATGCAATGTACTCTTTGTATATGTGCGGTTATCTACAGGTGATTTTATTAAACTTACTTTCCATTCTATAAGCATGCATGTTCAAAGCCCAAAACTCAGACGTATTTGAAAAAGGGTAATTTTATTACATTCCTTGTATCAAGTATACACCTCAGAATTTAAGAAAAATTACAATTGTAATATTTTTTGTATAATTGAGTATTTTTATTGATTATGTACATTTATTTTCGCGGGAATTAATAAAAAACCTTTTGCTTCTAGTTGTTAAATACAAATACAAAAATACTTTATTGACATAGTTCGTGTACAAACAAATAGTGAACCCAAAGACTCCTGAACTAGTGGGACAGTGTTTCAGGAGCCAATGTCCTCTTCCAGAAAAGACTTCGCTTACGTCAAGTAAATACATAATTTATAATATAAACAGCTATAAAAACTGCTTGTTTAGTGTGTGTGTGTGTGTGTTGTGTTTCTGGAAGTGTTATGAATGTGTGTATTTGTGTGTGTAATGTATGTGTAGTAATGTATGTAACTAGGTCTTCATCATCATCGTCAGCCTGTTTGTAGTCAACTGACCACTGCTGGTCATATGCCTTTCCAATTTAACGCAAGGTAGATAAACACAACGATGTTAATATTCTACAACAGCTATGTTACGGTTCATATTTGGTATAAAGGATACCTTCTCATTATAGGTAACTGTTGTAACTCATTATTGTATGTGAGGTATTTTTCTTTGTTTCAGACTATCCAAATTCAAAATTGCCTCGTCCTATTTAGTGTATTTTTCTGTTTGACATGACACTGGCAATAATATTCTCTAACATTTGCCATTAACTAAAAATACTAACTAACTAAATTCAAATTCACCCAAAAATCCCATTAATATATTAAAAATTCACTGTGAACGTGATAGATCTGTAATAATCTATTACTAATAATAATCTATAATTTGGTCAATAAATTGAGTCGACAATCTCGGTACCAACATAATGTGCCAACACTGAAGCGTGTTCGACCTGGTCATTAAGTGACATTTTTTTTACTTACATATTTGATTGCGTTTGACAACTGTCTCACCAGATTTTAAGTGATGGCACTGTCTATAGGATTGAATACGCAAACCTATTCACTCGTGACTTGAAGATATATATAAATAAAATATTACAGCCGTTAGCTACAGTGTTACAGAAGATTTAAATATTTCGAGTCCTCGACGTTCTCAACAATTGAGGTTTTCCACAACAACCGTAATTACGGTGAATTCTGCGTAAGGAGCCTTACAAGGTGCAACAATGTGGTGTAACAATTGAAGCCGGCCGATCATTAACATTGCCATTATTCGCTCAATTCGTTCATTCTATTATATATATTTTATTATATTATATAATATCTTTTTTTTCATACGATGCCTATTTTCTTTATAATACCTTTATGAAACATAATATTATATATAGGTACCTAAGGTTTAACGTGAAACTTACGCGTTGTCGGTATCACGGTCGACAACTGTTTCGGCTTTTTCCGGAAGTTTTCATCAGGATCTTGAGTGAGTCCTATTGCTTGCTCTAGCCGGGATTCGAACCCGAGGTCGCGGTTCTAAAGTCAGATTCGCTGATCACTGAGCCACGATAACCACGACACGATGAATATTCGTTTTTGTGTTTTTTGCTTTTAATTAATTACTCGTAAGCATTATAATATAAGGCTTTGGACCTTTCTTAAATTAATAAGGGTCATTTTTTTTGTTTAAAACGAAAATAACACCCAAACCACCCTAATTATAAATAAAAGAAGCTATGAGTTATGAAAGGATAACAGAAAAATCATAGTTTAGGTGCAACCAGCATAAAACTAAAAATATAAAATTGCATATCCTTACTTCGCCTAGTATGGTGGGGACCATGCATCGTATTGAAAATTTGTAAAAAAGAAAGCTCTATCTAAAAGTTGATCTCTAATTTATTAAAAATTATAAATTTACAACATAACATTTTACCAGTTGTTGTGAAAAATTAACTTATTAATAAATTACTTAAACAAAAAATAAAAGAAATTAATCGTTAATAACCAAAAAATGTAAGCAGCTACTTAATTGGCAAAATTCATAATGCCGACGGCAACGCATTACTCAAATACGCTTCTTTAATTAGTATTCAAAATATTGTTATACTTAAGTATTTTTAAGTTTACTATAGCGCGTTGAAGTCCTTAGTAGGCGAATAAAATAATATGGTCAAAATTGCATTGAAAAGTATCTCTTATATATTTTAACAAGTGACGGATTGTTATTGTCATGGTTTTAAACATATCTGTTTACTTACCATTCGGAGAAATATTTAGCGACTGTGCGATGGCTGCGGCAGGGGGTGCCGACTCCATCTTCCAGGGGGCGCAGCACGAGGCAGGGGAGAATTCGGGCGTGGGGCCGCTGCCCGCCGATATCAACATGGTCGTGCCACCTTCACCTGGGACCCGTCTGCAACGCCACCATACACCACTACAGTCCACGATATCAGTTCAGTAACAGTCTGATAAAGCTCCAATATGACAGGTAAGAAGCACCTATTTTACGGACGGCACTTGTCCCGCACGCGCTCGCTTGAAGCTCAGCCAGAACA
Organism: Apeira syringaria; assembly: GCA_934044485.1. Lineage (NCBI taxonomy): Eukaryota > Metazoa > Arthropoda > Insecta > Lepidoptera > Geometridae > Apeira > Apeira syringaria. The sequence goes on along the minus strand of OW203663.1, from coordinate 18,273,333 downwards.
CTGAAGAGCGCGCTTGCCTTGCCGGCGCGCCCACTCGCGCGCCTACTCCCATTTGCACGCCTTGGAAAAAATCTCCTCCGTCAAACAATAACAAAAAACTACCTCCACTGAATCGAGCCTCCGTAAACCTCTCTCTCTAACGTTCTTAATTCGATTTTCGAACGCGTCAAAATTACAGCACCGCTCGATTCCAGTGCAACCTTCTGTCCCGTTCTCAGATAATATTAAAGCGAAGCTTTTCTCTGCTTTCTAGATATTGATTCTATTAGTATAAATGTAAGGCTTATTTTTATACAGCGTCAACATGTCGCATAAGACATTTCAATCGAAGCCTCAAATGAAACTACTCCTACTCGCACTCGTTCAGTTCAGCCTGAGCTTGAACCGTATGAGGGGGACAGGTGCTATACTGGCTGTAGAATTACGGTAGTGAGCACAGGTGATCTTTTGCCATTTCTTTGGAGCAGAGGTGTGAATTTATGTTTATCTCTTTCATTATATAGTAATGTTTCAATATTGTGGATAGAGACAGCGCTAGTATAGACCAGGCGCTTAATTAACACTCGCTCTAGTTGACCATATTTAAAATCCGTTCTATTTTCACAGTTACGATATCCTCGTAGATGCTTTCCATATTACTTTAATCAAAGAGTAAACGAACGTTTCTGTTTTATTGCTCGCTATAATTGCATACTATATAATTTCGTTTGAATTATTAATTGAGCAGTCGGAGATATACCGCTGGAATGATATTGGGAATGAATGAAGGGTCAATAATTGAATTTTCATTTCACCGTCTTATTTTCATCCATTAAAATATGCATAGCATGAAAAACTCTAGGTACTCTTATAGATTGTTCCTTCTTATAGATTCCGTTTGACCATTTAACTCATTTGATGGTTAGTGACGATGTAGCTGAACATGTAATCACTGAAGACCTAGATGTTTACTGGCTCTGTAAGACTGCTGCTTGAACACTATGTGTTTGGGGACAGTTTTTTAAAGTTGACGGTGACGGTAGTAGCTAGCCAGGCGGGTACTCGAACCGGGTACTTGAACTTCACCGAAAGCTCAAGTCATCGGTGGGGATTAATTAATAATTGATTATTTAACAATAAGTGGAATTTAATATTATTTTTAAAATGAATGCAACAACAATATGAACCTAATACATTTCATAAAATAGTTAACAATGTTCCTTAAAAAACCTATTGAAAGCAAGTGTTAACAAATATTTCATTGAATATAAATCATCCCTGACAGATTGAGATAGTAGCCATTAGGCTGGATTTGGACCCTGCCGACGGCAACTATTGTGTATAAAAGTATAGAGGTAGCAACCTATTTATTGTTTATATAGAAACATTGCAAAGATTTAATATATCAAGTTAAAGAACTTCATAAGTCGCTCTTTAAATAATCTTTAATATATGAAGCGATGATGGCTCAGCAGTCGGGAGCGTCGGCTGTCAAAGTGACGGACGCTGATTTGATCTTCTCCAACGGCTTGAGTGTTCGGTGAATGTAACACTGTTATCAAACTCCAGTAAGATGGTAGCGTACTTTCGAGTACCCACCTGGCTAGCTACCACCCTCAAGTTTGAAAAACTGTCACCAAACTCATAGATAGTGAGTCAAGGTAGTAGTCCTTGAGAGCCAGTATTCTAGCACTCTATAGGTCAAAGCGTGATTACATCTTCGAGCACATCGTCACAGACCATCAAGTGAGATACACTAGGCCTATAACTAACTATTAAAAAATATATATCTGAAATTCAAAATATTGTATCTAAATTATGAAAGAAACAAAACCGGGCTTGTTGTCAGCAAAAAATGTTTCTTCCCGTTTGACGTGTGACGTTGGACGTGTTTTTCTTTTCTACTCCGCCTTGTCATCATATTATTTAAAAAGGAACATACGCTCTAAAAAACTACACTACACTTACTACAACTAAAGGCCAACGCAAATCCAGTTGTTAGTTTTAGAAGAGCTATTTTGCGTTTTGTGAAAGCTAATGAAAGCGTTATTTCTGTCTAATTATAAAAATATTAGGTGAGAACCACACGTCCTGCAGAAGGGCCGGTCGAATTGTGTCTGAAGCAAATTATATGAATGCACCTAATTCATGCGGTCCACAACCGAGCCAGTGCCTTATTTCCCTTGTATAATAATACTAGCGGCCCGCTCCGGCTTCGCACGAGTATAACAGTATTTTTCCACTATTTAATTGATGTTTTTATACATATAAACCTTCCTCTTCAATTACTCTATCTATTTAAAAAAACCGCATCAAAATCCGTTGCGTAGTTTAAAAGATTTAAGCATACATGGGAAATATAGGGATGGAGAAAGCGACTTTGTTTTATACTATGTAGTGTAGTAGTATGATGTTTTACTAAAGATGACGTATATTCATACTGCGCGGTGCTCAGATTTTGTTCCTTTACGACATAAGCATGCTTACTGCGACATATAATACGGTACAAATAATATAGAAAAGGATAGCTATATGTTTAGACTTGCGCTTGAAATACGCGTCGTAATCAAAATTACTACAATTGACTTAATTTTGCCGCCTCAGTTTCCGCGCGCTAGTGCGACATCTACCTCATATAAACATATAATATCATTGATGGCACGCCATATACCTACTTAAATTTACCGGGTCAACTAGTAGGTAATATATGTAATTCATGTTAAATACTTGTTAGTATGTAATGTTATGAATGATTAAATTAAAGTTTGTCGACTGTACCAATAATTTAAGTACCTACACTCGGAATTGTAATTTTCATTAAATTGATTCAATCTAAACAAGTTTAAACAGTTTTAATAGCGTTTAATAAGGTTTTTTTTCAGTACCTAATAATTAATTGATCAATTTTTATTTCCTTATTTGAATAAGATTATTATGTCGAACTTATTTACCAAGAACTTGTAATATATTTATTATATTATAGTTTGAAAAGAAACAAAACAAATTAAAAGTGATCCGTTTATATGCGTGCTTACAAATACATCATCATCATCATCATCTCAGCCATAGGACGTCCACTGCTGGACATATGCCTCCCCCATTGATTTCCACAAGGACCTGTTGGATGCGGCCCGCATTCAGCCTTATCCTTACAAATACGAAGGTATCTAAATACCTACCTATTCATACTTACTTAGTATTCACACGTATCCATGTTCATTCCCACGGAGGAATCTCTCTCTTTCGTGTTCATACCCAAACGATTTTATAAAAGGAGTACCTACTTATATATAGTAGGTATCATCAATTAGGTTCTATTTCTAAATGTTCATAGTTCCGAACGCCGTCATTTATAAACCAAAGAGTTTTATCATTTTGAAACCCAAGAAGTTTATTGTATTGGCGTCGTGCTAGACGAAACTTACGTTCAAATTTTGAACAAAAAGAATGGTTTCTACTAATCATTGAATTGAATTTTTTATCTTTCTAAAATTAAGTATGATTTTTGTAGCTGAACCGATTTGGAACATTCTGCGAGAGAATATTCATTAAAAAAGGGTGTTCAGTACTACACTAAATTTCAGGCTTCATTTCGACTCCTAAGTACTTAGTAATTTTCGTTTTATTATAGATTTTACACTACGATTATACCTATTGTACGTACCTATACTTTTGTTATAAATCTCGTTCTATAGAACTTGTACCTATTTACGGCAACAAAAAGTGTCAGATAAATAGATAACATGACGGAGATCCTATGAACATTGTTTTATAATAATAATAAATAACACCTACTTCACGAGATATGAGAAGCAGGCAGCACACATGATAGTGAGCGTCATATTTGAACATTTGGTCAGTTGCTCTGACTGCGATAAATTTGAAAGATTTGCGAGGGTAATTAAATACATCCTTTTATTTAGATAATGCATAATTATGGTAGGGGGTAGGGGGAGTCAGTGGCAGTAAAAATTAGATTCATTTGGTCATCCGCCATCTTGAATTGAAGGATCAATTTTGTTTATGGAATAACTCGTTTATATTCAATTTTACACGAAAAATAGTTATTACAAAAGTGGTTCTAAATAAAATGTTCTATAATTTTGGTTTTTGCCATTTTTTTGCTATATCGATTATTTTTTATTTATACCCGAAAAGAAGGGTATCTTGCACATGATCAATCCCAAAGAGCTTGGTAAAAACTCCTTACTCAAAACCGACCAACATGACGAACAAAACTCCCTCAGTTTTGTTCGTCAAAAGAAATCTCCCGAACGATACATCGCCCACTGTATCAGGTTTTATCTCCTCTTCGTCAGCATGGGTAGAGACGTAGCTTTCACGAAATGTTATTTTTATTAGTAAGTTACTCTCAATTATCCACATGGCGGCAGTTTGTCAGCAATAGCGACTAGTCGAGTTTATTTTATATTTGTTTTATCGGCGGAGTGTTGTCGCTGCCTCAAGACGGAGGCCGACGAGGATTTAGTGTCGCGATACGGCGTGGGTGTCGCCTAATGAATATATTTATTTATGCGCCGGCGCATCCCGCGGCCTTTATCTCACCGACGGATATGGGGATCTACCATCATTCGAGAACATGGACGTCGGGGCGAAATATTTATTATTATACATTTGTATTGCTTACATTTTTAGTTAAACAATCGATTACTCTGTTGTTCAACAAAATTAACTTAAAAAGAGCCATTTAAGATAGTTTTTTTACGGTTAGTTAACTACTAATTAATATGACACTTTTTATTAAAACGCGGGTAGTTTGATAGTCACGTTCGTTGATGCTAAATAAAAGTAGGAAATTGAATGAAACTCGTGCTATATTAGCGGTAGCATCGTTAATTAAAGAGTTATATTAATTTTAGCGTAAATAGATGTACCTATTACAGAGTACTACCTAGTAGCAACATTAACCATTGAAATTAAGAGAAATTAAGCTATAATTATAATATATATATATATATATATCCAGGCAAGAGCTGGATGCGGGCCGCTTCCAACCGGTCCTTGTGGAAATCAATGGGGGAGGCCTTTGTCCAGCAGTGGACGACCTATGGCTGATATGATGATGATGATGAAGCTATAATTGGAGCAATTAAAAAATTACGAAAATGTTAAATCGAATGCTAGTAGCAGACGTTCCGATTCGGCAGACGCTGATCCGTCGGAAAATCTATTGATAAATCCAGTCATCTTAGACCAAAATATGGGTCAACCTCGGAATCTATCGGAATAAGCTGAATTTTTGAACAAACCATTATGTATTTTAGAAATGAATGTTGTCTTGTATAAACATGCGTCCTTAGATATTCAGGGTTCATCTTCGTTTTTCTTCGCCTCTTGTCGTGTTTGTATTAATATGAACGTTGTAGAGAACAACATTCTCTAAAAAAATTTTTTTAGATCTCTTTTTATACGTAAGTAAGTAAAGTAAGTAAGTAAGTTTAAGTTTACGTTAAACAGTTCCTGTTGTTAACTTAAAAAATTTTTACTAAAAAATTGAACCGACTCAAAAGTGTAAGATAACTTTTTTTGTAAAAAGTACGTAGTAGTTGAAAAGTCAATTTAGTCTAAATCTGTGGGATGAATCCGAACGTAAATATTTGGGAATATACAAAGAAAATTTATTCAAAATCAAAAATAATTCTACAAGCTTATCCATTTAGGTAGGTAGGTATTTAGCTAGCTAAACATGCCTAAAAAAAAGCTCGGTTGCCTATCTACTGTGGGTACTTACTTCATTAATTTGGAGGTGCAAAATAATGTCCAAGTATTTTTTTAGATAATTATTACAAAAATAAATCTTTTATTTCTTACAGAGGAAAAAATAAAATGGATCCCTCGATTAATTAAAAGTTTTCAAGCTCTAAGCAAGCACATACAACCTTAAATAGAACAGTTTAACCTAAATGAAGCCTATTGAAATGCCCTTTCAGCAACAGTATAAGCACACAATAGGACCAAACACAAAAGCCCCCAACTCACCCATAGCACGAAATCTGAATTCAAGACCTCGCGTGCACTCGTACTTCCCACCACTGCCACCTGACACCTCATCTCCCACTCATTATTTAAAAAACAGGAAGCTTCTTCACACCTCGAAGTGTCTGCGTAATGTGGTGTGTGGACACGCGGCATTTGTCGTGGTTAAGGCAACAATAGCAGTTCTGTTGCGCAGACGAGCATATTTCCATTATAATGTGTTCAAAATATTTGTGCTATCTATTTTGGACCACCCGGGTTGTGTATGACACACGATCTGATGGTACCTGGTAGAACAATAGTGGCTATTCACATTAAGATTGCTTCGCTCCTTTTTCAGGTCCACTGACTTTGGGTGGAGTCATTGGATTTCATACTTTGAAATTAATTGTTTTGCTTAAACTTTTATAATGCGTACTGCCAATGAATGGAACTTGTTGCCCGAGTCTGTGTTTCCCGATATGTACAACCCCGGAGTCTTCAAGTCGCGAGTAAATAGGTTCCTTCTAAGTTTGCGTGCTCCACCTTAGACCGCGTCGTCGCTTAACATCAGGCGAGACAGTGGTCAAACGTAAACTTACTTATACCTAATCTTTAAAAAAAATGAAGGATTTTCACTCTGCTAGGTATCTTTTAGGTAAATGCCAAAATTCTATCATTATTTACAAGCAGACTGGGATTTCAAATCTAATATTATTAGGGTGCAACGTTTTTCATACTACATACATTAATAAGATTCTTGGTATTTACCCGTTATGTAGACATAAAGTCAAACAGCTAGTCGAAGTATGGCTACAAAAATTAACATATCAAGCCACAGAACAATTTATTATAGATCCAAAGTAAACATTAATATTTTATTTATAATAAACCATTTTAATTTAATTTATTACATAATACATCACAAACTAGATCATATACCTATCCATACAGTTGTATTATGAAAACCCTTAAACGGGAAGGCCCTGTACCCTGTAACACAGTTCTCAACTAGTACTGGGACAGGAGCTCGTTATTCGAGAAGTGGTAACTTAATTTATTATAAGTTAAATTAAATTAGATAAGATCTTTAGATCATAAATATTATTATTAACAATGAGTTTCACTGAGTTTTTGAATAAATAAAATTTATCATTTATTATTATTATCAATGAAGTAATAAACTGGTCTAGGATGTTTTATTATTCCTGAGATTACTGCTAAGTTTTTGAATTAAGTAGACATGAATATAAATAGTTCGGTACTATTAAGGTTTTAGAACCATATTTCGGTGACTCGTAGCTGTGATGGTCAGTATCACCCACTACAAATGTGTAAATTTTTTCTTCGGTAAGCATTTGTGGATGTAGGAGTTTTTTTTATTTTATAAAAGCAGTTGAAACATCTGGACCAGGCAATGAAGCCAAAAATTTCAGGTACAACGTAAGTCACCATCTGCGGGAGAAAGGCTGTGACCCTGGGTCTGACCATCTCCTTCATCAGCACATATCGCTTGTCATAATACAAAGGGGTAACGCGGCAACCTGCATAATGGGGCACTTTTGCGCAGGGGTTTATTTGCCTGAGTTCCGATCTGTAACTGTAAACACATTATTTTATTTTTATTTTTTATAAGATATATTTATTTTATATAGGTAGCATTTTTTTACCCTCTTCCGTTCGTTTAGAGTTCAAATTACATTCGGTTAGATTAGAGTTCGTTTAGGTAGAATTAATATTCCATCTGAATAAAAGCTTTAACTTGGAAATCGATACCAGGCTTGTCTTTTGTTCGTAGTTCATACCAGTTTTTGCCCACGGTTCCGCTTGCGTTACCTGTACGTAGTTCATACTAGTTTCTGCCCACGGTTTCACTCGCGTTACTCGTTCGTAATTTTTACTAGTTTTTGCCCACGCTTTCGCTCGCGTCAGTGTACCTAAATCTAATCTAATATAATTTTCATACCAAATTCACTTCCTGCATTTCTCCTCCTTCGAGTTACATTTTCACAAAATGGTAGTCTGATTAACTACCACCCTCAAGTTGGAAAAACTGTCATCAAATATGTAGGTAGGTACCTTTTTTTTTTTTTTTTTTTTTTTTTTACGTGGGCGAAATGCATTTACGCACTTCCGCCTACCGGGAAGTAGGCGGGGTGTGTCGGGCTCGCTCGAGCATCACCGCTCCCTGGGGGGCCTCATGGCCCCCAACCCTAACTGCACCCACAGCAGCCAGGGCAGGGTCCACTACCGACTAAAACCCACGGTGTCCATCCTGCCGCTATAACGGAGGGAGCGCGGGGTATTGCATACCGCGCCCCCACCACGGCCGTCCGTTTCCGGACCCCTCCAGGGGGGAGGATGACCCTCCCCCTCGCGACCGTGCCGGGACCAAGAGCACGGCCGCACCACCCCGGGGACCACACAGTGCAAGGAACGCCAGACTTCCCACATCCGACGCTCGTGGTCCCCTGCGATGGGCCAGATGGAGCAGCCCCATCGCCAGCCGCTTCGGCCGCCACCCTCCGACGGCGGCCATATCGGCGCCACAGCAGGAGACGAACTGAGTCACTCCCGCCGCAGCGCCTCCTCAGCTGCAGCGCCGTCCCACAGCGCCGCTGCCCCCCTCAGTTGCAGTGCTTTGCAGCACCGCAACCTACCGTCTGATGGACCGCTCCTCGTCGGCTTGGCGAGCAAAGCCTATCGGGAGCAGTCCCGGCCAAAATACTATAAACATACATAAATAAATGGATATAAATAAACTTACATAGATATGAGACACGCGAGGCGCCGGACGATGTCTAGTTACGTCTAATTCAGAGGAATTAGACCAAGAACAGGCAGCACCGCGAGAAGGTAATCGCCAGACTTGCCTTGAGGATCATCACGACCTGCGCTTCCCCCAAGACCGTAACCTCCCTACCCATCACGGGATGAGTAAAGAAGGCCTGGACTTAACCAAAACAAGCAGCGTGAACGCCGCAAGCATAGGCATAGCAACTATTTAATGGATAAACCCAGACCCGCCCATGTAGGTAGGTACCTACCTATACCTAGTGTAGGTATTCAGGTAGGATTCCTTGAGAACTAATACGCATTCTAGGTATAGCGTGATAACATCGTTGCCCGCATCGTCACTGACCATCAAGGTGATATAGGTACCTAAGTACTTATCGGTCAAACGCTAGATCGATCACACTACCGATTAAAAACCAAAAATATTCTATAGGTAAGTATGGCTATGTATAAGTTCTCGAATGGAGGCCACGGACTGCCAAGCGCAGCATATAGGACGGCCACCGACCAGGTGGACAGACGACCTGACTAAGATCGCAGGCAAGGGCTGGATGCGGGCCGCTTCCAACAGGTCCTTGTGGAAATCAATGGGGGAGGCATATGTCCAGCAGTGGACATCCTATGGCTGAGATGATGCGCGTAACCAAAAAAAGCAGCGTGAACGCTGTAAGCATAGGCATAGGTAGCAACTATTTAATGGATAAACCCAGACCCGCCCAATTTTTGTAATACCTACTTGTATCTAACCTAATAACCGCTAATTGCTATTAACAAAGATCGCGAAAGTACCTGGTTACATAGGTATACGAAACACCTACAAACTATATAGACTTGTTTTTTAATTACCTATAAGCAATCCGAATTCTTTAAATTACAATTAATCAGCTCATTACCTAAACCGTGTTTGTAAATGTCGTTCTCATGAGGTGTAAAAAAGGTAAAAAAAATGTAATAAATCTTCGAGTGGTCGCTCCGAGCCGCGCAAACCTTTTTATTCCCCGCAACCAAAAGTTCATTAGCTCCACGGTTTGTCGCGACGTGTCGCTGCGGCCGCGACGTCGCGTCGCGGCGTCATGACCGGCAAGTGCCGCGAGCGGAGCACAATCGCTCGCGTGTCGCCCAATGGGCGCGCTTCGAGCGAAGGCGGCGCTTCCATAGCCCCACCCCCCCGCGACGCGACCTAACCATCGCAGAAATTTTCGCTGTGACTCTTTTCGGTTTTTCCATATTGATTTTGCGCTTTACATTAAATCGGTACAAATTGAATAAAATGGCACAGCTGTGCTACCACAGTATTTACACATACAACAATAATTTGTCGAAATTAAATTATTTCTAACTAGTTTCCTATTATACGTTTGTGGATTCTGTGGTTAGATTTTACAAAGGTTAGGTAAACCTATAGTGCCAGTGAATATGCAAAAAAAATTAATTAAGATTATTTTCCTTTTTTACCTACGGATATTTTTTTACCTCAGAAAGACAGAACGACACATTTATTCACACTCACAACTCACATTAGGTAGGTACATGCAACAACAATATAGATAGAGAACAAAAAGAAAAAATAAGAATGATGTGACTGTCGTGAAAATGGGCCTCGACTCAGCATACCTAAGACTAAGGCAAGAGCCTACGTCACTGATTTTCAGTCGGTACCCATAGACGTGACCTCAAGAACTTCAGGACAACAAAAATCAGGACAATTCAATAATAATAGCTATATGTAGGTACCTACCTGTAAAAAAGAAAAAGTTGAAGAAGTAAAGTAGGTACCTACCAACCTAAATAAGTGACTAGGGTTAGTAGGTAAGTACCTACCTACGTTCCGTTCACAATCATTTATAAATTATTATTTTTTTTAACATATTTTTTTTCAGACTCAGGTAGGTATCTACCTAAATGTGTGCGAAATGAACTGTTTACACAGCTTACACTCTTGACACTTGACACTTGACACTTGACACTTGACACTTATAATCATATACCTACGTTAATCTTCGAATTTCAACATCCCCACGATAGAATATCTACATAATATATCTAGCCCAAATATTTATTATTTTTTTTCAACTTTATTTATTTAGAACAAAAACAAATTTAACCCCAGGCAAAGACTCATAGGTATGGATTCTCAGCCCTCCGCAACATTGGGCTCATAATAAATTAACTAAACCAACTAACCCATAGTAGCTACTATACTTTAGTTGGACAAAATGACAGGACGGTAATGATGTAGACGTGGGTTCAAGTCCCACTGGTAGCCGAATTATTTCCTTCAAATTAATTTGAACTTAGGTAAGTTCCGCAAGTTAAAAGCGTGAGCATGTTAAACCAAGCATAAAACTAATATCTTAATCAATTGTCCATAGAAATGTGTAAAATATTATTTTCATTAAAAAAACAAATATATACAGATAATGTTATAAAAAGACTATCATGACATAACAATACAAAGACATATCATAAATAGAAATTTTTAGACTTTCGCGATTCGAACACATTGTTATTAAATCAAACGGGGCTTAATCGCGAGAAAAACATTTAGTAATTTATTTACCTCGACGTGTCGACCAAGTTGCATTGGTCGTGGTCACGTGACCACTAGTTAAATAAATCATAATAAACAAAAATGGGTCTCATGAACAGAGTCGCACATGCTATGCTTAGGGTTTCTCTCGATTGAATCAGAAATATTAAGATCCCTAGAAGAATTAAAGATGCCGACATTCCCAGCGGATTAGCAAGTTGAAGTGGCAGTGGGCAGGTCACAAAGCTCCAAGGACTTATGGCCGTTGTGGTCGAAAGGTTCTTGAATGAAGACTACAGACTGGCAAGCGCAGCATAGCACTGCCACCGACGAGGTGGACAGACGACCTAACTAAGATAGCAGGAAAAGGCTGAATGCGGGCCGCTTCCGCAACCGGTCCTTGTGGAAATCAATGGCGAGGCCTATGTCCAGTAGTGGGCGTCCTAGGCTGGGATGATGATCATGATGATGCAACCTTAATGAATCTTCGTATTGTGTTTGAATTATTAAAATTAATTTCTTATTAATTGACGAACCGACTGCCACCGCTCATCCGTGGAACAATACAACGTTTTCTTGAGAAAATGAGAACCTCAACAATTTTGCCGAAGTCATATTAGCATTATAAAGAATAACACAGAAACTACTGGTCAGATTAGATGAAATTTAAATAGAAGACTTTTTAAAAAAGTCATCAAAATCAGTAAATCTAAAAAAAAGTGGCAACACACTATGCAAGACCAAAGTTTCTATACAATATTTTAAATCGTTTGGCTTGTTACATTTGCTTTGGCTTGCCACTATTGCGTTTTCATGGTAGGTACATATAGCAAGGTTTTCATATTAAATACCTGTAACGTATTCTTTATGATAGCAACGACAAAAAAGTAAAATTTACAGCTCCATATTCGAAATAACTAAATAAACGTACAAAGTTTACGAAACATGCCACACGAAGTCACGGCCGCCCGCCCACCGGCATATGGCGTCGTACAGCAGGGGCTCAAACCGCACTTGCCTACACTGCCTACCCCGTGTTTAAACTCGCCTAATTGTTTCCCATTTACATACATTAACGAAAAAAATCGAACAACTGGCGCTCCAACTTACCATGTAAATACAAACCTATGTATCCAACGACAAACCCTTACACTGGGGTAGCAATCGCGCTTCGAACAATTTCTACATTATCAATTAATAACGGAAATCAATTGTGACATTTAATTATAGGTAAGTACGCCTCCGTGGGAATGTGAATTCGAAATAGTCCAAATTAACGTTTTATATACATTAATTGGCTTATAAATAGCTAAACAGGTACTATATTATAGACAGAGAGATACGTCGATTTCAGAACACTCATTGGAAAGCTCTTATTATCCTTTCAATTCTATTGTATTATTAACTCTATCAATCGTTGATTATAATTACGTATGAAACTGTTAGATAGGTAATTAAGTGACGTGAGAACAGAATACTGACAATGGATTGGGCTGATGGCCTTAATTATAAAATACCGATAATTTCATTTGAGTTTTATTTGAATATTATATGAGTCAAATTATGTATGTAAGACTAATCGATTCAAGGAATAATAATGATAATTTTAATCTAATACATAATAAATAACTATTAATATTAAGTAACTTTTTCATCCACCCGCAAAAGACTATCAGTTTACTCGTGATCATGGCGCCTACAAGAGTGCTGGGTGCCAATTCTCTTATTTATTAAGACAATCCATTCATAAAGAATGCAATAGTCGTTCAAATGTTATCATAAACAAACTTGATATTCCTTTAAAATAACAATTGCATTTCGATTGCATTGTAGACAATTGAATTGCGGTAGAAATTAGATCTGTGTAGCCATTACTATTATACTCCAAGTAGAATAGCAAAACGAGAAAAAACGACGATTCATTGACAATCTATGAGCAATGTGTTAGTGGAATTGTTACCCAGAAATTTTGAGAGCCTAAAACTTCAGTAGGACCTATACGGTAATTTCCCGTTCCTGAAGTCAACTATTATAAATACGTATTAATACGTAACTATTATAAATACGTACCTATTATAAAGAGTTTTATGGTTAATTGGATTATCGTCATTCTAGACGGAATTATGGTCAATGTTTTGGAAGGAAACAGGAACTACGTGAATCACCAGAAACCCACGTCTACAGACTACCGTCCTTTTTCTTTGCCATCTAAGCTATAATAGCACTACACTAGCAGACCGGATTTATTCTTTCATTTTTACATACAATGACATAATGGCCCTAATTCTGTTAATTACTCGAACTATATCTATCTAAAATTAACTAAAACTCTTCAAAATGAAATAGCTCGTATTCTATTTATACTAAAATTCAAATTTGTATATCACACGCACACAATGCTATGTCTAATATTAGACGAGATTTATTCAATTGCTGGCCAACCGCGCGTAGTTTTAGTCAGCACTAAATATGTGGCGACTTATTTTACTTCAAACTACCATCATACCAGATAACCATCATAGCAGCTTTTTAAATAGTATAAGTTAATGTTTTTGTCATTACTCCTGTTCATAAAGTTTAATTTTCATGGGTATAGATAGTTTCATGGTGTCCGGGTTGAAAATTGTCTATTGATCCCTGGGGTAGACAGTTTTTTTTATTGTTACGATATAGCCACGGAGTTACGTCATAATATTATTAAAATAAATAGCTGTTCATAATCATCACTCAGCTATGCATCAAAAGACACGTTTATCAGCTCGGGTGAAATGGGTAACTTTGAACCCGTGGCTAACAATCTTCTATTACCTATACACAAAGCTTAAATCAGATACAGGAGAACATTTTTGATTTGTTACAATCTGCATATATATATATGAAATACATAATAATTTTCGACCACGTCGTTACTGACCATCGAGTGAGATAGTGGTCAAACGCTAAATCTATACAGTAGGTATAAAAAAACATAAAAAAGTTGAATCTTTTAACCGTGGAGTTTAAAATATTATATGTATATTCATATTATTATATTCGTATTATTCATATGGTCTTTATGTTTCAGCAAAATTCCCCCTCATAATACATACTGGCCGGTTGGCGCACTCTGCCTTCTGAGGCGCTGGTCCCGGGTTCGATTCCCGGACAGGTCAAACGTTTGTGTGTATGAACATGTCTGTTTGACTTGTGTCTGGGTGTGTATATGTATATAAGTGTATATATAAGTATGTATATAAGTATATATCAGTCATCAGGTTACCATAGTACAGGCTCTGCCTAATTTGGGATCTGAAGACCTTGTGTGAATGTTAAAATATAGTATGTTATAATATATATATATATAGGTATCGTGTTTGAAGTGCAATATTGTAAATATTATATTTTACGAGACCTTTGCTAATCACGGGAACAATTATTGTCATTATGTATGTTCACTGATGTCTTCCCCGAAACTATAATGCCGTCGTGGTAGGTGCGAGGTATACGTAGCACTTTTCAGTTATTGTAGTGTAATTCAAAAACCGCTAGCTCGATTTGCATGAAGTTTAAATGGGAACACACGGCAAGCACCAGCTTCAAAATAAAGAAGAATCATCAAAATCGATTAACCCAGTCACGGCCCAAAAAAATACGGGTTGAATTGAGAACCTACTCCTTTTTTTGAAGTCGGTCAAAAATCGAATCATAATTGGGGGAATGATCGCGTAACATACTATAGTGTGTTCATGCATTAGTCCATGAGAGCCAGGTAACATTCAGGATCTAGCCTGTTAACATCTTCGACCACATCGTCACTGACCACTAAGTTTAGTGGTCAAACGCTAGATGTATTCCTACAATGTCAAAAAACATACAGTCGAATTCAGAACCTCTTCCTTTTATGAAGTCGGTTAAAAATAAAAGTATTTCAAGCCAATTTCTTTGCCAGCAACTATGTTTCGCCTCTATGGACATATTATGCTAATCACATTATTAAGACATGTACATATTGAGTGTGTTATAGCTACCGTTTAAATAGCTTCACTGTCGGTCTGCTACAATAGCTCGAGTTATCTCAGGTGCGATCAAACAAAGGCTACTTACAACTGTTCTTAATCGTCAGTTCACATACGGTTTCTACCGCACCAACTAGACTATGCTGAAAGCACACACAGCACGGTGAAGGGTGGGTACCGTCAGGATTATCCTACTAATATCATAACATGCGAAAGTTTGTGAGGATGTATGTTTGTTACTCTTTCACGCCTAAATGGCTGGATGCATTTGGGGGACATTTGGTATGGAGATAGCTTATACTCTGGATACATAGGCTTATCTTAATCATCACCATCATCACCACGCGGGTAAAACCGCGGGGCGCAGCTAGTACACTCATAATTACGTATCCTAAAAACTGACTCCTGACCCTGATCTATGAATCATTTGGCATATTATGTATTTAAAATATTTTAAATGCATAATATTTATATTGTTCATTCCGCGACTTTAAATTATTCCAAGCTATCATGCAGTATGCACCGCCCCCCCTCCCGCATAAATTACATGTAGGAAATGTACAGTACGATATACACATGTAACCTGACCGCTTCGACACGTGTTTCGCCTCTGCACGAGGCATCCTCAAGCAGGAGCTGTTGACTCGTTGATGGTCAAATATTTTTTGATATGGATTTCCGAATAAAGTAACGCCTGAATCTACAAAGTGTTGTCCAAATTTTTTTAATCATATAGCATTTTACGTTTTAAAAACTTATACGGGACCAATTTGAAAGTACCATTATATTATTTATGAACAATTTTTCAAATCAACTCCTAAATGACACGGGGCTGAGGTATCAAACATGAAACATTAAATAATAGTCTAATAGAGACTCCTTTGTTTAGACGTTACATTTTATTCATTTCGAGTGCGATGAAATGATAGAATGGAACGGAATGGAACGTCTTAACCTAAAAATAAACACTACCTTAAACAAAAGGTCTCTTGGAAAAATATAATTTACTATTAGGTATAAGAAAGTAGAGATAATAATTAATTAAATAATTTAATTAATTAATTAAATCAGTTAAATAATTAATTAATTAAATTAATTAATAAAACACGAGTCCTAATCGCATATTTTTATCTTCTACATAATACGATTGTTGTTGCTGCCAGTACACGATTTCGCAAATAAAGGAGGCGATTTTGCTCGCTTCGCGGTCTGCGCTGGTCACAATGGGTTTCGGAACAGTGATATGCATAGATATGCGCTAAACGATGCAACCCATGCAAATAACTAACTCGCACACACACAACTTCGCAACGGATGGAAAATACTTCGCGCAGCCGAGAACCTTTCCAATTGCACATTGTTTTTCGTGGAAAACGTAATGAGATGCAGTTATCTCGAATCAATATGAGTGAAGAATACTTTCTAAAACCTATTAGGTTTTATCATGTTTCATGTTCATTATGAAAACCTTAGGTACTATTGAAAGAATCATCAAGTACTTCGAGAACCTGTAGACTGCTCATGCTTTCCATTGACGTCACAGCACCTACATAGTATAACGCGTGGCACTTAGGCGTAGCTGACTTCAACATCCACAATTTGCTACTACTCTACTAACACTGCTTGTACTCTACTAACTAAGTATCTACAAAATGTTTAACTGAATTAAAAGCTAGCCAGTTTGCTAACTAATCCGTATTGCATTAAAAGAGATAAGATTTGATCCTTTGTTTGTTTGCATTGAATAGGCTCCGAACCTACTGGACCAATTTGAAAAATTATTTTACTGTTGGGAAGCTACACTATCTCCGGGTGACATAGCTAGGCATTATATTGTAAAAGATATTAGGGATTCTTATAATTTTAAATTCCTTTACCTGTGTAAAGCCAGGGCGGACCGCTAGTCAATATACGTGGAGGATTGTCTCTATCAGCGCCAACTAGAATCTCCTTCCCGTTGTGGTGGTACCCCTTGGTATCCTGCAACTGTGTTTTGTCAAAATGTTCTAAAATTCTCTAGAACGATCTAATATTCGAAATTGTTAAAATTATATGAGCCCGATCTATCATCGTCTAGAATGCTCTTTTATATTCCAGAATGATCAAGGCTCTAGATTATAGACCCTAAAATAATAAAAAAAATTTAAAGACTTAAAAATGATTTAGAATATTCGCTCATCTCCAGCATGTTCGTAAAATTTTTAGGATGTTATTTATCATTCTGGAATGATGAATTCTGCCCAAGCAATGCTGGGTTACGCTGCTAGTATTCATAATATTTTTAAATGACAAGTGCACAGTAAACCATGGTACAATCACCGTCAAGTTACCTCCCAAAAATGTTATAACCAAACCAAACGTCAGGGCAAATCTCTTCCGGTCGCTTTCGTAAATTACAAACCATCTTAGGAATAGTTTATTTTTTAATTAGTAGCCGCTTTTTCATAGGCCAGTCTCGATCAAGATAGGAGTAGGTTCGTGTGAATGGCCTACAGTGGTGCGGTTACCTCACGCATCAACCATTGTAGAATTATATGGCCAGTATCAAAGTTTGTATAAAAAAAAAAAAATATGCAGGGCAGTTTTTGGGGGTTGCCGATAGAAGTGAAAACTACATGGTTTGTAAGCTTACATGGAAAGCATATGCGGTGACGATTCAAGACGATTCGATGACATTCGAAGTTTCACGCTTTTTGTTCAAGTGCCGTTCAAGCCGACATGGCTTGAAAGCTCATCGACCCTTAATTTTCTCATGGAAGTCGCATACCGTGCGATCCTATCGATCGTTTTTGCCATATACCTGCAAAATGTGGAACAAGCTTCCTCCCTTGGTGTTCCTGAGTAGATTTGATGAATACCATATTGTATCAATGATGTTTTACTAAAGATGACGTATATTCATACGGCGCGGTGCTCAGATTTTGTTTCTTTTACGACATAAACATGCTTACTGCGACAGATAATACGGTACAAATAATATAGAAAAGGATAGCTATATGTTTAGACTTGCACTTGAAATACGCGTCGTAATCAAAATTACTACAATTGACTTAATTTTGCCGCCTCAGTTTCCGTGCGCTTGTGCGACATCAACCTCATATAAACATATAATATCATTGGATATACCTATCCAGAATTTAAAAAAAAAATCAGTCAACCCGTTTATTTGTTTGCCACCAATTGTATATTTTTTCAAAGTAGTTCATTTGTTTCAACATTAACAACTGCCTATAGCAAGTATTCGGTAATAGCTCGATTATATGCAAATGATATGTCATAACAAGTGAATAATTACGGCCAGCCACGAGTCACCCTTGCCGACGAACCACACAAATTGGATTTACGTGAAAAGCGAGTCTTGCCCACGTCCAGGGATCCGACGTTGACGGGTAATACGTACCCACTTGGGTATATAATAAACGTATGAGAATGTGGTATTAGATTGTATCAGGGATATAGATCACCTCAGGTCAGATCAGGTGCCATGCGATTCATGTCTTGTACATCGCATGTATAGTGACAATAATCGCGTGGAAAATTTTAATCACTAAAAAGAGGGCATTTTTTTGTGTGCTAATAGTGAGTTACTTGTTTTTATAATATGGAATATGTATTTCATAGTTGATGTATTTATTGTATAAAAATGTATGTGTGAAAACTGACAATATTTGCAGGCCTGTTAATTTTAAGATTGATTTAAATTTCTGCTTGCTGGTTCCAACTACTCTTTGTAGAGATCGTGCGGAAGACCTTATGGCCAGAAAACTATATGTTAAATTTCTTAATTTCTGTGGAATGTAAATTCATACAATAAGTAAAACTAAAATCCTTCTCATACCAATATTAGATTTTATAACAAGTAAAATCTTAGTATTCAGATAACTAAGTATTCTTACCTATCATAGGCCGTCTCTGTCAATACATAAGTGTGCAATGTTTCATGTATTTTTGATTATATTGTATATCAGTATCATTATGTTCTATATGGTAATATAATGTTTTGTTTATTATTAAATTTATTTTAGTTTATCTACTGATGTCGATGTAAAATTGTTCTGTTTTTTACACAAACCGGCTACAACGGAAGACCAGCACTGGCTTCACAACCAGTAGCACTGAGCTGGGGCCGATTTGCGATTATCAAAATGTATTATCTTTTCTCGTGTGAAGGTAAAATGTGTCTGAACGTAAAATAAATATATATTATGTTTTATGAATTAATATTTTATAATAATCACAAATAAATATGTTTTTCTTCATATCTTCCTTTTTAAATTCCAGAATGATATAGTCATGTTCTGTATTGGTGTAGTCAAAATCATCTCAGCCATAGGACGTCCACTGCTGGACATAGGCCTCCCCCATGGCATGGTAGTCAAAATACTAATATACTATTTAAAAATATATATAGTTAAATTACTATACGTCAAAATTAACTATGAATGCTTCAGTTACGTCCATAATGCAAAATGAACCATTACTTTATACACCAACTGATCTGGCCCAAAGGCTTCTTTGGGATATATAATTTAAATTAGTTGCGGCCTGTTCGTTCCCACTACCCAGCGTTAGGTAGGTACTTCTTAGGAAAACTTAATAATTTCATTGCTTGACTTTTTTGGGACAAAAATATCTTATAATGGTGTTCTAAATATTTATACCAAATTTCGTACAAACCTGTTAGCCGTTTAAGTGAATAATCAGGGATAGACACACAAATTTTCGTTTTTATAATATAGTTACAAGTAGGATAAGGAGTTTACAAGTAGGTTTTAAATTCAATACGGAAAACTAGAAATCGGTAATTTTTTTCTGCAGCAGAATGGTTGGTGAAAGTTTTAAGTTTCCTGGGTGTCGAACAAGCCACGCTTATGTTGGGCCATCTAATAGTGATGCTAATGTTATTTCAGTACCTACCAGTTTAATTGCTAACTGCATGTAATTTTCTTTTCAGAACTCCATAGTCTATGTAATTTCATTTTATCGTAAAAGTAGTTAACCTACTTAGTCCTAAATAATGACCGGTACCTATTAATATTTCTTGCCTTTTCATATTATAATAGTTTCATTAACATACCGTCGCAGTGGTTTTCAGGAAAGCCTCGATGGAAATTGCGAGCCGCGTCGGGGGGCAGCGTGACCAAGCATGCTGCGTTAAGGGGTGCTCGTATCGTTATGCTAATATACAACGACGCTACAGTAACTAAGTAACTCATTTGATGAAAACAATCAAAATTCAACCATAGATGTTTTTATTAGGACTTAGATTTGTTTGGTGACAATCTGTAGTTAGGACAGTTGAGGTTTGATAACATGTATAGGTCTGCGTGTCTGCCGCAGCGGTCGCGATAGCGGGAAAATGGACGGTTGACTACGTTTATGGCTTGCCCGCTGGTGCTCGGATTTAAGGCATATACTTACACGCGGTCGTAAATACACCGAACTACACGTACGGGACGACGCGATAAAGCGCCTTAATAAGGCTTATTCTCTATACATAGCGCCGGTTTCGTGTCGGCGGTTGAATTAAATGACCTCGGCAATTTATACAATGTAACTCTCTACCGAAGCTTAACAAATAGTTATTAAAGCAACTATATTTTGCATACATTGTATCTCTGTTCTGATGTATGCGAGTTTTTGAAAATCATTATCTGCATATCCGTAAAAATAATCGTGAGAATATCTACAGCAATTACGAATAATTGCATGAAGTGAATGGATCCATCTGAGGTTGTGTACACGTAGTACTTGTTCTTCATATTGTTCGAAAAACCTCTCACATAATACTTGCTTTATAGTTATTCGAAACAGTTCACGTATTTACAATAACAATGCAAAAAATCACAACAAAAATACGGAAGTTTCTGCGGTTTGTGCGGTTTACTGCTTGAAATGGAGTAAAAACAGCTAATAAATACATGCGTATGAAAACATTACACAGAATAATGCAAGACAAGGTCAGCTTTTGTTTGAACATAAAGCTGTTTATAAGTCGAGCGACAGCCATCGTCCGATGTTGTGGTTCCAGCGTTGATTTGTATAAGACCCTTAATTTGCCGTGCAATTATCTCCTATTTTGAAAACATTTATGATACAACGCAAGAACTAATTGAACTTAATTAAGACGGTGTAAATAGCGCTCAATAGAATATCAAATCTGGCAAACGGCTCCGCGTACACAATACGAGTTTCCCTATTGTTCCTCGGATATTTAAACGTGGAACCGTCAGTAATATAAAAACCGCTAAACTACAGCTCTCCACCGTGAATTTCTCGACACAAAAGTTGTAAATGCGTTGCGAGATGAAGCCTTTGTGGTCACAGCGTTTGATCTGTAATTAGGGAAGGTAATAGTATAATGGCTTGTAACGGTCTCAATCCAATTCTATTGTGTTTTTATGAGCGGCACCACAAGTGGCTCAATAAATTGAAACCGGAAAAAAATCGATGAGCGTGCGTGTGTCATTTCCACTAATATCTTTCTAATGTTCTATAATTAGATTAACACCCGTGGTAGTTATCGCAATTATTTATTGCCTTTTAATAGATTCAAAGCTGTTATAAATACTCTGTGGCTTGACCACTAAGTAAAATGAGTTATAGTAATACAGTTAAAGAGTTTCTTTTTATTTAATAGGTGGCAAACAAGCAGACGGGCCGCCGGAAGGTAAGCGATCACCGTCGCTTTTCGATTTTTTTCAATATTGGGGACATTTGTATGTTTCAGTACTTTTAAGAAACTCAATAGTTAGGTGGTACTCATACAGGTAACTCATAAGTTAGGGCCTATGTCCAGCAGTGGACGTCCTATGGCTGAGATGATATTTAGGTGTAGTGACAGGTAAAGATTATGTATATTCAGGCGTATTGCATTTCTTTTGAAGTATATATGTTTGGGCACATATATTTGATTGTTTATTTAATATATGCCTGAAATCCTACTACGTTATGAGAGTTATAAAGTGCCCTACATACTATGGTGTATTTCTAACATAGTAGATTGACTGCGCATATTAGTTTGATAGATATTAAAGGGGTTTGTTTGATGTCTGACTGTTTGATGTCAGACATATTAAAACCCCCTTGATAACTGACTAATTTGCACAGATTTTATAAATAACACGTAACGTCCAAACCTCTGCCATTTCATACCCGAAAAAGTTCGAACATCGAAGTAAGGATGAAGGCAGCGTCAGACGAGTGGGTGGCCTTAAGAAATGTTTCACTCGATGCCTGACGCTAATCCTCATAAATTCTTCTTTTTTGGTTAAATTGATACTTATAACAATTCAACAATAACAATCAACAAAATTGATTATACAATTGATATTTAAAAAAAAACCGCACGTATTATCTATGTTAACATTACATGTAGGTACCTATGTATTTGGTTTAATGAATCATGCATAAAATAAGCAAAACATTTAATTTATTATATAAACATTTACTTTGCCCGATACAATGTGCATCATAGGTACTAATCGGATTGCCCTACCAACATGCAAATCATGTGAATAAATTCAATTTCGAAGCTACGATCATTCCTCAATACTGCAGGGGTGTTCAATTCTTAGGCTTTTTGCGGAATGTCGCCATCGGCAGGTGCGGTCCGGGCCCGTTCGACGACGCTAATGAACACAATGAAGACGTATTCCTACGAGTATATCCGGCGTTGATCGATTGATTTACTCGCTGCCACCGCGCTCGAGCTTTTTGTCACAAAGTATTTTGGATGACAGTACCTGAGATCCCACCTGGCGGCGAAACAGTATCGTTATAACTATAGCGAATGCTAGTATGCAGGCAGAGAATTGTTTACGTTTTTTTATTTAATTTATTTTCACTTACAGGATTCATAGATAAATAATGGAAAAGCAGTAAATAGTGTTAACATAACACTTCAATAAGCACATAAAATGTTTGCAATATTATACAAACTATATCAGAAAAATTGTGTTTTGTTACATTGAAACTCGAAGACAGTTTTGTTTATTAGGCATCTACTTATAATGCACTTATGATAAACAATAATAGAAAACTATTGAGGCTGTAACCCGCATTCTAAAATAAATAGAGCCCCACCGAGAAGTACCGGCAAGAACCAAGAAGCCATTAGTTTCAAATTGTTTTTGCAACAGATTATTACAACAGGTTACGCAAATATCCAGAATGGTGACTCGGCAGGGAAGGAGCATTCCAAACATTTGTGTCTGTCCTATACCTACCATAGCATGCATTTCCAATTAAATCTGGTATTACGGCTGATTTGTATTTTCCTTTTGCAAACTCTGTCACATACCTATTAAACTATACATATATTTTACAAAAAACATATTTTTATTGACTTTCTATGAGATAATTAAGTCATTGTTAAATGGTGAAAAATTTAGATTCAGATAACTTTTGGAGATTCTGATCATTTTTGGCGTAAAATATTGATTATTCAAAGATGTTCTACATATTGTTTATCTTATATACCTACTACCTACTAACTTTATATTACTGCACAAATACCTATACAACAGAAAGGAAAACGAAACATAAAAAAATAAAAATGTTAAAGTCATAAATTCACAAGTATAGGTACATCTGCTGATATACCGAATAAAAATTTTCGGCCTTTATTCAAGCGATCAATGGGGGAGGTCTAGTCCAGCAGTAGACGTCCTGGACTGAGATGATGATAATGATTATGATTTTAGCGTAAGCGACAATTTTCGTGGTACGGTTGAACCTTCAGCACTGCCGCCTTCCACTGTGCTCAAAGTTTTTGTATTCGAATGTCGCTCGACATTTGCATATCGAAACCGCGGGGAACGAATTTTAAACAAGACGAACGATGGGAGCTCTGATGCGCTAGATACCGTACTTAGCCGGGGGATATGACGATTTGCATATGACGCCGAACCGCTTTGGGGTTATTCATTTAGGTAAGTCCTTTGTATTACGAATTGCTAATAGACTCGTAGTGTGTCAGATGGTCAGAGACCTATTTCTTATTCGTTTTTTGAGTCAAAGTAAGGTATTGGCACTAATAACTAGGCTGTGGCACGAATATCTCTCATTGCTGACTGGCCGGTTGGCGCAGTTGGTAGCACTCTGCCTTCTGAGCCGCTGGTCCCGGGTTCGATTCCCGGACAGGTCAAACATTTGTGTGCATGAACATGTTTGTTTGACCTGTGTCTGGGTGTGTTATGTATATAAGTATATATATCAGTCAACAGGTTACCATAGCACAGGCTCTGCCTAGTTTGGGACCTGAAGACCTTGTGTGAATGTTAATAAATAAATAATAATTATTCTGTCACGGAATAAAAAAAACATTTAAAAATAAATTCAGGCTAATTATTCAAATATGTTTTTATAACAATTGGTATTTTAGGGATTCAAAGATATTATAAACTCAATTTCTGAGCCTATATTTCTAAACTATGTATAAGCATAATTTGGCAACGGTATCTACTGGGTCACTATTTCTATGGTCACTACATAGATGCGTGCTAATGGGATTTTCATCTGTGTGATTCTTTGATTTGAAAAACCTCTATAAACCCTGTCCTGATTGCCGTATTAATAAACCAGTATTTATTAGACTATGTTAACAATCTTCCAGCGGTCTGCAAAAGTGCAGGTAATCTAACTCTTATTGTACCAGCGTGATGAAAGAGGCCCTATGGATATATGCGCAATTTTAGGAAAGCCTGTGTTCTAATTGAAAGCATTAACTGTTACTTAAATGTTTAAGTACCTTTTTATATATGAATACAGTAAATGGATTTCAATTGTCACATTGATTCTTTCCAAGTATATAAATTGGCTTTGCACGTTTCGGTTCTAGACTGTTGCAGTGTCCTGGCTTATTCTTTGAACTTTGAATGTTTCTCAAATAAATTATGTTTGTAGGATTATTATTGTATGATAGGATACAAAAATAACTTTGTGTTGAGTCATGGTTTTTTTAATAACTTATTGTAAGTTTGTGTGTGTCCACTGTTTCACCTGATGTTGAAGTCGCGGTCTAAGCTGTAGCGCGCAAGCCTGGAAAGTACCTGCTCATTCGTGAATTGAAGACTTGTCCATGTATTCCTGACTGACTTCACTATGTTGAATACACTTTATATTTTGTCAATATGGTGGATGACTTTGAACGCCATCGGCTCCGCATGTATTGAAATAAAACACTAATAACTAATTACAATACCGCAGCTACTACAACAACATTTGAGCAATCCACCAGCTATTGGCAGCCTATAGATAACTCAAATGCTCAAACCCGCTAGCGGCTGGCAGCGTGCCCAGAATGCTAGCAGCATTGCCACGTTGAATTGCAATGCTGATTCATTGAGCCTAATATGTGCCAGCATTTTGGTCACGCGTCGCATCGATCAAACGCATTGATAAGTTTTGGAAAATCCAATGAGCTCCCGGTCCCCACGGCTCCGCATTACAAACAAAATCCCTTAACACCCTGAATGAAATGTTCAGAGTAAACCTAACAGTAGGTATCTGTTACAATTCATGAAAAGCAAAACCTCTCGCACAATGCACATCTAGTTAATTTCATCGAGGTTCTTCATTCTACTAAAAACATTGCTCATATGTAAATTGTTAACGAATTGTCGTTTTTGCTAGATTTGATATTCTCCTTGGAGTGTATAACTGTAATGGCTTTCTTTTCTCAACCATGTGCGTCCACTGCTGAACATACGCCTCCCCCATATAGGGAGGATTTGCCAATACTCGCCACGCTTGGCAGGCGGGTTGGCGAGCGCAGTATGATTTTCGATCCTCAGAAAGCGCTGCTGCCCACCTCCTGGTACGTTATCCCTTAGCCGACTCTTACGGCACCCACGGGAAGAGATGGGGGAGTACTATTCTAGGCCGGTACCACCACGGCCGACTGGCCAACTCTAATAGCTACACAGATCTAATTTCTATCGCAATGTAATTAACTACAATGCAATCGAGATGCAATTGTTATTTTAGCGGAACACCCAGTATATTTATGATTACATTCGAATAAGAACTGTATTGTTTATGAATTCCTTGGCCTAATAAATATGAGAAATGGCTCACGGCTCGTCAATGTCACAGCAAATTAGCGTAGAGGTGAATATTTATAAACCTAGTTACAAATCATTACCTAAAAAACGAAAACTTGTCACGGTTTTATAAGAACAGTAATGTCATTAGATAATAGTTTTCTTTTTTTACTTATTAGGAAGGTATTGCAATAGGTAGGCACATGTCGTGGGAAGCAGCTAGGAGAATGGAAGTAAGAGTTTCTAACAGTATAAAGGCTAGCTCGCCGAATATTTGGTTTGTAGTCATCAAAGATTGATTAGGTACGCGATTAGTAGACAGCGGTATATATACAATTAGATACGAGTTTTTATAGTAATCTTTTGTTTTAGATAATGGAAAAAGAATATAACTTATTCATAATACATAATAGCTGTCATTTTATATGTTTCATTAAAGAAGCAATTTGATTATTTTGAAATTTAATAATTCATATGATTGTTAATATATTTGTCAATATTTTTATACCAAATCTGATGTAGGAAAGATAAAAAATATAAATCAATCAAAAACTTCGTTCCTATGTTGATAAAAAATAAGATCTAAAGCTAATGCCGAAACTATTGAAGAGAATAAAACTGTTATCCCATATCAAATTATTAAATTTAAATACAACGCAAAGGACTAGGACTAATAAGTAATTGTTGGTTTAAATTAAAAACAATTTTAATATTGCAAATAAATATAAAATGCTTCTTGTACTTATGATACTTTACAACTGATGGAGTCGGTATGTTCTATTTCTGCCGTAATTTATATACCTACATCTTTAAACTTATGATTCCTTCAGTCAAGTTTACACAAAAGAGACTTCCATAGCATTGAATCAAAACGTTCAAGATTTATCATTAGTACTTCGCTATTTGAAATATTATTATTGGTATCACACTCAGACCCCCGCACTAGGATTCTCTGTGTCGCGGGAGGCATGCACACACACAATGGCAGCAGACAAACACCCAAGACCCGGGCCAAACATCTACACTCATCATACAAATATTTGCCCCTGCCGGGATTCGAACCCAGGGTCCCGGAGACACAGATGTCATGTTACTGACACTAACCACTGCGCCACGGCGATCGTCAAGACCGTTTTAAATATTACTAAATGTTTAACTACTTTACATTTGTATATATCACTAAATGTATCATTAATTTACATTTAGCATCTGGCTACGCTTCAAGAATCACAGCTAAAGTTTTTTTTATGTCTCAAACATTTCAGTAATCTATGCAAAACGATGTAAAAGTAATATGTTAATATGTTGTCTGGACGATTTAGCACCCCCTGCGTATCTGTAGACACTTGTAACTGCTTAGCGAGGGGTCTTTCTATCTTTATAGTCATCTACAACAAATATCGCCGCTTAGGCATAAACACTGCTTGTTTTATTACCATTTAAAGCTATTAAATTAGTCTCTAATTGTATGTGTTAATTATACTTTGGCTGTTCTGTTACAGATGTGAGATGTGCTACGTGTGAAAAAAAACCTAAAAATGGGACCGACTTCTACATTTAAAAGTGTGAAATAACTTATTGAAGTTTTTAAACTGGCCTGGTCACTAATACGAGAATTAATATTATCATCGGGATATAAGAAAGAAAGAGGATAGACAGATTTGTCTGCGCTTATCCTCTACATCTACCCGCAGAAACTTCAGTTTATACTCGTAAACATGGCGCATGAAACTGTGCCGAAATATCGAGCAAATAAAACAAATAAATTACATGGTAAATATCCCGATAGTAATATTATTTCTCGAACTTGTTGAAGTCGGTGCCATGATAATCCAAAAGTACCTAACTATTATCAAAATATTTTGCGCATGGTACCGACTTCGACAAGTTAATTCACACTTCTGAGTGTTGAACTAAGTTCCATCTTTTGGTAACATTTTCTTTCACCCTTTCTGACTGACCTTTGCTACATATCGGGTCAATTAACATTGTGTGTGTATGTATGTTCACCGATTTCTTCGGCCTCAATCAAGAAGTCATCCAAGTAGACGTAACACATTTTCAGCTGTATAGAGTGTAGCTCAAAAACAAATGGACCGATTATGATGAATAAAGGCTATCCCTTGAAAAGCGAAACTTAATGATAACATATACCTTCAACATGTGAGTAGTCTCTTAGCTTATTAAGGTCCCTCCGAAAAGGTAAAGTCGAAATATTTCCGAAAACAAAAGCTGCAAATGCTGTTTCTATAATATCCTTAAACCGTTCAACCCTTTACCGTTTATATTTGAATTAATTTACACATTTTTTCATTTTTTTAGACTTCTAACTCGGTTTTGACAAGCTGCTAATCATATTCAAACACCTTGCGATACTCTGATATCGAGGGAATGTAGTTCCAGGGCACATGATAATTTGATGGCTTTGGGTTAAAAAGAATCTAACCAAAATGATATTATCCATAGACAGGTGGTGCTTTTGAATTGTTTGTATGTTTGGCTTCAGAAAAAGGCAAAGGATTGAATTAGGCAAATAGTTTGCGGCAAGACAAACTAAAATTCAACAAAAACACAATTCGATGACTTGATCAATGCGACGCGTGACCAAAATGCTGGCACATATTTGGCCCAACGGATCAGCATTGCAATTCAACCTGGCAATGCTGCTAGTATTCTGGCCACGCTGCCAACTGGTAGCGGGCTAGAGCATTTAAGTTATCTTTAGGTTGACAATTGCTAGTGGATTGCTCAAATGATTTTGTAGTATTGTAATTAGTTTTTATTTTTCTATTTCAATAAAGGCATGCCCATTTTATCTTTTGAGTGTGTTGTTGAATATCAATTTAAAGTGATATCAATCAGAAAAATAGGTAAAAGACACCGTGGTGTCCGATACCTGAAACTTGTTGGCTTCCTATCTAGGAGATTTAGGTAAGTACCTACCTACCTAATTCAGATTGTTTTGTTTAAAAACTGACTTGAACGTAGTATGAGAAAAAGTGCATATAGGTAAAGCGCGGCCTTAGCGGGCTGTTAGTTATATCTATAGTAGATAAGTAAATACATTTAATTTAATGTTTTATTAAGTAATTCATTCATTAAACCCAAGCTAAGGCCATACTTTTTTATAACACCTACCTTCTCTTCACAAACTTTCAAACACTCACATAGGTAATATTAATCCAAATAAAATATTTTATAGTGGCAAGACCGACGCAGCCGTCAAATTCATGGGCGGAGTGTTTACCCCAAGTAATTAAAACCACATCAACCGAATCCCATCGTTTCCTGCGACCACCGTGACCATCACTCTTCATATCTAATACCTACTTATTTCACTCACTAATATTATACGCATACAATTATTTTTATTACCTGCCCAATATAACGAGACACTTAATCCACCCAACTTGAATGCAGGAAGTGTCAAAGTAATGTTTGGATTGTGTAGCAAACAATTGCACGTTTCGTGGGTCTTTCTTAAATGGGCGGATGTATAAATTAAAATTGTATATACTTCGACGCTCCAAAGAAAGGCATCGATGAGGCGATAAGCGCAAACGGCCAACTGTCGGTAGCCATTGTTTTAACATGTGAAAATATGTTGCATTCATTTGGAGATATTACAATTTTAACCGTTTATAATTTGATTTTAATTAATATTTTGTTGCTAGATTTCTGATAATGGATTGTTTGTTGGCATTAGTGGATTTTATATGTTAGATGAAATCTTGGTAGACTTATATACTTACCATAGGTACTACCTCTACAAGTTTTCATCTACCTATATTAAAGCAATATACCTACAGCATGTCCCTAAATTCAACGATGAGCCAGTACCAATGCAGGTTCAGGTCGATGACTACGTACCTATATAGGGAAAAATAATAAAAAAACAAGAATTTTTATTTTAACATTTTATAATTCTTTTATTAATATTTGTTTTGATACCCTACGCCATATGATTAGACACTGTAAATGTGAACATATTAAAAAGTGAAAATAAAGAAGACGTGCTATCTCGTTTTGAAGAATGTCATCTATTTGCAAGGTCGCCGGCAGCTGGGTGCAAGGGGGTGGAATTGCACCCCCCTGTCAGGAAAAAAAAAACGTAATAAACACATTTTTATTTAGTTACTTGTAGTCATTTTAGAAAAAAACAAAATATGTTTGTTCTTAGCATATAAAAAAGCAAAAACAATCTCCATGGACTAGGTAAATTTTATATCCTGTGGCTGTGGAGTGACCATTAATTTAGATTTAATAGTATTGTCACTAAAGAGTATTAATACTCACAAACACGTACATTTATGAACTAGTCTTTTGTAACAGTTGTATTGATTTGAGTCTGAAAACTATCGCGAGTTTCTTCCATAATTGTAATGTAACAAACCGACTAGGACTCACGCGGCTCGCGCTCGCCGCCTGGCACGATCATAACTCCCAGATGAAGAACTGCAAATAAGTTCGAAACTGGTCGGAGAGTAATTTTCCAGTGTTTACCACGTGAGTCCTAGTCGGTTTGTTACATTACAGTTGTATTGATATCTTACAATTTTTTTTTGAGATAAGTAAAGATAATATTTGTCTATCTATGTATATAAAGCTCGTTTCGGACAAAAGCTAGTTATGCCGAGAACAGAACGATTAAATGGAAACGAATAAAAAATATGTGTGCAAACGCGAAGAAATTTCTGATACTTATTGTGAATGGAACGTGCCTAGTACTAATACATATCTGGTTACTATATGTCTACTCATTATGTGCTTTTGTTTTAGGCGGCATGACAGAAAATGTGTAGAAAATAATCGAATTATCTTGTACCTGCTTATCATGTAATAATATGTAAGGTACTCATTCCCAGCTATGAGTAGACAGGTATAATCAACGTAGGTACACTTCACCTGCATACAAATAGCGGTATCTAAATAAGGCATTGTGCTCACGAACCAATGAGGGCGTCAATAAAGTGCTAATTGCAAGCGGTAGGGGAAAGCTCGCGCGTGCTCACCAATGGGTAAGCATTAGGGCTATTTACATAAGGCATGGAGCGTTTTGTTGATAGCAATATATTATGTGGTTGCACCTTTATATTATTAGGTATTCTGTGGTTACACACGACACACAACAGAGTGCATAGGAATATGTTTATTATTACGAGTCTGTTACGAGTATAATACTGTGTTTAATAAAACAAATTACTTGTGAACAGTACAGAAATGTTCTAGTACTTAGGTAATATAACTGGTAGATATGTCCTTTATCAATAATAGGTAGGTACTCGCGGTAACGATAAATGCTCTTGAACTGTATCTTATCTAAACCAAAAGAAAATAAATGACAAAAGTTTTTTTTCAATCCTGTCCTGTCATCTACATTTTTGTAATATTCGAAATCGAGCTTCTGAAATGTCACCGACGTGGCACCTAGACCGGTTACATGTAGGTACCTATATTTGTTACTCTTTCGGTACTTTTCGTTACGACTTCACGGATTAGGATAAAAATATTAGCCCATACCTACATAGTCTAGAAATTTATACTTATTATACTTAGTCTAGAAAAGAAGGTAGGCTTTTATAGCGACAAATGTATCTCGTGGGAAGTTCGTAGTCCATGCAAGTGAAAACGCAGGCCGATTTTAGCCAGGCAGTACGGCGCGGCGACTTACAAAGAAAGATGCTCTATTCTCTTTAATTTATGGTAATTCTTTTCCGTGGCTTATGTGCACCTTGCCACAGTTGTCACAGGCCATATTATGTCGCAACTAAGACTAGCTATTTATTACAGACTTTAGAATGCAGCAAATAAGCAAGGCACTGGATCAATATATTATATCTCAGAGATAGGTACAGTTTTTGAACTGCATATAGTTTGGACGGTAGGGCAACATTTATTGTATGCGCGAGCCTATAGTAGGTAATATAATATTGTTTTATTTAAATTAGATAAGAGTGCCGGCCTAAACTTATACTTAAGAAAACTACTATAAGTAGCCAATTCGCTTTTTTTTTCTTTTTTTATGCTGTAGGTCTCGGTGGTATCTCGGTATCTGTAGATCGTTTGACCACTATCTCACTTGATGATCAGTTACGATGTGGTCGAAGATGCTATCACGCTATACCTAGAATGCTCACTGGCTCTCAAGGACTGCTGCCTGAACAAGCTATGTGTTTGGTGAAAGTTTCTTAAACTTGAGGGTGGTAGCTAGCCAGGCGGGTATTCGAAAGTACCCTACCACCGTGCTGGGAATTTGATAACGGTGCTACCTTAAGGGCGGAAGGAGGGTTCGGGTTTTCGTCACGTAGTCAATATCGTCTAGGGAAACCTTGTGCTTTTTTGAGCTAAATATATTCAAATATGGCGCGCAGCGTTTTAGTCAACACACAAAAGATAACAAACACGTATGAAGTATGAAAAAAAGTATGAAGAAAATGTTTTTTTTACTTTTTGTCTGTAAATAATAATTTAAAACCATAGAGGGGCGGGGGGAGGGGCATAATATATTGAAAAAATGGGTCATGTAGTATGGGTAATTGGGTATGTTCCCTAGGGTATATACGCGTAGCAAGCTATACTTTACCATATATTATTATAACATCTAACACCAGTTTCTGAAAACACAGTGTGCTCAGGAAGCTGCCATTAGCTTATCTTAATTCTACGCCTGGGGGTGATTCCACTCTCAATCATAGAGACTATAGTCATACCTGTAATAATAATAGATAATAATAAATAAAATAGAATCAGTTTCACGACCTTGCACATTTAAAATCGCAAATAAATTTTCATTAGAACCTAGTGAAATCTATTGGGATTTCACTAGACTCTAATATAGAATAGCCACTGGGCTATTCTGTTTTCTTTCCTAGCCCCAGTTCACGGTGACACGGAAGCCTGCTACTGTGTGACTCCATTGTACTTTTGTACTTAGAAGAATAGTTACAGAATGTCACACAGAATACAAGGTCGACACACTATACCTATTGCTATATTTTTTTAAATAGCATTCTTTATTGGTGATATTTAAGGTTGCTTTTTCTAACGTGGAAATAGCCCTAAATATTTTTTAATGAAAATGTTTTACTATGTAACTGTCGCCGCGATCTGGCAGCGTAAACTCACCAGAGTATGGGCATCAGATATGCCCGTAACCTAGGTCGAAACTACGACTATAAACGTGAGTAAAGCCGGATAATATATCTATATAATTACTATGCAATTATTATGCTAATGACGTTCTCAAGTAAACATTGCGTCAATAATTATTAAAAGTAAGTGGGTAGTATTTTAAAATTTAGGTACTTGGTAATTAAAACCATAGTGAGACCTATCGTAATGTATGGATCCGAATGACGGGCAGCAAAAAAGGTTGAT
This sequence comes from Apeira syringaria, assembly GCA_934044485.1. Taxonomy (NCBI): domain Eukaryota; kingdom Metazoa; phylum Arthropoda; class Insecta; order Lepidoptera; family Geometridae; genus Apeira; species Apeira syringaria. Next base: position 18,239,635 of record OW203663.1, on the reverse strand, counting down.
GAAAGAAAAATGCATGTGGCAGAGATACGAATATTGTTTGTGCGGTATGACTAGAATAAATAAATAAGGGATGAGTCCTTATATCAGAGGAAGCTTGAAAGTAACACCGGTGTATGATAAATTGACAGGGAATAGGGAAGGAAATAGATTGGCTTCGTATTATCTGGTTTATTATTATTTTGAAGTAACCCATTAATGAAAATTCAATAGAGGTAAATGTAAATTATTTATTTATTTTTGTTCTCAACATTTCAAAGGTCACAAAGTCATATAAATAAATAAATTGTAACGAATTTAATCAACAAACTGGACCTCAATATCGAAAAATGCACTGTTAAGACTTTTACACGAAAGGGGAATGCAATTTTTTTCGACTATTCGTAAATTCGTATACAGCATGACTTGAATATAATGAATGAAAATGAAGGGACCTGGGTGTTAAGATTCGAAACTAATATTACGTTTATTGTATATGTAAAGTAGGGATTTATCTATGCACGGGAATAATTGAATACACCAATGTCATAATGTGTAAATAGTATTTATTACACATATGCCAATGTACAGAAACTTGTGTACTGACTCGCATTAGTGTAGGTACAGAGAGAGGTCGGCGAGTTCTTTTCAATTGGTTACCACAGTAGTTAGTCGCGCCCGCGCTCAAACGACGCCGCCTCATTGTCACCTGTCTACACTAAGCATTACAATACGCCGACTATGTGCTCGATAGTCAACAAAAAACACGCCGTTCAAAGGACTAATGAGATGAATTTAAACACGATTTAGGTGAACGCCTACTTAAATACTCAATGCTAGGTTAAGGTACCTACACTTTTGAAAGTAGGTCACTCAAGGTTTCACGTTGAAAATAATTTATTCAGTGTACACATTTTGTTTTGTTTCAGTGATACAAGGCTTACAGATGTATGAGATATATGATCTCATTGTGAAACAAAATCAGCTTATTAAAACCCTCTGCTAGGAGACGCGCAAGAAGAGTTGTGCATGAACCAATGATATCAGCTTTGGCTGTCAAGGAGTTACTGTTCGATTCCTACGCCTAGCTTAACACCAGGTGAAGGTATAATCGTCATCGATTCCACGGTATGGTGGCTGGGACTGTACAGCACTCGCCTAAGCTACCGCTCTCAAGTGTGAAAAGGATCAGTCTAACTAAATAGTCTATAATGATTCTACTTTCGACCACATAGTCACTGACTGGTTAAAACTGAAGTATTCAAACGCTATATCTATAAAGTAGATAAATTTTTACTACGCTGGCTATTGTAGCTTGGTAGATAGGACAGCAGATTACCGAAGTTTCCGACGTGGTTTTTAATTGAACTATGAACGAAAGCGTCCAGGTGTTAATGATAATAGGCTAGCAGTCATCTATCCAAGTTGTAATCGCTAAGTCCAGTTTATTGAACGGGCATTGGCAGAATTGTGACAAATAACCACAGAAGCCATAATTTAAGAAGAATAATCCAACTTATATTTTAAGATTGAATAGGCAGGTTATTCCGCTTTCTGCGCTTAAATATTATACAAGCCCTGTTAAAAATGCTACAACCATTTTTTACTTAATCCTACAACGCACAATTTGAATTCCAATTCACCACAATCTTGTACAACCACAATAGATACGTCACATAAATCATAACATCAAGTTAATCCCAAATCACACCATTGAATCCTCGTCAAACGCGGTCACATCGCGACCGTCACACAAAAAAAGTAATTTACGACCTTCAAAAAACTGTAAACAATGTACGGCAATGTGTCAAAATACTCTACACAATGCGATCACCGCCTTTAAGGATGGTGAAGTGTTCATAATAACTTAAAGAAATCCATTTATAAGAGGTGACTAACAAAAGGTGTCGCCGCTGCGTAAGAAATCTATGAACTTCTGAAGCAGTTAATAGGGACCCCGCACAATAATGCCCAGCGGTGGTATGACCCTTGAATGAAGTGACCCACTAATTCATATTTTATACGGTGTGTCCATGGTGAAAGGGTTCACTTTATCAAATTCTTTTTTCTCTCTCATAATCTAGTCGTCATGGAGTTAAAGATTTAAACGTGGTGAGGCCAAAGCGAATGTTGTTTTATTCATTAACAGTTTTGATACTATTCAGCCCTAATAAAATACGTAGGTACCTACTTGTTTAACAGGCGTAAAAGGTTTATGGATCCCTACCAGAGTTGAATAAATCAGTGATAAAAACGGCACGACCCTGAATACTTACAAGAATACATTATGTATTCTTTGTTCGAAGAAGTCATCGATGCAATTTATCGGTAAGTATTTGAAATCATTTGTAAGTTCATTTCTATAGCCCGTCAAAAGCTTTTAATAATAATATTGAGGTATGGTTTTCAAAGCCAAACAAACTCACGAGCCCATCTCTAGAGGTCTTAACAAAGCTCAATCTTATTTACATTTACTCATCGGTCATTTATCAATACATTTTGTGAACATTCTCACAGATAACATGCTAGTTATTGGGCGTACTGAGCTCAATATCGAGTTCGAGACAATCAATGATAAACTGACAAAGAAATGGTGCTAATGTAAATAAATGGGCGGCTATTTATTAATGTCTGCTATCAGCTAACTTAGTATGGAGTCTACTCGATGGATCGCTATAGGTGATCCGTGATTACCTGTGACATATTTTTACGGTTACTATTATTATCAGTTTCGATCTAATCTTTACAATTGCCGTGACACTGCATTGCGATAAAGAGGAAAAGTATATAGGAAGAGTTCCTTAAAGATAAATGGAACTATGATATAAAAAAATAAACGTTAAAAACGTTAGCATTATAGGCATATATCATTATAGCAAAACTTGTTATTATTATTATATAATGTTATTTTATCTTATATAAGTGACTTGTAAATTATTATTTTTACCAATAAATATCTGTATCTGAATTCCACTCTTTCAAATGTATATCGAGTAATAGATAAATTACAATATATTTTATTCAATAAGGAAGAGAATGCACTAGTTTTCTAATGTGTCTTAGTGTTTAAGATTTATTATTTATACAAATAAACCAGTTGTGGTAAAATCCCATGTTTTCACATACCTACATACATAACTTCATTATCGCAGTTGGTATGTTATGATAAGAGTATTTTAAGGCAATATTTATAGTTAATACCTAGTTAACAAAACATGCATTTAAAAGTGCTCGCTCTTTTATCTGTTTCATTGGATTTTGGTTTTAGCGGTGTGAGAAAACTTGCATACCTACTACAATTACGTTACTGGTGTTACAAATTAAAAGCATTTTTAGGTACTTATGTTATATTACATTACTTATATTTAAGTATTATCAAGAAGATTTTCTATTTAGTTATAATTTTCTAACGATTTTAATAGACTCCAAATATGGTGTAAAATGTAAAAATATAAAATGTGGTGGTGTAAAACCATCAACTCAAATTAAATCAAGCTATATTTGCTGTCTCACACCAACAGTAATTAACACATAAATAAGTACAGCAAATACAGAGCAAAAAAGAACAGTAATCAGAAAGATCGAAGTCTAAAGTAGTAAACTAAGTATTTGCCGCGTCCATATGTCAACTCTGCGCGGCGCTTGTTTTCTATACACGTAGGTAAGTGTATTTTGCACCTCAGGCATCTGATCTGATGGTCGCGTAATTATAAATTATACATTTTCGCACTGACAAAACAATAAAATGCAGCTTAACATAAATTATATTTAGGTTCACTCACCGTTTGAGGGGTGATGCGTAAGCATGGAGGGGTGCATGAGAGTGCATGCTTGCGGGTGTGTGTGTGTGTGACTGGGACAAAGTGTGTGCGTCTTGTATCTATGTAAGGAAGAAGTACGTATATCAGTGAGGCAGGGAAATAGCGTAATAAAGGCAGTGTCAAAATTGTATTCCTCTATATTCGATTTTTTCTTAATCGGTGGCGGAATAATATTTCATACCTTTTTTACAAAATTGTGTTTTTTCAATAATAAACCCGTAGATGTAACCTTTTCATTTATATTATTTTTTTTAAGTCAGCCATTATAAATTTAAGAATCGCTTCGGTGATTCGCACACATGTATCCTAATTAAATTTTATTAATACTCTGAAGGTTATAGAAGACAACTTTTAAGTAAATAGTTCAGACTCTGACTCCATACTTACGTAGCCGATAATGTTGTGGAATACAAGCGCGCGCGCGCAACAAGTGAGCCTAACAAGGCCCCGGCCGGCACAAAACATCTCACTGACGCTAAGCCTAAATTATAGCAGCCGGTGACTAATCACTCATCATTCCCTGATACAACACAGGTTGATTACTTAATAGAAGTAGTTAGAAGAGTTGACTTCAGAAGTATCAAGAAATTTACTGTATATTTTATATGTTTTTGGCTCTTGAAATTTCAGCTCTCCAGCGCCATGATCACAGGTAAACTGAACATGGTAAATTAAAAGATTAGTGATTCATGTAAGGGACAAGTCTGAGAACAGATGTAACTCCTCACAAGCATTACTTAATTTTTTTTCATAAATGATTCAGTTCTATGGCAGATGATATGGAACAGAAATGCCAGCTCTAAGAAAAAAAACTTGAGAGGTGTCAAGGGACACCCGGATGGAACGAAGTTCCTTTCGTTTAATTAGTGAAGGAATTGTAATAATTTTTTTTTTTTTTTAAGTTAATAATAATATTTTTTTATTATTTACAAATATAATGTATTATAAACTTAATCATCAATGCGAAATAGAAATGAAAATATCTGGCTTGCTTTCTATAAGAGAGAGAGAGAGAGAGAGAGACAGAGAAACATGCGCACGCCGCACAGCTTACAATAGCTTACTATAGCAAAAAGTGTCGTGACAACTTTTCGTAAGAATTTTTTCCGTCTAGCCCCCTTTCTCAACGCGCGATAAGGAACTTCGTTCCAATAAGTCTATTGTTATGTAACATGAAGTTAATAAAACGACAATACCATTTAGAAGATATTAAATAATTACATATACTTATTAACAGTTTTATCTATCGTTTCTATGTAAAACCATTATCAAGGGGCCTATTTTTTATACTGTATAGATCCAAATATCTCACTTGATGGTCAGAGACGATGTGGTCGAAGATGTTATCATACTAGACCTAAAATACTAATTACTATTACTCAAGGAACTTTACTATCGAAAAGAGAGCTTAGTAATAGGCAGGATGGCAATAGACTGGCTCGTCACGTTCCCCTCCCAGTGGCGGCCCAGTGGCGTGTGTGGAGTGTCGTGCCATGGCTATTGGCTTGGTTACAGTAAACATCATTTCTGCCATAGGACGTCCACGGCTGGACATAGGCTTACGGCATTGATCTCCACATTGGTCGGTTCGAATGGACTCGTACGTATTTGTTTACGTAAATAACGTTGTGTTGATTAAAGAACGTACGTTTCGCAAGTACCTGGTTATTTCGTGAGTTTGATATGTATAGATTATTTATCCAAAATAACAATAAATAATCATTAAACTATGGTAACGTTAAGGCGTTCAACATTATAAAATATTTCATTCGGTTCGTTATCAAAATTATACCAGGTCAACTTCTGAAAGAACTCATCCTGTGCAGCGTCCAAAGACAAATCAGTCATCGTTCCCCGTCTCAATGAACTACCGCCATTTTAATTTATTTAAGTGCCCCGCGGTTTCGTCCGCGTGGATTACGCTGGGTCAATTATCCCACGGGAACCGGGATAAAAGTAGTCTATTAACCTATCACCATATCAAATATCGCAATTGGAACAGCCGTTTGAGCATGAAGAAGTAACAAACATACACACGTACGCACAAACTTTCACCTTTATAATATTAGTAGGATTACAATACCTATAGAGAGACATTAGGGCGCAATTGAAAGCTGCTTGATATATAAAATTGCGTTCCATACCAATAATTTATGTATATCTTCAAGGTTTGAAATGGTGAATACCTACTGAGTTCAGTAGGTATTTATAAGTTTCAGTAGGTACAATATAAATATTTCTTTAAATTTATATTTTTGGAATCATTTTAATGTATTCATTGTTGACAGACGACAAGACTAAGATCGTAGGCAAGGGCTGGATGCGGGCCGCTTCCAACCGGTCCTTATTGAAATCAATGGGTGAGGCGTATATCCAGTTGTGGACGTCCTATGGCTGAGATGATGATGAACTGAGCTGTATGTAAAAACCGTCATCAATCAGAGATTTTTTTGTATTTTTAGATATTATTATTATTGAAAAACATTACCTTGAAAACATTACACCTATTCTAACTGCGGATGTATTTTAATACCAATAAACATCTATGGCTATGAGGTAACACCATAGTTCAAAAGAGCATTGATACAGTAATGGTTAGCGAACAAACCTCGAACGCCAATGCAGTTTCTAACGACACGAGTGAGGAATTAGTCTTGACAGTAAATAGTGGTGTAATTCATCGATGTTCGTGCTCACGAGTCGAGTATCGACAGCTTAATGGGCCTCTCCCTCGATCGATATCTCAGGGTCTTGCAATCGTTATCGATTCTGAAACTAATCTATCTATAGGGAGTGTTGGATTATGATAAGGGAAGCTATAGATATATTGTTGATACGATTTGTGTGAGTCGACGTACTTGTAACTTTATTATTCAACTTTTTTTAGTAAAGGCAAAGTATCTTCTTTCATTTTTTTAGTATTGACGTGCAATGTGCGCCTTTGCTAAAAAAAGCTGCTTGACAATCTATTGTACGTTTGAAGGCGTTTACCAGAGCATTCATAACTTATTCGGTAAAACTACATAATTAATTTTTTGCTAACCCTACCTTTTGGCCCCCACTTTTTGTATAAGTGAAACTGTTTCGAACAATCAAATTCAAAAATCAAAACACTGTGAGATGAGATTTTTATATATTTGAGATCTTAGTTTCTCCAGCCCAGCTCTAGCTCTCGCTATAAACATATGTAATAAGCTCACGTGCCTTATTTGAAATGTGAAGTTTCATCAGGTTTCATTATATGCATGATTTAGTCCCAAGTAATATTTTATGAAAGTAATGATGATCACTTAGTAGTGCATGACGAAGTTAGTAGTGATGATCACGTATAGTTGATTTAGTAACACTGCTATGAAACAACCTAACAATGTGCAAAAGAAAATGACTTGTATCTACGCGTCACTTGCTGACCGTACTTACTCTGAATTATATCGTTCGAGCTAGTAGGAACAGCCCTAGCTATCGATGAAGGCTCATTGATCGAGTTCAAAAGTCAAGCGTGGCGATCTGTTACAAGCGGAGTAATGTCAAGATTTCACAACAAATAATACAATTTCTCGGCAAACCCCATTCTCGTTAAGGCTTAGTGTATCCGAGTGAGTAAACGATATATTACTAATGAATAATTAAGAGTTTTATCGATTCCAACGCTTTATCGGAGTATTATACTATTCGATCGATCTACGATATTGCTATATAAAATTATATAGCATTATTAATTGCATTAACATAATGCTAGGCGAAACATCCGTTCAAATTTTTGAAAGGCATAATTCGGCTGCTAGTGGGATTTGAACCCACTACTACAGATTAGTCGCGGGCAAGGTGCCTTCGCGCTATACGTTACAAACTTCAAGGTTACTGCTACTCTTATAAAGGTACTGATAATTAGGTGATGTATAAAAATAGAATATGATGAAAAGCCAACTCAAATATAATATATACAATGATACCTCAATACTAAAACTTAAAAGCGTTTTTTTAAATTCGTGATGTACTTCAATAACTAATTGCACGTGGCTGTCGTCAATCGCATGACTTCTGGTCCCCCGGGCTCTGGGTTCCGATCCCGGCAGCGGCAAACATTTTATGTGATGTGCTTAGATGTTTGTCCTAGATCTTGAATGTTTGTTGTTACGTCATTGTGTACGTCTATGACTCCCGTGACACAGGGAGTGCGGGGGTGTGAGTGTGATAAAAAAAATACAATTTAAATAATGCTTCGTGTCAATACTAACCTCCATTATGGAGGTAAAACAAAGGTTTGAAAAAATAATAATAATCAATCAATCAATCAAAAACACTTTATTGAACACCTTAAAAAAAATAGAATATAAATTACATAAAACATTGGCGGCCTTATCACTTTAAGCAATTTCTTACAGGCAACCTTTGAATGGACAGGAATTGTAGTTTTATATATAGTGGATGTGAACAAGTATATAAAATTGGTTACAAAGAATGTCTGATATATAATACATATATATAAATAAATACTTATAAATGTACATATATAAATACAATCATATACATACGCACATAGACCTAAATACAACATGAACAATATATTACATTAACTTTAGTTAGTTAGATAATGTGTTTTGACTGACTCTTTAAAAGTGACAATTGACTTGATCTGTCTGATATCAACAGGCAATGCATTACATAGGCGTATAGCCTGCTTAGTGAATAATAATACTATTGAATAAACTTTACATAAATAGTTAGTAATAATCCCTGTCCCAGTCCCCGAAATAGGAATAGAGGTGCAAGTTATCTAAACTCTTTGCTAATGATTTAGCCCTGGGAGGTAGGATCGCCAAATGGCCTCTAATACCTGCCTTTAGGACAAAATAACAAACATATTTAGGTCTTTAACCATCTTTTTCATTGTTATCTTTGCATAGACCTGTGAAGTTACAGAAATGTCAAAAGCTATGCTGATACTCAAATAGATTATAGTAACTATAACCATTACATTAGTAGTTTTAAAACTAAAATGCCAACTTCGAAAAAAGTCTGAATAAAATGATCAAAAATTGTTTGGAGTTCTTGGATAAACAAAACATTTGCAATTTAGATGAGAACGTACCTACTTCTTTATGTTAAAAGTCGGTTAAATAAAGTATTTACAGCAACCAATATCTTATATCATCATTACTTTTATATAATATGTATTTCATAGGTTAGATAATATCTATGTAGGTATGGTTGAACTGATATATTAATTCATAGGAATCTATTATCCAAAAAAAAACAAAGAATTTTCGCCATCAATATTTTTACACCATTATCAGTTTTTCTTTTAAAATAAATATATACATTTAAACTCTCAAAAATAATCACACTAATCACACTAACTATCACATCACATCACACTAATGTTTTAGGGGCGAAAGTTTGAGGTTTGTCGTTGATACGAGTATGTTTGTTACTCCTTTACGCTAATACAGCTGAACGGATTTGTATGAAATTCGGAAAGAACATAGCTTATGCCCTGGAATAACACATATAGGTTACTTTTTTTCCGGAAAAGTGTAGTTCCCAAGCGATAATTGAGGTAGCGGGACAACCGCGGTCCATGAGGGTGTCGGGGGGTGCAGCTGGTAAACAATATGTTGCTAACACCATCTTGTAAAATTAAAAGAACAATAATAAGACGCCTCACATGCAACTGAGCATGCAACGGTAAGTTATGTTGATTTATCATACATGCTCTTTGTGAGCATGTTTGATAAATGTGAGGATGTATGATAAATTCAGATGCATTCATATGCCGATTATTCCATCATTCATCGAAATTATGAGCGTTTGTGTTCAATTCTACAGAGTCTTAGTTCTACACCGGCAAGAGCATACCTTCCATACCCTAATCGTCAGCTCGCGGCTAGCTTTTCAGTCATGCTTTAAAGCATTTTACACTCGCCCAACTCCCATTACTGTTCAGCACAAATTCAAACCTTACCACGATAATACCACAGTGTACATTGATTTGATTCATCATTATATATACAAATTTTGTGAAAATGACCGTAACATTGTGAATATAAAGATTAATCTTAAATAAGTGGTACGAGGATCCTAGCTGATTATCCTGAAGGCACAGTAAATCAAGAGTATAGCCACATGCGCCATATCAGGTTACTGATGCTTTCAAATGGCGCTCTTTTGCGTAATTTTCTTGACCTTAATGACTTGCGGTGTCTTTTGTTTCTCAATGATTGATAAGTTACTTCATCGTTTTGGGTTCAGTAGACACTGCGCAGCAGTAGACAGCCCCTTATCTCTAGAAAAAAATAACACAAAACTATTTGCTAGTAGCTGCGCCCCGCGGTGTTACCCGCGGTGAAATGATACGTGATATTGTCGATTTTTGTGTCTTCCCAGCATCCCACGGGAACAGCTAATATTTTCAAGATAAAAAGTAGCCCATGTTTGGGCTATACTTTCTTCAAATTTTATGCGGTCTATGTCCTTGAGAGCCAGTAATTCTATATGTTAAGCGAGATTACACCATTCTATAAAGTACGCTCATTCTATAAAGTATTAAGAAATCAAATTTTATAGAAATACTAGCGGTCCGCCCCGGCTTTAAACAAGAAAAATTTTCCAAATAAAAAAAAATTAAGGGTCCCTAATATATTTGAAAATATAATATAGCGCGGTCACGCGGGGATAGTGTAGTTTCCCAACAGTGAAAGAATTTTTCAAATCGGTTCAGCAATTTCGGAGCCTATTCAATGCACATCATATCTTTATTATATTAGTATGCAAGTATACAGTAATATTATTATGATGTTATACATAATCAATATATTACAGGCAATAGCTTCTCAATATGCGAATACTGAATGAGAGACGATTCGACGACGCTCCCATACCCAGCACCCATACATCATCCTCCAACCGCGGGAATCGGATATTTATATACCGTAATGAGGCAATTTTACATCAAATTTACCGCGTAAGTGAAAATATTACGTCAATTTGAGAGCATAAGTGAAATAAAGTACGTGAAGCGAGCACCCAGATCAATAAGCATGCCCTCAAGATATCATTAATCAAAAAGTATTGTACGATGGTAGGATGGAAGCTTATAATGAGCAGTCGTTAGGAATGAGTCTTACGCGTCTGTTCAGGATATCAAAGACTTATTGTCTCACAACTACAGTATTGCCACATAAATTAATACACATAAACACAGAAAAAAAACAAAAGAAAACAATACAATAATTGAGGACAAAAGGCGCACACTCAGCATTTGCCGCGCTCACATGTAAAGTGTGCGCGGCGCTGGTTTAGACATTATTTATACATTTTTTTTTTCATTAGACATTACCTATATTCGCCCAGATTGTTACCGCGCAGTGCACTCGCCGCGCAGGTTGGACGTGGCTGCACCCCGAATGATTGATGGGCCCCGAAACCTGCGCCGGCGGCGATCGCGGGATTTATGGCCAGTGCGCATCCGCTCGCGGGCCTCGTCATACGAGGCGACCGACTCTGGTTAAAAGCTCACTTTGAGTTAAAAACATTGTCGGCGTGTGACAAAACCAGATTTACAGGATACTGGACCTGTTTATCTGATAGGCGCACTTTTACTTAAAGTACACGAGAACCTCTTTTTTAACCAACTTCAAAACAGGAGGAGGTTCTCAATTCGTTAGTTTTTTTTATGTTTGATTGCTCAGAACTTTTGACTGGGTGAACCGATTTTGTTGATTATTTTTGTATTTGGAAGCTGGTGCTCGTCCCATTTAAATTAGTCCCCCATCAATCAAAATCGGTCAAGCGGTTCTTGATTAACATTCCAATGACTGAAAAGTGTTACGTCTACTTGGATGACTTTCTAATTGAGGGTGAAGAAATCGGTGAACATACACAACGACAACAAGACCGACTGCAACAAGTCATTTCACACTTTTGAGTGTTGAAGTCAGTTCCATTTTTTGGTATTTTTTTCCTAGGTTTATATAAAAACATGCCCTTAATCGCAAATGAAATGGTAGCCCGCTCAATCAATTAAAATTTGATGTCTGAACCCTTACAGCACAAAACATATAGAAGTTTTGTGCCTACAGCCTTTAGTAAAATCAAATAAGCTCTAAATATCAATAATACCAGACCAATGTCCAACTCAAACATCAAACAATTTGATTTCGATTGAGCAAATACTTCGCGGTTTCAAATATCACCAGCCCAAAAACTCATCGATATCAATACAATAAATCAAACAACTTAAATCTTCAACCATACATTATAGCGATAATCTAAGGCTCCGCAAGTGCAGTTATTACCAATAAGATTTATCGCGCTGGCCGCTATTATCTCCGAAACTGTGATATTTGAACCCTTTTGTTGGTTACTGCCGCCAGCGAACATGAACAGGTGAAACGCTGGCCGTTTCGGAACCGACACCAAATCTTTCTTCACAGTTTTTGTCCACTTTTTTATCGACACTCGTAGGTAAATGGTGTCCAGATAAAGGTCGAACTAACACCAGCAGTAATTAGTGGCGATTAATAATCGGTTATCTTGATCTTAGGCTCGGACAGCGTAATAATTGGTGAATACCATGTGACTAACTTTTTTCAAATAATGACTTCCTCTATGATTCTAAATCATGATTTCATTGTCTTTGATTATGTATATTACACTCTGAATACTCGTATGTTTCACGTGAAATATAGTATTTATTGATTTTTTTATGTTTAGATCTAGCGTTTGACCACTATCGCACTTGATGGTCATTGACGATGTGTTTGAAGATGTTATCACGCTAGACCAAGCATGCTTACTAACCATAGAGAAGTACTGTATTAATTTGAGATAGAGTGCGCACTCTGGCCGAAATCATGATGTATAGACAATTATGCCTTAGAAAGTGACGCCATCTGACGAAAACACGGCTTACTAGTAGTTGTCAATGTGTGTGTTTGTAACAACACTCACACATTAGTACTGCGTATTTATGCCTACCTACATAGATATTAAATCTGCAAAAATTATGATCGGCTGCACTTCCCACGTTTGCTAAAAATATTGCTCACAATATTACTCATGTTTGTTAGGCACAATATTTATAATAAACGTGAGAACTGCAGCTAGGTAGGTAAGATGGGGTACGAAAGAGCAAAGTGACAAAAAATAACTTGTATGGTTTAATTTTCCAGTTAAATATACAGTAATGATATATAATAAGTACAATGCTGCAAATTTGTTTGGTTACATATGTCTGCATGGCGTTGCTTGAAGAAATTCCAGTAATGGTGCACCATTCCGTAAACAATGCCGATTTTTTTATTGGATGCGGAAAGCAATGCAGCGGAATACCTGAAAAGCAAGAAATTTGATATGTGACTAAGAGTTTTCTCTAAAGTTATAAAAAGCTATCTTTGCTATAAAGTTACGATATACTTACCACGAATATCACAGTTGAAGATACAACTACGACGACGACTATCCATAGTGATTGTCCAATAAACAGCAAACACTAGCACTAAATAACAAAAACTAATGAATAAAGCAACAAAAACAGGATGAAATAACAGAAAATATCAACAAAACAGAATAATCGCAACGATACACCGAAAATTTCGAAAACCAACGTGGTATTGTAATCTGTTTGAACCGTCTGAAGAAAAATTCAGTTTCCGTTATTTGACATATTTGGTGACATTTACATTGGAACGTCAAAAAGTTTCTTCGTTTTATCACCTGGCGGAGCTAGCTTCCATACATCACGGCTGAGCCAAGTAACTGTGACCCCTCTGTTACTAACTCTCAAGGACTGCTGCCTGAACACACGTTTTTCATACTTGAGGGTGGTAGCTAGCTAGGCGGGTTACTCGAAAGTACCCTATAGCCACTATGCTGGGAATTCGTATTACTATTTAACGTATTTATTATAAAATCAAACTTTTATTTATGTATATCATTAAAATAATCAAAATTATAAAAAAAAATATATATTAACTTAATAATGTATCTATTATGATTTTTGAAGTCAGCTTATAAGCGAGAAAGCCAAAGTTTTTAAGTGCTCTCCAAAGCCCGAAAGCAACTGTGCAGGTGAAAATTCAATTATCTGTCGCTGTCATCCATTAAAAAATACTTAGTTTAATAGGAATTAACTTTAAAATAAGTGAAATCGCTTAAACAAGCTCTGATAAGGATGCTTTCCTTTTCGTATTCATATTTATTAATATGTGTTAAACTTTACGTAATCAATCACTGGTTTTTAAGGTACAGTTTGAAGTTACGTGTCAATTTATAACCGATAACATTGCCGTCTTTGTTCATGGGATGATAAGTTTGAGATCGAAATCGTCGATAGAGCGCCATGGACGAAATCAATTTGTTGGAATGAAGGCATGGCTGATGTCATAAGTGGGCTTTATCTTAGATCAGGATAAGTCAGGAGGCCGTCGGATTCGCGCATCGGTCTCGTGGAATGCGCCGCGTTGTGCGGTACCCTGACTTCCCCGAATCCGGCCGCCTGATTCAGTCTTAGTCAATGATGTTTTACTAAAGATGACGTATATTCATACTGCGCGGTGCTTAGATTTTGTTCCTTTACGACATAAACATGCTTACTGCGACAGATAAAATACAACAGACAGATACAGTACAAATAATATAGAAAAGGATAGCTATATGTTTATACTTGCGCTTGAAATACGCGTCATAATGAAAATTACTGCAATTGACTTAATTTTGCCGCCTCAGTTTCCGCGCGCTTGTGCGACATCTACCTCATTTAATCATATAATACCATTGGCCGTAGTGGTCAAAATGAACTACAAAATGATATTATAGAAATTGCACTTAAAAGAAATAATGAGAAACAAAAGAAGAACGCACCTCCCATTACATGTAAACAATATTTTTAATTATTGATGGTGTTTACGGGGTTACATTTAATTTTGCTGCCCAATGCCTGAAAACGAAGGTGTTCGAACAGTGTGTGTTACCAGTGATGACTTACGGAACCGAAACGTGGCCTCTGACTATGGGCCTTCTGAGCAGGCTCAGAGTCGCACAACGAGCTATGGAGAGGGCTATGCTCGGGGTTTCTCTACGTGATCGAATCAGAAATGAGGAGATCCGTAGAAGAACGCAAGTCACCGATATAGCCCAGCGGATTAGCAAGTTGAAGTGGCAATGGGCAGGGCACATAGCTCGAAGAACTGATGGCCGTTGGGGCCAAAAAGTTCTAGAATGGAGACCACGGACTGGCAAGCGCAGCATAGGACGGCCACCGACCAGGTGGACAGACGACCTGACTAAGATCGCAGGCAAGGGCTGGATGCGGGCCGCTTCCAACCGGTCCTTGTGGAAATCAACGGGGGAGGCCTATGTCCAGCAGTGGACGTCCTATGGCTGAGATGATGATGATGATTATTTAATTTTGTGCTAGCTAGATATATACAAATGCTAATTATAAAATTAACTTGACTATAATTATACAAATAGAAGTAAAAAACAGATCGTATCCATGTAAAAGTCAATTTACTTGTATTTGCTTTGCCAATCAATATTTATCCCACCATCTTAAGGGTGGAGTTCACCAAACTTTAAAACGTTCGATTGTCAATTTAACCGTCGGCCAAACAGTTTTAACCATACAGTTAACCGACGGTTAATTGATAATCGGACGTTTAAATGTTGGTGAAGTCTACCCTTAGTTCTACATTAAAAGGAATATATGTTAAACATCGACATCCTGTGAGTTAAACGGTCCCTCTTCAAGTCAAAGTGACGGACGCAGTGGCGACCCCTTGCGGCGTTCAATTGATGCATCGCTTGCTCACAGTGCAGCGGCCGATTCATATGCACTATGTTTTTATACTGTGATAAAATGTTCACTTTTATATTTCACCTTTTAGTTTTTTTTAAATACTGTATAGATGTAGCGTTTGACCTCTATCTCACTTGATGGTCAGTGTCGATGTGGTTGAAGATGTTAACACGGCAGACCTAGAATGCTCACTGGCTCTCAAGGACTGCTGCCTGAACACACTATGTGTTTGGTGACAGTTTTTCAAACTTCAGGGTGGTAGCTAGCCAGGCGGGTATTCGAAAGTACCTACCCTAGCTCCATGCTAGGAATTTGATAACGGTGTTACCTTCACCGGAAGCTCAAGCTGTTATTGGGGATCGAACCAGTGTCCGTCAGTTTGACAGGATCATTATTTTATCTTAAATATTATACAGTATAGGTACTGTACATTTAGGCTATTCGCATGCGGGTCATTTGAGAAATATCTTATTATGTAGTAATTAATTTTATAGATTTGTTTGGTTTTAAAGTAACCACCGCTGCTATTTCTTGGAATTTCTTTATGCAGCTATGCTATCCGGCACTATTACGGCCCAAAGGGTTATTATGATGTTATTTCGTATCAAAATAATAATTATGTTCCCAAAACATGTGATTTGTACGTTAATGCCGTAAAATCCACAAAGTTATTTAATGATACCTCATTATAGATTAAAAGGCGACAACTTTACTACTGATATAAACCGGAAGATTGATTTAGAATCATTTTGTTCCTGTATTCCGTTTGATGAGGTCCTAAACTTGATCTACTGGACATGTTTATAGGTGCAATAAAATGTTTACGTATCATTATTAAGTTAGTTGGGATTATGTCCGATATTGGGAAAACCTCAAACTGTTCAATGAAGTGCTCGCGATCATTTCACTTTCCGGCCAATTAGGCAGGCGACACATGTGCGCGCCAAAATATTTTGAATGACCATGCACCGTACGGTAAAAGTTTTTAACCAGCGCCACGCGACACTGTTTAAAAAGTATGCGGTTTTATTGTGGTTACCGAAACTTGGAAAAAAGACTTCGAACCTTTTTAATGTCAACTTTGCAAATCTATTACGGCTTTGTTCCACCGTCACCTGCTGCGTTTCCCTCCGACATGGCGTTTGTCACATGTTTCAAAATGAAAAGAAAAGGAAAGTTAAGAGTTTAATAATGTAGGTGATTATTACACAATCGAATGTCAAAGACATTCTTGCAATATTCTCCACGATTTATGAGAACTAATGGCCTTACAGACACTTCAATATTATATGAATAACTCGAAACACTCACGCAACTAAGTAAATTGTTTCAACTGTAGTTGGAACCACATCAGGTGGTCTGTTTAAAACAGCAAGGAGGCACGGGCTTATTTCGCTAAACACAGCCACCGTATTTAAAAGTCATCTTTTTGTATGAAAAATCTCCAAAATCGTTTTTACCGTTTGTATAATAACAGCAATTCAGGTTCAGAAGAAATAAAACCTAACGGTAGCATACCTGTAAATATCAATACATATAATGATATAGCGATGTCGGTCCAGTTATTGGGTTCTATTAAAAATGAACTTCGTTCGCGGTTGGTTTCCACACGCGATCCGCGGTTCATGGAACCTCAGGTAAGCAAACGGCGCCGAAGCAATATCACCAACCCAAGTTGCATGATTAAACATAGGAATAAGTTACTATAAATAAATCACGTGGTCTTTAAATAATCCGATCAATATTTTTTCGATTTGTTTTTCAATTGTCGCGTTTAGCTTTCGTTGAATCATTTAATCATTACATACGATTACACACACGTATTTGATCTGATGGAATTCGTCTGCGTTCGGAGAGAGGCTGTGAGTTTTTTCTGTGGTCGACAGCGGCGGTAGGTAGACCAGCAAACCATCGGTAGCTGACTCCGGCAGAGATTTCATGCGCAAGTTAGTTCAAACAAATCGTACGGTGTCTCTGTTGATTACGTCAAAATTTGTACCTCACTGATCACAGTCGGTATCAATAGTTAATGTTTTGATAATTACATTTTTTCATATTATAATACATTTCTAATATGCGTCATTACCAATTGTAAATTGATATCCTATACTAATGTTATAAATTGCGAAATTTTCTGAGTATGGATGTATGGATGTATTTTTGTTACACTTTAACGCCTAAACGGCGTATAGAATGGGATGAAATTTTCTATCGAGATAGATAGATCATTACACAGAAGTAGTATCCGGCTTTACTTACGTGAGTAAAGCCGGATACTACTTCTATATGATAAATTTTATTTATTCACAAAACTCAGTGACACTTATTGTTAATAATAATATTTGTGATCTCTTATGATCTAAAGATCTTATCTAATTTAATTTAACTTAAATTAAATTAAGTTACCACTTCTCGAATTACGAGCTCCTGCCCCAGTACTAGTTGAAAACTGTGTTACAGGGTACAAGGCCTTCCCGTTTAAGGGCTTTCATAATACAACTGTATGGATAGGTATATGATCTATGTGATGTATCAGGTAATAAATAAAATTAAAATGGTTTATTTATATGTTTTCAAATCAGACGTAAGATGTAAAAAAGTGTGGAATAAAAAGAATTTAGTAAAATACATATAATATGTGTCACGAGAATTTCCAACCAAAAATTACCATCATCGCCGTTTTTCATCACAACGCGGGTAAAACTGCGGGGTGCAGCTAGTAAAATATATGTCTTCTAAGTTAACTTTAGGAACGAGATATTTACCATGTATTCAATATTGCAAGGGCCATCATCAGTCCTCAGCAATTCATAGAAACCGCAAACTGATCACACGAATATTAAAGCTTATTGAAAACAAACTTTTTAGGACACAAAATGATTGCAAATGATTTGTGTTTGTAAAATTACACCGCTATGGCTCTTGCCACCTCATTTAGTGCAGTTTGATTTCAATTTGAATAGCGTAGATTTATACTTTGAGCAAGACTTTTTAGGTCACATTTTATTTCGTAAAGGCGCCCCGATAGTTCTATAAAATGTATATTTAAATATTATCTGATAGAAATGAATTTAAATTTTAAATAAATTTAATTTAAACTTAATAATTTTAATAAATTAATAACAAGTAATGTATCTATGTTTGTATTTTTAAGAAATAATTAAAATATTGTTCTTATTTATATTAAGATACTATTAGTAAGTAACTATTGTGAAATATAATTATTTCGGGAAGACACTGCCTTTTGTAACACAATAATTTTTAATTGAAACAAAAGGCCGAGTATAACAGTTTTTGACACCTTTAAGTTTTGCAATAAAGAAACATTTGTATTTGTAATTATAAATAGATTAGTAAAGTCCAACGCCATAGTTGTTACTTGTGATATTTTCGCATAATCGAACATTATGCGTAGTTTCGGCCACTAACTGTTATTGAATAATATAATCATAACCGTCTTGTCATCGTAATTACAAAATAACTCAACAGCCTAAGTATCGTGTGGCTTCCGACGATTAAAACAATTTCTTTCGGGTTTCGCTTTATTCTTTTTGTGAGAGGCCAAGCACGATATCATGTTTCCATAAAATCACCGAACCGACTATTATTTTGTGTGCATTCTTTGTCTTATGTTGACACTGCACTGGCAACGTAAATTGAGCCTTATTTAATTGATGTACATTACGTATTAAATTGATTTAATATTTCTATATGTCATTTTTAAGTGGTTGCACAGAGATGCCCAGTAGCCTAGGTAACTCGATAAGGTGGATATCGCTCTGCCCCCGATCAAGTATTCGGTGCGATTAAGTCGAAGCTCTGTTTAACATTTTCAATTTTGGACGTGCGTTCAACCTCTTGCGTAATTATTTCGAGGGTACAATGACATTGAACTTGCCTTTCGATGTCGATCAAAGGTTGTAACGATAAAAGAACTAGTAGATGTATATAGACAAAGATGCATTTTGATTTTATTTCACTCACTGGTTTTATCGTCAAAATAGAGCTTTTCTTATGGTCTCTGCCGTTGTTTGTATCGTATGAATTTCAGGGACTATATGCACTTAAATACTTGCTAGTAGTACGTATTTACGAAGCAGGTAAAACTGCGAGGCGCACATCACGATAGCATGAACCAATTACTACTAGTAACTGGTCCATGATAATACTGAGTTTGACTTTCACGATACTTTCGAAAGAAGATGTTAGGAGACGATTGTTCAAATTAATACAATTAATAAATAGATTTTAATTCGATTACAGTCATGACGATGAAGGTTTGATTGTAAGCAGAAGAGAAATCAGAAAATCAACACGATAAAATCAAACCCTTATGTAAATAAGGGTTTACATAAGGGTTTGATTGAGGGAAGGGATTTGATTTTAGATGATGCTAATGCTTTACTAAAATTTAAATTCATTATTTCTTTATTTGTTTTCAAATTAAGCTTTGTGAATTAATGCGCTAAATACTGTGTGCGCAAATATGTAGGTATATTATATTATACGTGAAACCATGTAGGTACCTGTTCATAAACATGTATTCTGCCCAAAGAAATGTGAATGTGTTTTTTATGGGATAATGTAACGGAACAAGTAAAAGGCCCAATGGATGTTAAGTGGTAACCTCTGCCTATAGACAGATATAATTCGTAAAGAACTGCACTGCGCCCGTCACCCTGAGACATAAAGTTGGTAGGTCGCATGTGCCTGTAATTTCACCGGAAACCATACCCTTCAAACCGGAACACATGCAGTAATTCTAACACTACTACCTGGCGGTAGAAATAGATTGGTGGGTAGTACTATCTCGTGTGAGCACTAGAGTGCTACTGTTCATAAAAAAATGTATACGACGCTGTAAGTTTTCCATCGATTTTAAAATAAAATAATATGAGTCGAATATTAGTGCATCAAAATTTGAACCGGATTAGAAAAAATCATGATTTTTGCTACTAATTTCAACAAACTTGAGTAACCGTGGATAAAACACGTAACATTTCACAAATTATTACAGCTACCTGGCAATGTTTACCCTACTGGTGCTTTACCACTTTACCGCCGAATTCCTAATTTTAGTTGAAGCGTGTATCATACGTGTCAACCATAATTATTATGGATGTGTTGAAACAAAAAGTAGACCATCTGGCAATTTGTAACGGTTTGCCAGAAAAAAGGCGAACCTTTTTCGTTGAATCCAGTAGCCATAACGCTTCACTGAATGAGGTTACACTGTGGGTTTACCGATGTGTTTATTAGGGGATGTTTATTTATTGGTGGATAGGTAATAAATTCCATAGCTATGTTTAAATGATACCCAAATTTTATTTTTACTTCAAAGAAGTTAAAATGAAATTTAACACCTTGCTAGTAAATTTTGAGTTTATTGTTTCGACTGGGAACTTTTGTTGTATGACAGTCAAGCGCATACAATGTCTGCTACCTCAGACAACAACCATTTAATATATAAATAATAAAATCCCTATCGCAGTCAAAACACGGACCTTGAAACACTTGACGAATCTTCATAAATTCCAACTAAGTGTAATGAAAGCTCAATCCTATTGAGTTTAAAAAAAAGCCGCATCAAAATCGGTCCATTCGTTCAGGAGCTACGATGCCACATGAAAACACACAGACACGTGAAACTTGATAACACTCCTGTTTTGATGTCGGCGGTTAAGAATGCCATTCAGCATGGTAAACCTTCTTGTTACAATTCTATGTACTTTTCCCTTAACCTTATATGAATAACTTATATGAAACTTTTGCCTGATCTAGGATTCAATTACGATTTTTGCCTCATCTGGGTTTAAATCACGATTTTTGCCTGCAAATTTGTGAATGGATCCGATACCATTCAGCGTGGCAAAACGTTCACTGTTCTTACTTCTTAATTTTGGCCTTGGCCGTCTTGCACTTGCACCAACCAAATTTATAAACGAAATTTTTGCTTCATCTAGGAATAAATAACAATTTTTGCTGCTGTTTGAGCCGAGGATCCGGCGAAAAATTTGGATAATTGGGTTGAAGCTAGGTTTTCAAAACTTTTTCACTAACAATCCACTGCTTTATTATTCTTTTTATATCCAATTACCCACCTTATCATCAGTTCGTAGAATCTTTATTCGTAGACAATATAATCAAAGATATCCTCAACAATCAAAACGTTTGTTCCAAATCTCTGATGGATATAAAAAATGGATCAAGTTGAAATAGTCGGGGTCCCACCTACCGTGTTCCCACTGTCCGTCACTCACGTAACCAAATACCTACAGGACGATAATATTGTAGGACGCCTTATCTCAGCGTTTATTTTAATTCGATCTGTCAGAAAAGGAATAAAAAACTCTTAATGCCGACCCGAGCAGCTACTGGCTGCGCAGGCGCCTCGAAATGTGATCGCTGAACTGCCTGTGCTTTTGGATTCCGTGACCAAACCCTATGTTACACTGTGCCTTTTTTCATATTCTATATTATCATGATATTGACTTCTATCTCACTTGATGTTAAGAGACAATGTGATCTTATATTGAAAACTTGGCATACTGTTCAATTGTGACTTTAAAGTTTCAGGATTTATATTAAGGTATTAAATAAATTCAAACGTTTATTGTTAATGAGGATATTTCTTAAAAAAAGAAGCTAGAAAAAGGACCCAATAGATGGCGCTATATAGTTCTTGAAATAGTTCTGTCACTGTCAGGAACTTTTTTATTTAGGTATATATCATTTTTGTAATATCTACTTTTTATTTTAATCTATTAATTGAAAATACAAACTGTCGCGACCACGCTTAAGTTAAACTTACTTATTTTGCAGTTTTGCGTCAACCATCAAGAACTCACTGCCGAAGATCAAATTTGTGGCTCTATTCTAAGATTCTGTGATTGATCTTCGAACAAAGCCAACAACAGGTTTTGAAGGAAATAAAATGGATAAAGCGACACGCGTTTTAATCACCAAATTAATCTGCAATAATTCGCTTTCACGTAAATATTAGGTATGTAAAAGTGAATAAAAGTTCAATACTGAATATCAATTCGGTACCAAAAGCTTTTAACCGACTTCAAAAATTGAGTATTTTCTATGGTCCACTGTATCTTTTTTATGGAAATATGTTAATCAATTTCTCTGCCAACTGTTGAACGATTTTGAAAATTCTTGTAAATAAATTATATATTGTTTGAAAGAGTACGCTTTCGATGTGATTTAATTTATTTTACAAATATCCGTTTACTAGGTTCTATGATATCGAGGAAAATTAAAAATAAATAATTATATATAATAAATAGCCTATTTTGTACGTAAGATCTTATAAGTATAATAAACTAGCTGCGCCCCGCAGTTTCACCCGCGTGGTGATGATGAAAAGAAGCGAATGACACTCGAATAACTTGGCTTTCTGTTGGTAGAAGAATCGGTTCAGTAGATCCGGAGATTACCCCCTACAAGCTCACAAACTGCACCATCTGATATATTTTTTTTAAATTAGTTATTAGTATTATTATTTTAAATTATAGAAAAGGGAAGAAAATTATGTCGACCGACACTCGTGAAACATCGTACCTAATAAACGCGAACGAGTCTCTATGAATCACTATAAATATTTTGTGCTTCGCATTGCACTTTAAACGGTTTGAGCTGAAGAATCATAGATAACTCATTAACAAATAACTTGTAGTCTCTTGGTAACATAAGAAAGTATTATATTGATCCGGAGTACCGTGTCGTAAGTGCAGAGCGACTATGTCGCCTCAAGTTTCGCGGTGAGGTAAAGGCGCGCGCGGCCGCGCAATTTCCCGCCGCAGATTTGTACTTGTTATATTGTATTCTGTGCCGCCGGTCAGCTTCCATTCCATGACCAAGCGTAGCATTCTCACTGTCCGTGACAGCTGCGCCAGAGTGCTATCTTTACCTAATATAACCTAATTTATTTACCGAGATCGTTGCCTATTTAACTGAATTAAATCGTGTATTACGTTTGAGCACTATTAAAACATATTACTCACCCAATGTTCTAAATCGTAAACTCAGTAGATATGAAGATAACTTAGTAAAGGTATTGGATTTATATATTGTATTATTGCCGTGGTGGGATCGGCCTAGAATAGTACTCCCCCATCTCTTCCCGTGGGTGCCGTAAGAGTCGGGTAAGGGACCACGTACCAGGAGGTGGGCAGCAGCGCCTTCTGAGGATAGGAAATGATACTGCGCTCGCCAACCCGCCTGCCAAGCGTGGCGAGTATCGGCAAATCCCCACTATATAGGGGAAACATATGTCCAGCAGTGGATGACCAATTGCTGAGAAGAAGATATTGTATTATTATGTACCTATAGTAAATTTAACTAATTTTATGCGCCACTTTATTTTTTCATATTATAAGCACAGGATGTGTTGCGATACCTAAAAATGTAGGTTCCATACCTACATTTTTTTCTAGCAGTTTCGTATAAGTTTTAAATAAGTATATATTCTAAGTAATAAGGTCGGTGACTTAAAAAGAGCCAAAACTTAGATCTACTTATTCTACTATACCTACATCTAGTATAATCTGGCCACTACAGTGGTAAACTTTTTCTAACGGTTAATTTTTTCAAAGTTCAAACTCAGAATAAAGAGAAGATCATATTAATGAGGTTTCAAAGACATCTATGAAACAGTTCCACTGCTGCATAAGTCTTTATACGATGCCCGTAGCTGCCCATTACTGAACGATACGCCATATAATTTATTAAATTGACAAAAATTACATTTCGGTAGTCGATATCGAATTACAATATTTTTTGTGCCTTACACCCCCAATACCAAAAAAGCCGACAGTAGCACGCGACACGCGATCCGTGGCGTTTCTACCGTAGGTACCTACCTCTACAAATAAAAAATAACATCGATAATCAAATCTCTACGAGTCCGGTAGATATTAAACGGCTATAAATTATACTAATAGCTGTAAAGTAATAAGTTGTGAGCGTGCAGAAGGATGCTCAATATTTAATCTGTCCAGTTTGGTTTTTTGTCGGTGTCTCTATTTGTAAAGGTAGCGTTGTAGCTAAACGCGAAAGTATAGGATTGAGTCGCGAGTGACCGTCGAAAATGAACCAAATTATTGTTTATTTCCAGATCTATTATTAGTTTGTTCGTCCTTATAGTCGATTTTATCTAAATGGCTATTTAATGTAACCACAATCACAAAATTAACTTAAGTGTGTGTTTGCAAATAGTAAGTGTCAAGTTTCTTTTAGAGGATTGATTCTTGGTGGAGGCTCTAGTTCTAGACGTCCTATAGGTGAAATGATGGTAATAATTATAACGATGGTGGTTCTGGACCTGCGATATAATCTATAAAAATTAAAGGACAGAAAAAGTACATATAAGGCAAGAAATACCGATCGTTTGGCTTAATATTCCAAGTAAGGTTTTGAATGAAATGAATAAAATGAATCAGTTTACAATAATCGGTTTAAATGTCAATAGTCGGTTTGTTACATTACAATTATACAATAATAATTATGAAAATGTTTTGTAGTGTTTGTAATGGCACGAACACAGAAAGAACAAACAGGCTGTCTTTACTTATTTAATTTATACCTACTCCCCCGTTCCGATGATAGGTGCTGGAATGTAATGCATATAAAGGAATGCACTAACAAACATAGGTACCTACTTTTGGCAATATTTATATAACACAGTGCTTTACCAATTTTATATCTTACTTCCTGCTCGCGACATCTGTGAAATATATGCTGAACTAAAAACACAGCCTTTCTGCTATACGCTTGTAAGGTACGAAAGTTGAGTTTGTTGCCTCGGATCGTGACAACACGAAAACAGCCTGTCATCTATCGAGCTCACATAGAACTTTTTAATTCAAGACTAATGAAACTGTCACCTTTTAACTTTTAGATTTTTGTACAGATGGTGCTATTTCTGATAAACTTATCATCCTTTCAGCACATTAAATTTTCGGACAAGTTTCCAATAAGCTTTTTCGGTAGGAGGCAAAAAACGAAATATTCTCAAATAACTGATTTTTGAGACTTTTGATCTTGTATATTGCTAAGGACGCTCACACTTTGGTTTATTATGTGACTTGTGAGACAACCTTTGTTATGCTAATATAAAGGTCTATATAAAAATTCAGCTTATTTCGTTAGATCCGGGGAGAAATGCCTAGATGACTGGCTAGTACCTATAGTACCAGTATTGTAACGAAGTTCCTCAAACTTTCGATGGTCAGCGTTGAAGCCCGCGCCAGTGGCAGTGTTTTTACATGTGCTAGGTTTTTTATGAATGCATTATGTTATTAAAATAAAACTACACTATATGGACATACAATAAATAAAGGGACTAATAACAATACATTGGCTTAATAATTTCGAAACTATTGACAATATAGTACGAGATACGGCTTAAGAAATATATCCCCGCATCTGTTATTTACTTGTGACTTTGATTATATGTTATGTAGATTGATACAAAGCACATGGGTTGCTTAGCGAAATCCCGTACTTAGCTACACTGTTTAATAATATTAACTATTATTGACTAGATTTATTTTTAAATTAAAGCTTATTTTATTGCCTATCCAACAGTATGAGGTTGGCTATTTAAAACTGTGTCATGTTCATGTATGCTTAGATTTTTTTCAAGTTCGAATTGAAGCGCGCGTACGGAGAGTGACAGAGAAGCGCGCGATACGCCATGTGAGAGATAAGGACGCAGAGAGATTTTTTATAATTATTGGATTATTTGAAAGTATAGGCCCGGACTTAGCTCGGCAACCCATGTGCACTTTGTCCCTCTACATATTATGTAACATGATTAAGCTTTCTCATAATTAAATAACAGATGAGGGAATATATTTCTTAAGCCGTATTTTAGACCAATGTAAGTTCAAACTCCAGATACCGTGCACTGCAGAGATTCAAGTCAAGAACACAGTTCAACGTCAAAGGTTGTCCAAGGAGGTATTGTTGAACTAATGTATAAACTGTCTTCATGTTTTTCTTCTTAAAACTTTAATAAGTAATTGGAACTACGCCAGTGGCTGACCTCCGTTTTTAATTCCTTATTCATCAGTCGGCTGCTTGGACGTACGAAATAATAGCTTTATACCTTTCACCGTTCGTGGAAGCCACGATGCTGTTAAAAATATATGGTGAATGCAGCAATGTAATAAAACGGAAGATTAATGGTCTATTGTCAGAGGGAACGAGTAATACATTCACCCTTAAGTGTAGAGACGTGGAGCTTAAGATACATTTTAAAATGAACTAGTTCTATTTATGAAACGTATCATAGAAACAATGTAGTAGAATCAATTATGAAAATAAAATTGCATAGAATACCTATGCAAGCTGAAGAACGTTTCTTAAATACTACTTTAGTCAGAGTAATAATTTTGAAAAAAGAAGACTATCTGCCTAGGATGGGTGCCATGTTCTACATATCACATCGAAGGTTTAATTTTTTACATTATTATAGGCTTTCGTTCGGCCACTGTCTCACCTGATGTTAAGTGTTGACGCGGTCTAAGGTGGAGCACGCAAGCCTTAAAAGTTACCTATTCACTCGTGACTTGAGGACTCCAGGATTGTACGTATCGGGAAACACAGACTCGGGCAACGAGTTCCATTCCTTGGCACTCTTGGCAGTACGCACTAGGAATGTTGGAGAAAAACGCTTGGACGTATAGGTAGTATGTCTACCATATATCAATGCCGTACTTTGTGACATATGTAGTACTTTTTTAAATCTCTTCATAACTTACTGTTATTGATTGCACGTATTGTTGTGATTATTATTTGTACAAAATTGTGTATGTATGTCACAAATAAACTATTTCTTTCTTTCTTTTTTTTCTTTCTTTCTCTACTTCTGGTTGAACGATGATAAAATGGAGATGGTGGAATTATATTATGTAATTCCAATGCATAAATAATGTAATTTGTGTGTTACATGGATGCTTGAAGTGTAGAGTGAAGAAACATTTAGATAAGATAAGACCCATTCCTCAATAAATGAAGCTACGATCGTGTAAAAAGGAACCGTTGTTTTCAAACAGTTTCTCAAATATTTTGATACCGTATATATCATGTTAATACGAGACTATAGTCAGATGTAAAGCATTTCTAGCACCAGTGGACGTCCTATGGCTGAGATGAATGAATGATGACAGGTAGCGGTAATCGTAATGGAACCGTACGTACATATATACCAAACTGCCGTTGTATATATAGGCAAACTAAACCTGACCTTTATATCTGTGAAGAAACAACTAAGAAGAAGGAAAACTCCGAACCTTTGATCCCGTTTCCTTTGGAAGTAAGTTAAGAACAAAGTTGCTTACGGTGTGTTTAAGTTCAATCCCCTAGCGATTCATTATATTATTTGTAGATACAAACCATGAAAATAAGCCCAAAAATTTACTTTATTGTAAAACAGACATTGAGAAGAGAAAAAGAATCTTGCTTTTCGTCTTAAGATATTTAGCTAATGTGAATATCTGAGGACGACAATCAAAAAACAAAAAGAAAAAAGTAAAAACTTTTTCTTTTTGTTTTCTGATTGATTGTGTGTTAAAAAAAATTATAAGTAGGTATAAATAAATATGACCACCATCATCGTTTCAGCAAACCCTTTTAGGTGAGCACAAACTCGATGGGTTTATAAGTTTTAGTTAATCTGTTTTAAGTTCCTTTGGTCACCTTCCAGCTCCATCATCTGATCAGCATCGTGTTATCATAATATTGCATTGTCACGTGATTTACACATGTATGCAATATTTCAGCTCCATCGGTAACCGGGAAGTGGATCAAATTTAATTTGTAAGATTTGATGACAAACATCGGGACAGGTGAAACTAAATAAAAGCTCGTAAAAAAACTAAAACTGGGCTGACCAACAGATCCAACAGTGGGATAGTTAAAAGAGCAAAATCAGTTCAAATAATCAGTCAAATTAAGTAAGAACATATTATTAATTATACATTATTAAATATGTAATAATATATAATTATTATCAACACATAGGCTACGTATCATCTCAAAAATAATTGAGGTAGTGGGAAAACCGTAATCCACCCGGGTGAAACCGCGGGGCGCTACTAGTTGAGTCTATAATTATGTTTGTTCATACTTCTCGAGTGGAGACCACGGACTGGCAAGCGCAGCATAGGACGGCCATCGACCAGGTGGACAGACGACCTGACTAAGATCGCAGGCAAGGGCTGCATGCGGGCCGCTTCCAACAGGTCCTTGTGGAAATCAATGGGGGAGGCCTATGTCCAGCAGTGGACGTCCTATGGCTTAGATGATGATGATGATGATGATGATACTACATTTTTATTAGTGAAGTTATAAAGTTTGTGTCATTAGTAACGTCTCGTATATTCAAAGTTTCAAACAATTTGATATTACTTGAACAAAGGAATTTTTATGACGGTGCTGAAAGATTTTCCCCGATATGGATAATTTACTTACGACTAAATAAGAATTCTCGTTCCGAAGTAAGAGGAAAGAAAAACAATTTCGCATTGTTTCAAAAAACAAGAATATATCAATCTCTTAGATATTTTTATATTAACAAAATAATACGTCTACTAATATTGATAAACTTCTCGGTGTAACTTTAGAACCGTACAGTAAAAAGAGAAGAATCAATTAGAGAAGATACACCTATTAAGCTAGTAGGGTTGCCAGATATCCGGGAAATCCGTGATCGCGCCGGAATTGGGTATCCTGTCAGTGTCCACTAATTTCACTTTACTGTCCCTGAATTCGCGAGTTCTAGGTTATTCATAAAGTTACGGACAACAATACTATTATTACGGCGCGCGACGTGCGTGTGTGCGTATATCCCACGGGAACTATACTTTTTCCAGGATAAAAGTATCCTATGTGTTAATCCAGGGCTTAAACTACCTTCATACCAAATTTCATTGAAATCAGTGTAGTCGTTTGAGCGTCAGGAAGTAACAAACATACACACGTACACACATACTTTCGCATTTATAATATTAGTAGGGCTAGTGAAAAGGCCACATCTTACTTTACGTGTTTTCTCGAGAAAAGTTATTGGGCTGGAAAATTTGAGAAACCAAGGACATTGAATCTCTAAGGACTTCGCACACTCAAGCTGTGTTTTTATGACAAATATTACTCTTGCACGATATGTACTGTAAATAAACTGGCAATAAACGCCTCATTATTTTTAATAGAAATCATATTTAAAGATACAAGTGGTACGTACACATAATGATTTTTCCACATATAACAAGCCAACGCCACCCATAGCGGGTGGCATTCATCAGAGCCTATCATTTAATCACCAGTTGTATTATACTTACATATTTAAATAGTACTAGTACTACCATATGGATTATTTATATAATGTGCCCTCTTATAATCGATACGGGAAAATTGTTCGCTAACACAATCTTTTATTTTTATTGCATTTAAGCCACAATAGTCAAAACATGACATAATATGGTTGAAAGGTTTTCGAACTGGCAAGCACAGCGTAGGACGTCTATCGACAAATTGGATAGACGTTCTGATGAGGGTCGTGAGAAGAATCTGGAAAAGGGCTGTTTCAAACCGATCCATGTAGACCAGTAAGGGAGGCCTATATCCAGCAGACGTCTTGCGCCTGAAACGAAACTAAACATATCACCCACTTTATATATACATTGATAATGCTTATTTATATATACAAAGACCAAGCAATTTCCTTCACAGTAACTTATAAAGGTCTCACTTCCTAAATATCTTCCCGAAACAGATTTATGGCGAAGTGTCACCTAAACTGCCTTAAACCCCAATTTAGTAGTTGTGGTTTGTGGCGCCGCGGTTTGGCTTGTCGAGTTTTGAGGTAACTTCCTATATTGCTTTTTTATCAGCCGAAAGTACTGAGAAACGTGGTCACAAATAAATTTCACATTTATAGTGCGTACAGCTAATGACCAAAATTAATTATCTAAATCTGTGTTTCGACATACCTAGATACAATCTGGGTGTCTTTATGTTACGAGTGAATCTTCTACGCGTGATCCACCGTAAACGCCACAAGTTTGCATCACTACTTTCAATTTTCGTTTATTTTGCTATTACACTGCTACACTTTTCTTTTACCTTGTGGTTGACTGGTAGAAAATTGTACTTAGCGTTAAGTCCTCCATGTACTAAATAGTGCTAAAGTATATATAAATAAATAAATAAACCGCATCATCACATAACATTAGGAGAAATAGTGGGTAAAGGCCTGTTTATGAGTCTTTAAAAATAAAAAAATGCATTTTTTTTGTACCTAACAGTGATCACGCGAAAAACAAATGAATGCTGCTTAGACAGAATATTTTTTCATTCAAAATGTTTACTACAAATATACTTCATTTATTGGAAAGTATGCGATCTTTAGGCCTATGTCCAGCAGTGGAAGTCCTATGGCTGAGATGATGATGATGCGATCTATGAACTCTTATTTGTGTACAGAATCGTGTTATACGTGTTCGTGTAATACCTACGCGTGTAAAACGATTTTTACTTTCAACTGAAAAACTACACAACCTGTCAGAGTATTATATTTTGTCACTGCTATGAAGCATCATATATCTGAGTTGCCACTAAGACATATTATTATAATATTATGACCCATATTTATTCCGATCAAGCAAAAAGCTTTTCTTGTATTACAGAAGTAACGTTTTTGTCATTATTTTACCATAAATAGAAAATGATTTTTTTTTGTATATACTTTCATTTGCGGTGGTTTAAATATAACATACGTGCGAAACCCTAGAAAGTAATAGTTTGTAATCATAAAATAACCCTTAAAACGTTATCCGATGAAATCAAATCACGGCAAGAGATTCGCTTGAAGATCTACCCTCACTATTATCAATTGATCGATGGTGCTTGATTTTCCTTTGTCCTAAACAGCCCCGTAACGATTTGGCATCTGTAGTACGTGAGAAGACTCTGGCTCAATTCTTAATATGTCGAGTCTAGGGACTAGAAAAGTAAAAAAGGGAATTCGCATTGCGGTAAAGTCAAAAGTTAAATGGCTTATTTATACTTTTTAACCGACTGCAAAATGGAGGTTACTCAATTTGACCGTTTTTATGTGTGTTCGCGGATAGCTTCGTCATTTACGAACCAATTTTGATGGTTCTTTTTTTGTTAGATAGAGTATACCGTGGTGGTCCTTAATTTTTATTATTTTTTAATTTAATTTCATCAAACTCGGTAAGCCCTTTTTGAGTTACACTCCAATTACTAAGAAGGGTTACGTCTATTTGGGTGACTTACTTATCAAGAGTGAATGACAATCGATCCCGTGTGTAGCAATGGTCACTGAAAAAGGCGAAAAAAAAAATTTGCTAATAATTGGCACCGACTTAAACACTCAAAAGCTTGAAATAACTTGTCGAAGTCGGTACCATGCTCACAACATATTGATAATGGTTACTTTTGAACTATCATGGTACCGACTTCAACAAGTTATTTCATACTTTTGTGTGCTGAAGGCGGTTCCATTTTTATTTTAAATCATTTTCATACTTCGTTGTTCCGAGGTTTTTTTTATAGTTTTATAAATGTAACAAAGACTATATTAGCCATGTACAGCATAACCCCACAAATAGATTGAAAACTGTTGAATTGGGTAACCCTTGGGAATCTGGAGATACAGGCTTGCCTTGTTTGGGGCCATGGTATTAATTTTTCATATAATAGGTTAGCTAATAGATTGGAATATTAATGGAATTGTTCTACCTTTCTCATTTATAAAATAAATATTTACTTTACTTTGGATATTTTACTACTCTAATATTATAAAGGTGACAGTTTGTTTGTCTGTTTGTCGTTTGTTGTTTGTCGCATATACGTTTGTTTATTCTTCACGCTGAAACAGCGAAATGGATTTGCATGAAATTCGAATGAACATGGTTCCTACCTTGGAACAACACATATACTATCCCGGAGAAATTATAGTTACCGTTGGTATAATTGCGGTTGAAGCGGGGCGCAGCTAGTGTTATATATTTCCGAGAAACAATTGTTCTCCGCAGCCATTAGATAGGGAAAGTTTCCATAGCTAAGTTTAGTTATTCAATATTTCCATTTTACATTGACACCAGACGTTATTGCATTTCTCTTCATATCCAATCACTATATGAAGGCGTGTGTCTATGGCCTTTGGTATATCTATACAAATATTATAAAGAGGAAAGATTTGATTGTTTGCTTGTTTGTGTGCATTGAATACGCTCCGAAACTACTGAGTCAATTTTGAAAAATCCCCGGATGACTAGGCTAGGCTTGGTATATTATCAAAAAAATTAGGGATCGTTATAATTTTTAATTTTGAAATTTTATAGCCGTGTAAGCCGTGGCGGACCGATAAAAGAATATATTTCACAAGTTACTGGTAAACAATACGAATTATAAACCGGGGATTGTAATATGAAAGCAAAACTGATTCCATTTTAATATTATGCGTAAGCGTCAGTCAGTCTGTAAGTTTCGACTTACACAACTAACTTCTTTACGTTAATCTTTATATCTACAAAAATATATAAAACATCACTGCTATGAAAAAAATGTGGCTTTTACTTAAGAAACGAAATGTTTTCTTTATTTACTTTGAATATTATATATACGGTTATTATTAATATATTACGTATAATCTATGGTGTTTATGTTGTTCTTTACAAACTATTTTGATAATCAGCTGGTTTGCAGATATTTAATTAATATAATCTTACATTTAATATATGGTTAACCCTCGACTTCATACCGGGCTTACATATGTTTGTAAATAATAACAACGCACCGAAATAAATAACTATAGCGGCGCCATGTCGTAGACACCTGTCTCGGGCAAACATACTACATAATAACTTTTACATTTTGGTAGGGTACTCATCCGATATCCATCAGGGTATCGGATGAGTACCCTACCAAAATAAAAACGGACTTGAAGCCATCAGGCTTGTGGAAATGGGGGATGGAATGGTGGAATCACGCCCGCCACACAGCGCGTGGTGCGCTGTCACCTGACCATCAGTGAGGTAGTGATCAAACGCCTATAAATTATAAAGTCACAAAAAACGTGAATAAAAGCCGTTTCAGTGTAGAATTCATGGAACATAGAATCAATTACGGTTGTGGGCCCCCATCTGAAATTCGTTTTAAGAACGTGCCTTTTACAAAGAAAATATAAAAACTACTAAGGGCCGACGTCGGGGAGGCAATCAATAATGGAATTTTTGTCTGGATAGCAAATAACTTTAAATGCTTCTCCAAATACTTGATTAAACTTATCTTAGATCAAATTCCAATGTAAAAATGGTGTCCAATTTGGTACAGAAATATATCAAAGTCTGGAACATAAAGACTAGGTATCCAAAAAAAAAGTAAAGCTAGCGTACTGTTACACAACGAACACAGTCATGACGACCGTCAGATTGTTATGCTTGTTGTTATCGTGTAACTCAAGAACATCTGAAGGTAATTCAATACTGTTTTCAGCGCTGTACCCACTGCTTATCATTGAGTTTCCCACGTATACTATTTCATTTCAGTAAGGCTGTTAGCGACGCATCGATGGTATGTAATCATGTACAGTACGCGCGCGATCTGAGTGCAGCTCTGAGGAATGCGCTAGTGATGTGACCTAATTAGCGACAATGAACAGAATTCGATATTTTTCTTTGACACCTTAAAAGTGAATGTTCAAACTGCTTGTATTTGTTAGTATTTTAACAAATTTTATTTATTATATTGGCGCTAGATATTTGTTTTATAAGTTATGGTACAAAAAATATATAAAATATCGTGCATATATTCCCTACTTTAAGAAAACTGTATGCAAAAGGCGAAAATATTAATCAATCAAGTGTATTATTATAAAAAATAATATTGTAATTTTAATCATCATCAGTTTCGACAATCACAGATATGGCAGAATCGGGTATAGCTTAGCTATCGATAAACGCACGAGCGAGAGACATAAAGGTCGTACGGCACTACAGTACAGGCGGCTGCGGCGAGGTGTGTGCCGGGCGGGGGGAGATCCGCCCGCGCCACATCTCATACCCCGACTGCACTCAGATCGCGCGCGCACTGTAGTTCATAGAAACCATTTGTCAAAAGAAGCGCGCGGGGTGCGAACGAGGGAAAACAGGCGTCCATTTTGTAATGGTCGAGTGGTCTCGGTGGTATCGCCTCTTACGCATAAAATTAAATGAAGAAACCAAAAATTCACTTTCACACACACAATTAAAAAAACCTAGCTTTTATTTAAATCTAGTAGTAATAGTTTTGCGACTCATCAATTCACTTCTTAAGGAAATAGGGGCTATGGTAGGGGCTAGGGCTTTACATATTTACAAGATGGATATTTACGGATGGAAAAATTCAATATTTTAAATTTCCACAAGGTTAAAATAATTTCAATCTTGATAAATATTTAATCCGTTTATTTCAAATCTTGAAGAATATCACCTAAGAACTTGTTAAAAAGGCCATGACTGTAATTTAATAAAATGAAGAGACAAAACGTGTGGAACAAGCACAATGAGGCTCGATCGAATGCAAATTCGTGACTTACACTTGAAATAATAAGATACGAACAATTTTAAATTTAAAATTGGGTTTTTACTGCACATAAACCAATGTCTAGGCAGCAGAGCATTGGATGTAACATGTAGCCTCGGTATACAAAAAAATAATGAAGTTCGCGCACAATAATTTGCGGACGGTCCAATTTTGTAAAATGTCAATCACTTTTTGTTCGATCGGGTCGGTATTAGTCTCAGGGTCCGTATAGTAATTTAGAACACGTCAGGCACAGTCCAGTCAATGACTAGAGGGTTTTATTTACGATCTAATAAATCTCACCTGATGAGCCAAGACAAGGAGCCGTTAGATTGATCCAGTTAAAAGCATTGTCGTGGTTTATGTATGTAGTAACAGGGTGTGGATCAGAAACGTGGTCTCTTACTATGAGCCTTGTAAGCAAACTCAAAATTGCACAATGAGCTATGGAGAGCGTTAGACGAGTTTGGACTGGTCTCTCTCTCTAACCCTCTCTCTCTAACCAGCCTGAGTATAGCTGTTGGACTTCTTTTTATCCGACTTCAATAAAAGAAGGAGGTTCTCAATTTGACCCGTATGTTTTTTTTTAATTTTTTTTTTTTTTTTTTTTTTAATTTATTTAAGGATCTTCAGACAGTACATAACAAAAATTTACAATCCAATGCGAAAAATACAAGTATAGGTAGTTGATGTACCAACAGCGAAGACCACAGATTAATAACATAAATAATTACATAGTCTAACAGAACAAGAAAATAATTAAATTGCTGCTCAAGAGACATTGGACGGTGATGAAGCAAGCATTATATTATATATTGTGTGTTAAGAAAGAAATACTGATTCAGTGTCTACTACCATCACCACCCAACATCTCTAACACTAACTTTTCGAAACTCCTAAAACTCTCCTTAAATATGTCTATATGATTAAAATGATCATTATACAACTTTATTATACGATACAGTGGCGATCGGAGACCTGAGTTGGTGCGACAAGTCATTGTAGCAAATGTTTTATGTTCAACGCGTACATGGGTTCTTAAAGGGACTTTGTAAGTAATTCTACTCACCAACTCGGGACAATCATAGCGATTGTGACAAATGTCATATAAAAACGTAGCACCTAATTTCAATCTTCTAGACGCTAAGTTTGTTAAATTATATTTTTTACATAAATCATCGTAAGACATATAGCCATGATTACATTTATAGCTTATGCAACGTAAGAATTTTTTTTGAACCCTTTCAATATCCTCAATGTAACATTTATAGTATGGATCCCATATTGGCGCCGCATATTCAAGTTGTGATCGGACTAATGTTTTAAAAAGCGTATTATATGTGAGTTCTTTTTTAAAATTGTTCGCAGATCTTATGACAAAGTTGTACATTTTGAATCCACGTGCTATAATATTATGTACGTGTATGTCTAAGGTTAACTTACTATCCAGAGTTATACCTAAATCTTTTATAACGTCGACTTTATCTAGACTTGAATTACAGAGAGAATAAGTAAAATTACTTTTTATTATTTTTCGTGAAAAAACAATTGTTTTACACTTTGTAAGATTCAGTGTGAGTTTATTGCCACCACAAAATATTGACAACCTATCTAAATCTGATTGAAAGTTTAAGTGGTCTTGATAGTTGTTAATGGTATGATACATTTTTAAATCATCAGCGTATAATAAGTATTTGCAAAATTTGAAACATTTACTTATGTCATTTATATATAAAATAAACAACAACGGGCCCAATATCGACCCTTGTGGGACACCAGAACTAATAGGTACCACATCAGATTCATAGCCATTGATTACCACTTTTTGGCATCGGTTAGTTATATATGATTTAAACCACCGCCATAGATTTCCTCGAATACCATTAAATGCGATTTTGTCTAAAAGGATTTTATGGTCTACCCTGTCAAAAGCTTTTTGAAAATCTGTGTAAACAGCATCAGTTTGTTTGTTATTATCTATGTTATTGAAAATGTCAGTAGTGTATATAAGTAGGTTTGTGACAGTTGAGCGCCTTCGTACAAAACCATGTTGATAAGGCATAATACTTGGATGTAAACTAGAATAAATAGCATTATGTATTAATCTCTCAAAAAGCTTCGACAGAGCAGGCAAGATAGAAATAGGACGATAGTTTTCTACATTCTTTTTAGAGCCACCCTTATGTACAGGCACAATACGTGCGATTTTCCACATTTGAGGACAATGACCTTCGCTAATGCATAAGTTAAAGAGAAAACATATAGGAATACAAATAGAGAGCGCCGTACGTTTTAAGAAAATTGGAGGAATGCTATCAGTCCCAGCTCCCTTTGTTTGGTCCAGTTTTAGTAGTTCTTGCTTGACAATATCAATTGTAAACCTTACGTCACTAATTACTGTATTTGACACAACTTCGTTTGATTCAGGCATATTTGCAATAGAATAGTTATTAGGTACTGAAGATTTTTGAAAAACTGAGTGAAAGTATTCGGAGTAATAGTTACATACTTCTACTGGGTCACTGGTAGATCTTTGTTGGAAGTTGACGCTGAAAGGTATACCATTACTCTTTTTCCTATTAGAAATGTAAGTCCAGAAATGTTTAACATTTGTTCTAATACTATCTTCAACCTTTTTAATGTAATTATTGTAACAAGTATTCATCTCAGTACCTAGCCGCTTTCTATATATCGAAAAAACTTCATAATCCGATTTGTTTTTATAAATTTTCCATTTTATCCAGGCATTTTTTTTGTTTTTATAAATATGTCTTAATGATGAATTAAACCAAACAGGGAAGCTACGGTTGCCTACAATTTTCTTAGGAATATTTTTAGATATAATATTATAAATTATTTCATAAAAAGCATTAGTAGCTATTTCAGCCGTTTTATTTTCTAACTGCATTTCCCAATCTATATTCATTATTTGATCGTTTATCACAGTATAATCAGCCTTACTGAAGCAGTATTTTTCACTATTATTACGTTGCATTTTTCCTGCACGTTCGATAGGCACAGAGGCACAAAAGGTAGGGTGAAATTTATCCAATGTGATCAAGGGTGCTGCATGAGATATCTCACAATAACAATTATTAGATATAAATAAGTCAAGTATGTTGGAGGATATATTTCTAATATTATTAAATTGGTAACTTCTAGTGGTATTCAAGAAATCTATGAGTAAGTTAGCAGACCGTGATGACGACGATCTCTGTAACGGCTTCATATAGGACCCTGCCGTACTCCATTCTAGCGACGGCATATTAAAATCTCCAATAATAAAGTGAGAGCCATCGTCAGTGTTCCGCATAAGAATACTATGTAAATAATGTATATAAGAAAAATAGACGTCATAATTCTGTTTCGGTGGAATATATACGGTACAAATAGTATAAAATGTCGTGGCATTAAACTCGAGCTCAATCGTTAAATAATCAATGATAGCGGCCGGGCACGGCGAGGCTACCGGCGGCACCGGCACATGCGGGAGGTGGGGTGCAGGCGGGGAAATGACGCGCACGTGCGCTCTCGCAGCCAGCGAGCGCAGCACCGCGACGGCAACGCCACCGCCGTCCTTTCGGTTAGACTCCGCGCGGTCCCTATCGCTACGAAACAAAACGTAACGCTCATCTATTACTTCACTATCGAAAATATCGGCCGTCAGCCAAGTTTCTGTTAGTACAACTATGTCATAAGAATGCAGTAAAATATTTAAGTACAGCTTATGCAGTTTTGTGCGCAGTCCACGACAGTTCTGGTAATATATATTAATCACATCATTATCCATTGCAACAGTATACTATCAGAAGTATTAATATAAGTTTAGTGGAGTTATCGTGGCAATAATAAGCTGCATGTGTAGGGGTCCGATAATAGTATACGATAAATAAATAAGAGAAGGGACATAGCAATATTAATTCAAAATACATTACGACATTTCGCATTAACGCACGAGAAACATAATTTACAAATACAAAAAAATACCTTTGACATATCGGGCCAGTATGACATACCAAGCTATTGGGGCATTGTAAGCACGTACAATAATTAGTGATACATACACGTATGATCACATGGCGCAATATACTACAAAATATAATTGATTTATATAAGATTATTACGTCAATATAATCATACAAGGGCCCCGTAATGAGATCACAACAATAGTGAGTATTTTGGTTACTCTTAGCTGAATAGTTAATAACTTTTAAATAGCTAGGAATATAAAATATGTAATTATAATAAAACACATAAGATACATCATGAAATAATAGACCGTTATAAAGGATTCTTACTAGGAAAAGTATAAGAATTATATAATATAGTATATATTTAATACTATATATGTATTGAGGCAAGTGATATCTGACGTAATAACTATAGTGTATACTGCATCTGGGGTATAAATCACATATAGAAATAGGTATATAGCACAATATAGTTGCAAAAAATTTTGATGACAACCATACTTGTAAACACTGTAGAATTGAAAAAATAATAACACTAAAAAATTTTAAGAAAATAGCAGCTGCAACGGTTTTTAGATAATCATTAATAAAAGTTACCGTGTCACAGTCACATTTAAAACCAATACGATGATTAGTTACTTTAAATCCGATCCATCTAAGTAGGTATATGTATCATTTAATTTTCGGGAGGTCCTGAGAGTTGCGTACCGCTATTACTGGAGAATTATCCGATTTACTTAATAGAATGGTACCGTGTTTGATCCATACGTATTTATATTCTTTAGTTTTGGCCTTTTCTCGGCACTCGCGAAATAATGCTTTGTTTCTTAATGTTAAGTGTTCATTTGCATACAACCTGTTAGGCGGTCCAGTAATTCCCAATTGAGATGAGTCAATACTTTTTTTTGCTCTGAAACCAGCCAAGAAAATATCGCAGAGATATCTAGTTGCAAATTTTGCAATCACGTTTTTAGGGCGTGCGTCTTTACTATCACCGTGTGGGACGCGATGTATTGAAGTAATATCACGCTCTGTAATTGCACACTGGATTTATTTGTGTTTGTTACCGCATAACTTCCGACTGGGTGAACCGATTTTGATCGTTCTTTTTTTATTTGAAAGCTGCTTCCTGTGTGGTCCCAATTAAGTTTCAGCAAAATCGGACTTGCACTTTTTGAGTTACAAGTCAAAAACTGAAAAATGCGTGCTTATACTACACAATATTATAGTAGCGGGGGAAGACATCGGTGAACATACCTACACCACAATGACAATTTATTGATCCCATGAGTAACAAAGGTCACTAAAAAAGTGAAAAAAAAATTTTTACCAAAAAATGGAACTGACTTCAACACTCAAAAGTATGAAATAACTTGTCGAAGTCGGTACCATGAGCACAATATTTTTATATCAGATACTTTTGAACTATCATGGTACCGACTTCAACAAATTATTTCATACTTTTGAGTGTTCAAGTCGGTTCCATTTTTTGGTAAAAAAAAATTATATGCCTATCATGGTCATAATTACCTATGCAATTGCCTTATTTTTTAAATTTTATAGAGCACTAGTACCGCCCCGCAGTTTCACCCGCGTCGATAAAGATTTTCCCGCTACCTCAATTGTCGCACGGGAAGTATACTTTTTTCGGGATAGAAGTAGCCTTTGTTATATTCCAGGGTCTAACCTATCTCTATACCGAATTTCATGGAAATACAGTACAGCTGTTTGAGCGTGAAGGAGTAACAGAAGGTTTTGAACATATCCCGAAAATAATTGCTCATCCCACGGAAACAGCAATTATTTTCGGGATGATAAGTAGCCTAAGTGTTAGGTCTAAACTTACCATTATTATGTATAAGTACTAACCATATTACTAAACATATTAACCATACCAAATTTAATCAAAATCGGTGCAGCCGCTTGAGTGTGAAAGAGTAACAAACATACACACATACAAACTTTCGTCATTATCATTTCGCCTTTAATGGGATGTGCTTGCTCACCATACTGTACGAAACCGTGCAAAATAGTAACTATAATCTTCAATCAAGAATACCTTGTATTCTTGATCGAAGGCTATAATCATCGAAGGTCTCCAGAAATGTTTCACCGATAAAAGAAAATCAAGAGAGGAGTTTCTCGGTAACAGCCTCCCCATTAGGCCATTACTGTCGCCAATTGTGTGGTGATAGATCGATTTCGTTTCATCCCAAAACGTCTTCAAACTATATAGAGTATGTTGCACGTGAGTACAAATTCACTGCATTACTTTTTATGGCGGGATTTTGAGAAGTGAAGATTTGAATTATTTTATAAAAGGAGTACCTAACACTTATTCGAAAATTACATTCAGTCTGATGCTCCTCTTTCTCGTTGTGCTAAGCAGATACTAAATATGTAATCTGCATTGCTACGATCCTCACCTCATAAGCGTTTTCTAGCAAGATCAGCTATTGTGAGTACTTTTGAACGTGCTTTTTTTCTAAAACACTTTTCCAAGTACCTATTAACGTGTAATGATGATGCAGT
Organism: Apeira syringaria; assembly: GCA_934044485.1. Lineage (NCBI taxonomy): Eukaryota > Metazoa > Arthropoda > Insecta > Lepidoptera > Geometridae > Apeira > Apeira syringaria. The sequence continues at coordinate 18,197,933 of OW203663.1, read as the reverse complement.
GTAGTAGTTGAAAGGTTGTAAATTGGCACTTCTCTATTTAGATATTATATATATAATTAGATAATATATATTTAGTAGATGCCTTACAGCTTTAGTTAAGTGCTTACTATTTTTCCGAGAGAGGAACAGGGAGATAGTTTAGACCAAGTTAATGGCTTATGTCGATTTAATTGATGCAGAAAAATCTAAGGATAGTTTTACTTTACATAGGCTTTTGAAGCTATATTTGCTGTCAACTTGAGGATAGCTGGTTCTGAGCACTAGCTAGACGCTCAAAATGGTCCCTTTCCGTAAAAGTCATGGTAACCTTTTCTAATTTCTCTGTCACCAACTATAAAAACATAAACTGATTGCTCCAGCCGGGATTCGAACCCGGGCTCTCGGTTCTAAGGTCAGCGTAAGTGATGACTGAGCTACAACGACCGTCTTTGACCACCGTAATTCAAGAAGGTTATTTTACAATCAATTTTCACTGCTTAAGTTATATGTTACATCCTACCTAAAATATTTAACATTCGTTACCAAATCTACGAAAAGGGTTGTCTGTAGACAATACCGGGGAGCCAATCAACGATAGAAATCCCCTTGGGATAAGAAATACATACCTTCTTCAAATAGTATTGCCCTTTCTAAGATTAGAGTCTGAATCCAATGTATTTTTTATTTCACATTGTCTCTAATGAGAGCGTCATTTGAAATAATCTGCAGCTGAGATTTTTTGCTCGGATTTCATTTAGTTAATTGAATTTTTCTATCTACGAGCTGACGCAGCTGTAAAGGTTATTTTAGCAATACCTATAGACGAAACAAATTACTTTTTTAGTAGTTTACAAAAGAAAAAAGTTTAAATTATTTACCAAAGATCGGGCATGGTGGCGTGCATTATGAGAGGTATTTGTCCAGCAGTGGGCTGATGTAGGCTGATGATGATGATAAGGATGATGATGATAATGATTACAGAATGTTTGCTAAACTAGTGATACGTATAATCATATCATTCCTTGTCCTCTACTTCATTTCAGAAGTAATGCATACAGCTCGATTGCGGGTGGGCGCATTTAATAGGCGCCTGCGCAATGTCTTAGTCATTAATGGTTTTAAAATAGGGAGCTATGATATTACGATCTAATATCGTCTGCTCCTATAAAGTGAGTCCTGTGATCTCATTTACACTCATCCCGCGCAGAACGTGGTCTTGGACGCTCGTCGATGCTGTTCTATACTGCTATCCAATTATTTACATTTTTGTTAACGATACACACCACCATTACCCTCTTGAGCATTTTATGAGAATATAACATGAAAAACAAATCGTTTTGTTCTTATACTTGTCAATACATAGTCTACGCTTATTGCTTGTTTTTTTTTTTAAAAAAAATTTATAAACTACTATTATTTCACGTATTTTAAACAAAGGATTGGCAACGTATCGTAATGCACCTAGCGCCCAATTATAGACATTCATAGGCGACGGTGATCGCTTACCATTAGGCGGCCGGTTCCCTCGTATGCCGCCTATAGCATAAATAAAAATTCAATGCAAAATATTGACTGTTTAAAGTAATTCTTTGAAAAGATAATTTATAAATTAAAATAAACAAGATTTAGAAAATATGATGAATTCGGATAAAATTTAGGGATGAGAAAGGGTTTGAGCATTGTATCGATAACAAGGTTGTATCATACATAGTCATCAAGTAGTCATCATATCATTAGTCTCAAGCGATATAAATAAAACAAATAAAGATAATATCACAATTTAATGGACAAATATGAAATTTATTAAAGTATAATCGTCATATATATGTATATATATATATATATTATTTCATTTTCATATATATTCGAAGACATTGAAATATGCTTTAATTATAATGTACCTTAAATACAAATATATCTGATAATTCCTACATCTAGAAAGAGATTTAAGAAAAAATATCCTTAGCTTTAGTCAGTAAGTGAGTATTTAATAAATATAAGAATAATATATTAATATGTCATTAAAGACGCGATAATGTTACATTTTCTAAACTAATGAACATTTTATGATTTCTAGTAGACTAGATATGAGAATAAGTTTATCTGTGGTAAGACTGATAAGTAAGTAAATGTACCAGAATAGACTTTGACTAATTCTACTAAATACAATTGTAACTATCTAATAGAAACTTACACAGTTATATCTTGTCGCTACGGCACAACTGCTATTTATGCAGATTATTTATTATTGTAAGAGTGTGTCTTTTAGTAAGAGAAATAAGCAAAGTGCATTCCAAGTAGGGCTTTTATTAATTTAACATTTAAATGTGCATGAGATAAAGATTAGACTAATCGCCTCTTTTGATCAACCTATGGTTGAAATAGAAATTGTAACAATATTACGAAATAGCTTTATAATACCGTTTGGTACAGAAATTACAATGCGACAACATATAACTTATGTAAGCTCTTAATAATGACGCATCGTTTCTGAAGACATTATATTGGAATGCATATAAATTGAATAAAGAGATATGTTCGCAAAAATCCTTCTAATATATGCATAACTACGTATATGAAACACGCTATTTGAATATTTTAAATATATTTTTCTATTCAATAGACATATATATTTTTTATAATATGAAAATAGCTACTATGCACCTACTTATATCAAAATATCAAGGAACTGCACCTTTCATGTATTTATAACTACGCAATGAGAGTTCGAAAACTTAATAATGCCCGCTACACGCATAATTATTTATAATCTATAAAGATTTTAGAGTTTGATACTATGTCGGGTTCAGAATCTGCACCCGATGCGTTCGGCCTCTCAACGTATGTTGAGTTGAGAGTGACAAAGTGATTTCCCTCGGACCGAACTACCGATTCAGTGACATCTTTCCTTGACAGTGACAGACCCACCTTTGAAGCTGACAGGACGTTCAAATTGTCAAGAATAGTTCTCGGCTACCACAAGAGATGGCACTAGAAGTACAAACTTACGGTTTCTATTACTTTCTCCGGCATAACTATTGTGTTTTCCCTTACCAATGTACATATTTATAATTATTTTTTTCTTACATTGGTCATATATGTGGTCGACAAATCAGCGAATATTAATTGGTAACATAAAGTCATAAATCCTGGAGTGACGACTTATCCTGACTCTACACAAGTATAATATACTAACAGATTAAAATACTTTACAAATTGTTAATTTTATTATTATGTATATAGCGGACATAAAAATGAAGGAGATGACCTAAAAACTAGATATTAAACAAAATAACAGAATATCAATGTATATTCATTGAATCTATGCATATTAAAGGTTTTGTATACATTTTAATAAAAATATTGTAGTTTTGGTATCATTGTTCCCCATTCGTTAATTGAATTCATTAGTAAATAAATCGTTTCAATTTTAGTTACAGCCTTAAAATTTGACTCAGTTTTAGCAGCGGCCGTTCAGTCCTGTTACGTAATAAATTGGCACCAATTAATGAAATTGATTAAGTTATTTAAATACGAGATGAGATACCATTACAGTTAAATATTTTTCCTAGCACATAGTTACAAGCAATCAAGGAGCTTGGAACAGCTTTATTTGAAATGGTGACATAATTTTTGAAGACAACGCACTACCGCCGTAAAATATGGAAGCCGAATGGCAACTTCTTACATTGACATTGAACGGCCTAATGCAGACATTACGCGGTTGAATGTAAATGTAAGAAGTTGTCATTAAATATTGCGTAAGTAGGTAAATACCACTTGCACCAACCATAGATCCTTAAATTCTAGTTGACCCACGTCACATTTATATCACTAGATTAGTTTGAAATTATGTAGTTAAAACCACGGTTAAGCTGACGTACGAGCTATTTCGTGACCTTCTGTGTCACATTTTCATAGAGAGCAGCCAAGGGCGTGCTCTAACTGATCTAACACCGTAGTTTCAACTAAATAACAATTATATCAATTCTATAATCTAACTGATGAAAATGAACTGACATCTAGCTTTTCATTGACATTTATAAGCGCAAATGGTTTATCTATTAGCTTAACACATCTAAGGGGTAATATGCTCGCTGGGTTTCGTTAATAACTAAGCACATCGAGAATTATAGAAGGAAAGTTTTTTAATTGACACTATCTATATATTTACCCAATAAATAATAAGCCTGTTAAAGAACTATGTAAGAATAATTAAGGCTTATTTAAATTACAATAAGACAGAACGTCTTCAACAAAAGTATTTATATTTTCGTCATATCTACATTAATTTAAAACCATAAACCGAAATTTTAAAATAAAGTCATGAATTAAACAGGTAGTTTGTAATGGCCACACTTAACATAGTACTTCGGGTATATCGGTCGAATTTTAAAATTCACAGTATACTCTCAATATGTATGTACAGTATGAGCTTGGCGTTTTACTCTGCTGGAATTGCAAGAGATCTTTGCAAAAGTTCGCTCCAATAAGTACGTATTTATCATGATTATCTGTTGAGTCTTGGAGCTTCGAATTTCTAGAACATGAACCTAGATATTTTTATCTATGAAACATTTTCTCTTTAAAGCATACACACAAATTTAAAAAGAAGACTTTGGCTTATTATACCATATATCTGCGATCTTCGTGCGGTCTTGCCACATATTTTTTTAAATAAAATGTATGACTGGTGTGTCACAAATAATACATAATTGTGTATATATATATAGAAACTATAAACTAAAAGAACTACAAAACTGATTAGACAAACCAAATGCAAACTAATATTTCGTGACCTGACTTATAAAACACGTAAAATGCTGGACAGCAGAAATAGGTCTGCGAAAATGTTTTATGTGATATTAAAACTTCGGCGGTGAAGTTTAAATGTCACTCTCCAAAAGCCCGGGGCGTTTAGGCGTCTCACAGTCTATAAGCTGGATATCGTCTGGCATGGAAACGCAAGAGGAGACGGCTCCGTTAGTGCAAGGGTCAGATTTGTCTTCGAAGCGTAGGATCTCGACGTGCACTCCGGTCTCATCTCGATCGACCGCCGTCCGGCTAGGCCGGCGGTCGGCGTCTTGTCAGGTAGCCGTCAACTCTGTAATCCCATTATCCTCTTCCTGCAAACTCTTCTCTGCTAAACGGAAGCTCTCCAAAAACTCGTTCAGATCCACTAAACCATCCTTATTGATATCCATTAAACGACAAATATCAACCAATTGCTCCTGGGTCATTGGATTTGGCATGTACTTGCCTATCAAGTTACATGCCTCCGAAAACTCCTCCAAAGTTATGAACCCTGAAAACAGGAATAGTTTAAAATTTGGAAGACATGGGAACATATGTAACGTCAACAAGTTTGATTTCAAATACCTGAATTGTCCTTGTCGAGTATCTTGAAAATTGCTTCGAGACTTCGCTTGTTTTTGTACAGAGTTTCCACGACCGTTTGAGTGTCGGACCTTCGGCCAGTTTTCTGAAAGCGAAGTTCAAAGTGCTATTAGTCAAGGCTCGCAAGGCTTACGTTTCAAAATTACGCCGTATTACTTTAAGGATACAATTCTCGTATATCCGCGCTGGAAACAAAATGCAAAGACCTTAAATTCTGACTTTTGATTTTTGACATTGAAGATTTTTGTCTAAAGACACGAGAATGGAAAAATGAAATATACCAAAAAATATGTCTTTAAGTAATGAAATATATGAAAATCGTAACATCATAAGTCCTCACATTTGCAGATAAGTCGAAGGTGTCCATGTATCGCACTCTGCGTGTATCAGGGTCAGTACGGACTAGTTTGTCCTTCAGCATCCTCCAGGGAAGACCGAGATGGGTGATCTCTTCCATCGCTTGGCACCAATCGCTTATTGTTATGTACCCTGAAATAAAACCAACTAGTTATTTTGGTTTTTTTTTTAAGACTTGGGCCCACTTGCGCCATCCGAGATATCCGAGATTTTCGGCGTAATGCTGCCTGAACACACTATGTGTTTGGTGACATTACCCAAGCCCAAGGTAGTTTACCTTCGAGTACCCGAAGGTAAACTACCACCATTCTGGGAATTGGATAACGTTACTTTCACCGGAAGCTCAAGCGGTCCGTGTGGATCGAACCAGCGTCCCTCAGTTTGACAGACGACGCTCCCACTCCTGAGCTATCATCAAAATTCAAAAATTCAAAATTCGTTTATTTGAGTAAAATAAGGCTTATGAGCTATCATCGCTTCAAAATTAGGTGTATAAAGGTCAGATGGCCCTTTTTTAATTAACAGCTGTTCTCTCCGTCTGCTATGCTTACCTATAAGCGATAGAGTCTAGAGGTCGATAGAAGTAGGTTCCAAATAAAGGTAATTAGACAGACAACAATCGAAGTTCGGATGGGATATGTCATTTGGGCTAGTAATCTAGAATATCTAGATCATTCGCTTAGCCGGTAATACTGTTCTTAAAATCATTAAATCTCTAAATTTATGATTAATAGTAGGAATTAATAATAAATGATAGGTGGAGCCCATTATAGCTTCAGTCTTATTTTACTTCATCCGGGTAGGTAACAGTTTTTAGAAAATAACGGTCGCAGACCTACACTCTTTGCACATCATACGTTTTCTTTATCACCCTTTGGACACGGAGCAATATTAATCGAGAATAACATCTACCCCTGTTGTTATTCGAATGAACTCGACAACGAACAATAAGAGAGAAAGTCCATTAAATAATTTTAAAGAAATAAATCGGTTTGGAAACACGTTTGTTTTAATAAAAAAAAATGTTAAAATATTTTTCCTACTAAACGTATTTCATTTATATTTATACAGCCTCTACACCTTATAAATGACTTCACTAGCGGTCATTCGAATGGTTTTATTCGGTTATAAACCATTTAATGATTTAATTACTATATCTAATCGTTTGCGTATTGGTACTACTAGGAAGGATTTTACTAGTGAGCGAACCTAGTAATTGGTCTTTTATCTTTCAGGTTTTAACTAAGTATACGTAATTCCTTCACAAAAGGATTTTGTAAATTATGAGCCCTCGTCATACTTACATCTCAGCCATAGGATGTCCACTGCTGTACACCAGCCTCCCCCATATAGGGAGGATTTGCCTTGACGGGTTGGCGGACGGGTTGGCGAGCGCAGTATGATTTCCGATCCTCAGAAGGCACTGCTGCCCACCTTCTGGTACGTGATCCCTTAGCCGACTCTTACGGCACCCACGGGAAGAGATGGGAGAGTACTATTCTAGGCCGGTACCACCACGGCACACTTACACACGTCATACTTACATACGTCTATAATCACTAGTATAAATGTGTGATTAACATAAATATAAGAGTTTGCTTACTGACTTTATATTCAGTTTGCCTTTAATATACTTACGTCACCCAGTTTCGGGACATTTACGCAAACTAACATGACACATGTTAGCGACGCCTACTGTGTTATACGTCGCGTTGAATCAACAAAACAGTCACATTATTTTACGATTCTCAACACGAGTGTGACAAAAATGATTTTTCCGGTTCGTTAGTAAACAGCAAGAATACGTACCGCTTTGATCCAGATCCAAGCTTCGGAAGGTGGCCTCTAAAGGTCTCCGGGCCATCACGATTTGATTATGTAGCTCTCTCATTGCGGAGGACTCGACGAGGCCAACCCTTTGACGGAAAGTCAGCCGACGTGTCCTGGACACAGCTGCCGTGTATTGAACAAACTGACGTTCCAAAGAGTTTCCACAAAGCTTCAAGTAAGCTCCTTTATTGGAACCCAACTCATAGTAGTTGGACGCCGAGAAGATAGTAATGACCTGTTATCAGGAATGGATATCGTTAGAAGATCCGGTCATGTTATATTATCCCTATAAATCCCTCATAAATACTTATAATCTAGTAATTATTATCGACAACGTCTGCAAATGGATAAATTGGCTTACGAAACACCTTTCGTGAGCCGTTTTTGTAAAATATGTACGAGTAATAACGTCTGACATGTTTTTTAATGAAAGAGGCCAGTCACTATTGTCCTATCAGCAGAGAGGCACTCACACTCAATTAGCATTTATCGTTTAAGCACATTTTCATAGTTTTATAGTATCGTTTACAAATCGTGCTATAATCTATAATGTTATTATTATTCCTTCACGTCCCACGTCACGCTATTTTATTCACAATTGAGTACAAATTGTTTAAATTTAGAGCGCCCCCAAACAGATATGATATGAGATATGACTTTGTTTGTACAATATTATTTTGTATATAAAACGTGAAATTTTTTGCGCGTGACAGGTTATGAAAGTATGATAAGATTTTAGTTGCAAAGATTTGTTTAAATCTTAAAGTAGATATTATGGTATCTTATAGCAGATATAATTGTGAAATAGAATTTACTACCTCAGAGTGTAATTTATAAACATTAAGATATTAATCGAATTGACGAGACAAAGTCTAACGATCGCTCTGAAAGAAGCCTGCGAAGCAATCCTTCCCGCTACGCGGCTTGTAAGTTCCTGGCTGCTTAATGTTATATAGTAAAAATTGTTGTGTTTCACTCATGGGTAAAGTTTTTTAGCGATTCGTGTTTTGAAACCTTAGATACGCCTCTCTTTTGATGTTTCCCTTCACTACGCTCAGGTTTCAATCCAAGCACTCACATCTTTAAAGATTTTACCATTCTGAATTTACGACTTTTCGACTTGTTACATGTGTAAAACAAATAACTTTTAGTAACTCTCGTCTTTATGTCACCTCTTCCATAATGATATAATATTACTATGTTAAGCACTCTGAATTACCTATCATAGTTCCTTTTTAATGTGTTAGATATGGATTCGACATCACTTCATCACTCAAATTCTGCGTCATATAAAACGAACAAAGCTTTATGCCTACATTTTCCGCACTGTCTTATCTATAAAAAAGTCGCATTACAATAATATTTTTTCGATACATAATTTACAACTTACATTTCCATTGTGCATGATCTCATAACCTCCAGGCTTGCACTCGTGGCTGCGAACGAGAAAGCTGAGCTTGTTCTTCTGAAGAAAAGTCGACGTGACGTCAGGACCGAAGTAAGTCCCAGCGCCGCGCAACGCGTTTGCCACACAACCTCCCGTGCATTGCGGGTCGGACCATAGAATGTCAAACACCTGGAAATATAAACGTCGTTAAACCTAATCCAAAATCAAAAAGGCTTTTTGAGCTAACGTTATCTACACGCATAATATGGTATAGCGATGTTTATTGTCACAGTTAACTTAATGTGAAAAATCAATCTTATTTCGCTATAAATAGAAAGTGAAACTGACTGAGTTTGAAATTGATGAAAAGTCGTTTTAACAAGGCGATATCATGTAAATTGAGCAGATTTTTTTATAATAGGCTATAAAGCACAGTCTCCTTTAACAGAAAATAAAATAATACAAATGAGTAAAATAATATAATACAAAGTTACTTTATATTTTTTTATTTTGTTCAAGCTATTTATTCATTTATTATTAGGAAGACTACCTATCAACTTATAACTTAATTTAGGTACAAAGTGTTGTAAAAAGAAATAGAGTTTTTAACTAGTCTCCACGAATAGAAGTTATCTGATTTGTAAATCTCACAAACACTTAAATACATTAGTAAAAATACAGTTAAATATGTTATATCATACCCATACAACATATTACCCATATACGGCTGCGTTGAGCCAAAGGAGGTCTGGCTAAAACAGTTTTTAATTGATGGCTAAATGAAAAAAAAATTATGGATACAAAGATGGAAAGGCATCGAGATTTTTATACGAGCTCGTGTCAGGAATATGAAGATTCGCGAATGATCGAAAGTCAGTACATCCCAGTGGATGAGCAAGCAGAAATGGCAACGAGGAATAGAAGGATACACGAGAATCTCATACAGAACTGATCATGAATGGCATTGTAATGGACGATCTAATCAATGTCGCTAATATGACGTGCACGGCAAACTGCTTAAGACCAGTCATTATAGAGATCAATTTTAACAACTTGTGTTTACGAGCAAATATCTTTCATCTGTAATGATGATGACGAAAATTCGACTATGGCAATCCGATAATTTTCGCGTGGGTAATCAAACTCGGTAGATTGCCTTCAGACAGATTCAGACATTGCTGAGGCTATGAGAACTATATTAATCCTGTGGCTGAGGGAAAAGTTTTCAGACGAGCAGATTACAGTTACAAATCAGTCTGTTCGCTTTGTTTACACGAGAAGTTTAGCGTTGGTCCACTGGAAAATTTGAAATTGCAAAAAACTTTTAACAGAATATCTGGTTCAATCAAGGTTCAATCAGTGCTTTGTTATTTAACAGTCCGGTTCTAAAATTAGTAACGTCATGATTTAATCATAATTAAAATTATAATAATATATTTGAATGTTTATAATAATATATAACAATCTTGCACAGACTAAATTAGAGGATTAAGAGATTTAGAATTGGATGGAAATGTTTATTGAGCAGTTACGATCCACTTGTAAACAATAAAATACACTTTTATTGTATAAAATAGAAAAATATACCCTAAATCTAACAATAGGGTACAAAAGGCGGAGTTATTGCTGAAAGTAATATCTTTCAGTCAACCTTAGTATAGGGTAAACTACGTACTGTTGTGTGGTCCTATCGTCTGTATTATATGTAACCCTCCGGCCTTAGGCTATTTTTATGTCTGTAAGCACTTATTGAAAAATATTTGTATAGTTTTGTCAGTAAAAATACTCTATATTTTTTTTATGTGCTGATGGCAAACAAGCAGATGGGCTGCCTGAAAGTCAGTGATCATCGTTGCCTACGAATATTTGTAACAGAGGGGCATTGCCGTACGTTGCAATTTCTTTAATGACTCTGTTAACACTTTTCGAACAATCCTATATTGTAGCTACTCAGGAATACCAAGGGAGGAAGCTCGTTTCACATTCCGCTGGTGTATGGAAAAAACGATCAGTTGAATAGCATAGTATTTTTTTTAATTTTTAATATTTTAAAGGCGAAAGTTTGTGTGTATGTGTGTATGTTTGTTACTTCTTTACGCTCAAACGGCCACACCGATTTCGATGAAATTTGGTAAGAAGATAGTTTAGACCCTGGATTAACATATAGGCTACTTTTCATCATCATCATCAATAATCACCACGCGGGTAAAACCGTAGGGAGCAGCTAGTTTATAATATTAGTGGGATTTCGTCTAGTTTTCGTTGATTCATTATGGAAATTGGGCCGGACCTTATACGAAGTAATTTGGTTTTGCTCATGTATTACTCATTGTATATAAATCATTTCAGTACAGTGCAGATAAATGGCTGGCTTCTGATCAGATAATCTACGAGCACAAAAGGTCGGTATAAATACGTCTCTACGAGACGCATGTCACTCATTTATACAATAACGAAGCTCGAAGTCCCATTAGCCTCTTTTGTTTAGTGCTACAGATCCATGGCAGAGGTAAATCAAAAGAAAATTCGCTGTAATACCAAATATATATGTTTTCTAATCGACAAACAGTAGGTACATAAAAAAATACTGTTCAAAATAGTATATTATGAAACTGTTTCATAATAAGAGTTCTTAAAACACAAGTGTAAATTTATAACTTTACACGAGTGTTTTAAGACTAAATTATTTGCAGTTTCATACACTACTTTATCTAATCTCATAAAATAGAGTGGATAGAGTAGAGCCGCGGTGGTGGTACCGGCCTAGAATAAACGGAAATAGTCTCCTCATCTCCTCCCGCGGGTGTCGTAAGAGTCGGCTAAGGGACCACGTACCAGAAGGTGGGCAGTAGCGCCTTCTGATGATTGGTAATCATACTGCACTCGCCAACTCGTCTGCCAAGCGTGGCGAGTATTGGCAAATCCCCCCTATATGGGGGAGGCATATATCCAGTAGTGGATGCACATGGCTGAGAGAAGAAGAAGATAAAATAGATAATGAAATTTATCCAAAATTACATCGTATGTTTGCATTTATTTGTAAACGTTTAGCGCCAAAATCTATTTGCTGATCGCGCATGCGTGTTGCGCCGCGTCCACAGATTATGTAGAAATCTATTGCAATCTCTTAAATTTACATTATGATACAGATGTCCATAGAAGACCTGTATCATAATGTCCTTTTTTAATATATTTCGATGGCTTGTCTGTAAAGACTGTTATTCAAGTATTGATCTTTTAATGTTTATATTTCAATTTGAGATTTAATAAATATATATCTAACTAAGTGTAGTAAGTTAGTGCAACAACATCGTAGACCACAGATTAAATATTAATACTGTATAACGTCTATGGCTATACATATACTAGGTATACTTACATAGGTATTTAGTAGAAAGTATTTAGTTTATATATGAAACAAAATCTTATCAAGCGCTGGTCGTATTTTCAACAATTAGACAAAATGTGAATGGTGCACTCACAATATGTGTAAATAAATTTGTGATCAAATACAAGATGCTTAAGCAAATAAAACTAAGCTACTATTGCTGAGTTGGCAAAGCGACAGGGTGGTATTCATATTTGTGGCAAAAACTTGAATGTTACAATATGTGCTTAAAAGCGCCAGCCTTATTGTATGACCTATGTCACTACAGCCGTACGTTTCTTGACGTTTATTTTTTAAATTTGCACCACAGTTAAGTCAGCTTTTAGAATTTATGACTCATGGGTCACAGTGACCCATGAGTCATAAACTTTAATCCAGTATTGCATCAAATATTTAGCCATTTAAGTCCTTGTAAAATGTACCTATACATTGTTATATCTGCATGAATAAACCATTTCATTTCTAAAAGTATCTAAGCGGCCTGTGCTCACGGTTTTTCCCAAGCAAAGGCTTAATAGATTAATTTATTACGCTTACAGCTATTTATATTGTTTGGTTTGCGTGCTAAATCCTAGATAACGTCATCACTTAACATCAGGTGAGACAGTTGTCAAACGCAAACTTATAATATGTAAAAAAAAAAAAAAAAAAAATATACAAATTTCCATCCAAATCGTTACAGTCATTTCGGAGACTGCAATGGAGATACATATATAAGGTATACAAGAATAACGTTTTATACTTTAGAAGCAGTCCGCCCCGGCTTTGCATGGGTTAAAAATGACATAATTAAAAATTATAAGTACTTAGTCCCATATTTTTTTCCAACATGTATTATAGCTTATGTCACCCAAGAATAGTGTAGGATAGTGTGTAGTGTGTGGTTGAACAAGATATTCACTACCTTTGTCTCTATTTTGACAGAAAGGATCTCCAATGTAGATATTTAAGGCCACACTTGTGCTTACATTCAATAATGTCAAATAAAAGTAGCGTATAAAATAGCATAAAAATAAAAATATAAAAAATAAAATCAAATAAAAGACGATACGTGTAATGGATTAAGTTCTACATTGCAATTTTATTGTAAAAGGTACAGGCTCGTACAAAGCCTTTTTCTGCGTGGTACATATTTTATGAGCACAATTTCCGTAAGACAATCTATTTGCCGAAATTCTTATGAAAGATAAATACGATAGGATTTTCATACAACGAGGTACGTTCAAACCTCATGCTATGAATTATGATAGGGTTTCGACTGAAAACTATGTTCGTTTAAGACATTAGGTTTAACAGACAAATGGTGTTATTTCACTTTGATAATAAGTATAATTTACAGAGCAATGATTCCCATCATTCATCATTTAAGGTTCAGTCTTTTTAGCTTATTTTGTTAAAAGTCCTACATGATTAATAACCTTAAAGGAATAGCACTGATAAGAACAGTTCATGTAGGTTAATACTTAATTTTAATAAAACAAAATTATTATTTATTTATCGACATTACAAAAGGTCTTCAGGTCCTAAACTAGGCAGAGCCTGTGCTATGGTAACCTGATGACTGATATACATACTTATATACATATACACACCCAGACACAGGTCAAACAGACATGTTCATACACAAAAATGTTTGACCTGTCCGGGAATCGAACCCGGGACCAGCGGCTCAGAAGGCAGAGTGCTACCAACTGCGCCAACCGGCCAGTCAAAAAAAAACAAATTTGATTTCATTTGCTAATTTATTAGTCATACCGACATCCTCCGCCGGTCTCTTGCATCCGTAAACGTGCCAGCCCTTCTGGAGCCAAGTGGCGTTTTCAGAAACGACGGCAAGAGACCGGACGGTATGTCTTTCATACCGTGGGCCATGGGTCGGATACTGGTATGGGATGCGACTTGTGTAGACACACTAGCCCCTTCACATGTCCACCAAACCTCCACGAGGCCGGGAACGGCGGCAGAATTGGCCGAAAAGGCAAAAGTAGCTAAATACCCGCTGTATTTAGCTACTTTAGCTCTCGGCGCGGAATACAATTTTGTTCCTTTCGGTGTCGAGACCCTTGGCCCGTGGGGTCCTAGCGCGCTCAACTTCTACAAGGAAATCTCCAAGAGACTGGTTGACGTCTCAGGAGACCGAAGAGCTGGCAGCTTCCTGGCTCAACTTATTAGCCTAGCAATACAAAGAGGAAACGCTGCCAGCATCTTGGGTACAATGCCGCAGGGGCCCGTTTTAGATTTAATTTAGTTTTTATTAAATGTTTAAGGTTTTTATTTTAAGTTAGATTATTTTATTGCTATTCTAAATTATTTATTAGTGAAAAAATATTTTTTCTTTATAAAAATTTCGGGGTAATGACAAATGCGCTTGAACTGTACTTTACAGATAATATACGGGCTCAAAAATATGATAAGAATTTTTTTGAGCCCGTATGTTATCTGTAAAGTACATATTTGTAATATTTTATATCAACACGCGACAGGATTTGTTCCCCCCTCTCTGCCTGTATACACCCGCGAGCCTCTGTAATGTAATCGGCACCTAAGCTGTTAAACCCTTAAGGCAGTGAGCGCCAGAAGTCAAACAGGCTACCTCGATTCACCTATAAATTGAGCTTTTGAAGTAGATATTGATAATTACCGAATCCACAAAATGGTGGTAACGTGATACCTACCCTCTCATACCCTCAAATAAAGATTTTGTACACTAAAACAGTGTGAACGAGCAGCTGTAGTTGAGAGCCAGCTAACAGTTTATATAGCGTTATCTACTAATAACCTTGGAACTCGTTGCCCGAGTCTGTGTTTTCCGATACGTACAATCCTCAAGTCACGAGTGAATAGGTACCTTCTAGGATTGCGCGCTACATCCTAGACAACGTCATAACTTAACATCAGGTGAGATAGTTGTCAAACGCAAACTAAAAAAGTAAAAAAAAACCACTCGTCTATGACCATCAAGTGACATAGTATTCAACCTATACAATGAAACTTTTAGTTTTGTTTTAAATTCAATTTAAATTCAATCAATTCTCAATGCCATAATAGAATATTATAAAAAGGATACATTAAGATTACCTCTTATTTCTAATCAATATCAATAATATCAATGGTCAATATCGAATACCTCAATGAATGTAAAAAAATAATCGGCTAGATACTTTGGCTTAATTTAATTAGACCAAGCCTTTTGCACACTCAAACAAAACAACATACAGAGCCACTCAAAACACTCTATTTAATTGCAATACTTTACCGTCGACGGCAATCCACGTTCATTTTCGAATTAACTGGGGCTGATTAAACTTACGTCAAAAACGCCATGTAGGTAGGTACAATAAAAAAATCTTATTTAAATTGCGACTACGAATCCAAAATAAAACTAACGCATGTTCCAATGTCAGCAGACATTGGAACTTGCGTTGGTTTTATTTTGGATTTTAATTTGGTTATTGATTTGTATGAAGGAAATAAAATAAAAGGTTCATTTAATTATTATTTTACTAAATAAAAATCATACAAACACAAATACCTTTAGATCACTAGTTAATTTATATACGACATAATGTCATATTAAACAAGTTATCGAAGAAACGAAACAAATATAGTTTCAGTTTTATTCTAAATCTTGTTCACCCTAAATTTTGTGTCTCATTATATAGTAATTCTACTATAACTTCTCGTAACCAATTGGTGTAGAACTGAACTTCTGTACGATAATTCAGTTAAAAACTTCTGCTTACAATATTTTAATAACACTCATTATAAACTAGGTACTAATACTAATATAATAATTACACCAGAATAATACCGGTAATCCCATAGCTCACCTCACTACCACAACCTTCGCATTTCAAAGTTACTTTTGAGTAATGTAGACCGGTGAGACACCTAACGCGTTGGCTTAATTTTTAATTATGACATACGTATTCCAAGAATCCAATCACATCAACTATTCAGTTGCTCGTTAAGTAATTTCGTACGTACGCTGTTATTTTTAAATCTTACTTTGAACTGATAAAAAAGCTATATATATATATATATATATATATATATAGCTTTTTTATCATATATATATATATATATATATATATATATCTTAATATATATTATTTTGTTATCTTATATTATTGTAAATACTTATATATTTTATTAATAACATGCTAGAGTTATGAGTTTGACCCGTGAAATGGCATTGGCGTTCTTTGTTTTAAGGCTTTGCAAGTAAGAGCATAATTATATTTGTGTTATTAAAATTACTAAAATATAATTTAGGTAATCTAAAAGAAAAAAATCTAAAGAAATTTATTTAATAATTTGAAATCCTATTTATCCATAGATATATGACACGTAATCACCTACTTATGTAGTCACTACAATTATTTTTCCATATTTGTAGATTTTTACTTTATAAATTTGTACGTGTGAATGATTTTAAAGTACCAGTAAATGTGTATCCTGAGTACAATTCTCCAGAGGTGTTTTCTTCATCGCCACTACTTGCCACGTTTGGCAGGCGGGCTGGCCAGCGCAGTATGGATTTCTACTCTCAGATAGGCGCTGCTGCCCACCTCTTGGTACGTGATCCCTTAGCCGATTCTTACGGCACCCAGGGAAGAGATGGGGGAGTACTATTCTAGACCGGTACCACCACGGCACACGTGCTCCAGAGGTTTAAATGGGCCTAACGACAGTTGTCTTAAGGCAACAACATAATTGACGGCTAAAATACCACAAGCGGTCATCTATCCAAGCTATAACCGCAATGTATCGCTTAATCTAGTTTAATGGTCAAGATTGCGGTAAACAAGCGCTTTATTAATATTTTTAACAGACATGAAACTTCAAAAAGCGGTCTCCCAATGCTCATTTTGGCATTTATTTCATAACGGATTTTATTTTACACAAATAATTCTGGTCACGATTGTCGCGTTTGACATCTAAGATTTACATTTATTGTAAGTTGAGGTCGTCGAAGCAAAAGTCTCGGAGTGAACGACAAATTGCGCAAAGAACAGCCCCTTGGGGACAGAGTCCATAAAGCGCCGCGCCGAGGGTAGGTACTGCGTCTAAGTTTATCTTGTGACTTCTCAACGGAGATCCTTGACATAATTGTATTACAACAAGGATTGTAGTGGATAAAATAAATTCAAACCAAAAGAATAAAATATAGCTATTTGTTTATCTACTAATGCGAACAAGCAGCCGTAGACTCTTTATTGAAGCGATGATAGCTCAGCGGTGGGAGCGTCGGCTGTCAAACTGACGGACGCTGGTTCGATCACCACCAACGGCTTGAGCTTCCGGTGAAGGTAACACTGTTATCGAATTCCCAGCATAGTATTAGGGTACTTTTGAGTACCGCCTAGCTAGTTACCACGTTCAAGTTCGAAAAACGGACATCAAACGCCAATATAGTGTGTCCAAGTAACATTCCCTGAGTACGTGACCACATCGTCACTGACCATCAAGTCAAGTGAGATAGTAGTCTAAACCTAGATCGATAAAGTATTTAAAAAAATGACACCCTCCGCAAACAAACAAAAAACTGTTCTATAAGTATTGTCTAAATGTGCATATCACAGCGCATGGGAGACGCTGTTTAAGATGGAGCATAGTTTATCAGGATGTTTACGCTTGGCCGTATGCTTACAATTTCATTACAATTTAATTCTTTATAACAGCCATTTTGATACAAACAATAAAAATCATAAATCAACAAACAACAATTGAAAAAGAAATCTCTCTCGAGAACAAATACTGAGAACAGCTTTTCCAAATACACCTCGTCTTATTTACGAGTAGATTACACTCAGAATTCTCTGTATTTTTATTTAAAGTGTCTAAAGAAAGTATTGCTTGTAAGACATTATTTGCCTTTTTTTATTAAACTTTCCAATTACATCTGCAAGCATAGACAAGATGCATCGCTTCTCTTTCTCTGACCGCTAGCGACGAATAGTCGTTCTAGTTGATCACGTGATATATCCTTTTGTCAATCTCATACATTTCTTATATTTTCTCTCAGCGTTAACGCTTGTAGAATGTTACTTTGTCTAGGGTTACAGATATAAAATGATCCTTAGAAAAAACAATTTCGCAGTCACCACAGCATTGTGATGTTTTACACATCACAGTTGTAAAACATCACAAGTTCAGATTAGATCACTTTAGACATGGAAGTTATTGATGAAGACATTTCAAATACGTGTTTAACTCGATAACTTCGCTAAACTTAGTCCTTTACGAGTATGTATGAGCTATATTTAGATCTGTATTTATATTCGACCACAATAAGAGACAGACTTCGGCACACACACAGGCTCAAGGCACACATCCTAACAAAAGCATACATGGCTTTTTTATAGAGAGAGTGACGAGTATGACGCACTACCCCAAAAAGATCCCAGAGTGGGTATGTAGATAAAGTAATGCCTTGTATTTGAAAATAGCTCGAATGCTTACTACATGCGAAAGTGACTATGATAACCTTTCTTTAGAAAGTAATAGGCTGGACGGGTTAATAACCTCTTTAAATTTATTAACATCATGACCGCAGCCACAGAATGTTCACTGCTATATATAGGTTTCTAAATTCATTTGTGCAATGACCGGTTCGAAGAGGATTCTCTATAAAGAGGGCTATCCCCGAGATTTATTTTATTTCCACAAAGACCTTCTAGACTCTTTGAATTATGCGGAAAAATTCATGATGTCACCAGTATTCAACCATCCATATAAGTAGTGGTCATTATTAGCATGGATGACTAAAAATCTGGCTGAAATTTTTTTATTTTTTTTTGCACAAGGTCTTCAGGTCCCAAACTAGGCAGAGCCTGTACTATGGTAACCTGATGACTGATATATATACTTATATACATATACACACCCAGACACAGGTCAAACAGACATGTTCATACACACAAATGTTTGACCTGTCCGGGAATCGGACCCGGGACCAGCGGCTCAAAAGGCAGAGTGCTACCAACTGCGCCAACTGTCCAGTCATTTCGTCGTTTACATAAAATACGAGCCTCTCTATTAATTAAAACGGTACACTTCAGCGGTATCAGTAAATTTATACAGCGTGGGATATTATATTATACGTGAAGCGGGGTGAATTGATTTTAGAAATGGATTAGCGTGGCGCGGAGGAGCAATCAAGTGCAAGACCAAATATAATCAAATTTTGTCTTAGTTTATATAACAAATTGATGAACTCTGCAATATGGTTTGAGGACGGTTCAATCTTGGAAAGCGTCAATCATATTTCACACGATCTGCTTGATATTACATTTTTGGGTTCTGTATAGTAATTTAGTACACGATAGTTCAATCAATGTGGGGTCAAAGTACCATGTGGGTTATATTTAAGATATTACTCAAAAAACAAGGCGCATAGAGGCTGCAGTATGTATCCATTCGAAGATATTTTTGTGATTAATAACAGTCATACATATTTTACATTATATTTGTAAAATAATAGAATGTAAAATATCTGACCAAAATTTTAAACGTGCGATTATCAATTAACCGTCTGTTAACTGTATGGTACAAACTGTTTGACCAACGGTTAAATTGATAATCTGTGTGGAATCGAGGGTTATACTTAAATAGGAATAAAGAAGAAAAACTATGGAATATAATTATTTCTTAGAATGCATTTTAGTGCATAGTAATCTTAAATCGTAGTGAATCACCAGCGATTAGTCACGATAGACCGCTTCACGGGACAATAGCGTGCTTTTTGTGTAAAACAATTTTACATTAAAAAAAAAAATCAATTCTACGTTACTGTACGACGCCTATTTTGAATTGAAGACGAATTGTGCCGTGTAAGTGAGTTTCCAAGACAATTTAATCAAAGCTTAGGTCAAGAAGTTCGAGCTAAAGGGATCGACAACGAATATTAAACAAACAAGGCGGCCACATTCGGGAGGTTGAGTTTTCCGTATATAAGCATCAAGAATAATCCACGCGTAAGCGTTCGGTGGCTCTCACAAGGACTACTCTGCGGCGAATTTGGCATCTGCACGTTAAGCTGCACCCATATAAGCTTCAATTTGTGCAGGAGATGAAACCAAACGATTACATTCAGCCTAAGTTATTGGTGACACTAGGCTGGAGTGATTCCCTACTCTTAAGAATGTATTATTTACGGTCGTGGCCCATTTTGACATCAATGCAAGGGCGCGTAAATAAGCATAAATAATAAAATTGTTGATATTGGAGCCGGGAAATCCCTCGCCTTGAACACCAAAAGCCACTTCATTCACCTAAAAAGACAATATGGGCTACTATATCATCAAAGGGAGTATTGTGGTTCCCAAAATACAGGTTGACCTAGTTTGGGGGCGGAAAATTATTACAACTTTATTGTTATATAACAATAAAGATTATTTATTTTAATTAAAAGCCATAATCGGTCCGTATTATTGTAAAAATAATCAAGTAACTTCGAACTCAGTAGAATACGTGAAGATGTTAAGAGAGCTTTTGACACCATAGTTATATGAATTTGACGAATACAACAGCAAGACTTGGATGCAACAAGATGGAGCAACGTGTCATACGTCAAATGTAACTTTACCCGTGGTTAAAGAAATGTTGGTTAAAAAAACTAGGTGGACAGACGACCTGACTTAGATCGCAAGAGCAAGAGGATCGCTAAGAGGCAAGGGCTGGATGCGGGCCGCTTCCAACAAGTCCTTGTGGAAATCAATGAGGGAGGCATATGTCCAGCAGTGGACGTCCTATGGCTGAGATGATGATGATGATGAAAGAAATGTTTCCTCACAAATTGATTCCTCACAGAAGTGATATTCCATGGGATCCAAAAAGCCCAGACCTTATACACCTTGCAATTTTTTCTGTGTGTGTGAGAGTTTGAAAAGTTTGCGTAGTCGATTGCAGGAGTGCCAACGACGAGAAGGGACACATCGCGACGATGACATTTTAAAAAACCATAATTTCAATAAACTTTTATTGCTTTAAATAAATGATCAACAAAATAACATTTGTAATTTTATTTCCATTCATATTCCAAAAGTGCAAAAATGTAGCAAGCAAATGTATCTAGCATTTGACCACTCTCTCACCTGATAGTTAGTGACTAAGTGGGTGAAGATGTAATCACGCTAGACCTGTAATGCTTCCTGCGGGTCTAGACAAGATGCATCGCTTCTCTCTACCGATGGATCTTGTTGATCACGTGATATATATCGCTTTGAAGTGTCAATCTCAGAAATTTTTAATGTTCTCTCTAGCGTTAACGCTTGTAGAATGTTACTTTGTCTAGGCGTACTGGCTATCAAGAACTGCTGCCTGAACACATATAGCGAGAGAAGAGAAGAGAAGAAGAGAAGAGTATAGTAGCTAGCCAGGCGGGTACTCGAAAGTACCCTACCACCACGCTGGGAAGATAACGGTTTTATACCTTCACCGGAAGCTCAAGCCGTTGATGGGGATCGAACCAACATCCGTCAGTTTAACGGCCAACACTTCCATCTCTGAGCTATCATCGCTTCACGCATGTACACGTACAAGGTGCAAACCTATTTCCCTTAGCTACGTTAAATATAAGAATAAAAAACTGGCTACGTAAAATATCACAAACGAATAATCGACGATGAAGCTTGAATGATTCCGAAATCAGGTTGTGATTTTTCCGAATGTGAAAAGTAGCAGCCTATTTGATGAAAGGTAGCAGGTGTGACGTGTGATATTTCATTCCATGTTATTTTTCACATACTCCTTGTGAAATGTTCCATGCCTACTGTTAATATTTGTGTAGGAGGGGAAGTGCGATCATTAAGGTTTAACATTACATCTTTATAAATCGTATCTTTTTTGCTGCCAGTTAACAAATTATGTTATTTACATATTCACGAGTGGCATATTCTCAGTTACCAGGTAAGTGGTGGAAGTGGATAATTCATTCGGAAAACATTGTCTCACATACATTTGGCAATACTTATCTTGATTTAGAATGTTATATAGATAAGGTCCTTGGAAACCAAGGAATCCACATGCAACTTTTATTTTTATTTTATATATATTATAAGTTTGCGTTTGACAACTGTCTCACCTGATGTTAAGTGATGACGTTGTCTAGGATTTAGCACGCAAACCTAGAAGGTACCTATTCACTCGCGACTTGAAGACTCCAGGATTGTACATATCGGGAAACACAGACTCGGGCAACGAGTTCCATTCCTTGGCAGTACGCATTAAGAAAGTGGAAGCATAACGCTTCGTGCGTATAGGTGGTATATCTACCATATCGCGATGGCGAATTGCCGTACGTCGAGTCGACCGATGATAGAAAGGGGATGGTGGAATCAGATTGTGTAATTCCAGTGCACGAAATGCACCCGATAGAAAACCGATAGGCTTGCTACTCTACGCCGGTGTTCAAGGCTCTAATAGGTAAACTTTGTATGTTTTTGTATATAGTTATAAAACAAAACCGTCACCTATGTGAATATGATGTAATGTGTTTATTTTTATAAGTAGGTAATTGTTTTTAAAAAAAATAGAATTTATAAGGATAGAGAAGTCATGTAGTTGTTAATTTTGAATTTATGGCCATAGTGACAACGCCCAATAACCGACGCAGTTGATAAAATATTAATTGGCGTATATCTTTGGTACGATACTTTCGTCAATATCACGCCACACGCCGCGTCGGGTGGCGTTCCGACGACGCGGCGAAGTCGCCTGTCGCAGTGTATAGAATGGACAAGTGCCAAGAGATGTGATACAGTGAAATCTTTAAACAGTACCTGGTGGTACCAGGTGTGAGACTATCCTGAAAAAGTTTTATTCATCCTACTAATATTATAAATGCGAAAGTTTGTGTGTATTTGTGTAAGTGTGTATGTTTGTTACTTCTTCATGCTCAAACGGCTAGACCGATTTCGATGAAATTTGGTATGGAGATTGTTTAAACCCTGGATTAACAGATAGGCTACTTTTATCCCGGAAAAAGTATATTTCCCGTGGGATAATTGAGGTAACGGGAAAACCGTAATCCACGCGGGTGAAACCGCGGGGCGCAGCTAGTATTAAATACATTTGGTAACGAATTATTCATGTAAGAAGATTAGTCACTGTTTACACAGTATAGGCCGCTGAGCAATGAAATCAATCGATAGAGAATCGGCCGTAATATCGTGAATGATTGATGCACTTTGCTCACCAAGCTCCATACTGATTATTACTGAACTACGTAACATCTATCAAACTATATATTAATTCAACTAGAATCAAAAATTATATACACAACAATTGTGGAATCTTCACCATTATATAGTTACGAAGTAATCTGTGGTCGACGATGTTGGTCTCACAATCATTCTATTACTAATTAAGTTTTATTCATAAGTAACTACTTATATAGTAAAACTGTTTGTTAATCCTTGAAAAACACTTTAAAAAAAACGATTACTCAGCTCCCTGAGGTTCCATTGAAATATAATATACCCAACCTGGCAGCCACATACAGTTCGAAAAAAGTAGCAACGCTTGGTTCTTGTTGCGTTCAGGCTTTACATCTCTTTATTTATACAGCTTTCGACTGTCACTCTTGTTTTTGCTCTGAGGGTGTCTCTTAAATTTGATTTTTGGTCAATCATGTTTATAAACATATGCTGAGCCAGACGAGATATTTAGTAAATACATTTTATTGAGGCCACTCATGCGAATAATTGAAGGAAATTACACACAACAAATAGTCGATTAACGTAATTAAGCTCACATGCACCAACCAAATTATCCGAGATTTAGGCCTTTACCACGGATTAAATCACAAATTTGCAGACAAAATATGATTTAATCAAAGAACAGGCGAAAATTTCTGATAATTTGATTAGTGCAAGACGGCGTTAAGTAAACACAAAATAGTGTGGACCACGATTCCCATCTCAATATAGATTGGCGGTTATGCTGGGGCAAGGTCAAGTTTCGGTGTTTTCAAAACCATGTTCGGTACCTACCCCTTACTTACCCAATTGCTTGCTGTTGTGTGTTATCTCACGTGCCTTCCGAAGCAAAAGATAAAAGGAAAGACGACAGCTCTACAATCTGACGCTTATCCAAGTCACTACAAGGATTGTTAACGCAAAGCTCAATGTTTAAACTTTTTTATTTACAGTATACGAGTGTTTTTTTTTATACTGTATAGTTCTAGCGTTTGATCGCTATCTCACTTGATGGTCAGTGACGATGTGGTCGAAGATGTTATCACGCTAGATCTAGAATGCCCACTGGCTCTCCAGGACTGCTGCCTGAACACACTATGTGTTTGGTGACAGTTTTTCAAACTTGAGGGTGGTAGCTAGCCAGGCGGGTATTCGAAAGTGCACTAGCACCATGCTGGGAATTTGGTAACGGTATTACTTTCACCGGAAGCTCAAGCACTTGTTGGGGATCGAACCAGTGTCCGTCAGTTTGACAGGCGCCGCTCCCCCTGCTGAGCTATCATCGCTTCAAAACAGACGGATAGATATTACTGAATTCGATACCAAACATCTTTATTTCATACAAGCTGCGTCCTGCGGTTTCACCCATATTGACCACGATTTTCCTGTTATAGCGCGTGAAAATCTAAGTATTTTACAGAAACTGTGTTACTATTTGAAATATAAAAGTATTATACATGTTAGCCCAAGACTTAAGGACTCCTCCTCAGTCGTTCACTCTTGACAGAGTGGTCGAGGTTGAAGACTATGCCTTTTCAATAGACAACGCAGCCCTGGCGATGCGTCTCCACTTGTTGCGGTCTTCAGCGTATCGGGTGCTTTGGACTATGGAGGGTTTTATTTTTCTTTTTTTTTTTCTAACGGACTAATGCTGTTTACCTCTACCGGCTACCGGCATTTACAGCTTCACCGGAGGGCGACTATGGAGGTTTGTGTTGCAGCAGCTTTTATAAGGTCTGTCCTACGCGTGGGTGATCGACCGCGAGACCGCTTGCCTTCTACTGGCCCTTGGACTTAAGGACATCTTGTATCAAAATTGTATGTAAATCTATTGAACTACCTTGCTGATTGATGATGCCGCTACGATTGATGGTGAGTGATAACAAACATACTAACCTACACACAGAGAGACTTTTACACTTATAACATTACTAGCCGCGCCACGCGGTTTCACAGGGCTACAGATTTTCCATACACCATAATTATTTGTCCGGATAAACTGTAGCTTATATTATATCACATAAACTACAGTTCATTCGGGCTGTAATCTATCACTGTGTGAAATTTTAATTAAATCCTTAGAATTGTTCTGTCATTATTGAGCAACAAATATTTAAAATACGAAGTTTTATATTTATAGTATTAGTGGGAAGTAGGATAGGATTAAGGTAATAATACAAAATGTATATATTACTCACCTGTTTATGTCTATGTTAGAAATGACTAAATGCTGTTTACCACACGGGGTATTTACGGCGTCACCGGACTTTTGGCGAGTGCAGAGGGCACTCAGCCGATTATGGGTTGGGATGAGGGGGAGCGACTAGCGCAAGGGCACCTCAGGGGTTCGGACCTCGGCTTGGGCTGTCGCCTAAACGAGGTAGCGTCTGTGTGTGTGGACGTCGCGGACTAAGGCGCGGCCCATCGGTTGGGACTCACCTGTTTCCATTCCACCTTGTCTATAGCTTCAGCAGCAGTGGAGTCCGTCACCGGAGGCCGTAGGAGGGAGACGTACTGGAATGAAATCGTCCATTAGTACGTACAACCATGCAGTGCCTCACTACCTCACTAATACCTCATCGATGGTATGGATGTCAGTCACCTACCAACATTAATCATTCAAATACGATCATATGCTGTCCTTCGTCACAGACAGTTTTTATATTCGAAGGTAAGCTAAGGTTAGGAACACAACCGTCAAATGATGACATCATGTTGATGTACTTTTAAAAAATATATATTTATTGGTTTTTTTTTCTTGTGTCAAATGCCTTTATTAAAATAAAACACTAATAACTAATTACAATACTGCAGCTACTACAATAACATTTGAGCAATCCACTATCTATTGGTAGCCTATAGATAACTCAAATGTTCTAACCCGCTACGGGCTGGCAGTGTGCCCAGAATGCTAGCAGCATTGCCGCGTTGAATTGCAGTGCTGATTGGTAGAGCCAAATATGTGCCAGCATTTTGGTCACGCGTCGCATCGATCAAACGCTCTGATAAATTTTAGAAAATCCGATGAGCTCCAGGTCCCCACGGGCTCAATGTCTCGACCCCAAATGGTTTAAATATATACCTAGGTTAGCATATTTTCGCCGTTTCAATTGCTCCGCCGTATAATATTTATTGTTGTATATAATGTAAAGATCTAGTTTAACCATTATTTCTCCATTATCTGACAATTGTCAGTGACGATGTTGTCGAAGATGTTACCACGCTAGAACTAGAATGCTTACTGGCTCTTAAGGATTGCTGTTCGAATACAATATCTTAGTTCCAGTGAAACCAACTTGCGAAATGACACAAGAAAGCCGACTTATTGAGAATTGTAATCACTAGACACTCAGGTCCTATTTTAAGAGTATATACATACAAAATGACCTAACGGTCAAAAAAACTAGCTGGGTCCATCCCAACTTGTTTTTTTGTTCATGTAAATGTTAAAAGGTTCAAATTGACATTAAAAGAAAATAATTAAATTAACAACATTCACGTTAAATTTTTAAAGGATTTTTTTTGAAATCCAAACAACAGAATACCGCACCGTCGCTTTGCCAACTAAGCTATAAAAGCACTCCACGAGCAGTCTGAATCAATTCCTTCCGTAGAAACAATTATAATGTAAATAATTATATTAAATTATAGCAATCATTTTCTTCTTTTTCCTTGAAGAACTTGAACGTGAGTTTAGCCTAGCATGATATTTTTTCCAATTTCCATACAATCCTTTAAGTTTTTACTGTTTACCTATTTTTCTATACAAATGATGAAATAATTAATGCTCACAATACCATACAAACCGATTAACGAAATGCTCTCCATTCCACATACGAACATTACAAAAAAATCCTTCAATATTATACGCAAACTTTTGTTTTATACAAAATCCTGAAGCCATATGACCCATGAATTCGAAAATCCCTGGAACTACCTACGTGCTGAAAAGTTTTAAGCTTTTATGTTCCAGGTACTTTTTGAGTTCTACAAACAAGAACAGAGAACATTTTGGGATAAGCTCGGTGGGGATATTTACCTTTGGTAAAGTAGCTAATGTAGCATACAATATTTGTTGAGAACATTTATATCGATTATTTACCTGACTTCGTCAGAAGCAATATTAAAATGTTACGTCGGGTTTAATTATTGAGTAATCATTTAAGTACTTTAACAGTGCTGTCTGCTGAGGGCTACACTCGGGGTTTCTCTACGCGATCGATTTAGAAATGAGGAGATCCGTAGAAGAACGCAAATCACCGATATAGCCCAGCGGATTAGTAAGTTGAAGTGGCAGTGGGCAGGGCACATAGCTTGAAGAACTGATGGCCGTTGGGGACGAAAAGTTCTCGAATGGAGACCACAGACTGACAAGCGCAGCATAGGACGGCCAGCGACTAAGTGGACAGACGACCTGACGAAGATCGCAGGCAAGGGCTGGATGCGGGCCCCTTGTTCTAAAAGATTTAAAGTTTATTTTTCCTTCAAATAATTTGAACGTAAGTTCTCTGTAGCATATTGTTAATGCAACAAACCATAAAAATCTTCATATACCTTGTCTCGATCCAAACTCCGTATCATATCCAAGTCGGTTGTATCCGAAATGCCTCCATGGACTACGAACACCCTGTTGTTGATGATGGTCCCCAGCGGCAGCCAGCGGTACACTCCTTCTATCAACTTTAGTAGACGCTCCGAGTTATGCTGCAATATGAAGAGTACAAGTTAGTCAATTCTATACAACAACGAGAAATCTACATAGATATTATTTTCACTAAAACCCCACTTCGGCGAATGTGCATTGGATTTTTTTCATTTTCATTTATTCTTTTACTTTAACTGTTGGTAGATACATCTTCTTTTTTTTAATGAAATAGGTGGCAAAGAAGCAGACAGGCCACCTGACGGTTAGCGATCACCGTTGCCTATGGATATCTGTAACACTAGGGGCTTTCCAATCTTATTCCACATCACTTAACATCAGGAGAGGCAGTAGTCAAACGCCACATTACAATATTTTAAGAAAAGAACTATAACTTCTAAGGTTGGAATAAGTACACAAGAATCAAGCGCTACTTTAATTCCTGTCTGTCTGTCTATTGTAACTTATAATAACTCAAGAACTGCTGAATAAAAATGAAAACTATTTACAGTTATATCATATTTATATATAAGTATAACTTATACTGAGTATAATATTTATTTAGTTATATTGTATTATATTGACTTGCTACCGACTGTCACCGATTTTTGTCTGCCCTTTTTATAATTATATCTTCTAAATATATATAACTCAAAGGTGACTGACTGACTGACATAGTGATCTATCAACGCACAGCCCAAACCACTGGACGGATCGGGCTGAAATTTGGCATGCAGGTAGATGTTATGACGTAGGCATCCGCTAAGAAGGGATTTTGATTAATTCTACCCTCAAGAAGATAAAATAGGGGATGAAAGTTTGTATGAAACTTTGTCGAAAATGAGGTAGCGGCAAAACCGTAATCCACGCGGGTGAAACCGCGTTGCACAGCTAGTTATTATATAAAAGTTGTGCTAAAACCAGCAACAGCAATCAGATTCGTGCCTCGTGTTCTTATTTTAAAACCACAGAAAAATAGTATTTTCCATTTCGATATTGGGGAGTAAATATACCGGTGACTCATGCACAATAGACAAGTCAAATGAAAAATATTTAATTTGGTGATAATTTTATTATTTACCTTTAAAAGAACGATAACAACGAAAGTCTAAATTTTTGAGAAAATTGTACTGAATTTATTCATTATCTGGTTGTAAATAGCGTGATCAGGACTCTATCCTTTCTGCGCTTTGGCAACAATATTTCAGAATGCTTCTTACGCATGCAAACTTTCAAGTAATTTTAGCAAATATTATCTTTAGATACAATAGAATAGACTTCAAGCAACAAATCAACAATAAAAAATCAGCTCAAAGTTACATATTTTAGCAGTTATGACAAATTTAAAATAAACGTATCAATTGTATATATTTTTAATAGATTCTAATAATTATTATGTATTTAATATTTATTTTAATAGATTATTAAACTAAATATAAGATCTCTTCGTGAGTTCTCGTGCCCATACGGGCGCTATGATAATAAATTGGGAGAAAAAAAGGTTCTCCAAAATATATTTGACTAACTAAACTTACTTTACTTTTTTCGGTATTACGGAGCACATGAATAATACTTTGAATAAAAAAAAACATTATTTCTGAATAAATTGAATACCACCTCCACAACATAAAATTATATTTGCTCTTCCAAACTCAATACTGAGCCCGAATTGATGGCAGGCTTTAGTTCGAAAAGCAAAGTCGATTTTCTACTTTGTTACATTTAATTAAGTTTAAATCTTGGTCATGCATTCAAAATCGATAGGATCGCCGCAGTTGTCTCGTCTGCATAAAATTTAAATGCACCAATGCAGAAGCTGAGTACCACGGAATTTAATACTAACTGCTCCGTTCATGGGTAAAGCTTCCAAATTATGTACATTGTTAAAATGATAATTTAAATTTAAAAGTGAATTGTTAAATAATCTGTTTTGTTACAAACTTACATAAATAGTATACAATTCTATACAAGACGGTCGCCGTGGCGCAGTGGTCAGTGTCAGTGACATGACTTCTGTATCTCCGGGACCCTGGGTTCGAATCCCGGCAGAGGCAAACATTTGTGCGATGAGTATAGGTGTTTGTCCCGGGTCTTGGTTGTTTGTGTTGTGATTGTGTGTGTCCATGCCTCCCGCGGCACAGGGAATCCTAGTGCGGGGTTCTGAGTGTGATAAAAAGTAAACGTCAACGCCTAGTGAATTGCTCAAATATTTTTGTAGTATTGTAATACGAGTAGTTACCATGATCACTTAACATCAGGTGAGACACTGTTATCAACGCAAGCTTATACTCGCAATAAGAAAAAAGTTATTAGCATTTAAATTTAATAAGAGCATCGGCCAAACAACAGAAAGCACATGGTCTGCTCGGTCGAATTAGTAGAATTTAATAAAAAAAAATAGTTATTCATTAAAAGAACGATACATACGAATATATCCGTGATTTGTACTAAAAACATTAATTGTGTAACGCCTTAATAAATATCGATAACGTACAAGCGGTAAAAAACGGCAGCTATTACGCTATAAGCATTTATCTGTAAATATAAAAATGAATAGGACCACATTAGAGAAAATCCACGTAAACCCGTACTGAACACAACAAATATTGGCCAAAATATTCGAACAAATGTAAGGCTAATCTTTTCGTCCTTGCGTTTCTACACGCATATAATACCTTCACTATTCAGTGGGCCATTATCTAACTCGTGAACTCGTGAAAATGATCCTGATCGATTTTAAATAATACATACACCGATGGCTCACTTTACATAACAAATCAGATAGCTGTATATTTACAGTATAATGTAATTATACAAACTAATCCCTGCTAAGCTGTACTTTTTTAAACTCGATAATAAAACTCGTCCAAGGCCATACTCGAGCTGTCATCCTTTAGAGTGCCTTTGAATACATACTCTGCCATTACAATATAAGGACCAATACCGAGACCTGAGCGTAATAAACTTTATTTACATTTTTATTACGTCATCAATACGGGATTGAAAAGTTTCAAATAGATGTTCTTTTGATCGGCTATGCACGAAAAACTCAGAGAAAGCAGGGTTCGATCTCAAGCTTGCTCTGTTTGTTTACATTGATATGGTTGTTGTTAAGTTGAACGAGAAGTAGCTATTTTGAAAAGGCCAACTAGAATTCGGGATTATATACGTGGCCATGATGGCTGGCTTGGCAACTTAACTTTAACTAAAAACTTCATTCCATCTTCACAACAATATATAAATAAAATAAAAAAGGACTATTGGCACTATTACAAGGCACTGCATAAAAATAACCTGACCACTATTTTGATGTAGCGTTTTCTTAAAAAAAAACTAGTTCGTAAATACTACCTAGATGGCGTTATAGTCATAAAAATGTTCCTGTCATAGTTAATTCGAAGAAGAAGAGAATATTCCAGGATCGAAAATGCAATCATAATGAAAAATAAACACCTAACTCACCTACTAGTAAGAGGAAAAATATTGATCTCTTGACAGTGAAAGAACGATTTCAATCTACATATATGTAGAGCCATCTATTGGATACATTTGTTACTACTAGATTCTTTTTTTAGAAAACGCCTCATTATAGAAAAGCTTTGGACAGATGGTTGCTTAGCGAGCTAAAACAAGACCAAATGTTCGTCACTTTATTTTGAAAGGCACCGCTCACTAGAACGCGGACGATTTCCGTGTATTCTCGGTACCTCAAAATTATACTAAAGGTGCTAAAATTACACTTGTGAAGCCAGCCATCGATGTACACTATTTTCATAAACGTGATATATATTGGAGTTAGATAATACCAGTCCAGGTGTTGGAATATTTCACACATTTTGGTCACGTTCTCAATTTCCAGGTGCTAGAAATAAGTAAGCTCAGCGTCTCTGTAACAAACTTTGACTGGGTTTATTTAAATATTACTTGTTACCTCAAACAATTTTATTCCGAGCAGACTTCCAACAGCTGTTTTTATAATGGGTATAATTTATGGGTCCGTTTCTAGCTCATTTTGACAAGTCAGCAAAAAGTAAATTATCTCATGGAACAGGGGTTTGGGTCAACGAGATAAGTGTATGATTTATACTGTTCTTATGTTAAGCCATTTCATATTATCACATTAAGGGCTTAACAACTACGGATGACATTACAGAGCCTCGCGGGTAGCTTACAGCTAGAGAAAGCGGGAGAAATCCTGACACAAATGACAGATTAACAAAAATATTAGTCACGTATTGGGCTTTTTGGCATGGAAGCATGGACACACACAATCACAGCACACAAATACCCAAGACCCGGGACAAACATCTACACTCATCGCACAAATGTTTACCCCTGCCGGGATTCGAACCCAGGGTCCCGATGACACAGAAGTCAATGTCACTGACCACTCCGCCACGGCGACCGTCTATTACGTTAGCTCTCTGATGTTAACATTATCTTGTTTTCTACCCGCATAGACATTAAGTTTACTTGTAGTCATGGCACTTTCAACAATTCCGAAATATCTTTTGATAATACACGGCAAATATCTGTTTTTTTAAAGTTAGCATATAGGTATGTCAGTTACCGTGGCCGTTAAAAATAAGAATTAAGTAAACACCTTTTTCACACTTACTGTCGTCCAATCATAAGTACTTATAAATGCATAGTGGCTTTAAAAGTTTTAAACTCACCCGATACTTCTGTTGAACTTCTTTTATAAATCCATACCTGAAAATAGCGCAAATAATCAGTAGACTTCAAAGGAAAATTATTAATATGAACGGTATTTGCTCGTGCAGAAGATTTTAAATTAAATCAGTACCATATACTAAATTTTAATCACAATGTTGACTTCACACAAACGGGCTAATTTTCCGAGCAACAGCACTCACCTAGAATTCATAATGAGATCTTCGTGATTTCCACGGTTCAAGTACACGCCGCCGGGGAAGGCCACCATACAGGCCAAGAGCAAGAGGAACACCTCCAGCCCCTTCTTGCCGCGATCCACGAAATCACCATTGAATATGTATGGGTTCTCCGGAGATGGCAGCCCGTTCTGCATACGATATTTAATATTATAATGAGCGACAACGCGAAGTGATGTGTGAGCGAAATTTCTGGAGTTACATGAAGTTACTGGCGCATCATTAAAATGTTAACTCACTTTTGATAGAAGACACATGCGAACGTGCTCGGCTAAAATTATTCGCGGTTTCTGACGTGTGAGTTAGAAATGCCAGCATCATTATCAAAGTAGGCAAGTATAATGTAACGCGATCATATTCGTAGCTTATAATGAACCACGATTTTATAGATGCATACTTTAATATAATAGCAATTTAAAGTAGTTAATTCATTACAGCGTTTAACACGATGTGACATTATACTACACTCCCATATGTAGTATCGTAATAGACCTAGCCTAGTATGCCGCATATATGGTAATCTCCGCAGTAATATTTATAAACAACGTAGTAGGTATATAAAGGCTAATATCCAACACCAAGACGCAAATCCACGCTGTGGTTGAGTGGTTGGAGCAATCAAAGGGCATTTCGCGAATCCTTACATATGCACCGGCCGACGACGAGGCGCCGAAGGCCGCTTACGCAATGTGTTACCAACTAATCGATATCGACGCCGACTGCCTTACATAATCGTTATCCTTAGCCAGCACGCTGGGTTGCAAGTATTTGAACGAGTCACGATTCACGACTAACATACGAGCAAATTGGCGATTAGCCGCTCAGTCAGTTATTTTCAAGCTGAGAACCCCTTTCAACTTTCACATTTGACGCGGGTTATCTAAACCCGCATGTAACAATACAGGACAAAGGAACATCACATGACACAATGAAACCGTCGAGCGATAAAGGAGTAATGAAAATGTAATCGTCACGTCGCTACAGGGAAAGTTTAATCGATCAAATGGCAGTAAAGACGGAAATGACAGTAGAAAAACAATATGTACGAATTAACGAGGTAGTCCGGCAGTCCGACGTAACAGGCGGTCTATCAATCAAACCGCGGGTTACGGTACCAATTAGATGACGCGTGCGCTGCGCTGCCGCTCCCTGCAATGTTTATTGACGACACGGGGCGTGGGGGGCATGACACGATAGCCCTCTCGACAGACACCGGCCCTAATGATCGCAAAAACAACTATGGAAAACACGCCATTTATATTTACTCCACTGGAGTGGTTGTAGTCACGGAGTAATTAGTTAATGTCGTCCATCCATCGGATGGTCACTGGATCAAACTCTGCCTCGATGTTAAGCTTTCAGATATGATAACATCGTTATCAAATTCTCAGCATGATGGTAAAGTAATTTATAGTGCACGCATAAACTATACTTTAAAAGTAATTACAACATTTGAAAATGGAACTTTTTAGCTGTAGAATGCAGTTTGTTTCATCTGACTGTCAATTGTTTTATTGTGGCGCCAGAAACAGCAACCTATTATAATTACATATACATTAACAGCACAACCCGTTCGAACAAACACGTCACCCTCGTTTTACAAACTCAAGTGAATACGATAACCTACATAGATGATATGACAATTTGAAACGTTATTTTTAACACATTACAATTGCTGACAATGAACAAAAACCATTTATTTCCCCGTCATATTATACCAAACAGAAACGATTCCTTTGAAGTGGCATATTTCCATTGTAATCATTTACCTAAAAGCCGATATGTACGCACATATAAAAGAACAACCGCGTGAAACGTTTTCTCTAGAGGCTTATCGAATAAACAAATATAGATCGCTATAGATAATATATAGAGCGTCGTAATCAATGCGAGCATGGGAAGCTCACGTGAAGCCGTGTTCAGGCTGTAATGAGTTCCGAAGGAGCCGAAGGTTTTCAATCGAAGTAATACAAATACAAAAGGTTTCGCTGTTCGATACGGTGACGTTGACACGATAAATAAAACATAATATATAGTAATAAATTTTGGCGCGTGGGTGTAGTCAGCGTTTTGGCGAGACTTTCGGGTTTCTATTGAAGTATAATTGCTATTGATTAGTTCTATCAAGCTGGAAAAGCAGGTAGAATTATTTTCCTTAATATTTTCTTTTGACCTCCATCCCAACTATTGATGAGCGATAATGTATAAGTACATAGTATATTATGTATAATAAAGACCTTGATACTTGGATTATATACCACAGGAAACAAGAAGACTTGCAAGTCTTTTTATATACTGTATAGATGCGCACTATCTCACTTGATGGTCAGTGAGGATTTGGTCGAAGATGCTATCACGCTAGATCTAGAATGCTTACTGGCTCTCAAGGACTGCTGTTTTAGATAGCAACATTGTGCGTTTGGTGACAGTTTTTGAAATTTGAAGGTGGTAGCTAGTAGGCGGGTACTCGAAAGTGCCCATGCTGGGAATTTGATAACGGTGTTACCTTCGCCGGGAGCTCAAGCTGTTGGTGGGCATCGAACCAGCGTCCATCAGCCATAGATCCATACAGATGAAAAACGTAGCGTCGAAACTTGTACGCTGTACGTACGGCTCTTCTGTACTCCATAGTGTAATGTATGTATAAAGGAGACTGAACTGGCTAAGTGGTATCTATCAACACAAATAGCTCCAACTACAAAACGGACTAACTTAAAATTTTGCTCTTAAATAATAATTGTGAAAAAACCATCAGCGGGCTCACTCTTGATATCCGATTTCGATCGTAAATTTTCGATCGACTTCGCGCTGATTGATACTTTTGAACGTGTTCAAAAGTGTACACCTACACACGATTAGAATCGAGTTCGATGGAATTTGACATAAATTAAATGATGTTGAATAAGATTGATTTAGCATTGGATAGACATATAAACTGAGTCTGAGAGTAAGCCCGCAGAACATATGTTTATAATTGGGTGCGTTCTTTTCTGTGTCTATGCCTCCCGCAACACAGAGAATCCTAGTGCGGTGGTTTGAGTGTGTTAAAATATATAAATAAAAATTGAACTCATAAATTGAATAAGTATGTAAGTATTTCTGGTAGGAATCATAACGGGTAAACGGTAACGAGTTTTGACTGTCCGGTTGGCTCAGTTGGTAGCACTCTGAGCTAGCGGCTCTGAGGTTCTGAGCCGCTGGTCCCGGGTTCGATTCCCGGACAGGTAACCATAATATAGGCTCTGCCTAGTTTGGGACCTGAAGACCTTGTGTGAGTGTTGTCCCATATTATAAATCATAGTCGGCATGAATCAAACCGCATATCATCCCTGGCTAAGATAGTTTTATATAATTAATAACTATTAACAATTTCCGAATATTGTTCCGTGTAATAAGATTTCCGTAGGAACCCCGGATACGGTGCGAGATGGAATGTATAATTAATTAGAATGTTATATGCTTCATTAGATTTTCGAAAAGGTACCGATAGCATAACACTCCTTACCTTATGGAAAATAACCAGTAAATCGTCCAGTTTTCCGTGCAAATCGCCGCAAACAGTAATTTGGCTTGATATGGAAGTCGTTGCGACGTTGATATTAGGCAATCTCTTGAGCGTTTGAGTCGCATCTTTCAAAATTTGGGCCACGTGCTTCGCATGTAGACGATGCTGTACAACAAGACAAGACAATTTTTTATTTTTAATACTTTTTCCACCATTACTTTTTCTACCAAATTCCAGTTGGAATTGTGTTCATAAAGTCGAGTTCAGGT
The DNA here is from genome assembly GCA_934044485.1 of Apeira syringaria. NCBI lineage: Eukaryota > Metazoa > Arthropoda > Insecta > Lepidoptera > Geometridae > Apeira > Apeira syringaria. Next base: position 18,161,065 of record OW203663.1, on the reverse strand, counting down.
GTCAGTTTTGATTTAACCAGACGGTCGTTGTGGCCCAGTCATCAGCGACACTGACTTTGAAACCTTGACCCTTGGTTCGAATCTCGGCTGGGGCCAACCATTCTGTGACGAACATAGATGTTCGTTCTCGGGTATGTTTGTTCTCGGGTCTGGGATGTTTGTGTGCTGTGATTGTGTGCATCCATGTCTCCCGCGACACAGGGTATCCTTGTGCGGGGGTGTGATTGTGAATGCGTTTGATTTGATAATTCTGTGAAATGAGGTTTTATGCCTTGACATTATTTACTTTCCCTTCATTATTACACCACTTATAACACTCGTAGGTACGTTTTATATATATACCTATAGTTTACTAGTATTACATACTCGTAATATGATTAAATTTAATGTAATGTGACCTTTAAAACCAGAAGTACTACAAGTATTTACTTATATAATGTGATAGTTTCGTATTAAAAAATCGTGTCTTTAATTATGTCCATGCATTCATGCAAATACAATTTTCACGGTCTATCGTAAATACCAAATGAAATTTATATTAAAATATATTTTTTTCCTGGTAGTACTAGGTATATAGTATATCAGAGGTAGCTTGAAATTAGTACCAGGGAATGATAAGTTAAAAGGGAATAGATTGGCTTGTTATGGGCATGTTATGAGGAGGGATGAAAAACATATAACAGTACTTAACATGAATATAGATAGATAAAGAGGTAGAGGAAGGACGAAGAAGGTATGGATGGACTGTGTGAAGAGTGAGATGTTTAAGAAAGGTGTGAGGCACTGAGATGACTATAATAAAAGAGAATGGCAAAGAAAAACATGTTGTGCCGACCCCACTCGTATGAGATAAGGACAAGAAGAAAAAGTAGAAATGTATTTTTCGTAACATGCCAAGCTCTAAGATCCTTTAAAGATTATTTCATTATTCCAGGATAATTACAAGGAAAAGGAAAGTTAAAATCAGTAGGCAGAAGTTACCTAACTTCCGTATACACAATAAAAAATACCGTCATAGGTATTTCCTTAATGGTTGGAGTAATTTATTTGAAGACTGATTTTCCTGAAATATTAAAGTACTAGTAGCGCCCCGCGGTTTCACCCGCGTGGATTACGGTTTTCACGCTACCTCAATTATCTATTTAAAAAAAATTGGTTGTCTGTAAAGTCGGTTTACGGACGATAGATTTACGTGATAACGTCATAATCATTTATGACTGACTTTGACTTTGACTTTGGTTATTTTATGTAATACAAAACTCAGGTGGAACGTTACGCGGAACGTTACTATTTTTCATGAGTGTTGCTGGTATTCATCAATTTATGAAACGTTATCACGTCAAAAATATCGATAAAAGTAGCCTATGTATTAATCCAGGGCTTAAACTATCTTCATACCATATTAGGTAGCGGTTCGAGTTCGGTTAGATGTAGCGGTTCGAGTGTAAAGAAGTAACAAACATACACACATACACAGAAACTTTCGCATTTATAATATTAGTAGGATAATACACAAGAAGCTCATTGAAATAATCTAATATACGAAATATAAATTGAATAGATTTATAAATAATGCTACAGTACATTTAAACATCCAGAAGTGACTCAATCACAAGAGAACAACTGAACGGATCTGAATAAAACTTGGCGCAGAAATAGCTCATAAGCTGAAATAGAACGAAGAGTAATTATAAATCAGAGAAAAACACCGGTTGCCGTTGGGTAATTTGAGGCAACGGGAAACCGTAGTTCAAGCGTGTGAAACCGAGGAGTGTAGCTTGTATGTAAACATAAACCTGACGACACATAGAACACCGATTTTTTTGAAAAAAATATTAAAATTGGTAAAACGGAAACATGAAAAGCAGAACTTTACTTCTTTCTGGGTTTGTTTTATATATTACAATTCACTAGCTAGCTAACTATTACATATGACTTAATGCGGACCCCAAACTAGGAAGAACCTGTATCTACGGCTATTTCCCAATCCAACAATTTCCAATCTATTTGTGGCGCTTTTTGGGCTTACGGGTACTTTTACAAAAAATAAGTCACCTTGTAATTTTGACGCTCTACTAAAACCCTCTCTGACTAAAACTACCCGCCATGCAACTAAGAAAAGTACCAGAAAGAGTAACAGTTATACGAATTCGGATTTTAGCGCATACAGAATAAGAGATATTTTGTAATTTTATGGAGTTTCCGTTGGTTTGAGTAAATAACAGAACCACTACCACTGTATCGCCCCAACATAAATATAATCCGGTGATGATATGCATCATCGGACATTTGGCTATTGATTTACATATTTTTTTCACAAAATTCCCTTATTATACTAACCCTTTTCTTCGCAAGAAAACTGAATATATATGTGTTGCGGGAATTGAATAATCCCGCATACAAATAACCAAACCTACGTCCTAAATGCTTTAATCAGCAGGTCGATTACCTTCCCCTGTTCTGGGATAACACTATTACATGGCCAGCAGATAATATACAAAGTTAAAACCCCCCTTTTATTGCATGCTTACCGATATTTAAAATTAAGAATCAGATAATCTACTAAATAATTAATATTGTGTGCATAGGAAAACTTTTTTATTTAAATTTTAAAATATAGCAACTTGTCCCAGCTTCGCACTGAATATATTCTCACTACATTTTTACATGTTACGCCTGTCTAAATAAGTTTTGTATAATAAATCAAAAACACACTCTAGAGACGTTCCAGTAGAGCCCTATTATTTAATACTCCAATTTGAACCTCTGTCTCACTTCAACTATTAACATCCTTGCTATTTTAAGATATTATAAGATTTCTTAAGAAAGTCTGATGATATAGAGAGAATTAATGAAAGGAGATAGACTAACCAGGTATATAAAGAACATAAGTGAATGGAAGTGAAGAGAAGGAAAGGAGAAGGTGAATATTCCGAAATTAGATTGAATTGGAATTTCCAAATAAAGGCCAACTCAAGATTACTCTTATCTTGACCTTTGACGGGTCCTTTGACATTCAGCATATTACGTGTAACAGCTTTAAGTTATATAGAAATGATATTTTCCATAATAAATTTACTAAAGATTAAAACCCGGAGGGCGAAACACACAGCCCTGAGTAAATAATTGCCATATTACGTATAATTTGTATACATTGTCTAAATTTGCTTAATTATTACTTTACCTGTAATGCCAATTCTACTTGAGTTATTCTATAATATTTTTGCCTAATTGCCTCTATAATAGTTTATGGGTGACAGGCACGTGCCACCACTATCCTCGCAAGGAAGTTGGCTTATGTAAATTGAGCCATCAATCAAACGGCGACGGTCGCCGTGGCGCAGTGATCAGTGTCAGTGACATGACTTCTGTGTCTCCGGGACTCTGGGTTCGAATCCCGGCAAGGGCACACATTTGTGCGATGAGTGTAGATGAATTTTTTAAATTATTATAAGTTTGCGTTCGACAAACGTTTCACCTGATGTTAAGTGATGACGTTGTCTAAGATTTAGCACGCAAACCTAGAAGGTACCTATTCACTCGCGACTTAAAGACTTGTTGTCTTTTGAGTTAAAAACTTTAAAAATAAAAAAAAAAACCTCTTAAATACTTGTCCCGTGGTCTTGATTGTTTGTGTGTTAATTGTGTGTACATGCCTCCTGCGACACAGGGAATCCTAGTGCGGAGGTCTGCTTGTGATAAAAAACCTAATAACACTAACGGCATTTTTTTTTTATTGGATCGCGTCTTTCATTGTGCTCCTTAGTCCATATAATCGCATCAGCTCACATACCTTTTTCTTCCTAAATGCCTCTATCAGCAAGTCAATATCCTTCCTTTGCAGTGGGAACTCAATGTCCGGGCCACGGGAAGGCTTCGGAGGCGCCGTCTCGTCAGCACCCCCACCCTCGTCGGACTCTTCCGAAAATACTTGCTCCACTACAAAAAATACAAAAACTCATTTACCATAGTGTTGGCACAAGAAACATCGATAGATGATTTGCCAGCATTTACTACGTGAGTCGTAGTCGGTTCATAGATAATAATCGATAGATAATTCAAAATAATAAATTTATAAATCAATACATAACACATTTACAAATGAATCATATGTATAATTTAATTCCTTCGCCAATAATAGTAGTTTTATCTGAGTATATCGAGCAAAACATCTGTGAAATTATTACTCTGAATAAGTACAGAACATATTTATATTATTAATCCTTAAAAACAACACAGATATTTTATTAACAAAATCCGCCTACTGCACCGCACTCAAAATCTTAATGAAACCTTCTGGACGAACCTTAAACATCGGTCATCCGTGATATTGACTACGTGTTAGTTTGAGAAATGAGAAAAAAATGTTTCAAAACATATCATTGTACGGTTCTTCGGTAAACATAGTCTCGAGCTGTTCTCAGTACTTGACAAAGCCCAAAAGAACTCTTCATCATAATCATCAGCCATAGAACATCCACAGCTGGACATAGCTTCCCCCATCCTTTTTAGGGGTGGGTTGCCAGTACCCGCCACTCGTAGCAGGCGGGTTGGCTAACGCAGTATGTTGTTTTTATCCGCAGAAGTCACTGATGCCCACTTTCTGTTACGTGATCCCTCAGCCGACTCTTACGGCACGGTTTAATTCTAGGCCGGTACCCCACAGACTTTTGGCAAGGAGTCATTAAAGTTTTTAAGAACTCTTGTAAAAGTTTAATTACTCTCTTCGCCAAAAGCCTGTGAAGAGCTTTTATGAACGCAATTAACTATACGATAAGATTGTAACTTATTAAGGTCTCGGTCGATATGTAATCTGCAAACTGAAAAAGTAATTAACCTGACTTTATTTGGCTTGACATCTGATCTATTTTTGTGATTGATTAATTATGTAGTGCTGAAAGTTTTTGTTTCGTCACTATTATAGTGCTACTGAATATTAATTCCATATACACAATTTACTTAATATGACTATTATAATATCACCTAGGGTGCGTTTCATTTTCCGCTCATAATGCATACGTTCGCACTTAAGAATTTAGTTGTTCAGAAATGAATTTAGTTCTGATAGTTCTGACGCTCGTACTCTACGACAACTCAGGACGATGACGTCACATAAATGCTACCGGTGTATCTCGGAATGATCTGTTTTCAAAGCGCTTAAAGCACAAAAAGAAACGTACCCCTAGTGGGTCATTGGTGTTTTTTGGCTACATCACACTAATATTATAAAGACGAAAGTTTGTATGTCGTTTCTATGTTTATTACTCCTATATGCTGAAACGGCTGAAGTGATTTGCAAAAATTTGTAATGAAGATAACTTATAACCTGAAATAACACATGGGCTAATTTTAATTCCGGAAAAGGTGCCCGCGGGATAATTGGGGTAGCGGGAAAATCGTAGTAAACGCGGGTGATGCTGGTATTTCCAAAAAAAAGTAGCGTTTGTCCTCTTCCAACGTCTCATCTATATTTATACCAAAATTCAACAAAATTGCAATAGAAACAACAAAATATAAACAGACAAAGTTAATTTCATATTTATATCTAATATTATTACGTTTTTGATTGTATCCCAGACGAGCCATCAACTTTTCGGGATGTAAAGTAGGAAGTGTTAATCCAGGTCATAAGGTACTTTAATTCCGAAGTTTAGTTAAACCTATCAAGCCTTTAGGGAGCGTGAAAAGGTAAACACACACACACACACAAACTTTCATATTAATAATACAAGGGTGTAGTGATGTAACGGAATAAATGAATGTGGTTTTCAGCCCCTTCAAAACGTCGGGTTAATTTAAAACTATGCGCACTTGTAAAGGACCGACGACAATGCATCAATGTAAATAGTTTGTCCTTTTGTATTTACCTGTACCGTAATGTACCAGGCCTTGAGCCAAAAAGATTTGTATTTTCTGTAAGGGAGCTTGAGATATCATATCCAAAGAAGGCAGCAGGAATGCAAATTACCCACTCCCGTCATAAGGATAAGTAACAAAATCTATACATTGTTATATGAAAAAAAATGTTTACCAAAAAAAAGAAACTAACTTCAACACTCAAACGTATGACATAACTCGTTGAAGTCGGTACCATGATACTTCAAAAGTATCATCAAAATATTGTGGGCATGATACCGACTCCAACAAGTTATTTCATACTTTTGAGTGTTGAAGTCGGTTCCATTTTTTGGGTAAACAATTTTTTTTCACCCTTTTCCCAATAGTACCTAATAGTATTAATAGACCAATAGTATATTGGTCCATGCTTCGGATCAAAACAATGAATGCTGAAATTTGTTTAGTAACTTGCATCGACATGTAACTTTGTTAACATCACTAACCTACGCTAATGCGTTTCGCACTTAGGCTACCATTTCACAGAATTGGCGCTACATTTAGTTGTAAGCTTACAAAGTAGGGACTATTACAGAATCCAATTTCGTAAGTTCATTGACACACAATGCACTTTGTGCTGCAGAAAACGAGAGTACCTATCCACTACAATACTTCACGTAGCTGAGAGAAAGGAAATAAAGTTGCATTCGCAAAATACATTAAAGAGGTCCACACATGAATTCATTGAATACACCGCTCACTAAATTACACATATTTATTGTATATTGTCAAGCACAACAAAGACTACTGTAACTCAAATACTGTATAGCTCAAATTCGCATGATAGTATATTATATCGATAGCTATCAAAATATGATTGCGATCGAATCGGAAATGAGAAGATCCGTACAAGAACTAATGTTATCGACATAGTCCAGCGGATTTTCAAGTTTAAGTGGTAGAGGGCAGGGCACATAGCTCGGAAAGCTGTTGGGATCGAAGGGTTCTCGAATGGGGCTGCGGACTGATTAGGGTATCATAGCCGTATCATAGAAGTCCATCGAGAAGGTGCACAAAAGATCCAGGATCGTAGGAAAAGTGTGACATGCGAGCCGCTTCCAACCCGCCCTTGTGGTGAGCAATAGGGGAGGCGCGTGTCGAGCACTGATTAGTAAAGAGGTTTTAAGGCTGAGACGATGATGATTCTATTTAGTATTTAATAAAAGTAACTGTTTAGCAGCCTAAGATTAGACTAAGAAACTAAGTTCATATAATATTACTTCGCTGTATTTATTTACCCTTTAAACGTTACATTACAGTTTGTAATGTTTAAATAATTAAAATAATCTGTTCACATTTAATTGGCATTTCATTTTTGTGTAATTATATTTCATAGCATAAGGTTTTCATTAATTATTGTAATTGGTCAGTGTGTAATTAATTTAATTAAATATATTTTTTATTAACTTATATTTGAAAAGGTCGTAAGGGCTAGGTCGTGACCTAACCGAATCACGGATTTCATCCAGCTAACGTCATTTCTATCCACGAATAGCCGAGACCTAGTTTTATTTGCAAGCTGTGGGAAAGGTCACAATTGCAGTTAGGGTAACCTTTGGTCATCCTTAACCCGGACAATGCATAATCGTAATTTTTCAAATAGAAAGGCTTTAGGTTAACATGTCAGAGACTCTGAGCCTCTAAAAAATATACTAAATTGTCTTTTGACAGTACGTCAAATTGTAGTATCTTTTTTATGATTGGGAAGTGTAGCTCTTGACTACTATCTTAATTAATGCTGTCAAAGGTAAAAATGTTGCCTTGACTGAAACATAATACCTGGCGTTGGATTTGATCCTCCGGCTGTCTGAATGACGGGTGATACTGACTACCTCGAAGCTATAGTAGCTTGAAATACTTTCTGGTCTTTCGTTTTAATTCTATTACCAATATAAATGTTTGATAAAATCAAGTGGCCGGAAATGCATTATATCATTGAATATTTGCACTAAGGGTAAGGTACTATCTACAAACGCTTAGAGATATCTTATTATGATTACTTATAATTCTTGACGTGTATGGAAAATATGAATAAATGAATATGAATATGAAATAATATTGTTTTCATCATAATAATTCTTCAAATTAATTGTAATCGCATATTCCGTTTTTAGAACTCAACTTTACATACGCACCTAGGGCTCCAACAGCGGGCCCTATTAATAAAAAATAACTACGTTAAGTCACGCATTAGAGTTCCATAGCCATGCTAACGACAAAGCTTTTGGAAAAAGCTGCTCTAACGTTAATTGCTACATGTACGTTTTTCCTAACAGCGGAGAAGTTATGTTTCGCAAATTTAATCAATATTAAATTATTGTTTCGCTTATAATGTATGCTGTAGCGTACGTACGTGAGTTATACAATTGTTTATACGAATGCGGTGTGATTACTGTGAAGCAAACTCTTCCCGCTTTCGGCATAGTGCCTACAGTTGTGATGATCTTCTTTTTGTTGTCTAAGAGTGGTTTATATCTGTACGACAGATATTCAAGCGCATTCAAAAATTGCCACCTCTAGACCGACTGAATCTTACTCTCGCATCCTAAAAACGCAACTCTTCATCATTTAGGTCGCCTTTCTCTACAGATTGTGCGTTGTTTACAGAATAAATATTGCATTTATTTCATATTTTTCTCATTCCCGTTGAACACCACCGGTTGTCGTGTGCGATGCAGTATGCAGTTTGTAGAATAACACAACGACTAATAGTAGAGGAGACGTGGAAATAAGACCTTCACCCATCAGATAACTTATTGAGACGTATTTTTATCAAATATAATTTATTAACAAACATGCCTATGATAACTTGCCTATCGAAAAGTTTTAAGAGCTATTTTAATTGAATTAATTTTGATAAATTTTCTTTAATCACTCCTTTTTTTGACCGAATGAACTTCATCTCAACTGAAAGTTTTTAACACAGAGAATATGTTTAGGTAGGCTTGCCTACTTACTTCTGTGTATGGCACCTGACAAGCAGATCTGAACAGCTATGCAAACTTTTCGATACGCAAGTTATCATAGGCATGCTTGTTAATAAATTATATTTGATAAAAAATATTTCTCATCAGATTATCTGATGGGTGAAGGAATCTTCCACCGGCTCTTAGACTATAATGTGTGGAAAGGTACCGCAGCGTTGCGTGTTTACGTCACTGACATTTAAAAGGATGTTCTATACATGAAACAATGTAATTAGGTACCGTCGACGTTATCATAGCCAATTTTTATGTAAGTTAGGGCAAAACTAGACTTATGTATTTTACTAAAATTTAATGAAATAAAATAAAATGCATAATCTTTTTTTCGACTATAGTTTTAGCTTTTGACCACAAATTGATGAAAGTGATAACGGTTACTGAAGAGGTGCTCGAATATAGAATCACGCTCGGATTGTTATTACACCGCCAGGCTATTGCGTTGAACTACTGCTACTTGCCGTAACCATTATTATTGTCAGTTTCGGAAATACTCTTCATATATAGATTTTCCAAAGTCCAAAAATCAAAAAGTTCAAGATTGTGGTAAGTTTTTGCCACTCAAGATGCAGTAAACAATAATTACATTTCGGGAATTACGACCGAACTACTGACTAGTGAAATTAACAGACCAATCTTTCTTTAAAGTGACAGATCCACATCGAATTGTCAAGACTAATCTTCGGTTACCACAAAAGATGGCGCTGGAAGTACAAACTTACAGTTTCTATTTCATTCTCCGTCATACGTACACGTCTCTTTCCCTCTACGATGAAGTTTCGAAATTTTTATGTAGTTACCTTACTGCTATAACCTATTTAGTAACTGTGACGTTACACTGACTTACACACACGACATGGCCATCTATTCTCGCGTATAAAAACTCGGTCACGATTGTTTGCCGTATGCTTCGCCTTAACTGCAGTGAATTATAGCAAAGGACACGTGGAAAGATACTGCAGCGTCGCGTATTTACGCCGCGGCATTGCAGCACCAAACGGAAAGCGGACGTGCTGTAAATACAACAATGTAACCTGGTACTATCAAAGTTCCGCCTACTGACACGGGCAGTTCGTGGACATAAACACAGGCTACACCACGAAATGATCCAAAGAAGTTCAAATTCCGAAAATTTGAAATAATGACGTATCTTGCATCATTAATCTCACGTCTTTAATAAAAATAAACTACCAGCGTTTAGATGATAAAGTAGGCCATTTTCTTTATTACCAAATGACTTTGCATTATAAGAAGTCACAAGAGCCTAATACTTTATTAGGTCAAGCTTCTATAATGTACTTTTGGCAAACTAATAAAATACAGTAAGTACTTATTATTATTATTATTTAGCCTTTTATTTGATACATTATTTTACAGTAAGTACTTACTTGCGACATAATGGGTCTGTAAATTACATCAACATAAAGCTTCCACCACGTTTTTAACTGACTTCAAAAAAGAAGGTGTTTACTCAATTCGACCGTATATAATATATTTTTCTTTTTTTTATGTGTTTACGCGGATAGCTTCGTTGTTTATAAACCGATTTTGACGATATTTTTTTTGTTTGATAGAGTGTATTTCCGTAGTGCACCCATTTAAATTTCATCAAAATCGGACAAGCGACTTATGAGTTACACTCGATAACTGAAAAGTTCTTCGCATACCTCGACGATATTATAGTCGCGGTTGAAGACATTGGAGAACATACACAATGACAATTGATCCCGTGAATAACAAAGGTTACTGAAAAGGGTGACACAAAATTTTTACCAAAAACTGGAACCGACTAAAATTAAAATAAGCGTAAGTGTTAATCCAGGGTATAAGCTATCTCCATATATATCCTTCATACCTTCAGTGTAGCCGTTTGAGCGTAAAAGAAGTAACAAACATACACACATACACACAAACTTTCGTATTTATAATATTAATAGGATAGGCTGTTGTGGATTGTTGACCGCCATTCCTATACAAAATAAGTAGCGTTTTACTTATTTATAAGCCATTCCTAATAAAAAGCAGCAAGAAATTTGGAGAACAGCAGAGTTATGGAGGCCGTCACAGATTTGGAAGGCCCGTGAGAGTACAATCCAGGGGGTTTTAGTCCACACCAAATTACATTACGGCATATTTTACAGAAAAGAACCAATAACTTTGACTGGCCGGTTGGCGCAGTTGGTAGCACTCTGCCTTCTGAGCCGCTGGTCCCGGGTTCGATTCCCGGACAGGTCAAGCATTTGTGTGTGTGAACATGTCTGTTTGACCTATGTCTGGGTGTGTATATGTATATAGGTATATATATCAGTCATCAGGTTACCATAGCACAGGCTCTGCCTAGTTTGGGACCTGGAGACTTTGTGTGTATGTTAAAAAAAAAAAAAAAGTTTTTAATGTGGTCAATAAATTTAATATAAAAATACAACAATATAATTTTTGATGATATAATAAACGATTCTATGCGCCACTTGTACTTGGTAACTGTGGTAAAGATCTTTCTTATTTTACACATTTACTATAGATCATTTTGATAACGATTTCAGTTCTCCATCTGTAAATCCTGTTCTAATTTATTTATAAATTAGTTTTAAATATAATCTAGAATCCTATTGTTAAACCATTTTTTTGTAATTTAGCGTACTATTTCTTTTGATCTATGTAATTTAACCAATTAGTTCGTCATCATCATCTCAGCCTCAGGACGTCCACAGCTGGATACATGCCTCAACCATTGATTTCCACAAGGACCGTTTTGAAGCGGTGTAACGTTACGTTCACGTAGTGTGAACGTAAGTCACAAGTTATTAAAAAAAGATGCTTTCCCTATCAATTCGTTACCTAGGGGATCCTAAAGGTTCAAAGTAAAACAGTTAAAAACAATTATAACAGTATAATACAATAAATTATATCTAAAAACACACAACACACAGAATATAATTAAAGAATTCAGGAGATAAAATGTCTCACGTAAGTTTTTGGGTGTTCTACTTGCAGGCAATCTACCTTTGGTATTCAAAATAGCGAGCCGGTAACACTTGCACTTTTCACTTCACTTTATAATTGTAAATGGTAAGCTGTATGGCCAGGGAATGTGACCTTTCCTTCATAGTAATAGGTACTTCTTCAAGATATGATTCAAGACTGAGATCTGATCAGTGACTGAGATCCCTTTTCTTGGTGTGTATACCTTTAATACTCTTCGAGCAGTATTCTATTTACGTTTAAAATTATTTGAAGAAAGAAGTAATATGGAATAGTTTAAGTTAGTTTTATTTGCAACCTTCACGATTAAATAAAACAGCAGAATCGACACAATTTGAAGTTTGTCAATGGTTGACAATTAAAAATCAAAAAACAACAAAAATGTATAAGAAATATGGATAGTTTTTATAATTTCAGCAATATTTATATATTGGTAATAATAATAATAATATAATAATGGTGAATCATAAATCATAAGAATTACAGAACGAAATAAAGAAATTACAGCGGGCCGCGTCGAACTTTTACCCGCGATCTTTTTCAAGTCGTCTGTCCACTTTACTACACTATACAACTCGTTATATGCTGAGTTGTCTGAAGAAATAAGGAACTATTTCAGTTTTGTGAAAGTTAAGACAAGTACTTCTGAAGTAAAAAGTTAACAACTTGCATGAGTTAACGTCAGCTGAAATATAGCGATAAAGAGCGTATTCCACATATTCTTTTTATTATTCGAGGCGGACAAAAATTGACGTAGACATTAACAAGAATATAATAATAGTTTTGCAGTCTCACTTTATAGCCCGTTTATGACCTATTTTTTTTTCTGATAACCCAGTTTTTTACAGTTATTGGAATAATATTACTAGATACCATTCCACAAATGTACAGTTATTATAGTTTTAAAAATATTCGAACAAGTGTCTTAATGTTAGCTAAGGCCCCACTTATGTCTATCCAAACGCCTAGACGTAGTTCAAGAATGAAAAAAAAACTAATAAAGGATATAATTTTACCCGCCAGTAGTCGTTTAACAGTATAACATATAAAAATTATACATTAATCGATGTGACAGCAACTTTTGATAATCAGTTTATATCTTTTGTTTAATGTTTATATTGATTATTGTCTAATGTGATTCCATCTCAGGTTATATCGGCAGCCAATGTGGTGAAGAAGTCAGGGCTGCCGTAACAAATATTTTATAACAAACCGGTTAGTGCTAGCATGTCTAAAGAAATAAGAAACTGTTTCAGCTCCGTAAATGTTACGAAAAGTACCCACTAACTAGATAATACACTTCTGAAGAACAAATGAACACTGACAACTTGCAAAAGTTAACGTCAGCTGGAATAAAATAGCGTTGAGCTGTGTCATTAATTTTTTTTTTTCATTCTTATTTCCTATTTGATTTTAAACTTACTTCGTATATATTTAGTAAGTTTACCAGCAAGCCCTAGCTACTACTACCATGCAAATACATTCTTAATTTGCATGGTCATGAGGCTGATTTGCCTTTTCTTACCTACGAACAATGAATTCCCTAGAATCCTTTACCCTTAGTTTTCATGGAAGCTGTAGTGGAACTATCTTACAATTGCTAGAATACAGACCACTATAAGCAGTTTTAGTATAAGCGTAAAACATTATAAACCTGTTTACTACCATGAAAATACGTTCTTAATTTGCATGGCCATGAGACTCCTTTACCTCTTACCTACGAACAATAAATTCCCTAGAATCCTTTATCCTTAGTTTTCATGGAAGCTGTAGTGGAACTATCCTACAACTGTATGATTAGGTACAGACAACCATAATCAGTTTTAGTAATTAAAAATGAGTCGTGAGCAGATTAAAAAAGAACAGTTATTCTAATTACAAGGGCGAAATAAAGTGACTCACAAACGGAAGCTGTCCTCGAGGTCCTTTCGGAGGAGGGTCGCCCACTGGTGTCCCTCATGTGGCTCAGCAGCGCGTTGAAGAAGTTATACAACTGTAACAAAATAATAAATAAATAAATGTTTTATTTGACAATGTTTATAAAAGATCGTTCAGTTTACATTATCTAAAGATTAAAACTTAGTAATATTTATGAGTATCTGCCGTTGAAATAAGCCCAACATATGCTGTGCTTCAACATACAGCGCTCAACTCCGTGCGTTGGACTACATATAGCATTACGTAAATATAATGATAAGTATACGCGATAATGGAATAATATTGTGAGAAAAAAAAACACTATTTACAAACAGACGTATTATGTATTATGTTATATCTTACATATAACATTTATCCTATTCAATTAAGTATGTACTGAACCTATCGTAAATTCCACCATCCCAATTCTCTCACCGGTCCACCAGACGCACGGCAGTATGCTCGTATATGTAGATATACTATATTTAGTTGTAGAACATTTTTTTCTAATATGTATGTATATAATACTAAAGAATGGAACGCGTAGCTTAAGTCTGCGTTTAACGACAGGTACACATATACTTTTAGGCTTGCGTACATTTTAGACCGCGCCATGTTTTAGCATCCGAGGATGCAGTACCCGAACGAAAGCTTAAAAATTGATAAAATGGCCCCCTAATTTCTACCCGCTTCTCTTCTCTGTGATGGCTGCCCTGTGTTCTTAAGAGCGACCTGAATAAAATAAGCATAAAAGATTGTGACTTTTACTTTAAGGTATTGAGGCATTACTGAAACGAAAGCTTGTGATGCTTGACATAAATTAAAAGAATGGCGCCCGTGTTTCCTACCGTTCTTATCTGCTATGGTTTTATTTATTAGTGTTACCTACATGAACCATTACTAATGTTGTGTCTCAATTGATACTCGGCGAAAGTTTTAAACAAATCTCTTGTTCAAAGCAATTTGGCAATTCCTAAAATAACCAAAATCGCATATTGATTTAAAGCGTTTATCATGCGCATAATAATTGCGCACGCACGTGACTGGTTAATAATTGCTGGTTGCTAAGGGCAACGCGCTCGGTGCATTTATTAAGGTGTCTGTTATAAATACAATACAATAACTCTTTATTGCACTTACCATTATAATAAACTTAAGAATTTGACTGGCCGGTTGGCGCAGTTGGTAGCACTCTGCCTTCTGAGCCGCTGGTCCCGGGTTCGATTCCCGGACAGGTCAAACATTTGTGTGTATGAACATGTCTGTTTGACCTGTGTCTATATAAGTATGTAGTTAAGTATATATATCAGTCATCAGGTTACAATAGTACAGGCTCTGCCTAGTTTGGGACCTGAAGACCTTGTGTGAATGTTGTCCCATATTATGAAAAAAAAAATTACATACACTCATAAACTAAGTATAATGGGCGGTTTTGTTGCTTATGTCGTGGATGGACAGTAACATAGTGATTAGTTAGATGTGTGAGTGGTTAAATACTACTTTATGTTATTTAGGTATCACTTACTATACATATTATTTTTATACTGTATAGATCTAGCGATTGCCCACTATCTCGCTTGATCTCGCAGTAACTATCAGTCGTTCCAGGTTGTCGCTGCTTTTCCTCGCTATGTGGCCAAAGTATTCCAACACCTTTAACCACCAAAAATATGTGTACATATAGTGTAAATATGAAATTTAAAAAATATAACAAGTTCTGTAGGTTACGCCGGGGAAATCATAGTCTGACTGGAAAACAAACGAGTGCAACCGCGAAACGTAACTAGGCATTTGATATGGTGTCAAGGGGTCGATTTAAACGCCTTACCCACTAGAAGCATAATTGAACCGTTTAATTTTATGTATATGATTATTACAGCGTCATGTGATACGAGGCCTGAATTAATTTGTCATTAAAACGACCTATCTCAGGTGTACTTGTAATGTTGAAGCGTATAATCAAGTGTACTGTAAAGAGATATCCAGCGGGCTTACCGTCTACATACACCCATAATCATACCTCATAAGGATCATTTCAATTCTATTGGGTTCATGCAATGATATTATATGTTTATATGAGGTAGATGTCGCACAAGCGCGCGGAAACTGAGGCGGCAAAATTAAGTCAATTGTAGTAATTTTCATTGCGACGCGTATTTCAAGCGCAAGTCTAAACATATAGCTATCCTTTTCTATATTATTTGTACCGTATCTGTCGCAGTACGCATGTTTATGTCGTAAAGGAACAATATCTGAGCACCGCGCTGTATGAATATACGTCATCTTTAGTAAAACATCATTGGGTTCATGAAAGTTTAAACAGTTTTCAAAAGGCAGTAATAGATATATTATTGTAACTAAAAACTTTCTTTTATACTGTTTGTATAAAAGAAATTCAAAAATATCCAAGTATAAATAATTTAAAAAATGATAATTAAGTTGTTCACCTCGATTCTAACTGGTGGATTCTTCTAATGAAATTAATTTGAAATAAATTTATTTAGACCAAGGCATATGAATCTTTAAACTATTGATTAAGTATCTTATCTTAGCTTATAATATTAATTATAAATATTATTTTTTGAATTGATGTATCTATCAATGAGTGTTTAGTGAAGATGCAGTGACATTTAATTATAGGTAAAGATAGACGATAAGTCCATAGGCTATCATTCTCAAAGGCACAAATTGCAACTCTCAGAGTGAAGAACAAACATGTCGCTGCGAATAATGGTCTCACACGGAGAAGTTGGACGCCTGCCACGGACCCGAGATACCGGTGTTAATTTAATTGTCCGTCCCGCAACCACGCCCGTAACCTTAGCACATTTTACAGCAACATTAACCGCTATACTTTTCGAGAATGGCGTCTCCACGAACCTCGTTGAAATATTTAATGCACATCTCTCGAGTCATTTCGCGCTTTTAAATAGTAAATGAGGTAAACATAAGCAGCCCATTAAGAGTGCGCCCAATGCTAGGAAAAAAATTGGTTGTCTGTAAAGTCGGTTTACGGACGATAGATTTACGTGATAACGTCATAATCATTTATGACTTCGACTTCGACTTCTGACTTCTGACTTCTGACTTCTGACTTCTGACTTCTGACTTCTGACTTCTGACTTTTGACTTTTGACTTTTGACGGAAACGGAAACGGAACGCTACACGGAACGTTACTATTTTTCATTTTGGCATTCATCAATTTATAAAACGTTATCACGTCAAAAACAGATTTCAATCGTACGTCTTGTCGCCCGCTGTAGTACGGAAATCAAACACGGCCAGGCGGACGTGTCACGGTTTTAATTAAAAATTTAACCGATTATTTACTCGTAATTGTCAGATTATTCTTGCTATTTTATTCATAAATAATAAAGTGGGGTCGTCGTTGAGAATTCAGAGCATTTGAAGAAAAACGATTTTTTTAGTGCGGTAAGTGTTAATTTATTTATAAATAACTGAAATTGTTTTATCAAAATTATATTCCTT
The DNA here is from genome assembly GCA_934044485.1 of Apeira syringaria. NCBI lineage: Eukaryota > Metazoa > Arthropoda > Insecta > Lepidoptera > Geometridae > Apeira > Apeira syringaria. The sequence goes on along the minus strand of OW203663.1, from coordinate 18,143,800 downwards.
TACTGTACTTTTACAAGATTTTCCACTGCCGCCAATATTTTTGTAATTGCAATATATAATGTGATTATATATACTATAAAGCATAAAAATCTTTGTTTAATTGCTTTATGTTCAAGGAAAATAAACCTGTTAAGCAATATTCGCTTCGAGTGCTATCAAGGCGTTATAAAGATGACATAAATAAGTAAACAGATGAGACAGGTTTAAACAATTTTCTAGTTAACCCGAAGCGATGTCATGGTCGGCGAGTGCGTGGCTTTGTTCAGTGAAGTCGAATGATCGAATGGAAATGTTCAGTGAACACCGCGAGTCAACGGATCCGACACTCTGCACCGCTGTTGGATAGCTCGATTAAGTTTGACTTTATTCAAAAGACAGTATTCAGTCAATATAAAGAGTTTTGATTTGAAAAAGCTCGGTTTTACTGGAAAATCATAGGAAATACTGTAGTTCGGGATTTTACAGTAACATAAGCTACATACATTCATCTGTTCAGTAGTATGTAATTAAAGAAAGATATTCAGAGGTCAAAAGATGTAATGACTGATGATGTGTCGTTTAGGTCTATTGGCAATTATCATAGTACAGAAACTAGGGATTTTTGTGGCTCAGATCCCCTAACCACAGCATCTTTATGGTTTTAAAAATACTTTTGGATACTTAACTCATATTCTATAAATTTGTGCCTTGACCTCTACGGCGACGGTATATACCACAAATAAGAACACCTCTTGGCCGTTGGCGTAGGCCGAGGCTGCATCAATTTTCTCTGATGCTGACATACTTCTTCTACTTTCGTGAACGTTTTCGTCGGTTGAGGACACACTTGACCTGTTCTTTCTCTCAAACATACTCGCCCATTCACCTTCACCCCAATTATTTGTTTCGGTAATCTTTTTTCCTCCATCAATTTTGCATACCGCAAATCATAACAAAGAAAATACGTATTCTCATTATAAAGATTTTAAACAAGTACGAAATACTCGGTACCCTCTACGCATTTTTCTACAATACAATATACATATACATATGTATACTATAATATTTTAAAGAGTAAAATTTGTGAGGTTGTTGAGAGTAATCTCTGGAGCTACTGAACTGATTTTGAAAATTCTTTTACCAATCGACAGCCATGTTATTTGTGAGTGTCATAGGCGCATCATCATCAACCACGCGGGTGAAACATCGGGGCGCAGCTAGTTTATTATAAATGACTTTACTGAAGTCGTCAAGTGCAATTATGCCACCGTCACTCAATTAAATATCGTCTAAAACAGAATGGTGGCTGGAAGAAATTACTTTAAGGAAAAGTCCGTTTTTTGTTTATCTAGGATAATGTAAGCTTAAAAACATAACTGTATTAAGTTGCATCTATCTACATCGGTAGCTTTGAAATTATTGTATAAAATCAAACGGTGAATAATGTACTGAATACACACTCAATATTCAGCGACTCGCACACTTGTCCGCGCAACGAACACTTAGATAAAATAAAATAAAAAAAACATACGGTTCGATTGAGAACCTCCTCCTTTTTTGAAGTCGGTTAAAAATACAAGCTATGCTTATACCATACATGCGCGCGACACCTCTTACGGTCAAAAACTTTTAAAATCTACCCGAAGGAACAACGTAAATGCTGAATTCATGTGGAACCCCCCCTCGTTACACATGAATTCAGCATTTACGTTGTGCATAAATGAGAGCGATTTTGTGGTATGATTTAATTATGCCCAAACATGTCGAATTATTCCTTTTAAATCCCAATGGATATTATGGGACAAGAACCTACAGATTACAGCTTCAAGAAATCTGTTTATATATAAAAAAATATGATCTAACTAGTAGCGGCAGGCAGTTTCACCCATAGAGACTACGGTTTTTATTTTACCTATGTTCCACGGGAACCGTACAATTTTTGGAATGAAACGTAGCATTTGCGCTCTTCCAAACTGCTTCAAAAACTGTGTGCCTAAATGAATCCATACCCGTTTGACCCACACCACGGGGACTACCGTGACCCACGGTCACGATCGGAATTAGGCACACAGGTTATAAAATTAATGGGACTGTTTTAAAAAAAAAACAATAAGAGCGCCCAATTCTATTATTCTATTTCTAAGTTCATCTAAATGTAAAACACGATTCGAGTTACATATTTTGAAAGCTTTCAAGATGGCGCATAATGAGAGTTATCGTATAAACCTGAGATAACGCGGTTAAAAACTTCGGAGCTGAATATAAATCTTATTCAACCAGATATAACAATGCCACAATTTACATTTTACAATGTTGGCGGACGCACCGCAACTATAAATTAAATTTAAACGTTACACAAACGGTACAACTTTTGTTTGATACAATTTAGTTTGTTCCTTTATTGCATACTAACAACCAGACTCCATGTTTGTTTGAATGGTTTGAATTAACATGGTCCAGTCATCTTAGACCAAAAATGGGGTCAACCTCGGAATCTAACGGCTTGAGCTGAATATTAGTATAGACCTTTATTTTAGCATTAAAAATGTTGTCTTAAAGTCACATATGCCAACATAGCGGATTTGCATGGAATTTTGAATGAAGATAGCTTCTGCCCTGGAATAACATATAGACATATAAGGTATTCCAGGGTAGAACTATCTTCATTCGAAATTTCATGCAAATTAGTTTGAAGGAGTAACAATCACACAAACGACATACAAACTTTTGAAGCGATGATAGCTCAGCGGGGGGAGCGTCGCCTGTCAAACTGACGGAGACTGGTTCGATCCCCAACAACAGCTTGAGCTTCCGGTGATGGTAACACCGTTATCAAATTCCCAGCATGGTGGTAAGGTACTTTCAAATACCCGCCTGCCTAGCTACCACCCTCAAGTTTGAAATCTGTCACCAAACATATTATAGTGTGATCAGGAAGCAGCCCTTGAGAGCCAGTGAGCATTCTAGGTCTAGCGTGATAACATCTTCGTTACTGATTATCAAGTGAAATAGTGGTCAAACGCTAGATTGATACAGTAAAAAAAAAGACTTTCGCCTTTATAATATTAGTGACATATGACCCTTAATCCGTATCAGTATCAGAGAAGACGCCGCGGAGGAGAGTTCTACGCTCTTGTCGCCGCCCGGACCTGAACCACTGAAGATGTCGATCGCAGTTTCACATAGACCACGGCCAAACAGCCCGGAAGCAATACATACAACATGCAACGCCGGCCGTGAAAGCCCTAGAGTTTACAGACCCTTAATCCCATCAACAACATTTCAAAATACCAAAAACATTTCAAATATTCATAGGTTTAAGATTGGAAGTACGCAGATCCAACCCAAAGTTTTATTAACCTGCCCCAAAGAGTCTGTACTATACATGAGGATTGAAACGGGTTCGCCACAGAACACCCCTGATAAGTCACGGCCAGTTAATTCCCCTGGCTCCGAGCGGCGGTGTGCTTTACCTACTCTTGCCGATATGTAATCGTATTAGATGAGGATAAATGTACGCTTACTCGAAGGCAAACAACTGTTAAGCTTTCCCACGATATATACGCAGCCGTCCCAAATGGGAGCAATTATTTTCAGGTTGAAAAGAAAATGTTTTGTGGACATGAAAAGGCGGTTATGTTTGCAGCTGTATTCAGGTTATAAACGAGAGTTTGAACGTGGCGGGAGGCTAATTGATGTGGGTTTTGTGATTAGAAGCTTTTACTTATACTGCCCTTAAACTAAGTAATCAGTTATTAATTATGTTTCTGGAACGGTTCAGATTCTCGAACAAATAAAATACGTTCCTAATAACTTTTACTATTTAACTATCCTAATTATAAGCCTTGTAAACAAACAAATCAACATATTTATTTACTGACTATATAAATATTGATTACAGAGAAATTTAAAGCAAGCGATATTAGGTCGAACAAGCTATGGCGATACTCTAAAACTTATGATTGAAGGGGTATAGAGTTCTTAAGAGGAGACTCCGGATTATTAACCCAACGTATGATTAGCATCGACAAGGAGACAAACGACTTAACAACGGCCGCAGGAAGAGGCAGGATGTGAGCTGCTTCCTTATGGGACCCTGGGTTCGAATCCCGGCGGGGGCAAAAATTGATGCGATGAGTGTAGGTGTTTGTTCCGGGTCTTGGATGTTTGTGTGCTGTAATTGTGTGTGTCCATGCCTCCCGCGACACAGTAAATGCAAGTGCGGGAGTTTGAATGTGGGGAAAAAGTATTTAAAACTTTCATGCTTTATTTGGTTCCGAACACAGATATCGGAGTTTATTACGGCACTGAGGTTATTCGCATATTGAATAACAAATATCTCATTATTTTGCAACAAGATTAAATTGTTACCTTAACTTGATCCTGTTCCCCAGCATACTCGATATTCTGGAAGATGGTCCAAGTGTAGCGTCTTCGCACCTCCATGCGCGCCAGGTATCTTCTGTACCACTGCTGAATCAAGATTGCTGCCTTCATCGCTGTAATCAAAAATAAATTGTCAATTCAACATGAGCTTGATAATGAACATATAAAGAAATCCTAAGCTTGAAAGTTTAACTTCTAGCAAACACATAGCGCCTCTTACGGAATAAACTTTAGCAATCTTCGGGTAGAATGAATAACGTGAATGCTTTAATCATATGTTTAAGTCAGCGGTACGTATGGGAGTTTTGATAAATGGGAGTGATTTCCCGGGATGCTATTTAATTATTCCCGTACTTTACTTCAAATCATACCCATACCTAAGAGGAAATACAGATCAATCTTGTCTTTTTTCCAGTTTTGTGATTATTGTAACAAGCGTATGGTTTGCTGTGATCATTTCTTGGATAGATATGTAGTCTAGTCCCACTTTTAACTGAGCGCTCTTTTGAAAACGGTGACGGTTGCCGTGGCGCAGTGGTTAGTGTCAGTGACATGACTACTGTGTTTCCGGGTTCGAATCCCGGCAGGGGCAAACATTTGTGCGATGAGTGTTCATGCCTCCCGCGATACAGGGAATCCTAGTGAGAGGGTCTGAGTGTGATAAAAAAAAAACAAGGACCTCATTCGACCTCAGTTGATCTTCTTGGTCGAGACCACAAACTACTATCCTAACTCCCGTTGAAAAGCCACGGTCCGTCTCTTGCTTTGAGATGAAGTCTCGTATCTCAGAAATTAAAATAGAACAGGGAAAGTATAAATTATCATAAAACTCAAACAGCTGACGTTATCGCACTCTTATACTGTCTCTATTGTTATATTTAAGTATTTATAACATTTACAACAATGTGAGTGCTTTGGTTATGGATATAGCTGTAGGTTCACTTCCGAATGAAATATTACTACGTAGGGTGTAGAATTGACGCGGAGTGGTATTTATGTTCAGTATTAATTATTATACTGATTGGTTGACCCATTTAACTAATTATTAGACTCGTTAAGGTGTATAACTTTTTACACCTAAACTTGTAAGAATTATTATTATATAGATGTAGTGTCCGGCTGTACTCACGTTTATATATTCAATTTCTAATTCCCAATCAAGAATTGTAAGAATTATGTTGATAATGAAATTATTTATTTGCGCAATAATAAATATATATATATATATATATATATAATATATACAAACTTTTTTTTGACGTGATAACGTTTTATAAATTGATGAATACCAGCAACACTCATGAAAAATAGTAACGTTCCGCGTAACGTTCCACCTGAGTTTTGTATTACATAAAATAATCAAAGTCAAAGTCAAAGTCAAAGTCAAAGTCAAAGTCAAAGTTAAAGTCAAAGTCAAAGTCAAAGTCAAAGTCATAAATGATTATGACGTTATCACGTAAATCTATCGTCCGTAAGCCGGCTTTACAGACAACCAATTTTTTTCTGTATAGATCTAGTCTAGTCTAGTCATTTGACCACTATCTCACTTAATGGTCACTGAGGATGTGGTCGAAGATGTTATCACGCTAGACCTAGAATGCTTACTGGCTCTCAGGGACTGCTGCCTAAGCACATATGAAAGAAAATGTTAAACTTAATTACTAGAATAACATTTTGAAATGGTATGAGGCGATTAGCATCTATGGGCGCCTGCCCATAGATAAGATTACTAAGTCTTCTAACTACTACTACCCCTACCTCTTAACTAAATTACTTAGTTTAGGTACCTACCTAAATTACTTTTTTTTTTTCAACATTCACACAAGGTCTTCAGGTCCCAAACTAGGCAGAGCCTGTACCATGGTAACCATATATACTTATATACATACTTATATATTTTTTTTTATAATAAATATACTTATATACATATACACACCCAGACACAGGTCAAACAGACATGTTCATACACACAAATGTTTGACCTACCCGGGAATCGAACCTGGGACCAGCGGCTCAGAAGGCAGAGTGCTACCAACTGCGCCAACCGGCCAGTCTTTCCAGTCAACCGGTCAGTCAGCTAGTTTTTCCATAATTTCATAACAATTTCTATTTTTTCTTAATTACAATTTGAATATACTCATTGTATAATATGTATTTGTCATAAAGTAAATAGAAACTTGTGAAACATTTTGCATAATCCCATTGTAGAAGGATAAGCTTTGAATCGTATGCCACCTGGAATCCCGGCTGTTTTCATATACTTAAGATTATTCTTATATTTATTACACAAGCGGTCCGTCATAACATTGAACTTTTCGTGATTGTCCTTATTTTTTGTTTCTTAAAAAAATGTCAGAGTCTATATTTGTTTCATTTTCATATTTAAAAAGCGTTCCGTCACCACATTGAAGTTTTCGCAAAGATCCCTATTTTTACCTTGCTTAAAAAAAATTTGCCTCTGTTACTTGTACTGTAATCTGTAGGTACTCAGAGATAATGTAGAATTCTAATGGTGAAAGAATTTTCAAAATCGGTTCAGTAGTTTTTGAACTTATCCGTTACAAACATACAAATATTTCCTCTTTATAATATTAGTGTATAGTATAGATTTGCTTCAGGAAAAATAAAAATAATGTTAATGCAACCTAATATCAATTCCTCTATCCTTCCTCATCTTAATTGATTAAGATATCGGATACGCTTTGTTTGCATTCAGCATTATCCAAATTGATGGGAAGGTATACATTAGCTAATAGAAAAGTAAAAGCATCTTTACGACACACTAGTTAATATTGACGAATCGTCGACGAATTTTTTAAGGTTATAATATGGCAACTAGGTTAGATATATACAGACCCATTAAGATATTGGTACACTCTCACCCATATCGCCATACCCTTCCAGAGTCATAATATGGGCAATATAACATATTATGCATTGCAATTCAACGTGGCAATGCTGCTAGCATTCTGGGCACGCTGCCAGCCGGTAGCGGGTTAGAACATTTGAGTTATCTATTGGCTACCAATAGCTAGTGAATTGTTCGAATGTTATTGTAGTAGCTGCAGTATTGTTATTAGTTATTAGTGTTTTATTTTAATAAAGATATTTATCATTTACATATTATGTAAGTTGAAATATATCTTAAGATCTTAAATACATATGATGCAATCATCATCATCATCATCATCTCAGCCATAGGACGTCCACTGCTGGACAAAGGCCTCCCCCATTGATTTCCACAAGGACCGGTTGGAAGCGGCCCGCATCCAGCCCTTGCCTGCGATCTTAGTCAGGTCGTCTGTCCACCTAGTCGGTGGCCGTCCTATGCTGCGCTTGCCAGTCCGTGGTCTCCATTCGAGAACCTTTCGGCCCCAACGGCCATCGGTTCTTCGAACTATATGCCCTGCCCACTGCCACTTCAACTTGCTAATCCGCTGGGCTATGTCGGTGACTTTCGTTCTTCTACGGATCTCCTCATTTCTGATTCGATCACGTAGAGAAACCCCGAGCATAGCCCTCTCCATAGCTCGTTGTGCGACTCTGAGCCTGTTCAGAAGGCCTATAGTCAGAGACCACGTTTCAGTTCCGTAAGTCATCACTGGTAACACACATTGTTCGAAGACCCTCGTTTTCAGGCATTGCGGTATTTTGGACGAGAAGACGTCTCGGAGCTTTCCGAACGCTGCCCAGCCGAGTTGGATTCGACGATTGGCCTCTTTCTCAAAGTTGGACTTACCTAATTGGACTGTATGTCCTAGGTAGATGTAATGGTCAACAACTTTGAGAGTCGAGTTCCCAATTGATATGGGGGCGGGCGCAACATGGGCATTTGACATAATTTTCGTCTTGTCCATGTTCATTTTAAGGCCCACCCTTAGGGAAACACTGTTGAGGCCTTCGAGCATCGTGCTGAGGTCTTCCATGGATTCTGCCATGACCACAATATCGTCGGCAAACCGAAGGTGAGTGATGTACTCGCCGTTGATGTTGATGCCGAATCCTTGCCATTCCAAGAGCTTGAAGGCGTCTTCCAATGCGGCAGTGAACAGTTTCGGAGAAATAACGTCTCCCTGTCTCACGCCTCGTTGCAATGGAATCGCCCTCGAAATTTGCTCTTGTACTCGGACCGACATGGTGGCGTTATTGTACAAACACTTCAGCACTTCGATATACCGATGGTCAATACGGCACCGCTGGAGAGACTCAAGCACCGCCCACGTCTCGATCGAATCAAAGGCTTTCTCATAGTCCACAAACGCTAAACATAAGGGCAAGTTATACTCTTCGGTCTTCTGTATAACTTGCCGCAGCGTATGGATGTGGTCTATGGTGCTGTAGCCTTTTCGGAAACCGGCTTGTTCGGGAGGCTGGAAGTCATCAAGCCTACGTTCGAGACGATTCGCGATGACTCTTGAAAACAGCTTGTAAACATGGCTCAGAAGCGAAATGGGTCTGTAGTTCTTAAGCAATGTGTTGTCACCCTTCTTAAAGAACAACACCGCTACGCTTCTGTTCCATGCTTCCGGCGTTGACCCTTCGAGGACAACGGAATTAAAGAGCTTCTGAAGGACTTTCAGTATCGGTGATCCACCCGCTTTCAGAAGCTCTGATGTGATTCCGTCGTCACCCGGTGCCTTGTTGTTTTTAAGCTGCTTCAGAGCCATCCTAATCTCGTATAGGCTGATGTCCGGGATGTCTTCGGTATAGTGCCGGGTCAGCTTGGCTCTTGGGTCTTTGGCCAAGCTGTCAACAGGTTTAGCGACCGAAGTGTATAGCTGTCCATAGAACCTCTCGATCTCTCCAAGCACCTCTGCTTTGGTCGACGCTATACTGCCATCATCTCTCTTCAGCTTAGTCATCTGGCTTTGCCCAATAGACCTGTCTCTTGCAAACACTTTGGAGCCTTTTCTCCGTTCGATCGTATCTTTAATACGATTTGTACTAAAGGTACGGATGTCGTGTCGCAAGGATTTCCATATTCGTCTATTGAGCTGCCTATATGACGCAGCATCATCGGATGATTGCAGTTGCAACGAGCGTCGTTCAGCCATGAGGTCGAGGGTATGGCTGGAGAGTTTTTGAGGTCTATTTGTACGGCGAGGCTTAAAGAACTTAGACCCCACTTCGTGGACAGTTTCTACAAACCTGTTGTTGGTCTCGTCCACCGACGCAAAGTTCTCAAGGCAAGCAAAGCGATTGGATAACTCAAGTTGAAAGCTCTCGGGGTTTTGGATATGGACATTTTGAGGTCGGAGCGTGGATTTCATCAAACGGGACCTCTCAAGTTTAACATTAATATTCAATGTGCCTCTTACCATGCGGTGATCACTACCGGTTTTGACCATGTTGATCACAGAGACATCATTGAATATTTGTTTCTTGGTGGTCATGATGAAATCGATCTCATTTCTTGTGGAACCGTTGGGGCTCAACCAGGTCCATTTCCTTTGAGGCGGCTTCTGAAAGAAAGAGTTCATCATAAAGAGTCCCTCTTTCTCCATGAAGTCGGCCAGCCTCTGTCCCCTAGGGTTCCGTTGTCCATAACCAAATTGCCCCACTCTCAACTCTCCATCACTTCTTTCGCCCAACTTTGCGTTAAAGTCCCCCATAACAACATTGTAATGGGTCTTGGAGGTATGTATGGCCCTACTAATGTCCTCATACATAGCCTCTACCTCCTCATCGGTTCCGAGTTTTGAGGTCGGTGCATATACCTGAATGACCTTCAACGAATATCTGCTTGATATTCTGAGTATTAGGTATGCCACCCTGCTCGAAACGCTGTCGATGGTGATGATGTTGTTAGCGAGGGACTTGCGAACGAGAAATCCGACACCACCTTGGGACTTTTGGTCGCCTTCCCGGTAGTAGAGTAAGTTACCGGATTTGAGAGTTATGGTGTCCTCACCCTCTCTACGGACTTCACATAACCCTAAGATATCCCAGTGTAACTTACTCATTTCTTCTTCCAGTTCGACGATCTTCTCGTCTGCCAACAAAGATCTTATATTGTGTGTTACCAGGGCCAGAGGTCGTTTTTTCAGGGAGTGGTAGCCGGGAATCTGCCGGAGATTCTTAGCACCCCCTGCTCCACCGTTACACTGGCCGCTACCGGAGCCAGCATTAGCGGAGCTGCCGGGGACTGGGGGCCTGGTCACTTTTTGTTTAATCATACTGGGGGGGGGGGTTGCCAATACTCGCCACGCTTGGCATGCGGGTTGGCGAGCGCAGTATATAAAATACGACCCTCAGAAGGCGCTGCTGCCCATCCTTCTGGTACGTGATCCCTTAGTCGACTCTTACGACACCCACGGGAAGACATGGGGGGGTACTATTCTAAGCCGGCACCCCACGGCCATCAATAAGGTGATGCAATAAAGGATTGAAACTAAAACGAAAACATTATAACAACAAACGTGTTCATTTAGTAATAATAGTTAAAAAAATAGGATACGAAATGACTAGGTATATATAAATAACAATATATTAGTGGTGCTAATTAGTAAGTAAACATTCTGTAACTGTCATGACATCTGCTTATATTAGCATTATTTCAAAAGTACCTGAATTTGTTTCATACTCTCAAAAAGTAGTGGTTTGGTAAATTTATTAAATGATTCTTCAGTGACCATTATGCAATTTGAAGCGATGATAACTCAGCCGGGGGAGCGTCGGCTGTCAAACTGACGGACACTGGTTTGATCCCCAACAACGGCTTAAGCTTCGGGTGAAGGTAACACTATTCTCAAATTCCCAGCATAGTGCTTATAGGGCGCTTTCGAGTACCTGCCTGGCTAGCTACCACCCTCAAGTTTGAAAAACTGTTACCAAACACATAGTTTGTTCAGGCTTGAGAGTCAGTGGGCATTCTAGATCTGGCGTGATAACATCTTCGACCACATCGTCACTGACCATCAAGTGAGATAGTGGTCAAACGCTATCTATACAGTATAAAAAAACACTCTATACTGTAAATAAAAACGTTTAAGAATTGAGCTCTGCGTTAACAATCCTTGTACTGACTTGGATAAGCGTCAGATTGTGGAGCTTTCGTCTTTCCTTTTCTCTTTTGCTTCGGAAGGCACGTAAGATAACACACAACAACAAGCAATTGGGTAAGTAAGAGTGTTCAGGTAGCAGTCCTTGAGAACCAGTGATCATTCTAGGAGATAACATCCTCGACCATATCGTCACTGACCATCAAGTGAGATGGTGGTCAAACGCTGGATCTATGGAGTATAAAATAATACGAATTTAATAAAAGTTTGTGTAGTTCCGCAGTAGTATTGTTTGTTCCAATAGTACGGATCAACCGAACAGTCGGAAACTTAATCAACGGTTGCAAACAATATAATTACATCACCGAGCACAGAGTCCGACAAACCGAGCGGAAAACCTGCGACAGAAACGTACGGAAGAAATTGTTAGTTTAGCATATGAGCGGGAGTTTTGTTGGGCTATCAATTTTTTTTTTTTTGTGGACAACATTCACACAAGGTCTTCAGGTCCCAAACTAGGCAGAGCCTGTACTATGGTAACCCGATGACTGATATATATACTTAAATACATACTTATATATATACTTTTTTTTATACATATACACACCCAGACACAGGTCAAACAGACATGTTCATACACACAAATGTTTGACCTGTCCGGGAATCGAACCCGGGACCAGCGGCTCAGAAGGCAGAGTGCTACCAACTGCGCCAACCGGCCAGTCGAGATAATGTGCTAAGTATATAATTATTATTGAGGGTGCAGTTTTCGGAGGGAACTTCTATTTCCAATTTTGAAATGGAATGAAAATAAATCGACGAATACATTATCGTAATCGAGAGTGATGGCAACTTAAAACGTTATCTTTTTAATACATTATTATTATATTGAGCCAGATATATAATATTATGCAACATAATACACAGAATAATTGAGAAATAACAAAATAACGTTAATATTTAATAAAAATGATTTAATATTAATTAAAAATTTGCCAGTTTAAATTATATCCATATATAGTTGTAAAAATACAATTTTTTTAAGAAAACAGGAAATGAAATGTACTAATTTTTAGACTTTTTATAAACATTAGAGCTTTGCTATTTATAATCAGTTTAAAAAAGATATTTATTTTAAATTGTATTCTGTTGTAATTGTAAGGCCTATAGAATTGGCCTTGTATAATTGTATTCATATACAGCTTTCGTAAAAAGACACAGACTGATGAGTACGTAAGTTATTTAGTGGTATCTGTTGTCAAGTAAACAAATTAAAAACTAGCAACAGATGGCAATTTAAAAAGCATAATATGTCTTTATGTAACATAGCTTTTAGCTTTTACTTCGTTGACACTTGTGTTGCTAAACTTTGATTACGAAATATTATCAAAGTGCCATAAAACCCATTCAAATAGTTGGAGTTATTTCCGAAATAGCAAACTTATGTAGGTATTGTACTCAAGAAAAGCTCGTTTAATAGACGATATACAATTGTCTTATTCTGAGCTAATAACTTAGGTAATAGATATGTAACTCGAACATTGTGAACTACGATGTGACTATTGCAATTACATATATAATATATGTCATTGCGATAGTTGCATCGTTATTAATTACAATTTCATATTGTGTATCCTATTTGTATACCCAATAAAAATTAACCTCGGCTTTTCGACCTAAGTGCTGTCCAATATCAATGTGATACGATCACAGAAATTAAAAACTAAAACCCTGTATGTGGGAGATTCCTCAATTGTCTATCCACACACGACCTACTTGACAAAATCCCCCTTTATACATGAGACAAATGTGATTGGACAGTATCACGCGAACGTGAAACGAGATGTGTGTCTAGTCAGGATGAATGCGATTGGATACGACACTCATTGATGTTTACAGTGCCGGATTAAATAAGCTGGGGGCTTCTAGCAAATCTGAATCAGGGGCCCTCGGTTTGTTTTAGGATTGTCAAGCTTCTAACGCTTTTTTAATCCGCATATCCGCAAAAAAGCATTAAATAAAATAAAACTATAATAATTACACTCTGTATGTCAAATTTATCAATAATACCTACAGATACTATTGACCTCTATTTAAAGCGTATCCAATAATATTAATAAAATCACGTTCATAATTACTTAACACTGTTTCGACGAGTATAACGTGGCACTTACGCGTTGTCGATATCACAATCAATAATAAAAATATTCAAGACGATATTCAAGATATCGACTACACGTAAGTGCCACGTTAAACCCGTAGAAACAGTGTAAAGCGTATCCAATAGTTAAAGTGAGGTTATTGATTAAGACGTTCTTACCGTATCGTGTTCCCCAACTTTCTTTTGATATATTATTCATGTTTTACGAGAAGCTTAGAAGTTTAGAGGAAAACAAAATAAACAAAGTATCATACAATTTCAAGGTAAAAAAATTTTTATTAATAATTTCAGTTCGAGCGTCGTGCTTCTTGCTGTCAATATACCAGTCAAAAGTGTAGCAAGACATAAAAAAATTGTTTGACGCTTCAATATTAATAGGTACTTTTTACGGTCAGAAAGACTCAGTGCGCGGGGCCCCTAAAAGTGCGAGGCCCGTAGCGTTTGCTACTCTTGCTATGTGGTTAATCCATCACTGTTCTTACTAGCCTTCACTGAATTTACCATCGACAAACAGATTCGGTATTTTGGTTCGATCAAGTTACCAGTAAACCAGTAACACATGAAAAGAAACGCGCTTATTATGTAAGCTGAAATATAAACAACAAGCTCTGAAGAGAGCCAAGCTATAATCGCCTGGGTTCTGTACTAAATCAGAAACCTAATTTATAGATAGATTGATAACTAGGGTTCGTAAATTTAATTTTATGAACTTTAATAACATTCGCGCACATTTCTTAAAATGGAGAATAATCCAATATATTTACGATATAATCTAAACTTCCACCATTAAGATAAACTTAACTCAAAATCTGTACATGTAATTTTGCAAGGTAATTTGCAAAGTAAATATATATTAGTTTCTCCTACTGCGAATTAGCGTATCCGTGCGCGGTTAAGCCCATCCAAGGTTATCTATCGGGTCTTGTAAGCGCCTTAACGAAATTATCTAGCGCATGTTTGAATTGTTCTACAAAAAGTCTGTATCATGGAATTTTTCCATAACCGACACGATTCGTTGTTATCGAATAGTTCTGAATCAGGGGTCTGGTCAGGATTGAGGACATCTAAGGAAGAAAGAAAGTAACTGATACGGGTGCCCAAGATACAGGCTTAGCCTAGTTTGGGGCCCTCAGCAAAACTACGTTCCTGGCACTACATAGGGTTGATTAATGTTTTTGTAATAAATGTGTTTGGTTTGTATTTGATCTGTAACAAAGTTTGATTTGATTTGATTTTGATTTGACATACTCGTAGACCAGCGGATGGGCACTTTGGTTTTCAATGAGTCAAGTATCCAGCAGTAGACTTGGCTATGGCTGATGTCGCGATAAAAATATGATATTCAGGATCGGTTTGTTGCCTAAATTCGTTTCATTTTATTCGCAATAACTCGACCCGGCAATCCATTCAATCCTAATTGATACGTGTCATACGTGAAATTTGTTCTAAATGAAAATATTGAAACATTGCTTAATGGTTAAATACCACAATGGTTTTAACAGTTGCTGTTTAATTTTCATTCAACCCAAGCATAACTATACAAATAGCAGTAGAACATTTTAAGCTATCGCAGTTTAAATTTGTGTTTTTAAATAAAATATTTGGTCAATGCAACTACATCAATATTTTTTAGCGAATAACATGCATACCACATATAAATTTAAACTAATAATAACCCTTTTTTATCAACATCATCTCAGCCACGTCCATAGCTGGACACAACCCTTTTTACACTATCTATAATGAAAAAGTCAACCCTTTAAAATAACCCCCCTGGTACGCTAACAGTAACTATAGACCAAGTCCTTATGATGCAAATATATGAATCTAGTAAGTAATGCGATATTGTAATAGTGCAACACATATTAGTAAGTTTGATACACGTTTTATATATCCTACCGTGAATAACAATATAATTGGAACCTAAAAATTGTAATTACCACTTGCTATATGACCTCAATCTAGGTCCATTATATTAGACGACAAAGACTCTGAAGCAAATCACTGGTTTGTATCGTTTCAAAGTTTCTACAACAACCTCTAAAAGGTATGAAAAAAGTAAAAATAAAGAAAAAAGTAGATTCAGGCGTTACGTTGCGAAAATCCATACCTTAACGATATCAAATACACAATATATAGAGTTAATTCCGCGAGTTAAATTGATTCCAGGCTAGAATGCAATATTCACTACTGTCCGTCCCGTATATTCGGAATTAATTTAATTGGCACCAAGCATTATGTATTTAATATCATTTTATACCAGGGCTGGATGCGGGCCGCTTCCAACCGGTCCTTGTGGAAATCAATGGGGGAGGCCTATGTCCAGCAGTGGACGTCCTATGGCTGAGATGATGATGATGATGATACCAGTATACGTAAAATGTAACATTTTGGTTACAAATATAAGCGCAACACGTTGCGCTTATAAAGCGTTAAATTTAAACTAATGGACTAAGTAATAATGTCTAATAGCTATTAGAGAAGTAGTTTTCACCCCTCGAAGCGGTAATAAATATTAAGTTTTAGGTAGACCCTCCGACATTACTTCCCATTTTATCTTTGCGAGTGCTACTCCTTGTAGTTTCAGGGTATGTAAGTTAAAATTCTTACCTACCCGCATCAGGAATGTTTTACTTTTTATTATAAACTAGCAGTCTGCCCCGGCTTCACACGGGTAAAACATTTTTTAAATTAAAAATCATAATGGTTTAATAATTGGGTTAAAAATTATAATTCTAAAGAAAATATTTATTTATTTTATTTATTTATTTCATATGTAAACAATGTTATTACAACCACATTTTAAAACAGTACACAGAAAAGGAAAATATAGCCTATGTCACACGGGGTAAGTAGTTTCGCAACAGTGAAAGAATTTTCCAAATCGGTTCAATAGTTTCGGAGCCTATTCAATGCAAACAAACAAACAAATCTTTCCTCTTTATAATATTAGTATATAGAAGACAAACGACACGCAGTGGATTTACGTGGACGGACATTAATATTCTTATCCTCCAAAGCTTACCGTTAACTCTAGTAACGTATTACTTATATACTTATTCTTAAAAATATTGACTACTTTATTAATAGAGACTCTTTTTTAACTTTTGTACCAAATTTTAGTCTAGACTGTTGAGTGGTTTACACTACGTATTGAAAAACCAATCAGTCAGTCACGTTTTCCTTTTATGTATATAGACTATCATCGATCGACTCGACGTACGGCAATTCGCCATCGCTATATGGTAGATATACCACCTATAAGTACGAAGCGTTTTGCTTCCACTTTCTTAATGCGTGCTGCCAAGGAATGGAACTCGTTGCCCGAGTCTATGTTTCCCGATATGTACATTCTTGGAGTCTTCAAGTCGCGAGTGAATAGGTATTTTCTAGGTTTGCGTGCTAAATCCTAGACAACGTCATCACTTAAAATCAGGTGAGACAGATGTCAAACGCAAACTTATATTATGTAAAAAAAAAGACAGATTACACATATAACATTCACACTCATACCCCCGCATTAAGATACTCCGTGGCGCGGGAGGTATGGACGTACACAATCACATAACACAAACGTCCAAGACCTGAGAACAAACATCTATTCTCATCACAGAAATGTTTGCCCGAATCGGGATTCGAACCCGGGGTCGCGATTCAATGTCAGTGCCACTGACGACAACCGCAACTACTGGCAAAAGTGATTTTGCATAAAGGTTTAATTGCCCAGGTGTTCAGCACACGTTTCTCGTAGTTTTCTGCTGTAAGCTACACGCACGACGTGTTAGCATCGTTAGCGTCGTGAGTGGATAAGCGTAGAATCCAGTTATGAATGTGACACAGATTTCGTTACACATTTTTTAATTTTGCAGATTTTTATCATTGGATCACAAGTTAACCAAGAGTTGGAAGTTGCTGCTTTTTTGCATGTCGATATAGTCAAACCTACAGCTTATTTTAAAATTCTGTGACATTATTTTTACTTGTGTTTTGAGAAATTCAAAGATGATGTTGATTTTCTATATTGAAGCCAAGGCATGGATGAACCGCATTACCATCAAGAAAGAAAAATCATCTCTTTTTTTTCGATAAAGTTCCAGAAGACTATTCGGCTGAATGAAGCATCGAGGAAGACACAAATGTATGCGTTAGAAATGGCAAATGGTCCGGCAGCCCTATGCTCAAAATTCAAAACTTTAGATTTTCGAAACCTCAAAACCTAGCGCTATGTGCTACAATAGTCGCTACAAAATATTTTTAATTTAATTTTTGTGAATTTGTAAAGCGGACAAAGCTGGTGAGCGTGGCTAGTGTATCAATAAACTTAAAAGATCGATAACATTATTGACTATGATATTTAATTACGTAATCTCTCTGTTTGCATACGCCTGAAACCTTAAATTAGCGGTTAAGCCGGCTCCGTTATTAATCCAAGACAGGATTCTTGGCGATCCAATTTACGTAACCTGAAAACTGTTTCTTGTTTAGTTAAATAGAAATAACCGATTACCTAATTTAGATTTGCGTACAAAACAACTCAACGGTATTCATAAGTATCGTCTGTTTCTATAAACTCACTTACAAAATATCTATAATTATATTTATATATCAATGTGATTCATTTCAAAAAACAAAAGTAAGGTATGAGAGATTTTATTTAGTCTTATAAACCTCACGACACTATTCAATAGTATCTATGGATATTTTTGCCATAGGAACTCAAGTGTGAAAATTACCGAGTTTATATTATAACTACTTGTATCCCGCTGTTTTAACTCTTCCGATTATTTTCCTGGCAGACTCCTTTAGGTATTGAATTTTCTAAAATCCATTCTTAGCTGATGGCTTGAGATACATCACCATCTTGTTTGGCAAATCTTCCACCTAATCAGTTCAATTGTTTCAGCTGTGTGTTTTAGTCACGGTTCTTTTCGTGACTAACATACTTAGGAGTTTAAAAGTGGAATATTTATCCGCGTGAGCTCTAGATATTTGGGCGGACAATGTCAGTTCCTCGAATGAATCTGTCGAAAACACACACAGTAAACATCCTGTTTCTAAAATTAACCTCTGTTATGTAGGTAAACAAAATAAGAAAATAATGCTATCGCTTCAATAATAATGTGAAACCACGGACTTTTGTGTCAAGTCCGTGTCAAGTCAAGTGTCAAGCTGTACGTAACTAATTTAAAACAAAAAAATCTATTTTTTTAGTTCGTTCATTTCGTGCATCGTTGCGCTACTGGCGCCAAGACTTCGCATGAGATATCTATCAATGCGGAGCCTCCTCAAAATATTCATTTGGGAGTACATATTACTTATGGTCTTGTTTTTAAAAAGTACGTAAGAAATTGGAATCTTTTTTTTATTTGTTCTCATAAAAATATTTAATATGCGACAAACATAGGCGGTGGGTGTAGTATGGTGAAAAATACTACGACCTATTATCGTATCGTTATTTAATATATATAAAAAAAACAACCGGTTGCACTCCGCGAGCCGGCAGAAGAGAAAACTTGAACATGATTGATGATGATAATGAAAAGTAACCTATGTGTTATTCTGGGACCTGAAATATCTACATACCAAATTTCATCCAAATCCGTTAAGCCATTCTGCCGCGATTGAGTAACAAACATCCATCCAGACTTTCAGATTTATAATATTAGGACACATAGAATTAACATGACGTCTTTTTTTTAAACAATGAAATCTTTCCTCTTTATAACATCGGCGTTTTGATAACCCAACTCAATAATTCTTTTAACAAAACGACTTTATCAAATAAAACTACCAACAAACGAAAATATTCCTTTTTGGTGTAACACATTTAAGTTTAAATTTCAACAGCAGTCCTGAAGATCTGACGATCTTATGATCTGACGCAACTTTAACATTTTTTCCCACATACAAAAGTGCACAACGCCAAAGAAGTTTTCACTTAAAAAAAAAACGAAATCATGCAAGCTGTTTCAGAGAATTTCTATAACAAACACCGTGAGACGAGATTTTTATATTAGATGTAGCTCGTTACAATAATCATGTAAAGAGCTCAAAAATCCTTACATCCGTCACAATGCCTTACTCGTGGTGGAAACGACACGATTATTCAAAAAAAGATTAAAGACTAACATTTATCCTACCTTTTTATTTGCTCTGTGATAATCCGCGGAGCGTGTTAAGCTTCAAAAGAAAATCTGCCGTCCCTTTGACTCTAGTACCTGCGTGTTCACTAAAGTAAGACGATTGTTTCACGTCTCTATCGACTAAGCCTTTTCCCCAGTCCGCCCCTCAGAAAATAAACCGTACAACCAATCTATTTTATCCAACAACATAGTTAGGTACAACCAATAAACATGTTAGCGTTTTAGTATCTTGTGGAAGTAGTAAAATTTAACGTGTGTCGGTGTAGAGAAGGAAGGCGGTAAAACATTGATAATGACAAAGTACTAAAATTTTGTCACATTGTTTACGGTTTTATTAAGCTTGTTAAATAATTTTATATGGAATTATGTAAATGAGATTAGATTAGATTGTTATATGATTTTTTCAAACATTATCGTCAATGAAACTCGTGAATAATGTAATAAAACTGATAGCCTCGTTTACGATTGATTTCTATCTCCTTAGTATTTGAATACTTCTGTTATGTTCGGCAATTTGCATTAGTGGCGATCAACACACTTTGATATTGGTAAATTAGAATTGTATCTTTGGCAGTTTTATTTCAATGTCACATGGTCAATTGCATGAGCGATTGATAAGAAATCTCTAAGAACGAAAAACACTCGAAAAGGTGTTGATATGTTTTTATTTCTATTATCTCAAATTTCAGAGTTTGATGGTGGAAGATGGTATCACGCTAGTCTTAAAATATCAAATAACACTCAGAGTGATATGTCTGGCTGGTTTTAGTCAATTCGTACCATACAAATAGAATTAATTATTCAAGTGTATACTGATATACGAAAAGGTAATTCTGTACTATACTCGTACAATTACTGGATTGAAATTACTATGAATATAAACAGGGGGATTACGGGTTACTAGTTTGACCTCGAAACCCTAAAAGTGAAGCTATTACGAACATAAAATAATTAGCCTAATTGTAAGCAAGAAGACTATAAAGTTCGCACTAACATTCAGCTTGGTTACTGGCTAGGTAATTATAATATACGGAGTGTTCAGTCGACAAAGCGTTTTTTCCCTTGACATTAATGTTTTACGTGTATGATACAGTAATACTTATTTTCTGAAAAGTTACTTACTGCGTTCAGCCTTGGTCATGCTGACGTCATCTCTTCTCCAAAACTTGAGCAACGGCGCTAATGACTTTATATTGCACTTGGTGTTGAGAAGTCTCTTGCCCAGGGTCTTTGGGACTTCTTGTTCTATCTCTGAACTTCTACAAGAAGACGAGTCATCAGCTTGAGATCGAGGTCTTCTCCTCCCTCGGAAGCTCACACACCCGCATCCTTCTGACAAAGAAAACATGGTGGGACTCTTGTCCTTTCTATATTTTTTCTTATCTTTTCGTTTCCGCGTACATCTTGGCGTCTTCTGTCGCGACTTGGGAATATTTACTGCTTCTTTTTAGAGCTTTAATACTGCGCTTCGGTTCATGCCGTTAAGGTAGTTGTATATATCTGTGAACAAAAAACGAGATTTGAGTAAATATAATTTGCCATATATCATCAACAGACCATCGTCTTCATTTCAGACTTAAGACTCCATTTGCTGCATGTCTTTTATTTTTCAGTCTTTCTAAGATCTCAATTTGGTCTTTGGTCTAAACTGACTTAATAACTATTTTTGATTAATTGAGCTAAATTAATGCTTCTTATTTAACCCTGATACGAACTCATAGGAAAATAATTATATTTTTATTATAAAAACAGAAAGTAAATTCTGTGTGTTTTTTAATGTCGGACTCGGTATCCACAAGAACTAGTCAGTTCTATTATTGTTTTAGTATTTAACTGTCCATTAACCTACATTCGAGGGTGTTAATCGAAAATATGCAGTCATTTTTTCGTTAGGCGATAAAATTGTTTCTTCGTGGACCGCTAATCAAATAATGGGTGTTTTATAGGTACTACGTAAGTCATAAAGCGCCAAATATAGGGCAATCAGAAAAAGGCTCTATCCGACCCATCCACTCGTTTTATCTGATACAGCCGGTTTGAATGTCGGTCGTGAAACGATTCCGTTATTTCCCTGGAGTTTCATCAAATATGTTACTTTTCTACATCGGCACGAACTAGCTTCTATTTTATATTTAATACTTTCATGGGATTGTGTCATGGCACTTTATTTTTTGAAGTGATAACTTCCTTAGCGGCGTTGTGGACTTGGGGAAAAAATGTTAAAATCGCGGCAGGGCAATATTCGTCAGGCGCGTGACGTCATCGAATTCGTAAGACGGAGGGAGCGTAATTTAAGCTTAAATGTGTTACGAATAAGGAACATTTTCGTTTATTGTTAGGTATTGTAGGTACCTACATAACATCAATACGCTCGTTTGTGTATGATAGCGCAATAAATGAATATTGTATTTTAGCACATAAATGATAGTAGCCTACTTTTATAGTGACAAATAAAGCCATTCGTGCGATATTATTCCATAATTATTCCAAAGTATTGAAAAATGCACAATGTTAAAGGTCAAGTTTTCACTTCTGCCGGCACTCCTGGAGTGCAATCCGTTGTTTTTTTTTCCCATCTCATATCCCACTATAAAATTAGAAATGTGAAAGTTTGGATGGATATTTGTTACTCAATCACGCCAAAACGGCTGAACGTATTTGGATGAAATTTGGTATGTTGATACTTCAGGTCCCGGAATAATACCTAGGCTACTTTTCATCATCGTCATCAATCATCACCACTCGGGTAAAATCGCGGGACGCAGCTAGTAATATTATAAATGTGAATGTTTGGATGGATGGATGTTTGTTACTCTTTCACGCAAACAATATTCAACGGATTTGGATGATTTGACACAGAGATAGATTATAGTCGGGAATAGCACATAGGCTACCTTTCATTCCAAAAATAGTAGCTGTTCCCGTGGGATAACAAATAATTCAAAAACCTCTGTTGCTCCTTTAAAAAAAAAATTAAGTCTCATTAAATCACATCACGTACGTATATAATATACTATGTACGTAAAACTGCTTATAGGAATAACGATATTCGAATATAAAACGCAGATATATCAAACGATACTCTACGTGATTCGCAACAAAATGAATATAATGCCGATCGGAGGCAGGTATTGTTTCACACAAATCATGTTATTGTGTCAGCAATAACAATGTATCGTCAAAACATCGAAAACATTGAGAATTTAGAGATTTTACGATATAAATATCATTACTATCACTCACTACATAGTTGTTATTAAATCAAACGGGGCTTAATCGCGAGAAAAACATTTAGTAATTTATTTACGAGAAGACTGCAGTCTTCTCGTGACCACGACCAATGCAACTTCGTCGAAACGTCGAGGTAAATAAATTACTAAATGTTTTTCTCGCGATTAAGCCCCGTTTGATTTAATAACAATGTGTTCGAATCGCGAAAGTCTAAAAATTACAATCACTACATAGTATAAAACAAAGTCGTTTTCTCTGTCCCTATATCCCTATTGCCTAAATCTTTAAAACTACGCAACGGATTTTGATGCGGTTTTTTTTAATAGATAGAGTGATTGAAGAGGAAGATTTACAATGTATAATAACATCCATTAATGACATAGGCTATATATTTTATATCCGTGCGAAGCCGGAACGGGCCGCTAGTATATATTTTCACTACACAAGCTGTCAATCGCTAGTTTAACTCGCAGTGCTCTATTTAGTTTGTGGTTTAACTCGTCGATTTCTGACAGGAAAATTCTATTTTATTCACAAGTAAGTAAAAAGGTCTTAAAATTCGTGAACGTAACTAATAAAGCTTATGTCAACTCGCCGACCAATCAGAGAAGAGTGCACAAGAAAAAAGCCTGTTAAAAATATGAAAGAATCCTTCCGGCCGCACGCCTTGAAAGTTTCTGGCTAATTAATGCTAGTGTAATAAAAATTGTTGTGTTTAAATATAACACTCATGGGTAAAGTTTTTTAGCGTTTCGTGTTTTGAAACCTTCTCTATGCTCAGGGTTCGTCTTTTAAACCTCTTTCTCATCTCTTTCTTGTCTCGTCTTTTTCCTATTCTGCTTCGCTTGCTTAGGTTTCAATCCAAGCACTCACGCCAAATACAACTATACCCACACTTTAAACAATAATTATTACAACTAGGTTTAATCGTTTAAGCCATTTTCATCTGGATAGAAAAAAAGCATCACACGTCGGCATACGAAGAACTGTTAGTTTATTTTTATCAATACTCTATAGTTCTAGCGTTGAACACTATCTCAATACGTAGTGGCAATGTGGTCGAGGTATTACACATGACCTAGAATGTTAAGTGGCTATCACATTCAACTTTCAGCTGCCAGAACACACTATATGTAGTAACAACGCAGCAGCAGGCGGGTACTGAATAGTACCGTGGATACCCTCCCACCATGATGTGCATTATGATTACGATTGACCAAACGCTGAAGCCAGGGTAATTGAGGATAGAATCAGCATCCGGAGTTTTCACCGCAGGCGCAGTAAGGTTATATTGTAGTAGTAAGTAAAACTTTTTTTTTCATTATAATTTTTTTTTGGGACTTTTAAACCTTAAGTTTATGACCGTCATTAAAACTATTTTTTTTATTCACATATTCCGTTATCTCGGACGGAGACATCAAGAGTTCACCAATAGAACTCCAATACGGAAATAAATTATATAATTATCGCCACTTTCTCCAACAGTTGTTCACACTACTGAGAAACTTCGCCAGCTCCATTTTAAATAATCTAATTGATGTTACAGGCGTGCGTTCAGCAGCTCCATCGGCCAAGCCATATATTGCTCTGACAGCGGATGTGCGGCGTTCACGAACTCAACTAGAACATTATTTGCTCCACCCAATATTTCATCATGACCGTTCACGTCAACCTGTCAGAGCAAATTATGCTCGGCGAGACCATAATCTTTCTACCTCTAGAATCGATCAAATCTTGGTCGGCTGTCAAAAGTGGCATATGCAGTAGTAACTATCATGTGATCCATGAACAATGTAACTGACTTCTTCTCCTTCTTCTGCAACATGCTATGTAGCCGTTCGTGAGACATCGATCGAATATTGGACGATCAATATTGCTGACGAAGCTCCTGAACGCAGCCCGGTATTCAAATTAGAGCACAATTTTAATTAAATTAGGTATAAAATGACAATTTGCCAGAAGTTGAAAATTCAAACCATCGGTATCTTCTAATATTGGGCGTATTTTCTAATGTAGTTATAACTAAGTTTTCATATCATTTTTGACTAGCCATCAGCCCCGGCTTCGCACGCTTACAAGATTAAAGTTTTTTTTGTAGTAGAAAGTAGTAGAATAAAATTTTTTTCTTATAATAAACATAGCCTCAGAGATAATGTAGAATTCTAATCGTTAATGAATTTTTAAAATTGATTTAGTAGTTTTTAAGTTTATCAGGGTGTAGTTTGCGAGATACATCTTGACGAATTTTTCGTTTAAAGTTTCAAATTTAATATTAATATAGTTTAGGAGTTGAATCTAATTGTATGTCTTAAAACGACATCAGTTCAATTATTTTTTGCATTGGTCGTGGTCACATAGAATTATTTTAAATGTTGAATGTATAGATAACAAATTAATAAATAACGTTTTTTTATTGATGAGCGGAATCCTTATTAAAGATTCTCAATTGGGTCTATTCTTCACCTTAATGAAAACCATATCTTCTTTTTATTAAAATAAAACACTAATAACTATTATAAATACTGCAGCTACTACAATAACATTTGAGCAATCCACTAGCTATTGTCAGCCTATAGATAACACAAATGGTCTAACCCGCTACCAATTGGCAGCGTGCCCAGAATGCTAGCAGAATTGCCACTTTGAATTGCAATGCTGATCGTTGAGCCAAATATTACGTGCCAGCATTTACGTCACGCGTCGCATCTATCCAACGCTTTGATAAGTTTTGAAAAATTCGATGAGCCCCTTGTCCCCACGGGCTCAGTGTCTCGACCCCAAACGGTTAAAATATGTAACCACTATCTTATTAATATTTTCTTACCTTTTATATATTTATATATATATACAAGGTCTTCAGGTCCCAAACTAGGCAGAGCCTGTGCTACGGTAACCTGATGACTGATATATATACTTATTTACATATACACACCCAGACACAGGTCAAACAGACATGTTCATACACACAAATGTTTGACCTGTCCGGGAATCGAACCCGGGACCAGCGGCTCAGAAGACAGAGTGCTACCAACTGCGCTAACCGGCCAGTCACAGACCTTTATAACAACGACGTAGAATGAATAAAATAAAATGTACAGCATCAAAATATAGTTTTCCAAGAACAGAAGATATTACCTAAATAAACAAATGAAACACCTAACGATGCATGAACCATGTGTGCAGATGAGAAAGAGTTTCATGTGTGAACAGATTGCGTATGAATCGAATGGAGACGTCAAGGTCATGTCCATTGGCGTACAGCTGTCTGTCTACTGACAGTTAGGCTATTCATCTGCAAAATACACATTGCTTACTTGTTATTTATGGTACATTTTATATGAATAAATTTATAGCTGCAAATGTTGAAATATAATACGAGAAACGGGTAAAGAAATGTACAGTCCTTCAAATTTTGATGGTAAACATTCGGCTACGGTTGGGATGTGAACCGTTCCGTATAATATTGGTTGTGCTAATTTGTAATTTTAGCTGTAAGCCACCCTAGGAAAATAAAATAAAAATAAAATAAAATTATACGCTATCATTTTGGATTATAATAACTTAGATATATTATATATAAAACAGTGTATCTTTTTTTTTTTTTTCTTTACATATTATAAGTTTGCGTTTGACAACTGTCTCACCTGATGTTAAGTGATGACGTTGTCTAGGATTTAGCACGCAAACCTAGAAGGTACCTATTCACTCGCGACTTGAAGACTCCAGGATTGTACATATCGGGAAACACAGACTCGGGCAACGAGTTCCATTCCTTGGCAGTACGCATTAAGAAAGTTGAAGCAAAACGCTTCGTGCGTATAGGTGGTATATCTACCATATAGCGATGGCGAATTGCCGTACGTCGAGTCGACCGATGATAGAAAGGGGATGGTGGAATCAGATTGTGTAATTCCAGTGCACATTCTCCGAAATGCACCCGATAGAAAACCGATAGGCTTGCTACTTTACGCCGGTGTTCAAGGCTCTGAAGCCTACGTTCGACCAATCTAGGAAGGATTGTCGTCTGGCATGACTAGTCGAACAGTGGCAAGGGCTTTACATAATATTACGGATACATTAGTTAAAATAGATACCCACCACACAAATTTTTTGAACCTTTTAAACATTTTCATGAATGCCACAGTCCTACGCAAATAAGTACTATAATTTTCTTAGATTTCGTATTTATTAGTGGTAACAATTAGGCCAAAAAATACTGTAGTCATAAATTCAAACATCCTTCGTCCTAATTCGTGAAAAGGCCGTAGATATTGTAATATCACGTGGCCGCAATAACAATTTCATAAAGAGGCTATACAAACATCAGAAGCGTCCGCGCGAGCCTCGGGGAAATGAACTGTAAATATCATAAACGACTGCGCTTTACGATACTATTTTCAGATAAGTCTTGAATGTAAACACATAAAAGTGCGCTCGTTAAAACTCCCAGCACTTGGATGAAATAACGGTGTGCCAATTACTCAAATCGTAACTCTTGAATACTCAGACAAAACTTATCGCACCTCTAAATCATGTGGGTAGACGTAGAAAATCCCATTTGGATGGCAGATAAAACACAGTTGTGAGAATATTTGCGCAGAAAACTCAAAACTTACTTTTCGCTCGCGGCCACCAACCAGTCTTTTGTTATGGGTCTGAGAATAGATAGTTTCTCAGCGAAACGGTACGTGAAAAAGTAATCTACATGCTACAAACAAATACTATAGTATCCAGGTCAAACTACTAGATTTCTAGGCTCGATTCAAGACTAGCCTTGACTAGCTCAAGCCTGCTTTGCTCAAAGCCACTTGCAAAAACAGCATCTAATGAAGTTATTACTTCAGTACAATTCATTCTATCTTTATGTATCGAACTGAGCTCAGAGGTCATACAGGCGAAAGTAAGCGCCTTCATCCTACTAATATTATAAATGGCAAAGTTTGTGTGTATGTTTGTTACTTCTCCACGCTCAAACGGCTACACCGATTTCGATGAAATTTGGTATGGAGATAGTTTAAGCCCTAGATTAACACATAGGCTACTTTATCCCAGAAAAAGTATAGTTCCCGTGAGATAATGAGGTAAGGAGAAAACCGTAATCCACGCGGTTGAAAACGCGGGGCGCTAACTAGTTCTTTATAAAATAGCCATTCGTACAATAAACCAGAGTGCCGCAGAAGTTTTCAGCACGACAACATTGTATTATGAGCGTACCCTAATTACTGATATGTTTATCAAAATATGTATATAATTATATCCGCACTTACTGGAATAATTTTAACCTTCTTGGTCAAAATTGTAAACCATCCAGCTCAAAAAGACCAAACAGTTGGTATATATAAAAAGTGCATAAGGAACGACACTTCCGATAGAATATTGAAAAATAAATTGAAAATAAAATTATTTGATGAAAACGTGTTTTACTCGCTCCGAAATTTAATGATATTACTATAATGTTCTTGACTGTACATGAAATAATTATTGCACATAAAATCACAATAAGGCGATAAATACTAATAAGTACTATAGAATAAACATTGTATTATAATTATTATTATTTATCCTCTTTTTATTTTTTTTCTTAGATTTAGTTATTTTATTAGATATTATGTATCTATACTGTAATATATCTGACTTGAAAAGTAATTAAAACAATAAAAACCAGAATTTGAGAAAGGAGATCGTGCAGTTTTGCTAAAAAGCTCAATAGATCGACGTAGATGCATAAATCCGCGTAAATATAGTTTTGTATAATATTTATTAGATACTATATATGCGATACTATATCAACTGCCTAGTTAGCAGCAGCAGCACACTTTGTGTACCTTATATGTACAAAAATACACATTGGCAGTTTATGATTCAAACTATTTAAGAAATAATACCTACAGTTCCTATAATATCAGACATACTCGTTCGGACCGATTATGTAAGTATCTCTGTACTACAAATATTCTGAAGAAATCACTTAATTCCACTCAGCATAAAAGATTCACCGACATGTGGAGAGAACGCTAAGTAGGTGCGTTTAGATAACCAAGTAGACTCCTCACATAATTGTGTACCATTAAATGGAACTGCCAGTCGTAAAGTGGGATGGATATATATCTACGCATCCTTTTCCCGCTGTCACCGGTGCTCAGATATATGGAAACACTTAAGTACGACTATTGAGTACGTCCATGCAGGAATTACAGCGGTGAAACGGAAACGATTAAATTTTTAGTGAGCCCTAAAGATCAATTATAGAGTTAATACTCAAATTTTAATATTGATAATACGGAACCATTTCTTGACATATAAGTACATTATAGGGTACGATCCAATGGCAATAATTGTCAAAAATATGGTCAC
The DNA here is from genome assembly GCA_934044485.1 of Apeira syringaria. Classification (NCBI taxonomy): domain Eukaryota; kingdom Metazoa; phylum Arthropoda; class Insecta; order Lepidoptera; family Geometridae; genus Apeira; species Apeira syringaria. The sequence continues at coordinate 18,114,545 of OW203663.1, read as the reverse complement.
CTGTGCTTCGCACATGCTTCGTGTTGGTTTCATAGTTTCTGGACATTTTGAAAATTATTGCGAACGGAATGGACTCATTCACGTCATATTTTCAATCGACTTACAGATAAAGACAAGGTTCTCAATACGGTAGCATAATTCTTTTTTGTTTTGGTAACGCACATCTCTGTCACCAGTAAAATGATTTGAAATTTTTTTTTTTTTAATTTGAAAGGATGCAATCATTCCTAATTTTCAAGAAAATGCTTAAAGTGTTACATGGATATAGTCAAATTCGTGTAGTTATTGTTCTTTACTTACGTATTAATATTTAATGTTTTTGAAATTACTACATAGGTACATTTTGGAATCATTATATTTAATCATAGCATTAATAGTGTTGTTAATAAATCAATCGGGGCGTGATCGCGTGAAAATCATTCAGTAATTTATTTACCTCGAAGTTTTCTCCTGACCACGATCAATGCAACTTGTTCGAAGCGTCGAGGTAAATAAATTACTTAATGTTTTTCACGCGATCAAGCTACGATTGATTTATTAACAATGTGTTCGATCCCGAACTTGTAAAAATTACAATTAGTTACATTTATAATAGGATGTAAATTAATCTTATAATCTCCAGAGCTATTTACAAAAAGACAAGAATACAGTCACTTAGGTTTTTAAACAATCATAATCACTCACCGAATGATGAACAGTAGTTTTACAAAGACAATAACTTTGATTTTACAACGAAACACAACACAGACAGTACCTACTGCTCGTGTGCTAGGAGTTGCATTCAAATTTTTGGGTTTGCAATAAACATACCACTGGATTCCAAATATTCGACAATATAAAAATTTACAATTGAAATTTTTAAACTTTGTAATTTCAATCACTCCCAATCGGTCTTAACATGGTATATATTCCAATCATCGTCTTTATCTCAACCATCACTGGCAATACGCCTACCACATCGATCTCCACAAGGACCGATAGGAGGTGGCAAGCATCCAGCCGCTTTCTCTGATCTTACTAAGGTCGTCTATTCACCTTGCCGGTGAGCGTTTTATCGCCTGCCAGTCCGTGGTCTCCACGCGAGAACCTCTCGACTCCGACAGCCGTCAGTTTTTCGAGCTAATCCGCTGAGCAATGTCAGTTAACTTTCATTCTTCTACGGATCTTTTGATCTCGTACAGAAAGCCGTTGTGTGACTATAAGCTTGATTACAAGTTCCGTAGAGACTATGTTTCGTCATCATTATTAATACACACTGATATAAAAATATAATAATAATATTATTTCTTAAATACAATTAGTCCTACAATGCATAATTTATTATCGCATTCGTTAAAGAACCTTGTAAATAGTTAAAAGTGAAATGTTGTAAGTAATTTAAATTTTAAAATAAACTCACACAACGGACAAAAGAATTAACTGTATTTTCCAATGTTGAAATCCAAGATCCAAGCTTCTAACGTGGCATTAAGGAACAGCGTCGGCGAAACGGGCACGAAGCCAAATTTAACATTAATTAATTCAATTTCATTCAGCATTTCTTCGTAAAATATTTTCAAACCAAATTACGATGCGGCGGCGGGAGAAAATATTTCCGATGATAGTGTATCCGATTGTGTCAAGAAGACCTTTACTAACGAGGTCGAAACTCCTGTATAAAAAGTTGGGAATATTTTAAAGCTAAATTAGGTTGCTTACAATATTGCCCGTGTTAATTTATGGTAAAAAATTACACAAAATACCAGTATTTCTTGCAGGGAAATAAACGAGATGAGTAGGTATAGTAAGTCGTACTATAATCCATTAAAAGACCTTTCTGAGGGAAATTTGAAGGCTGAGTTATATAAGACTTACCAGCTGTGGCTGACAATTTTGATTCTAATAAACTTTAAACAAATATCAGTTATAAAAACAGTTTGAGTGCAGGTAAAATCTGATAGAAAAAAATGATTTCATTTGCTAATTTATTAGTGAAAAAATATTTTTTTCAAAATGGGATGAAAATCGAAATTTAATGATAACTGAGATAACCATCCACCATGAGAGTTTGTGATATTTCCGCAATGTTGCAAGCGTGATCACGGATTACTATGATCATTTGTGTAGGTTCTGCGCCAGATTTTCCTAAAGGTATGTGTTGCGACCCACTGGTTGCGTCCAAATATTGGTTGAACCCCGAAATATATCGATTTAAATTGTTCATATCGAACACGACTTATTGGAACTGTTTTATTTTCTTTTGGAAATAGCCTTCATCTAGTTATGCCTTTTTTTAACCCACTTCCAAAAAGATGAGGTTATTAATTTGTTTGTATTTATTTATGTTTGTTATCTCGGAACTCCGCCATTTATAGAATAAAATGTTTTATTTATTCCTTCTTCATTTATTTCAATGTTAGTCAATTCCATTACTAATTTGATATTAGTATTTGTACCCATAGCCATTACTATACATCTGAGGGGATATTTGGCGCTCAGAAAATAATCCTCAATGCCACGTAAAATTCAGGTGGTTTCTTAGTTATTTTGGTTCCATTTTTGTTGATATTATTTTTATATTGTATTTTTTAATGTGCTCAAATGTTTGACAATATCTGTCGGTAAGCGTAAGGTAAAATTTACTTATTTTATTTACTTAAATATAACATGGGCTCTGTTACGAGTCGATGAATAAAAACATGCTTTGCATTGACTATTTATCTTGGCCCTAATTTTTCATTACAACAAAGCGGTCGTACTACAAAAGGGAATGAGGACCTACCCGGAATGCTCCCTTTGTTTTTTTCCCCACCCTGTATTCATTCTTGAATCAATGCCAGTTTAACTGTGAAATTCGATGGCGGATTGATTACGACAACTTTGCTATGTTATTATATAGACGTAGTATCCGGCTTTACTCACGTTTATAGTCGAAGTTTCAACCTAGGTTTCGGGCATGTCCGATGCCCATTCTCATGTGAGTTTACGCTGCCACGCGCGGCGCGTGTTCGTCGCGATCTGGCATCGTGTATATATATATAAATATATATATATATATATATATAAATATAAAATATATATATATATCGCTTCGACTATAAACGTGAGCAAAGCCGGATACTACATCTTTAAATTAATGTATCAAACTCACGAGAATTTACAATTAAAAACTTTGCTATGCTTAAATCAATAGGTAGGTAAGTAGATTTATTTTTTGAATTGAATTTGAATCTATATCAGCTCTCGTCCTGACGGCAAACGAGTCTACAGCTCCTGAGAATGCCTCGTGCCCTCTGCACGAGGCATACGAAACACAGGTCGAAGAGGCTCCTGTACATTTCCTGCATGTAAGCCTAGAATAAGTTCCAGAATTAACACTAAATGTTACATATTTAATATTCCTTCTTTTATCACTACACAACAAGAGCATATATAAAGAACACGCATAATCGGCTGATTAATTTCCCACTGCTGGGATACTGGCCTTCCTCTCATAGAGAGAAATGTTGGCCAATGGGGATTCTGGATAGACTGTGACCAGTCCAGTGGTGGAGTTTTCAGTTTCAGTCCCAGTTTCAGTTTTTCCTGGGACCCCGCGGACGGTTCGACTGTTGTTCTACAATAACAATCGGGGCCAACGACATGACGTGTCCTCGATATGCCACTTACGGTCACCAATCCAATTTCTGTCCGTAGCGTACGTTGTATAACCCAGTTGTTCGGTTGGTCGCCATGAATAAACTACGTTGTGAGAGCCTCGTTAAGTATGTTCACATGCTTAGATATTTAATTACTAAAGTGACATTTCATAGCGTCAACCTTTCTACGGTGTCCCTGAAGTAGCCTTCATCAGATTGTATGATTTGCAAGAGTTTTCACTGTTTTCAGTTTTCATTGAAAGTAAAATAGTTTTCGGGACCGGTCCGCAATTTAATCTAAATATCGATACCGAAACTTTCAGGCTTTCAGGCTTAGAATATGGTCGAAACTATAGTCGGAGCCCTCTGACTTACTACGTGAGTAATTCCCGTGTTTTATATATTCATAATGTGTCAAAACCACGTCAGTTTTAATCACAAAGTATATCGGGGAAAATCATAGTCCGTGATGTGGAAAGATTTACCCGGAATCACCTTATCTAAAATGTACCAGGGCACTGATGTGGATCTCGGTATTAATTTTGTTGTTTGAACTTGGTTCCGAATGAGTTTTGGGACGCGAAGATCTTGCGATAGTTTTGTTCTATTATTGCTGATGACAGGTGTTTCCAGAATATGGACTGCTATAGATCCTTATTGTGGACACATCTGTCACTGGCAATTGGAGATGAAGGTGGTCCTCAGAGTGAAGTGATCCTCGATCCGAAACCAATTACACGCGTGACACATACATAAAACGTTGATTATATTATTATAGTCCTGTTTCCAAAAGAATGTTTCACATCAACGTTCGTTTCACTTTCGCGTTTTGATTAGCTCGGGATTGATACACTTCTTTAATAAAAGTGATATATTCAACAATTAAATTAGATGATATTTACATATTATATGGCTCTGTTTGTTCAGTAATGAACACTTTTTTGAACACCAAATCATTTCCATCCTTTTTTCACTATTATGAAGATACTGCAAAATCAAACAGCACAATTCTTTTTACTTTTATCATTTTTTCACCAGGCCTTATCTAACATAACAGTCCCTCTCCAATATTTTCAAAGATTTTTATTCGGTAAGGAAAAAGTCGTGTTTTCGGGAAGTGTTACAAAATACCTTCATAAACTTTGTAGAGTCCAGGCGTACCCGACACTTTCAGAAATGTTCGCGTACTCGAAAGCTCCGGAAATTTTATTTTAACGCCGCGGAATCTGACTTTGAAAACTTACACGGACACTTATCATTTTTTACCTCATTCGTTGATTTCGGTGAGCAAACGTTTTAACGACCATTCCGTCTAGTCATGCGTATGAATACTTATAACTTGCACAGCCATAAATGTGAGATACTTTAATCACACTAATATTATAAAGGCGAAGGTTTGTCTGTCGCTTGTCGTTTGTCGTTTATGTGTTTGTCGTTCCCTCACGCTGAAACGGCTCAATGATTTGCATAAAAATTGCAATGAATATAGCTTATACCTTATACGTGCCTTATAGCTTATACGTGTTATACGTAGGCTACTTTTTATCCTAAAAATATTGACTGTTTCCGTGGGATAACGTAAAGACACAAAAATCGGCAATATCACATACCACTTCACGATGGGTAACACCGTGGGGCGAAGCTAGAAACCACATGGCGCCTCACCGCCCACTGTTCCGCTGTATGGGAGTTCCATGCCAGAGGTAATCGTCAACGTCGGTCGGCTGGTGATCTTCTAGTATACATATCTAACTCACCGCTGGGTGTGCTTCCCTTCGAAGCAAAGCCTTTTTTTGCTTTACAAAGTGCAAGTCCGGCCTCGCGTATAGCTACTGCTCTCACCTTTGGGACGGCCATCTAAGTATCAGCTTCATCTAAGTATCAAGCTACTGGATGCATTGCAGCGTAGAGCTATCAGAATTTTCAACGACCCTAAACTCAAGACCTAGAGTGTGCCTTATTATGCGTAGAGATATACGAATCTGTGTAAATTCTACCGTAGGTATGCACAACGGGAAGTTTTCTGACGAGCTCGCTCTCCAATCGTATTTCGGCATCAAGGTTTCATGCTCATACACATATTATTGCCTCATGGGCGTCACACACTGTGCGATTCTACCGGTCGTTTATACCATACCTACACCTGTAAAATGTGGAACGAGCTTCCTCACTTGGTGTTCCTGAGTAGCTACAATATGGGATTCTTCAAAAGGAGAGCTAACAGAGTCTTATTAAGGCAAAAAAAAGCAAAAAAAAATATGGCAACGTATCGTAATGCCCCCAATATTACAGATCCATAGGCGACGGATCGCTTACCATCAGGCGGCTCGTCTGCAGAGCATCCACCTATTACATAATAAAATATAAGCCCGTTTTGTGCCTCGCAAGTGTGATGAAAAAAATTGCATGAAACGTGTGTGTAATCATTACACTCGCCGATTCCAGCCCACGTGCACATTACGGGTCCGGATTAAGGACGACACAATATTTTTTATTTATTTATTTATTAACATTCACACAAGGTCTTCAGGTCCCAAACTAGGCAGAGCCTGTGCTATGGTAACCTGATGACTGATATATATACTTATATACATAGACACACCCAGGCACAGGTCAAACAGACATGTTCATGCACACAAATGTTTGACCTGTCCGGGAATAGAACCCGGGACCAGAGGCTCAGAAGGCAGAGTGCTATCAACTGCGCCAACCGGCCACTCAAACAATGTACAAATATAATAATGCGCACGTTGTGTTTCGTGCTCTACACCACTAATATAACTAAAGCGAAATCTAATCAAATGCAGTAAAAGTATTGTCGGTGATCACTGAACAGTTTTTGCATCGGAAAGCTAACAATGTTATCGTAATGAAATCTCCTATTATGGTGTTCGCTATCGTGGAGGTAAATGAGATGGAATGACGAAGAAAAATCTCTTTATATTCCATCTCAGTTTGAAAGATACACCTTTGGATATAATAAAATATGCACTGAGGTTCAATTAATTCACGGTGCAAGTAAGTATTACTAAATTATAAGTAAGTATCATATTGTATTCTTTACAAGTTGTTTGTTTTCACGTGAATTATTATGGCAACATTAATTATTGTTCAATCATGATAATAGAATCAAAGATAGAATATCAAGCAAGTGATGCCCCCAATTGTTACAGATATTCATAGGCGACGGTGATCGCTATAAAATATATTATAAAAAAAATATTATAGGTGGCTCACAATCAGGCGGGTGGCCTGATGGTGAGCCACCTATAATTTTTTTTTTAAATGCCTGTTTTATATGTCAGATGTGCTGCTACAAACCTGAACTAGTTGATTAGTACCTAAATTGGCCCCGCAGTACATTCAGGAGTTCCTTATGAATACCACCAAGCTTGTGTCTTGTCTAGTACAAATTTATATTACGCGTACATTCCGTAAATTATATTTAGAACAAATAAGATAGTTATATACCATTTGTACACAGTTAAATTCTATTCTAATAGTAATTATAGTACAGATGTAAAAAAGTATGATAATTTGTATTTCGTAAGACTTAAGACGTACTAGACTGTTCTATCTTATTGCCAAAGAGGAATATGTTTTATTATATAGATATTACGGTCACTTGCCAAATTTCTACGTCTAATAAATATTTGAAACGCTTTAGCCCATTCATACCGCAAACGCCTACGCTCATCTTTGGCTTTCGCTACTTTAGTATGATTAAATTTCGTTTGACCCGCGACCGCTTTGATCTCGCTCTTAAGCGCTATGTGCATTTTCATAAATTAGTAAAATAATTTCGTATATTGTTGAAAATAAACTAATATTGAACTTTATTGTCATATGATAGAAACATGGGCCTTCTGAGCAGGTTTAGAGTCGCACGACTACGAGCTATGGAGAGGGCTATGCTCGGAGTATCTCTACGCGATCGAATCAGAAATGAGGAGATCCGTAGAAGAATGAAAGTCACCGACATGGCCCAGTGGATTAGCAAGTTGAAGTGGCAGTGGACAGAGCACATAGCTCGAAGAACCGATGGCCGTTGGGGTCGAAAGGTTCTCGAGTGGAGACCATGGACTGGAAAGCGCGGCATAGGTCGGCCACCGACCAGGTGGACAGACGACCTGACTAAGATCGCAGGCAAGGGCTGGATGCGGGCCGCTTCCAACCGGTCCTTGTGGAAATCAATGGGGGAGGCCTATGTCCAGTGGATGTCCTATGGTTGAGATGATGATGAGAAACATACCGAATATTTTTTGTATAACATATTATAATATAATATAATACTTCTAAAACCTAAAACGTATTTAACTTGAAACTTACGAGTTGCCAGTATTACGATCCATAATTATTATTTTTTTCCCTGTATTGCGGGAGGCATGGACACACACAAACATCCAAGGCCCGGGACAAACATCTACACTCATCGCACAATTGCCCCTGCCGGGATTCGAACCCAGGGTCGCGGTGACACAGAAGTCATGTCGATGACACAAACCACTGCGCCACGGGACCGTCAATAACCGTCAATACCGTCATAATTTTTTATATTATTGTCTATTTAGCAAATGTAACGTCTTGTTTCGAATATAATATAGGCGTTCTAACAAACCCTTGTCAAGAAGGCGTGGCTTTGATAGCCACGGCTCCAACGTTAAATGACCATTATTATTTATTCAAAGGTAATATTATTGCAATAGACACCTGACGCCAGAAACACCAAATCACAACTTTCAAAACGATCTGCATAATATCAAAGCTCTACCATAACTTCCTGTAATATACAATCTAAATTCCAACCGAAACTGAATTGTTAATGCGAATCATCATAATCCTTATAGTCTGCCCTGAGAGTGGATTAAAGTTTCAATAAAGAACACCATAAAGCTGTTCGATTAGCTACATAAATTGTGTATAGCTATTGTTTTAGGTGACTTATTTTATCTTTTGATAATAATAATCCGCTATTGTTTACCTAATGTTTTGGGTACGGTCAAGTGTATTTTTTTTTATTTATTTATTAGAGGTCTTAAAAGGACGTTTAGATTTATATGCCGTTTAGCTCGTTTCGCGCCGTTTGGTTTTAATTCATTGCGTCATTACATACCAAACAAATCCAAACGATAAATATATCACATACGGTACCACAATCCGCGCTGTCAGTTTTATCGTTATTATACGTTTGATAAATTAATTAATCTAATTTTATTAATGAAAGCATCATAATAAATATTATACTATTGCAAAATCCTCACACTCATACAAATGTTGAGAAAGATTTAGAACTTATCATTTACGACAATGAATCTTAAGCCAACGATTATAATAATTACCTATTGAACAATAGTTCAACACGTTTGATGCTAATACAGTGTTTTTCAATAGGGACGCTCTTTGACAGCGCATAGCGGCCATCTTGGTAAAGCAATAGCTGTCAAATTTGGCATGAATATACATATATTACTCGCTTCGTCAACGCATAGATATTGTAGAAATGTATTATCAAAATTAGTGTTCTATTCGCCTAACGTTTCATGAGTTGTGTCCAATGTATAGCGTTCAAGGCCATCCTGCAAACTGCACAATCCGTCGTTTAATAAATAAAAATCAGACAACCGGGTTGGTGATCGATGTAGCAGTTTCTGTAAGTCAAAGAAACGGAAGATCGTTGGAGATTATTGTTGCCGTTCGGAACAGTGTGCAAGAAAACTCCAGACAGTCCTTTCCGCGTCGTGCCTAAGAACTGGGTCTTTCTGTGACGTCTACATGGGGGATTTGCAATTAATTCAAGAGCCAAAACCCAACAACCACAGGCAGCGCCGTGTATTCGCTAATTGGGCTTCAGAGTAATTGTCGGCTGATCCCGCTTTTGGAAAAAAAATGCCTCAGTGATGACTGATGACTCATTTCTGGTTAAATAACTTTGTTGTCAAACAAAATTGCCGGATTTGGAGCGACGAAAATCCATGGAAGTTTCATCAGGTGCCTCCGAAAAAGTTACTGTTTGGTGTGGATTTAGTCCAGCGGTATTAGCGGCCCTTATGCGCAAGAAGCCACGCTCACTGCCAATGACGACCGATGTCAGACGATGATACATTTTGTGGCCCATAGATGGTATGGATCTCCCAAACATATGGTTCCAACAGGACGGCGCCACTGGAAGTACTGTAACACCCGTTGAAGAAAGACGGTTTTTTTGGATTGGCAAGTTTGTTATGAGCGCTGTCCAGGGGATTCTTAACATTCAGCGGCAGCACAACATTTCAAATAGCTTTAATAAACACCACAATAATTGACAAGTGGAACACGTAGCCTAAACAAATTGAAAGAAATATATACATACTTATAATATAATATAAGCGTATTATTTCAGCGCGCGCTGAATGTGGCGAGTGGTGTGGCCATGATGACGCTAACACAAATATTATTACGGCGGCTTCCTCTTGTATAATTGTCTGTCTCGCAAACATGTCATGTCTGCAAATACAAATAGAAATGTTATTTGGTCATCGCTCTATATTTACCCGTGACTTACATTTTTATGATCTCTGGACTGGATAGAGTGCGCCCATAAAACTATTTAACTGCCCGCCAAATTTAATAACAAAAGTCTAAATAAAATAACAGCATCCACGCTGAAATTGCTACACATAAAATGGCTCTCATTATCGTAAAAAGTAACTACCTTCAGCTAAAGATCAAATAACACAACAGTCCTTTTATAATTATATCGGAAGCTGAGTAATTAGCAAATAAAATTAGTCATATTATATTATACTCGTGCGTACATGTTAGATGTAAAATATTCAAATACGTAGCCTATGTAGCTGAAACAGGAATCACTATCGCAATAGTAGTGACCACAAACTATATAGTAATACCTGGTAGCGACGACGTATCGCAGCGTGAAACAATTGAACTCAGTACTAACTCTCATTTATCTACTAAAACTGGGAAACAGAAAATAGATAGTTTGTTGCGTTGTTCAATTGAACGAATGCGATACGATGACTGTGACGCAAGTTATACCTGCTTAAAGTGAGTCGTTTTCCAAAAAAAAGGCAATCATGATAATATACACACCGAAATCTATAATTAACGACATGCTAACAAATTAATAAAAATTTAGATGCCATTCATAATTTACATCACACATTGAAGGGGAGGCAGGGGCAAGTGTGACAAGGGGCGAGGAGAGTCGTAAGCTTTGTGACACAGTCATGTCAAAATATTATATTAACACTTAACAGTCTGCATTTATCGCCCGTTGGTAACAAAAAACTGACACTTAGATTTATTGTGAGAACCTAAAATTTGCCAAAACTTCCTCTTCGTTAAAACTATCATATTTAAAAATGTACATTATGTGTGACGTTACAACAGGGGAAGGGGGTCTCACAAAATTAACCACCTTTGATACGGAGGCAGGGGTGAAAACGTCATAACCCTCGAATTTTTGGATGGTTCTCTAAGCTTTATTAAAATAATGAAAAATTGACTATAAGCTTGAAGAATTCTCCAGCAACATAATTTAGTTTAATATACTGCTATATTTTCATAACAAGCGACTCAATTAATCATCACACGCTTTTGTTATCCAGACGATAATATCAAAAGAATTTCTTTGACGTTTTTAATTATCCACTTACAATAAATCTTCACGTAAATTATGCCACAGTGATTCAGCGTGAATTAGAACCTTTCAAAGCTTTGAGAAAAACGTTATTATTATCGCGCTTAAAAAAATAAGGGAAGAACCAGCAAGCATGAAAAAGCTATAACTTAGATATTAGTAAGTCAGTGCTGTTTTTCAGCTGCCTTGATTAAGGCGCTGTGAATAGACAAACTGCTATTTTTTAAAATGTATTATAAATCATGTGTAGGAGGCAGAGCTTTAGTTTTTTCAGTTTTAGTATCTTTGGTTCAGCATAAAGGGACAATCAGGATTCAAAATCCGGTTAAGTAAATTTTTCTCGATAGTTTTAATTTTTGAAAAATAGGCTTTTCAAAAATTAAAACACGTATATCTTACAAAATAATAACAACATCCATATGAAACTTACTTTGTTTGGTAGATAATGGCATTATCTAGGAACAGTCAGGATTTTTTTTTAATATTCATTTCTGTTGATTTTATATGAATTTATTTCGTTAAATTCTTAGTGCCGCGCGGGATCACGTAATCTCAGCCGGCTTATCCGCGCTGCTCTCCCGCGCATTCCTCCCGTGACCACTGTCAACGTCGGACTTGTGCTTGCATCGCTCTGCCTCCTAATATTATTATTTTAACATCTGAATACAAGGGGCTCTAAGATATCTGTCCAAAGGAAGAGCGCTCATGTGGTATTGATAGCTCCTGTTGTATCTATATAGCATAGTCTATATTCAGAATAACTTCCTACGCATGGTTTTTTTGTTTGTTTTCCCTGTATTGAAGGTGGCGTCACGCTTCTTGCGCATATGCCAGTAACTACGCATAGTTAACTACAAGTCCTTATGCGTGGAGACAAAGTGTATTTTTTCTCTTTCTCCACTTTATTTATGATTATCTGTCTTACCGTATCCGTTAGACTTATTTTATACGTTTATATACGTACGTACTGTACACTACTATTTTATTTGTTTCAACAAAATATATGTTTTTTGTAAAATATTCACATAACCACAGTGTTAGCGCAAAAAATCGACTGGTTGTGCTTGTAACTTTAAAGTGATATATAAAACTGGGGGAAAATAAGACGTATAAGCCTAGCTAATGGTATGCAGTTTTTTTTTAATACCAAAAAATGGAACCGACTTCAACACTAAAAACTGTGAAATAACTCGTTGAAGTCAGTACCACGATAGTTCAAAAGTAATTATTATAAAAATACTGTGCGCATCGTACCTACTTCGACAAGTTATTTCACACTTTAGAGTGTTGATGTCGGTTCCATTTTTTTGGTAATTTTCTTTTCATCCTTTTCAGTGACCTTTGCTACTCGCGGGTTCAATTGTCATTGTCTATGTTCACCGATTTCTTCACCCGCAATTAGGGAGTCGTCCAAGTCCAAGTAGACGTGACACTTTTCAGTTATTGCAGTGTAACTAAACGCTTGACTGATTTTGATGATATTTAAATGAGACCACACGAGAAGCGCCAGCTCTCAAATAAAAAAAGAATTATCAAAATCTTCAGTTCACCCAGTCAACAGTTCTGAAAAAATACGGGTCGAATTGCTGTTCCTTTATTTGAAGTCGGTTAAAATAACCGAATTCGGATAATATTGAAAAGTAAAAAAGGTTCTTTTTTATGGACAAGTCCGGCATGTCATATGTAAAGGACAATAATAATAAATAATGTATAAATTGACATCCAAATCTTTAGTGCCCATTTCGAGATAGCATGGGTATGTACAAGAACTTGTCATTTAGAGATAAGCTATTAAGTATGATATCTCTTTTATATTGTAGGTACTAGCCGCGCCCCGCGGTCTTACCCGCGTACCTTGAAGTGACAGTGACGCCGTCTGTCTAAAATTGGTCGTACCAACTCAGAAACCTTCTTTGGCTCATGCACAACGACTTTGCTAAAGATCATCACATGATCAAATGCTTAGTTTACGATTCTATAAAGGACATACAGACAAACATTCATTTATATTTATAAGAAGAAGATAGATCTGGCGTTAGACCTCTATCTCACTTGCTAGTCAGTGAAGAAGTCACGCCAGATCTAGAATGTTTACTGTCTCTCAGGACTGCTGCCTGAACACACTATGAGTTTGATGACAGTTTTTCAAACGTGAGGATGGTAGCTAGCCAGGCCGGTTCTCGAAAGTACCCACCTTATACCACCATGCGAGTAATATGATAACGGTGTCACCTTCACCGAAAGCTCAAGCCGTTAGCGGGGATCGAATCAGCGTCCGCCACTTTGACAGCCGACGCTCCCACTGCCGAGCTATCATCGTTCCAATATTTATTACCTATCCATATCTATTTATACTATTCATCATCATCATCATCATCTCAGCCATAGGACGTCCACTGCTGGACATAGGCCTCCCCCATTGATTTCCACAAGGACCTGTTGGAAGCGGCCCGCATCCAGCCCTTGCCTGCGATCTTAGTCAGGTCGTCTGTCCACCTGGTCGGTGGCCGTCCTATGCTGCGCTTGCCAGTCCGTGGTCTCCACTCGAGAACCTTTCCACCCCAACGGCCATCGGTTCTTCGAGCTATGTGCCCTGCCCACTGCCACTTCAACTTGCTAATCCGCTGGGCTATGTCGGTGACTTTTGTTCTTCTACGGATCTCCTCATTTCTGATTCGATCGCGTAGAGAAACTCCGAGCATAGCCCTCTCCATAGCTCGTTGTGCGACTCTGAGCCTGTTCAGAAGGCCCATAGTAAGGGACCACGTTTCAGATCCGTAAGTCATCACTGGTAACACACACTGTTCGAAGACTCTCGTTTTCAGGCATTGTGGTATTTTGGACGAGAAGACGTCTCGTAGCTTCCCGAACGCTGCCCAGCCGAGTTGGATTCGACGATTAGCCTCTTTCTCAAAGTTGGACTTACCTAATTGGACTGTATGTCCTAGGTATACGTAGTGGTCAACAACTTTGAGAATCGAGTTCCCAACTGATATGGGGGCGGGCGCAACATGGGCATTCGGCATTTTCGTCTTGTCCATGTTCATTTTAAGGCCCACCCTTAGGGAAACTCTGTTGAGGCCTTCGAGCATCGTGCTGAGGTCTTCCATCGATTCTGCCATGACCACAATATCGTCGGCAAACCGAAGGTGAGTGATGTACTCGCCGTTGATGTTGATGCCAAATCCTTGCCATTCCAAGAGCTTGAAGGCGTCTTCCAATGCGGCAGTGAACAGTTTCGGAGAGATAACGTCTCCCTGTCTCACGCCTCGTTGCAATGGAATCGCCTTCGAAATTTGCTCTTGTACTCGGACCGACATGGTGGCGTTATTGTACAAACACTTCAACACTTCGATATACCGATGGTCAATACGGCACCGCTGGAGAGACTCAAGCACCGCCCACGTCTCGATCGAATCAAAGGCTTTCTCATAGTCCACAAACGCTAGACATAAGGGCAAGTTATACTCCTCGGTCTTCTGTATAACTTGCCGCAGCGTATGGATGTGATCTATGGTGCTGTAGCCTTTTCTGAAACCGGCTTGTTCGGGAGGCTGGAAGTCATCAAACCTGCGTTCGAGACGATTCGCGATGACTCTTGAAAACAGCTTGTAAACATGGCTCAGAAGCGAAATGGGTCTGTAGTTCTTAAGCAATGTGTTGTCACCCTTCTTAAAGAACAACACCGCTACGCTTCTGTTCCATGCTTCCGGCGTTGAACCTTCGAGGACAACGGAATTAAAGAGCTTCTGAAGGACTTTCAGTATCGGTGAGCCACCCGCTTTCAGAAGCTCGGCTGTGATTCCGTCGTCACCCGGCGCCTTGTTGTTCTTAAGCTGCTTCAGAGCCATCCTAATCTCGTACAGGCTGATGTCCGGGATGTCTTCGGTATAGTGTCGGGTTAGCTTGGCTCTTGGGTCTTTGGCCAAGCTATCAACAGGTTTAGCGACCGAAGTGTATAGCTGCCCATAGAACCTCTCAATCTCTCCAAGCACCTCTACTTTGGTCGACGCTATACTGCCATCATCTCTCTTCAGCTTAGTCATCTGGCTTTGCCCAATAGACCGGTCTCTTGCAAACACTTTGGAGCCTTTTCTCCGTTCGATCGTATCTTTAATACGATTTGTATTAAAGGTACGGATGTCGTGTCGCAAGGATTTCCATATTTGTCTATTGAGCTGCCTATATGACGCAGCGTCATCGGATGATTGCAGTTGCAACGAGCGTCGTTCAGCCATGAGGTCAAGGGTATGGCTGGAGAGTTTTTGAGGTCCATTTGTGCGGCGGGGTTTGAAGAACTTAGACCCCACTGCGTGGACAGTTTCTACAAACCTGTTGTTGGTCTCGTCCACCGACGCAAAGTTCTCAAGGCAAGCAAAGCGATTGGATAGCTCAAGTTGAAAGCTCTCGGGGTTTTGAATATGGACATTTTGAGGTCGGAGCGTGGATTTCATCAAACGGGACCTCTCAAGTTTAACATTAATATTCAATATGCCTCTTACTATGCGGTGATCGCTACCGGTTTTCACCATGTTGATCACAGAGACATCATTGAATATTTGTTTCTTGGTGGTCATGATGAAATCGATCTCATTTCTTGTGGAACCGTTGGGGCTCAACCAGGTCCATTTCCTGTGAGGCGGCTTCTGAAAGAAAGAGTTCATCATAAAGAGTCCCTCTTTCTCCATGAAGTCGGCCAGCCTCTGTCCCCTGGGGTTCCGTTGTCCATAACCAAATTGCCCCACTCTCAACTCTCCATCACTTCTTTTGCCCAACTTTGCGTTAAAGTCCCCCATAACAACAGTATAATGAGTCTTGGAGGTATGCATGGCCCTACTAATGTCCTCATACATAGCCTCTACCTCCTCATCGGTTCCGAGTTTCGAGGTCGGTGCATATACCTGAATGACCTTCAACGAATACCTACTTGATATTCTGAGTATTAGGTATGCCACCCTACTCGAAACGCTATCGATGGTAATAATGTTGTTAGTGAGGGACTTGCGAATGAGAAATCCGACACCACCTTGGGACTTTTGGTCGCCTTCCCGGTAGTAGAGCAAGTTACCGGATTTGAGGGTTATGGTGTCCTCGCCCTCTCTACGGACTTCACACAACCCTAGGATATCCCAGTGTAACTTACTCTTTTCTTCTTCCAGCTCGACGATCCTCTCGTCTGCCAACAAGGTTCTTACGTTATGTGTTACCAGGGCCAGAGGTCGTTTAATAAGGGAG
Source organism: Apeira syringaria (assembly GCA_934044485.1). Taxonomy (NCBI): domain Eukaryota; kingdom Metazoa; phylum Arthropoda; class Insecta; order Lepidoptera; family Geometridae; genus Apeira; species Apeira syringaria. The sequence goes on along the minus strand of OW203663.1, from coordinate 18,098,054 downwards.
TGGTAGCCGTGCGTCTGCCGGGGATTCTTCGCACCCCCTGCTCCACCGTTACACTGGCCGCTACCGGAGCCAGCTTTAGCGGAGCTGCCGGGGACTGGGGGCCTGGTCATATTTTGTACTATCATAGGGGGGGTTTGCCAATACTCGCCACGCTTGGCAGGCGGGTTGGCGAGCGCAGTACAAAATGTGAGTCTCAGAAGGCGCTGCTGCCCATCCTTCTGGTACGTGATCCCTTAGTCGACTCTTACGACACCCACGGGAAGACATGGGGGGGTACTATTCTAAGCCGGTACCCCACGGCCAAGCCGGTACCCCACGGCCAATTTTTTATTTATACTATTACCGTCTACGAAAACATGTCGAGTATAATTATAATATGTGTTTTAACTGTCCACCTTCATTTGTCATGTCATCACATCAGTCATATGATTAAATTATCATTAGTGATTCTACATTCAACAATTTTTTAGATTTTTCTCATCAACATTCTGATCCCAATATCGTTGAACGATGGATCTATTAGAATATATCTGCTATGACTTCTAATGTCGTCCATCCACTTGGTTTTTATGGCTAGTACTCAAGTGCTTAACAACCTCATTCTGGTATAAAGCCATTTGTACCAGCCACGGTTCTAATCAAAATAAAACTAGATATACTACGTGAAGTGTATATTGCCGCTATTAATGCGAAGCTAAAAACGAGAAATAAAAACGTCTTTAAGGTTGAGACCTCCTTTTATAAATTAATTATGATCCAAATATATTACAAAACAAAATAAACCTAAATTATATATTATTATTACATTTTTATTATTATATATACATATATATTTTTACATATTTTTATTAAATATGTATAACTAACTATATGCATAAAAAGGAATTACAAGTAAAAATTGTATTTAAAGTAAAAAAATATATATGCCGGTCAGGTGCGCAACAAACTGGCAACATAACTTTGTTGATTATCTAAACTTATTCATTGGCCGAGGTAAGCGTTAGGTTAAACCTCTTTGGGTGACCAAAGAAATGGTAATGTTTTTTTAAGCAAGCTTACATTAATCTCGCCTGTATCTATGAGCATGCAATGGAACCTTTGAACGTGATTTTTCACGTAGAGTAGTACTTATCTTATGTATATAGGGCTTTCAGAAACAAAACAAAACATCAGATTAATTTGAAACTTTGCGCACGCTTATAAACGACCAATGAAAATGCAATAATTTAATTAGTTTGTCCCATCATCCTTGCAAAGATCTCCAGAATTAACTATTTGCTAGTTTAGTTTAGTGGTTTACAAAAGCGTGTTTATTAATTTTACTGCAAAGATCTCCAGAATTAACTATTTACTAGTTTAGTTTAGTGGTTTACAAAAGCGTGTTTATTAATTTTACTGCAAAGATCTCCAGAATTAACTATTTGCTAGTTTAGTTTAGTGGTTAACAAAAGCGTGTTTATTAATTTTACTAACTATCCATTATTATTTTTATTTGTTGTGATAGCAGTAATATAAGGATTGATATAAGGATTGACAATTTGATACATATATAAAGGCAACAAAATAGTTAAAAAGTTTCAATAAGGCAAATTTCTGTGTTGTAATTTCTAGTCAGACAACCATCAGTAGTCAATATCTTTAACTACGACTTAAATGAACAAAGGTCGCCGTGGCTCGTGACGGTCAGTGCCATGAATTCTGTGTCTCCGCGGCCCTGAGTTCGAATCCCGGCAAGGGCTAACATTTTGTGCGACGAGTGTATGTGTTCGTCCCGGGTCTTGGATGTTTCTGTGCTGTGATTGTGTATGTCCATGCCTTCCGCAACAAAGGGAATCCCAGAGCGGGGGTTTTAGTGTGATGAGAAGAGGGTATATGTATTTGTCAGAAATTTCACAATTAGTCATCCTCTTAGATCAATGGTTGCCTTTAATTAAATATATTAATAAAAAACTAGCCATGAATTAATTATATGTATATAATTATTATGGATTATATACAGGTAGCGGTTTCTGATATACAGGGCGCTGGCAGGGGGACAGCGTAAATATTTAAGTTCTTAGTAGATTATCCTTCGGATACGAAATGCTGAAAACCATACAGATTTCAGAACAGAATCTTCGGTATCAACGCAAGGTACTAAAAATGAATAAATCCAAAGAACTGATTACGTATTTACGCATAAGACCAAAAAAGCAGTTGACTAGCGGCAATACTACCCGGCAAGACAAATAAATTTATTACTAAGAAACCAAAAACGTGTCTTACTTTATAATAAGAAAAATCAGCTCATGACCATAATCTAGCCATTCAAATTCTCTTGAAGACTACTATTAATTTGTCTTTACGTTACCTTTAAAACGATTCGTACTGATCCTCAGTCCTTTTTAAAAATATCATTAAATCTTTTCTTTATTTAAAAAAAAAGATTTAATGTAATTTTTAAAAAGGACTGAGGATCAGTCCGAATCTTGCGTCTGAAAGTTGCGAAATCCACAAGTTGGGGTGGCAGTTCAGTCAGTGCAGCTGTTCTACAACGGTTCTACAGTCACAAAGCTCTTTGTGTGTTTCGCACCCTTTTTTATCTGTAATACTGGGGGCATTACGATACGTTGCCCTTTTGAGACTCTGTTAACTCTCAGTACGGTGGACTGTGTGCAAATAGTTACTAAAACACATACATTTTAACCGACTTCAAAAAAGGAGGAGATTATATGTTGAAATTTATGTCCACCGATGTCTTTCCCATTTTTAGAACGATTCTCAATATTTTTACTTTTTACGAGGTGGTATTATTTAAATTTTATCAAATTCGTACAAGCGGTTCTGGAGTTACACTCCAATAACTGAAAAGTTTTACATCTACTTGAACGACTTCGAAATCGTAATCGAATACATAATGACAATAAAATTGGTCCCGTGAGTAGCAAAAGTCGCTAAAAAGGCCAAAAAAGAGGTTTACCAAAGAATGGAGCCGATTTCAACGACTTCTTTTTTTAATAATAACTAACAGTGAAGGTAAGGTCGTTAAATCGGAAAGGAATAATTTAATTTAAATTAAATATTAACTTCCCGAAGTTATAGGCTTACAGGTAGCTTTGGAACGATTTAGCATCCGTACCGGGACAATCCCAGAGAGGCAAGGGACTTCAATTTGCATATTATTCATTGCGAAGATATATACAATAAAGGAATTTAAAATATATATTTTCAAGTGAAAAGTTTAACCTTATCTCCATCGCAATCAAAACAAATTGTACAATTATTTCATCTAAGTGTTTCGAACAACACTAATCTTAAAAACATGTATGCCATGTTGTGGACTTGTAGCATACATAACCAGACCATGTAGCATACATAACCAGACCATGTAGCATACATAACCAGACCATTTAGCATACATAACCAGACCATGTAGCATACATAACCAGACCATGTAGCATACATAACCAGACCATGTAGCATACATAACCAGACCATTTAGCATACATAACCAGACCATGTAGCATACATAACCAGACCATGTAGCATACATAACCAGACCATGTAGCATACATAACCAGACCATGTAGCATACATAACCAGACCATGTAGCATACATAACCAGACCATGTAGCATACATAACCAGACCATTTAGCATACATAACCAGACCATGTAGCATACATAACCAGACCATGTAGCATACATAACCAGACCATGTTGCAAACATAACCAGACCATGTAGCATACATAACCAGACCATGTAGCATACATAACCAGACCATGTAGCATACATAACCAGACCATGTAGCCTACATAACCAGACCATGTAGCACACATAACCAGACCATGTAGCATACATAACCAGACCATGTAGCATACATAACCAGACCATTTAGCATACATAACCAGACCATGTAGCATACATAACCAGACCATGTAGCATACATAACCAGATCATGTAGCATACATAACCAGACCATGTAGCATACATAACCAGACCATGTAGCATACATAACCAGACCATTTAGCATACATAACCAGACCATGTAGCATACATAACCAGACCATGTAGCATACATAACCAGACCATGTTGCAAACATAACCAGACCATTTAGCATACATAACCAGACCATGTAGCATACATAACCAGACCATGTAGCATACATAACCAGACCATGTAGCATACATAACCAGACCATGTGGCATACATAACCAGACCATGTAGCATACATAACCAGACCATGTAGCATACATAACCAGACCATGTAGCATACATAACCAGACCATGTAGCATACATAACCAGACCATGTAGCATACATAACCAGACCATGTAGCATACAAAACCAGATCATGTAGCATACATAACCAGACCATGTAGCATATATAACCAGACCATGTAGCATACATAACCAGACCATTTAGCATACATAACCAGACCATGTGGCATACATAACCAGACCATGTAGCATACATAACCAGACCATTTAGCATACATAACCAGACCATGTAGCATACATAACCAGACCATGTAGCATACATAACCAGACCATGTAGCATACATAACCAGACCATTTAGCATATTATGCTGGTTATGTATGCTACATGGTCTGGTTATGTATGCTACAAGTCCACAACATGGCATACATGTTTTTAGTATACAACAAAAACTATAAATATTAAAGTAACTTTGTCTGTTTATTTTTTTATTTATTTATTAACATTCACACAAGATCTGGTAAATGTTTATGCCGAAACCGCTGAACATTATAGATGACTCCTGATATAGAGTCAGATGAGACCTTAGAAAAGAACACGGGGTACTTTTTGTTCTGGAAAAGTTTGGTTCCCGTGAGCTAAGGTAGCGCGATAGCCGTAGTCTGCGCGGGTGTAACCGCGGGGCACTGCTGGTCATAACAGCTCACTAGACACACTATCGATTGCACTATAGGTATAGGCACCCAATAACAGGTAACTGAGACAACCTGACTCCCTAATAAAATTTAGGGAGCAAACTTGAACTTGAGGTAAGTAATTTAGTTTCTCCTCCCTCCCCGAGAGATTTCAAGCATGCAAGGAACTTCCCCGCCGACTTACAAGTTATACCATTAATTATTCAACTAAATGTGTTGTTCGTCTTTATAAGAAGCTAAATGGTTCTAAGCTTTTACACAGATGTTGAAAAATGGTGATGGCACGCAAACGCATTTGTTCACAACTTTAACTTCTATGATCCTTTGTTTTCCGTCTGACATTTGTTATGTAAGATTAACATGTCAGCCCTCCACCCGTATCAGCAGACGCTGACGCCTCGCATGCTGCTATCGGGTGAATTTATTGGTGAAGGTTTTCTTAAACAATGAGTATGTTATAATTATGTAGACCTTAAAAGCGAGAGGAATTTACGTTATTTTCATTGTTTTCCTCTCTTCCCACACAAGATAAGTTTATAGACAGTCGTTTAGTTGAACAGAAATGAGTTCGTGCAACATTTATTCATCTTCTAGATTTCTCTGTTCATTATTCTTTAGTTTGGAAATTTTCCTAACATTTTTTACATTCACTATGTATGGAAATAATTATGTATGTGCGACATACTAATGCGTACATAACTTACAAAATTAACTGGCGCTTCCTAAATATAGAAACGTCAGTTAATTTTGAAATGTTATATGTCAATTAGGGTTTAATATTCTGGCAAATATCTACGAGTACTATATTTAATTAATATAGTAGGTAGTTACATATTTCAACCACTTGGGGTCGAGACATTGGGCCCGTGGGGACCGGGATCTCATCGGATTTTTCAAAATCTATCAAGCGCTTGCTCTGATCAGAGCGCTTGATCGATGCGACGCTTGATCTAAATGCTGGCACACATTTGCCTCAACGAATGAAAATTGTATTTCAATGGGGCAATACTGCTAGCATTCTGGGCACGCTCAACTGGTAGCGGGTTAGAGTATTTGAGCTATCTATAGGCTCTCAACAGTTACTGAATTGCTCAAATGTTGTTCTGGTAAATGTGGTATTATATGAAAGTGAACTATATTTATAAACATCTTCAAATTAGACTAATGAAACCAATGGTTTCGGACGAAACTTCATGGAATCTGCATCACTTGAGCTAAAGGTCTAATAGAAGGCCTACTCGACAACCCATAAAGACGGGTTCTAGCTGACCTTTCCGCCCGACACTATAGAATATTTTCGTTTTTCCGTACACTACATTCGACATGAATGATAAACCAAAGATTTAAATACAGAAACCACATCAAGAGTTTAATTTTGGCAACGAAATATTTCCTGTATAGTTTATTTCTTATTTACTCGATCGGATTTAGTTTACGCTTGATCGTAGCACGTCCAACAGTGTCGAAATATCGAACTAACATTGTACACCATGATAGTGTAAAAATATTATAGTGCCAACACAAAGAACAAACAGTCAAAACTGAAGCGTTGTAAAAATCATTTTATTTCATTAAGAATATTGTTGGCAGCTTTGTCAGAGATTGACGTCATTCATAAACTCATTTGGCAAATATTAGTGTTATTTGTGGCTCTGTGCTTACTCTTGAAACAATCCCTCCTAAGTTATAGACAGCAGTGCTGGAAAGTTGGAGGACTCATAGTTATTTCATTATTTCATTTAGCAAACTTAGTTTAGGCTATACCTATATAATTATGCGCACAGACGCAATGTTTTAGTAACTAAGTTAAATATTTCAGTTGTAGACGTTTCGAATTAACAATAAATTAAATCAAATAAGCGTGTATGTTCGAAGTAAAGGTCGACTCACTGGTATATTATATCGCTCTTTATCAAAACCAGTTTAGCGCTCCGAGTGAAGGGAATTTTTAACCGACTTCAAAAAAGGAGGAGGTATATAACCTCTTCCTTCCTTCCTCCTTTGACAAGTTATTTCACACTTTTGAGTGTTGAAGTCGGTTCCATTCTTCGGTAAAAAAAATTTGTTCTCCCTTTTCAATGACCTCTACTTTTTTTTTTATTTTTTTTTTATTGGGAATAGGCAGGCGTTTGACCACTATCTCACCTGATGTTAAGTGATGATGCGGTCTACGATGGAGCACGCCTGCCTATTACTGTCACATAACAATACATACAGTGAAAATTTTTCGCAGTAAGTATTTTTTTGTATGTTTACCGATTTCTTCGAAAATATTTTTTTCGTTTAACGTGTACCTTCGAGGTGGTCCCATTTAAATTTCATCAAAATCGGACAAGGGGTTTTTGAGTGACACTCCAATATCTGAAAAGTGTTATGTTTACGACATTATAATTGCGGGTGAAGAAAAGTGAACATACACAATGACAATTTGATCCCGTGATAGTAATGGTCACTGAAAAGGGATTTTTTTTACCGAAGAATGGAACCGACTTCAACACTCAAAAGTGTGAAATAACTTGTCAAAGTCTGTACCATACGCACAGTATTTTTATGTTAATAGTTACTTTTTGAACTATCATGGTACCGACTTCAACAAGTTATTTCACACTTTTGAGTGTTGAGGTCGGTTCCATTTATTGGTATTTATTTTTGTTACAATAAGTCGTTTTAAGTCTAAAGGACAGGTTTATGTAATCTATACGAAACTCTAAATTCCTGTAGGTACCTACTCGGAGTCAGAGTTATTTAAAACTAGCTGCGCTCCGCGGTTTTACCCGCCTAGTGATGAAAAACGGTGATGATGAAAATAAGCCTATGTGTTAATGCAGGGTCTAAACTTTCTCGATACCAAATTTCATCGAAACCAGTGTAGCCGTTTGAGCGTGAAGAAAAACAAACATACACACATACACACAAACTTTCAATCAATTAATCACTTTAATTGCATGAATATGGGTTATTGGAACAGTATGATATACAATTAGTTACAATATTTGTAATCCGCCATAACAACCTCATACGAGGTATGCAAATGTTAAAATAAAACTATATATTAGAATTATTAACTAATTGTCATGGTAAACATAATATCTGCAAGATGTTTTCTCCAGGAAATCCTTGACAGAATAAAAACTCTCGCCAATTAACCATTTTTTTAATTCTGGGAATAATCTATCTAAATAATAATCTATGTAATCTATTTCGCCTTGATAATATTAGTGTGATGATAAGCCAAATTTGAACTTTGCGATTAGTTTTAGCTAGTTGTTCCACTAAAAGTTGGACCCATTTGGAAAAGCTATTGGGATAATCTTTAGCATACCAAATGTAAAATATGTTTTAAAACTCTCACTAAGAGTTGACTCTAGATAAAGATCCCGTTTCTAAAGTCATAACTCATGCCAACTTTATTTTCCAAAAGTATTTGTGATACGTTTTTCGCACATATATGAATACAATTTAAGGTCGTTGTTTGCATATCAAATTAATGCAGAAATTGGTGGTAAAGAGAAGGTACCATATGTATATGACCGGGAATAAGTATTGAAAAAGTACCTAGAACCTAGAATTGGAATGGAACTAAATTAAATTGCCATTATGAAAAATCTTAAGCCAATATCGCAAAATATTGTGCATATCATCTTCCATTTGTAGTCTCGTTTTCTTTTTATTAGGATATTCAATCTTTTTATACCAAAACTTTTTCTTAAGCACATGCGGTTAGCTAAAGTTTGTTAAAGTATGTTTTTATAACTTAAGGTAAGTTATAATTCACTGCTGCTTCGAGCCTTAACTTTACCAATTTTGTGTAAACTAATGCTTTAGAACCCGGGATATTATAGATTACTATATTATATTAGAAACTCTTGTTTAGAAGGCGCTTAACTCAAACGTCAAAGCGTTCACAAGTAATAAGTAAAAATATAAATGATACGTCAACAGCTGGAAGACATCCCCAGTTACCGTGAGACACTTTTCGTCACACGCGCGACGGGCGTATGTCGAAAAGTGTCTCACGGCTAAGATGATGGTGATGATATACTTATGTGAGTACGTAGAGTTGTATTGTATGTGAGTACTAGCAAACTACCAACAACCGTTTATTGCGATATTAATTGTAGAGGCTACGTGCAGCTTGTGTTCCAGCTACGTGCAGCTTGTCTTCCAGCTGTTAACGTATCATTTACGTTTTCTAGCTGCGTCCCGCGGTTTCACCCGCTTGTTGATGATTGATGATGATAATGAAAAGTAATCCTATATCCTATATTCCGGGACTTGACGTAACTACATATCAAATTTCATCCAAATCCGTTCAGACGTTCTGGTGTGATTGAGTAACAAACATCCATCCATCCATCTATTCATCCAAACTTTCACATTTATAATATTAGTGGGATACTTATTACTTCTGGGCGCTTTGACGTTTGAGTTTAGTAGGCACCTCCTAAACAAGTGTTGATCTTCAAAGTGAAAATAGTCTTCATCCAGCATCATAATGATTGAAAGCTGCATCAGATCGTGTTTCTAACTTCTCAATAGATCTTCAACGATGAGCTAGCCGGCTAACTATCAAATTTTCGTATTGGCCACACCGATTAGAACTTATTTGCTGATTGGCTAGGATATATCGATCTCTTCTATCCTATATGGATAGTTTCTGATTTGAACTTACAGATACAATCAAGTAGTTGTTCCATTTCCACAACAAAGGGAATCCTAGTGTGGAGATTATGTATCACTTTAACTTGTTTTTTATTAGTATTGTATTAACGTAATTCAATGTATAAACAATATGGTTGAACTAAATAAAATAAATAAATTTCAAGTACATAATATCGTGTTCAGTTCGTGTTAATTTTAGTCAATAACTATTCATTATTGATTGATGTTAAACATACAATGAAAACAATGTGACTGTACAACTGTACATGGGGGGAATGTTTGGAAAAGGGAAATCAATGTCCACCAGTGGACGTCCTTTGACTGAGATGATGAAAATGATGATGATGATTAAAATTACCTACCTCAAATGATTTTTTTATGCGTTATCTCAATTCTCGTCGATTTTTACACACACGAACATAAGATTTGTCCAGCACTGAACATCGAACCACACATAGATTTTGCAGCAAGTTTGTGCAAGAGCTAACATTACCGGTTAATGTTGCTATTCAGAACTGAGAGCGAATATTGTCGCATTCGCTGGATCGTTTATTTCGGGTATTCGAGCGACGAGAGCGTTGACTCAGTAAGATTACGATTTAAATATAGGCGGGGGCGAGTTGCCAAATCATTGGGGGAATGCTCGGCACCGCAGTCAGAAGAATCCAGGCGGGTTGACTGTCTTGGGAATCCTCGAGGGACGAACGCTCTTCTTTTGTTCTGAAAACTTTGCTTAATAGGTACGCACGAACGGTTATCTGTGATCCAGCAGATAAGCTGTGCTTGCGCCGTTTTGAATGGAATTTATAGTGTATTTTTTCATGGTTATTTTTAACAAGACGCACGTACGACTCTTTTCATGCTAAAAATAACTAGATTTTTTTGTGTGTAATTAGCTTCTTTAATTCTATAAGTAGACAAAATAGAACCCCTAAATATCATATGCACGGCAAACGTAGTTCTAAAGAAATGGTTATGTTTTATGCTAGAAGAATTTTACTGTAACTTTACCAAAATATAACTTATTAACAAGGTGTTAATTGCGCGTAAACTCATCCTAAGTCTGTGTTTCTCAAGTACAGTTATGAAGTTTTAAACACTGGTGAACTTATACTTATAAAGTTTTCGCACTACATTTTAGTGTGAACTATAAACACAATCTTTGAAAATATGAATAAACAATATATTTTAATATGTATAAGGATCTAGGATAGATAGATAGATAGATTAACTCTTTATTGCAACAACTTCTTCTAGGATACAGGGGATAGAAGCATTGTAAACCGAAAAGTCAAAGTCAATCAAAATTATCAGACGTCGAGTACGCGCATATGAACGTCAATAAAACGGTTATTAATGATCAATCACTACCTGAAATATTATTTACTAGTAGCGCCAAGCGGTTTCACCCGCGTGGATTACAGTTTTCCCGTTACCTCAATTATCCCACGGGAACTATATTTTTTCCGGGATCAAAGATAGCCTATGTGTTAATTCAGGGCTTAAACTATCTACATACCAAATTTCATCAAAATTAGTGTAGCCGTTTGAGCCTGGAGAAGAAACAAAAATAACAACATACACACAAATTTTCGCTTTTTTAATATTGATAGGATTCCAATAACTTGAAAGTAAATAAATAATTGAGTAACGCCGAAGGGACAGAAAAAATTAAACGCCTTATTGGACTGACATAAAATTTTGGCATATCTTATTTCAAACGAACACATTTGTTTGAAAGGAAAAATAAACAAAATCTTGGTAATAACTTCCATGCAGCGTTCTGGTTAAACCACTCTCTAAATATAACTGCAAAATAATTGAATTACGATGGTTTCCGAAGTGACACAACAATCGCTCCGGAGAACGAGGAAACCACACACCACTATCTCGGTGAACTCCATACCTATGGGAGTTTCGTTATCTTGACAAATGTGTTTGGGTCCACCCACCGCAAGCCACTGAAGCGCTTTTATGATAGATACTGGCCTCGACCTTGCAGCTTTATCAAATAATAGATAAAATTGTTCTTTAAATTATAAAAAATATGTAGGTAAACTACACTTAGAACATATAATTTTAAGTAGACATTAGATACGCCTGAAGATATTACACAAAGGGCGCCCTTAGTGTCACTATTTTTATTTATTTCTTCAGCAATATCTTATAATACGTATAAAAAAATCTCGTGTCACAGTGTTTGATTATCGAACTTCTCCGAAACGGCTTGCCTGATTCTTAAGTTTTTTGTGTGTATATTTAGTAGGGCTGAGAATGGGTCGTAAATAATTCACCCTTCTACCCTCACCCCCCATTTATTTATTGTGATTTTAGTATTTTTGTATGGGACAAATATCCAAATAATTTAACCGTCGATGATTGACGTGAAGTAATTTAAATTAAGTGTCGTGTCACATTCTGATTTATAGGCAGAACATCGTCGGCCAGTATAGCTAGTATAAAATAATGATAATAGTGTGGAAATAAAAAGTTTATATAAACTAACTAACTATACGTATAATACGTAAATGTAATACGAATACTTGAACATCATAATTCAAAAGTAACTATTAGTAAAATATACGATACGATATATAAGTACCGATGTCGACAAGCTAGTTCACACTTTTGAGTGCTGAAGTCAGTTCCATTTTTTGGTAATTTTTTGACTGTACGTTTCGAACATTTAAGAGGTTAAGAGGTGCCAATGACATACATAGTTTCGCGGGTGTTACAGGCAGAGAGGGCGGGACAAATCCTGTCGCGTGTTGTTTTAAATATTACAAATATTGTACAAGACTTGACAGATGAACTACGGACTCAACAAAAATACTGATCAAATTTTTAGACTTTTAATTAATTGTCTTCTGGTGTAAGACACAATTCAAGCGCATTTGCCGTTACCCCGATAGTTTTGAGAAAGATAAAATATGGTCACTCAAAAATATTTTTTTAATAATAGATTAGCAAACCAAATCAAATTTCGATCATACAGAATTAATCTTCATGAACTGTTCTCATTAGTAGTATTTTTTTAAGTTTGTACATGTAATTTTATCTTCTAACAAAATAAAGAGTCAGAATCGACTCTTTAGCAAATGGTAACCCCTTAAATGTTGCACGTGCGCTTGATATACATACATTACGTCAAGCTCAATTTCGATTTCGACGTCGCCAGGACGTAACGAGTTGATAAAGCTGTTTAGAAAACGCACCTGAGAGGCTCGTTAATATATTTACTTCTCACAGTTAATTAAAGTCACGTATCGAATTAAATATCCGAATCGAGTTTAAAGATTTATTTGCGAAACGCAGCAGCACGGAAATTGCTTTTCCTCTTCTTCCGAAATCTGATGCGAATAATGTTCCTAAACATATAAAAGAAGCGCTACGTTATCTTTTTACACGAAAAATTTAAAAAATATACGATTATTACATAACATGCCTTCAAAAATGTGTGTCCAAATTTGACAGCTCCAAACGTTTTAATATGTTCTCACCTCGAGTTCCCGCTCAATGCAATTTTCACACACAATATTTTCAGGAATGTTTTGTCTTCATTTGTTTTGTTTGTTTTCCACAAAAAAAAATCTAAAACTGGTTTGTGATCGATGGTGAAAAAGAGCAAATGAAATTTAAGAATAGAAACTGATACTGAACAGCTGTACGAAAATACTTATTACTTATATTGTTTCACTTAGGTTTATTAGACACGTAGGACTTTTAACAAAATAAGTCGAAAACGCTCAAAATTAATAAATCCTTAAAATCAGATTAGTGCTATGACTTTTTTATAATGCAAAGGTGAATTTTCATAACGTCAGTTGTGCAGGTATCCTATTTATAGTATAAGCTAACGTAAAGTAATAAATTATTTATAACGTGATAATTTTGCTATATGAACCTCATAAAGATTTTATGGAAATTTACTTTTCTATTCTTTAATATTATATAGAGGTAAATTTTATATGCTTGTGAATTTGTTTGGAGGAAGTTATCTATGGAAGTACTGCAGTGATTATGAAAACCATTTTAACAATAAAAGTTATTCGCCTTTTAAGAAAAGGGTAAGTTTTTAATTCGGTTGATTTTGTTTGTGCCTCAATATCTTTTTTATCTCTCTTTTATTTTGTAAACTGATATTTGCAATTTTTCTCCACTTGCGAACCGACGTCATAAAAATTCATCCAAATTGGTTCTGTGTTTCTTGTTTTTTATTTCAGGAAATTGTTGAAAACTGATATTAAAAATCGTATGGGACGCATTTAAAATGATATTCTTTCAATTAATTCAAACATCTTTCTTATAATTTTGTGTGTGACAGAGTCCTGGGGTAACAAACATAAATAATCCAATGAAATCAAGAAACTCCACGTTTTCTATTACAGTCTCGAAAATCGGTACATGGTAAGGCGTTGTATCCGCTGCCGCAAACAAAAAAAAATAATATTAATGTAAAGTTTTCCCATCGGCTCTATTAAGAATTAACTTGGAGCATAGTACTTTACTTATTATTAACTAGTTACTTATTTACTAGTTACTAATACTACTACTATTTTATTACTGATGGAAGTTTGAACAATATATGAATAATTCGAATAATATAGTTAGACCTTGACAAGAACTGGCTTTCAAGGGCAGCTCCCGTAGCCTACCTCATACTATAATGATTTTACGTATGAAATGATTTACCAAAAGCCTCATTACGTTACCCAAAATACACCATTTACCTGCTTTGTTTCTAAATTACTCTTTAATAAAGTAATTTGGCCAAATAAATGCAAATTAAGCTGTAATGAAAGAGCATAAATTATAAATGATTCTGCAAACCCTTCGAGCGGCCATTGTAAGGGTTCGTTTACCCAAAGAGTTTAACTTAAAGCAATTACTCGTTATTACTGTTTATCAACAATACGTGATCAACTAATTATGCAAAATAACGATGACTGGCACAGAAAAATAAAAGATGTATATAATAATAAATATATAATATATAATAAATTATGTAGTTTTTGTTTCCCATCTATTTCAGGCAGGTTTAAAATGTTCCTTATCTGTGAAAAAAAGTATGCATAGTCCAAAGTTATTGGCTGTTATTCTATTTATTACTTTATTTACGTACTAGCTGACCGTCATTTGACCAATATATTTATTATATTGCCTGCTTAGCGGCTTTAGCAATCTTATTTTTAAAGATTAATTATCTGCTATTAATGTAATCAATAATAACATCATAAAATGCACTCAATCATGATATCGTTCACAATATATAAGATGATAGAATTAAATAATACACCTTGAAAGTGATACTTTCAATTCCCTTTTCAAACTAAGTTTAAGATGTCACCAAATAAATGACTTACTAAGCTTTTAGATTTTACATTATTTTTTTAATTTAAAGTAAAATGCATGTATAATCCTTATCACCTGTACTGTCATACACACGACATAATTTCCAGCTTGCTACTGCACTTTTGAAGGTCATATAAGAAGACAATTATTTGCTCGACTGCTCATTAAGTACCAACAAAATTGTTGCAATATTTTGCAAACATCAATTTACCCGCTGGAATACGCACCGGTACAGGTTTAATATTCTGCCCGCTTAACCCATCTAATCTAGAGCCCTCTTATCTTATTCGACCTTTAAGCGCTCCAAGCGCCTAATAGTGGTAAAGCTAAAGATATAAGGCTAAAGGAAAGCTATTAGAAGGATAATTGGACCTCAGAGCTGTGAGTGGTTCCCTGAGTGCGATGCGAGGCTGTCGGAGATTCAATTGTCACATTTGTGACACCTAACATCATTTGTGCGAAGCTGAAAACATCATAAAGAAAAAGTAATTTACGATTTTTTTATGGAATATTTTTCAGAACATTTGATCTTGTTACAAAATACCCGGTTTAAAGGCGTCTACTTTAAGCTGGGTATTTTGCATTGAAAACTCTTGAACACGTGCACAAAATACAATAAACACAATACATTTCGTATCATTAATCTTTTACGCTGACTCGAAAATATATTATGTGGATTTCCTTTGTATAAAATGCATCACGGGCATCATTCAGTTGTTACAATTTAAAAAATAGATTAATTTTTACAACATCATTTGTAAATTGCTGATACTACTCATCGCTCATCGATATCTGCCAGGAAAATGCTATTTCATTAATAATTGAGTAAAAAGTTTTTAAAATTCGAGAACGCCCCTGATAAAGCTAATGTTAACTCGCTGACCTATCTAAGAAGAATGCACTTGAAAGAAGCCCGTGAAAAACTCGTGTGAAAGAATCTCTCCCGCCGCGCGCCATGCAAGTTCCTTGTTAGTTAGTGCTATGGTGTGGTGAAAATTGTTGCGTCACACATCATGGGTAAAGTTGAAAATTAAACATAATCTAACTGGACCCAAGCGTTTATAAGGAACGCTGGAACAAACGTTAGTAAACTGGTACTTATTACCATCTAATTTTGATTGTTCTAATTGAATTTACATAATCTCATAATGTTGACACCTGTCGCTGTTTTCTGTTTTCTTTACTAACAAAATTACAAGGGTATTCATAAATAATATATATAATTTAATCATCAGGTCTCTACCCTTATGCCAAGTGGATTTGGTCGAGGATATCTTCTCGCTTATTTTCTTCTTGGTGTCCCATCTTCTAACGAAGGTCGGCGATCATCAAGGCGATTTGTACTCTTGATACAGCAATTCTGAACAAAGAAGCTTTTTTTGAACCACTGGCATAAGTTCTTTAGCCACGACGTTCTTCTTCTCCCAACCCTGCGTTTCTCTTGAATCTTTTCATATTCAATTCGGTTATCATTATTGTTCACTAAGTTAACCTGGCTGCTGCTACCTTTCGGTCCATGCCATCAGATTGAGACATTAACAAAAGAGTTCAAAGAATGAAAAACAAAACAAAGTCACATAAAATATTTATATTTTGTTGTATGTATTGCTTCCGTGCTGTTTGGCCGTGGTCTAAGTGAAACTTGTGTTCGAGACGTTTCGTCGATCACTGCGGTCGACATCTTCAGTGGTTCAGGTTCAAGCGGCGACAAGATCGTAGAACTCTCCTCCGCGGCGTCTTCTCTGTTACTGAACTTAGACCACGGCCAAACAGCCCGGAAGCAATACATACAACATGCAACGCCGGCCGTGAAAGCCTTAGAGCTTATATTTATATTTTATTGATATTTAATAGTTTATGTAGTTTAAACATAACTTATATACTCAACTTTCACTACTAGGGTATGCGTGGAATACATAAAACTATTATAACATCAATCTGAATATATCCAACCTTTGAATGAAAACCGACTTTTCCTACAAGTTTATATAATAATATTAGTTACTCATTACACATTTATTTCACAATGTTTTCAAAAATCAGTCAGCTTAAGCTTAGAGCTTAGATATTCAAACATAATTTTTGTGAAAACTGCTGCTGAAACAGGCTCAAAACACGTTGCTTCAGCATACAGCGCTCAACCCTGTGCGTTGGACTGACTTGGAAACATCTAATTATAATAATTTAAGTATTCCTGAAATTTTTGTTGTTGATGTGATTCATTAAGTCCATTAATAATTCTATTTTAACTTAAACTGACATTTCGCTAATATGGATGTAATCAATATTAAATAACATTTACATTTTTTCTTGACAAGGAAAAATTGTCACAACAAACAGGACGTAGTCTGCATTGATGCTTTTAGAATGAACAACTTTAATTACGAAAAACAGAAATATCAGTAGATAAAATAGTTTTTTATTATACTTATCGTATTTATGCATCGGGTATTACCTATGTGTTTCAAACTAGGTCTTAGCAATCATGCTGAAAAAATATGCGTATTAGTTTATAGGATGCGATATAAAACCATTTATTGACATCAACAAAACGGTCGAAATATTATTCGTCGCTATTTTTTTTCTTTACATAAAATACTTTTATCAAAGAGTTTTTAATTGCACCGTCAAATCATAACGATGAAAATTTTGAAGCAGGACAGAAACCTTGATATTACAAGCATTTTTCACGATAGAATATTTATCCTGGAGCTGTGGACCATCCAGCGGAATATTTAACCACATCGTGGAAACAATAATTTTGAAACAAACAAATTTAAATGTCAAAGACAGCTGCCAGTTGCACGGACGCACAGAGAACACCCATTTAATTTCAATTTGTATACTCTTTAGAAATCGTAATATAATGCAAAACTGAACTGGATAACATTAACAGCAATGTTCGTAACGCTTTCTCACTCACACCACTAGGACGCACCACACAGCACTAGGGTCCGATGAGTAACGAGAGGTACACACAACTGCGTTTAAAAAAAATACCCAGCACCCAAGAACAAGCATCGATTCTCACCTGAAAAATATTTTTCCCAATTGAGAATGGAAATCAAGGTCGCGGGTTTCGCTGTACTTATATGAAGCGAGTAAATCATAAAACATTATATAACAAGGAATGAAGAAAAATATTAATGCAATTATGATTTCTGTGGCGTTTACGTTCAAATTATATGAAGGAAAAAAATCGGCTACTAGTGAGATAGATGAAATATGAATGAAAAATAGGCTTAATTTAATATGATAAGTTTTATTTATTAGCACACAGTCGTTCAGTTACAATAAAGGATCCGCCATGACACGTACATTCAAAAAGAGAGAGAGAACAAGATACTATCTATCCTACTCTTGCTATTACATTGCACTGTCTTTATATCTAACACCCCCCGTCAATGTAATAACATTAATTAGCAAATTATGTGACAATTTTAATTATCCCTTTTTCACTTATCAAAATAAAGTAAGAAAGCCATTGAACCAAGACTAATTTACATATTCATACCACATAGCTTCACAAACTTCAAAAGTGTATTACCATTGAGGGACTTCGTTAACATATCAGCAATTTGATCTTTTGTTGTCACATATTGTATACATATCTTTTTATTCTCAATCAGTTCCCTTATATAATGATATTTGATATCAATGTGCTTTAATCGTTTCACACTAGTTGTGTTTGCAATCATTATGGCAGCTTGATTATCACAATGCATGATAGCAGGACATACATTACTCACATTGAAATCACATAACACATTAGTAAGCCAGCATGCCTCACTTCCAGCCATGCTCATTGCCACATATTCGGATTCTGCTGATGATAGACTCACAGTACTCTGCTTCTTAGAGCACCAAGATATTAGGCAATTTGAAAACTTAAAGCAGTAACCAGTAGTGGACTTCCTGTCTCGAAGGTCCCCTCCCCAGTCAGCATCACAAAATCCAACCAACTTGCTATCATCACATTTATAAACTAATGTATAATTCAATGTATGTTTAATGTATCGCAAAATTCTTTTTAAGTTGGCCAATAACATGTTACTAGCGCAATCTTGATATCTACTTAATATTGATACAGCAACACAAATATCAGGTCTTGTGCCTGATGCTGCATACATTAAACATCCAATGATCTGTCTGCAGATATTCTCAACATTACCTTTACATTTATCATTTTCAAGCTCTTTACAATTAAAATTCTGATCCATAGGAGTGGAAATAGGTTTACAATCATACATTTGGAATCTTTTTAACACATTTTCTAGGTAAGTCTTTTGACATAATTCTGTAACATTTGTTTTTATATTCTGCTTTACATTTATTCCCAAAAAATCTGAAATTAGACCTAAATCTTTCATTTCAAATTCTTTGTTTAGCATTGATTTTAAATTAGATATATGTTCTTCATTACTACCAAACATCAACATGTCATCAACATATAAGAGAAGATATATTTGTTCTGAATCGTTACATTTAGAGTACAGACATGAGTCACATTTAGATCGTTTAAAAGCTTCCCTTATCATAACAGAGTTAAACTTTTCATTCCAATATTTTGGAGACTTCTTTAGCCCATACAATGATTTGTTTAACTTCACAATATTTTTATCATTGTCATAAGCGCCATCTGGCAAACTTATGTATACATTTTCTCCAATCTCCCCATACAAAAAGGCTCCGGTTACATCCATTTGGTATATAGGTAATTTTAATTTAGTTGCTATAGCCAAAAATAGTCTGAATGTACTTAACTTTGCAACAGGTGCATATACATCATTTAGATTTAATATATCATTTTGCTCGAACCCTCTGGCCACCAAACGTGCCTTGTATTGAATGTTACTATTGTTTTGTTTAATTTTAAATACCCATTTACTACTTATAACCTTTTTATTATCTGGTATGTCACAAATACTCCAAGTGTTATTATCTTTGAGGGTTTTTAACTCCCTTTGAATAGCTTCCTGCCATTTACACGCATCCGGACTATTCATAGCTTCATAATACGTTTTTGGCTCACAGTTATCTAATATTACATTATTACAGTTATAGAATACAGTCTGCTTCCTAATACGTTTGTTTCTAGGATCCACTTCACGTCTCACAGCCTCACCACACTCATCACTATCACTGGGTTCATATATGCTACCCTCAGGATTACTCTGCACGGTGCACTGAGAGTCATCACTATTCATAGTCTGTGATTGGGGACTGGGCACACCTGCAGCACTGGTGTCTTCTACTTGAGCACCCACCTCAACTGTAGCTGGAACCTCAACACTATCCTCGATATAATTGGTTGTCTCACATTGTTGTATTGGCTTTACTGGACTGTTGTTCACAAAAACAATGTCTCGTTTGGTCTCAACTTCATTTTTCTGTGGAAAATATACTCTATAGCCTTTTGTTGTTTCTCCATACCCAACCATAATGCCCTTTTCACCTTTGGCATCCCACTTATGTCTTTTTTCTTTGGGTATGTGGACATAAACAGCAGTACCAAATATTTTTAGGTTATTTATGTCATAACTTTTGTTAGACCACAATTCATATGGAGATTTCCCTTCTACTGAGCTTTTACCAGTTCTATTAATCACATAGGCAGCTGTATTAACGCTTTCAGCCCACAAACTGATAGGTAAGTCTTTAGCACATAACATTGTTCTAGCCGCTTCCACTAGAATCCTATTTTCCCGCTCAGCTGCTCCATTTTGTTCAGGAGTAAAAGTCACAGATGTTTGATGTATAATCCCTTTGTTCTTAAACATTTCTTTGACCTCTTTGTTTATAAATTCGGTTCCATTGTCACTTCGAAATATCTTGATTTTATTTCCTGTTTCATTTTCAGCCTGCGATATGAAGTTCTTTATACACGATTTAATTTCGTCTTTTGTTTTCACAAAGAACACTCGCCTGTACTTTGAGTAATCATCTTTAAATACCACAAAATATCTGGAGCCTCCAATCGATGTCTTTTCCATAGGACCACAGGTATCGGCGTGAATAATTTCGCATACTCTCGACGTTGCATTGTTACTTACAGGATACGGCAAGCGGTGAATTTTCCCTTTTAGACAACTTTCGCATGTTTGAATATTGGCATTTTTAACATTAATATTATTTTTCCTCAGCACATCTTTCACATAAGCCATGTTTTGGTGTGCCATCTTTTCATGCCACTCATGCAGATCACAACACACATCAGCAAGGTTCGCTGTACATGCATTAAAATAGCGAAAATCCAAATAATACATGCTTCCGCTTCGCTCAGCAATAGCCATCACCTTGTTTTGTTTATAAAACTTGCATTTATTCTCTTCAGTAACAATAACATAACCTCTGCTTGTCGCACAATTGACAGAGAACAAATTTGTTTTCAACTCAGGAACATGAAGTACATTGTCTATTGTAGTGTCTATCCATTTACTCCCATTCCAAACTTGCAGCGCCACCTGACCGCAACCCTTGACATTAATTTTCGTTCCGTTCCCTACTATTACCTGTTTATCTTTTACGGTCGAATATGAATTGAATAGTTCGTAATCACAACACATATGCTCGCTTGCACCTGAATCGACTAACCACTGAGATTTTTGTAACTGTTCATCAAAAACACTGTTGACTATAAAAGCATTACTTTCTTTGTCCCTTTTAAAACGGCACTGGCTCTTTAAATGTCCCGATTTATTACAAAAATAACACTTGAGATCTGGACGACTGTCTATATGGTTACGAAAATTATTGTTCACATAATTATTATTATATCGGCACTCGCTTTGATAATGTCCAAGTCGGTGACACTTATAACATTTTACACTTTTTTTATCTGCTTTCTTTGCCACAAACGCCGTAGACGACGTTGGTCCACCTTTTTCTTTAATTCTTTCTTCCTCTATCAATAATCTGGCTACCAGGTTATCATAGGTCTGCTTGTCATCAGGAGCAGACTCCCATGCCGAGATGAAATGCTTGTAATCTTCTGGTAAGGACATAAGAACCTTGGTGATAACAAATTTATCAGACATATTTTCTCCCAGCTGTTTTAACTGATTCTGCATCTCATGTACTTTTGATAAAAACACAGACATCTCTGTTCCTTCTTCAAACTTGAATTGAAAAAATCGTTGTTGCACAATGTGAATGCTAGTTTCAGATTTTTGTTCATACACGCTTAACAATTTCCTCCACATAGCCGCCGCAGTATCGCACGAGATGATATGCAACATGACTTCTTCCGACATCCTCGTAACTATCAGCGTTTGAGCTCGCGCATCCTGGGTTTCCCAAGTACTACGCTGAGTCTCATCTTCAGGTTTTACTGTTGTCCCGTCCACGATTTTGTAAAGACCTTGACCTCGCAGCAACACGGACGTTTGGAACTTCCAAATATTCCAATTCCTGGAACCCTCCAGCTTCATGACGTTCTGTTGTCCACTTCCCTGTGTCGAATCCATTTCAAAACCTTCCTGTAGGCTCTCCTGCCTTGCCCAACGATAGTAGGACAAGTAATTTTCCTTCCCGGTATAACTCAACCTCAAAATGGCGTCAACCCAAGCCGCCGGTATTTTTGACTATTAATTTTCACTACAGTATTTGCAATCCTTAAGCCTACATTTATAAATCCATGCTAGTTAGTGACCTGGGCCCATAACCAGATGAAATATGAATGAAAAATAGGCTTAATTTAATATGATAAGTTTTATTTATTAGCACACAGTCGTTCAGTTACAATAAAGGATCCGCCATGACACGTACATTCAAAAAGAGAGAGAGAACAAGATACTATCTATCCTACTCTTGCTATTACATTGCACTGTCTTTATATCTAACAGAGATTTGAACCCAATAACTACTACAGAATACCGTCATGTTGCTCTGTCCATCTAGCTATAGTTTTCAACATCCCCTCAGATTTTAAAGGAAGGAAGTAATTCGGACACTAGTGTGGTGGCTACTATAGATGGACAAAGCGACAGGACGGTATTCCATAGTCGTGGGTTCAAGCCCCACAAGTAGCCGAATTTTTCCATCAAATAATTTGGACATAAGTTCCGCCTAGGAAATTGTTAATGCAATAAACCATAAAACTGTTCTGTAGGATTGTGTATTCAATTTCAATAAATCTATTTTTTGTCAAGTATCCCTCAGGTTACTAACTATATTAGTGTCCTTGCTTTTAATGTGAACAGGAAAATGCAAACAGAAAGACAATCGAATTGTTTCCATGTCATATTAGTAAGGTGATTTTATAAAAAATATTAATACATATATTTTTTTCAGATTTAAAAACACTATATTATTTGTCTCAGATGGTTTTAAAAAACACAAAAGTGCGGCCTCTGCGAGGAGTCCTCGCCTTAAACGAAGTTGGCCTCGTAATATTTATATTTTGTATGTATCCTGTAGCATGGAATCAATGACAAACAAAGCTACATATAAAGGTGTATGAGATACATGGTATATATACGTATAAGGTACCTACCCACTTGATTTTAACACGCAGATATTCACAACAGATAGTTAAAAGCTGAAGAAGTATCAATTTGGGTATCCGAAAGTAGTATTTCCCTAAGGAGCTAGATATATTCCAACTCGCTTTTCAATATTAAATTCTTCACGAGATTCATGAAAATCTGTAAATCGTTGAAATCTCCGGAAGGAAGGTAAATCCGAATGCTTCCCTTCCCGCAATTCTCGTACGTGATCCCTTTTTGAAATTCCAAATAGCAAATTGCCAACCTCTACGGGGTTTTTGAATATATTACTGAATAGTCAGCAAGTCAAGTCAACCTGAAGAAACATAAATAAAAGCTTTGCAATCACACGCTTTATAAAAATATCCTTGTTAGAAATTCATTCAATGAACCAAGCCGGATGAAAATGTGTTTAATATTTCATAAAGCTGTGTGTTTTATTATTTACAAGTTACTGGCTAACTTCTCTTTCTACGTTACCTATATATGAAAACGTGAAGTAATATAGTTATGAGTTTGGAACATCGACATTATTCCTAGCTTCAAATACACATAATACGAGTGAATGCATACCAAACCTCATCAAAGTCCAGCGATTAATTAGTCCAGTGCTTAATTATAAATAATATATTATTACTTAATTTATTATTACGCACACACACAGATCCCCTGTCCCACACACTCAATTCTCTATTAGATAGGTAGGTATGTGTACAAGTGTATATGGCTGTACCTTTTGCTGGTGTGTCACTATAATGTAAAGAGTAATATCATAACAAAGTTTATCTAATATGATACTGAAATATAGAGATTAAAAAATTAAAAACAGAACTTGAATAACAGTCTTTATAGACAATATATTGAAATAAATTTAAAAGTTAACATTTCGATATAACTCTTCTATGACAACTGTATCGAAATGATAACTTGTTTACCATTAAGATGCAGTTTCAGCTCGACCAAGGATATGTAGAAAAATTGCATTGCTACCGCGATATAATTTTTCTTCATATAGTCTGTGGCCGCGGCGCAATACGCATGCGCGACTAGCTAATGGATTTTGGCACTAAATATTTACAAATAAATGCAAACATAATGCTGTGATTTTACGTAAATTTCATCATCTATTTTATGAAATTAGTTATAGTAGTGTATGAAACTGCACATAATTTGGTCTTTGTTATGTATTTGCGGGTAGACTTCTAATTATTTAATTGATTGTAAATGAAGGTACTTAAATAAAGTTAGTTTTTGGAATTGAACTCATAATGGCGTGTATCTTTTAGTGGCGACTGAGGAAAATAAAATATATTTACGACAAAATGGCATTCAATAATACGAATATTGTGTTGCCTGAGAAGTTTAATGCAAAAACTGATGTGTGGTGTAATTATAAGGAGCAGTTGCTATGTGCGCTCCATGCGGCGGGGCTTGTGGAAAACGACGACGCAAAAGCGCGATCATTGTTTTTGTCTCAGTGCGGAAAGGACACATACGCTCTAATTGCATCTCTTTTAGTACCGTTACGCCCTACCCAAGTCAAATTTAAGGACATTTTGGGTGTTTTGGACAAATTTTATGAACCAGAAGTCA
This sequence comes from Apeira syringaria, assembly GCA_934044485.1. Lineage (NCBI taxonomy): Eukaryota > Metazoa > Arthropoda > Insecta > Lepidoptera > Geometridae > Apeira > Apeira syringaria. The sequence continues at coordinate 18,073,068 of OW203663.1, read as the reverse complement.
ATGAAATTCTTCAGGCAGGCAAATTTCACAAGCGGGTGCAATTGCAAAGTGAAAGCGTGCAAGACTTTGTGGCCGCGATAAGTGCGTTATGTGCAAAGTGCAATTTCGCGGACATTAAGCGCCAGTTACGGGACAGAATTGTTTTGGGAGTGTGTGACGAACGCTTGCGGCGGGAGTTACTGAAAACAAAAGGTCTGACATTTGAGGCTGCTGTACAGATGTGTCTCAACCACCAAGCCTCTTGTCAAGATATTTATCCAAGAAGTGCAAGCAGTGAAGTAAATCCAGCGTCATCTCCTGTCTCTGAGCCCATGGACATTGGCAAAATAAAGTCAAATGAGTGCAGACATTGTACCCGTGTGCACAAGCAGAATGAGCGGTGTACCTTTATGAGAGCAAAGTGCTTTAAGTGTCAACAGTATGGGCACATAGCAAAAGCCTGTAATAAGAGATCCAAAGTACATGTGGTGGAAGATAAGCCAGATTCTTTGTCACAAGCTGAAGACATGATGGGAATCTATGTGTGCACAGATAGCTATCGACCTCCAATATTAGTTGATGTTGTTATTGATGGAGCGAATTTGACAATGGAAGTAGACTCGGGGGCATCCCGCAGTATAGTATCTGAAGAAACATTTAAGAAATTGTGGTCTACACCACCACCCCTGCATAATACTGCAGTGAAGCTGGTTACATGGACAAAAGACTCACTTAAAGTTTTAGGACGGGCTAATGTATGTGCTTCGTTGGGTGGTAAAGAGGCTCAATGTGAACTCTTGATTGTATCTGGCAGTGGACCTAGTCTTTTGGGTCGCAATTGGTTTCAAGCGTTAAACATTCAAGTAACGGGCTTACACTGGGCCAAGGAAGACTTAGTGCCTTTTGTGAATAAATTTCCTGACTTATACAAAGAAGAATTAGGCATATACAACGGTCCGGAAGTCTACCCGCAAATACATAACAGTCTTAAAACACTCGTGTAATGCTATAAAAAAACTAACCTACTACGGCTCGTTTTAACTTAGACACTGGTTTTTTAATAACCCTTATTCTGATACAGTTTCATAAACTAGTATAATAATATTTATTTACTATAAAACATATTTTCAACCTCATAAAGCTCTACACTCATATCACGAATCCCGAATTCCCAAGAACGATACGACGCGGCTTGGCTCCTCCAGCGATTTTTTTTACATAAATATATCATAAATTTGATACACGACGATATACGTGTTAATATTTTGTATAAAATATTTGATACACATTTATACTATACTCGTAGTACTTACTTTATAGTGATGCCACGAAATGAGGGAAATCAAGAATCTTATAAAAATAAGTCTTCTCGTAAAATTTGAGACAAAGAGCTTGGTTGTAAAAAAGCAATCCGATTGTGATCCCGTTGTTCACAAATCAAAAATAAATCTCATTAACAACTAGATCTTAGAACACCAACTACAAAAGATTACTCAGATATTTTAAAGTATGTATTGTACGTCTACATATTACAAAAACAATTTCCCGTACGTTACAACAATTAACGTCACATTGATAAACCTGCAAGAATCCCCCCCGTCCAATCTTCACCCGCGGACGCGCCTGAGGGCATTAATATATTCTTGTCTTTTAATTTGTATTTCTTCTAGACTTGCAATGCAAGGTCATTGCAATTTAATTTGTTTCTGAACGAGTATACTCTTACGCTTATAATTTAACATGCACATATGTAGTTATAGCTGCCACTCCGTTGGTAGGTCGTCTAATTTTAGAATGCGTTGTTTTTGTTGTACGACTGTTTCAACAGAAGGGCTATTCTAGATTTTTATTATCGATGCAAAGCTCGTTTTACGAGCGGACTACAATCGAAGCGTGGTCGAACGTACATAAGTGGGTACATCACTCCATTTCTCTCACTATTCGCCTGAACTAACTCAGTAACTGGATAGTGTTCTACTCTACACGTTTTATGCTTCTATAGCCAATGTTCATTTATTTCCGACAGCGTCTTTTACAATAAGCTACGAACTATTCCTGAATTGAGTTTTCAGATAGATTTATCATAATTAAATTTTAGCGTATCTATAATTTAAATTAGTTTAACTTCTTACACCGCTCATATATTAGAAGCCAGTTATTGTCATTTCCATTTTCAATTGTTAATTTTATTTAAATCAGTAATTTTAGTATTACCATTCAGTAGATAGGTATCATACTAATTTGAACTTTGTGTGTCGATAATGAGATAGTTTTTAGATATAAATCTATCCCATTCGACAATATTTTTAGTACTATCAATGCCATTATTTTTTTAGCGATGCCATCATTGGAAAAAAAATACCATACACTTATTATAATTACAGCAAATTTCCATTTCGTTGCCTACAATAATATACTTATAACATTTCGCGGCAATATTGCCAGCACATCCAGAATGCTGGCAATATAGCCGCGCTCAAAATAATGCTGATTCATTCAGCCTAACATGGAGCACGCGCCACTTTTTTTAACATTATTATTACGACATAAGGCAAAATTACGCTGTTAACTATAATCTTCATAAATATTCGTGTAAAAACCCGTCGGACATAACCATACCTCTTCGGGTCACCACTCGCCAATCTAATTGAGTCGCGTAAAAGGATTTTATAGGATTGTCGGGGGATGTTAATGTGTTCTACGCTCCTTTTTATATTAATGTTTGTTTAGAACTCCTTTTTACCGTTGTTTTATGTGACAATTTTAAAATACAATCTCGGTCGGTTTTAAAATGTGTACCTTTCTAAGTTAAAGGAGTGTTTTTTCAATTTTGAAAGTGTGCTACAGAATACTTTATTTTTTTAATATACAAATTCAATTACAATCTGCCCTTAAGACTAATGAGTAATTTACTTTTGATATAATTTGCTTAATCGAGTAAAATTGTCCATTAAAACCTTCAATCAAAAACACCTATCTTATTAGTCCTATCACTACTTTGTTCATGTGTTCTTTAGGGTAGCACTAACACTGACACTTGACTACACTAACTCAAAAGGGTTTTTCCCTTTAAGCTTTCTCACTATGTCCGTGTTGTCAAGGAGCTAGATAGTCTCGCTTGACAATCTAAGAGCGATGAAATCTTCGTACGTCAGCTTCTGAATACTTTTTGATTATATCGACAGCGACAACCCTTTATAGGTGACTAAACTTACATAAACAAAAGATGAGCTGACAACGAAGAATGCTTAGCAAGAAGCCAGCATCTTTTTATAGCTCTTCGCGCTGATTAATTGTGAGTCACTAAAGATTTAACCTCTCCGCTGAAAGAGAGATTTTGAGCACTTTTATCTATTATACAAAAGCTTGACAAAAGCAAGTCACCAAGTTTATTTGTACTTTTGTGTTTTATTTTGTTCAATCATTTATTTTACTAAAGTATACTTTTTGCGGTGTTTAATAGGACAGACACACACTTCCCATTTATATTTTTTTTGTTTATCGCGCCCTGCGGTTTCACCCGTGTGAACTACGGTTTTTTTTTTTTCACTTTAAGTTATACAACGGAAACCTTACATTTCCCGAGATATAAAAAGGTCTATGTGATATCATATACTACAATATATCTTTCAGCTTCCACGATGTGTTATGATAATAATATGGGCTACGAACTAGACACAGTTACGGACTACGAGTGTTGTTTTACGGTAAAAGGGTTCCTGTGGGTGGAGAAAGTTTTTTGTTTCACTTTGAAACTACAGGAGTTTCAAAGTGAAACTTGGTACGGTAATGACTTTGGTTATTAATTTACATTTTAGTTTATTCCTTATCCTCAAAATAAACCTGTTCCAATAAACGGACGTAAAACGCCAGAATTAAATTATAAAGTTATTTAGTATTACGTAAAGTGTCATACATGGTCAATAGGTACTTACTTAGGAGTACCTGAGTACTTATGAATGTATATCGTCAGCGTACGTAGATTTCTCGCAGCATTACCCCGTCGAATTGCTATACAAATTCATTGAATGTCAGAAAATTAAAGTTCACTACAAATTTATTACATACAAACTGTCAAATGAAGTAAAACATGTCAAATACATTATATTCTAAAGATTTCATAAAATAATGAATTATACAATTTTATAATCTATACATAAAAACATGAAAGGTTCTAACTATAAAAGATTAATAAAAGACATATAATATTTTTTTAATGTATAATTAAAATTTACACACTAGCAATTTGGGACAGTACTTGTTGTAATCATCATCATTATCTCGGCCATAGGATGTCCACTGCTGGATATATGCCTCCCCCATGTTGTCCCCATGTCCCCATGCCCCCCTAGTTGTATTGGGATACTAAAACCTGAGTGATTGCATTACCAGATGCAAAGAGCGAGACTCGAAATCTGGAAAAGCGTTTTTAGATCAGTGCATCGAGAGCCGTCATGCAATACAATATGCGATATGTCTAAGCAGTGTCTACTTTAAGGTTCATAAAAGTACTGATTGAAATAAAAAGTGAAACATCTATTTATTTATGTTAACTATGACCAAACGAACCAAGCCGCACCGATCAGTGTCTAGAATAAACAGAGCTGTGCGGTTTCATCAATATTTCGAATGTTTTTTTTACCGCGTGTTGATTGTCATCTCACCGTGCGGATAATATTTGTACACTGAAAGGAGCGCAAATGTTTTCCTTGAATCTAGAGTAAAGGAGTCGTTTTTAAGGACAGGAATCACTGACCGTTACCTTTGGTGCATATTTTATTGTTTGATGGTTTACAAGTGTTCTTATTAGTGGGTGTATATATTATACACATGTAGTGATTCTGTTATTGAGTCAAACTAACTAAAATGTTGTCTCAAAGATCGTTTTCATCGGTTACGATAGAGCCTAAATTAGTATGACACTTATGATGAATCTTCTTCTTTTTCTTCTTGTCCTTATCCCACAGTAGGTGGTGTCGGCACAACATGTTTTCCTCTTCCATTCTCTTCTATCATTAGCCGCCTCAGTGCGCACACCTTTCATCAACATATAATTCTTCACATTGTCCATCCATGCCTTTTGTATATTTTCTTCATCCCTCTTCATGATATGCCCGTACCAATCCAATCTATTCCCTTTCAACTTACCAGTCACTGGTGCTACATTCAACTTCCTCTGATATACTCATTCCTTATTTTATCCATTTTAGTCACACCGCACATCCATCTCAACATTCGCATCACCACTATAAAATAATATTATAAATCTGAATTTGGATGGAGGGATGGATCTTTGTTACTCAATCACCCCAGAACGACTGAACGGATTTGGATGAAATGTGGTACGTAGATACTTCAGGTCGCGGAATAATACATAAGCTACTTTTCATCATCAATCAAGTTTCACTTCTGCCGGCATTCCCGGATTACAAACGGTCGTTTTTTTTTCTCCAGTTCGTAATAACAAAGATATATAAGAATAATAAGAATAAGAAAGTTAGAAGTTTTAATATTTCATAATTATTTTTTAATACTTTCCTTCACATAAAACTCCCACTCCGAACATATCTCAAACATAATTATGTTAGGGCGCGAGCGGCCATTGATTTGGCACTAGATAACCAGTGAGGCTAAAGTTAATTAATTTTACATTTTATACAGCGCATAGGATTTGAAAATAATAATTTTATTTTCATGAACAAGAAAAGAAAAGAACTTGTTCCAGGTTATGAAAATAGCTATGTGAATAGATGGATTCTCTTCTCATGCTTTAATCTTCTGGCTTCTGCTTCCTAGAAATGGATTGTCTGATACGTTTAAGCGATATCCTGATTGACTGCGAATCACAGAGTATAAGGCCTACAATAGCAGAAGAGATTAAGAGAATATAACAGATGCAGAAAAGGAGACAAGCGCTGGAAGAATCCAGCGCCTCCTAACTATTGGAGGTTGGCTATCAGCTCCGCATGTTTCTGTCTGTTGTTTTTCTAGAGAAAAAAAATGTTCTTTGCTTGATATTCCACATAAAACCGCATTTTAGTGCCAACTAAAACTACCCGTAATCGAATAAAACATCTCTTAAATTAGAGATAGATCTGTAAGGAAGCTATTCGAATTTGAATTTAGCCTAAATAGTATTTATAATAGCTTTTTTATACACTATATATTTAATAATCTCTAATATTATAAAGAGGAAAGATTTGTAAGTAAGTATGTTTGTAACGAATTGGCTCAAAAAGTACAAGACTGATTTTAAAATTCTTTCACCATTGGAAAGCTACATTCACCCTGAGTAGCATAGGCTATATTATTATTATTTTTTAATTAGGGATCCTTATTATTTTTAATTTTCAAATTTTTTACCCGTGCGAAGCTGGAGCAGACCGCTAGTATTTAATATTTTGGCTATTTTGAGTGATACTTAATCTAAATTAGGGCTAATATCTCACATATTTTTACACTAACTTAACAATACCGTTTATATCAGTACATACAACGGATACCTCAAGATGTGAATTATTAAATTCTCAGACCTTTTATTTCTTAGTTTGATCCAGACAATAACGAACAGTTTTCAAGAAATTTTTCAATATCTTTATGGAAACCAATGACAGCGATTATTTTTCTTCAAAGAACAATCTTAGAGCAATCATATGGTTAAAAGAAGGATAGATAACAATAATAATAAATTTATTCCTGAACATCGTTTTGTTTGAGGTGTTCCAGAGTTTCACAGAGATTGACAACTAATTGTTACTAAAAATAAGTACCAAGCTGATTATTTTTAAAATACTGAATTGATTATTCATTGTAAATCTAAATCTGATTGATGTTGATTTAACCAACACATAAACACCCTGACTATAATATCGAAGATTATTTAGTTGTTTAGTACCCAATTAACTGTTGTAGTGATATTTTCTATAAAATATAATATAAATGAAAACAATGAAAAATTATCTACTTCCACAATTTAAAAACTTTTACACAAAATAAACAATATTTATACCATAGCACATAATAAGCAATATATATACGTACCTGCGTTTAAGAATCAATTTGTCAAATTAAAGCATTATTTATGAAGTAGAAAAATAAAAATACTTACATTAATTATTCGCCCTTTGCGTGAAGACGTATAACAAATAATTGGAAATAACTAAATAAAACCAGTTCACGTATTCATTTCACATTTCCCACGTAAAGTAGCGATAACGCGAGCTTCGAGCCGGCTTCGTGAAGTTGCGGACGCGAGACTGAAACGGTCTGAAACGCGCGCGGCACCCGAGTGGAGTTTACAGACTGGTGCGAACTGACTCGCCTACGAAATGAAACTGGTTGCCCTTTTCGTTTCGTTGGTGAGGTTGATCTACAATATCCAGCTGTGAGTATAGGAACGTGCTACAGGCCACAGTTGAGCAATATTTACTACGCCGCAGGTAGCTACTTTGTAATGAACTGTTGCCTATATATGATACAATATAACGTTTAGTTATATAGGTGTACAACAGAACAATATACAAATAATACGGTTCAAAAGGCGGACTAATCGCTGAAAGCGATCGCTTCCAGTCAACCTTAGTAAGGATTAGTCGCATAAATTGAGACAGGGATAGGAAACCTATATACTTACATTAAGTTTAGAGAATATATACAAATATAAAGTTTCATAATTTTAACCTTACAAACGGTTATTTTAATAAGAGGATAATAGACTACTATAATTACTTTTAAAAACTGTAAGACCTGACATCTGCCGCTCTTGAAACTAATAAAGCTATTAGACCAATTCCGATGAAATTTCTATGGGATATCAAAACTATATACAAATCCGTGTACAATTTCCGTGGAACTAGGTATTTCGTTTTTTTTATCTACTATAGATCTAGCGTTTGATCACTATCTCACTTGATGGTGAGTGACGATGTGGTCGAAGATGTTATCACACTAGACCTAGAATGTCTACTGGCTCTCAAGGATTTCTGCCTGAGCATATACTATGTGTTTGGTTACAGTTTTTCAAACAAACTTAGTCAGGCGGGTACTTGAAAGTACCCTACCACCATGCTGGGAATTTGAAAACGGCTGTTGTTGGGGATCGAGAACCAGTGTCCGTTAGTTTGACAGGTTACGCTCCCTAACTACCAAGGTACAATGCAATCGAAATGCAAATGTTATTTAAGCGGAATTCCACGTTTATGTTTACATTTGGATCGCTATTAGATTGTTTATCAAATAATGTAATAATAAACAAGAGAGTTACAGTATATATATTTTCTGAGGCTAATTACAGGTTTAACGATTTAAAAATCCATTTATTAGTGTGTGAAATAGGTATGAGGAATAAAGTTAAAGTACTAATTTTTCTGGCTAATTTTACTTTATAATTGGTTTATATGGTTTTCAGGACTAGTATTTAATATATTTTTCGCAAAATCGAACCAACAATCCGGAAAAGGGGGTACAAAGAGTCTAACAAATTTAGATATAATATATATACGGTATAATCGGCCGGCAGTCTTATCGCTATCTAGGTCCAAAGATATTTTTCCTTAACTGGGGCAGAGGGCCTACCTACCTACCTAAACAGATAGAAGATATGAATATTCCGACGAAGATGTGATTCTGTAGTGACATCTTACGCGGGCGAAGCCGTAGCCAAAAAGTATGCATATGAATAATTACGCGTTTACTATTACGTAAAGTGGTGTGGTACGTATTAGAATAGGTAAAGTATGTACCTATTCGTTAATCATTTACACCCATGTAGATGAACTCTAAAGGCAATAATTATTTTTCTTCTCAAATGATAGCTTCAGTCTTAATAAACCTCCGAAGTCTGACTGAACGAGAAAAAATCGAATAACGCAGTGATACCTACAAATACAATTACAAAAGAAACATGTATTTACAGATGTTCTAAGATCACATAAATATCTAAAAACCTGGCTAGATACAACTACAGGCAATCGCACATATATCTAGTTGGTCATTTTAGAAGAGTTAGGTACACGTCGAGTCTGCACAACTGCCGCCCCAATTGCACATAAAGTAAAAGTTTCATCTAGGTATCTAAATTATTTGCGGTCCACGTCCGTGGAACACAGTGAGTGCCCCGTCTCCCTTTTTTAAGAATATCATATCATTGGCCATAACATGCGATCTCTTCAGAATTTTGTTACGACACACTTCTTATAAAACCAAAAAATATTTATATTACAGGTCACACAGTACCTACTTACACCTACATAATAGCTAGTCGTGTCGTGTGCCGTGGTGGTACCGGCCTAGAATAGTACTCCCCCATCTCTTCCCGTGGGTGCCGTAAGAGTCGGCTAAGGGATCACGTACCAGAAGGTGGGCAGCAGCGCCTTCTGATGATCGGAAATCATACTGCGCTCGCCAACCCGCCTGCCAAGCGTGGCGAGTATTGGCAAATCCCCCCTATACGGGGGAGGCATATGTCCAGCAGTGGATGTTTAAGTGCTGAGAAGAAGAAGAAGAATAGCTAGTCTGTTTGGAAAGAGAAGAGATATAATGATGGTTATTAAGGTTTGCGGGACCAGTTTTTTTTTTAATTTCTTACCATATATGTTACTACCTAGTTACTATATTTAGGGCTTAAAATAAGCAAGTATCTAATACCTTTAAACGAGCAATATATCATCTGAATCTCGGAAACGGCTCGAACGATTTTCATGAAATTTAGTATGAAGGAGGATCAGGGTCGATAAACCGATCTAGCCAGGTTTTATTTTAAGAATCATTATCATATGACTCTTCCTGACATAGTATTTATTAAATGTATTATTTTTTAAAACTGTTTTACTGACACAGCAACACTAAAGCTACCTGACAATAGATTGTTAAGCAACACTAAGCCTAACGAGTGTTTAGTTTGAGGTTAGACCAAGAAAATCAATTGTTTACTTATTAAATATTATTGAAAAAGCCGAGCAAAGCTCGGTCAGCTAAATACTTTATATTAAAAGTAGCTGACCTGGCAAACTGTAATTATATTTAGTATTTGTCTGTAATTTCATGCTACGTACTACATAAATACTATTATCTTCAGCGATACTTCAAAAAGGAATCACTTCTAAACGACAACTGAGTATTGGAGTAAGCTATGCTAAGTAGCACAGCTTACTCTTACTCCATACTTTAATGTCTATATAATATGTAGTGAGACATATTATTATATAGTACTACATATATAGACATTGCATGGTTTAATAATCCTTAGACCGCTTAAAGAAAATGTCTTAACTTTGGTTATTATTTTGTATGATAATCTATGTATTCTATCTGATCTATGATGATAATGCTGACAGCGATATAATTTTCAGTGAAGTGAACCTCACTAAGACTAAGATACGAACAAACTGGCAGCACAATCGGAATTGAAAATTGATTGCCGTAAGCATCATTTTGTTATCAACGGTAGCTTAAGTGGGTTTTCCACGGATTTTTAAAGTTTACTTTTTACCTTAAATATTTTGGTTTTATGAACTACAACTAGTAATACATACTATTATTTTTGTTCAAAGTACTATCATCAACTTTTTGTACTGTTCAACGTTTATGAACATTAAGAACCCAACCCAAGTAATATGCTATCTATGGTGCCTACGTCACAGATTTAACACACAGTACATAACCTACTCTAATTAGTCTGTGATTTATTTCCATTTCGGTTGCATTCTTTCTGTAGTCTTTTTTAATTGCTTTTTCATTAAAAGTGGTAAATTCTGGTGACGTACAGTTTTATGCATATGCTGAGTGATACTGCGTTGCGAAATTACATTTTTCTCGATTGGCTTTTAACCAAAGCAGTGCAATGGTTGCGAATCTATCAGGTTACAAAACCTGAAGAAAACAAAGTTCACAGGTAAAACACAAAACTGTTCTAGGGAAGGAAGAGTCGTTGCGTCTGTACAGCTCCGGAAGTCTGGAGTAACAAAAATCACGGCGTCGAAAAAGGCTGAGGAAGCTTTCCTCGCGGGCACTGATAAGCGGTTTAAGGTAATTGTAATCACCATGCCGAGAGTTGTATTTTTGACTATGTTATGTGTCATGTCCAAGCAGTTTTCATGAGAGCTTACGAGATAAGTTTTTCTGTTGATTGTCACATGATGAGCCTGCTGCAGCTGCCTTACTGTATCAATACATAAGTTCTCCAAACAGGCACCTAGTAATAAACTAGGGACAATTGAAACAATATACCTAATCATTACAGAGTATGCCAACAGCCAGCTTTGGAACAATATCACAAATGCCTGGCGCAGGAGATTGTGGGATAAAGGATGTCTGGAATCATAATCTTCATGAAGAGTTTCAAGTAATAAGACAGGTAGGCATTCATTTGATAGAAAAGCTGAGTGACTAAAATTACTCAGCATACTGTAGATATATAAATGTACAAATACATTTGCCACAATGTTCGAATTCACAGCATTAAATTTAGTGTATTTACAACATTTCTCAGTTATGTCATAATCTAGCAAGATATTGAGTAATTAGTCAACTCATTCACTACTGATGGCCAGGTTCATTTATTCTCATTCACACTAAATGTGTGTCTTTCATCTATAATCTAAACATTTTTTAATTGTGTGACTTGTAATTGGGTCTTTGGTTCAGATAGTTGGTTTCTTGAAAACCTGTAATAGTTTTATTCTCATGTTTATCTCATGTGGAACTTCAATTATTACATCAAAAATAATAGAATAATGAAGCTGTAAAATACTTTTTGCATAATAGTTATCAGAGCATTCCATTGAATTTTCTGCATTGCTTTAAACACTAACTAGCAATGAGGAAGTTGAGGGTCTATTGAACCACAGTATGATCACCATGAGGTGTCATGGGCTTTCTATTTGTACCCAAGAAATTCTGCCAATTTTCACCAAGACATATTCTGAATAAGTATACAGTTCATATTTAAAAATATTTTAAAGCCACAGTTGCATTTTAACACAAATTGTTATGTGTTCAAAAAACAAGTTTTAAAACGTGCAAGCATATGAGGCAAGAACAATCTTAGTGTAGGCTTTGCTCTATATTTTTTGTTACAAGCATTATTAGCATGTTGGTGAGAATCGAATCAGAGTACATCAGTGCAACCAATGTTTGTCAATATATTCCTTTGAATATTTTAATTTATACTGTGTACATATTTTTATCTTCATCATTCCCCTTTTTTCTAGGTTGTCCAGAAATATCATTGGGTAGCGATGGACACAGAGTTTCCAGGAGTTGTGGCTCGGCCAATTGGTGAATTCAGGTCTACTGCAGATTACCAGTATCAGTTATTAAGGTGTGCCCAAACCAGCAATTTACATCCTAGTATTAACTACTATTTAAAGCAGTGATCATACTAATATTATAAATGAGAAAGTTGTGTATATGTTACCTCTTCCCTATATATATATATATAACCTGGATAAATGCATAGGCTCCTTTTAATCCTGAGAAAAATTATGGTGCCCTTGAGATACAACAAAATATAAGTGAGAATGTATCTCGTCTATCTGTTACATTTTCTCTCGCAACCACTGAACAAATTTTGATTAATTTCAGTATGGAGATAGATGAGACCTTGGACACGGACTATTTTTATCCAGGAATAGGCATGGTTGTTGCGGGATAACTGAGATACATAGTTGGAAAACTGTATGGTGTAATCCACATTGTGAAACTGCAGGGTGCAGTCAATAATACATACATATACCTACTTATGCTTAGGCTGTTTAACTATCTATGTATACTTATTAAGTTGGTATATAAATAATAATATGCTGCCAATGTGAATAACCAATTTTACATAAACATTAGATATTAGTCATGACAACATAACTGGCCTGTTTATGTAGTGTGATAACTTACTCCAATGCTGCATTGTAGTGGTCTATCAACTATCAACATAATCTTGCCAACCATGCTGCAACCTAGAAGGCAGGAGACTTTATGTGTAGTCATTAAAACCATACAACCATAAAACCATATAATATCATAATAACCATAGCCTGTCAGAAGCATAAAAATAGCTAGATATTGCAATAATGATTTTATAACTATTATTTATAAAACTACTTATTACTGTTATGCAAATAATAATTATTAAAAATTATACACTTTGTCAGCATATATGTACAATAATATACAATAATTGAAAACTAGCATAATCAGCTTGCATAATATTTTACTAGCTTTTATATGTATAAAATTTAGAAAAATATACTATTTTAATTTTAGGTGTAATGTAGATCTCCTGAGAATAATACAATTGGGTCTTACATTTATGGATGAGAATGGCAAAACACCACCTGGTTACACAACTTGGCAATTCAACTTCAAGTTCAATTTACAGTAAGTATGGTCCTTATAAACATGCTGCACTGACAACATCTGCCAAAATATAGATATGACATATACATAAGATACATATGTATGCATAAAAAATAGACAAGTAATCCCATATTTCCAAAGTAATAATGGTATATTGTATGGTGAATAAAAGATGTGGAATTCTTTGATTTTATCTAAAATGTGCAATGAACACACTATTGCTAGTGTCACCACATTAATTACCTCAGATAAATTGTCCCCAAAAATAACCAATTAAATTTTACACCTGTGCATCCTATTATAAATGCATGGCTTTATTCTTAGAATACTTTAGTCTATCTATTAAATATGTTGGTCTAAAAGCAATGTTACTCTATAAAATGTGCACTCTGCTTGCTTGTCTCCATTTGATCTGTGCTCCCTTAGGATCCAGACAATGTATGATTTTGACAAAAGTGCACTTGCATATTTTGCAATATTTTTGTAGTAACTTGCTTGTACAGTCTTCATCAATAGTAATTGATTAAGGATGGTAAAGAAATCATTCAGATATGAACTATGATTAGCTCCGTGTTGTGAGTGTCAGCTATCAACTTCATGATTCATTCCCCACCCTTGGATTGAGTTTTTAGTTCAAGTTGACATGGTTACTATATCCACAGAAGTGGTGGTAGGGTACTTTCCAGCACCAGCCAGTGCTTCTTGCAACTTAGGCTTAAAAACTGTCGCCAGACACAGTGTTTTCAAGCTGCGCTCGAGAGCAAGTTAACATTCTAGGTCTAGCGTGATTCCACCTTCGTCCACACCATAACTGACCACCTAATGAGAGAGGTCAAATCTATAAATTTAAAAAGCATTCATAAATTCATGACTAAACTATTAACTCAATATGACATTCAAAAACAGAAAAAATGGGTTCATATTAAGCATAACATGTTCATTTTATTATTAATTTTGTAATTATTCCATCATTATTTTATTTCAATATATCTACTGAATCTTGACTCGTTCTCGTCTTTCCTGAAATTGCTGTGCCCCACAGGGTCTCTAATCTAGTCTAGTCGTGTATTTTATTGTAATACCACCTACACTTGTACTATTACGGATAGCAATATTTGAAATAATTTTAAATTGTATTGAATTTCTTAAATCTAACCATAAATACTATTTAGATTTTTAATTGTTTTCATTTGTAACTCATAATTATTATAACAACAACACCCACATCAATGTGTTTGTATTGTTTCGACTTAGTGCGGAGTGTAAAAGCATAGTTTTACAATTTCCAAACAAACTATTTGAGTATGTATGGGACATCTCTGATCCATATTATAATTTACAATTATTATTAATGTCACATGCATATCATTTTTAGGGAAGATATGTATGCACAAGATTCAATTGATTTGCTACAGAACTCGGGACTACAATTCAGGAAACATGAAGAAGATGGCATCGAGCCTTTGGAGTTTGCAGAATTGCTCATGTCATCAGGTAAGACAGCTAAAATATACAAAAACTAAGTATCTAGAACTATTTTACCACACCAATTGCACTAATAATGTCCTAATTAAACTAAACAAGCTGTATTACTCAGCCTTCTAGCATCTTGTCAAAATATTTTTTTTTGCAACTGATGTCTTAAATCATATACTATAAATATATCATAATTTTATTACACTAGATATAGAGTTATAGACTACAACTGCTCAAAATGTTTCTTTGGTATAGTACAGGATTTAACTCGGCTCCTCAGATGTCTTATTGGAATAAAATATACCCTATCTGATAGTCCCAACAATAAAGAAACCAATTGTGAAAATAGTACCCTAATATTTGAGTGTTTATGAAGTTATAACAGACAGACAGGAATATAAGAAAGCCTTGATTCTTGTTCTATTGGTTATATCTATCACCTCTTGCTGGCTTTTGTGAGAACATACATTGTACAAACTTTGTTGTCTTTTCATTTTTATTATAGCATGTATTAATTTTCAGGTCTTGTCTTGATTGATAATATCAAATGGCTGAGTTTTCATTCGGGTTATGACTTCGGGTATTTATTGAAACTGCTCACAGATCAAAATCTACCTCAAGATGAAAATGACTTCTTTGAGAGCCTGAGGCTATACTTTCCAACAGTATATGATGTCAAGGTGAATATATACATGGCTACAGACACAGGGACATTAGCCAATGCTTGTCAAGCATTCACGAATGCGAAGGCAATAACTGCATGTACTTGTCGATTTAAACAATATTCCTGCAATTTTTGAGAATTTAACATAATCTCAGTTTTTTCAACTACATATAATATATTATGATGTCCACCGGCAATAGAAGACCTGACTATAATCGCAGGATGAGGATGGATGTGGGCCACTTGTAACCCATCCTTGTGGTGATTCTCTGATTAATTGAATCTCCAAAAATTGCGTTACGTAATACGCAATTTTTGGAAACGCTCCCTAGGTAGCCCCTGTTTACCCCGAAGGGAAAGTGGCAGGGGTGTATTTGTCTTTTTACTTTTGATATTGCCCGTGAACACAAACTTAATAGTAGATTGTATCACAAGGTATCAAACTAATTAGGGCGAGAGTGTTTGAATCAAGAGCCAAGCAAAGGATAATGTCAAAAAGGTGGTGAAAAGCACACTCTGCTTTTCACCACCCTCTGCGAAAAATAAATAAGAGATTCTTTAGTAGTGAGAAATATATTTATACCCACATCAAATTACAAATTAAAATTGTCTGTAATATTTTGATAAAAAGACGATAAAAAGTGCCCGCGTAACCAAGTAGGTTAACCAATGCCGCTTCGGCAGGCGTGCTTTTCTTGACTAGCTACCATCCTCAAGTTTGAAAAACTGTCACCAAACTCATAGTGTGTTCAGGTAGCAGTCCTTGAGAGCCAGTAAGCATTCTAGGTCGGTCCTCTATGATAACATTTTCGACAACATTGTCACTGACTATCAAGCCAAAACCACAGCCTTGTCATGAGGCTTAATTGAGAATCGATATGGCACTGCCAGAACAAATGTCGCTTAACCCTCGTTTTTATTGATTCCAGTATTTGATGAAACTTTGCAAGAATTTGAAGGGTGGACTGCAGGAAGTAGCGGATCAACTGGAACTGAGGCGAGTGGGGCCTCAGCATCAAGCCGGTTCCGACTCTCATCTAACGGGGATGGCATTCTTCAAAATTAAAAAGGTATCGAGTCATCATCACAGCCACAGAACGTCATCGCTGGTTATAGGGCTCTCCTATTGATCACTGAAGGGTTGGCTTTTTGTATGTTTATTAGCTTGCATTGGACCACTCTCTCACCTGATGTTTAGTGACAACGAAATCTAAGCAAGATCGCTAGAGACTTGAAGACACCAGGATTATACTTACGAGAAACAGACACAGGCAGTGAGTTCCACTACCTGGCAGTATGCATTATAAAAGTGGAGCAAAACGCTAACTAGGAAATGGCAGCATATCCACGTATATCTGGTTGGTAGCGGTCTGCATTAAGCCTCCTGGCTCTATCTTTATAAGTTTACATAGCTGGCAAAACTTTGTTCTGAGATACAAATTATCGAAAGGTCAAAGTGACACGACGCTTCATTTAAATTACCTACTGCACGTCAATGATCGACGGTTAAATTATTTGGATATTTGTACATACAAAATTCTAATATATGAAAAAGAATGGGGGTTGGGGGTGGGAAGGTGAAAAATACTGTATGACCTATGCTTAGACCTACCAAATATCACAAAAAAGTTCGACAAAAACACTGACAGGACATTTTTTTTGTTAGAATATTAGATTTGTTCATCTTGGTGCATTTGATACGCTGTACTAGCCAGTCTGTGGTCCACTCGGGAAAACCCTAATCAATGTTACTTTGTATGAGATTTTATGTCTGAAAAAATTGTGGTAGCAAGATTCAATAAAATCTTTGAAGGCGGTTTTAACAGCCTCATCAGAATTTTTTGCTTTGCAAGAAATTGTCCAAATTCCGGAAAAAGTGATTATCTCTTGGACCAAGATTTGAGGAGTATGGTGGGTTTCAGAGACATTCCAAGTGCAGCTGATTTAGCGACCGTCTGTTGAGCAGTGTGAGGTCTAGCATTTCTATGAAGCATCAGTGGGCTAGAGCAATTTTATTGACCAATCTCGATTGTTTAACCGCTAGATTGACCATCAATATTTTATTTTTCCATACTGTGAACAGAACTGAACAGAACGACGTCAAATAAGAATAAAATATCGCGAAAACAAATGAATTCCCAGTTGGAACAACAAATACACAAACCTAAATTTTAAATAAATTTGCATTTGGAATTCATAAACAAACGCCAATCATCGTCAATCTGCCCATTTTGATCTCAAGTATCTGGATATTTGTAAACTGTCGCGCCTGAAAGGGTTTCGTCACGTTAATATTCGCTTGCGTGGCTACACCTGCGTTCTGCGACTACACTTCGGTGTAGTCCAGACAAGCGGGACGGACGTGCTTGTAATATTTTTTTACAACAAATAATAATGTTGACATACAAGGCAACGCCGCTATTTCATCCATTTTGAATTGCGTCGTCACCTAAAGGTTGGTGGAACATTTTTTGCTCTAGGGAACTCCTGAATCTCCAGACACCTCTTAGGGTTAGTGAAAACGGGCGATAGAGACTAAGAAAAAAAATATTTATTGTGATTCATTACAATGTACACATAAAACATATGACAAACATAAAGAAGTATAAGTTTTTATTATTAAAATATAATAATATGGCGACATAATATATGGCGTATTGAGCAATGTTAACCACCACCAGTCATTGTAACGCCGTTGATGCCGTGCATTCTGCACTGACCTGTGCAAGGACCTGCAAGTTTAAAATTAATTTAAACTTTTCCAGATATTCTTCGATGACAACATTGAGAGCTCCAGCGGTCACCTATATGGCCTCGGTGCACCATTCTCAGTGAACGCCAACAACTTCACTGAAAGTGGTGAGAATGGTAACTCCTCCTGATGTCCAGAAAAGGCGTGCATTAGCCTCACGCCTAAACCTCATTTATTCCATCTGAAGGAATAAACAGACTCAGTGCCGAGTGTACACTTGACATTATTAGTGGGTGTAAAAAATTGTAATGTAGTTATGAAAACACGACAACGTATTCACACAATTGCTGTACAGCATGATATTTCAGTCCTGTAAGCTTATTTAAATGACATCGCTTCCGCTTCTTGGGTGTGTGTGTGGGTCACTGATTTTGTGGAAATCCTTTATCTGAAATGTACTGTAGGAACTATTGCAATATGTCTAATCAATATTGTATAAGCTTTCTTTCCTGCAGTTTTCTCACTCACTTTTTTTACCATAACAATGTTGTTGCTTTTGAGAAATATATGATAAATTCATCATGCTTATGACTAAGGATGTTGTATGCAAAGATTTACTTTGATATATGACATTTTTGAAATTATTTAATAACTAAATGACGGTTTCTATTACAAATCAGATAATACAATTACATTAAAAAATATCAAAAGCACCTATAGTAAATTAAGTAATAGTATTAAATGATTACATGCGTCATTAGAGCATAGCTAATGTTTAAAAGTGGGAGCTAGCAATTATAGTCAGTAATCAATTGGCAACGAATCGCGCGCTTGTCGATCAACAGAGTGAAATAATACAATTCATGAAAAGAAACCATTTGATGTAATTATGGTAACAAACCTTTATAATGTCAAAATTTGTCCTTTATAAAGTTGGCAATGTCATTTGAATAGGAAAAGAGAGGCCAGAGGCCATGTAGGTATTTTAAATATTATTAGATAATTTATGATAATGAACAAATGTGTCTTTTACATGTACAAATCAATATTAGAAAATCGGTGTGTATAAATCTAGTGTAGGTATATTAAGTCATTTATAAAGTTTTCATAGAACAACAGAACAAGGCACGCAGTTTAATTTATTATTCAATCATAATAATTATTTGAATACAATGTTATTTTACAAACCTTTAGATGTAAGAACTATTTATAAGTTTTTATTGATCTATTTTTTAATCATTTATTATTAAATCAATTCTATTATTAAGGATTTCAGGAATTGCTTTTTACTTTTCATCATTTCCTAAACAAAGATTATAAATAGTATGTGTTTTATTGTGGCTTAAAAGTTGTTTTTCTTTATGTTCTCAATAAGTTGGTCATTTTGCAGGTGATGAAGAGTTGCGATCTATGCAATACATATGTGTATTGTCATGTGTGAATATGACACGTTTCCCATCCATTATACAAATACATGTATATTTTGTAAGTATTCATTGAACTCATTCTTAACCACTGAACATATTTTTATAAAACGATGTGTTTGAGTGGTTCCTGGAAGGGTTGACGTTTAATACTGTACACAGTAATACTTCTGCCGGGATATCTAATAAACTGATACATTAAAAAGCGCCTACGTCAGACTACTGAAGGTAATATCGGCCTACTGTACAGATATATAAATTGTGTTCTGTAGATCAACGTTTGAGGCAGAAAAAATCTAAGGGACGAGTCTATAACTCGCGGCTGGGGTAGCCGCGACTAGCAAGTGTGCACTGCCGTTTGTCGGGATCATATCTTGACCTGACAGCGGATACACGCAGTTCTTAAATTCCATTCCAGCATTATAGATCAAATATTGGCTGATCAAAATTCCTCTCGAACGGCCTACATCAATAATTGAGTTTGATAAAGAAGATGGATAAAGTAAGCAGTAACCGTTCTTTTAGCAGGCCGTGTGGCTATAGGGTTATGAGTCTTTCATGTTATGCTTGTTGTCGCTTATGCACCATTATTGCATTCATAAATATCAAACGTCATTATTAGTGCAATCGTAGTTTTAGCGGCAGTGCCCATTAATATTGCCTTGTTGGGCAGTTAGAAATATTACCCTGGCTGCCCCAAGCTATAGCACAAAAACTATGGTTCCTACAGATCATTGAAAGATAAGTCGACGTAATGCAATATTTAGAAAAGTCGTTAAATCGGTAGGTAATCCTCCAGGTTGGCCGTGGTGGTACTGGCCTAGAATAGTTCTTCCCGCGGGTGCCGTAAGGGTCCACGAACCCGAAGGTGGGCAGCAGCGCCTTCTGAGGATTGACAATCATACTGCGCTCGCCAACCCGCCTGCCAAGCGTGGCGAGTATTGGCAAATCCCCCCTATATGGGGGAGGCATATGTCCATCAGTGGACGCACATGGCTGAGAGAAGAATCTTCCAGTGTTATACTTTGATGAAACTAAAAATTAAATATGTTTTTTACTAAACTACAATTAGTTGTACTGCCTGCGTACGGACATTCTACACACACTTGTTTCGCTTTCTGATCAGTGCACACTTGCCCAATGCCAAGGCGCTGCACAATGCACATAGACAAATAGTAACATTGAATAAATAAATAAAATATATGTGCAGGGACTACAGTTTAGTATCTTTGGTTTAATATAATACGAGCAATTTCATTAAAACGCGAAAATTTACTCGTGACTTGAAGACTATTTATTTTACCCAAAAAAGTACCCAGGGGCCTTGCTATCAGCTTTGTAAAAACCATGCAAGATCCGAGCAGTTCAAAACCTGCTTAAATCGCTTAGTGTGAAATCATACCATCACCACGGCATCACGCTCCTATAAGTGAACGGTTTGAACATTGATATCCTCAAAGGTGAACGGTTATTGTTGTCTCTGGCATCTTTTAGCCAGGTTTTACTCCAGGGCTGCGTTCAGGAGCGGCTTCGGCCAAATATTTGATCGATGTCTCACGAACAGCTACACCATAGCATGTCACAGAAGAAGAAAAAGAAGTCACTTACATGGATCATAGATCACGTGATAGTTACCACTGAATATGTCACTTTTGACAGCCTATCAAGATTTGATCGATTCTAGAGGTAGAAAGATTATGGTCTAGTCGACCTTAATTTGGTCTGACAGGTTGACGTGAACGGTCATGATCAAATATTGGGTGGAGCAAATAATGCTCTAATTGAGCTCGTGAACGCCGCATATCCGCTGTCAGAGCAAGATATGCAGAACGCAGCCCCGGGGCGATGTACGAACTTTCCTTTCTACATATTTACTTAATCTGACCTACGTCTTTTTTAAAGTCCGAGTTGGCAACACGAGTGAAAGAGAAGAAAAGCAAAGAGTACATAATGGAGAAAAGCTAATTTTCAATTCGTCGTGATTCCTGCTTGCTTTGCATTAATTGCAAAATGTATTCTGATTCTATTTGATCTATGTTTTGCGTTACATTTACATGGACATAAAATTAATACATACACTTTGTGGTGCACACGTTCTCGATATTGCACGATACGATACCTACCTATTTTCCTAAATCGTGGAAAACCGGCACTCAGCACTCGAAAAACTGAAAAAACGTCCAAGGAAGGTAATTAACGTTTTTGTTGGTATAACTATGATGTTTCAAATGTTATCCAATCTTTATTGTTTAAGCAGAAATGTACTCTTTTTTAATACATTAATTACCTACTGTGCCCTCACAGATGCCAGCAGCAAGTTTCGGATCAATATTGTCTAGTACGGGTAAAGACGAGTGTACCATCAAAAACGTCTGGAACGAAAATTTACATGAAGAATTCCGTGCTATAAGACAGGTAAACCTATTCTTAATGATAGTCTAACTTTACCTACCGGCAAAATCGTATCTGCTGATTATGAGGAACTAGCACTAGGAGAGGCGTGTGACACACTACTTGGCAGTATAGTTGCATTCCAGGAATCTGAATATTCTTTGTTGACTTTTTCGCGACGTTTTTTGCGAATTTAATATGCTTTCTTATATAGTTTTTTTAGAATTAAAGTTTTTGGCTGACATTACCAATATTTTTGTTTCCAAAACCTCACAATCTGTGTGTGGATTTCCAATCCAAATAATTATGTGTTTTGGAAGGTAGCATATGGTGATACTTAACTCAGAAACTCATCATAGCGTTAACATGTCTCTTAAATATATCTTTATATAAATATCTTTTATTCTGTTAGTTTAATTGCTAATTCGATGGCTCCACTGAATAAATGTGCAAAAGCTATTACATTTTTTTTTTAGTTCCTTATGCTCCTAATGCACCTCCCTAATGTCTTTCAGGAAAATATTTAATTTTATTTCAAATGTTTACGCTAGGGATTATAAAAAATAAAGTGCGTGCAAATGAGTCTTATTACTACTTTTCCTAAAATATGAGTTATAAAATGTGGGTTTTTATGGAAATATATTTAAGTGCAGTAGAATCTCACTGATCTGGCACTTTGGTAGTCTGGTACATCCAATAATCCAGCACCTTCCACTCATGCCACCCCACTCTACTCTCGTTCTGAGCTTATTCACGATAGAAAAATACATTGAAGAGTTATATAGTAATATGATAAATATAGTATCTGTGCCAACAGAGAATCAAAAACAGATCACACTTTGGAAGATAATGGCAACAAGGACTCATGGAATCAAGAAATGTTGGGAGTGAAACCCTTAGCCGTTGATGATTCTGGTGAAGGACCGTCTGATGATGATGATGATGATTTTTAACCCTCATGATAAATATTATTTATGTTCTACCAGTCATCATTCGCTTGCCCTTTTCCCAATATATTTAGTAGTATTTTTCATTGTACCAAACACATAATATTTTGAAGCTATACTATTTGGAAAAAAAGGACTGTCTTGTTTGTTCATATTAACATGGACTCAGAGATTTTGTTAGCTGACTGCACTGTTTTTCAACGGAAGTACAAGCCACCATTTTAGATTTATTTCTGTGATGAATCGGCTTATAGTAATCAGATGTACAAATAATTGAATCCGTCGAAACCAAATGTATCAAACAAAACATTATAATATTAGTATACATAAGTAATGTGTGTTTCAGGTTGTTAAAAAATATCATTGGGTGGCCATGGATACAGAGTTCCCTGGGGTAGTGGCTCGACCTATTGGAGAGTTTCGATCCACAGCAGACTATCAGTACCAGCTTCTAAGGTAGAACTTTACATTCAATAATATGCACGATTCAAGTATAAAGACTACTTGCAAAAACTCTCCTTCAATTAAAAATCTGCCTTGCATCTACCTTGCATCACTTTTGTAAGTACAGTAGGTAGGCTCTCGGTATTCTATCTCTCCCCCTCTCACCCTGTAGTCAGCATTTAATGACTCAGAAGATGCTCTAAAAGCTATAATCTATCAGTATCTGTTAGAAAGAGGAAAACAATGCTTTAGATAACATTACTTATAGATAAAAGTAAGACAAAATATGATTATAAATTGGTTTTCAATAATGCATCATTATCCTCTTCAATAACACATGATAAGAAATGAGCTTGAGAGACAAAACTTGATTTTGTAAACAATGTTTCCAATTTTATATGTTCGAAATGACTATGTACCTACTTTTAGTGAAAAATCTATGATATAATTTATATCCGATACATGAATACTTTGTTTCCCGTACAAATCCAATAATCTGGCAGTTCCAGCATCAGCAAGTAAATTCGGGTGCCAGATTATCGAACGCCTACTAGTAGGAACTTTGTTACCTGTGATGGTTGTTTTAGGCGCTAATAATATTTAACTATTACCTTTATTTCAGATGCAATGTTGACTTACTTAGGATCATACAACTGGGTCTGACGTTCATGGATGAGAATGGAAAAACCCCTCCTGGCTGTACAACATGGCAGTTTAATTTTAAATTTAATTTACAGTAAGTACTAACTCTGACCAATCATTTATCATATATTACTCTTCGCTCCTTACAGCTATTTTGGCTACCCTAAACCATTACGACTGTCGCCGCAGTGGCGCAGTGGTCAGTGTCAGTGACATGACCTCTGTGTCTCCGTGACCCTGGGTTCGAATCCCGACAGGGGGAAACATTTGTACGATGAGTATAGATGTTTGTCCTGGGTCTTGGTTGTTTGTGTGTTGTGATTGTGTGTATCCATACCTCCCGCGACACAGAGAATCCTAGTGCGGGGGTCTGAGTGTACTAATATGAAAAAAAAAAATGAAATCATTTGACTGCAATGAAAGCAATTTTATATAGCATACCTCAATCTACTTTCTGTTCATTCACATGTGGACACTGTAATATATAATTTGTCGGTTTGAAAACTGTCTCGAGGTTTATTCATCATTGTTATCTAAGAATCGGCTTAGGACTTGAGAACTGGCTTAAGATTGCCGGACGTTTTATTCGTTATGATAAATGCTGGGTTAGCGCCCACGCACCAGGCGCCTGGTACTCAGACTGAGGCAAATAAATTAGAACTGCTTAGAGAGAAGGTTGTCGGGACGAATGTAGTGAGTCCTAGCTGATTGTCCTAGATGATCTATGGATCATAATGAAATTTTTATATAGTTATGTTAAGATAAAGCAAAATGCATCAATTAGGTATATTTCATCATATTGGTACCACACCACACTTATTAAATAGTTATTATTAGATATACTAAAAATAGTTATTTAATTAAAATGTGGGTGGTTCAGTCTGAACTGAAACTAAAAACGCTGACTAAAACTACCTGCAATTTCATAAAATTTGTCTATTATTAGAGATATAGAGTTATACGAATTTCAATTTGAGTGAATAACAGGATTAGGGACAATTTCTGGTCAAATCGTTACCTTAATACAGTTGTATAATTAGAACTATATTTGTTGTCATATAGGTATTCTATTAGGTATATCTACATAAGTCTATCTTTGTTGCATCGCCAATTGATAGCTTGTTTTATCTATAAACTTCATATAGCTTATTGATAAAACATAGCTTTATAAGCTCTATAGCATTTTTTTGTAAGCACATAATTAGAATAAATTGTTTGAATAATTTGATTATACAGGGAAGATATGTATGCCCAGGACTCAATTGATCTGCTTCAGAATTCTGGATTGCAATTCAGAGAACACGAGGAGCATGGAATTGAACCATTAGAATTTGCTGAGCTTCTTATGTCGTCAGGTAAAATAATATATTAAATTTTTCAGGATATTAATGAATATGGAATAATTTTATTTAATACATAATTATAATGATTTTTGAACCACTATCCCTGGCTTAGGTGTCGGAAATACCTGTCTTAAATTAGATATAAATATGAGGTTAACTACCTTATCTTTCTGTGTTACACTAATATCCTGTTAAAGTACATTAAATTAAATATTAAAGTGCCTCCATACAGATTACTCCTTCTGTGGTGTATACATATAATGTAAAAAAGGCGATTTTAAATGTTTGAGTTAAATGACTAATAGCAACTAATTTTGTCCCTTTATTAAGTTCAAGAGTCATGTGCAGTAAAGTTTTTTGTGTTTTTTTTTCAGGAATTGTACTCATGGATAACATTAACTGGTTGAGCTTCCACTCAGGATATGATTTTGGATACTTGCTCAAACTTCTCACCGACAAAAACTTACCATTAGAAGAGAATGATTTCTTTGAAAGCCTACGTCTCTATTTTCCTACAGTATATGATGTTAAAGTAAGATAATCTCTCATATTTTTCTCAGTTTGATATACATATAAGTATACCACTTGATTTAATTAAAGCATATTCAAGAGAAATATGATCCTAGATGTTTAATGTTGCTAAATAAATAATTACACAAGATTTCTAAATTGATTATGAACGGTAGAGTTCCCAGGAAAGACTACATTTCCTCACTTCATTGGATAAACGACTGGGTTGTCATTATTTAAAATCAAAGCAGACAATTTACACTGTTACTAAAGATATACTGTACATAAAAAATACACTGCTCCAACATAATTGTAATCTTAGTATTCAACCCTCAGATCACTTCCGATAAATATATACATGTATAATAAACACGTCAAACTAGATTTCTAGGACATAAAGCCATCATTGTTGTTTGCAAACGGAAAGAAAGCTCGGATGCGCAAAGAAATGACAACATCTGATGTTTCAGCATAAATCTGTTAATTGACAATGCCATGGATTCAAATTAGTCTTCAATGCAAATGTTAGTTGACACTTTTGACGCACCAAATATTTGGCTCCTAGAATACAGTGGAAGTAGCTGTGACCAAAGTTGCTCACATAGCACCAATATCTCCGCTAAATATTAAAGATACAATTCCTAAAAACAGAAAGAAAGAAAATAAATTTATTTCCATCAAACGACAGCATTACATAAATACACTTAAATTTACAAGAAACAAAAAAATAGGTAATGTTGCCCGATGTCAGGAATGAGTTTCGACTCAGCATACACTAGGGTCACCCCTAGCACTGATTTTCAGTTGACACTCATTTCTGACATCACGAACGCACAACTGACTGTTACTAAGTAACATATTTACAAGTAAAATAATATTCATAATTCTAGTCTATTAAATCGCTACGAGGGGGCAAAGTTCCCAAAGTGCTGGCTGCAACCTAAATGCATAGTTTTTTTCCAGTACTTGATGAAACTGTGCAAAAACCTCAAGGGTGGCTTGCAAGAAGTTGCAGATCAATTAGAACTGCGGCGAGTTGGACCTCAGCATCAAGCCGGCTCCGACTCTCACCTTACAGGGATGGCATTCTTTAAAATTAAAGAGGTAAGACAATAAGAATTTTCCTTCTGCTTCTCATTAGGGGTTTCATATTTATATCATCACTCATATCATTAAGGCCTGACTTAAAATTTTATGCATTCACACCATGCTAGATTGGGCTTATGTTCAAATTTTTAGAAGGAAAAATAAGCCACTGCAGCTTAGATGACAGTGCGACAGGACGGTATTCTGTCTCATGGGTTCAAATCAAATCCCATTAGAAGCCAAAATTTTTTCTTCAAGAAATTTGAACATAAGCCTCGACCAAGTTTATTATAGAACAAATCATTTCATTATTATGATCAATAATCCAATAATACTGTAGCGGTATTGCATTCTTCATCATACTTACACAGTTACATCAACGGTGCTAATCCCACAATATTTGCTCTTTATGAATATTAAATTTGCGCCAATTGTTACAGTCCAAACCAAACAACTCCAAGTTTTAAGTTGTTCCAGGTATTTTTCGATGGGAACATTGAGAGCACTAGCGGGCATCTATACGGGCTCGGGGCTCCGTTCCCGACCAGCGCAAATACCTTCCAGGATGCCATTGAAAACGGCAGCTCTTCGTGATCCTCTGAGCCTGTGTGCGTCACCAGTCTCACGCCACAGCCGCGAGTGTTCCATATCACAGAGTGAACAGACTACCGTAACGTTACTGGTCGCCGCTACTGCGTGATGTTCATTGTAATCTCAGTCTTACATCTCACAGTTGGACAATGTAGTCGCCACACTGTCATATATCTGGTGTAAACCTTGTGCCCCCCTAATGGTCCACGTATAGTTGCCACCACCATGCAATGTACGATGCAAACATAGCAATGTATCTTACAGATTGGGGCTATATGGCAGACTATGTGATCAGTACCAGCGTGAGATGTTCAGTGTAAACTGAGCCTTGATAGCACGGAGTGAGACTCTAATTATGGTCGCCACCGCTCTGTGAGATTACGGTGTAAACTATAATCTCACAGAATGAGGCTACGGTCACCGCCATTAAGAGATGTTCAAACTGAGTCTTGTATCTCACACAGTCAACTGAGTGCTCACCACCGCTGTGAGATGTACGTGTAAACTAAGTCGTCCTAGACTGAATAGTTCGCCACTTATGTGAGATGGTGTAAACTGTGATATATGTGTGTAATATTATTGGCTAAAAGCTGTAATCAATGCCTATAGGTAATACTTAATGTGTATAATTTGTAATATATGTTTTCCCAGTGTCTAGTTTTTTTATGTCGTCTTAACATAGAAGTGTTATTAATTTCTTAATTAAATTGTAATAACCAAATAATATGCGAATGTTATGTAAATTTACAATAAAAAAGTGGATTATCATGCAGCTTCACATTAATCATAAATCTTGTGATATCTTTATTATAGGTGTGCATTAATGAACAATGTTGGAAAACGTGCAGCTATCGTGTAGTTATTTTTTGCATATTTTTTTATAATGTGAAAATAAATAGTAGTTGATAATGTAGTGAATAATGTTTACCCATGTGTGGATTTAATCTGCATAAAAGTAATTGTTTAATATTAATTTTGACTTTATAATGTTTAGTAAAACAGTAGGAATGTTTATTTTATATTATTACGTTGTATGTTTCCAAACCAACTGCACTTTAAAAGGGTTATTATTTCATACTGTCGCATTGTGTTTTTATGCTGACCATTAATGTCAGATTATAAGTTAATCCAAAATATAACACAAATATGACATTCATAAAGTCTATATATATTACAATTAATTATATATACATTTTTTGTGATCAGTTGACTAAGCAATTGTCGTTTTACTTGCTTGTTACAAACCATTCCGTTTCATTCTCATTGAACTTCATTATATTTCAAGTACCAACGTCACATTTTAGATAAAAGATGACACGAATTTAATTGTTAGCGACAGGCGTTCAAATATTTTTTGTCAAATACTGTTAAAAAAGTTTTGTTTCAACTTCATCATCTATCATCTTTTAGTCACTTTGGATAAAAAATTATACTTAAAATGGTCATAGATGTGTAATATATATTGAGGGTCACAATAATTGCACCTCAGTGAAAATCTATTTTAATTTGTTGGTCACCGTGGCGCATTGGTCAGTGTCAGTGGCGTGACCTCTGTGTCTCCGTGACCCTGGGTTCGAATCCCGGCAGGGGTAAACATTTGTGCGATGAGTGTAGATGTTTGTCCCGGGTCTTGGTTGTTTGTGTGTTGTGATTGTAGATGTTTGTCCCGGGTCTTGGTTGTTTGTGTGTTGTGATTGTGTGTCCATGCCTCCCGCGACACAGGGAATCCTAGAACGGGGGTCTGAGTGTAATAAAAAAATAATTATTAGTACCGTAGGAATGATATGAGATATGATCAAAAACATATATATGCATAAACAGCATAGAGCTCTTCTTTGGCCACCAGTTATCAATCTCTCAATCTATTAAATATTCTTTGTAATCTACCTGTGTTTAGTGATGATGTAACGGAATCGAGGTGGTAATCATTATTGACCTCAGAGCCAAGAAGCAATTAGAAATTAGTTCACTCGTCATGGCTTCGCTTCTTAAATTCAAGCTTCATCACATATTTCTCTCACCTAAACCACAAATTTGGTTGGGGAATGTATTCCTTAGAATCTTCTGAAATTATGAGCTAGGGAATTAATTATTCAATTATGATGCTAGCGCACCAATTGTTTAGATTTGTGTATATTAGATGTCAATATGTTGTGCTTATAAATATCTACTATGACTACTTGTTATATTAAGTAGTCAGTACAAATTAAACAGTTCCAATACCCGCCTGGCTAGCTACCACCCTCAAGTTTGAAAAACTGTTACCAAACACAGTGTTTACAGGTAGCAGTTCTTGAGGGCTAGTAAGCATTCTAGGATTAGCATAACATCGTCACTGACCATCAAGTGAGATAGTGGTCAAACGCCACATCTCTGCAGTATAAAGAAAACATAAATGTATGTACTTACCATAAGTTCACCGCTTCGCGGTCCTAGCCGGGTCATAACAATTACGAATCAGCATATGACAAATGGAAACAATATGTACAATAATGCTGTGGTTTAAAATTCAAATTATTCACTATATTTGAATTATTCGGACATTGTCATATTTTGAACCGACTTGTAGCGTACAAGTCGTTTCAAAATATGACAATGTCCGTGCATGTTTGTGGTGTGACGTCATTTGTAGCATTCAAAGCGTGAATACGGTGTTCGATAAAACGAGGTAGTTCAGCGTGTGTGCTAACGTCAAATTCAATCGACCAATCACGGTAGTATTCCATTCTCTAGGTTGACCAATTGACATTCGCCATTTGATGATGGTGTATCAAAACAAAGTTTTCAACTTTTATTGTTCAGGGAATAGATAGTTACGCAGGGTTTTGCTAAGTTGCTCTTAGCGATTTAAACATAAATCACGATTTCAAACTTTATCAAAATACATAGACTTAGCAAAAATTTACAATCAGCTGATTTCTCTGACATTGGCACACAAAAGCGTACAATTTGCGGTTTATTTTTGGTAGCGTGTTTAAAACGTTATGTCGATGAATACAATTTTAAACTGGGCGTATTCACTGTGAGCACTGTATTCAAATACTCCAAAAAATAAACCACGTGAATAATTCGAATATAGTGAGTAATCTGTATTTTAAACCACACCATATGTCCTGTTCCTGTTTAGACTAAATAGTACTACTGCTGCGCAGTGACATGCAGCAACTATAGAGATAAACTTACGTTGTGATTACTGCAATATTGGATCTATTTGTTCATTCTCAAACAATTCATATCACCAATTATGTTTAAACTGAAGATCCATTTTTTTATGTAGAAATAAAAATCTTAGTGACATTGAAGTATGTATTTTTGTTTTATTTAACGAATCTTACTATTTCTACGATCTTTGTTTTGAGGAATTGTACTACCTAAGTTGCCGAAAAGACGTCTTCTCGTTTCCCGAACACTATTCCAACTTCAAATCGCAAGCAATGATATGATTCCGTTTCGACACGACCACGAAGGATAACTTTTTTTTTGCGGTACATATTCATAAAAATTGATGTAGGCACTTTATTAGTAGTATCGCCACCCGGTGCCTCGGTCGGTTCCTTGTTTCACAACCATCCGAATCTCGTACAGGCTGGTGACCAGGATGTCTCTATATAGTGAAAGGTTAACTTATTGGCTCTGGTCCTTACAGCAGGCTTGGCGACCGAAGTGTAGAGCTGTCGTTCAGATAAGGTAACCGGCAGTTTTTGAATTCTATACAGGACGGTCTAAAAAAACCCACTGAGTGACCACTCTACTAAGTACTAACCCTGTTGTAATCAACGCGATTGGATAACTCGAGTTACGGGGTTCTGTATCTAGATACTGAAACGTTTAGGATTAAGCGTTGTTTTATCACCTAACGTGGCAATTCATTTTACTATTCGGTGATTACTATCGTACTACTCAAGATGCGCGAATTCACACATTTCGCGTTATTTTCAAGGTCTAGATTAAACGGGTATTGTATATGTACACAAATCAAGACTATTAATTGGAAGTCACTTTATTGATAGACAATTTGTAAAACGTCAAGCAAAATGGCGAGACTCACTTCACAATATTATGCTACTTATGGACATAACAAATTTAATTTCTAATTTTAATGATTAATGACGTCTCGCACGACGACCCATTTAATAATATCAATGTTTAATTAAAAGTAACCTTGGTCGTAAAATAACGTATTTTATTAGTAAGAGAATATCTTTTTTTTAAATTCAATAATATAACAAACGATATACCTTTATACAGACAGATGAAAACTTTTTATCTGTCTCCACAAAAGCATGCTGGACATGCTGTTACTTGATGAGCCGTTTTTTTATTCCCGAGCTTTCTATTAAGTTTTTGAACTTGACAAGAATTATAATTATAATGTAAGTTTTTATAACCACAAAATCAATAATTTAATAAGTCAATAGTAAAGAACCCATTTTTCTGTCGAATACAAATGGCCTTGCAACTTAATGCCAAGCATCTGGACCAGCAATTGTGCGATTTCAGGGTACCAATTATTTTATGCAAATAATAAACAATGCAATATTATTCTAAATTTCATTATCACCAATTCAGCGGCAAGACATCTAGCGGACAAAGATATAAAGGCAATGCAATAGTAATGAAAATGTTATTCCACTAATATTATAAATGTGAAAGTCTGGATGAATGAATGGATGGATGTTTGGTACTCTTTCACGCACAAACGGCTGGACGGATTTGGATGACATTCGGTATGTAAATAGCACATAGGCTACTTTTCATCATCATCAATCATCACCACGCGGGTAAAACCGCGAGGCGCAGGTAGTTAGAAATAAAATTGTATTCCGCTAAAATAACAATTGTATCTCGATTGCATTGTAATTTTTTCACTATTGGGTAATTGCGTTGCAGTAGAAATTAGCTCTGTGTAGCCATTACAATTATGCTCCAAGACGAATGGCGAACAAATTAAAAGCGCAAGTTAAAACGACAATTCATTAACAGTCTGTTTCGAGCTGTCTGAGCATTGTGTTTTTATGGGGATTGATACCCAGGCTCCAAACCTAAGGCAATTTTTTCCTGTCTATAACAAGCTCAAATGTTATCTATACGTACTCAAAGAAAGCGTACATACCACACACGATCTCATGACTGTATATCTGGTCTAATAATTCACAGCGCACTGACAGAGCTGTTTCCACTCTCGTTTAATGCCGAATATTCCAGCCTTGTTGAGAAAGTTTAGATGTAACTTTGCAAGCGTTTGCGTTAGCTTTATATCACATACCTTACCACCTTATATCACAACGCATAAGGGCGTTGCACTCGAGATATTTAATGAGACACCGTGCAAGTCGCTCTTAAAGTATTCACTATTGGAAAATACAGATCATCATGATGTAAAAGAAATTGTCGAAATTGAGAAAGGAATGACAACATCTTAAGACTAATTATGAACTTAATTATTATTATTTCAACACGAATCTCACTAATTATTTACTATTCAATTGTCTGTCATATTGTTTGTACCTATCACACATTGTTAGAATACTGGTTTGAAACAATAAAAATCACTGTTTTTGTTATAATCAAATTTGGCTCAGTCAATTACAAGTTTGTACTTACTACATAATTATTATGTAGAGCACAACAATTATTTGTTCATCAACAGAATTGTAATTATATAATTGTTTATTGATTGTTCTTGAAGGGATTTGTGACAGTTATTTTGGGCACTAATCATTTCTTTTTCTTCTTTAGTTTCTGTGCGGCGTCCGGTGTGTTGTCGGCTTTGCGTTTCGCCGAACCGGCACCCTTGCCGGTCGCGTTCCCGCCGGGAGTCAGCTGATTAACGTTGCCACTTTTCTTTTTCTTTTCGGCACGTTCCTTTTCTTCCAACTCTTGATTTTCACGCTCGATCAATGTGATGAGTGTATTGCATCTATAAAAAATAATAAGTAACTTTTAAAATAAGGAGTTTATTACACGGCGAGCCTAACCAGGTGAACTAGTTAGAATCATTTCAATTATAGAATGTCCACTGGACACATGCCTCCCCCATTGACCTCTACAAGGACTGATCGTAAGCATGCACGTTCTTGCCTCCCCACTGATCTTAAAGAGGTATGATTATAAGCGTACAGTTTCTCAGTTATGTAGTTTTTATTAAATTATTTGTTTAAATCTGATTATAATAAAGGTTTTTTGAAAATATTCTAGATCAGAATTTTTTGATAACTAAATAAATCATTTTGGATCTGGATTAATCTCGTATTAGACTTTCTATAGAACTATTAGAAGCAAATTACGTTAGAAAATTACGTTAAAGTTAGATGTATAGATAAACATATTTTTTTTATACATATTATACCATGATATGACCACCTGATGTTAAGTGATGACGTTGTCTAGGATTTAGCACGCAAACCTAGAAGGTACCTATTCACTCGCGACTTGAAGGCTCCAGGATTGTACATATCGGGAAACACAGACTCGGGCAACGAGTTCCATTCATTGGCAGTACGCATTAAGAAAGTGGAAGCATAACGCTTCGTACGTATAGGTGGTATATCTACCATATGGCGATGGCGAATTGCCGTACGTCGTGTCGACCGATGATAGAAAGGTGATGGTGGAATCAGATTGTGTAATTCCAGTGCACATTCTCCGAAATGCACCCGATAGAAAACCGATAGGCTTGCTACTCTACGCCGGTTTTCAAGGCTCTGAAGCCTACGTTCCACAAAAGAGTTACAGCCGATAATGCTTTTGGCTCATTTCATTCCATTATATTTACGAAATAGATGCTTATTAAAATAGTTGTATGCGCGATATCGATTCATTTAGTTATTAACGTTCCGAATCAGGGGGCTGAGGGGATAAAGGCATGAAATTAACTATGTTAACAAACCAAAGTTGTTTAAATCATAAAGCACCGCTTTAGTGAGATTTTATGAATGTCATCTAAATTGTCCAAGATTGCCGTTAGTATGTGTAAATGGCCGTGGTGGTACCGGCCTAGAATAGTACTCCCCCATCTCTTCCCGTGGGTGCCGTAAGAATCGGCTAAGGGATAACGTACCAGGAGGTGGGCAGCAGCGCCTTTTGAGGATCGGAAATCATATTGCGCTCGCCAACCCGCCTGCCAAGCGTGGCGAGTATTGGCAAATCCCCCCATATATGGGGGAGGCATACGTCCAGCAGTGGACGCACATGGCTGAGAAAAGAAAAAGATGTGTAAACAGAACCGAGAGCGGTACCTCCTCTGCAGCTCGACGGCCGTCCTGGACTTGAGGAACCAGTCGAAGCGGAACTGCGGCGCCGCGTGCACCGACGCGCGCAGCTCCTCGTACACGTTCTCCTTGTCGAAGCCCAGCTTGTGCAGCATGCACACCAGGAACCTACACCGATAACATACAATATTCACATTTTTCTATAGAGAATGTTTTATTATAATAAGTATTTATAGAAAACTAATAGCGCCCCGCGGTTTCGCTGTTTTCCGCTACCTCGATTATCCCACGAGAACTATTCTTTTTCCCGGGATTAGAGTTAATCTAAGGTCTAAACTATCTCCATACTAAATTTCATCGAAATTGGTGTAGACGTTTGAGCGTGAAGGAGTAACAAACATACGCACTTACATACCAACTTTCGCTTTTATAATATTAGTGTGATGTTATTATTATTTTATTAAAAATACTTTATAGATCTAGGGTTTGACAACTACCTCACTTGATGGTCGGTGACGATGTATTTGAAAATGTGATCACAAAAGACTTAGAACTCAAAAATTGCTGCTTCAACACACTGTGCTTTTGGTGACAGTTTTTATTAATGTTTATAGAAACGATAACAACTATGAAAAATTACTATCAGATTTGCTTCAATTAATATCTACTTTAATACTTGTTAGTGACAAAGTAACGCAATTTCAGAAATATACAGGGTGGAGGTCTGAAACTATAACACACACAAAGATCTGTTCTTAGAGACCATGTCAACGATTTCAGTGAAAATAAAGTTTTTTTTTTTAAACAAAGTGTGCATTTTTTAAATAAAAAAATATTGGTAAAAATAACCTGGTACTCAGTTCAGGATTCGAACCTACGACTTTACCAGGGAATATTACCAATTTTCAAATCTCACTTCGTCTTCATTCTCATTGGTGGTTCCATCCAACGAATCTCATTGAATGAAATTCATCTCTATTGACCCGACATGAAGTAACATTTCACAATTTGCAGATATGGCTGCCGGTCTGTAATATTTGTAACTAAATAAAATAAGCATACTAAAAAGTGCACACGAACCTGTCTTCTTCTTCCGTGTAATTCTTGCCTTTATTTGTGCCGTAAGATATTCTTAGTTGATGGAACGGCGCCCTGTAGCGTGCCATTTTAGCGTCCAGCGCTTTCTTGATCGACGCTCTTCTCTGTATCTTGGCTTCACCTCTTTCTATCTGTCCCATTATTCTGTCTATGTCTTGTAATTCGTGACACCTTTCCCAAAATACTGCTGAATACTCCATTACCTAAAAAAGTACATTCACTATTTTTCGGCTTGTTGCATAGTTTGTTTAACTCATTAAAATACTTTTCTCTTTCAGTTTGGTATTTGGTAAGGCTATATGGGTGGTATTCTAGGTCAGAATTTAGATGTTTAATCATTGTTAGATCATTCGTGACAGGCTTTCAATCTTCAAGGAGCCCTACAGTGACCTCACAGAATCTAAAGCACCTTGTGGATTTGATCCGTCGAAAGCCCCATCAGCGTATACTCTAACCACGCCTTAGTTATAAGTGTTGTAACGAAAAATAGACAATACTAGTTTCCCTAAAAGTCTAATGGTGCTCAAGAGATTTTTAGAGAATTAATTTTTTTAAACAATCTCAAAATAACGGATTAACTGCTACCGACATGTCCGTACATTGGTAATTATTTTTACCTCTTCGGGTGTTTTTCCTTCCACATCTTTGGCAATATTTTCAATGTCGTCCCTTCCATACTTCTCGTTTGCTTTGATGAATTGATTAAAGTCACGCTTCGTCCAATTGGTAAAACCTTTAAATATAATAGGAGCCACAGTCATTTAAATTATATAGTTATCAGTGTATGTTCCACACAATGCTTACTTGATTTCCATATAGAGCATTTTTTGTCTTTTTGTTTACAAGAAAGTATTGAAGTTATACTTTAATTGATTATTAAATGTTCCTCTACTGTCCGTACAGTATCTAAAAATAATTAAGAGCCCTGTGTCATAGACTCTGGTTTACGATACGATATATCATCTCAGCCATAGGACGTCCACTGCTGGACATATGCCTTCCCCATATAGGGGGCAATTTTATTGTTAGAGTCAATATTAAATCCTGTGCATAGTAATGAAACAAAATTAGCATGATTTTGTTTCCTATTCTTTTCGAAATTGTGTCTTCAAGCTTTGGCTATCCTAAGAGCCGATTCGCACCAGTGTCAATTGTCACCTACATACATTATTCAGCTGCAGTGGAGTGTTGTTTATGACGGGATAAGCAAAGCGCAAATCTCAAGAGCAGATGAACCGATTTTGCTAATTATTTTTTTATAATATTCCTTGAAATACGAGGATGATTCTTACTGAGAGAAAAGGTTTAAAAAATTGCCGCAACACTTTTCTATATTCCCACATAAAAGATTCGTACTAATACTTAAAAGTCAATTTGAACTTTAATACCATACCATACGTAGACGGTAGTATAAATATCGACTGAATATCGCATCGACTGTTAGGCGGTACGAAGTTCGCCGGGTCAGCTAGTAAAGAATAAGAATGTACCTTGTGTAAGCAGTTGTTCTTTTTCGGTGATCTCCTCCTCCGTGAGAGCGTCGGCATCGTCTATTTTCCGCTGTTCTTCTCTTTGTATCTTTGCTGCGTCGGGTCCCAGCTCTGGATTTCGGGGCACTTTGTACCTACACATGTATTTTAGCTTGTCAGTAACAAAATGGTGCCTATCCCACGCCTCGAGATTATCTCTTCACCGACTAAGCTATAATAGCACCCCACAAGCAGTCTGATTCCTTGCAATTTTTACTTATTATGTCTTGTTACTGTAGACTTACTATTGTATTATTAATATTATTTATTCATTCATAATGCAATATAATTAAATACATTTGTTAATATCATCCAATAACCTGTTAGGTTTGTCTGAACAGAGCTGTTCTTTAAAATTGTATTACCATGTCTCAGAAGTAACAATATCGGAGAAAAATGGAGAAGAGAATCTTTAGGCCATATTTTCCTACACATACTGATGCAGATACTACAATACGGCAATTCGCCATCGCTATATGGTAGATATACCACCTATACGTACGAAGCGTTATGCTTCCACTTTCTTAATGCGTACTGCCAAGGAATGGAACTCGTTGCCCGAGTCTGTGTTTCCCGATATGTACAATCCTGGAGTCTTCAAGTCGCGAGTGAATAGGTACCTTCTAGGTTTGCGTGCTAAATCCTAGACAACGTCATCGCTTAACATCAGGTGAGACAGTTGTCAAACGCAAATTTGAATGTAAAAAATTGGTTGTCTGTAAAGTCGGTTTACGGACGATAGATTTACGTGATAACGTCATAATCATTTATGACTTCGACTTCGACTTCTGACTTTTGACTTTTGACATTTGACATTTGACTTTTGACTTTTGACATTTGACATTTGACATTCCGCTTGAACAATATAACTTGATAACGTAGCCAGTATAGTTTAGGTATACGCGATTACGTTATACGATGAGTGTATAAGATGTGTCTTGGATGTTTGTGTGCTGTGATTGTGTGTTTCCATGCCTCCCGCGGCACAGGAAATCTTAGTGCGGGGGTTTGAGTGTAGGAAAAAAAATTGGTTGTCTGTAAAGTCGGTTTACGGACGATAGATTTACGTGATAACGTCATAATCATTTATGACTTTGACTTTGTCTTTGACTTTGACTGACTTTGACTTTGAATTAGACTTTTACTTTGACTTTTACTTTGACTTTGACCTTGACCTTGACCTTGACTATGACTTTGATTATATTATCTAGATCTAGATAAAACTTAGGAGGAACGTTACTGGAATGTTACCGTTACTTTTTTTCATTTTGGCAGTCATCAATTTATAAAACGTTATCACGTCAAAAAAAACAAAAAAAAACTTGACGGTTAAAAATCGGAGAAACTAATTTTAAATAAAAAAACCAAACGTAAATAATCTGTGTCTAAATTACTCGTTACAATGCTTTATTGCTGTTTAATTTTAGATATTGCTTGTAAGAAACATTGATCCACATATTGATTAAGGTTTTCAAACTCATTTGAAAACAGATAAGGCTTAACTGTGCTTCGCTCTTTAATAATGAATATTCTGGAAATTAAATGTTACCCAAGTGTTTTCCGATAATGGTAGATCTCTTGGTCCAATAGTTCGAACAATCGTGGCGGGAAGAACTGGAAGTCTTGAACTATCGGCTGTTTCGGGGGCCGCGGTGCCTGCATATGAGAAACACATAGTAAATATATCATTTGGAAGCCGCCTTTACATTATATACAGGCGCACTACTTTAAAAAGCGTTGATAAATATGTACTACAAAAAAAGTGAAAATAATTATGCCAAATCATACGCCCAAAAGCATAGGCTCTGCAACTGTCAAAGATATCGGAATCTAGTTTCATTTATTCACCAACGCCGATTTTTATCCGAGATAAAGTTTAACAGTAAGTACGCGGTCGCGGTTCGCCTAGTACAGTACTAGGCGAACCGCGACCGCGTCCGCGAGCGCCCCGTATTCTCCTTGAAAAATACCACCGAATGTGGTTGAAACTATAGTCAGAACCCTCTGACTTATTACGTAAGTAATTCCCGTGTTTTATACATTCATTAATTATTATTATGATACGAGTATATCTAATTAAAGTTATTAAAACCTACAGTAATATAATACAGTTAGTTGTAATACTTAAAAATAATAAGGCAATATTAATTTCGCGTGTCAGGATCAGCCCATTTTGCGTTAGTATGAAGAGCTAAATACTGCAACATTACAGAGCAAACCTTCACCGATAAGTAAATGAATGGTCGAGCTTCGCTGTTAGCTCTTTACACTTATTTACCTGTACCTTGGGCGCCTTTGGTTCAGACACCCTTAATGCTTCGCGGAAATATGCGTCCACGGCGTAGTTGGCCTTACGTTCTCGTTTCGGAGGTTCGATCCAGTTGCCCAGCGTTAGTTTCTGCTTCTCTCTGTAATCCTCACCTAAGCGAAATATATATTATGATTAATTTTCACAGTTTTTTCTTTATAACTGACAAACACAAGGTACTATTTCACTAGTTACTCAGCATTTATTGTGTAATATTTATGTAGCAGTATGTACTGAACGGATTAAGTGCTTGTGTGAAAATATGTGAATGCCTCAGATTATTAGTATGTAGAGCATTGATAGTTTAAAAAGGGGGAGATATGTGAACTTTCAACATCGCCTGCTCAAGTGAGTCTAGTGATCTCACCCACACTCAGTCGCGCGGGGAACGTAGTCTTGTACGCATACGATTTATTAACAATGTGTTCGAATCGCGAAAGTCTAAAAATTACAATAGTATATTTTATATGTGACACAATTTCAGGTTAACATAAAAACAAGATTATAATGTTGTCTCAGTGATGACTAGCAACAAGCTTGCAAACACACACAAACTTTTGTAAGTATTTACACTATTAACCCCTCTACTGCCACGAACAACGAATACGATGATAGCCCTGTGCTAAAGACACTATTTCGAGTAGCAGTATGGATTATTTGATATAAAGAACCTTCAAACTGATACACAGAGTCTGTAGTAGCTCCGGGCGTGTCCATGGTGAACTCGCGAAGCGATGATTCGCCGAGACTTTCCAACTTCTGCTTCAGCTCCTCCGTCTAAAACAAAACATGGATTATAGAGAAAACATATAAGGAAACGATCCTATCAACGCCATCTGTTTAAAGTTATCTGTAAAGTGCGTTTAATCTAATCATTCCTATGGCGTCATAGGATATAATTCGTAAAAAACGGCAATTCCTATACATATTACAAATTTCGATTTGGATGTTTCTTTGGTTATTTCCACTAAACCACCCTATTACTATAATATCTATGCCAATATATAGTCATCGCAAATCGACTCAAACATAGGTTTGATGACGTCCAGCTTCCCGAACAGGCCGGTTTCCGAAAAGGTTACAGCACCATAGACCACATCCATACGCTGCGGCAAGTTATACAGAAGACCGCAGAGTATGACTTGCCCTTATGTTTAGCGTTTGTGGACTATGAAGAAAGCCTTTGATTCGATCGAGACGTGGGCGTTGCCAGAGTCTCTCCAGCGGTGCCGTATTGACCATCGGTATATCGAAGTGTTGAAGTGTTTGTACAATAAAGCCACCATGTCGGTCCGAGTGCAAGAGCAAATTTCGAAGGCGATTCCATTGCAACGAGGCGTGAGACAGGGAGACGTTATTTCGCCGAAACTGTTCACTGCCGCATTGGAAGACGCCTTCAAGCTCTTGGAATGGAAAGGATTCGGCATCAACATCAACAGCGAGTACATCACTCACCTTCGGTTTGCTGACGATATTGTAGTCATGGCAGAATACATGGAAGACCTCAGCACGATGCCTCAACAGAGTTTCCCTAAGGGTGGGCCTTAAAATGAACATGGACAAGACGAAAATTATGTCGAATGCCCATGTTGCGGCCGCCTCCATACCAATTGGGAACTCGATTCTTAAAGTCGTTGACCATTACGTCTACTTAGGACATACAGTCCAATTAGGTAAGTCCAACTTTGAGAAAGAGGCCAATCGTCGGATCCAAGTCGGCTGGACAGTGTTCGGGAAGTTACAAGACGTCTTTTCGTCCAAAATATCGCAATGCCTGAAAACGAAGGTCTTCGAACAGTGTCTGTTACCAGTGATGACTTATGAAACCAAAACGTGGTCTCTGACTGTGGGCCTTCTGAGCAGGCTCAGAGTCGCACAACGAGCTATGGAGAGTGCAATGCTCGGGGTTTCTCTACGTGATCCGAGGAGATCCATAGAAGAACGCAAGTCACTGATATAGCCCAGCGGATTAGCAAGTTGAAGTGGCAGTGGGCATGGCACATAGCTCGACGAACTGATGGCCGTTGGGGCCGAAAAGTTCTCGAATGGAGACCACGGACTGGCAAGCGCAGCATAGGACGGCCACGGACGAGGTGGACCTCACTAAGATCGCAGGCAAGGGCTGGATGCGGGCCGCTTCCAACCTTGTGGAAGTCAATGGGGGAGGCCTATGTCCAGCAGTGGACGTCCTATGGCTGAGATGATGCCAATATATACTAATGCAAATATAATAAAAAAAGGCATTCATATTTGAACAGCCATTTTCAATACCATGTGACAAATATTTTTGCTTCAAAAAGATAAGTAATGGAGAAAGATAAATAATAAGAGTTTTTAAAAAAACGTAAAGTCTATACTAGTATGACGCTTATGAAAGCCAATACTAAAATTAGATATATTTATTACAATTAGGTTACGTTAGTTAGGTGAAATAAGTCGTCACGTTATTTGGTATCGACTAAAACTAGCAATTGAGTAAAATCTTCTAAAATTAGAGATAACGTTGCAAGGAGTTACATGATTGTACTTTAGCTATTTTGAGTGAATAACAGAAACAGCACAAAACAATTACCTTTGTTTCTCCTTTAGCCAATATAGAGTCAATATCCTCTTCTGTGATCTCAGAATCTTTCGAAGAGAACACATGGTTAGCTCCGTGTCTGATCATGTTGAGCATTTCATCCTTGTTGAGCTGATTCTTCTGGTCGACCAGACGACCAGATTGGATGACCAGCTTGTCGAGGCGGAGTTTCACCTCAGCACGCTCTACTATTTTCTCCTCCACTGTATTTTCTGTTATCAGTCTGAAGACGCGCACCTGTAAAAGATAATTGTTAGATTAGGTTTGTTTTGATTTTTACATAAACCAAATTGGTTGTGATCGCCATTACTACTTCATAAATCTATCATTTTCTTAATAATTTAAAACACAGTATTAATTAATCAACCAGTTTGATTTTGTATTAAAGCTGTGGCTCTTAATTAAATGGAGTAAAATATGCAAGAATTAGATGAAATGTTACGTATATGTGTAATATTCAAAATAAAGGTGCGTCATTGACCTGTTTCATTTGTCCAATACGATGCGCCCGATCCATGGCCTGCAGGTCCATCTGCGGGTTCCAGTCGGAGTCGTATATGATGACCACATCGGCGGAGGTGAGGTTGATCCCGAGCCCGCCGGCGCGCGTGGACAGCATGAACACGAACTTCTCGCTGCCGGGCGAGTTGTACTCTTCAATCTGTCTGTTGCGGTCCTCGTGGGGGGTCTGACCGTCTAGTCGGCAGTACTGGAAGATGACATTATAATGGAATAAAAAATAGATACTACCCTGAGAAGAAAATGTCACGAAGCAAGCTATATAAGCTATCATGACAATGATAATTATATTTTCATTCCGGTGAACGGCTTAATAGGGAATAGTCTCTCAATAGATCAACATCGTAAGAAGCTCTCCCTAGATGGTTGGATCATGGGTCAGATAGCTAGGCAGAAGGCCGTACTCTTTGGCACGGCGCGTATTGCCCGGAGGTTCTTCACTCTGCAGCCCTAACCACCGTTAGCTTGAGCCTTGCCCCGCAGCTGGCGACATTCTATGTTTGGGTTTTTAAAAAATATCTTTATTAATTATTTTTTCTGATTTGTCTAGTCTAGTTTTTTCAAGAACTACATACTAGACTAGACTGTTTAGTTATTTAATATTATATTATATATTTAAAAAATTAGACCTAAGAAAAAAGATAAATAATAATATATCTTATTTTTTCAGACAAAGGAGCCCATCAGAGAAAACAATAAATAAATCAAAAGTTTACTTTTACGAGCAGTAAAATTACCTTATACTGCCTCCAAAGGCAGTAGTCCTCCAAGATATCTAGCATCCTGGTCATCTGAGAGAAGATCAGCACCCGGGAGCCTTGCTCTTGCAGTTTCGGCAGCAGTTTGTCCAAGATGACCAGTTTCCCGCAGTTGAAGACGAGATGCTCGTCCGTGGTGTAGGGCGGGCCGGGCTCCGCTCCGTCGAACAGGTAAGGGTGGTTGCAACACTTACGCAGTTGCATCAAAATGTTTTGCAAGCGCATTTTTTCTACCTTGCCGGCGCCGTTTACTAAAATATGTTTAATTTTGTAATATTATGTAAAAAGGAAATCTGTTGCCAACCCTACATTGAAACATATTATAAATATTATATGTATCTCTAGAATTTGTAATATTGTTTGTATATTGATTTCGTGTCCGTGTGTCGCTGTGGGTCAGTGGTGAACACCAGCGCCGTGGGCTAACTCACGGCATAATGCTGAGCTCTGACCTTTTCTGGCAGTACTGCATATGACACCAGTCCGACATGCACACTCATTTGTTTTTGTGCTACTGTTATATAAGAATACTTTATATTTTCAAATAAATTAATCATCTTGTTCGTATTTATGTTGTTGTGTGCGGTTCGTATTTGTAAACGTGTAGCATCAAAATCCATTTGCTGATCGCGCGCATGCGTGTTGCGCCGCGTCGACAGATTATGTAGAAAAACTGCATTGCAACCTCCTTAGTCCAGCATAAAATGTATCATAATGGTAAAAAATTTACATTATGATACGGTTGTCAATAGAAGAGCTGTATCTTAATGTAATTTTTTAAATTCATTTCGATGTCTTGTCTGTAAAGACCGTCATTCAAGTTTTGTTTTTCATTTTTTAAAGTTTATATTTCAGTATGAGATTAGATACAACAATGTTCTAGCATTAGCTTGAATGTTTTAAGAACCGCCGGCCCGTAGAAGGCTGGACTTGGCGACTTTCAGTCGACATTCTCCACGCGGCCCTCGTAGCAAGACGCACACTCTCGCCAGTGTAGATTGTTTTATTTATTTTGCCACAGAAACGTTTACTTGGAGCTTTGATGAAA
This sequence comes from Apeira syringaria, assembly GCA_934044485.1. Taxonomy (NCBI): domain Eukaryota; kingdom Metazoa; phylum Arthropoda; class Insecta; order Lepidoptera; family Geometridae; genus Apeira; species Apeira syringaria. The sequence continues at coordinate 18,028,477 of OW203663.1, read as the reverse complement.
ATCCCTGTACTCTCACAAATAACAGTCAACTATACAATATTTAATTTCATCTAACTATAGGACTCTAAACAAATAGAATGGAACAAAAAGTGTAAAAAGATTGCACACCAAGATAATCATGGTCGATACTAAGAAGAAATTGCGTTCTTATCAGTTTCACGACATTGTCCAGTTTTTAATACATATATATATGATAGCAACGGGTCTTACAGGAAAGGTACAAGGAACAGCTGATACCACAGACACGTGAGTCAGATATCACAAAGACTTATTACATACCTACATCAATATCCTTCATCAGAACTTTTGTGTACCATTCTCTCTGCATTTTGCTTAATCCAACATATACTTTGAGCTCTTTTTTCGGTTTCAATTTCTTCTCTACTTCAGACTTGAGACGTCTCAGTAGGAACGGCCTCAGAACTGCGTGCAACCGGGATACCAACTGGTTATCACCGAGAGCTGCATTCGTGTTGAACCAGGAGTCGAAGTCCTGAAGTTATTAATCAGTCATTTTAAATGTACTGTTGTTATCAACGGTATTTATAATATATAAATAAATTACTATTTATTTATTTATTATAAGCATAAAACACAGATAGACCAAATGTTTCTATTGATAATTTCCATTCAGCTGCTACATCCAACCAGACCTATCTCATCTGCTTCATTAAAAATTCGCAATGTAAATTGAACTATCTAGGAAATATTTTCTATTTTTATTATCAGCATATTAGCCGTAAAATATCCATTGTTGGACATATGCCTCCTTTAATGGCAGGCTCTATCAACCTACATTCAGCGTCTTATTTCCTGGGCAGACCATGCCTACATCGTGCAATTTCAACTCTTTCTCCATTGTTCTCGTAAGTTTTTATGTTTTCCTTAATAATATTATAAATGCGAAAGTTGTGTGTGTATGTTTGTTACCTCCTCTTCACGCTCGAAAGGCTACACCGATTTCGATGAAATTTGGTATGGAGATAGCTTATTCCCTGGATTAACATATAGGCTTAATTTCATCATCACCGTTTGTCTTCACCACGCGGGTGATAGACTAAATAAAAATAGAGAAAGTTATTCAGACAAAAGCTAGCTTCTATACAAGCAAAGCCATTGACATAATAGTAGAAAGAGATCTGTCTGTGGTTGTACGAGTTATTTTTTTCTTTACAGATCACTTACATCAGAGCTATTGAATACATCAGGTAGCAAGAAGTTCAGCAGTGCCCATAGCTCGTGAAGATTGTTCTGCAGTGGAGTACCGGTCAGCAACAGCCTGTTCATACTCTTGAACTCACGCAGTAATTCGGAAAGCTTCGACTTTTCATTCTTTATACGATGCGCTTCGTCAATCACCATGTAACGCCATGTGAACTTCTTGAATACTGACTTCTCTCTGATTATCATTTCGTAGGATGTAATGCAGACATCCCAGTTGCCAGGCATAAGTGTCTCGCGAATAAATGTATTCTGAAAATTATTTTTTTAGGATAATTAAAATTAAAATAAATAAATAATTGCAAGTCTAATCACACTTCACTATCACTACATAGTATAAAATAAAGTCGCTTTCTCTGTCCCTATATCTCTATGTATGCTTAAATCTTTAAAACAACGCAACGGATATTGATGCGAATTTTTTTTAATAGATACAGTGATTGAAGAGGAAGGTTTATATGTATAATAACATCCATTAAATAGTGGAGAAATACTGTTATACCCGTGCGAAGCCGGAGCGGGCCGCTAGTATACTATAAAGGCGAAAATATGTTACTCCTTTATTTGCATGAAAATTGGAATGAGGATAGCTTATACCATGGAATAAAATATTGACTACTTATTATCCCAGAAAAAGTAGTTCCCAAATAAGGATAGTGGGAAAACCATAGTCCATGCAGATGGATACAAGCAAGATATTTTTTTCTGAATCATTGGTCTCGCAATTAGTGCTAAGAATCTAACTTACTCGTGTTTCTTGGTCGCCTATAAGGCATACAGCTTTGAGTCCAGGACACCATTTTTTAAACTCATTCATCCAGTTTGTCAATGTTGACTTTGGCACTATGACAATATGAGGACCAGGAACATTTCTGTGGACAAGTTTAATATTAATCATAATACAAGCTTTAAAATATATTATAATACGCCGTGGAATGAAAAGGTTTCTTTCCTATACATATATTATTGATAGTTCTACCGATTGAGCATGACAATTGATAAACGGTAAGTAAGGAATAAACTAAACTAGTGGATTGACATTCACTAATATCTAGATGCACTTAAATGACACTCCATGCAATCACACAGGATTTTTTAGAAATAAACTATACAATAACAATAATATCAAAACGTGAAAATGTAAAATTACCATTCGGGCACTTACATGAAAATATTCAACCACCATTCTTACATAGTCAACAGCTTAAAGTATTTGTGTAGGGTGAGTATGTGGATTTCATGGGTATATTTTTTTTTATTACATGTAATTTGTAAATAAATGATCTGTGAGAATGACAAACCAAAAATCCCATATACAATATTACAGTCCAAATGATATGTATCATCAATTGATCACAAAATTTTATATTATTTATAATGGGTTTAACATGAAACTTATGAGTTGTCGATATACGATCATAATCTCGTTTTAGAAAAATGCACAATGAAAAATCTGCATTATATTAGAAATTTAAAAATATGTAACTCTTTTTTAGACAAACTCATTTCAGCTAAACAAACATTAATACCTCTATTTGGGTAGTTTACTGAAATGTACTCATACATAGGCGTAATATTTATAGGTGCCAAATTTTAAAAAATACTATTTTGGCTTTTATTACTTTTTCTTTTTTTTTTACACGCTCCCACCCCCGCCCTAGGACTTTACTTTCTACTTTCATATGTCTTACATACTGATTACATCTTATTACAAGTTAGATGCTGTAAAATGCATATGAAGTGTAATGAACTATCAAAGAAATCCTAGATTGCACTACATCCCCATAGGGCAACAGTTTGAAATAATTTTAATTAGTCCATTGTATCCAAATGATGAGTCCAGACACCAGATAAGAGCTGCCCAAGGGATTCTTTCTGTTGTCATTCAATTTAAAATCTTTCAAGATAAATTGCTATTTATCTTGAAAGATTTTAAATTGAATGGCTTGCGTAGTATAAGACAAACCTTAATTACACTATACACAAAATCTATTGTTATAGTGAAAGTCTACTGAATATATTCAACAGAAATAGGTAGTTATTAGTATCGGTACTTACTTAAAATTCTTCATATATCCAAGCAGTGAGATTGTTTGAAGAGTTTTTCCAAGACCCATTTCATCGGCAAGTATACCATTAATGCCATTTTCATATAGAGATATCATCCAATTAAGGCCTCGTACTTGGTAATCTCTCATTTCACCATTTTTTATGTACGGTGGAGATGATTCAAAACGGAAAATAGCTTTGGTTTTAGTATTTGTTTCTGCCAAGAGTTCTTCATCTTCCTCTTGCTCTGTTTTACGATGACGGTGACTGAAAATAGTTGGCAAATATTAGTTTTTTAAGTTGAGTGGTCAACTACAGGAATACCTATAGGTGAAAAAAAGTACACAAGTTATTTTATCAATGCTTGATAAATGTAAGTACACTATCATGTACATTTTATCGCATCACAACACACAATTTTTACCTTACTTATTAATATGGGAGAATTTATTACTTTCCAATTAATAAACGGGAATTAAACTGCCTACTATAAATACTAACAATGTAAAGATTCTTGTATGTTTTGTAATGTTGAAGCGATGACAGCTCATTGGTGGGAGCATTGGCTGTCAAACTGATGGACACTAGTTCAATTCCTAACAACAGCTTGAGCTTCCGGTGAAGGTAACACAGTTATCAAATTTCCAGCATGGTGGTAGGGTCCTTTCGAATACCCGCCTGGATAGCTACCACCCTCAAGTTTGAAAAACTATCACCAAACACATAGTGTGTTCAGGCAACAGCCCTTGAGAGCCAGTGAGCATTCTAGGTCTAGCATGGTAACATCTAAGACCACATAGTCACTGACCATTATGTAAGTGAAATAATTGCTTTTCCTATGTGATACGCAAATAATTCAAATACCATTATTACTCCTTCACAATCAAACGGCTATACCGATTTCGATGATATTTGATATGGAGATTGATTGAGCCCTGTATTAACACATAGGCTACTTTCCATACCGAAAATAATTGGTGTTCCCGTGGGATAAGCAAATAATTTTAAAACCCCGAGAGAAGATAGCTTATACCCTGGAAAAAAATATTTAATTTCTATAGCAAAAATCATATAATTATGTACTTAAAGCAGCATGACAGTCAATAGAGTAAATTCCAGATCAATAGGAAAAATATATTTTTGTATTTGTAAAATGATTTGTAATAAATTAAATGAAGCAGCACTATGTTTTTTGGCCACATATTATTCGATACAATATGCGATAGGCTAAATACTAATAACTTTTTCTATGTTGTCTAGATTTCTGCCACAGGCAAGAGACCTCTTTAGGCTTGACACAATTTAAAAATGCTACGTATTTTGGTGGCCGTAAAGTAACAGTTAAATCATACACAATGAATATTAATAAAGGGAAAGAAATAGTGCCTCGTGGTAGTGAATCAATAAATAAAAGACAAAAAATAAACAAGCCAAGACAACTTGTTTGCTAATGTTTATAGCTAACTAAATGCATTTCTCTATTCTTGCTTCCTAATAAATAGCCAAACAAAAACTTGAATCACCACCACTATTTTTTTTGCTATTTTGTACATGAGGTTTCAGCTCCAAAGGCGACATGAAACTGAAAGATTATTTACTAATTCCCTGTTAGGGCTGCCAATCACAAATGTTTTCAGGTGATAAACAACTAATTATTGTTTTTTAGGCACAATTATGCATGAATATATATTTGCTATTAACTTCCATCATTTTACAATAATCCCATAGGCCAATAATAGAGGTAGCTAACAAATTAACATACTGACACTACTTTATCTTGATTTCTAGTGATTCTAGTGAAAATATATCTGCCTCTTGGAAGTAGTTCTTGATGTAACTTTACAAACTTTGATGCTTCCTTAATATACATAGATAACAGAGTCAATATGCAAAATTCTATAAAATGTAAGTTGAGATTCCCAGTCTGGTGTAAATGCAATAACACATACATATATTTTTTTTACTAGAAAGAGAGATATCAGTATTATAATTATCCCACTATATTGATGTCATAGATTAAAACAGAAGCTACAGTCCCCTATTACACTTTTAGAATAGTTTTTTTGGGAAGACATTTACTTAAGTTGAAAGCACAAAATTGTCTATACAACTTTTTACACACTGTGTCAACATGGACCTTCGAGTTAAGCTAAGCCAACAAACTTAATGCCCAAATGCTGCACTAACTTGCTAAACTATCGTGCAATTATAAGAAGAACTTACTCAGCTGCAGATCCTGGTTCAATATTTTCTTTTATCTTTTTCGGTCTACCGGCTTTTGGTTTAGGCGGGCTGCTACTAGACTTCGGGGTATTAGTCATAAAATGAGAGAAGATCTCGGTTTGTTTCAGTAAAAAATCGAATCTTTTCGAGCGATCAGTCTCGATTTTACTTTCAAAATCACCTTCTTTGCCCCTCGACGACGTGGTGTCGCTTGAAGACTCATTCTGCCGTAGAATATTGGATGTGTTAAAACAACGAAAAGTAATTTAACAATATGATTTGAAAAGTGTTATGTACTTACAGAATTATCTCCAACATCGGCAACGTCCATAGCTTCTTCAGTTTGTGACATGTTGAATGTGATTACAGTATCAAATCAAACTAACAATCTCAAACAACATTAACTTGATTCTAGACTTGGTTAAGCATCACTGAAATTAAAGATGCCGTAATTTTCATTCGTATCAATATCAACAATTTAGACAAATTTTAACGCGCCAGCCAGCGGCAGATGGGCCAGGGGGGTCACAGTTACTTGGCTCAGCCGTGATGTATGGAAGCTAGCTCCGCCAGGTGATAAAACGAAGAAACTTTTTGACGTTCCTATGTAAATGTCACCAAATATGTCAAATAACGGAAACTTTGAATTTTTCTTCAGACGGTTCCAAGAGATACTACGTAGGTTTTCGAAATTTTCGGTGTATCTTTGCGATTATTCTGTTTTGTTGATATTTTCTGTTATTTCATCCTGTTTTTGTTGCTTTATTCATAAGTTTTTGTTATTTAGTGCTAGTGTTTGCTGTTTATTGGACAATCACTATGGATAGTCGTCGTCGTAGTTGTATCTTCACCGTGCATTCACTGTGATATTCGTGGTAAGTATATCGTAACTTTATAGCAAAGATAGCTTTTTATAACTTTAGAGAAAACTCTTAGTCACATATCAAATTTCTTGCTTTTCAGGTATTCCGCTGCATTGCTTTCCGCATCCAATAAAAAAATCGGCATTGTTTACGGAATGGTGCACCATTACTGGAATTTCTTCAAGCAACGCCATGCAGACATATGTAACTAAACAAATTTGCAGCATTGTACTTATTATATATCATTACTGTATATTTAACTGGAAAATTAAACCATACAAGTTATTTTTTGTCTTTTTGCTCTTTCGTACCCCATCTTACCTACCTAGCTGCAGTTCTCACGTTTATTATAAATATTGTGCCTAACAAACATGAGTAAGGAGCAATATTTTTAGCAAACGTGGGAAGTGCAGCCGATCATAATTTTAGCAGATTTAATATCTATGTAGGTAGGCATAAACACGCAGTACTAATGTGTGAGTGTTGTTACAAACACACACATTGACAACTACTAGTAAGCCGTGTTTTCGTCAGATGGCGTCACTTTCTAAAGCATAATTGTCTATACATCATGATTTCGGCCAGAGTGCGCACTCTATCTGAAATTAATACAGTACTTCTCTATGAGATGGGCCTTACACAAATGCAGTGTTGCCCAAAGAGATTACAATGGTACGTAGGTGTTGCCAGTAATGATTGGAGATTTAAAACTTAGAACGCAGAGAATGTTTAAAAAAGAACAAAATTCGCTGTAAAGGAACGCAAATGTTATATATGTCGGAGTGTGTTAGATATTGAAATAGGATAGATGGCGTTAACTATAATGTAAAGGCATAGAAATAAGATGTACTAGTTGTACATAGTCTGTACATATTATTTCTATGTGTAAAGGTGTTTCTAGTGTCTGCAAATGTGATAGATGGCGCTGTCAAAGCGTTTTAGATGTTTTAATGTAGATGGCGCTAAAACTAAAGATGTAGTAGTACCTATACCGTAGTATGTTGTTAGGTGTTTTTACTGTAGTAATTTCCCCTGCCACAGCGCCTCCTCAGCCGCAATACCGTTCAACACGGCACCGCTCGCTGCCTCACAGCAACGCAACCTACCGTCAAGTAGTCAAAATAAACGCGAAACGTGATCGTTTTGGACGTTTCTAACTGTTCCATAGGCCATCTCGAATGCACTTGTAGAGGGAGAGCGACTATGTTAAAGATCACAAAAGATCCAGCCTTGAAGGTGGGTTAAAGTTTGACCCAAAAGTTGCAGAATGCGTTAGCATCTTACATAGTTTGCGGTGGAAGAAGACGGTGGCATTTAACACTTTTCATGCACCTCGAACGATGGCCGTGGACGAAAACAGTTCAAAACGCAACCTGTGCCAAAATGAACGCGAAACGTATTCATAATAATGTATTCATCAAAAAATATTACTGATAGATATTTCTGAGCAGGCTCAGAGTCGCACAACGAGCTATGGAGAGGGCTATGCTCGGGGCTTCTCTACGTGATCGAATCAGAAATGAGGAGATCCGTAGAAGAACGCAAGTCACCGAAATAGCCCAGCGGATTAGCAAGTTGAAGTGGCAGTGGGCAGGGCACATAGCTCGAAGAACTGATGGCCGTTGGGGCCGAAAAGTTCTAGAATGGAGACCACGGACTGGCAAGCGCAGCATAGGACGGCCACCGACAAGGTGGACAGACGACCTGACTAAGATCGCAGGCAAGGGCTGGATGCGGGCCGCTTCCAACAGGTCCTTGTGGAAATCAATGGGGGAGGCCTATGTCCAGCAGTGGACGTCCTATGGCTGAGATGATGATGAGATATTATCTTATATTATATTATTAGGTTATTAGGTGTTTTTACTGTTGTAATTTCCCCTGCCACAGTGCCTCCTCAGCCGCAATGCCGTTCAACACGGCACCGCTCGCTGCCTCACAGCAACGCAACCTACCGTCAAGCAGCCAAAATAAACGCGAAACGTGATCGTTTTGGACGTTTTAACTATTCCATAGCCCTTCTCGAACGCACTAGAATATAACCCAGTGAGAATCTATGACAGTGAGGTGAGACATATGTATTTATCATCTATAGGGTGAGGTGAGAGACGACTGACGAGTGAGTGATCGAATGAACATAACATAACCCCCCTAGAGAATGTAATACTACCGTATAACCCCTAGAGAATGTAATACTACCGTGACATAACCTAAAAGTGTGCAATCGGTCGGCAAACTGAGCTAAGTGCTTATGTTTATTACTGTATTTAAATTATATTTTGTTATATTAAAATCAATCAGACATAAAATGACTGTTTATATCGAATCCTTCTATAAAAAAAAGATTGTGTATGAACCTCTCAGGAGTATCTACTACCTATTGTGATCCTCACCGATGAGGTGTATTATTTCCAAGTTTCCTTGTTGATTCTTTTGTAGTTGTTTTAATTTACAATCAGAAATGAATTAAAAAGGGCATTGTAAAAATAAGCGACAGTTGCGCGAGACTGATGCGGAGCATTCTAAATAAAATATTACTGCGGAGAAACTACATTGAACCTAAACCGAGCGAGTAAACTTTATGGAAATAAAGTCTTGTAAGATGTCTTTTACATCCAGAATGTTGCGCAACGCATGTCGTTTCAGATATTTTAGCCAAACAACAGTATTTGCTAATAGCTACACACATATAATGCAAACCACATCTCGAAATTTCAGTTGTAATACAATAATGTATGATAAAATGTTCAAGGAACATGAAAACGAATATGCTTATGGCATTATGAGGAGAAAAGGTTACGCTGTTGATATTGAAAGAAGAAATGAGTGTGAGTCTTTAGACAAACAAAAATTTCAAACTCTAATAGAACAAAATTGGTCACAGAAGTCTCGTAATGAAATATATGAAGTATTCTCCAGCTTTGGTATGTACTGCAAAGAAAACAATTTGTGTATTTCGGACAAATTATTTGATAATTTTATAGATAACCTCACAGATAGTTTGAGTGAAGCAACAGATCATGAATTGGTCTCAGTTTTTTATGCATTTAACCAATGGCCTGAAACACCATCAATACGAACAAGAAATTACATAGAAGTTTGGGTTGCACTAGATGATGCGTGTCGCTCTAGATTAAATAATTGGTCCCCTGATGAAATGCTCATGTTTATTTCACTATTTTATATGCTCAATGTTACAAAAGGAAGTGACTCTGCTAGAAAAATGTTAGACAAGCTAGCCTACAAAGCCAAAAAGCTCACACCTGAACAATTAGTAAGAACTTTATTTTTTGTTGGTATCATGAGAAGTTCTCCATTTAATATGCACAATTTAGAAATACAATTAGAAAATGATTTCTCTAAGTTTTCAGTAGACGATCTTGCTATCATGTCTATGGGCTTTTTCAAAAGTAAAACCCCAATCAGGAGTAATGATTTAGTAATGAAAATAATAGAGCAGATAATTGATAAATCTGAAACTATACATGAAGTATCATTAGCAGCGTTATTAAAAATAGTTCGTTATTCATTAAGACACCTATTTGATGAAGCCCTGTTATTGATTTATAAATTGCTTGATACTCTGCAGTATCAAGTTCCCAGACTTTCCGTTATGTGTAATGTTCATATTACACTGCTGGGAACAAATAAGCTTGTGTTACATGAAGGCTGTTTTGACAAAGTTGCTGAAATTGTCCTAAATAAACTGTCAAATACGAGACTTAAAGATTTAGAGAGACTTGTTCTTTCATATGGTACATTTAGATATACACCTCGAACTGGAAATAATTTATTTGTTGCCATAGTTGATGAATTAAGAAAAATGGAGAGGGAAGAGGAAATATATAAGCATGGTCGTTCATTTGCTTGCTGTGTGCAGTATTTAGGTCTTATGGGCCTATATCCAGTTGATTTAATAAATAAAGCTCTCAATCCTGTATTTCTCAAACACACTTATGGTAAGCAATGTTTCAATTATGGCCGAGAAATTTTATTCATAAATAATACTGCTCAAATATTCTGCCCAGAAAAAAATATTAATTTTCTTAGTGATAAAGAAATTAATGCATTATCCAAAAAATACACTGACTATGTGCCAAATGAAGAATATAAAAAAGAATACAATGTATCTGAAACAATGTTCATAGATGTTATGAAAGTATTAAGAAAGATCCGTGGAGGTGATGATTTTGTGGTAGGAGACCATATTTTGACACATCACCAAAGAGGAGGTATGTAGTAATCAGAGTCATCTTAACAAATTGTTTTTGTTTTTTGATATTCAAAAGACTTATTTGGTTTTTTTATATATTTTCAGATATAATTCTATGCAACACTCCAGATGGAGTACCTGTGCCTGTTACAGATAAATTTAGCTCAAAAAAATGGGGATTGATTCGGAAACCACCTGATAGCAACAGTTGGATTGTGTTAGTCATTGCTGGCAGAAATGGAGTCGTAAATATTAGCAAAACACCAACAGGACAGTTTTATGTCAAAATTGAGGAATTGACAAGACTGGGGTATCATGCAAGTTTAGTAAGTAGATTGAATTCATCATGCCTTCTATCTGGTTACACATAACATTTCGGAGTTTAATTTTTAAGGGTGAACTCAGATTTGATCACATTTTTGAAATAAGATAAACAAAATGGGTGTGGAGTTACCCATGGCCATGTGTAAGCGACTCCCCACAAGTGCCCTGCGTAACTGTATAATACAAGATGCAGGCTATCAGGTGGCATATTATACACTTTAAAATGGTCATTTATGTCTCCAGCTTTGCTCACAGGTTTTTATAAACGGCAGTATTTAGTCACACCATATACCTTAAAATCAGTGCCCTTACAACCCATAATTTGATTATAAGTATAATTATGTCGTAATGCTACCAACATTTAGCTACTGATAATCTGCTTTCGTTTGCATCTCAAAGGTTATTGAAGAAGAAGAAATGAAATCTATAAGTAAGACTATTTGATATGTCATTTGAAATAATTATACAACTTTGAAACATTACAGCCCTTAATTCATCTCTGACTAGTACTTGAACTAAAACTATAAACTATACTTGAAAAAAAAAAAAGGCAAAGATATGATGAATAGTAGTGTATGTATTATTCCGGGACCTGAAGTATCTACATACCAAATGTCATCCAAATCCGTTTTACCCACGTGGTGATGGAAGACGGTGATGATAGTGATAATGAAAATAAGCCTATGTATTAATCCAGGGTATAAGCTATCTGTGTTCCAAATTTCATCCAAATCCGTTCAGTAGTTTTTGGGTGAAAGAGTAACAAGCATACATCCATACCTACTCACAAACTTTCGCATTTATATTATTAGTAGGTTGGTACGGAACCCTACGTACGCGAGTCCGACTCGCACTTCGATTTAATTAAATGAAGGTATGCTCTATTTTCAGGTACTTTGGAATGTATATTCTACTTTACATACATTTGAAGAGAAAGAAGAATATTTGACCGGATGTATAAATGAGGCAATAAAAAACATGTAAATTAAATATTAAATACTAGGTTCGCACGAGGTGGACATAAGATTTTTTTATATTTTGATCTTTTATTTATATTTTATTGTTTATCGCGAAGTTTTTTTGTAGATATTGATATGTTCTTCAAGTCTTCTCGTGACCACGTCCAATGCAACTTGGTCGAAACGTCGAGGTAAATAAATTACTAAATGTTTTTCTCGCGATGAAGCCCCGTTTGATTTAATAACATTGATATGTTCTTCAATATTGTAGAACATACTTTTGTTCTATCATCAATAGTTTCCGTAGCACATGCGACGAAAGACGTTTTAGGGAACTATTGTACACCTTGGGCTACGTTACTTACGTTTTAGTAAGGATCCATAATCTTTTCTAGCAATAAATATAGCTTAAGTGAAAGAATTTTTGAAATCGGCACAGTAGTTTTTGAGTTTATTCATAACAAACATACACACACACACACACACACACAAAAATACAAATTTTTCCTCTTTATAGTAGTAGTGTAGATAACTTCTAACCTTCATTTGGTTTGTCTTTGTCCTACGGAAGTACCTTTATGGACTTTTGGTGTATGACAGAATAAGTCAATAGTAATAAGGTAACATTGTTATAGAAATATGTGGGATAGGTCCTAGTGCTCGTCTCACTAGCTACCACTACCAAGACTGAAAATCTGTCACAATTAGGTACCTACACAGTGTCTTCAGGCCTGAGCTTGAGTCAGTCTACATTCTAGTTCTAGCGTGATTAGTCAAAAAATGTCACTGGTTGTACCTAAGTATACTTGAAAGTTGAATAAGAGAATCACTGCCATTCTTATTTACAAATTTATCAACACATAATAAAAAAAACTAGTGTTCAATATTTGAGTAATTTACTACTTTCGCATTGTACCCAATGTTCTGTCTGATCCCAGCAACCAAAGTATTGAGGTTTCAAATATAATAATTTAATATCTTCTGGAGGTCCAAGTCCCCGTATAGGAACGGGGCGGCTACTATCCTCTACTTCTCGTTTAGACCCTAAATAAAGATGCTTGTCGTTCCAAGTTACCCTGTGCGACTCCCACTAAAATAAAACAATAATATAGTATTATTAGTATTACTTTATTTTTTTAACAGTAGGTTATTATATCATTTACATAAATGAGGTTAAAAAATAGTATTGAATAAAAGTATATTTATTTAGTCAGCATTATCAGCAATACTGTTTAACGTAGGCATGCAAATAGCTAAAAATAAAATGGCACATGAAAAGAAGAAACATCACTCCATATATCAAATATCTTCAAGTAAAACTGACGTTCATGTCCTGTAGTGTTTATTTATTCTGAATGCTCATAAACTTGCTTACGAAGTATTAATTTCATGTAAACATGTTTTTTTCAATATGGGCATTTTTACTGATAGGCAAGCCATGCAACATAGCAGCGAAAAAGAAGATCTTCCACATTGCGCGGAATATGCAGAACTAGGTCCACAAAGGTAGGCCCTGGTGTGCATTTTATTTGTTGCCTGTTATTACTGCATTAATTTATGCAATTATTTCTTTCAATATGAATATGAGACGTTTAAAATAAAAACAACATTTTGAATCATTTTTCAAAAAATGTGGGTAGCCTAAACTTAAACCCTAAAACCGGTAAGTACCTATTTATGCTTTTATTTTGCGTAGGATCGTAAGGTCGGGAGGTCGTAAAGCTTTAGCATTGTTGGGTATTGATAAAAATGCTTATGGTCCTGGGAGCTTAGAATACTTCTTTAGATTCCAAATCTCAAGAATGCTAATTTATCTAGATTAAGAGGCTCTCCATACCCGGAGGCCCGGGATATCCTTACCCAATACCCATCCCATCCATTCGCCGCCGCACAGCCGCCCGCTCTTCTCGTCCGCTACCGGTTCTAATGTGAACCCTGTAGCTATTTTACATATTTTTTCTACATGTTAGTAATACATATATACATAAGTAAGTACCTGTTCATCAAACGTGCTCCAATTGGATAAATTATAGCTAGTGCTTTTGTCCAAAGACTTTTTAGATGTCTTTTTAGTTACATGATGGCGTTCTTCTATCTGTAGCACGTTCATGCACCAGACAGCCCAAAGCTCCTGATATGAAAAAACATTACGAATTTAAATGGCTTCACTATTTGATGGCGAAACACTCTACGCCTACTATATACTTATAATATGTATAGTCAACAGCAACTTAAGCCTATAAGGATGGCGCTTTGTCTGTTTCATCACGCGACTGTCGAGGCACCATAGTTTTTAATAAGGTCCAAGTCGGGTTCGAGACATCTAATTTTTAAAGATTTTTAACCGACTTTATAATAGGAGATTCCATCCGTGTCAATATTTTTAGCTCCGAAATTAGTTCAGTCTACTCAGTTTTTCTAGGTTTTAGATGATTTATTTTATTCAGAAGCTGGTGCTTCTCAGAAATAATCGAGGTTTGAGCAGCACTTTTTGAGTTTTCCTACTAATATTATAAATGCGAAAGTTTGTGTGTGTTTGTTACCTCTTCACGCTCAAACGGCTACACCGATTTCGATGAAATTTGGTATGGGGATAGCTTATACCCTGGATTAACATTTTCATCATCACTTCACATTCACCACGCGGGTACAACCGCGGGGCGCTACTAGTCCTTAATAATGCGTATTTTACTCTGACTATGTATAAACATGATCTCATTATTACTAGGAAATGTTCACACGGATTGTTCCATCTATCTAGTTGGAGTCGGTTTTTAGCTCTAATTGAGCGTTTAACTTCATAATTGTTTAATAAATAGTTGGTATATTTAGAGACCTTACTATGTCTTTACTACCTAATTGAAATAGAATTAGGTACCATTCGTTTGACTTACATTTGATCCGCACGATTTTTCCAGTTCAAAATATCTGTTGTATTTATTGTGGAAGCATAACTTTAGCGTTTGTCTCACACTCTTTTTGAATATTGTGAGTTTGAGGGTTTCTAGAGGGTGAAGTGAACGAATCTCAACGATGTTTTGTCCATTCTCAGTTGGTCGCGTTGACGATGTACCAAACGAGTGAGATGACGCAATCATAAGTAGATTTCGAGTTAGAGCTATAAAAATAGTTACGATTATTTGCTAAGTACCTATTTTCCTACTAAGATCGCAGGAAAGGGATGGATGCGGGCCGCTTGCAACCGGCCCTTATGGAAATCAATGATGGAAGCCTATGTCCAGCAGTGAACGTCGTATAGCTGAGATGATGATTATCTACATACTTATATGGAATTCTCACAGCTACTTTGTCCGCAGCAACCGGAAAGCTTAGGTAAACTAGTCTTTGTATGAAAATATATATGGCAAGGACCCAAGAGGTCGACCCCGTAGCCGCTGGTCTGACCTGTGTAAACCTGAGTAAAGGCTCTTTTCTTCGGTCTTTCAGTGGCCAATGCTCGCAGGCGAGCCGAAAACAAGCAATCATGGAAGCAGCTTGTCAGCCACTCTATTCGAGCTATCCAGGTCAAGCGCGACCTTAGGTAATGAAAAAAATCACAAGAAGAAGTGCCTACTAACAGTAGTCACAAGTAAGGTAGATTTGATTTTATGCAAAAAATAACATATACCTAAGTAGGTACCTATAGTTCTGAGTGGTTGGATTCTTTAGGTGTTCAAAATGTATATGTAGGTACTCAAATATTTATAAACCCTGGTATAGGTATATATTTCTTATATTTGACGCGATTTTGTGACTTATTTAATATATACAACAGTAGATCTTGGGATATAAAAGATGCATGTGAATATGTGTTAGACTCTGATGAGCAGATGGACAAGTCTTATATTAATAGGTACTGACCCAATAAGACTAGGCGTATGGTATGCTTGCCATTTCGTGTGGTTTCCCTGAATAAACTTTGAATAACTACTGCGTTATGGGTAGAGTCACCTCTACCAGCAACTTGTACTTGCATATTCTTTAAAATTTATATAAGTAGGTACTGAACATCCATTCGGTTATTTTATATTCATGGTCAACGTAATACTTGTCCAATATAATTAATAAGCACTTAATTAGTCTAGAAGTATATAACGATAAAATTTAAATAAAATAAAACTATAAAAAGGTAAAGTAAACAAAAAGACAAAGGGTGCCTAGTGTTTTATCTACGGTTATGATTGACATCACAGATTACAATAACTTGGAAACTCTTAATTAAAAACTCTTTCCTTATCTTTCATAGTACTTTTGCCTCTCAACTAGCCCGCGACTATAATACGCTTCGGTTATGGACCGCATAAATTAGGTTCATGCACACAATTTGCTTCATTCGTCTATTAGTAACAACCGAGGAGGCCGTTGTGCAGCACGTGTAGTCATACAAACAATATTTTTATAATTAAGCCGACCGAGCCTTCATGTACCTAAGTACTTTCATAAACCGTTGTGGGCTTTTTGATTTATATAGCTCTAGATAGCAAAAACAAGTGCCATGACATTACTTTTTACTTGTAAGTACTATAAAACCATATTCTTTATAAAATAAACCAAAGCACAATATTATTTGACAGCTAAACCGTCTATCAAAGTCGTAAATGGCGTCTATTTGCAACAACGACACGCTAGCATTGCTAGGGTGGGGTTGGGTAAGTAGCATGCTTGTCGATCACATTGTCAGTGCCTGAAGTTTCAAGTTAAGTTTTAACCTATGCCAACTTAGAGCGTACCTACCCTTAGTACCGTCCATGCTGTAGTATAGATCTATAGTAGTAATATTAGGTATCTCCTGTGAGGTTGGAGGAGGTAATCTCCGGATCTACCGAACCGATTTTGAAAATTATTTTATCAATATCAAGCCACGTTATTTGTAAGTGTCATACGCTCATCATCATCATTATTACTACCGTTTTTCATCACCACGCGGGTGAAACCGCGCGCCGCAGCCAGTTTTTTATATGGAGGCTTAATCCTTAATACGCACAATGCACATGTTTCGAATGTCACATCGCTTTTCCAAAGCCTTGGTCTTTTGGGTCTTTTCAGATTTAAGTACGGCATCACACCTAATAATATAAAGATCTTATCATGTCGGTACTGCCGTCACCGCAGTTTCATCCTCTCTTCAACAATCTGATCTGTAAGGATCTATCTAGATAAAACATGATGAGCTGATAAGATAAAATTAGGTACCTATATTAGAATGTGTATGTATATAGGTATAGCTTGATTTGGGAACGATTTAAAGGGTAATAAGAAAAAAATAACTAGGGAATGACTATATGTATATAGATTTTATTATGACTTAGGATTCTCATAAATACATTTTAATATTAACTTATTTAATAAACCCTATATTACGTAAGATATTTGCAAATGATATTATACAATCAATTTGAAAATGAAAATGTAATTGCTGATAAACGGTCTACTATTCGAAACAATTTATTGTGGGTAATATATTTTATACCTACATAACCAACTAGCTATATCTACTTACATTTTATAATGGTTATTTTATACACCATGGATTGATTAAAAACTACATTCACATATTCATAAATAATTCCATTACTAACTTTGGTTTTAAATAATATTCATTGTAGTCTAGGGAAAGCAAGGTAGAAAAAGGTAGGTACCTATATATATAAAATGAATATATATTATATATATATTTTATAATACCCATATATTATAAAATGAAGATAAATCTATAGCACTGACGATGCTATAGATTTATCTTCTCTCTCTATCACTGATCTTAAGACTGGAAACGTAAGACGGTAAGCAAAAACAACAAGGTCGCTTATTGCTAATAAATTGAATGCGTCGATTTATTAGCGATAAGCTATAAAATTATATAATAAATTATAGTGATTATAATGCTTTTTTTAATAAATAGGTATCAAAGGTACGCTGCCAACTGCGAGCGAGTGGATTGTTCAAATATATTATTTTAGCATAGCTGTAGTATTGTAATTAGTTATTAGTATTTTATTTAAGAGCATATAGGCCCGCGTAAGCAATAAAACAATTGATATTGTTGCCGCACCTGTATAAAAACTTAAATTTTAAGTAAAACTTTGATTAGAAAACATTTTCGCTTATTTTTTCAACTAGGTACAACGTGCATGTATTTACGAGTCTCAAAATTGTAGACTGGGTTATAAAACTATTTATATATTTACTTTAACGTGCACAGAAGTAAGAAACTGTTCGTATCCACTTCCCAATTAATTTTGATGTTTTTTAAGAAATGTATTAATTGTATAATATTAGTAGAATCCTCGCTTTCCCGTACATGATGGGGTTTCAAGGATAGCTTTGTTGTCGCTCAAAAAACGATGCGCAGTTGTCTTCTCTTTCATTACCGGCTAGCGTCACCCTGAAATGGACATAGAATATTAAATATAGTTTTCCTCCAATTTATAGTCATAACTATGTTATTTTAATGACAAAACCCTGACCATGTGCTGTCTAACTTTTCCCTTCACAGTATATATTCAAACACAAAGTTATTGTTAAAATTAGTACCTATGATTTAAAAATAAACTTCGTGTGCAAGAAACTTGAAAATCAGATATTTCCGTCACCCACCAATTTTGTTATTCACCGTGTATAAAATGTTTACGGCATAGTGTACGCCGATGAATCATGCAAATAAAAATCGTATCGTGGTATTAGACAATAAAAACTCGTAGAATTCATACGTAAATAGGCACACTAGGAGCAGCTCAGCATTTTCATGAAACTTTTGTTACCGATTAACTTGCTGTAGGAGTTTTTACATTTATGGATACTTTCGGTATTGATATAGATGGTGGCAATGGTAATAGATTATTGCCATATCTAGCGTGGAAGTTGGAATCAACTGTAGAGCCGCTATCTTCGTTATGTTGAGGTTTTGATTTAGAGATGACATTTTTATTAAGCACTCTGCGATCCTGAAAGAGATGTTACTTTTTTTAAATGTATTATATTATAAAAATATCGCCACATAACTTACTCCTGCTTGTGAGCTTTTAGGTACGCTAAACAAGGAAGTTTCGCCAAAAGATAAATTAGCTCAATTTTAAAGTCAATGACACAACGAACTACTATTCTGTGTGGATATCTTTTTAGCGAAATATTTTGTATACCATGTCTAAGCTAACTCTTCGCAACACTATATTTTTATTCTGATAGAATCGCACAAGATAAATCAGCCCCCTAATGCGGAGGATTGATCCCCTTAACGATCGACAACTAACCGAATCGTTTCGATTCGATATTGTTATTTTTTAAATTTTGAATTTACTCTTAATTTCTATGTAAGGGACATTTTAATCTGTAGGTTAGGCTATTTATTTAGGCTATCATGAACTAAATTGCCTTACAAATGTTTGAAATAATTCTATAGAAAGTCTGTTATACGGGATTTAATAATTACCAAATCGATTATATCGCCTCAGAACTGTTCGATGTTCTGAATCAGGGGACAGGACGTTAAAATAATGATAAAACCAGACAGCAATAATAGTATCTATTTAGTAATATGATTATTAGAACCTTGACCATCTTATGTACACAGTTATAAGGAATAAATATATTCTGTATTCTGCGTCTATGATTTTTTTTTCTATTATTGCATGTTATTGATTATTGAACTTCATAGGCGTGCTTATGTCGGCGATTCGATCCTCGCCGTCCACACAATCGATTTATGATACGGCCATATTTATTTTAAGAAATTCAATTCTTAGGCATTTTCAGTTTTCTATTGGTAGAAAAAACAGGTTGGTTACCGTCATATCAGCAAGAAAAACTGCGTAGTTCACAAACTCAAACCAAATTGACACCAAACTTGTTTCTCGTTAGAAGCCAAAAATATAATTATCTATAAATAAGTAGCTAGAGTCTGGACTATGCATAATAGGGGTTCCCTTATGGGATCTATATATATATAATTATATTGATATTTTATCTAATTTGTGTCATAATTAGCTAAGTAATTAATTTAAATTCTTATTTTATTGAACGCAACATCCGGTGATTATTATTTCTATTATAGATTTCTTTCAAGGTTGCCTGGTAGAAATCGCTTTCAGCGATAAGACCGCCCATCGTCTAAGTCTATTAATTTTAAGTTCGTAAGTACCGTAATATTATGTAAATGTGTTTGTGATACAATTAAGCATTATCTATCTATCTATTATACTTATAAAAAATGTCAGTTGTACTAAAACAAAGCTTTGTTAGTTATGGCTTACTTTGTTTTTGGTGAATCAACGCGTTGTAGTATTAATACTTAAAGAAAGAAGAAAGAAAATACATAAAGAAATAGTTAAATTTGCAGATCTCAGACTATCGTGGAAACATCAGCTCGTAGATTATGCCATACAACACCACGTGTAAAACTGCTCTTATATAACTAATTTATGTAGAAAAAAACACGGGTCGAATAGAGAACCTCCTCTTTTTTTGGAGTGGGTTAAAAATCTCAATCTTCGACGAAGAATTAAGTATGTGAACTGCATAGATAAGTGAACTGTCACATACTTATGTAGACAAAATTAACGGAGAATCTATGCTACTTGGAGTAAAATTGTAATGGCTACACAAATCTACCGCAATGCAATTGCCTACAATGCAATCGGGAGGCAATTGTTATTTTAGCGCAATACTTAGTAGGTATATGATTATTATATTTTATTTTTATTTATCAGAGAGCTAATGAATGGGAGAGGTATGATGAGGGCTCCCCCTCCCTATATATAAGAATAAATACTCGATACATAACGTTGGTAAAAGACCATAGCTGACTTAACCATGAACAACAAGTTTGTTGGGTATTTCGCATTTCGGCCAAAAGTTAATAATTCCGTAACTTTTCTTGGGGTGAACATAAAATAGACACACATTTATAATATGTATTCTGGAATGAAATTTAATCATCTACAAGGCTCATCTTTTCACTCTAGCTCTTCACATGTCCACTTTTCGTGATTACTATTCACGAAAAGTGGACATGTGAAGAGCTAGAGTGAAAAGTTGAGCCAAAAACAGTAGGTAATTAGCAGTTCCAAATTCCGCTTACCAAAGCTTCAGTCTTCTTTCGTAAGTTTGATCGAGACAAAGTGAGGACCAATTCCGATTGCAGCCTGTTAGAGATGTCATCATCGTCGGCGACATGCTTCGGATTAGACCCATCAGGTCTGTCTCCATTGAGAAACTCCAACTTGGTGGGTTCTCGTCTGCCAACGCCTCCGTAAGCGTATTCACCTATAGTCACCGAAACTGGGCGGGAAAGTTTCTTCATTGTTGTCGTACCATTTGGCGCCTTCATAAAGTAGTTCGACGGTGGTTTCGGTGGCACATTGGAGGGATTTTTCAACTTGTATGATTCTAAAGATTCTAGCTCTGCCTTATCATCTTTTATATTCTTTATCAAAGTAGACGTGTCTATTTTGTTGTTGTAGTCCGGGGTAGGAGTCCGAGTGAGCGTACCATTTTTCCGTAAGTTGGGTGCTTTAAGATCTACGACTGACATGGCGTTTATATGCTCTACTGGTTTGTGGTTTCCATTCTGATGGCCATTTGCAGTTGGCATCTGTAATAGAAAACATATTCATATTATATAGATGTAGTATTCGACTTTACTCACGTTTATAGTCGAAGTTTCGATCTAGGTTTCAAGCATGTCCGATGCTCATCCTCAGGTGAGTTTACGCTGCCAGATCGCAGCGACCACACCAGCAGCGTAAACTCACCTGAGGATGAGTATCGGACATGCTCGAAACCTAGACTATAAACGTGAGTAAAGCCAGATACTACATCTATACAATAAGATACATATTATTTCCAACCTGTTGCAAAAAAATAAATAATAATAAAAGTATGTTTGAGTTATCGGCGTGACTGAACAGCTTCATTGGTTGCTCACCTACTAACATAGAAGCGTGTAATATCACAGGTATGGCTAATGTGTACTCAAGGTTTTAAATATTTCAGATAACAAGCATAAGTCCACCATAATTTGTACCTACCTGATCTTATCTACCTACTTACTAAAGAACCTAGCGCTTTCCTTAGAGGGAGGCTAAACAGAAATACTAATTGAGTCTTGAATAGCTATAAAACCAGCAATTCTTATAAGTACTACATACTGGATGTACCTAATAAGGGTGGAGTTCGCCAAGATGTAAAACGACCGATTATCAATTTAACTGTCAGTCAAACAGTTTTTACCAATCAGTTGAAACTGTTTGACCGACGGTTAAACTGATAATCGGACGTTGAAATTTTGGTGAACTCCACCTTAAATTAGAATTGGATTGACATTGAAACCGAGTACAAGAATAAGGCAGCAGATCAGAAAATATTTAAAAATGCCATAATAGGTATGTAACTTACACCTATTTTATGGGTATAGGTTCTTACACATCTAGCGCACATTTTTATGACAGTTTCAGTTTTGGACTTGCTATTGATGGAATTAAATTCATAGTCGCACTGTGAATCGCTAATTAAAATCGCAGTAAGAGACTGGATACGGCCTGCTTTCTACCAGTCCTTGTGGAGATCAGTGTGGAGGCAAATGTCCAGCTGTGGAAGTCCTATGACGATAGTGATGACTGTGAATCGCATTGTCGAAATGTCTGCAGGTTCCAAGCAAAGCGTTGAGTAAGCGCAAAGGCCGCGGTCGTAACGGACGCATTGGCCAAGTGTGTCGGCAGACACGTGTGTGAACAGTAAAATTAATAGCTTAGTAGATATACTTACAGGTGGTGGAGGTGGGGCGTTGTCAGTAGCTGCCAGTTTCTGTACCGTGTAGTTGTTTTTGACCACGCCATTGCCATTCGTTATGTTCTCTGGCCTTTTCGACGGTAGCGATGGTTGACTCTCGGGCCGTCTTAGGGGTAAAGTTGACTGACGATCCTGTAAATAATATGGATATCATGGAATTATGCATTACCAGTTGCGCCCCGCGGTTTCACCCGCGTGGATTACGATTTTCCAGCTACCTCAATTATCGCACGGGAAATATACTTTTTTCAGGATAATTTTATTTTATTTATCATTAAATATATTAGATAGCAAAAAAACAGACGGGCTGCCTGATGTTAAGCGATCACCGTCACCTATGGACTCCTTCTGAACTTACTTGATTAAATGCATCAATATAATATATACAATGAACATATTTTTTATACCTAGTGTTACTATTTAGCTTCTATTAGGTACTACTACCTTATATACATATTTTGGTGGTAATTTAAGAATATGCATATCGCTGAGTTAGGGTTTTAAAAGACGGTAGAGCACAGAGCTTTAGTAGACCTGTGTGGACTGTGGCAGTGTAGCTAGAACTACACTACTGGAAGATGACACTTTTCAACTTTGTTTTGCCAATTAAGGATGGAATGCAATGTAGTGTCGAAAGGTTGCGCACGTCTGGATATAGATGACTCAATGTTACTTGTAACGTGGTACCTACTATTATTTGAAAAATGTACCGTTTTACACCTAGGAAGGCTATATTGCTCGTCTTTTCCGTAGTACAATAACATTTGCGTTTCTAAAAATTGCAATACTTTATCTATAGAAGGTGTGGTTCATAACCACACCTCATAGTGTGGTTATGGTTGACTACCTAAAGCAGATAGGGACGTAATTCGATAATATTTGATGAAATAATATATTTTTGTAATAGTATTCACCAATAAGAGCACCCCGATGCAAACGATGAATAATTTTTAATTTATAGCCATCATTAGACTTTGTACTTTGAACGAGTCTTTTGAGAGGTAGCAAAATGCAATTGTAGGTAGGTAACCTACAATTCTCGAAATCTAAAAACTTTTTACTCACTTGTGAATAAAATAAAATTTTCTTCACGGAAATCGATGAGTAAAACTAGCGATTGACAGCTAGTGAGGTGAAAAAGTAATTTACGATATTTACATACTTTTATAGTTATATTGTACATCCATTTATACATATTGTATCTAGCAAAAAGTTGTTATGTTATAATGATTAAGTATGTTGTTATGATATCCGTTTTCGATCATTATTTTTGACGTGATAACGTTTTATAAATTGATGAATACCAGCAACACTCATGAAAAATTGTAACGTTCCGCGTAATGTTCCACCTGAGTTTTGTATTACATAAAATAATCAAAGTCAAAGTCAGTCAAAGTCGAAGTCATAAATGATTATGACGTTATCACGTAAATCTATGGTCCGTAAACCGACTTTACAGACAACCATTTTTTTTTTCTTTTTTTTTTTTCGATATTGCGTAAACTTAAATGGTTAATTTATTTCATGTTTTTAATGTATTTATAGTACTTGTTTAATATTTTTAACATTCTGCTAAGCTTGAATATTACTATGAATCACTGGACGCTGGTTTTATGTCAAAAAAATACCTATGTTTTTTAACCAGCACTGACGTCAGATCCATGAAGATAACATACCTACATATCGTAGGTAAGTCAAATCACTTGTACGCGGCGGTACCAGACTATAAAGCAAGTCAAGGAAAACTCCTACGAATGTACTTAGCATCTTACTTATGTCACAGATGGTACATAAACATTTAGAGGTAAAGATTACCTACGTAATTATTACAAACCGCATGTGAACAGGTAAAGCGTCATCGTGATGTACTTACAGTAATATATTTCCAAGTAGGTACTTACATTGTAAAACGTTGTAAACTGCTTGTAAGCTACTTAATAATATGATTTCAATAGTAATTTTTAGACTTTCGCGATTCGAACACATTGTTATTGAATCCAACGGGGCTTGATGTACTAGCTACTTTAGCTTGCTTACTAAATGTTTTTCTCGCGATCAAGCCCCGTTTGATTCAATATCAATGATTTCAATACTTGGCAAAGAGACATTTTACGGTACTTACATTATTTGTAGTCAACTATTTCATAGCATCATCTGTACTATGCGTTGATCCTGCCTGATAGTGATGTTGATAACATCGTCTGTGCTTTTAGATTGTACCTGCAGTATAGGTCCAATAGAGGCCCTCTAACTAGTATCTTAATCGTATCTTAATTGTTGAAAGGAAGGTGAACTAATGATAGGAGTATTCTCCTTCTGAATTATTTTTCCTAATCGGTCCATGGATGATGGAGTTTGGAGTTAACAACCTGGGTACTCACCCGCGGAAAATTTGCAACATTTTCTGGAAATTAAAGGGAAACGCAGTAGAACTTGGATATTTTTATGGGATCAATCCGAAAGTATCTCCTATCGAAATTAATGTTCAAATAGAGTTACTCGTACATATGACAGAGTTTCGAGAAGATTTTGTTTGAAAAACCAAATTACGAACCCCTTCTTTTTGGACGTCGGCTAAGAAGACGCTCTTTATCTATGTTACTTCATAACGGGTGCTTATTCTATCTTATTTTACGTAGATGCGTCTTTATCACCCTTGAACAATAATTATACACTGATATCCAGCATCATCGTTATGTGTCAAGCAATACATTACTTGTCGAAAGATTTTTAGCGGGTCGAAAGATTTGAGCTATCTATAAGCTGGTGACAACTAGTGGGTTACCATTAAAGCTAAGCAGCTGTAGTATTGTTATTACTGTTTAGTATTTTATTGTAAGTATCTAAAGGCTTCTCAAAATCATAAATTATTTAGACCGTATAATACAGTCCAATACAAATATAATTTATGACTTAAGATAAGTAAATACCTAATATGTACAAAGAATTTTGTATTAATACAATACAACAATACTTTTGTTTATTAAGCCATAATGGTGAGGTGATAAAATCTATAAAACAGGGTAAACTTAAACCGCATATGGTGCCGCGGGGAGCAGCTGGTTTAACTTAAGTGTGCAATAATAATATAGATATAATGTATATATAACAATACATAGTGCGGTTTATACATACTCGTACCATATTGTAATCTAACCGGTACCTGAGTGTTATCGAAAATAAACATCGGTCAGTCATAGATAAAGCGAACATCGAAGTGCGATGATTAAAGTGAAATGTGTATTTGTAGGTGTGTGGTATAGGTATTATAGTATATACTACGTAAGCAGCTATAGAAGAAAACATTAACACTTTAATAGTACATAAAATTATGTACTTACTTACATATATATATGTTTAGAAATGCAAGAACCTATTAATACACTCCAATAATTAAACAAACAATAAACTTTGATATTTAATTTTATCTATGTAGTGTTTTACTTACTTCGTAGCACTGTATGACTACGAGAGGCTTGGTAATATTGTTTTTCTTCATTTTATCTCGAAGAGAATCACAGACGGAGTAAAACAGAACAACACAAAGTTCGCATCGCACCAGTAATCACTAAATTATTATACGTTAATATGCGCTTTTGTATTCGGAATGAGTTTGAAAATCACTGAAACGAAAGACGCGGCAAGGTTAACAATATAATTTCCCGACGCGTGAAATATTTTATTTATTTGGCGCGCGGTGCCGTGACCGACCACGGTCAGTGTAATGCAGCGCTGCCAAGAGACTGACGTGAAGTGTCAGCGAATGGTCGCTAGTCGATGCTCGACTCTGAGCAATCAGTGATATAGTACGAATTTACCTACGAATGAAGGCTCTCGGCCCAATAACTTTATACTAACCTGTGACTATTGGTAGTACTGCCGTTATCAGTGCAAGGCAGAGCGGGCGAAATTACGTCGGTCCACTAACCATGTCCCACACTGCCTACACCGGAAAATCATGTGCGGAACGAATCGACGAACGAACACATTCAAATGTTTATGAAAGTTTTACATTAAATTATTACGTTTTGAAGGTTATGGGGAATACAACATTCCTCTATGTATGATCGAATTTTAAGTCTATGATTGTTCTGCCGATTGACACATTTAGACAATGGTTTTCTTTAAACTAATTATTTTATTTGTATCTTAAAAGGTAATAAACCTAAATTGCTACTTCCCGTTTTCCTATACTTACGTTTTAATCTCAGGCAAAGAAAGAAGGAATGTATCGGAAAATTGAAAAAATGTTGCCCCTATTTCTAATGTTTGTACGTAAAAGTGCTTTCATGTGAAAGGAAAAATACCTATAATTTGGGTAATATGTCGATTCAGCGGCTTGTATAAGAATATTTGAACATAGTATCCTTCCGAGAATAATTTTTCCCAAGGACTAAAACGTTAAACGTCTATTACCTTATCGATAATGGTAATAGGGTATTTCCGAGAACCCGCCTGGCTAGCAACCACCCTCAAGTTGAAAAACTGTCACCAAGCACTGTGTGTTCAGGCAGCAGTTCTTGAGAGCCAATAAGTGTTCTAGATCAAGTGTGATTAAATCTTCGACCACATTACCACAGTATACAAAAATGGAAACACATAAGTACTTATCAAATGCCGAGATAAAACTACTAAATTCAGAATTTTTAAAGATAGATTAAGTGATTTTTAAATATATATAAATGAGCAACAATTTAACAAATTGCTTTTAAATTACTTGTGCGTCAGGTGGAAATATACTTAATAACTTAATACCTATTCAATTAATTTGTATTGTTTTCCTTCGTCCAATATGGTTTGCTCTACGAAATAAAAAAATCTAAGGCTAGCTATTAGTTAAAGGAAAACATTTCAAAGAATAACAAAATGTAGGTACGAGTGTTTCGCGTTTATTTTTCTCTGGTTTAAATTAATATTCATCATCATCTCAGCCATCTCGTCCACTGCTGGACATTGGCATCCCCCATTGGGGGGGAGGGGGCAATACTCGCCACGCTTGGCAGGCGGGTTGGCGAACAAGGCGAGCGCAGTATAAAAATATGACCCTCAGAAGGCGCTGCTGGGCATCCTTTTGGTACGTGATCCCTTAGTCGACTCTTACGACACCCACGGGAAGACATGGGGGGGAGGGTACAATTCTAAGCCGGTACCCCGCGGCTTTTTCACGGCAAATTAATATTACAAATGTTTATTGTGAATTAATTTTCTAAATAAGATCTTTGTTAAAAAAAAACATTCATATGCATTGTTATTGTTATATTTATAAACAATATTTATATTTATTTAATGAATATACAGCCACGACGGTCGTCGTGGCTCAGTGATCAACGACACTGACTTTGGAACCGCGACCCCGGGTTCGAGTCCCGGCCGGGGCAAACATTTCTGTGATGAGCAAAGATGTTTGTTCTCGGGTCTTGGATGTTTGTGTATTGTGATTGTGTGTGTCTATGCCTCCCGCGACACAGGGTATCCTAGTGCGGGGGTGTGCGTGTGTGAAAAAATATATATGTATATACCTCAGTATTTTAGGAACATTAGACCTCCGTTTCTTAAAATTGATTTTTGACTTGTGCCAACTTACGACCTGTGTTAAACACCGTACCTACTCAAGTATATTTATTATATTATTTTAAAAAACAAAATTATAACATTTTAATATTTTTTGATAATATAATATAGCCTATGTCACCCGGGATAGTGAAGCTTTGCAACAGTGAAATAATTTTTCAAATCGGTTCAGTAGTTTCGGAGCCTATTCACTGTTAACAAATCTTTTCTCTTTATAATATTAGTATAGCCTATTTAAATATATTATTGTATCTACATATTATATTAAAATAAATGCGTCACTCTCGGATACTATTGCATAATCTACTTTTATATTATACTTGGGCAGACCTCGGCATTATTAGATTTACAAGTATAATTTTATTGTTGGCGTTAATTAGACTTCTTTTTCCTAAGCAAATAACAATCTATCCATACATAATTACATAAATATGTTTGAATATTTTCTTTGCTATTTTATAAATATTTTTGCCTAATTATTTTTTCCACGTAATTAACGAGACACGAATATTTTTTCAATACCGGATTCATCTAGCTGCAACAATGGCTATTGTATTATTTATCAAGATTCAAAGTTAATTGTAACTAGAGCTCGCTCCGAGCACTTAAAGGCATATAATAGCTTTCCAGATATATAATAGAATCCTATCCTACTAATATTATAAATTCGAAAGTTTGTGTGTATGTATGTGTGTTACGTCTTCACGCTCAAACGGTTACACCGATTTCGTTGAAATTTGGTGTTGAGATAGTTTAAGCCCTGGATAACACATAGGCTAATTTTATCCCGGAAAAAGTATAGTTCCCGTGGGATAGTTGAGGTAACGAGAAAACCGTAATCCACGCGGGTGAAACCGTGGGGCGCTACTAGTCAATAGTAAGTTTGTGTTCATTTGCAGCGTCTCGTAACATTAGGTATATAGGTAATGATATCATTCGTGATTGACGTAGGTAACAAAAAAAATAGGAATCCCGGCGCGCTGTTTCAATCAAAATCTTTGTTTAATAATCGTTTATTTTTTTGTTATTGTTTTTGTTTATTACGAACTACTTTTACTAGTTATAAAGCAACATAACTTGTTGCTTAATAACTAGTGAGACCTGTTGTAATGTATGGATCTGAGTGTTGGGCAGCAGATAAGGTAGATGAAAGAAAAGTACTCGTGACAGAGATGCGAATGTTGAGATGGATCTCTAGAATGGACAAGATAAGGAATGAATATATCAGAGGAAGCTTGAAAGTAGCACCAGTGAATGATAAGTTGAAGTGCAATAGATTGGCTTGTTATGGGCATAGCATGTGGAGGGATAAAAAACATATACATAACAAAAAGAATGCTGACCATGAGTATGGATGTATGTAGTGGTGAAAAAAAGCTGAATAAGGTATGGATTTATGTTTATCAAGTGAACTATTACAAGTCGCCGATTACACTACGCACATCGGTCTTAAGTGTTTGTTTGACCTGTGTCGGGGTGTATTATGTATATAAGTATATATATCAGTCATCAGGTTACCATAGCACAGGCTCTGCCTAGTTTGGGACCTGAAGACCTTGTGTGATGTTAATAAATAAATAAATAAAAAGTAGGTTATAATGTTTTGAGATTTGCCGATATTCATCTATCGACCGACGTATGTCAAAATCGAATTACATTTTTTATTAATGTATGTATCCGGCAAAAGGATAATTTAAGCAATAACTTCGCACGCTACTTCACAATAAGCAGTTTTGCTCCAATAACTTTTTAACCTTATGTAACCATGTAGTAACTATTCGTGTCAAACTCTACTGGTGTATTAAATTTCGTAAGTTATTTAATTGTCTCGCTGTAATATTACGTAAACAATATGTATAGTCTATGTATATTATTAAAATGTTTATTATCTTGGTAGCTTTGCAAAAAGGTCTGATTTCCGGCGGAAGTACTTTAAGTAGTGTGCATTAAAAGAGACATAAATGGATCTACTATTGACTGCTCTGAACGACAGGAATGAGATAAAACATTAATACAGAAAGGTGGTAAATTAATTTATTTTACACTATCTATACAAATCGTGCAAAACGTAATCTTTTTACATAACAGATGCATTAACTGATAATTGACATATTATAGTTGGTAACACCTTATTGTTTGTAATTATTATGCATACCCAGTCAATAATATTAATGAAAAAATATGGTTATATGTGTATAGATGTGAGTCAAGGAAAGTTTTTTATACTTTTATAGATCTAGCGTTGGACCACGATCTTCCTTGCTGTGCAGGGACGATGTGGACGGAGATGGTATGACACTGTAAGACCTAGAATGTTTACTGGCTCCAGAGGACTGCGACCTGAACACACTATGTGTTAGGTGACAGGTTTTCAAACTTGATGGCGGTAGCTATACACGCAGATTTCCAAAGTACCAAACCACCATGCTAGGAATTTGATAACGGTGCTATCTTCGCCGGAAGCAAGCCATTCGTGGGGATCAAACCAGCGTCCGTCAATTTGACAGCTGGCGGTCCCACCGCTAAACTATCCTCACTTCAATCGGATATTTGGTGGAGCTGGTCACGACTCTCAATCATGAGGATAACTAGTAACGGATGATGCATGATTTTTGTTGATAGGTACTAAACATATTCATACACACTAAAATATCCAGCGCTACAAAAGGTAAACCAGATTTCCTCAAACTTATTACCTCCACGTAGCCCCACTAGATTTATTAGATGACAAAACCCATCATGAAAGTGTCTGATACAACAAAGTACGGTTACTAAACCCACGTCTGAATTCTTTTCGAAACAGAAGAAGTAAATAAAAATATCGTCCACGAAATATAAAGATGTCACCAACAGCAGTGTTGTTAATTAGTGTGATCAGTAAAGTTTGTTAATTAAATGATCAATTTCCATATTCTTAACTTAGATTTAGCACAATAATACCAAGCATACTCGTATTACGACTGACATTACAGACAGGTATAGACGCCCTTTTGTGACTGCCATCAATTTGGTATATATGTACATGCTAATCTATGAGAATCCTCGACTGAAAACCAAACTTTTTTAGTCATGGGTTCCAAATAAGCTCTTGATCAAACTTGGTCAGTATAACGTAAAGCTCCTGGGCCCGTAGCACAGGTAACTGGAGTCAAGTTTTTCGTATCGTCGTTGTAGAAACCACTGAATTTTATGGTAGATAAATAAATGGCAGTATGATTTACCTACGTTGCGATTCGAATGACTTAAAATTTCGACAGTGACTAATTGTAGCGCTAGGGCCACTGGAAATGGGATACTTTTTATATTGTCTTATTTGATGCATAGTTGTACAACATTATATAGTTAAAAAGTCTTCGAAAAGAAAACATGTCCAATAGATTTAAGGATATAAATTAAACTCGTATGTTGGTATCGTCCATTTATCGTCAGTAACGTGAAAATGTAATAAATATAAGGTTTAATAGTTCTCCGAGAATTTCAAGGTAATAATTAATGAAGTACAACCTCAAGTTTGAAATAACTGTCACCAAACACATAGTGTGTTCAGGCAGCAGTCCGTTGGAGCCAGTAAACATTCTAGGTCTTACAGTGTCATACCATCTCCGTCCACATCGTCCCTGCACAGCAAGGGAGATTGTGGTCCAACGCTAGATCTATAAAAGTATTAAAAACTTTCCTTGACTCACATCTTTACACATATAACCATATTTTTTCATTAATATTATTGACTAGGTATGCATATTAATCAGTTACGGTGCAATTTTCAAAAAAGGCAAATTTTCTATTACCTCATAGACAACTAATAATTAATCATTCTAACTTACTTACCATTATAAATGAGAAAGTGTGGATGGATGTTGCTGAATCACGCCATGGCCAAATGGATGTAAATAAAATATGGTATATAAGTACGATCGATGTGATGCGTGACCAAAATGCTGGCACATATTTGGCTCAACGAATCAAACTGGTAGAGGGTTAGAGCATTTGAGTTATCTATAGGCTGCCAAAAGCTAGTCGATTGCTAAAATATTGTAGTGGCTGCGGTGTTGTAATTGGTTATTAGTGTTTTATTTTAATAAAGGCAGGTAAGCACAGAGGTATATTATATATTGTCTGAAATATATATATATATATATATAACATAGCCTAAGTTTTATCTCGAATAAATTACAATTCTCGTGGAATAATTGAGGTAACGGCAAAATCGTAGTCCACACGGATGAGACCGCGGGGCGCAACTAGTTATTTAAAATAACACATAATTTGTTATCCAATAAGCTACGATGTGTTATTAAGAACCAAAAACCAGATCACGAAGGCTCACTTTCAACCAAAAGAGTTCAACGCACTCGCCCGCGCTACTGATGCTTTAACTAAACGAACGACCTTCCGCAAATCAAATCGAAAGTCACAATTTGTTACATTACAAAGCTATCAGTTCGCTATAAAAATGATTAATTATTCACAGTAATTAATATTTTGCGATCTGAAGTAACACATTTTAGACAGATGTTATTGTGAGATATTTTTCCAAGCGGAAGTATTTTTAATTTAAAACCAAACATTGTTTTACCTTGCATTTTCTTTCGAACGCTAAAGTTCAACATTTTTTGCTTGTAAAACAATAATTGTATCTAAGTGTCATGAATATTGAATTATGTATAACTGAAATATTCAAAGCTACCTGAATTAGTAGAAACTATAAGAAGTTTAGTTAGTGCACGGCAAACACGTGCGCTTTTTAACTAATCTATTATTTCTGGTTATTTGCTTATAGCTGCGCCACGCGGTGCTACCCGCGGTGAAATACTACGTGAAATTCACGATATATGTCACTTCCAGTCTTTCAGGCATCCCACGGAAACAGTTAATATTTTGGGGATAAAAAGTAGGGTATGTGTTATTGCAGAGCTTAAACTATCTTTATTCCAAATTTCATGCAAATCCGTTAAACCATTTCGGCGCGAGGAAATAACTTTCGCCTTTATTATATTAGTGTGATTTCTAAGAGATATTTTTTGTTTGAAAGGGTGGAATGTGGGAGAAATCGAGAGCCCCTGGATTGACACTACTGTAAATAAAATTATTGTGTACTACATCAGTCTAAATGTTGTAGTAGTTGATTACAATATATCTACACATCAAGATAATTAAAAAATGACTATGTACAGACTCTCCATTTTCTGAAGGTAAGTGGCCCATGCCCATGGTTACAAGAGAATGGGAATGGATGGAAATATCAATAGAGTGTACCTGGGAGTCCCAAGTTACTGTCGAGCGCTTGAATAACGTTTATAGGGCTGGAATTACGCGCGCTTGAGCTTCCGGTGAAGGTAACACAGTTATCATATTCCCAGCGTGGTGGTAGGGTACTTCGAATACCCACCTGGCTAGCTACCACCGTCTAGTTTGAGGAACTGTCACCAAACACATAGTGTGTTCAAGCAGCAGTCCTTGAAAGCCAGTAAGTATTCTAGGTCTAGCGTGATAACATCGTTGACCACACCGTCCCTGACCATTGAGTGAGATTGTGGTCAAACACTAGATATATATACACAGTATAAAAAACTAATTTGTGAAATGGTTAGCCATTTTGTCTGTTAGCCATCTGAATGTCATGCTATATCATACAAAAAGTTTACATCAGTTGTCTCCGTGCTATATCGTTTTCACGTATGACAAATACATATAAAAATCAACATATATGGAAAAAAAAGAAGGAGCAAGAAGAAACTATTGCAATAACGTTGCAATGTACTAGGGCGTAGCGGTACTAGCATGGCGATCTCGGTCCGATAACGGAACTGCCCTGTTACGGAACTGCTACCGCCAGGATGCATGCTATTGCCTCAAAATAAGTCATAATGCCGAGTTTGTCTACAGTTTTGAACGTCACATGCAATTTAATTGCTAGGCAAATAAGGTTTCACAAGTACACTTCAGATTAACAAACAGATCACAATGCTGTGAAGAATTTTGCAGCTTGCAACCTTGATCACCTGCTATATGTATAGCAAAAGAGCGAGTGCTACAACTAGCGACATAGCGCATTTTGATTTTAAATTTTAACTATCCAAGATTTTAAAATATCTTCCATGACTACTCAAAAAAATATGTAACAACTGAATAAAAATAACACCATATCGACTGTGGCGTGTGGTTATCGGAGTATACGAAAAGAATAAATTTGAACCGCTATGTTTAAGATTGGGTTTTGCATGAAAAAGTTTGTATCTACTGACGAGACGACGCGACTTCCTTGACGAGATCTGTACTATGTATCCTCATCAGTGATTGAGAAAAGTTAAATTGCATGGTCCAAGGGTATTTGCAATGAATCCCACTAAATATTATAAATGTCAAAGTTTGGATGGATGGATGGATGGATGTTTGTTACACAATCGCGCCAGAACAGCTGAACGGATCTGAATGAAATTTGGCACAGAGATAGATTATAGACTGGAAAAGCACATAGGCTACTTTTTCTCCCGAAAAAATATAGCTTTTGCGGGATAAATGAGGTAGCGGGAAAACCAGGCGGGTGAAACTGCGGGGCGCTGCTAGTCATTTATATTTATTTACTTAAACGTTCTTTTTTTTCTAACTTTTTATATTTATTAATAGGAAAGGAACAGATGAAATTACACCAAATTTCAACCCTCGAAAACCTCTACCTTCGAACGATAAAACTCTCTGCTGCCGCGGACTAAAGATTTCTTGCAAATTATTAACTTGTCTAAATTGTTAAATAGGCTCTTTTTCGGCCTTTACTCGCCGAATTCATGTGAAATAAGTTATCGGAATAAGTAGATAGCGGTTTTATGACGTATTTTTAAATGAGGTTAATTGTATTAGGTAGGTACTTACAACATCGTGACATGCATCGTTTTCACTCATTTCCTTATTTTCACAGCCATCTTGAGCAGCAAACATTTTTTTATGGACTTTCTTGAATTCGTCCATCAGTGCGCTGTGTTGTTTTTTCTTTTCATCGTCTGGTGGTTTCGGTCCACTGGGCTTCTTGGGCGGAATCGGTGCCGTACTCGTTGTCGGTGTCGAATTTGATTTTTTCTGTTAAAAATCACGAAGCCATGTTGAAAATCTAGATTTATTTAGTTCCGCTTAAAATGTTTCAAAAGTTCAGATCATGGATATGTTAAAACATCACAATAAATATTTAAATAAAAATTACATGGTCATAAAACTCTACAATTTGACTTCCATTTCTCATTCGCGGACAATTTTTACCCATTTTCTTATAAAAATTCTAACCTTACAAGAAAAGAGCCATCATCATCAATGTAGTCAAAGTAAACTAAATAAGCATTAGTAAGATAACTCAAAAACTATAAATGCGACCTTGATCAAATTTAAATGGGATCACATGAGAAGCACCAGCTTTCAAATAAAACAAATTATTCAAATTGGTTCTCTAAAAAAAAGTTCTCGTCGGTTAAGTCATTAGTTGATTACGGCTTGCGTATGTATACCTGTATAGGTACGTTATATGGTTACTCACACTACTCAATTTAAATTTGTTAATATTATCTTAATCTTATCTGATGTCCTTTAAAAGGATTGTAATCTTTTCATTTAATTAAATACCGCATCACCACTTAATATCGGCTGAGATAGTGGTCAAACGCCTGTCTATTGTGAATTTTAAAAAAACTGTATAAAATCTATATTGCAAGGTATTTTCGAGTACCCGTCTAGCTAGCTACCACCTTCAAGTTAGAAAAACTGTCACCAAACCCATAGTGTGTTTAGGCAGCAGTCCTTGAGAGCCAGAAAATATTCCAGATCTAGCGTGATTATAACTTCGACCACATCGTCACTGACCACCAAATGAGAGTCAAAACATCGATGAGAGTCATAAATGTATAAAATAATAAAATCATATATGTACTTAAAGAAAAGTAGAAGAGTATCGCTCGCAGCAGAAGTGGCATATGCGATCGTAAGCGATCAACTTGCAGCAGCTTTTGTAGTAGCAATTATCTATGCGGTCTTTGGATGGGTTACCGCCGTAGAAAGCCTCTCTCTAGGATTCGCTTCTGCTTTTATTTCATTTCAAGTATGCCTTTAGGTTGCCGCACTAATAGCCGTCTGTCGGTAGTTTTAATAAAGATTATTCCTTAGACCTGGCATCCGTTACATGGTCAAAGCTCTCTTAGCGGGCCTTACCGCGCTATTTACATTGATCAACGTACTCTTGGGTCATACGTTGCCTGGGTGCCACTAGTGGCACTTTCAACGGAGCGCTCCCGTGCTTGTAACGGCACGTGAAGATGTCGAGCCTGATTTTTCTCCTAAAAGAACAGTTGTCAGGCAACCATCAATTATAGGCCAGTGTTGTCAGTTATGCAGGTCAAAACTCTTTTCTGAACGAAAGGTGCATATCCAAGACTTTAGCATAATCTGGTGTATGGTAAGCCGTTCGTTATTGTATTGATTTCTCTTAACTAAGAA
This sequence comes from Apeira syringaria, assembly GCA_934044485.1. Lineage (NCBI taxonomy): Eukaryota > Metazoa > Arthropoda > Insecta > Lepidoptera > Geometridae > Apeira > Apeira syringaria. The sequence goes on along the minus strand of OW203663.1, from coordinate 17,991,797 downwards.
TTAACTAACTTAAAATAAGTAAGAGACATAATCTAATGTATACTTACAAGCATTCTTCTCTGAAACTCCTCAGCAATGGCACTTGACAGCGTGGCAGAACTTCCAACACTGGACAAGTCGGAAGCAGCTTCATTTTTCATAGGCGGTGGCAAACTGCAACCTGTTTTTCCACAGGTCGACGTACTCGTGTGGTGGACCTCAACAACAATAGTTTTCTTATCGTTATTCCTATTCGTAGAAGTAAACGTATTGTTTTTCCTAGGCGTTTGGTTGTTGTCGTAGCTGCACTGGATAGTCGCGCCGTCTTCGGTTAAATTTATGATGGTTCTATTCGAGGGGCTTGTGATGAATTCTCTCTTGTTTCTCATGTCGCTGTTTTTGCTTTCGAATGTGTGTGGGTTGTTGGGTATGCTGGGGCAGTCGTAGTCGGGCTCGATGTCTGAGGGCGCGTCGAAGTTGTGGATGTCACTGTTCTTCCATTCGAAGTCCAAGCTATCCCATGTTCTTCTTTTTAATCGGTTCATCGTCAGTCTAAAACAAATTTACTCAAATTGTTATCATTGTTTGTACAAAACTAACCAGTTTCATTTTGGGATGCATGCAATGATGTTTTACTAAAGATGACGTATACCTATTCATACTGCGCGGTGCTCGGATTTTGTTCCTTTCCGAGATAAACATGCTTACTGCGACAGATAATACGGTACAAATAATATAGAAAAGGATAGCTATATGTTTAGACTTGCACTTGAAATACGCGTCATAATGAAAATTACTACAATTGACTTAATTTTGTCGCCTCATATAAACATATAATATCATTGGATGCATGCCAAATTGGTATAGATTTTAAAACACGTACAAAAACTTAAGTGATTTAAATACACTCCCAATCGCACGTTATAATTTTTGAAAGAAAAAATTGTCCTAATACTCGGACTGTCGGTTTGCCAACTAAGCTGTATAGATATATGCCTAGATACTCGTATCTTTTTATGACTTCCCTTTAAGTTAGGGCGGCCTTTAGTATGACATGCTACTTGCGTTGATACTTTTGGCGCCGCCACATCTTCCTGAGACACATGTTAGGGCTGGCGCTGCGGCTTATTCGGCGGCGAAAATATGCTAACCTAGGTAGTGGTTACATATTTGAACCGTTTGGGGTTGAGACACTGAGCCCGAGGGGACCGGGAGCTCATCGGATTTTAAAACTCATCAGAGCGTTTGATCGATGCGACACGTGACCAAAATGCTGTCAAATATTTGGCTCAACGAATCCGAATTGCAATTCAACGTAGCAATGCTGCTAGCACTCTGGGCACGATGCCAACTGGTAGAGGGTTAGAGCATTTCAGTTATCTAATCTAAGAGTACTGCGCACAGATGGACATGTCTACAACATTCTTTTCATAGTTTTCATGATAGGCTGACAATATATTATTGCTCAAATGTTATTGGAGTAGCTGCAGCTAATCAAATAAACATTGAGATTTGTTTTTTCTGAGTATTACTGATGCACAGTACTGATGCATAGAATGATGCATAGTACCTGCACATTTACATACATAGAAATACATCTCTTAGCGACCAGTAGTCTGGTATTTATTTTTATTAATCATTTAATTTACGTAATGTGGTTTGTTTTGTCACGAAGTTGGACTCCTTTAGAAGTTCCTAGTAACCGTGATAAAATAACGATTTTCTTGTGAACGATAAATTATGTGTTAGTAGAGATAAAAAGTATATCGTTTTATCTTTCGTTCGTTACTTTTATGTCCACGAAAAGTACACGTTTTTCGCATTAATTTACTATCACATGTGTAATGGCAGATAGACACTTAGGTTTTACAACAGCCGATTTCTGACATATTTTGGAGGTGCGGATGACATTACTGATGATTAGAGGCTCGCGGGTGTTTACAGGCAGAGAGGGCGGGACAAATCCTGGTTCGTGTTTATGTAAAATCCCACTAATATTATAAATGTGAAAGCTTGAATGGATGGATATTTGTTACTGAATAGCTGTACGGATCTGGATGAAATTTGGAATACAGATAGCAGAAATAACACATGGGCTTATTTTCATCATCATCATCATCACAGTTATTCATCACCACGCAGGTAAAACAGATTGGGATGAAATTTGGTATGTAGATACTTCAGATCCCGGAATAACACGTAGTCTACTTTTCATCATCATCATTAATCGTCACCACGGGGGTAAAACCGTGAGGCGTAGCTAATATTACATAAATGTACTTTACAGACACTTTACAGACTACGGACTCAAAAAAATACAAAACACATATTTTTTTAGAATTTTTATTCTCTTTCTTCTGTGTAAGACACAGTTCAAGCGGATTTATCGATACCGCCAGAATCTTTGATAACCGAAAAATATGGTCACTCTAAAATATTTTTTAAATTCGAGAACGCACCTGATAAAGGTAATGTCAACTCACCCACCAATCAGAGAAGACCTTGAAAGAATACTGTGAAAGAATCCTTCCCGCCGTGCGCCTTGAAAGTTTCTGGTAAGTTAGTATTTGTGAAAATTGTTCTGATCCACTCATGGGTAAAGGTTATTAGCGTTTCGTGTTTTGAAACCTTCGCTACGGTCACAGTTTCTTTTTTTGAACTACTCTCTTCGCTTGCGGTTCAATCCTAGCACCTTGCCCTTGCCCTTGCTCGGGTTACAAACCAAGCACTCACGCTAAAAATCAACTTTATCCATATGTAAAACTAATAATTATTGGGTTGCCTCGTACTCGTATTTTTTAGAATCAACCATTCGATTATTCTTTTGCATTGATACGGTATAGCTTCGTCTTGTAATACTCTCAATGCAGGAAGCATTGGAATGTGGCGAAAGTTCCTGCTACATGGTACGTTTCTAGTGCAAGGTCTAATATTACAGTTTTATTACCATATGACTTTCGAAATGTCACTCAATTCGTATTCCTATACCAAAATGTGTATCGACTGATCAGAATGCAGAGTAGCAGCGACTCCGATAGGCATACAATTATAGCGACGGTGACGGACAAGGTCAATAATTTAGAGAATGTCTTTTAGAAATCTATCGCCTGAGATTCTATTTTATTTACCTTTTATATTATACTGTTTGCAACTTATCCTTGAATTATAAATTATAATCCTTTATTAGCGAAGCATTGATTGTTTTTCTATATGGTCTTTACTTGAGCTTGGTTAAATAGCAATAAAAAATATATCATGATTTGTACCGCCTTCTCAATCTGTTATCACCCGCGAGCCTCCATAATGTCATTAGCACCTGTTAAGCCTTAAATGTGAACCACTCATGTTAAAAATAACATAGTTCTAAGGACTACAACACTAACAACACCATGAAACTTATATGATAACTAACGGCCCGCCCCGGCTTCGCATGAGTATTTAACAAAAATTTCAAAATCATAAGGATCCCCCATTTTTTAAAATATAGCCTATGTCACCCAAGGATAGTGTAGCTTTCCAACAGTGCAAGAATTTTTCAAATCGGTTTAGTAGTTTCGGAGCCTATTCAATGCAAACAAACAAACTATCAAATCTTTCCTCTTTATAATAAGTCGATAAAGAAGAGTGCCAATTACTAAATTAAAGATTCGCGGGTTCCCGTGTCGTATCTAAGCCTATGTGTATCATCGGAAATGTGTATTGAGAATGGCGATAGCTCCTTTAACCAACTATGTTGTTATAGGAAATACGGAACTCTGGTACCTGTCAGCGCGGTCGGCCGCTTCCTCTGCAACGCTCGCCAGCCTTTTCCTTAACGCGGCTGGAGGTGCGAGGGGTACAAGAGGGGCGGCGGGGGCGGGACTCCTTTCGCCCGCAGCTGAAGAGGCAGAACTGTTGTACCCTGAGCTCTCAGGCGAGACCAGCTCGGTGCCTGCGCCCTCTCGGATGACTAGTTCGAGGCGGCCGGTCGCTTTCATTGCCGATACAGCCTGGAGAAGTAACAAATATTGCTTTGGTTAGTGACACCTAATATAACCATTGATAAACATTTTGAAACTATGTGACAACTAAGCATAGCGATACAGCAGTAATACGAAACTACGAAAAATAAAAACGAGCCTCGTTTTTAATCTATCAGATGAAATTCATGCAACTGCATGGGTTTGTAACATTACTTTCTTTAACCTGATTGTAATGCTGATCTAGCTAATTATTAATTAATGTAGTAAAAAAGCAAATTAATCAAAAAATACCAAATTTAATCATATATATATATATATATATATATATATATATATATATATATATATATATATATATATATATGGGCCAATAGTCGAATGTAACTCAATAAGAAACACTGTGACGTTTTCCCGTCCAAAATACCCCAATCCCTCAAGACGTACCCAGTCTTTGGCTAGTGTGTGTAACTAACGATGACACACGGGGCCGGATATTTGACTCTAAACTTACGTTCCTAACTTCTGCAATTCCTACTTACTTCTTCTGACACTATAAGCTGATAGAATTCTAGAATAGTCTAAACAATATTGTAATGTACGTACCTCATTGAAAGTAACGTTGGTGAAGTCCAAGCCATTGCACGACAAGATCTGGTCTCCAGGTCTTAAGCCCGCTTCACGAGCGATGCCTCCTTCTCTGACGAACTGGACGAAAATGCCTGGCTTCCATTCCGGACCCTTGCAGATTCTGTTGATAATATAATTTTATCATTCCTTCATGACTTTCTGTTATTTATTAGGTAGTCTGTTAGTATTATGAAAGAGTAGCCCTAAAGTTCTCAAGTACCTATAAATCACTGGTTGGCAGGTGCAGCGTAGACGTCATGCACCGAAAACAAGATCTAAGTCTCTGCAGACTTAGTAAAAGTCGCAGGAAGAAGCCTTGTGCAAGTCTCAAACAAAGGCACCTCGTATATAGGCATATTTTGTCCAGCAAACAATTGTCATAAGTGGTATAAATATTTACAGTGGTTTTACAACCTTAATAGCACTCTACTAAGCACGACCTAAACCTCTTTCATTTACCTGCTGCTTGCGAAGATAGTCGCTCCACTGGGTAAAAGCATATGTACTAAAACGTAAAGGTAAATATGTATTTCGTAACACGTGATATACTGGCATGTTCATGTAAAAGGGGAATAAGAACTGATTATCTATTTTCGTAGTAGTATTCCCTATTCAGGTGATCCTAGAATATCATTTTATTTCCTTACCCACATCCTAGCTTCGCTCGCGGAGGCACCAATATCGAGAGCCTGAGGTCCGTCATTCTTTCAGATTCATGGCACAAAGTTGGAGAAGACGACACGTCGGACCCTATGGAGGCTCTTTCTGACACAAACTGCCAGGACAATGTCTCATGCAGTTTCCTGAAAGGAATAATTATCTTTAATCTCGGGAAAATGAAAAAGCTTATAAGTACTTCGCATAAACAAAATCAAATAAGTCTTCAGTCAAACTGTTCTTCTCAGTTCATCTTATCTTATCTCAACACAACATACCTTATATGTTTTATAGGTCACCTCTAATATGTTACGATTATTCAAAATAGTTCACCCTTGCAATTACAAATGTTGTTTAAGTAAAGTGTGAAAGGCAAATCTCCTATATAGATCTTCTAATTATGTTTAGTTGTTTTATTTGAAAGTAGCAAATTAATATTATAATGGTTAAAGATTGTTATTATTTCTCTTTATTTTATTTTATTTAGGCTAGTTTTTATTATTATTATTTTTCTAAAAAATATGAACGAAACTAATAATGCAAGACTTTTCATGGACACATATAAAATAGAACTCACTCTCTCATCGGCAACATCCCCACGTCTGAAACATAATTAAAAAAATACAATTAACTAAATCATTGGTACTGCATAGCAACTAACGCTAGAAATCGCTGCATTAACACAAAAACAACTTTTAGGAATTTAGTTACTTAACTAAACAGCCCCAATTCAATACGCAACAACATATTTCGCGGGCTCTTGTCCCAAACTAGTTAGTGATTAAACAATACGTGGCGAAAATTCAACCTTCGATGCAGCAACCGGCAACCGTCCAGAGCAGTTCCAAAGCATGCTGCATTTGTCACAATTTAGCTTTCGCAACATTCGCAATAGATAACGCCGGACCAGATACCCACCTGGTGGGTACGCGCTTTCACAATCAGTAAACAAAATCATTGCCACCATCGAGACTGCACCATCCTCTGAGTGGCGCAATTCAATTTTTGATTAATTAGCATTACATTCTTCGACATCAACGCAATAACGGTGAGAAGCTTAGACAATAAATGAAGTTGAGTTGCGATCTTGAGATCATTTACCTCTGCAGCTTTCAAACGAAAGGTAATGCGAGAAGGCATCATTAATTACTTTATTGTTTTGCGATTTATTAACGTGAAGTAAAATGAGTGTGCGGTTTGCGAGGAACCAATGTGCCACTCTGTCACAACGAATCTTGAAGATTTGTATGAAAATAGTTAACCAATAACCAAAAAACAGATACGTCTGTTTGTAACGTACTATCGTTGTTGATAACGTTTTGGAATTTTCAAAAATTTATAAACCGAATGTTTTTCGGTGGGATAGGTATGTCTATGTATATCATAAAATTCCATCAGAGTTATAATAAAGGAGTAGTCTCTAGTACTTATTGTGTACAGTGTACACAAACACAAAGATAGAGATAGAATAACATATTCGGTATTGAGATTGAGACTATTACTTGATTTGTACTATGTGCTATAATTTGAACGGTACTATTAATTATTTAATGAGGTATTCAGTTAAATAATATATGGAATAAAATATCATCAATTATCTTGAGTAACTCACGTCGCACTTTGATCTTGAGCCGGGATTGTCCAGCTAGGTAGTGGACCAGTTCGGAGTGCACTGCATCATCCACCCTGTAGCCATTCACGCTGACTAGCTGGTCGCCAACCTGTAAATACAGATATCTGATTATATATCGTTAACTAAGTATATGTACGTATGTATAACTTATTAGTTAGCAGCCATTATTCTAAGCTATTAAATGTAATATTATAAATGCCAAAGTTTGGATGGATGGATGGGTAAATAGATGGATGGATGTTTATTACTCAATCACGGCAGAACAGCTGAACAGGACTGGATGAAATTCAGCACAGAGATAGACTATAGTCTGGAATAGCACATAGGGTACTTTTTATCCCGTTTAAATGTATGATTCCCGTGGAATAATTGATGTAAAAGGGAAAACCGTAATCTACGCGAGTGAAACCGCGGGGCGCTACTAGTGTATAATATTATTATAACCATAACTACCTGAACAAGCTTTACTCTTAATAAATATCTAGTATCTTGTTTATCCACTTTGCTGTGGTTTTGTCTGATCTCTCAGCGTTATAGTGCCTTTCTTAACTATGGACTGATCGGAAAGCATATATCGTATATCGTTTGTCAGACAATAGCAACCTAATTGCAAGTAACTGATTATGAGCAAATAAAAATATATACATATATTTGCTATATAGAAAAAAATGTATAATTTGTACTCGTATTATACCAGGGAAGAGTCTGCAAAATGTTACCAGCTCAGAAATGACGTGGATGATATTTAAAAAAATACCATTAAATGAAGCCGACTTCAACACTGAAAAGTGTTTTGACTACATTTTTTTTAGGCTTTTCAGTGAGCTTTGCTAGTAGCGGGAGCAAAATAAGGAAGTCATCTAAGTAGACGTAACACTTTTCAGTTATTGGAGTGTAACTCAAATACCTCTTGATCAATTTTGATGGAACTACACGAGAAGCACCAGCTTTTAAATATAAAAAAAGTCATCAAAATCGGTTCACCCAGTTGAAAGTTCTGAGGTAAAAAAAAATAAAGAAAAAATACGAATCGAATTGAGAACCTTCTGCTTTTTTGAAGTCGGTTAAAAAAGTCATCAATTAGGGCAGTTATGGAGTTAGAACCGTTGTTTTGTGTTGGTGGTTTAAATCCCAGGTTGGGTTGCTTCGCCAAGAAAGTAAACAAGCAAGGTATCTGCGTTCTTAGTGATGTGTTAATTCGGGGCTTTAACAAAGACCTCGCGATTTCGTTATATATTATATCAGTTGTTAAAGAAAATAACAACCTACTCTCAGAGAGCTGTAATTTGATACCCATCTCCATATAATTTTCAAACTTATAGAATTTTAACATCTATGAATTCATGCAAATCGCAGTACACGTAGTGCCATTGTTACTTCGTTTCTTGTTCTTTGATTCCGGCCATCGGCGAGGATGAATACCCAGACTTATAAAGCGTATCTTTACCTTACCCTTCGTTATTTATCTACCCATGAAAACCTTACACGCATGTATAACACACATACACATACACATATATACATATACACATACATACATACACACACACACACACACACACACACACACACACACACACACACACACACACACACACACACACACACACACATACACACACACCCCCCACACATACACACAGACTCACACTCAAGACAACAAATGATGAAACTATTGGATAAACCACGTTATCTCTTTAATCACTACAGTATTCAGGCAGTACTCCTGTAATTTAGACGTAAGAGGCCTGGATCCCATGCCACAGGTTACGAGCCTAGTTTGGGACCCAGGTAGACAAATTGTTACTGTAGCATAAGCCTTATTTTACTCAAATAAACGAATTTTGAATTTGAATTTGAATGTAGGTAAACATACGCCGATCAAGGCCATAGGTTAAAGAACATAACATCATTATAAAATATCTTTATAACTTCTGAAGATTATGGACTAGGTTTTACAGACTGTATTCCTTAGTCGGATTTTACGCCGTTCGTTTACTAGGAAAATATGGTATCAGTTTAAACATCAAACCGGAAACTGTACTTATATAGTCAATAAATGAAAAAAAATGACTAAATTGCTTAGTGACCCTTTGCTGATAGATGACACAACACCCGGAAATTCACTCTCTGAGAGACCGTCATCGTTTTTCACAATCAACTATAATGCAATCAAAATAAAATACGAACGTAAATTCAGATTTGATAAATATTAATGATATATACATTTAATAGCCCTGGCAGAATCTATTATCATAATAAGTGCATGCGATAGAAATCAAAACTTATGTAATACCCACAAAATCAGTATATACTTGTCTATCTGATTAAAGTAGAACACATGCGTAATTAAAGATTGGTAATAATTCCAGTACCTTAAATTATGCTAATAAGGGTGGGCGTAAAAAGTGAGCTTACTTGTCATGTTCAGTCTGTTACCGGTCCACTTTTGACATAAACGTGTTATGTAAATATAATTTTGTTAGAAATTATCATCTAAAGGAGGACACTCAGTGTGACCCACTTTTCCTTTGTCGCCAATTATTAGCAGTTTGAGGTTCCACTATAGATGATTTACTCGCTAACAATAACAGCTGCCATATTATATTATTAACTAGCTGCGCCCGCGCTAACACGCGCGTTATCTACGATGGTACGAGGTAGTTATTTGTGCTGGCACATATTTGGCTCAACGAATCAGCATTGCAATTCAACGTGGCAATGCTGCTAGCATTCTGGGCACGCTGCCAGCCGGTAGCGGGTTAGAACATTTGAGTTATCTATAGGCTGCCAATAGCTGGTGGATTGCTCAGATGTTATTGTAGTAGCTGCAGTATTGTAATTAGTTATTAGTGTTATATTTTAATAAAAGTTATTTGTCAAATATTATTTACTAAATATATATAATTATAAATCACAATTTATACGATACATGTGCCTAGTAAGATGTAGTGTATGAAGTATATCACAATAACACAAGTAATTTTTAAAAATTAATAAAATAAAATTGCAATTATATATAATGGATAATAATAAAGGTAATAAAGGTAGGTAAGTCTTTGTATATGTAGTGTAATTATAAAGTAATCGCGGCGAACGCTGCCACCCTTAAAAAACTTTGAAAAATCCTTTCTGCACGGTTGCCCGGAAAAAATCATCATCTGTACTGCCTGGGGGCCTACCACCAACTCTTATAGCAGTATTATTGTAATCTTACTTTGAATTTTCGTACCACAAGGCCACATAAGCAATGTTACTTTAATGTTGTTTAGACTAAGCAGTTTTGTGACGTAAACCTCTATTTCGTTCACTCAAAGCGTACCATGAGCCAGCGCCAACGAAAGCGACAACGCTATATGAAAATATAATGTTGTCTCGCTTGCCCTTACAGCAGGAATGTTTCTTCGTTCATTCTACACGTCACTGAGCGATAATAAAACAATAATGTTTTAAGACGTTCATGGTACGAATCTGAGCATTATTACTTTAAGCTTGAAGTATGACGTTCTTGAAACATGATGGTTTTGTAAAAGTTGATGGTACGGCCCCTGAACACCGGTTGAGAAGTAACGACTGTCAGAAACGTGACTGTTTGCCCGTATACTATTTAATTAATTAAATAGTTGCCAGAATTATTTGTGGTCACTCCCACTATCCCACTAATATTATGAATGTCAAAGTTTGGATGGATGTATGGATGTTTGTTACTCAATCACGGCAGAACGGATGAACGGATCTGGATGAAATTTGGCACAGGGATCGATTATGATCTGGAATAGCACATAGGCTACTCTTTATCCCGGTAAAATGTATGATTCTCGTGGATTAAATTATTGTAGCGGGAAACCCGTAATCCATTCGGGTGAAACCACGGGGCGGTACTAACAATATTATAAATATGATAGTTTAGATGGATCGGTGAATGGATGCTTGTTATTCAATCACACCAGAGTGGCTGAATGGATTTGGGTGAAATTTGATATTTAGATACTTCAGGTCCCAGAATAACACTTAGGCCACTTTTCATCATCATCATCAATCATCACCAAGCGGATAAAACCGCGGGGCGCAGCTAGTAAGTTATAACGCGCTTATCATTACGATAGCTTTTTAGTTACTTGCATTAGTGTTATAAGAAATAGGTACAATGTTGTATATTACCCACGTCTAATCGCAGAGATGATGCTAACAAAGCCAGAACTAATAAGGCACGCCTCACCTCATATTAGTTATTGTTCTCCGTTGTAATAGTTTACATAAGCTTAGAAATATATCTACATTTATCACTGATAACAACACCACCTATACCTTTGTGATTTTCAGTAGTAAGAAATAAGTAATGAATAAATTTATTTATGTATCGTTGTGAATACGCAAGGAGTCTATACACACTTGGTGTTCTCAGAAGTTCAATTGCCAGTTATAGTGGCACACGTAGCCGTTACTCATGCATTATTGATATTATCCAATAATGTTTTGGGAGCAATACTCGATAGTCGTCATCAGTATTTAGATGATGTCTGGGTATATACTTTCATCACGTTGGTTTGGGCGCAGCCAGCGCGCCGGACAGGTCGACACGAGACTCGACGCTCGTGGCCCACATATCCGGCAACTTTCGATCACACTTTCGTTACAACTTATGGACTCGTCTTTTTCGCCATGACGCAAAATATCGCCAGACTACAAGTCGCCGAGCCCTCTCAAGACACAATGAATTCACTTTCTTTATGAGTGACGTGTGATCGATGTCTTTACTGCATCTGATTGCGGTATATTACAAAGATACGGTATCGCAAGCGCGGTTACTGCAATTATAGCGGCAGGGTTTACAAAGCAAATCAAATTAATTGTTAACCGAGTGGAATCCGAGACGTTCACGATTGATTTCAACGGAAAATGTTCACGTAATTGCACAAAACGCATTGCATAACACGTTTCTGGAATTGCCATATTCTGATATCAGTAAAGCTCGCTTATCTGTGACTCACGCTTTGAAATAGCATGGTTGTTAGTGTAATTGACATGATGAAGCCTCACTATCAAACACCTGTGCCAATGTCAAGTGCGAGCACAGTATGGACTATTATAATGTAGATGAACGCAAGTGAATAAATCAACGCAACTCTATGACTCATTCTTAGTCTGTGTTTGCCATTATCGGTGTTTGCCTTTTTGTAGCACCTTTGTTTGCTGAAAGCATGAAGGGGTCTAGTGATCTTTGAGCTGTAATATATACATAGTGTATACATACACACAACCTAATAATGTTTTGGTCATTTAGGTACCTACCCTTGCTGTGCAACACACGCAGTCTCGATTTTCCTGAATATGCTTTCACGGGTATACACTTTCGAATGACGTATTTGTGATTCTCTTGTATAGTTTTATCAATGTTCTTTAAACATTTTTAGTGTTTTTCATGTTCAAATAGTATATTATCATCGTTCTATCGACATAATTGGTAGTGAAACATATGTAGAAAGGTGTGACAAGTGTTAGTAAAAAATGTAACTGTTCCTACATTTGCATATGTAAACACATGCTCGAGGGCAACATTCACATTTTGCTTATTGGACATTAGATTATTAGATATTCACGCAATCTCTTGAGAGAAGAACAATCACTGCACACGCAATCACCGTATGTTCGAAGGACCGTTTTAACTATTTTCTATTTTAGCAATTGTTACACAAGAAGGCGTTCGGAAGAGTTGCGAGCACGCAAGCGTAGCACGAGTGATAGAAAGTGTTTAGCTGAGAGATTACTGAGTCCGTGCTAAGAGTTACTGACTCACGCCGGCGGCCGGACATGCATGCCGCCGTTTTGTAGAACTGGATAATTAAATAATTACACTGGGCATTCAATATTGTCGTTGGTATAATTGCGCCACTTTACTGCCTTCCTGCAGTTTTAGCGTGCTAACAGCGCCCCGGTGAGTACAGGGCGTCAGCGACACACTTAAGTACTGCGATCTGTAATTTTTCGTAATTTCACTTCCCGCCAAAGGTTTTTATCTGAAGTGGCTACTGAATACTTGTACGCAAGTTTCATTTCAACTTTTACTGTAAATACTGGGGTTTAATGCAAGTAGTGTACATACAACATCCATACGATCTTTGCCTCTTATTTGAGACGTTAGCTTCACTCGGCGGCTGTGAAAAAATGTGGCCCTAGTATACCACAGTTTAAATCCAATTATCAATTTGGGCGTTTATATTTTTTATGTTATTGGTTGAAATATTGTCATTTGTTAACTGATTTAAAACAATTTTTATTCATTCGATAGGACATACTTCCGGATTGGTCCCATACAACAACAATACAATCATCAAAATGGGTACTCTTTGATTTCAAGAAAATTTTGAAAATATTCTACGGAGAAGTGTTCAAAGTCAGTTTATGTATAGTTTTTAAAGTATGTAATCTTGTAGATAATGCTTTTACGATTGTTCCATGCTGCGCACAGGTTCAATTGAAAACTACAATATGTCACAGACATCCATACTGTGTAATATGGCACTACTACGTCTATAGGTTATGTGTACAAAAAATATTTCGTACTCGATGGTTGGTTAGAAATGTGTCTAAATTATAAGCCATCCCAAGATTACCATAGTTTACTAAGCGCTACATTGTATGTGCCTGCATTCAATAACAGCGGATGTGGAATGTAGTAACATCTTTGTTAAAGAGGTAAACGTGCGATTTTTTTCTTGAAATTGTCATCAAATCTCTAGCACTGCGTGATTAACAAACATCCAGAGATAAACTCACAATAGTGGGTTGACAATTGTAAACTTCCTAAAAGGGATTTTTTAAAATAACGCAGGTACCTACCTCAGCAATACATAATAAAGGGATTAGTTAAATAACTACATATGTATACATATATGGTAAATCAATGTTGCCCCAATTATTGCTATTGCCCCAAGTTAATAAAATAATATAAGAAAAGAAATGCCTATAGGTAAGAGTAGTAGCACTCTATGTGAAAGTTCGTCCGGGGAAGTACTGCCACCATATCTATTTCTACCGCCAGGCAGTACCTAGTGTTCGCATTATTGTGTTCTGGTTTGAAGGGCAAAATTACAGGCACATGAACTTTATGTGTCAGGGTCACGGGCGCAGTGCAGATTTTTACAAATTGTAACTGTCTACAGGTGCAGAGGTTACTCAATTTCCACTTAACATCATCTAGACTATTTGCTTATTCCGTCACCTTCTTCCATAAAAAGGTGTTCCTTTTCTTGCGAATTAACTCAAGGCTCAAGGAGGAAAGAATCATCAACACTATTAGCTCAGATGCACAATTTGATGAGAATGATTACCTATATATAATTAATATTACATATAAATAATTATGTATATATTGTGATTGTATCGGTCGGCACGCGTGCGAATTACCTAATCAACCTAATCACATGTCTAGAAAGACTTGACAAGCTGAGGCCGTTACGAGTGCTTTGATTTTACGTAACTTATGGAAATGCGCATACAACCAAAAAATATTATGAAATAGAATCATTAAGTTTTGAATGCTCTGTCTGTGCGGCAAACCGACCATTGATAAGAGAAACTCAAATTATAATTTATTGTCTAATGTTAATTTAGAAATTAATTACTAACGGATGAGGAATAAAATTACAAACGGAGATTAGATGGAGAAATTGAGAAATTATACACCATCTAAACTTCATAATTTTACTTCCTCATAACATCATAATTCATTGCTATATTACATATATTATGTATCACCTCATGGTGTTATTATGCAGTGTGTTTAGGGCACGAATATTTTTTTCGCAACTTAAAACAATTGAATTCAGCACAAAAAATTAAAGTTATCTAATACAGGGCCTATGGGTGGAATGGACGGTCGCCGTGGCGCAGTGGTCAGTGTCAGTGACATGACTTCTGTGTCTCCGGGACCCTGGGTTCGAATCCCGGCGGGGGCAAACATTTGTGCGATGAGTATAGGTGTTTGTCCCGGGTCTTGGTTGTTTGTGTTGTGATTGTGTGTGTCCATGCCTCCCGCGACACAGGGAATCCTAGTGCGGGGGTCTGAGTGTTATAAAATAAAATAAAAAATATTTAAAAAATAAATAAATAAATTACTTATGGTAAAGTCCGTATCGCAATTGTTTAAACAATTGAACATTGTACCTGTTGTACCTACAGTGCTGACTATTAGTTCCATGTGTTCTAGATAAATGAAAGTTTGTGCTGAGTTCAATTGTTTTACACTAGGTGTGCACCACAAATGCGATAGTGATTCTTGCTTTGGCCACAGCTCTGATAAAGAGAATTTAAAGTTGGTATGTGCGAAAGTTGCGTTATTCAATTGTTCATACGACGGCGGCGATACGAAAACTTTGTAGGAAATTATTCGTGCTGAGGTATTTTAATTTAAGTCGTTCGCAACAATTACGAGATACATTTTTATTATTTCTAGGGCTACCTTTTTATCACTATTGCATTGATGGTCAAAGACGATGTGATCGAATTTGGAATCATCCTGGTTATAGTTGATTGACTCTCAACACAGGACAGGTGCCTGAACACACTGCTTGGTGACTGATGTTCAAAGATGTGGGTGGTAGCTATTCAGGCGAGCAATAGAGAGCGACCATCATGTCGAATCTTTTGATAACGATGTTACTTTTACCAAAAGTTCAAACCAGAGATGCGAAAAGGGGCAGTGACTGTCTGTCTGATCGATCAAGATATTTTTTTTATATACTTAATTTATAGATAAATTAGTTATATTAGTAAGTCCACGATGTGCTTGAAAATGATATCACGCTCGACGTAGAATGTTTACTGGCTCTCAAGGACTGCTGCCTCAACAGCCTATGTGTTTGGGGGCAGTTTTTGCAACTCGATTGAGGTAGATAGCCTTGCAGGTAGGCTTGAAATACTGGGAGTTTGATAACGGTGTAATATTTATTTATTTATTTACACCAGAATCAAATACAATATTCACCAGAAGCTTAAGCCGCTGGTCGGGGTCGAACTAGCGACCGTCAGTTTGACAGCCAACGCTCCCATCGCTAGGATATCATCGCTTCTAATTTTAATATGTATGTTGTACTGTAACATCTGTGACACAGATAAGAAGCGAAACAATGACAATAATAAAGTTTGTGACCCAGATTGCTATGGTAACGCAGTTATCATTGAATCTAATAAGTGGCAAGTGGCACATACATAAATACCTCTCATGAAGCCCAAGCGGCCAGTTACGTGAGCGCTCACAAAGAATAGAATGCCTCTTGCGACAACCATTCAACCTCGGACTAGGTACGTAATTGTACAGAAGCCAGTACCTACATAGGTAGCAAGTGAGTTAATTATTATCAGAATTATTCGCACGCGCCCCCTGTGGGATATCTAAGCGGAGAGCGTGAGAACTTCACGCGGCAGAAAACAAACGAGGTAAAAAGTGTCGAACCGGCGACAAAGATTAACTTCCTATGGTCATGTAAGAATGACACAAGCGAGACAATGAGATAATGCTGTATTGCTCAACCACCTGCAAAAAGAACCCAGGACAATGTATTTTGTTTGTAAATTATTTTCGGAGAAGCTGCATTATATACCTACATACCTACGTCGATAGTGTAAAGAATGACTGTTGTACGTTTTGAATTATGAACAACATAGCTGAGATTTTTGCGATTATTAATTCATTGAAATTAAGCAACTTTCTATAAATGTATTTGAATATTAAAGAATATAACCGTTCGTAAACATACAAACGCCGATTTTACAACACCGCTTTGCTCGGTTAAGTTATAACTTATAAGCTTTCAGTTGGAAACGTATACGTACCAGATGAAAACTACTAAGTATCTTTTGTTATAAATTTTGTTATTAAATTTTTATACATTTTATACACATCTTTTATACATTCATAATGTTAGTAAGTGTCTATGAACAAATTACAATTAACAATTACAATCGCAAGGAAAATACTAGCCTGCTGGTTTTGAAAAGGGTTAGTTATAAAAATTTTTACCAAAAAATGGAACGATGAGTTACAAGTCAAAAACTGAAAAATGCGTGCTTATACTACACGATATTATAGTAGCGGGTGAAGACATCGGTGAACATACCTACACCGCAATAACAATTGATCCCATGAGTAACAAAGGTCACTCAAAAAGAGTGAAAAAAAAATGTTTACGAAAAAATGGAACCGACTTCAACACTCAAAAGTGTGAAATAATTTGTCGAAGTCGGTCCATGAGCACAATATTTTGAAATCAGTTACTTTTAAACTATCATGGTACCGACTTCGATAAATTATTTCACACTTTTGAGTGTTGAAGTCGGTTCCATTATTTCGTAAAAATGTTTTGTTTGTATCTCTTGTGTAATGTGTAGTTTTAATAAATTGTTATCCTGTTTTTTCTTCCTCTAAAAGTTGTTGTAAATGTAAAAAAATTGTGATTAAATCAAATTAGACTAATTAATCATTAAAACTGATCTATTTTTTTTGCACTCCGTACACTGTTCCACGCTACTCTGGCTGAATTATAGTCAGTTAAACGATAAAGGTAATTCGTGAAAAGAAGAAAAATAACGAAATACTGTGCATTGAGATCTATAAATGACTGGAGCAGCGCGGTATGATGGTTACCAAATAATTATAAGCGTTTACCTTTAACCCTTGAAGATGGGCTTCGGAGTTAAAGTCTACTTTGGAGACGAAGAAGCCTGCGCCGTGCTCGCGACCGCCGCGTATGCAGAAGCCGAAGGCAGGCGCGGCGCGACGCGGGCGCAGCAAGCGCACGACGCGCACGCGCCGGTCGCCCGCCGCCGCGCTCGCGCCGCGCCCCGACCGGGACCCCGACGTCGTCGTCGACGGTGTCGATGTCGCGTACATCGCACACCTGGAACAAGGAATAACATATTTTTGAAGTGAAAACTTCTTTATCGGCGTTGTGCACTTTTGTATGGGGAAAAAATGTTCAGCTCGCGTCAGGACGTTTCGCGTGACACGTGACACTGATCGCAAAATTCTTGAGGCGCGTGACATCTTCGAAAATTCGTAAGATGGAGGGAGAGTAGTTTAAATTTAGACTTATACGTGTTACGCAAAAGGAATATTTTCGTTTGTTGGTAGTAGTTAGATAGTAAAAAATATAATTGAAATAATAATAATAAATCATTTATTGCCACAAAAAAAAAGAAATATGTCTTAGAAATAGTCTTGAAGTGTTAATATTTTTATGTACCTAATAAAAAAAAAAATTGTCATGTTTGTGTACAATAGCGCAATAAATGAATATTGTATTACTTGATAAATAAAGCAATATTGACGTGGCGCAGTGGTCAATGTCAGTGACTTGATTTCTGTGTCTCCGGGACCCTAGGTTCGAATCCCGGCAGGGGCAAACATTTGTGCGATAAGTGTAGATGTTTGACCCGGGTCTTGGGTGTTTGTGTGTGTCCATGCCTCCCGCGACACAGGGAATCCTAGTGCGTGGGTCTGAGTGTGAATAAAAAAAAATTCGTGCGAATTTATTCTCTAACCATTCAAAAATATTCAAAAATGCACAACGTTAATTTTCAAGTTTTCACATCTGCCGGCACTCTCGGAGTGCAACCCGTATTTTTTAAATTATTTATGTTTAGTTGTTAATGAGCAGAACCCTTTCAAATATGTCCAAGAAATGGCTCTATTCTTCGCCTTAAAAATGACATCTCATACAGACGCCCAACACACCATGAGCCAGTTCCCTTGACATTATCTTGTAACATTTGAAACAGCCAAGAGTTTCGAATAGCACACTAAGACGTAAACAAAGGTCATCAATTTGTATTTCATCTCGAGGGCTTATCCAAATCTTTTGTCTATTTTGATGAATGCATTTGTTTGTTCTTCTTTTTTGTGTACACTATATGAACTAGCTTCACCCCGCAGTAGTACTCGCGACGTCCACATGTCGACTCGAATTTTCTCTTATATTCTTAAGAACTTTTATTTAAAGAAGCTAAAGGCACGCCAACCTATTTATAATTTTCTCATATCCACTTAAAGTGATTCTACGTAAACAATGAACACATTGTGTACAATGTAATACAATATACATTGTCTATGTATGTATCAAATTTCACGCCGATACTTTCAGTGGTCAAAGCTATGTATGAAAAGATTATTCAGCCACAGTATAATTACATAATTTCCTTTTTACACAAATAATTCCATCTATGCACCTCGGAGGTCGTCTTGGCTCAGTGGTCAGTTGATCGGTGAGACTGACTTTAGAACCACGACACCGAGTTCGAATCCCGGCTGGAGCAATTATATCTGTGGTGAGCATAGCACGTTTGTTCTCGGGTCTTTGATGTTTGTTTAATGTGATTGGGTGTTTCTATAACTCCCGCAACACAGGGTATCTTAGTGCGGGGATGTGAGTGTGAATGCCCGCTTAAGTTGTTTGTGCGTGACTTGTTGTACGTTTTGGTGAGTAACTGAAAGTGCAACAAGTATGTATTTCATGATTATTGAGAAACCGAGTGTTTGTACTTATATTGAATAAATTTATTAAATATAATTTGTAGACCATAACACAAATATGAGACAAGTAATAATAGCAAAATATGTGTAAAGTTTGTGTACTTGTTTGATTGTATATTTTAGATTTTACGTTTTCAGTGGCCAGATTATTCTTCGTACATATTTTAATGGGCATAACATACTTTACGGATACTTCCCTCACTTTACATTACACACAGAGAGGAACACACACTCCGTTATAAACTGTTTATTATAAATTTGGAAAAGTACTCATGTATATATAACGTTTGTAATTAGAAGGTCGCCGTGGCTCATTGGTCTGTGACATGACTTCTGGGTCTCCGAGACTCTGGGTTCGAATCCGGGCAGGGGTAAGCATTTGTGCGATGAGTGTAGGTGTTTGTCCAGAATCTTGGGTGTTTATGTGCTGTGATTGTGTGTGTCCATGGTCCATGCGTCCAGCGACACAGGGAACCCTGGTGCGGAGGTTTGAGTGTGTATTAAATAATTATATATATAAAATATTCTTTATTGTGTTATTTGTAAATGTGACATTCCTACTTCTGTAGGCTATTTTATAGAACTCAATCTCGGGGGAGGGCGCTGTATGGTTAAGTATGGATCAAGTTCGGCTGCAGATGCCCACCAGACATTGGCCAAAATATAAAATCTAGAAAAGTAAGTATAAATATGTAACTATTTTGGATAAATCTTTTTTTTTTAAATATTTTTTTTACATATTATAAGTGTGCGTTTGACAACTGTCTCACCTGATGTTAAGTGATGACGTTGTCTAGGATTTAACACGCAAACCTAGAAGGTACCTATTCACTCGCACTTGTTGGTGTTACATTGGATTATTAAGGTAAAGCAGTAATATTTTGAACCCATTAAGTGTTTGGTTTTAGGCAGTTATTTAAATATGCGTATAATTATTTAGATTCGCTGGCAAACGCTTTAGCATTAGGACTCATTAGCAGAATCAGCCCGTTCCCACTTTGGGACACGAATCTTTCTGTCAAAGAGAAGACGTTGGTCACAATACGATTTGATATCTAATGCGGGTCGATGGACTATAGGGGCTAGCTCAATGGCAACGTCTTCAGGTCACTCGATAGCTTCCTACCGTTGTAATAACACTACGATAGGGCCTGTACGTAACAGCAGTGCTCAGTTGGAAATGTCACTAGTGGTCACAGAATCTATTAGTGACCATAGAGCACGGGGGGAACTAAGAAATTTACGATAGATACTTGAAAAATATATCAACAAAAGCGCGTGGTCTGACCGGAAAAGACCTTTCATTGATCATTTTACATAAATTACCTTTCCTTCTCATCACTAACGGATCACCTCTATTTTTGAAGATCAGTAATATGTCGTAAGTCATCATAACGCTTTGACACCCAGGTGTTCGCCTTATACATAATTCGGCCAGTCCATCAATAAAAACAAAGATATGTGCACGCAGTAGCAAAGGGATAAATGGAAACAGGTCTAGTCTAGATTTATAACAGGCTTGAAATCGGTGTCGATTATGTCTATTATTGGCGAAGATGCAAAGGATGCGAGGTCGTTGGAAGTCAGGGGTGAGGCGGGGGACTAGAGTGCAGCCTCCGCCTGCGGGCGTCGACCTCGCCCTGCCCTGCGCTTGCGCAGCCTTCCGCCCGCTACTCCTCCGACAGCGGTTGCAAATGTTACCTACACAATCCCGTATATACCTACATCTCACTTCTAGCAACCGAATCTAACTTCTATTAACTTTACCGCCGTCTACAAAGGGTTTCCGATGAGACCTAAACAGAAACGAATTGATAAATTATTAGAATGTTTTCTGCGTAAAATTGATTAAAAATTAATTATAGAGTTCCCATGGGAGTGTTAGATTTCAATGTAAACTTCATGAATATCCGTATCGTAAGCCAGTAACGACCATCGACCACTCAGACAGACACACACGCACAAGCGTTTTTATTTTAAATATGGTGAAAATTATATTGTGCTGATCTTAGTTCTGTCTTAGTTTTCAGGTGACATTTTATAAGAA
The DNA here is from genome assembly GCA_934044485.1 of Apeira syringaria. NCBI lineage: Eukaryota > Metazoa > Arthropoda > Insecta > Lepidoptera > Geometridae > Apeira > Apeira syringaria. Next base: position 17,970,363 of record OW203663.1, on the reverse strand, counting down.
TTCGTATAAAAATTACTTATCTTCTTTTTTGTTTCATTATTAAATAGCTTAATCGCTCTAATTTGGTACACATGTCTTAATAAATACAATACCTGGATGACCGAGCTTTGCTCGGTTTTTCAATAATATAAATAAATAATTGATTTTCTAGGTCCAATCTTAAACCAAACATTCATTGGCTTAGTGTTGCTTAACAACGCCATCTATTGTCAAGTAGCTTTATTGTAGCTGTTCCGGTAAAACAGTTTAGTTGGAAATAATAGTATTAGTAGTAATTAGTAGTACTACTAGCCAATAGATGTCAGGAAGAGTCATTGTTTAATGATATTGTAGCAGTTTTTCGTTGCAAGAAAACATGGAAAAGTACAACGACGTGTTCAAAAAAAAGAAACCTAGGTTGATCAATTTTCTCATTGGGTATGCAAGGATGCATCCTCATGATCACTACTGCATCTTTTGTAGATAATTCAAGGAAACCAATCCAAGGAAATTTCAGGGGTTGTGGCTGAACCGTTCTATTATAATACTAAATACTTACAATAAATATAATACCAAATTCCGTTTTTCTCTGGATCGAAAATCAATTTACATATTTCCCTTATATTTATGGAAGAACCACCATTTGGTAGCATTGCGTTTTAACCATACAAATACGATCACCACAATAAGGAAAGATATTAAATTCGCTACCTTCAGAAATAGCTAGTCTAGCCGTTTAGTCCACCCGTTTATTATTACATTCAATTCTGCAGTGTGACGGAATCCACTGCAGCCTTATCGGTTTACAGTTCGATGTGAGCTCATAAATACTATTAAGAACCGGGTAAGCTGTAAATTATATACTTGAACGTTGATGGATGGTGGAAGGAGGAAAAGAAGAAGTAAATAAACTTTACTTATTCTTCCGGTTGGTTTAGGTGTATGTTTTTTTATTTGGGTTTGGCGCTTATTAATATTATATTATTATTAACTCTGGATTGAAATAATACAACATAGGATGTAGTTGTGACGAGTGATCAAAATGCTGGCTCATATTTGACTCAACGGATCTGCATTGCAATTCAACGTGGCTATGCTGCTAGCATTCTGGGCACGGTGCCAGCCGGTAGCGGGTCAGAGCATTTGAGTTATCTATAGGCTGATAGTGGATTGCTGAACTGTTTTTGTTGTAGCTGCAGTATTGTGATTAAATACACATACAAATCTAATATGATATTACACAATAACTCAGATTCAAGAAATAGACGCTTGCATCTGCGACTAATTGGCCACCACTTGGCATTATGTCACCTGTCATTTTTAACTGACTTCAAATAAAGGGGGAATTTTCATAAAAATGTTACCAAAAAATGGAACCAACTTCAACACTCAAAAGTGTGAAATAACTTCTCGAGGTCGCCCGGTCGGTACCATGCTCACAATTCTATCCTATCCTACTAATATTATAAATGCGAAAGTTATGTCTATGTATGTATGTTTGTTACATCTTCACGCTCAAACGGCTACACCGATATAGCTTATACCCTGGATTAACAAACAGGCTTATTTTAATAATCACTATCATCTCCGTTTTTCATCGCCACGCGGGTGCCGGCGGGCGCAGCTAGTTAAGTATATAAATTAACAAAACGATATAAAAGGCAAACTAACGCGTATTTTTCTTACAAGTTAATTGGTATATATGTATATACTACCGACTATACATACACATATATATTATTCCACATTTATATTATGTATGTATAGTCGGATTGGTAATCCTTAAAGAACGCATCATACCTTATGCTCATACAAATAGGTACCTTTCTACTATAAAATAATCGAGTTCATGGTATGCGGTTGTAAGTGGAAGTCCGAGAAAAAGGACACCACGAAAGCACAACTACTTGAACTATTCACACCACGTCCGCTACACTCATTCCCACAAGTCGAAGCTTGCTATTGAGTATATCCATAGATAATTAGCCTTAAAGCCTTAATTAGCTTGCATCTGCGCGTGCGCAACCGCCTCCTGCAGCAGAGCGAAAATGATTTGCTAATTAACGTAAGCGACATGTTATTTGCTGTAATTTTCCCGATCTTTTCCTCAAATAGCAATGTAGAAATTCAGTGATTAGCCCCAATAGGCTGCCCATTTTACTTTCCGCGATAAGTTTATTACAATTACCTTATATAATAACTTCCTTTTTCCGCCCCCACATGTAGTAGGTACGTACTACGTACCCCAATGATCGATTGTTATTATTTGTATCCGTTTTTTTTTTTTTTTTTTTTTAAGTTTTAAGTAGGTACTTCATGTCCTATTCATATGGTCAATACAAGAAAATAGAACGAAATATTAATATTAATACAAAAGCAATCGTCTCTCGGTGATAGGTTTATTTTTGTTTATTAATAGTAAAATACTTTTTAAGCCAATAAAATGGATTGTCTCATGTAGGCTTGATAAATGCGGCCCTTCATATTCGATTTCTATAACATTGCCACCAATCCGAAACCTAGGTAGTGGTTACATATTTGAACCGCTTGGGGTCGAGACATTAGGCCCGTCGGACCTGGAGCTCATCGAATTTTCCAAAATTTATCAGAGCGTTTGATCGACGCGACGCCTGACCAAAATGCTGGCACATATTTGGCTCAACGAATCAGCATTGCAACTCAACGTGGCAATGCTGCTAGCGTTCTGGGCACGGTGCCAGCCGGTAGCGGGTTAGAACATTTGAGTTATCTATAGGCTACCAATAGCTAGTGGATTGCTCAAATGTTATTGTAGTCGCTGCATTATTGTAATTAGTTATTAGTGTTTTATTTTAATAAAGGCATTTGCCCCATGAAAACAAAAACCGAAACAGATGTGTACAGGTGAGTGAACATGTGATGAATGAATTCCAAAGTGATAGAATGAGAGAAGTGAAAGTAGATAGTAGAATTGCATAAAATATAAAAGTACACCTCCCACAAAACGTCTAATTCACGTAATCAGTTATCGTCATAGAGATAGCTAATGAACGTTTCTATTTATTCATCGCTACCTTCTCGGAGTGCCGTTGGTTGCCACAATCACAGTTATTGTATGATTTCATTTGAAGTCGAGACAGCGAATGACGAGGTATTATCCACCTCTTTGGTTGTATTAAGTGCTAATAAATGCATTGGTAGGAGCAGGTGATTCCATTCATAATGTTTTTGTACCGTCGTTTATTTATTTTATGTTCTTTTGAGCACGAAAAGTAAGATATTTCTAGGACATATGTAGATAAATATGAAATGAAGGGACTTAACACGGGAAATGTTTCGCCCTATTCATAAGTGTTAATTTACCCCACTATTATACTGCAGAATAGACATTATAAAGATAGTGTGCAAAAGTTAGATTAAGGAATGAAACATGGTGCGATACCAGTTTGTGGTGGTAGAGCACTCCGAGCAACCCGGCGCAGGTGGCTCGGACGCGCTCAACCGCGAACCCCCGCACCACCTCCACCGCTCCACTGACAGATCCCCGTTTTTTTGTCTCACCGACGAGAGAGCAACGGCCTCGACTTGTTCGCTCACAAAAATACCTTCCTAAATCTAACATCCGTTCTAACCCCACTTAAACAACCTCGATATTTTTTTCCACGAAACGCAACAGTCTCAGACCCATTTTTTGACGAACGCGAACGATAAGCTGCGAGATAATCTCGCGTTGCGGTGCTATTACGTAGTCGACGTAAAATTATAGCTGTCGGTGCCAACCACTCGTCTGCTACACGTTGTAAACTATTCAATCGATGTTGCTAGGATACACCAGTTAAAACTTTTAGGGAGACGGTGCATGGCTGAGGGGATTCTCAATTTCCGGCTAAAACTGGGGAAACCCAACAAACGCACCCACGTACCGGGATCGAGTTACGTCGCTCGGAAAGTTAAGTGTCTTTGAAAATTCATTTCACATTCCAAAAAAGGATGTGGCACTTAGTAGAATTAGCACTGTTGTTAGAGCAGTGCGCAGTCAGAGCCAGCTCTCGGCTAGGAATGCCGTAAAACAACGCGCTCTGGACAAACCGGCCGGGCCGTGGCGACTCTTCGCCAATTAACCGCCTTCGACCTCTGGGCCGCACGCCTGACCGATTATTTTGTTTGTTCGATACTCTTCATAGATACAAATGGCTACTGGCCCGCGGATATGCAATCGGACCGGCTTGCGATACAGGTTTGAAACAAAGAGATAAGCTCCAGTTGCGCTATAATGGTTACACTTTACCAAGCCAAGCTGTGATAGTCTAATTCCACAAAAACTTATAACATTGTACTATTACTTTGCCTATGTAAGTATTATTACATTGCCTATGTAAGTTTAACATAGTACCTATTGTGAAGTTACACGATAGCCATCTAAGGTGTACTGAGACTGCACAGGGCGGCATGCAGCCTGTAGAGCAGGTCGGATTACGTAATCGGATGCATCTTGGTTCTCGTACCACATTGCGCTCTCAGATCAAAGTAAAATAAAAGACATCGCACTGTATACTAAAATTACGCCAATTTTAATAGTGTAAGCGTGAATAACCTTCTATTAAGAGGGAAAATCCGTATTATTCGGTTGCTTCTAATAAAATATATTTTAAAATAATGTGTTTTACTGGTCTTTCTTAGAAATCTATTCTTACCGATATATGATTCACAAACAAAAATATTTTCTCTCAAAATTTATCTGAAAAAGTCATCTATAATGGTTAAAATGTAAAAACAATAGTAAATTTAATTAGAGAATAACTTAGGTTCACAACAGGGTATCAATTCTACTAACACATTCTCTCATAGATTGCCAATGAATCGTTGTTTTTTCTAGTTTTGTTATTCTACTTGGAGTATAATTGTAATGGCTACACAGATCTAATTTCTACCGCAATTCAATTGTCTACAATGCAGTCGAATGCAATTGATAGTTTAGCACAATATCAAGATTATTTATGATAACATTTGAACGACTATTGCATTGTTTATAATGGATTGTCTTAATAAATAAGAGAATTGGCACCCTGATTCACAACAGAACAGAAGAACAACAGATTCATTGAGCCATTTGGGGCAATTTTAACTCATACTTGGTAGCGCTCGTACTTCATGACCTTCGTTTGGGCATGGTTTTGTTTGTTGTTGTGTGGTTGAGCCTAAGTAATTACTAGTTGAGCATAGTTTTTTCGGATTCACTTGATTGCTCGTGCTTATTCGTCTTTCATTTTTACTTCGTATTTAGAGAGAATGCACTATGTACCGTCTGCTTCAACCTCACCTATATCGCAACGTAGGTACCAACGTTCCATGTAATTCAAACCTTAAGGTGGTTCGATTTCCATTCAAACGTATTTTCACACTTATGTGAAGAGTAGTTTATATTTATACTGGTTAAACTGTGGTTGGTTTTATTGGATATTGGTTTTTATTAACAGTTTCAAAATATATTCTGTTTTCATATAAATGGAAAAATACTTTGGTATGGAAATCGAACCATCTTAAGCGTAATTATTTTCTAATGTAGACTTTAAGTAGACGCCAGGTTCTAATTTTATCGTAATATTAAATCATTCGTGTACTGTAATCGGCTATGTAACCGTCGGAAATAGGAAATAATTATCGATTTCTAAATTGTGAAACAGCTGAATAAACTTCAATTCAGTCCTTGTTTACATTTTACGCAATAATTTTTGTTAAGTTCTATATGATTTTTCCACACCATCTCACAAACTTATGCTTATTATTAAAGTTTTTCTATAATTTAAAAGTGCAATTAAATTAAGGAAGCAATGTAAGGGTATCTATGAGACAAGGTTCCATGTATAGATATTGGTAAACTGATATTGCAGAAAGCTGTCTGATGATAGAAAACAAAGAAGAAAGCTGGAAACGAAGATAGAAATGGATGAAAGAAATCGGTGGAAAAAACTTGAAGACACCATGAATGGAAGGAAAGTGAGCCAATGACGAGACGCGCAACCTCGGTTTCTGTTCACACGCTTCCATATAGCAGCCAGCTAGTTTTATTTTCTAAATGAATATTTATAATTACTCACACGATACCATAAACTGCAATCAATATTTGATTACACCAATATACTGTATTATATTTAAAGTTTTAATTGATATTTCGGTCGGTGGATAGAGATAGACATTTATTAATAATAGGTATGGAGGCAGCAATTTATTGTTTCCTTCTGCTAGTGTTTATCAAAATTACAATCGAATGAAGATGAGACTATTCAATTGATGTACTTTTTTGGGATATATCTATTAAAAATTGAAAGATCGCAATCGCATTAACTTGTAATATTAGCAATTCTTAAATTAGAAGCTAATAAGCTAACTGATGATTCAAACTGATACAATTATCTAGCTCCCTTTTAGTTTACACTACGCCGCGACAAACCTTCTGTATTAACCGTAATAACGGGTATAGCTTAGACAAAACCCCGCGATTTCATTCACGTAGATTATAAGTTTTTCATTATCCCTATACATATATAATATACTAGTAGCGCCCCGCGGTTTCATCTGCGTAGATTACGTAATATATTATTAGTAGGAAGGATTCACGGACTTTTTAACTTTGGAACTGTTTCCATTTTCCGTATACAAGGCTTGTAACATTATTAAACAGGCCCCTGGCAGTTCAACGGTGTCATAATCAAGACCTACATTTTAAACAAATAGTAAATGGATTTCCCAGTGCCTCCTCTACCATGTGTCGCAATAAGGCCGCTGCACTGTAAAATGTATTTGACTGCTACGTTATTCCTTAGCAGTAATGGAATTATGATTATTATGTAATTGAAAGGTCATAACTAATGGTTCACTAACTAAAGTAGGTATGAGTAATATATTTCTATGCTAATGATCAGAATAGAAAAAAAATAAAAGAAGAAAAGTTAAAAAACGGCAAAGCGCGAGTCGGACTCGTGCACGAAGGGTTCCGTACGCTTGAAATATTCACAGAATAAAACGTTATATTTTTTTTTTTTCGTTTATTTAAAAATAAATAATTAAATTAAAATAAAACAATTATTTAATGCCGTATAGCAGGGCTGCCATACAACATACGTGTTTCTTTGCAGTTTTTATAGATACGGAACCCTTCGTGCGCGAGCCCGACTCGCACTTGGCCGTTTTTTTTTTTAACTCCATTCTTTGTATTTTTTTTCCATTGTGATCTAATATTAGCATACATAGCAACCATAGATATGTTTTATATTACTCGTACCTATTTTAGTTAGTGAACCATTAGTTATGACTTTTCAATTACATAATTATTGCTGCTAAGGAATAACGTTGTAGTCCAATACATTTTACAGTGCGGCATTATCGCGACACATGGTGGAGGAGACACTCGGAAATCCATTTACCATTTCACTTTTCAGTTATTAGAGTGTAACTCAAAAATCGCATGACCACTGTTGATGAAATTGAAAAGGGACCGCGCGGGCGGCACCAGCTTTCAAATGAAATCATAAAAATCGGTTTACCCAGTAAGGTAACACAAACATAAAGTAAACAAAACACATTCGGGTCGAATTGATAACCTCCTACTTTTCTTGAAGTCGGTTAAAAACAAACAAAAACAAAATAACAGATATTTTCCTACTCTTTAAGCGCTGCAGTGATGGATTCAGAATTCTAGCTTGGAACGGACCTGACCTAGCGGAGGGTAATCTTTTTCACGTGGCGGCGCCGCGTGTGGAGTAATATAAAAACTTTTTTTTTATATCACACTCAGACCCCCGCACTAGGATTCCCTGTATCGCGGGAGGCAAGGACGCACACAAACACCCAAGACCCGGGACAGACATCTACACTCATCGCTCAAATGTTTGCCCCTGCCGGGATGTGAACCCAGAGTCCCGACGACACAGAAGTCAATGTCACTGGCCACTGCGCCACGGCGCCCGTCTTCTTCAGCTCTTCTTTCCTTATCCCTCACCCCCCCCTGGATCCACGAGTGAAGTGCGTGTGTATGTTAGTTAAGAACTAGCCCACAATAAAAAATATATGTATATAAAGAACGTTTATTGACAGGAACACTTCTGGTTATGATAACAATGGATATAGATTGACTTGTCAATGGATAAGAAAATCATGCAAAAATACTCGATTATTTAACTGTATCTCGCTGACATCTCGTAATATAGGTATTGTAGGTACTTATATATCGGGTGCTCTTATCGAATTGATAACAGATCTGTGACAACTAAAAATATATATTCCTATTTATACAATACTCCTACCTACATTAAACATCACGAAATATAATTTCTGAGATAGTCGCGAATGCTATTCATTGAAATCAAACAATGCTTAACAGATTGTATCGCGTATCATCATATATTAAGACGGTCCCGTGGCGCAGTGGTTTGTGTCATCGACAAGAATTCTGTGTCTCCGGGACCCTGGGTTTGAATCCCGGCAGGGGCAAACATTTGTGCGATGAGTGTAGATGTTTGTCCCGGGTCTTGGATGTTTGTGTTCTGTGATTGTGTGTGTCCATGCCTCCCGCGATACAGGGAATCCTAGTGCAGGGGTCTGAGTGTGATGAATAAAAAAAAAAAAATATACCCGGTTAAATCCGTTGTAATTTGTTTTAATTTTAGTAAATAAAATTATTTTACCACAAGATTTTAGATAAAAGAAATTTTACATTTCTAACCAAAGAGGATGATTTCTACTTATCTAAAAGACTGCCTTATATTTATAAAAGTCAAATTACTGTTATAATAAAAAATTAAAATGAACACGGCACTTACCAAAACCTCACCAAAAGAAAGTTAATTCACGGTATTTAACTTCCAGCAAAACAAAACAAAACATTATCGCCAGTGGATCAACCTCCAATGGAATGTCCGAATCTGGCGTATTTAATTTCACTGGCACCTAACACACTTCAAACAAATATTGTACATGAAATTGGTAAGCGCGACCGGGTAATTGCGGTTTTTAAACGTATTCACGGTTGGTTTGTGTCGGCAACAACGTTAGCAGCGCGATGACTGACCCGAGTATGGGAAATATAATGACGTGCGAGCGGCAGCCACTGACGTGCGCCCGCGACAAAGAACCGACGCGAATGCTACTAAATATAAAAGCGGTGGAAGAAAGTTGGACGTCACCACGATAAAAGCCTTCGCGTGGCGACTACCTGTTTAATTCCATATTGAATAATAACTAATGTTGGGCCGGCACCAGTATAACTGTTGCCCCCGATCCACTGCTCTTACCCTGGACATGAAACACTTAGCAATACTTACGATCTAGAAACTTTATAACCGACATCAAAAAAAGTAGACGTTCTCGAATCATCTGTAGGTATTTTTTTTAAATTGCTACTTAAAACTTTATAGGTCTGCAGGTCTATCAATTTCAAAATATGTATCTATTACCATAATTCACTTATGGTTTCTAAGACAAATAAACACCGATTTTTATTTTTTAATGATTGCTCTTTTAAGTTTTCTTAAACATGATTCAAGAAAATCTCTCCAACTATTTGAAATTGTACCCTCATTTTTAATTGCAGCGGTTTTTCTATCATTTTTAATTAAATTCTTATGTGCAGCTTTCTTTCTGTCTAAAAGCTTAAGTTATGAATTGTCCCCGTATTATTTTTACGAAGCCCGAATCATCATCATCAGGTAGAGTAGGCAGACACGCAATCACATCACGGACATTACACAAACATCGAAACCGGGACACATCCATGTTCATCGCTCATGACATGACATAAATGTTTTATTATTATTATTTTATTTTATACCTACATTGATTTGTTTATACTAATATAAAAATAAATAAATTAATAAATGTTTGCCCTGGGTTCGAATCCCAGCAAGAGCATACAAGTTCTGGCCCGGGAGCCAGAAGTCATATCACTGGCCACTGAGCCGCGGCAACCGTAGATAACTATTTTTATATAATTCATAACATTCGGTTTAAAGATACTTTGTTTTGCAGACAGCGGTCAAATTTTTAGCTGACCTTTAAAAAAAATCACAACGAATATTTTAACCTAAAGTCATCGTTATAGGTTATTCTAAGTTATTACGTTACGTTTTTATTTAATGTTTAGAAAGATAAGAAGAATTGTTGCTTGTATGCTTGCAGTTTTGTTTTTTAACTTGTAGTAGGTCTCCCAGAATAAGTCTATATGTATTATCATCGCCACAAATGCACCTATATCACGAAGTTACTATCATTGTTGAGACTGCAAAGTGGCGTTGATGCAGCTGCATGTTCTTCTGCCTTTTATAATATATAGGATTCTCAAACGTATAGCAGCTAGCCACGCTACTAGTGCCCCGTCCCCCAACTGTGCTGAAAGATCGGTGGGAATCGATTCGGCGTCCATCTAACTAGCGGCTAACAGTTACTACTTCGGGATTGTCGTAGCTTCAAAACCTTTATACGTTTCTGTAGTATAAGTAGTTATAGATATGCGTGAAGAAAGCGGCCAACGACGGAATGCTTTCCGCCGAATGACGCGCAAAAATATTAGTAGACACTTTTGCATTAGGAATATTTTAAATGTAGAACGCCTGAGGGTACCTAAATTAAGCGTTGGATTTTCAAATAAAAACAAACCAGCAATAACCACATTTGAACATATTTAATTAATAGCACAACAACACTAAAACTAAACCGCTCATTTTGCATTTATATCACATCTTCACCAATTCTTTGACCTGTTCTTGCCTGCATTTCCAATTCTGTGATTCCAATAATATTATCAAAGATATGATGGCTTTCCTCTAATATATCACCCAAAAAATACAGCCTTCTATAACACTATAGAACATTTCACACAATATTTCGACATCGTTAAAGCTAATTATTTACAATAAACATCTATTTAACATCGATTTGATCAATAATTCTCTAAAATACATCAAGTTAACAACAATATCTAGAGATCGTTAGGCATTAATTGTCACTTACAATAGTACGTATTGAATGGGATAGATGTGTTGGTACATTTAATATTAACACACCAATATGCCCTGTACAACCCAGGCGTGGTCGGGCCACTTGGTGTCCGGAGCGTGAGTATCGATCCTTTGGCTACCCTCTCGCTTTACCGACCTGCCGCCGCTTACACATCTGCGACTGGGTCGCAACTCGCCACGCGTCAAGCGACAATGCTCGTCACCAGACCTACCAGCACGGTAATATAGATATTACCGTACTACCAGGAAGGTCATCTATCTACCTCTACCCTCTAACAAGTATAACTCATACTATTATTTACTAATAATACTTTAATGGAATGTATTCAACTGCAAGAAATTCGAAGATCGGCAGTGTATGTATGTATTTCGGCATTTAATATCAGTAGATTCAAAGGCGACCGTCTGGTCAGCCTATTTTTGCAGCATGAAAACAATCCATACACACTTTTACTCATCAACAATGTGTTTGTCAATATTTTATCGCAGACATAAAATAAATAATTGAACTGTTACGTACGTTCCTAAGTACGTATTCTTACTTACTTATACTCAGACATAAATTGGTAGGTAAGTAGATCAAAATCATTAACTACGGGATAAATGTGATTGTTATCAAAATAAACACATCTAAAAACGATAACTAAACCTCCATTTACATTCGTCTTAAATTCTATCGATCTACAATTATAAGTAAATATCTAAACGACAAGTCTAATTTTCTAAGTAACTCGACTCGATAATCTACTCTAATTGTATGGTAACTACGCACGTATAATGATCGTCCAAATTGATTAATTGATTTTAATTTGAAATTCTCGAAGTGCAGTAATCCTATTAAGTACTTTTAAAGCTTCTATACGAGCCATACCGTATACAATAGGTACTAGAATGAGCTTGACAAGAGTTTCGCTCCGTATGCGCTTATATTATACAAATACATACACCTATAGGTTGCAATTAGTACCACATGCATTATATATGAATAAATGTCAACGTTAACAATAAGTTACATTCAGTCTGCAGTCTACACAGCTATTAATAATTATTGGGAATTATTTTACTGACATCAATCAGTAAACTTGGGGTAAACAAAACCTTACACTTATTATGTTTTTAAACGGCCACTAACATCCGAATTTACTTTAAAATCGGGATATTTACCGGGTATTTTCTTTGTTAATAAATACGACTTAATACTTGTGCACATTTTGCGAATAGAATTTGAAAGTATTGCGTTTGCAACATTTTCAAATATCGAGAGCTTGATAAAAATATCGATATACAGAGTAAATATCTCGTTTCTAAAGTTATATGTATAAATCTAATATAATATGGCAGAACAACATTTGCCAGGTCAACTAGTAATAAATAGAATTATTGCAGCAACTTAACCAGAAACGAGCCATCATGCTGGGTCGTTTCTGGTTAAGTTGAAATTACGGGTAGATAATGATCGTATGTTTGCAATTTGCACAGAGTTTTGCAAGAACCGTACAATGCGGTGTATGGTGCGAATTGAACAATGCTGCACTGTTCTTAGAAATGTTAATGACTGCGCTGACAATCATAACTGAGTCGGTAAGAGCAATCTAACTTATATAACAAAATGTATATATCTACTCATATACCGACTTCATTGACACATTAGTTAGACTTTTAAGAGTTGGCTTAGAGTGAATGGGTAAAATTTATTTTTCATATAAACAAGATGGAATTAAAATCAATTCCTTTTTAAAATTTGAGAGTGTTATAGTTAGAAGAAGATAAGAAAACTTGGCCTTTAATATGTGGGTACTATTGTTTTTTTTTACTTAAAAAAATTTAGAACTATTAAACGTCATTAACCTAATTTAATATGAAAATGTTTCTTTTTCCTTGCCACGAATTCATTTAATACTTGATTTAAAATAAGACTTAATAATGATTATTATAATTAAATAATATCCGAACTCGCAGACATTATATATGAATTGGAAATTAAGAGATTTTTTCTTTGTTGAATCTTGTTCCTGAAAGTAGTTTACAAATGATGCCATTTCACCTAAAGGTAGACAAGTACCTACCATAAAACCGAAGTTAATTCGAGATATATACATAGAAACATCAAAGGGCAGGTAATTCTACCTAATCAACCAATTAGTATATTGTCAGTATTGCCCTGATACAGTTTCTAAGACATCTATCATTTAGTTTTAAACGAACCTAACAATTTCTAAGAAAATATTGTGACCAACCTGTTATATGTATAAACATATACCTACCTACCAAATATATAGTTAATTATAAGAAAACAAGTCAAATGAAGGAATGTAAACTTAATCATGCAGTGATACATGCAACAATTATAAGTACTTATAAGCTGTAAGTTTGGACACCCAAGGATACAGGCTATGCCTATATAGGGGACCCAAGTATAAGAATTAAATTCATTAGGTTATTTTAATATAATAAAATAAATTTGTGGAAATTGTGTTTCTGTGAACAAATGATTACTGATATATATTTGTCAATATAGTAGTTATATGTAGTAGGTATCGTGCAACTTCGCTTCACGTTTTGTTTTTGCCTGAAAGTTCTACGAGTTTGCGCTTTAAATACATATTTAGACTATAATATAGATTATTATGTAGAAAATTACATTCTGCCAGGGATTGTATAATATACGACACCGGTATGAAACGCAGATTTATAATATTTTAAAAATTCAAAGTAGTAGGTTATTTATTTTTGCGACTACCTACTTATATATCTCTCTATGTAGATAGCTGTATATAGAAGTATTAAGCAGTTAAGAATACCCGTAGACGTTATGAAAATACTTTACCAAATTTTTATTAGTATAACGTAAACAACATTTGCCCGCTGAGTCCAGATATAAAAAAATCCTTCAACTGCCGATATATCTTTTTGCCAGTACTTGTGATAAACATTAATAACATACATATTAAATATGCAATCACTAATTATATACCTCCATTAAATAAACATATAGAAGTTGGTTTTGAGAAGAACTCGTATGCATCATAATACTTCTAATTGTGCATCATCCGACGGATTTTACATATAAAATATTGGACGTAGGTACTAAGTCACTGCTTACTATTACTTATGTAGACGTAAAATAGGGCAAGTAACGTATCAAAAAAGTTGTTTTCTACAAACTAAACTCTGCGATACTCTGATACTGCATACATATATTAATCTAAACCTATCAGGTATCTAATTTCTAATGTAGAGCAATTGCATTACTAATAAACTAATATACTACATATTATACCTATCAGAAGTTTCATTATATATTTAGAGCTCTATTATAGATTTGGCTATTAATGAACAGTGTCATATAATTTTAAATAAATTTACACATTCGACATTCTATAAGTGCTAGTGATTGATCATATACGCATTTGTAACACATTATGCTACTGACGAAAGAGCCATTTTCTTTAGAATTATAGATTACATCTTATTTAAATAAAAGTTATTTAAATATTTTAGGACAAACTATCGAATAGATATTTGTTAAATATATAACTAAGAGCAAAATTAGAAAAGCGGTGGAACGGTATACTGTAATTCCATCAGTTGCCGAATTCATTCGTTCCAAATTTTTAACAAGTTTTCTGACTGTTTTAAAAGAGTAAGCTCTTGGTTAAGATATTACGATGAAAATGATATTAATATCCTTTTCATTTAATTAGATTTCCGCAAAGTAACGCCTGAGTCTATAAGGTATTTAACGCCTTAACGCGCCCTTCGAAGCACAGATGCGCTCCGCTGAAAATGCTACTAGCGGTCACCCATCCAAGGCACGGGAGAGGAGTACAGGAGTATAAGAAGCTTAAGTAGCGTAAGCTTACGCTTCCCATACGAGCGCTTCATTATCGTCAATAAATTATGAAAATAATGTAATCGAATTCTAGTCACTGTCCTGTGCTAGACAAGATCTAACGCGTCATAGCGATTCTCTTTCTCTAACCGCTAGCGCTTCATCGTTAGCACTTGGAGATTGGTAAACAACGTCATGTGTTCACGGCGATCGCTCATTGTCTTTGATCGAAAGATAAATGCGCTCAGGAGAATAGAAACGAAAAGCCAGGGTTGTTGGGTATTGTAGGTATTCATCTACCGTGCCTACACACTCATTGCATAATTATATCATTTTTGTCAACTTCAAGCAAATGAATGTGATAACTTTTTATAAAAAAATGAAAATTTACTATCTATCAATTGATTCATATTATCAGATGCTACCCTGCGTTTATCATAATATTCTCTCGACAGACACCGTTCGACATTCGAAGCAGAGGTACGTCTATATTGAATATACGAGTCAGTTATAAGTAGTATATAAATATATTTAACTTTAGGTTTTCGGATAGTATTCGCTTGGCGACTGGTCGAACACTAGTGCACTATAAGTGCACGGTTCGACCAGCAAAATTAACCACCTCGGTATTACGGATATTATATCGAGTATAATATCAACCTAGGTAAGTTATAACCAAAATGCTAACGATATAACTTTACATATTAGATGTAGACGCACCCCCACCTACGAGTATATCTACTTCAAGAATCAAGTCACCAAGTTTGGAATTGACGTTGGGAGATGAGGGATCAAATCATCTCTAAATAACATCGAAAATATACAACACAATTGGGAATATTGTCGATGAAAAATATAAATTATTTGTAAACGTTTTAGCACCACTAGTCTATCTACCAACATATTGACTATAATATTGCCATTTGTCATGCACTTTTAGTGTTTTTGAAATACTGTTATCTTGAAAATAATCTTTGTTTTTTAGGCAAAGTGCAATTTAGTGTTGTTTCATAGTATTGACTACATGTGTTAATTAATTATATACCAAAAGATCACATCTTCAGGGTATCAATTCTACTAACACATTGCTCATAGATTGTCAATGAGTCGTCGTTTTTTCTAGTTTTGCTATTCTACTTGGAGTATAATTGTTATGGCTACATAGATCTAATTTCTACCGCAATTCATTTACAATAACTACAATGCAATCGAATACAATTGTTATTTGAGCGGAATTTATTTATGATAACATTTGAACGACTATTGCATTGTTTATGAATGGTCTTAATAAATAAGAGAATTGACACCCTGTGCACATGATAACAGTTCAGAAATGTTATATAATCTGAATTAGTTAACAGAAGGTTCTTGCGTTTTTGTTAACTACTATGAACTTCTATGCCCTGAAGATATTTATGTGCTTGTATTGCATATATGTACAGTAATATAAGAAAATGAGACGTTTGCACTACATATCAATATCCATTTCAATTCCTTCATTAAATCATTAGCAAAACATTAATATGTTAAGTTTTTATTGAAATACATCTCGTTAATTCCCTTAATCGGCCACTATGACTAACCTAGTAGCTAAAAGCACAATAAGATAGTGCCCCCGAAAAGAAAAATTGTGAACAGGAATAATAGATTACATTGTATTCTTTCACTGTACGAAGCTTAACGACGGAACTTAAAAAGATAACATCAAGTACATAGACATTCACCGCTTATATAGTTTACAACAAACAAAGTAAACATGTAAGTATTTATATCACTTTGGATTGAGCTTGGGGTAAATTTCTTACATTAATTAAATTACTAAATCGTTAGATTTGTCAACTAATTAAATTTCTATTAAGCTTGTGAAGCTTTGTGATTATTTTCATTTAGTTTCGAGCCTCCATTTTTAACGGATTCTGAATCACGCACAACAGAATCCGATGAGGCCACAGACCCACTCGCTATGCCTGCAGTTTTATTGCAAATCGTTTGCGTGGGATGCAATGGTGTTGTTTTTGTTGATTGCGCAGATGTTGATATATTTGCTGAAGTTATTGATGGCGTCTTTGTGGACGAGATAACAGACGGCGTTTTTGTTGACGATATAGACTTAATTGTTGTGGTTGTAGGTTTTGTAGTTTTCAATGAAACTGTTTTGGAAGATAACACCTTTGAAGTGCCGACATCTGATTCACAAGGAGAACTTATTATTGGGCTCTTCTTGGTAGATGATATTGATTTGGTAGCACTGGGTATACTTGATGAAGGTGAATCATTAGTAATTTCAGATGAAGTGTACAGCGGTGCTTTAGTAATTGAAGGCAAAGTAATGCTGGAACTAACTACTGATTTTTTTGATGTTGGCACTAGTGGAATAGACTTGATAGTTTCGGCCGAAGAAATGTTGTTAGTACTTTTGATAGTCGTATTGTTAGATATAGTTGGTGATAGTTTTGTTGATGTTGTTGCGGAAGATGTTTTTGAAATGGTGGTCACACTACTCGTTTTTGCTGGTGGATTTGGGTTTGCTTGAGCAAAAGTGGTGTTTTGAACTATATTTGCTTTGGAAGTGACAGTATTTAAAGGTAATGTTGGTTTTGATGTTGTGACTACAGATACTTTTGCTTTTGCACTTGTGGTAGCTGAGGTTGTAGGTAGTTTGGTACTCTTAGCTACTTGAGGACTCGAAGTTGGCTTCGTAGTGTTAGAATTGGCTGATGCTGCTTTTATTGAAGTGTTGACTAATGAAGATTTAGAAACAGGATTTTTGTTTGTTGAGTTTGCAGTTTTGCTGATGCCTGCGATAGAAGTGGAAGTGACTGATGTTTTTTTAATGGGTGCAGACACAGATTTACTATTGACAGAGTTAACTGATATTGTTGACGTTACTACGGAAGTGGTTATGCAAGGTGCGTTCACTGAGCCAACTTTACCGACTATAGTTGCAGAACGTCCTAAAGTCACATCTGGTGAATTTATTGCCGGTGCCGCAATATCTGAAATTTTCGCCACAGTTGTAGCTACAGGTTTTATGGCAGATGTGGTCGTCATCGCAGGCCTCGATATACTTATATTCAATTCCACATTATTGGGGCTTTTTGGAGATGATATATTTGTGCCAGTATTCGAAGATATATTACAAATATTATTTTTTCTCGAATTTGATAAATTTACATTTGAATCAGTAGGCTTGGTGGTCAAGGAAATAGAAGTCACGTTAGTATTTAGATTGGCAGTGGTATTTAAAGTCAACTTTGCAGTTTGTGTGTTATTGGCACTCAGTTCTGGTAACTTATCACATTTTTTGAATGAGGTACTATTACTTAGATTTAATTCCAATGAACTAATAATAGCAGACGATTGTTTCATATTGTCTTCTAACCTTTCAATATCAGGCTTTATTTTGCATTCTATAATATTTTTGTCGTCTGTTACAGTTTTTTGTCGTTGTAACTTATTTCCAGCAGTACTACTGATATTTTTTGTAGTATTAGAAATTGTAGAATAGTTTTTAGAAGTAGTCGGTGATTTGATATTTGCTACAAAGTTTAGGGTATCATTTTTACTGTTTACAGTCGATTTGTTGTCGGAATTTGCGACTAACTTGTTTATTTGAGCTTGATCAGATTGAATATCTCCTTGGATATTTCCAGATGACTTTATCGGTATATTGACCATATTAACTTTTTCAAATAAAGGTGGTGATGATTTCACGGTAACATTATTTTTTGTGCTACCTAAATTAAATGAGTTCACTTGCGGTGATATTACGGATTTAGAAGTAGTAGATGTATTGTTTTCCTTAGAGCTCTTAACAGAACTGTGACTTGATAATTTAACTGCAGTTGGTGCCGTGATCAATTTACCAAATGTATCCTTATTTATATCTGTTGTTAATGTCATTGCGTTCGAACTACAAGTGGAGCTCTTTTCTTCTTTGTCTTCATCAAATGAAATAGAAGAATATACTGGATTAATAACAGAAGAGCCATTAGTTATTACTTTTTCGTTAGTTGTTATTACTCCCTCCTTCGTCATGCTGACTTCTATTGTGGATATAATTGGGACAGGTGTCATTTGCACTGGCTCCATGTGCTTTGATTTTGCATCCGTGTGTATCTTTGCAGTTGTAAATATTAATGGACTTGGACTGTAACCACTTTGCTTGCTTCCGTCAATTTCAACTAATATTTGAGTTTTGGCAGTAACGATAGCTTTAGAATTGTCATGCGTATTAAATACATTAGTATTCATATAATTGTGAATAGGAGCTACAACACTAGAATTAGTTTTTGTAGTGTCGTACTCTTTCATTGACAATAAGCTTTCTGTCGTTCCACAAAATCCGGTAGAGGTAGTTGCTTTAGATGAGTTATTTAAAAGTTTAGTTTTACCACTGTCTTTATCATGTGTCAAGTCAGTCTTTCCCGTTGTAAAGTATTTGGCACTTTTATTGATTTCCATTTTATCTTTTTCTTTTTGTAACAGTGGTTCAATAACCGTCTCATCGGAGTCATGGCTATAATTTTGTCCTTTCATTTTTAAAGAACTCTTTTTAGATTTCATGACTGTTTTTCTAATTTCATTTTCTACTCCGCTCGTAATGGAAGTTGAATCTCCGCCATCACGAGACGTCTGGAAAAAAATTGCGATGTGTTTGTAAATTAAATGTATATGTTCAAACTAACACCTACCTACTTTTTAAATATCTTAAATACATATAAAACACTTTTTTAATATCTTAAATACATGTTAGTGTATACAATACAGTTTAATAACGCGTTTTCTAAAGAAATAAACTAGTGATTACACAGTGGGTGCACCTGTTATTACTAACTACTACAACTTGCTACTACTACCGACAACGTGGACAGATGACATGACCAAGACCGCACAAAGAGGCCTAAACACGGGCTGCTTCCTACTGCTCCTCGTGGAAATCGATGGGAGAGAATTTTGTCCAGCTGTGGATATCCGATGGCAAAGATGATGACGACGATGATAAATATTTATTACAACTAATTTATCCATTTTGGACAGTAAAATTTAAAAAATAACGGCCAATATTGGGTATAGTAAAACAATATCTAAAAGAGTGCGGTTGTTAACAGTGTAACGTTTGTGCCATTGGGTACCTATACAAATATTTGATCCTTAAATAGAAAAGCACGTAAAATAGCTACACTTTAGATATGGTAAATTAATAGCATATTTACACGATACCGCTGATCTCTGATGATCCTTGCAACTATAAAGTTGTAACACTCACTCCTGCATACTGGAAGGTGAGAGATTTATCTTCCTCATAGCAACGCATGAGTATGCGCGCGGAGTTTAAGCGTCACGCTCACCCCTACATTCCGGCCATGCAGAAGCCGGACTTGGAAGTGAGATTTACCTTCCGCATAGCCACGAGTAGGTGTGTGTACGGGGTTCAGGCGTCACTCTCACACACGCATTCGGGCCATGAAGAAGCAGCACCGGCGGCCGCGCTTCCTAGCAGGCGCGAGGGAGTGCACTATATGGTGAGCAGTAAGCGGGAGTGCGACGTACCTTCCGCATAGCAACGAGCGGGTGAGCGTGCGGGGGTCAAGCGCCCCGCTCGCGCAGCACGGGGCGGCCGTGCAGGAGCAGCACGGGCGGCGAGAGCTGCGGCTCGGCGCGGGCAGAGAGCGCCCTGCACGCGGACGCCGGGCCCCACTCGTCGGTGGGGCGCGATAGCACGCGGGCTTTCTGTAACAACAGTCACGAAAACGCTTAGCGACGCACTCATACACAGACTCAAGAAAGACTGTACCTTTAGTTTAACATTAGATATGACAAATAATTATTTCCCAGGGCGTTCATTTTTATAATAATATCACATCATGATAATTCAAATATACTAGGTAATTAATAAAAATATTTTCTTAAAATACTCACACGAATACATACATAAGAAATTATTTAGAACATAATGAGTGCCTCCGCGATGCTTTAATTGAATAAATGATTTGGAATATTATTATAAAATATCCATCACTTTTTATAATTATTCAGCAGATTCCATTAAAATTGCTATAGTATCTGGCTGACATCCAAGGGCCTCCTCCATGTTGCCTAACGACTGTTATCCCAAGACAATCGGGACTAACGGCTTTACATGCCCTCCAAAGCACGGAAACGCTGTGTTGAAATGCCACTAGCGATCACCCATCCAAGGTTATGCCCGAGCCGTGTGTTGCTGTCGTACGGGCAAACTCCGTTACGATCGCTTTGAGACTAAATAGTTATTCCCGCCAAATGTGACAGCTATCACTTAACCAACATGGCCCCTTTGTACCATGCCAAAGATCGAGCATCCCTATAGAAAACCCCTTTAGATGGATATTATACATTAACAATGTGCTGAAAGTGACGAATATTGAAACAGCGATCGGTTTTCGAGCAGTTTAAACCTTGATCAATATAAGGATGGGAAGTTTTCTATACTGTTCGAACACCGCTCGAGCCATAACCGACTGAGTCAATAATACTCGAGTATTTGGGGGTTACCTTTCCTTAGTACCTACTATACTAAGGTAAGGTAAACCATAGTACCTTCTAAGGTAAGGTAAACCGCTAAATATTCTAAAGTAACATCACATAATGTCGTTGATTTACATTCTTCCTCATTTTATGATTCAAGTTTATGTGAACGCACCTCCATGATAGTGAGATCGTCAGGGCCGCTGCAGATCTTGTCTACAGCCATGACCACTACCACTACTATGGGAAGCACGCCCAACGTCCATCCCACGGCGTCGGCCCACATCGGATACACGTAGTGTCCGTATGTCGCCGGTTTGTACTCGATCCAGTTGAAAACCAGGATAAACTGTAACGTAATATTATCAGCATTTAGTAACCAAAGCAGTATCACTGTTTAAATCGTCAACTTGAAGTAACCTAAGGCAGCACACACACCTACAATAATATTGAGTCAATAAGATTGACAAGCCATCCAGGTCAATATTTTGCACAATGTTTCAATACCCTCATACCTCCAATAATATTGTCAATAATATACTTATTGAGCAATAATATAGTATATGTATGGGCCGCCTTACTGTTAATTATTTAGTACAACTCTGCAACAACACAGAGCTTTGACGGTATGTATATTATTGCAGTAGGTGCATTATTTGATTGTTAACACAATAACGACAGGCAAATGATTCGTGGTACATACACAGGTATTTTAACCTAAATAGTTGTCAAGTGGAAACGTTAACCCCTTCTCGAAGATGTAGGTAACGTTTCTACTGCATATACAAAGTGTTTATTTGGCGAAGTGCGAGGGTCGCATTCGCATTTTTTTCATTACAATGGATTCAGATCATCTGAGGAGGTGGAATATATAAAAAAAGAAAAAAAAAGTTTGTATTTATTAGGACACGTGAGTTATCTCCTATAAGTATTATAGGGGCGTTTGTTTTTACTTTATAATTAAATGTAACGAGCATACCACAAGAGCGGCCGGTGTGATCACTCGCCACATAGCGCTCCAGAAGTACACCCACAGCTTGGACTGGGGTCCGATCATGGACTGGATGTCCAGGCAGAATTTCTCAGCGCCGTAGATCCAAGCGATCAGAATACATTCGCCGATGGCAATAATTAGCACAGACCAATTTGCGGCATATTTATCCATCAGTTGAAGCCAGTACATTCCACTCTGCAATATTTTGGCTTAAGTAAGTAAACTTATATTGTGGCAAAAAACTATAATTACATTAGTTTTAATTCTACATTGTACTATTTCTTGTTTGTATTTTGCTACTAATAAAGCTGTCTATGTCTATATGAATGTATAATACATCAATTTATTATAATTGAAAAGATCCCCGAGAAAACCAGCGCTAAAAACCCTAGCGTAATGCTGAAACTAGATGCATTACTTGAATTATTTTCCTTATATTATTTTCATTTATAGATAGTTACTAGTTTATGTTTTGTTCTTTCGTACTTTATAGTAATATTGTGTCTAGAATAAATGTGTTTTTTTAATATCATTTCTCAGCCATGTGCGTCCACTGTTGGACATACGCCTCCCCCATATAGGGCGGATTTGCTAATGCTCGCCACGCTTGGCAGACGGTTTAGCGAGCGCAGTATGATTTCCAATCCTCACAAGGCGCTGCTGCCCACGTTCTGGTACGTGGACATTTACTTTTTTTGTTATATTGTATATTAATAGCATTATATCTACTTGGACATTGATTACATATCACAAGTATTTTTAGAAAGACCCCAATCGAAATCGGAAGCATGTTCTCACGGCTTCATTAAAAACTTGGATGAAAATATAAGTTCTCAAGTAACATGCTTATGTTGGTATATACCTAGATACCCGTAAGCCAATAGAGGTATGTAAATAATACTTATAGGTTATGATATTTACTTACGTTGGTGCAAAAGATAAGTCCACCGAGATAACCAAACACTGCAACTGTCAGGACAACCCAAACTTTATGCTGTCGGAGATTAGGAAATCTATCCAGAATAGCAGTTGTAACTGTCTCCATCAGGGCGAACTGAAATACACCACACGGCTATTACCAGAAATCTGTACCTACAGCATACTCATAATCTTTAATATTACATAACAGACGTAAGCTTACCTGCGAATCAAGTCCAAGAGTCAATAACATAACAAAAAATAGAATAGACCAAAGCGGCGATACGGGGAGCCTGGTCACCACTTCCGGATAAACAATAAAGGCAAGTCCCGCCCCTTGATCAACCACGCGGTCTACCTCAACGTCTAACTCATGCGCCAGAAAGCCAATCACGGAGAATATTACCAGACCAGCAAAAAACGACGTAGCTATGTTTGATACAGCAACAATTAACGAATCTCTGCAAATAAACAAACAAACAACATTCAGGACATACAGTTTCGTACAAAAGCAATACTCGAATAGATGTATACTTACATATAGCAGTTGTTTGTGAACTTGTTGTAAGAGGATAGTGTTATGAGTCCGCCCCAAGCAGGGCTTAGGGCGAAGAATATTTGTACCGCGGCATCGCCCCACACCTAACAATAATTATCCATGTAAATAATTATACGGAACTCTTATATTAACTATCATGTCTAGGACAAGTTCTCACCTGAGCGTTTAAAAGTTGCCCAAAGTCCGGTGTAAGATAGAACATGATTCCGGTAGATGCCCCTGGTAAAGTCACGCCTCTGAAGAATAAGATTACAAGTACCACGTATGGGAATAGTGCAGTGAAGTACACAACCTAAAAAACAAACATAAACATAAAATTATGAAATACACGTGTAAAGTTGTGATAAGGAAAAGATAATCAAATGTCTTCGAATGAGACAGAGAAATCCGAGATAATCATACAGGGTTTAAACCTTCATCGTTTGGGTAACCAGTCCAGATCTTATACCAACTGAATCACAGGTACTATAAGCATCGATTTTAACTCATTGTTCTTATTTAAATGTTTTAATGGAACTTGACGTCTTCTGTGTTCTACATAGCTATAGATAGACATCAATAGCCTTTGAAACCATAATATTCAAACCATAATATTCCACTGATGACGCACCTTTCTAGTTATACTTAGAATGAAGCTTCAGTCTCGGTAGGCTAGCCGGTAAGAGCATTTTGAGAGATAAATTTCTCTGTCGAATTTGAAGCAATTTGGCAGGCACATATTTCATTATTCATTACCTTTCCTGAAGATTGTACACCCTTGCATAGGCAGAGAAACACAATTAACCAAGCCGCCAGCAAGCAAACTGCCATGCCCAGTCGTATTTGCCCCGTTTCTTCAATACCAGATGACAATCCAAGCACTTGATTACTGTAATAAATTCAAATTTGAAATGGTTTTACCGAATCACACAAGATAATGAAGCTAATAAAATGCAAAACGCTTGTTTAATGACGTTAAATAACACAAATAATTTATTCGAGACCTTAAGTGAAAGTTTAATTGCTTACTTGAAGTACTCTTCGGCGGGAGGACGCCTGAGAGCAGTCTCCGCCAAGGCGGCGATGTTGTGTGATAGTGCATAGGTTTGGTTGTAGCAGTCCCTCAGATAATATGTTCCATTTGTGGCATCACACGCATCTGCTTCCTCGTATGAGTAGCAGTCTGGAATAGCCCACAAAATTGACGTCAAGATTCTGTTTAACACTTATGATCTTTCTATTGTAACATATCACCGTTTACCAGGTGATGATAGCAGTCAGGCAGCACATAGCTCGAAGAACTGATGGCCGTTGGGGTTGAAAAGCTCCCGAATAGGGACCAAGGACTGCTAAGCGCAGCATAGGACGCCCACCGACCAGGTGGACAGGCGACCTGACTAAGATCGTAAGCAAGGTCTGGAGGCGGTCCTTGTGGAAATCAATGGGGAAGGCCTACGTCCAGCAGTGGACATCCTATGGCTGAGATGACATCTAATTGCCTGGCGTTGATTAAAATGATTAATATTCGGATTTTGTCAATATTTTTGTATATTAAACTAAATAAAAAAGTATTGCTTATGAAGGTAATTTAATTTGAAAGTAAAACGATAAAAAAGCAGCGTATAAATACTACAGATGCGTGACGACGAAACTCCGGCAATGGGAAAAAACGTGGTATTTTGGCCAAATAGTAAGTATATTTTTTTGTTGCCATGTACAATAATTCTAATGATAATAATGGAGAGCCTGAATCTAACCCCAGCCGCAGTCCACGCAGGTGAAACTGCGGAGCGTAACTAGTAAGTTATATCCCTGTAGGGGGCAGGGGCAATAAGGTTCGAGTCTTCAACTAAGAAGTCTTAAAATCAATACAACTTTCCTCACTCTATAAACTCACTTTTCGTACTCCATTCCGCGTCACAGTTTTGCCAGGGCAGTTGATTAGAAATACTCGCAAATGACACCGCCATATAGTAGATAGTCCAGGCGATGATGAGGTTGTAGTACAGCATCACAATGCTGGAGACTATGACCATGCCGTAGCCTAGCCCTTGGAACAGTGGGCAGAACTTGTTGTACACAGCAACGGGACCGAGGGCTGCGTATTGTCCGAAAGACAGTTCCATAAACATCAGCGGTAGACCCGCTATTATGAGCATTACGGTGAATGGAATAAGGAAGGCACCTGAAAAAATAAACTTATGCATATACCAAGGTAAATTTTATATATAATCATCAATTTTCATGTTGAGTACCTGCGCGGCTTTGCATAGTTTGGGGCCCGTTAGGAATTATACTATGTTGTCAAATCGGCAATTACCGTCAAGTGAGATTGTGGTCAAACACTACATCAATATATTATTTTTAAAAACAACTATAAACTAAGAAAGGCATATTAATCATAATATTTCACAAAAGAGACACATTCGCTCTAACTTTACACTAACACTCTCCAGCCATTAGCTTCGCATCTGCTAAAAGCGAAGTTGTTTTAAAAGAACTTTCGTGTTTTCTCTCCTAATTGATTTATTAGGTACGTGGAATCGATATAATCCGAAAAGCACATTGGTATCGGTCAATAATAAATCTTGTCTTATACCATAGTAATATGTACGTACTAAATTGTTTCTTAAAAATGACGTAGTATTATTCCATCCCACTAATATTATAAATGTAAATGTGAATAATGTGTTTGGATGGATGGATGTTTGTTACTCCGGTTACACTGTCCCGAAATAACACATAGGCTATTCATGATCATCATCATCATCAATCATCACCACGCGGGTAAAAGCGCGAGGCGCAGCTAGTATTTGCGCGGCTAATTAGGCGGAGCAATTGAAGCGGCGAAAATATGCTAACCTAGGTTGTGGTGACATATTAGAACCGTTTGGCACCGGGAGCTCGTCGGATTTACAAAAACTGTTGTTCGATGCGGCGCGTGACCAAAATGCTGGCTTATATTTGGCTCAACGAAACAGACATTGCAATTCAACGTGGCAATGCTGCTAGGATTCTAGGCACGCTGCCAACTAATAGCGAGTTAGAGCATTTGAGTTACCTATCTATACAGGCTGGCAACAGCTAGTGGATTGCTCAAATGTTAATGTGGTAGCTGTAGCAGGTATTGTATAATTAGTTATTTGTATTTTATTATAATACAAGCATCGACCAAAAAACATACTTTAAAGACAATATTTTTTTTTACCAAAAAATGTAACCGTTATCAACACTCAAAAGTATAAAATAACTTGTCGAAGTCCAAAAAATTGAACCGACTTCAACACAAAAGAGTGTTGAAGTCAGTTCCATTTTTTGGTAAACATTTTTTTTCACCCTTTTCAGTGACCTTCGCTACTCACGGGATCAATTGGCACTGTGTTCACAGATTTCTTCACCCTCAATAAGGAAGTCATCCAGGTAGACGCAACACTTTTAGTTATTGGAGTGTAATTCAACAACCGCTTGACCTACTTTGATGAAATGACAATTTTTGACAATTGATTCCACAAGGAAAGGACCAGCTTTCAAATATAAAAAAAATCACCTAAATCGGTTCACCCAGTCGAAAGTTCTGATGTAACAAACAAAAAAAACAATGCAGACGAATTAAGAACCTACTCCTTTTTTTTAAGTCGGTTTTTCCAAGAAGAAACAGCGAATGGAAGACTATACTGTTTATAAACAGACACTTACATGTGTCAGTGATGGAAGCTACCCAGGCGCGTACTGGAGAGTACCAGCATGAAGTAGTACATTTATTTATGAGAAGTGGGAGGAACTTACCTCCTCCATTGTTATAGCACAGATAAGGAAACCGCCATACGTTCCCCAAGCCCACGCTATAGCCCAGCAGTGATAGAAGGAAGTCGAATCGCCCGGTCCAGTTGCCACGCGCAGGTTCTGATTCTGTCTCTGGCTGTGGTTCTGTCACCTCTTCATGACACTGTATAATTAACGGGAAACGTTATAATTACTTATTGCAACAACTATACAAACCTATTTCCATAACATAACTGTAGAGCATTTAAATTAAAAACCCCTATGTGTGTTTATAAAATTTGAAGAGTTCTCTCGATTTCTCCAAGATCCCATCATCTAATCCTGACCTGATGACCATCGGTACACCAGAGAAGTATACCCTATATAAAAGTAAACTAAAGTTTTGTATTTTCGTCTTTGTAATTATGAAACTCAGTTGCCTAGCACGAGGGCAATCAACAATTTCATTCCATATTTAAATTAGGATATGAAAAATGAAACCGCGTGCCTGAATCCACACATACTCGTAGCTGAAAGCTCCTTCGACTGTACGGAAAATTCTTCTGGCGCCCAAATATTGACACAGGCAAACAGGTAATTTATTAACAAGGCAGATGTTTAAAACTGTATTGGTGGTGATAAGGGTAGGTATTCATTTTATTTATGATTTAATTTTATTGTGAGTTTTGGATGGATAACGGGAAAAATTATAGTGTCAATGAATCGTCGTTTTTTTTTCTAGTTTTGCTATTCTACTTGGAGTATATTTGTAATGGCTACACAGATCTAATTTCTACCGCAATACAATTGTCTACAATGCAATCGAATGCAATTGTTATTTTAGCGGAATATCAAGTTTATTTATGATAAAATTTGAACGACTATTGCATTGTTTATGAATGGATTGTCTTAATAAATACGAGAATTGGCACCCTGGTGGCTTGATTGCGACAAGAGCAAATTATGCGCATGAACCTAAAATCTGGGGTCCTCGCCCGGAAACCCAGTGCTCTTTTTTTTTTAATATTTAAATGTCGTTAAAGATTATTACATATTTACTCTTAAACTAAGATAGTAAGTACTTTTAGGCAACCTTTGTATTGACAGTATGTAAAGATAATTAGCAGCAGTGGTTCAATATAATTGGACTTACCTACTTTGTTCTGTCTCATCATCATCATCAATACATAAATATCAATAATTATGTTAATAAACTTATATACGTTGTATGGTTATATGATACGATGAAATATAGGTAAGATAGACCATGATGATTAATCGTGTTCGTAAAACTGGGAACAATTTGTGAGTAATGAAAAGCAACAGGAAAGGTTGAAAGGAGAGACAATACAATACAATACAAATACACTTTATTGACACAAAAAACAGAAAATAAAAAAAACAATATTTACAATAAGAAATGTTCAATAGGCGGTCTTATCGCTAAGAGCGATCTCTTCCAGACAACCTTTGGATGGAGAATAATAGATAATCTCGGAGGGTGGTGTGTCAAATAAAATATTAAATAGAATTCAACATAAAAATAATAAAAAAATATTTATACACCTTCATGAACATGCTTAAATGTCAGTTTATAGAAAGAGAGAAGATTCGTGTCAATTATAATAAGTTTATATATTATATAGTAAATTAGTAGATACTGAGAGTCGGCTCAAAGTCGGAAAAAATTTGAAAGAAAGATTTAGAAACAATTTGATAATAATAAAAAATAAATGTGGATGAATGAATGAGGATGTAGTGAGCTATTCCAGGATAGATTGGACTAGACTAAAACGAGCTGGCTATGAGCTTGAAGCAAATGATAATTAAAAATTATCGGGTTTTTTTTAAAAGGTTAATGTTTGTGCTATGTGATACACCTTGAGTTAATAAATATTAAAGAGTTGGTAGTAGCGCCCCGCTATTTTCACCCGCGTGGATTACCGTTTTCCAGCTACCTCAATTATCCCACGGAAACTATACTTTTTCCGGGATGAAAATAGCCTATGTGTTAATCCAGGATCTAAACTATCTCCGTTTATCGAAATCGATGTAGCCGTTTGGGCTTGAAGGAGTAACAAACATATACTCGTACATGTCCATGACCCTACTTCACAATTTATCGTTCAGTTTTGGTGACAAATACAGAAAAAAACATCAGGTCTCTTCTAGTAGTCGCAACCAGCACGAATTGCTATATTACTCACTTTTTGAAAGTCCTTTAATTTAAAATATTTGTATATAGGTACTGTATAGATCTAGCGATTGACCACTAACTTGATAGTCAGTGACGATGTGGTCAAAGATGTTATCACGCTAAACCTAGAATGCTTACTAACACTATGTGTTTTGGTGACAGTTTTAGAAATTTGAGACTGGTAGCTAGCCAGGCGAGTACCAACTGGAAAGTACCCTACTACCACCATGTTAGGTATGTGATAACGGTGTTACCTTCACAGGAAGTTCAAGCCGTTGGTGGTGGTGGGGATCGAATCAGCGTCCGTCAGTTTGACAGCAGACGTTCCCACCGCTGAGCTATCAACGCTTCAAATACTGTGCCAGTCAGGGGAAGAGTTTCCAAATATAAATCTCTGATACAACTGAATTGAATTTTTCATGAAGAAGCGCATATACCAATTTTCTAACACATGAAATCGGTTAAGTTTTATCATTTCTACTGAAATTTATTGTAAATAAAAAGCAATACAATATTAGCCGTGTATATAGTTCTTCTTCTTCTTCTTGTGCCATCCCCTAACGGAGGTCGGCGACCATTAGGGCAATTTTAACCTTGGAGACTGCCGCCCGGAATAGGGATCTGGTACTCAACCCAAACCAGTCTCTCAGATTTTTCAGCCAGGAGGTGCGTCTGCGGCCAGGTGGTCTATGGCCTTGTATTTTGCCTTGGATTATGAGTTGCAAGAGGCTGTATTTATATATAGCTGTATTTATATATAGGCTGTATTTATATATGGCTGTATATAGTTATGGACTATAATAATGTTAACGTTAATGTCTAAGTTCTTCAAGCTAATCTATCTTAATCTATCTTAGTAAAGTGCAAGAAAATCCGTTCAGAGGTTACAAAAATTAGCGTTAGGTAAATGTTTTAAAAAAAGTTGTGTTCCGTTATCATTTAACAGCCCCCTCACTATTTTTAATTATTTTTCGAATTTGTCGAAAACCAAAAGAGCGCACCTAGTATGGGTACATGTCCAAGCTACTTCAGTAATGAGTAACGATTTGCATGAAAATGTATAACGTCAATACTGTAATAATATGTGCCTTACAAGGGAAATGGCCAAGCGAAGCTTCGTCTCCAAGGTCCTTCATTTAATTTACAGAGACATTTTACTTTTTTTTTTTACATATAAGTTTGCGTTTGACAACTGTCTCACCTGATGTTAAGTGATGACGTTGTCTAGTTTACTGCTTTATTATGGGTATATTAGAATGATACTTAGATAAAAAAATATTATTAATAGATTTTCAAACATACTTATCAGACCGTGTTAGATTTATGAACCGAATAGTTAGTGGTAGGCTGTGTCCACTGACGAAACCGCAGCTCACGCGCCGTTCCCGCGCCGCGCACGTATGATTTTTGCTTTATGATTTTTTGTAGATATTGTTGAAATTGTAATGTAATGTGTAATTAAAGTGTCCAGATGTTAGGGCTTAACTTATACTAGAACACGTGCAAATAAGTTGGGGTTCATACATAATCTGCCTTTGATAAGAAGTTTATGTATAAGAAGCTTTGATAAGAAAGAGTTGTGAGGGTTAGTGTCTTCTTATCTTAAACTACTTAATCGAGCAGAATCACAAGAGTTATCGCAATTCCTTGCCAAAACTGTCGAGCCAAAGAGACATTGCTAATAGGACAGTTTATCTTTCTTTAGCTGTCTTGGCATTCTCAATGGCTGATTCTTAACTAAGCAAACGAAAAGTGTAGCTATCTATAGAGATAGTGTAAGCCAACAATTTTCTGGAGAGTTCTTCTTCTCTGAATGTATATCAAATTGGTCAGTAGAGAGTTAATTTTAAGAAAATAAAACAATTGTATTTGTAAAAAATATATTATTATGGAGCTTCTGCGATGACGTCATGCTTTCATGGTAAAGCACATCTGGTGCTAATAAGGAAAATGTATCACCAAACACCAAGGGCATTCCAGAAGTCATAGCCAGCCTACATCATTGGTGATACCACATTCGACCATTATTATAGTCACTGAATATCAAGTAGGTAAAATAGTAGCCAAACGTTAACACATTTCACAAACCATACAAAGTATAAGCAACCGTCGGTCTGTACATTAAACAAATTTATCATAAAATGTGGGTGGACCTTAAAAAAGAGTACTTATAACAAAACACAAAAAGCATTTTTTTAACGCATGCGCATACGAACATTCTGTTGATGCATCGCTTCACAGCGATTCTCTGTCTCCAACCGTTGAATGTTTCTGAACTCTGATTTTGTGTGTATGTTTGTTACTTCTTCACGCTCAAACGGCTACACCGATTTCAATAAAATTTGGTATGGAGATAGGTCAAGCCCTGGATTAACACATAGGCTAACTTTATCCCGGAAAAAGTATAGTTGCTGTGGGCTAATTGAGTTAGCAGGCAAACCGTAATCCACGCGCGTGAAACCGCGGCGCGCTACTAGTATTATATAAGCTCAAAAATCACATTGATTGAAAATTTACGTATTTAACTTCTGCTAAAAATGTTACATTTTCTATTATAATAATATTGTCAATCCATGAGACCATTGAGTTTTTTAGAGACTACTGAGTTTACCTACATAGTCCAGTCAAATAAACTTTTAAATCAAAATTTCAGTCTAAAGGCTGCATTTTTTTATATTATGTAGTTTAAATCGTACAAAAAAAATTGGTTGTCTGTAAAGTCGGTTTACGGACGATAGATTTACGTGATAACGTCATAATCATTTATGACTTTGACTTCGACTTCGACTTCCACTTCGACTTCGACTTCGACTTCGACTTCGACTTCGACTTCGACTTCGACTTCGACTTCGACTTCGACTTCGACTTCGACTTCGACTTCGACTTCGACTTCGACTTCGACTTCGACTTCGACTTCGACTTCGACTTCGACTTCGACTTCGACTTCGACTTCGACTTCGACTTCGACTTCGACTTCGACTTCGACTTCGACTTCGACTTCGACTTCGACTTCGACTTCGACTTCGACTTCGACTTCGACTTCGACCTCGACTTCCACTTCCACTTCGACTTCGACTTCGACTTCGACTTCGACTTCCACTTCGACTTCGACTTCGACTTCGACTTCGACTTCGACTTCGACTTCGACTTCGACTTCGACTTCGACTTCGACTTCGACTTCGACTTCGACGTCGACTTCGACTTCGACTTCGACGTCGACTTCGACTTCGACTTCGACTTCGACTTCCACTTCCACTTCTACTTCCACTTCCACTTCCACTTCCACTTCCACTTCGACTTTGATTATTTTATGTAATACAAAACTCAGGTGGAACGTTACGCGGAACGTTACCCTTTTTTCATTTCGGCGTTCATCAATGTGTAAAACGTTATCACGTCAAAATGTGTAAAACATTTATGGGTGCGCAAACACCGGCAAGAGTTGAAAAAAAATTTTGAAAATTTCTTTTCGCAATTACTCGAAAATAGTAAAAGGTAGAGAAAAATGTTCTGCAGAAGATTTATAAAGCTTAAAATTTTACATTAAAAAGGTTCTATGACTTTTTTCCTCCGGTCAAAGTTAACCGAGTTAGGAAGGTTTCGAAGTTTAAGAGATAACCGTAAATTTTAAAAAATCGCAGGGAGTAGAAATTTAAGCTTATTATGTCTTTTTATTTTATATTGTTTAAATAAAACCTAGTCTTTAATTTTAGAGACGCAAGTAAGTATTTTTAAATAATGAAAAAAAATTACGATTTAAAAACCAATACCATCAAACCACCCATAAATGTTTTACACATTTTTTTTGTACGATTAAAACTACATAATATCAAAAATGCAGCCCTTAGACTGAAATTTTGATTTAAAAGTTTATTTTACTGGACTATACATTCGGATTGATTCCAGTCTATTTTCTTGTGCATCGTGGTCAAAAAATAAATGTGGTCACTTGTCAATAAAAGGTCGGGAACCACTATTATAGCTGAAGCAGTATCGACGTACTTGTTACTTTAATTAATACTGTAGTTCGGCTGTAGCTAGCCTTTTAGAATCATTATAGCGCTTGCGTTTGATCACTATCTCACCCAATAATGTTTTACTAAAGATGAGTATATTCATACTGCGCGGTGCTCAGATTTTGTTCCTTTACGACATAAACATGCTTACTGCGACAGATAATACGGTACAAATAATATAGAAAAGGATAGCTATATGTTTAGACTTGCGCTTGAAATACGCGTCGCAATGAAAATTACTACAATTGACTTAATTTTGCCGCCTCAGTTTCCGCGAGCTTGTGCGACATCTACTTCATATAAACATATAATATAATTGGTCTAACCATCGATTTGGACTACGGCCTCTAGGCCGCTTCCCCTCAACATTTGTTTTATAGCGTTTAAATAGATTCATTTTAATTGACAGCATACAAAGGTAAGAAATATCTGTACTACTTGTTACCATTTGAACTAACAGCTAGACTACTTTAGGAGCAATTAAGGCTACTGTTCACCAATATTTAAAACATCCGAGTATCAATTTAACCGACGGTCAAACAGTTTTTACCATACAGTTAACCGACGGTTAATTGATAATCAAACATTTAAATTTTGGTGAACAGTGACAGCCTTAGAGGAGCTCACGGATAATCCAAGACAAAAAAGATCCGTAGGACCTAGTTTGAGTTTTCACGTCTATAAACGCCACATACGCGTTTACGTAATGCTACAGAAAGTATAGGTAATAGTTTGAATTAAAATGTAATAACTTGTTTGGAAGTTGTCATAGAAACTGTTATCTAATCTCTGTGATACACTTATAAGTGTTTTTAGCGTTATCAAATTTTACCTTATATAATTTTAGTTTAACCTCACACTAGGCACAGTGATAATTTCTAAATCGCGGTATTCATAGTAAATAGTGTCTAAATAGTGCTTTGTTGATAAGGTTGGATTTCGTTCCTTGGTCTACAATTACCTACACTGTGTAACAGTGCCTAGGTACGTATAGGTCGTCGCTACTGATAATGTATGAGTAGTAGAGACTACATAATAAGGTCATATAAGTGTTAATCCCTCATTTTCACACCACACCTATGATCGTCAAACGACCAAGCGAGTATAATAACTAAGTAGGTACCGAGTGTAATAACCACCAAGACAAAACAAAACTTTTGGATAGGTTTTTTTTACATTATTAGAGAAAATACTTTTATTACTTGAAGTAGTCGTACTGACAAATATCTCCGTTGAATTACCTATTCTTTACCTGTAATATCATTTACGTAATTTAGGGCTATAATATTCTCTACTAACTGATCCACTCGCGGCTTCGCGTGGCTTACAGGTACAGTACAGTGTAGAAACTTTAATCTCGACTTGAGAATACACTAGGTATATCGTATAATTACTAGTCTTAAGTGCTCTTCTTCCATATCTACTTTTGTCAGTTTTTTATGAACCACTCACACTTGGCAAAAAATAAACATGACAACATTCAATCGACTAAAAAGACATTGTTATCAATGTTCAATTTTCTCCTTATAAGACAACAACAGATACACAGTCAGATAGGAAATAAACACTAGAATCTTGTTTTGTGGATACCCTTATGTTATCAGGTTATTCTAGACTTTTAACTTTACAGTTTCACTATAGTTTAGAAAAAAATAGAATAAATGGGGTAGCCCATTGATACATGTCATAAGAGAGATCACCAACCCTTATAACAAAAACCCCTATCAAGTATGGCGCGTGACATGGACATGTCATAACGCAATCTATCCTGGTTTTTCTTATCTTCGTATCTTCCGTTTCATGTACTGACCTTCATATTTTATAACTTATCTAATATGCTAAGCCTAATTCCTCCTCCATCCCTTAAACCGTCCAGTATTTCCGTGACGGACCACTTTTAAGCATCCTCTTAAAACTAATAATAATGAACGTACTTAATTAAAACAAAAGACGTAGGTAAGTATATATGTCATTAGGTAAATATCTGCACCAAACTATATATTTATATTTGTATATACATAACAAAATGCTCTACACAAGCAAATTAATGCTTTCCCGTTGACCTAGAATGCAAGAACAGCTGAAAAACATACGGCACTCTCTAACCATGCCTTCCCATACATCGATAAACTCAACGTGACCCAGTTTGCGAACACTGACCGCTAACACAATTTAAACATACCACTAGTCCTGTGGAATAAATCAAACGTTACATTCCATCCATCTCGTGAGAGAACCTTAATGTAATGGGCGCTTAATCTATGTGAAAATAATTATGCGGTTTCTAAAATATACTTACGTCTGTAAATTTAAAGTCCATCGTAGGTATATCCTTTGCCACTGCCGGAATGTGTCCCTTGCTTGAATCCATCTTTGTTAGGAAATCCGAGCCTATTTAAGCACGGAGCGCTGGTCGAACACAGCGACAGCGGTCACCGCGGCATTGACGCCACTGGGCGCAATCAACGTCACGCAATTCATATCACAATTTAAGACTTTACAATTCCTAAGTAACACGCACACAAATCTCTTAACGCTATATAAATTACTGCTCCAATTATCGTACTTAAAATCAATGGCTCATAAAGAAATAAATCAAGTAGCAGACGAGACGAGTGTACATGAAATCGAAAAATACAAAACGCAGGAACGCGCAGATGTCAAGTTTCGCATCGACCGAACTCTGAATGAACATCTAGGTCAATATCAAGCCTCCGCCTCCACCCCGCGTCCCGCCCAGTACCCTTCCCCGTCGGGAAATTTTCTTCACTTTCCCATTATCATAATATGAAAATCCTTCTGACCCTTATCCTTATAGTTATTGGATATGCGTATCCTAATGTTATGGGTGGATCGACATTTTCCTCTCATATATTACGGTTACCGATGAGCCAAATAGCTGGATCCTTTCACGACGACCAATTACGTAATAACCTTATACCGACACATATAATAGCTCCTAATCGTGCTTCCATTCGTCATAGGGAAAGGACCGTTATGATTTATTGAACTAAATATATATTTTCTTTAAGATAAGTAGCGCCAATCGCTTTATTGTAAGTGTTTGGTGAACCTCAACCGCACAACTAGGGCGAGTTTACCACCATAAATGTTAGGGCCGGTCAGTACTACGAGATAATTTTTCTAGTTGTAAGTCGATGTGGCGACTCTTTTGTCATCTTATTGCGAATCGAACATGATTGTACAATAGTAAAAGGGAGCAAAATACTTAATATTTTTACGGCGAGGGCGCTATTTTGAATCCAGAGCAGAGCGAAGTATTCTTGAGTAGAATCCCGAGCGTAGCGAGGGATTCTTTGGTAGAATCCAGAGCGCAGCGAGCGAGGGATTCAATGTACTTCGCCCGAGGAAATAATAATTTTGCTACCGTGTGATACACTCTACTTTTCATACCACTATGAGAAAAATATATGACACTTCTAAATAGTACCTACTCTTAATGAAGTTAATAAACAAAAATGTACATCATCATCATGTCTGCCATAAGACGTCCACTGCTGGACATAGGTCTCCTCCATTGATCCCCACAATGACGCGTTGGAAGTGACACGCATAAAGTGTAGACATAAGGGCCTGGGGAATAGGAATATAGATAATTGTTGACACGTATCCGCTTATTTTGATTATCAATAAGGGTAGCACATTCTCTAAGAAAACCCTGTAAAAATGTATATACACCTATGTATATACAGTTCTTTCGCTTCATCCATGCTTATCAGACCTTTCATACAATAGCGTCAATTTAGACCTCGATTCAGAAATGGCCCTTTCTTAGAACTTCCTCAATTTCTTACTTTTCAACAGTACCTAACATTCACTTCATCCATGTATACCTGCTTAGTCAATATCATTTCGTTCATTCTCTCATGACCAAACAATCTTAACATACAGGGGTTGGATAACACATGTTTATTGACATTCTTGTTACATGTGTTACTTACATCATAGTAGGTGTTGATAAACATCTGTTTCATAATGGACCGTACCTACTTGTCTACAGTATATAGTAAATCACAGTAACACAAACAACACCCAGCGTTTGGACTAGTAAAATTTCAAACTTTTGAGTGTTGAAGTCGATTCCAATTTTATTTGGTAAGCATTTTGAGTGAGATGAGACTTCCGCGTGACATTGCGCGCCAATCCAAGAATTTTCAAGTTACAGGTTTTCAAACTTGAGGATGTTAGCTAACCGGTCGGGTACTGAAAAGTACCCACCCTAACGAGGTTGCCTACACCGACAGCTCAAGACGGGATGGGATGGAGATAAACAGCCTAAACTCACATGGCGAGCGTATTATCGCTTCGAACATACTCCCCCGAAGAACATTGAACATTAAGTGCCTGTGAAGAAGGTAAGGACACAAATATATCGTAGCCACGGTGAGTTAATTGTACACCTGCTATACGGGCTCGAAAGAGACCTAGTGTGGGGTACATAACTTCTCAGGGTACGATAAGCTATAAAATGTTTATTTTCCAAATCTAAGTTGATACCGTTATATTATGTAGCGTAAGGCTTCTGTACCAACTCATCCTTGTGCAACATGAATAAATTATCTTATCTTATTTTTCCGATAAAACTGGTTAATACTTTAGTCTTCTCTATCTTTAACTACGGAGCAGAAACATGGACACTGAAAAACGCCGACAGAGACCGCATCGACGCATTTGAAATGTGGTGTTGGCGAAAGATGTTACAGATACCATGGACCGCCTTCCGCACTAACCAATCCATCTTGCGTGAGCTGAGCATTAAAAATAGGTTATCAAGCACCTGTCGCCGAAAGGTGTTGGAATACTTTGGCCACATAGCGAGGAAAAGCAGCGACAACCTGGAACGACTGATAGTTACTGGGAAGGTCGAGGGGAAGGGGCCTAGAGGCCGTAGCCCAAATCGATGGTTAGACCAAATCCGCTCTACTCTGGGCAACAATGTCTACGAAGCACTACGCGCTGCTACCGACAGAAACCGATGGCGTCATATCGTGAAAGACTGTGTCTTGTAGTGAGGATCACGACCTTCAGTAATGAAGATAAACGACGCAAGGAGGAGGATTTTTCCGATAGGACCCAAAAAAGTTAAGAGGTCATGCTTTTATTTCTACCCATTATCGTCCAAGAGTAGACAGAGGCTGGACATATGCTTCTGTAACAGTATACTACAGAACATGATCCTCGGTCTCTCGCATCCAGCTGCCCACCACCTTAAGTGAATCATCGCCTTACCTAGCCTGAAGGCGACAAATCAGCTTTCGATTAAAGAATATAAATCGATAACTTATTAAAACTAGTAGGTACTCATTCTGTTACAAAATTTTCTACACCTGTAGCGCCATCTAGATTTAGCCTAGAATTATGAAGCTTTTCCGGCGTACGATTTTCTTTAAGCGATTGTCAGTCTTGTAGTATATTGGTCCATGGCCATAGGCGATATTTATGTGTGTATTACACACAACTAAACATGGTACCGCTAGCATTTTCGGGTCTGTCGTAAAATACACTTCCTGCTAGCCGTGCTTCGGCGAGCACGTAAAGCGGGTTGTTATAGGTCCCGGTGCTGTCGTTAGGCCATTTTGGGAGACTCTTGGGCCGTATGGCTAACACTCATGTCTGATAGGAAGGCTCGTGACCGGCAGTGGGAACGTATTTAGCTGATTATGCTAACTAAATATAGTGTTAGATGTATGATTAATACATTATAAATAATAACATAGTAGTTTATGAAACTGTATCATAATAAGGATTCTTAAAAATCTAGTGCAAGTTAAAAAACGAGCCGTAGGCGAGTTTGTTTATAGCAATACACGAGTGTTATAACACCAAATTATGTGCAGTTTCATGACACTACCTTATCTAATCTCATAAAATAGATAATAAGTAGAAAAAAAAATACAGCGTTTGCATTTATTTGTAAACATTTAGAGCCAAAATCCATTTGCAGGTCGCGCATACGTGTTGCGCGGCGTCCACAGACTTTATGTAGAAAAAATGCATTTGCAACCTCCTTGGTATAGCTGAAGTTGTATCTTAATGGTAAAAAAGTTACCATTTCGATACGGTTGTCATAGAACAGCTGTATCGAAATGTTAACTTTTTAAATTTATTTTAATAAATTGTCTATATTCATTCAAGAGTCATTATGTCATTCAAGTTCTGTTTTTGATTTATTAATCTTTATATTTCAGTATGAGATTCAGATTTCAGATTATATAAAATACAATAATAAAGAAATAAATACATAATACCTAAGGATGGAAATAAAATAAATATATTTCATGAAAACATGATTTATTAAACCTATACCCAAACAATAAAAACATGTATAAAAGCAATAGGCAACAACAACCTTTGCATATTGTGGTCTCAAAATTTCATTCAGTAAAACACATCATAAGTACATTTTTACTTATGGCAAATATTTACAAATGACTGTGAAAGTCATTGGAAGACTGGATACAATTGAATTGATTGAGTGGAATGCTTAATTGTACTACAAAAACAATGGAACTACATATGTCTGTTATATCTATAACCAAATGTTTGAGACCCGTAGACAGAACTCAAAAATAGCCCTGAACTTCTGAAAAATTATATAATACCAATAATGTACCTGAAAACTCTAGTCCATCAACTGCCTACGGGTCTCTTATCAGTCTTTCCCCAGTTTGTTTTCAGTTCTTTCCAAGAAGTGTCTTGATCAGTGACTCCAGTTTGCGCGTATCGGCGGCGAATTTGCGAATCCCTTCGGAGAGTTTGTCAGTGGCCATCTGATCCTCATTCAGGTGCCAACGGAATTTGGATTCGTTAAGGGTGATCTTTTCGAGCTCGGCCTGATCTGCTAGTTTAGGGTCAAGTACCTGTTAGGAAATAAACATATTGATTATTTATTTTTGTATGCGATATAGTGACGGAACAAGCAAAAGGTCCACAGGACGATAAGTGGTAACGTCTGCTTATATAGACAGATATAATTAATAAAGAACTGTACTGCGCCCGTCACATTGATATATAAAGTTGGTAAGTCTCATGTCTTTAGTCTCACCGGAAATCAACACTTCAAACCGGAACACAGTAATGCGAACACACCTGCCTGGCGGTATAAATAAATATGGTGGCACTACATCCCCGGGCAAATCCTGACAGTGATATTGCTCTTAAAAAGTATATTATGTATCTCCTTTCCTCTAAAAATTTACAATTTGGTGCTTAGAATCTGACTAACTAAATTAGAGACTATTAGAATTCATTTTTTCCAATGGCGTTATTATTCAAAATGATAGCTCATTTTTCAAATATACAAAGATGATGGCAGCATCGCTAGCATATCACTTGTATGTTTGGAAACATTATTCCATAAATTCCGTGAACTAGCATTATGGCTATTGACACGATGGGGATTGAGTATTTCCTGTAAATCTTTTGTTGGCGGTAGTCTAATGTTTACGATGAAATAAAACAATATACTCCATACTTTTCCCACATGTATACAACTTGAACACATACATGATCTACATTTAGCCAGTTTGATATATTTTTTTGTGTAGAATCAAATTAGATATAAGAATTCAATTGAACTGTTGAAATAGCAGTAACTATAACTACCATGAAATATCCGTACATGTGCCCGTGTCCAAACTCTGGGTTGCAGATACAGTGCGACCCAAAATAATGAGATGTATTCATAGGTGTTAGATAACGGCGCTCATATGTTTTTAATATACTCTTAATAATGTGAGAAATGGCTGTTATTTTTCAGGAGTCAAATCATATTGTTATATGTAAAAGCTTTCCACAAATTAAATCTAGCAACCGTATCATATCTCAAAGCTCGTCTCACTGCAATACAATTGTATTGTAAAGCAGAGCAGTTGATAATGGTGAACTTGAATGGTGTCTTACTCTTTTGAGAGGCTGGTCGCTGTCAGCCAGTTCCTGCAGCAGTGTCGGGCTAATGGTGAGGAGGTCACACCCGGCCAGCTCGCGGATCTCGCCTGTGTTACGGAACGATGCGCCCATCACCTGAGGAGGCAAGATTCTCATCAGTATCGATACACCTCATCCTACTGGCCAATGAGCCAATATGGGAAACATTTTGGAGACTTCTCTTCTGATAACAGTCGTCGTGCCGAGTCGGGGGCCTTTGGTATCTGAAATCTCTGACATTTAACTGGCCACTAACCTATCCGGCAACCCACACTTGCGAGAGTGGTGGACTAAAAATATCACTCTTCTCTGAGAGAAAGGCCCGTGTCTCATCACTGGAAACGTATTAGACTGCTTATGCTAGATACATTTCGATAGAAAAGATGGTCGTTTGTGGTTGTTGCTTGGGACTTAGTTATCAAATTATAAATCAGTTTATTTGTAATATAGACTATCTTTACTTACTTTTGATATTTGTGACATTATAATATCATAATATTACAAAAATACATGTGGTGATTATAATAATGTCGATTCGAACGTATCTTTTAATAAATCAATAATAATAATATTATATACAAATAAGGGTGAGACGTCGTTATAGACAGAGTGCAATGCAATGACTACCTGTGTTTTGTATCCAAACTTCTTGTAGTAGTTGTAAACGCGAGTCACTGACAGCACGCCTGGATCTTCTTTCGCTTCGTAAGTCTTCTTAGTGCTTGCCACATACCTGTTAACGAACATCATATCATTTTGTATATTATTAAATAATATGATCTATGTTACCTCTCACTTGTAAACTAATTTTATGTAAGTCGAGAGCGTCGTCAACAACTACGTTTTAAGTTAGGATTCCGTGCGACGCGGCAGAAGTCCACGTCATCCGTCGT
Organism: Apeira syringaria; assembly: GCA_934044485.1. NCBI lineage: Eukaryota > Metazoa > Arthropoda > Insecta > Lepidoptera > Geometridae > Apeira > Apeira syringaria. Next base: position 17,927,789 of record OW203663.1, on the reverse strand, counting down.
AGGCTCCCGAGTGAGCCGTCTATCTAAATCTGTACTCTATTCGGCTAACCATTATTTTATGTTACCATAGAGGAAGTATAAGATGCAATGGCGCGAAGTATACACATACATTGGATTAGTCAACGTTCAGAAGACCTCTTTAACGCTGTGTAGTGTTATTAGTTAAAGCTTGGACGTGGTTTTCGGGACAATATATATATACACTGCCATAGTCATGCGCTTACGCAGAGCATCTCCCCTTAACTCAACACGCATGCCTTTCCCGGAGACCTTTTGCAGAAGAATCCAGTGTTTCAAACTGTACTTTTCATGCTCATCATTCGTCATCTGTCTGTCACAGAACCTTTAATAGGTTTATATCTAACTGTGGTTAAAATTTCAATGCGCAGCTAGAGTAAGCTACAGTGGTACACTATACGTCACTGCGCAATCAGCTCAATTCTCGTAGGTACCTCCAGTAATTTCTCTTGCCACAATTCTCTTGAGTATAGACATTGTTCTTTTGCATAATCAAAATTGAAAATTTACTAAATTTATATACTAATTAATTAAATTTATATTCGTATTTAACGTAACATAACGCACGCAACGTAATTTAACGCAAAGTTGGGCAAAATAAGTGATGGTGAGTTGAGAGTGGGGCAATTTGGTTATGGAAAACGGAACTACAGGGGACAGAGGCTGGCCGACTTCATGGAGAAAGAGGGACTCTTTTTGGTGAACTTTTTTTTTCAGAATCCCCCTCACAGGAAATGGACCTGTTTGAGTCCCAACGGTTCCACAAGAAATTTGATCGATTTCATCATGACCACCAAGAAACAAATATTCAATTATGTTTCTGTAATCCACAGGGTGAATACCGGTAGTGACCATATATATACCCGCATAGTAAGAGGCATATTAAACATTAATGTCAACCTTGAAATATCCATATTCAAAACCCCGAAAGCTTTTAACTTGAGCTATCCAATCGCTTTGCTTGTCTTGAGAACTTTGCGTCGGTCGACGAGACCAACAACAGGCTTGTCGAAACTGTCCACGCAGTGGGGTCTAAGTACTTCAATCCCCGCCGTACTAATGAACCTCAAAAACTCTTCAGTGATACCCTTGACCTAATGGCTGAACGACGCTTGTTGCAACTGCAATCATCCGATGATGCCGCGTCGTACAGGCAGCTCAATAGACGAATAATATGGAAATCCCTCCGACACGACATCGTGATCGAACGGAGAAAAGGCTCCAAAGCGTTTGCAAGAGACCGGTCTATTGGGCAAAGCCAGATGACTAAGCTGAAGCGCGCGCATCTCGCGAGCGGCGCGCGAGCTGCTCATTCGTCATGTCTGGAGACGACACTCTTATACAATAACCCTTTACAAAAAAACATTCACAATTTGCCAACTCATGGGATAACTGTGTGTTTGGAGATTGTCAAACACGCACTTATCCCATGAATAAAGTAGAGTTGCGTATCCCAAAACAGGCACACTAGTTCAACATTACTCAACATTTCCATATGTAAACTCACTCAAATACTGAAATGGTTGCGGATTGACGTAACAGATCTCAAAGCGTAATATAAATCGATCAATTATAAAATCAATTTGATACAATTATAAAATGTGAAAATTAAAGGAAAGACAATTAAAGTTAAGCAATATAGAAACATAAATTGGTACCCACCTATACGTTCAACCGTTATATTTATCAGTCATAGGCAGGCGCCTAGACGCCAAGCTGGCACTGAAACCATCTATCGAGTTCCATGGATCTCGTTTATTTAGCTAATTAAAAAAGAGACTTAATCAAAACGATTATAGCATACATTATGCAATTATTCAAATTAATGATAAGAATTCCGTAACTAACATATAATTTGTAATGACCTTTACAACTAAACACAAGAAAAACTAATCATGTACATTTCAATTTCTTCCGTAATATATTCACCATAGCACAAAGGGTAACACACTTCATTTAATCTTTAAACATCCGCTTATAAGAAACTAACTCTGCCTCGCGGTTATACCCGCGTGGACTGCTATTTTCCTGCAGCCTCACTTATACCACAGCACTTTTTCACGGTCTTTTCCAAGGTCTCCATCCATATCTCTACACCAAAAGTTATCAAAATTAGTTCCGCTATACAAGTTCCGCGGTTTATACGCGAGTAGGTAACAGACAGTGTCACTTTCACATTTATAACATTAGTTTCGATGGTTTATATAAGCGTGTTATGTCACTACAGGAATATGCCGCTTATTGACATGTACTTTGAAAACAATAGTTGGCATTGGCAATCACAAAGCGGCAGAACGTGATCTACAACCAGTTTCATGACTTTACTTTCTCTAATGCATACCAAAGAATATTGTAGTCAATTTTATTGTGTAGCTGTAGAAATAAAATAATTCAATGATTTTATCAACGAAATACATAATTTCAGTTGCTACCTGTTAATTTCAAGAAAATCTCTTATCAACTTATCACGCACTTGTTTGGAGCCATGATGTCAGTCAAGATTATTTTGCTTGTTTGTAATACGAGGCATTTTCCAATGACAATTTAAACAAGTTACTCACCAATCCAAAATTCTGCCAACAAATGGTGATATAAGCGTTACATTAGCCTCTGCGCATGCAATCGCTTGGTACATAGAGAACAGCAAGGTTAAATTGCAATGGATGCCATGTTTCTTTTCCAACTCCCTGAAATAGATACATACATAGTATATAATACAATATTATTTCTTTTCTTCACGTGTGATTTGAATAATTCGGTTTGATTCGAATTCGGATCAAAACACAAATTTGCAGGTAAATATTGTTATTTGATCCGAGAATCTCAGATAATTTTGTTAGTGCAAGTAGACCTAAGGGTTCAAACTACACATAAAAGTAGGTAAGTATGAAATACATAAGGTGGTTAAAGTTAGGAAAGACCCAATGCACGCAATTATTACATCAATTAACCATCACCACATTAAAATAATAAGGTGTTTAAATCCGCTTACTGCAAAAACATACTTGAACAGTCTTATTGCTCAAAGGCCATGAAATTTATAAATTATGCCTGGCTAATGATGTGCCAGTAATGGGCTAGGTAGGATTGAAATAAAAGTATGATATAACATGATAAATTCCATCTCATTATTACAATAAGATCTGTTTCTCTCTTAAATATTGTGTAACATTTTATATTGAATTATTTTAATTCTACCCTGAAAAACAGATTGCATTCAGATTGTCAACAAAAAGTAAGCTACATTTATTTTCTTTCTCTTTCATTGGGCTAACCAATGTTGTGAAATATAAATATTTCTTAACTTGTGTTCTCATTACTCGGACAAGGACCTGCCTATAAGAGAGAGGATTATTGCTCAACAAGCATACAACAACCGTTACAACAATCGAGGGTATAAATATGCCCCTCGAAACACGGAAGTCAACAAGTGAAAATCCCACTAACGGTCAGCCAGCTATGGTTCGAACATGGCTTATGATGGTTAACCCAGTCAATGAGTCAAGAATCATATGTAACTTCCCCTACATGTATTTATAGTTAATAATTATGAATTGATAAGAATCACCATCCATATCACAGATTCTAAAGAATTTACATATTACAGATAACCATTATCATAATTTGATTCATTATCTCGCTTCTAACATGCACAAGCCCCATTTTAATATTATATTTTATATTATTTGGTAATTAATTATTTTTTTGTAACATTTGATTACAAATAACCTACAGATAGTAAAAAGATAAGTTTCTTACTTTGCAGCTTGAATTCCCTCCCATGTAGAGGCGAGTTTGATCAAAATGCGTTCCTTTTTGATTCCATGTTCAGCAAACAAACCGATAAGCTTGATAGCCTTAGATATGCTCGCGTCTTTGTCAAATGATAACCTGAAAGGTTAAATACAAAGTTGTGTAACCTTTAAAATCTGTAGATATTGTGGAATCTTAGGATAATGATCTTCAGATTCCAGAGACTCTATTTAAATTGTTATGACACTACATTATATAGATACTACTAGATAATGAATAAGCTGTTATCACTCTGGGAAGTTTACCCCAGTCACAGTAAATAAGCATGTTGAATTTTTTTTTAGTAAACAATTTCATAATGACTTGATAAATAAAATCAAGAGGATGCTTGCTACTCTTTATATTATAACTCTATGTGGGGGCGATACGGCCCGCCCTGACATCCCACTTTGGGTGTTTTGTGCATTATTATTATGCACAACATACCCCAAGTGATGCTCAATTTAATTTATATATTTTACATTTACACAACGCAATATATTATGTATAATAATCACATGACATTTAACAATAGCTCACTTGATTCATGCTGAAATAAATAAATGAGGTTTCTTTAAGTAGGTAGCATGGCTTTAGGAATAAGTTTATATTAATAAATATATGGTAGGTTTTTATATAGTATATTATGTAGTAATCCATTATGCATCTGGTACTGAAGACTTTTGAAATTAATTGCAAAACTGTTTCATAAAGCTACAAGTCTTGCATGTGTAGTAGGAAATGTAACTTAGTAGTAGGAAAGTATAACTTATAATGAATGATATGGTGAATGCAAAATGATTATTAAATGGCATGTACTATAACAGCAACAGGCCACATCAATGGTACAATTATTATTAAATTATATTATAGGTACTAGTAACATAATAAACCAACAAGTTTTCCACTTCTAGTGTTTTTTTTTGTTTCACAAGTCTTTCAATTTTATATGTCGGCCCAAGATACAATTTCAGCCTTATAATACAAGATTTATCGCTTCCCACTGACTCCCACGGCCATAAGGTAGTGCTGTATTAAATTAAATAAATCGATCCACTTTTGTTACCTTGCATCAACCTCACAAGACACTCTTCCAGGTATGATTTTCAATATTTCACATCCAAACAGAACACTCAGCATGTCCAATGTCTCAGCCACTTGCTCCTCGATTGTGCTGTGAAGTTAAGAGATGAGTCATTACTAAGGACTTAATTAATTAGTTCCTCTAAGTGTTATGCAAAAATCAATAGGGAATTGATCGAGTGAAAAACACTTATAAGTAATTTATTTATCTCAACATTTCAACCAAGTTTCATTGGTAGTGGTCACTACCAATGAAGCTTGGTTTATAAGATTAATTTATAAACAATGTGTTTCAATTGTTAAAGTCTAAAAATTATGTGTGTTATGTCAGTAGTTATCATTGCACCACATTGGTTAATATACATATTATTATATACTTCCACTAGATTACTTCACTTAGATATAAATAGAAATAGGTAAGATAAAAACAGGTGGACATTTATTTTGTTCTGAGCTCTACCGACTGTCTGAATAAAACCCTGAAGAACATAAAAGTTGAATCCTAAAATGAGCATAATTGACACATAAAATAGCAACTAAAGATGGGAACCAATAGTTTACCTTTCCACCTTCCTATTGTTTTTCATTCATGTACTATCTAAAAAATTAACTCCTCTCCTTACAATGGTTGTCTGGGCGAGATCGCTTCTTAGCGATAAGACTGCCAATTGTGCAACGTATTTTGCACAATTTGCACTACTGACCATCATCATCATGCCATCAACAACATCCAAGTAAGCCAAGTGAATTATGAAATATTTACATAATTTAATAATAAAACATACAAGTAGCATCATGGCAAACTGCTTGCACTTGAACATGCTTACATATTTTGTATCTTACTCTTATAATAATTAATTAATAAGTTCATAATATGTAACAATGACAAGAAATTAAATTATAATTAATTAGTAGCACCCTGTGGTTTCACCCTCGTAGATTACAGTTTTCCTGAACGAGTAACTAACATTCATGTATCCATAACACACACCTGCCATTGTCCTTTCCATATTTAATAGCCTTGTCAAGAATATGTTGGTACTGCTCCATGGCTGCTGCTGACAGGATGAGGCTAGGGTTTGTGGTGGCATCTGTCGGCTTGTACTCTTTCATAGCTACAAAAGCAAACAACAAACATATAAAAAGGCAAACAAACAATGAACAAAATTATTTACTGATTCAAAAACAAAGAGATACCCAAAAAATTATATCTGAACATGCCAATGTACAGACCACTTTAACAGATTGCAGTTATTTAAAATATGTAAATTTACTACAACAAAAAGGAAAGGGCATAAATCAACTAAAATTGGAAAAGAAGAATGATTGATGTCTCATTATATAGCATCATATACAAGAGCTTAGAATAGTTTGCTTAGTTAAAGACTAGACCTTTAAAATAAAGCAAACTTGTGAAATGCTCTAAAACTCTCAGTAAATTGTGGAAATTGATGTGTCATGTTATTAATTTATACAAATTACTTTTATTTCCTTCTTTTAATTGAGACAATTATGTTTATATATTATACACATACAAGTGAACAATTGCACATTTAGAAACTCCATGTCACAATGAAATCTTTTGTTTGCAGCAGTGGAGATTTTAAAAGGTCCTTCAAACTGAAAATGTGGAAACTAGAAACTAGGTATTTTTAGGATTTAAATAAAACAAACATTTTATGTCTCACCCAAAAACTCATGGTTAATTATACAATTAAATTCTAAAGCTGAGACAACTTCTTAGGATTCTGTAGTTCACAAACCTTAAAAATATAGGCTAATAAATATTAATCAATTAGAACCATACCCTGAAAATCGCCGGTGTCTGCCACTACTGTGGAATATTGCTTCAGTTGGTCGAGAGCACTCATTTTTGACTTCTTCGTTTGAGGTTCACCACTCATACTGCCGGATTAAATGCCTGCAACAGGTAGTTAAATCAGTGCACGCTATCAACTAGAGCGTGAACATACGAATTACCGCTAAACACTGCTGTAAGCTATAACGTCGCGTCATGCAGCCAGCTGAAGGTGACCTTATGGCTTGGCGACTGGCGTGTACTGTGAATGGTGATAACCTATACGAAGTTCATACATTGATTGAATAATGACCAAATGTTAATGAGATCTGTCTGTATATATTATATACACTGTATTATAGGATATGTGGTGTATTGAATTATTAATAAAGTGCTACCTTCAAAATTACGATCTATGAGAAGAAAAGAAAAAGAGAGATTGATGGAAATGATTATAATAATTAGATGTTTACGTTTACAACCATAGACATAGATCCGCACCCGCAGCATAGAACAGCATAGAATACATACATACAACAGCAGTATCTATTTAGCTTGTGCATAGATTAGATAGAATCATAATAGAATATAATACATTTATTTTTTATTTTTTATTTTTTCTTACACTCACTTCTCACCCCCGCACTAGGATTCCCTGTATCGCGTTTGTATCGACATTGTACAACTGTCTTTGAGTTGAAGTTATCAGTGTAGCCACCTGCCAAACCAACATATCTGGATTTTTAGGTCTAAAAATCTGTATAAAATCTCTAAACTATACATTTGAAAAAAATCGAGGAATATATGAATGGGGAGGCATAATTATACAGGAACCAGCTGCTAGGTGCTAGGTTAGAGTTGGATAAAAATTTCCGTGCTTACCTCCAAAAGACTATCATTCATTCTCAAATGGCGCCACTGATTGTCTTTCACACTGATTGTCACTGAAGCCAGGTTTAGGAACTCCTCGGAACTTGAATGGAATTTGCAAAGCTGATAGTAAGGCCCCTGGCTTAAACATGCCGGAGACAACAATAACCGCTCACCTTTGAGAATATCAATGTTCAAACCGTTCACTTAAAAGAGCGTAAAGCCGTGGTGATGATATGACTTTATATTAAGTGGTTTAAGCCAGGTTTTAGAATTGCTCGGAAATTGAATGGATTTTACAAAACTGATAGTAAGGCCCCTGGTTTTAGAACTGCTCGGAACTTGCTGTCAGGTATCAATAGCAAAATGGGCTATGCTAATCACATTTTAATGAAATTGTGAATTGTGTAGAGATATGCAGGGTCAAAAAATTACCATAATTGTAATATTATTTTATATTCTGGCAACATGTATGTACACTTCTAGAAAATTCGAGTTTCGAAAGAGGCGCTATGCGGCAATTCTAGTAACGTTTCAGATCTTTGCGGAAATAATAAGTGCAAGTGTGAATTGTCAATTCGCCACAACGTGTTTCTCTTTTCCTGCCATTTCTGATAGTGTTTCTCTGTTGTAAAAGTTTCTGAGAAGTTTTGGTTGTTATTTTAATTCACAATGGCTGCTATGTCCGTCATCGGTATTGATTTCGGTAATGAATCATGTTATATCGCTGTTGCAAAAGCAGGTGGCATCGAGACGATAGCAAATGATTACAGTCTCCGTGGGACTCCGTAAGTAAATGCTCACTATTTCTTCTTTCTGCTCCTACAGCTAATTTATACCCCTTATCTCTTCGTTTTCAACATTGCCTACCGTACCGTCTTTTAGGGACTTGCTTGTCATGTTCGTTAAGTAGTTACTATATTTGGGAATAAACTTTTAATCATTGCTACGATCTAATTGTTATAGTTTATCCCATTTGTATATTGATAAATTTATATCAAATTAAAACTAACCTGAAAGATTTGCTTGCATTTAAATTGAGGCTGTTTTCCAAAACAAGTAATTATGACAAAGCACGACAAGGTATTGTTTTATTCCCAAACACAAAGTTATAAATTCACATTTGGTTATATACAGTCACAACTCCTACGATCTGTTGAAAAATTTGAAAAATTTCAGATGTATATCCCACTTAACCTTATTTTTTGTAGTTGAGTTAATAAATTGTAGTGTTTTGTAATGCAACCTTAGAAGGCACTGTATATTCTCTATTATTGCTATTACATATTTTCCATAACTTATTCAAGTGTTTTGTACAATGTCTTTGATATTCATGTTCACATACTTGTCTACTAAAATAAAATATGTACAGAAGCTGGTGTGAGTGTCAAGTGTACTAGATTCAGTATCAGTTTGATTCGAGCCTGGGTCGATGCTGATAAGACACTGTCAAAAGTTTGTAATCAGCATAATGTAATAATATTATTATATAATTATTATATATTATTATTACAATAGGTTTATTATTGACATTTTATGCATTAATCACATTTACTATACTATAGTATACTAGTTTCACTTGAAAAAAAACTGTGGCGCAGAATGGGTCTCTAAATTTTAAAAAATGCAGCATTTATAAATCTTACACATTTTTTAATAAGTAATATTTATGTATGATATTCTGTTCTTTATTGTTTCCAGATCATGTGTGGCCTTCTCGCAAAAGAATCGAATTTTAGGTGTAGCTGCAAAAAACCAGATAGTCACAAATTTGAAAAACACAGTTTTTGGATTCAAAAGACTTTTAGGTAGAAAATACTCAGATCCTCTGGTACAAAAGGAATTAAAACACTTCCCATTTCGAGTAGAAGCTAGACCAGATGGGGGGATTGGAATCAGAGTCAACTATCTTGGGGAAGACAATGTGTATAGCCCTGAACAGGTAATAATGAATTATTTCATAATTAATTAATGAATAATGGGTAAAAATAAATAAATTAATAGACAAGGTCCTAATTCTGGCAAGTATTAGCAGCCAACTTCACTTTTTGACATATTTAAATTGAATTGTGCAAGTGCAGGATCTATTAGACTACCAAGAAAAAACTTAATGATGGAATGGGAAATATAATCCAATTAATTAGTGCAACTTGTTAATCAGCATTGCTTTATTCACATACTTCAAACATCAAGCCTTAACAGTATAAATTTATTTTAATATTTCCAGTCATCAACACAGTAAATTGGGTAACCACAATGATATTATCTGTTACAGATAACAGCCATGTTGTTCACTAAACTAAAGGACAGTGCAGCTATAGCACTCCAGACACCTATCAACGACTGTGTCATCTCAGTGCCGAGCTATTTCACAAATGCTGAGAGGAATGCCCTGCTTGATGCCGCTGCAGTCGCTGGTAAAAACATAAACATTTCACTCACACATATTATATGATCCCTTACAGATTTCACAGACAAACTGTAGTCCTTGCAGGTGAAACGGTGTTAAGTGAACTGCGTGCCATTAGGTGCAGCTAGTGTTATACAGGGTGTTTGGTAGAGGGTTAGACAAAATTGGTGGGCGTGTGCCTGGAACCATTTCGAAAATAGAAGTTTGGGTAAAAGCCAATAGCTATTACATTTTTCACATTTTCTATAGTTACATTTTTTTTAAAGTCTTTTATCTTACAATTTTTTTTGTGCATGTTTCTGGTGAATTTTTTTGATTGTTTATAGTATCAGATGTATTTTTAGTCTACTCAAGGCTCTTTTCGCTACTATACCTAACTTATTCAAAAGAGTCAAAATTTCGGTAAATTCTAAAAAATACCAATCTTGATGATAAAAATTAGTTTAGGTCGTAATTAATTATATTAGTAATTTAATTTCGTTTAATGTGTATATATTTAAATTATTATAAAAGTGCATTTCACATTATTATAGCAGCAAAATTTCATTACAGAACATAATATCAAAGTATACATAATTTTTGACAGTTGTTAGTTTAAGTTTTTATTGTTTTGATACATTCAATCAAAATAACAATTAATGAAGGGTCTAACCAAAATGCACTTTCCTTTCTATCACTTCTGCAATGTAATAAACTTGTACTCTTTAACAGGACTGAATGTTCTTCGCCTATTTAATGAGACAACAGCAACTGCACTTGCCTATGGTATTTACAAGCAGGATCTCCCAGCCCCTGAAGAAAAGCCAAGGAATGTAGTTTTTGTTGATTTTGGACACAGCTCACTTCAGGTGCGTAATTTCAATGAGACTTATTTTTCAGTTTTTACAAAGTGTATGACTATCGAGTTTTAGTGCTGCTTGGAGAACAAGCATACTTGCTATTATATTTTGGAACACGGTGCTAAAATCATTAGCCTGTCAAAGATAAGGTCTTAATGTTTAGTAAATAAATAGTTTATATAATTTTAACAACAGCTAATTTACATTTCAATTAAGAGACTCATCTATACTAATATTATAAAGAGAATAGATTTGATTGTTTGTTTGCATTGAATAGGCTCCGAAACTACTTAACCGATTTGAAAAAATCTTACACTGTTAGGAAATTTCCATAAAATTAAGGATCCTTGCTAAAACTCTAATAATGTAACCCAGAGTTTAAAAATATATATCTAAAATTTTCTTTACATCGCTTGCACTGTGAAAACTATTGATGAGAGAATAAAATAATGTACTATGACATTGCAAAATAGATCATTATATACAAAAAGGCTCCAGACAACATTCCAGATGTTTCCTCTTTATAATATTAGTATAGGCATATTTGATTATTTGGTTGCATTGAATAAGCTCCGAAACTACTGACCCTATTTGAATAAATATTTCACTGTTGTGATGTGAATGATCAGCTGCTTCAATGGTTGCACCAGTTGTACTTTGTAAGCCTTTAAAGCCAAATCCATATACAGAATACACTTTAAGGTAGATCCGAATGTCTTTTTTTGACATATCTATAGTAGTAGTCCAGTATGACCATATTAAATATGTTCACTCCTCTTTTCCCTAATGGGTATGCAGAGACCACAGCCAAACAGTGACACTTAATATTTTTTAAGTAATAATCTTTTATTCTTGTATCAGTAGATTATTTAGGGGTTCAAATAAATATAATCTCTTTCAAGAATAAAACAGTAAACTGTAAAATCATATAAACTGTATTTAAAAAAGGAACCGACTTCAACACTCAAAAGTGTGAAATAACTAGTTGAAGTTGGTACCATGATAGTTCTAAAGTAACTATTATCAAAATATTGTACGCATGGTACCAACTTTGACAAGTTATTTCGCTGTTTCAGTGACCTTTGCGTTGCACGAGACCAATTGTCATTGATTTATTCACCCTCAATTAAGAAGTCCTCCTAGTAGACATAGGTAACACTTTTCAGTTATTGGAGTGCAACTCAAAAACCGAATGACCAATTTTGATGAAATTTAAACGGGAAGCACCAGCTTTCAAACAATACAAAGAATCATCAAAATCGGTTCTTTCATCAAAGTCCAAAGTTCTGCAGCAACAAACATTAAATAAAAGAAACCTCATGGGTCTAATTGAGAACCTCCTAATTTTTTGAAGTTGTTTGGAATGGATAACTTAATTTTTTTTCAAAACCTACAACTACAAACTAAAGAAAGATAGTTAATTATTATATCTCTATTTTAAACAATATAATTATTACCCTGTTAATGATGGTACTGTTTTGTAGTAAATTATTACTTTGATCTTTCAGGTAGCTGCCTGTGCATTCAACAAAGGCAAACTGCGAGTGTTGGCTACCGCTACTGACCCTCAGTGTGGAGGCCGTGACATTGACATGGCATTGGCTGATTATTTCTGTCAGGATTTCATAACCAGGATGAAGCTTGATGCAAGGAAAAACCAGAGGTATTAATATTGCTTTTTGAAATGACCTTACACAGCCTTAGTGCAGCAATAATATTCTGATAATCTTGAGGTAATTTTTTTGGTAGAAGTTCATCTTGGTAGTTCTACCAAAGTGTTAAATATTGTTCTTCCTTAACAACATTAATTGGTGTGGTGGTTACATTAGGGGAATTAGTCAACACAAGAGTGAAATTACCAAGTGCTCATGAATTAAATATTAATGTCTCAGCAGTTGTTAATATTTTTTTTTATTAATCCTTAGGGGAGAAGTGGGTTGAATTTTGTATGGAGATTATTATTATATCATTAACTTCAATGAAAGATGGTATGAGAAATATTTCAATATATGATCCAGCTATACTGACAAAAGCAAGGCTTTTAATAAATAAGAAGAGAGAAAGGCATAATCACTAACTTATCCTTGGCTCCAGCACCCAGTTGCTACTATAAGCTCCACTAATTACTTTTCAGAGCTTTTCTAAGATTGTTACAAGAAGTTGAAAAACTGAAGAAACAGATGTCCGCTAACAGCACTCGTCTGCCACTGAACATAGAATGTTTCATGGAAGAGCGTGATGTCTCCAGTGAAATGCAGCGCTCACAGATGGAACAAATATGCACTGAGACATTCAACCGTGTCGAGAGAACTCTCAGAGCTATCATGCATAATGCAAGTGAGTAAACATAATGTAATTAATTGCCCAGGCCTGTGTTTCCGCATTAAAAAATCTGGGTGTCTTCAAGACACAAGTTAATAGGTATCTTCTAGGCAGGAGTGACCCATTGTAGAGCGCATCATCACTCAACCCCAGCATTCTAGATCTAGGGTGACAGCGTCTTCGACCACATCGCCACTGTCCACCAAGTGAGATAGTGGTCAAACACTAGATATGTACAACATTAAAAAAAACAGGTAAAATGTTGTAATGTGATAGTGAAAATAACATTTCACACATGCTTTATTCAACCATTTATAAAACATAACAATAATAACAAGTCTAATACGCTCAATCTTCATTTTCTTGTCTTACATCTTGCTTGTATATGTTTTCAGAGATGAGGCCTGAAGACATTCATTCTGTTGAGATTGTTGGTGGCTCTACTAGAATTCCTGCAGTCAAAGCTTTGATTGAACAAGTGTTTGGCAAACATGCTTCTACTACACTCAATCAGGTAACACTAACATTATGTGTTCATTTTTAACCTTAGCTTGTGTCTATCATTCATTTTGCTCTAAAATTATCAGACAATGCAGTCTTACAAACACCTAGCCAATGCTGAACGTTCAGTGCTAAGATTAGGAACAACTTTCTATAAATCTTTTTAATATAAGTTAGAATGATGTAGCAATCATTTGAACTAATAACAAAACTAAGTATCCATATTTTTTCTCATAAGTAATAACAAAAATCTTCTCTCAGCTGGGTCAAGCACCCCCCAAACCACAATACTGAGACAGATTTTGTAACTGTATTTATTTAAGTAATTCCTAATAATACTAAAAAAATCGTATGAAATGTTAATTGCACCAGTGAAAAGCGTGCCCAGGTTAGTAGTTTTGTAAAGAACCAAAAATAAGTAAAACACTAGTAGCCATTTTATATAATTCTATTGAAAGCAACTGATAGACGCAGACGATAGCTGAAACACGATAACACTAATATATGTTAAGTCTGGCGACCTTGTTAAAGCTCCATGTGGCATGCAGATGTCACTTGCAATACGAGAAACACTAATCATGAATGTTAAATGTAACGATATAGGAATCAATACTCCTTACCGCCGCCGCCAGGGTCAACGCGCCGCGTCGCATCACTATTAATCAATACGTAGTACTCCGATTCCAAATAAATATTTTATTTTAATTGACGGTCGCCATGGCTCTGTGGTCAGTGAAATGACCTCTGTGTTCTCGGGACCCTAGGTTCGAACCCCGGCAGGGGCAAAAATTTGTGCGATGAGTGTACGTGTTTGACCCGAGTGTATGTCCATGCCTCCCGTGACACAGGGAATCCTAGTGCAGAGATTTTAGTGTGACAAATAAAAAAATAGTACCAACAACATAATAAAAAGCTAACAACATTACATAGAAAGTGTAAATGTACCATTTACAAACGAGGTGAACACTTTATCATTGGTCTTTATTGACAACAAATTATTGGCTTTATTTATTATGGCTTACATTGACAGAGTAAATCATTGGGTTTTTTTTGGTAACCTTCTGTTCTATCTATGTGGTGTGGTGTAATTTTCTGACGTTGTAATGTATTATAGTTTTAAAATTTTTGCAAACAATAATTAAATATCTTTTTTTAAGAAAAAGCGTGAGAGTATTGAATACGATAACCTAAGCTCCTCTCCGGGCCGTGAGACCAAGCGTGGTACACTGGACAAACATGAATAAAGTATATATGTTTGTGCAGGACGAGGCGGTGTCCCGCGGCTGCGCGCTGCAGTGTGCCATGCTGAGCCCGGCGGTGCGCGTGCGCGAGTTCGCCGTCACCGACGTGCAGCCGTACGCCGTGCGCCTCGCCTGGGACGCCAACAGGGAGGAGGACGGGGACATGGAGGTAATCATGTGCCTATCCCTTGATGGCACGCAAGGGATATTCGCCTAGTGTTGACGCCCAAATCATTTTTTCAAATAATGGTATCTTCAGGTGTGCGAGTCTTTCCTCACCCAGTCGCCGCCCGGTTCGATCCTGAGTTGAGCCTTTTTTGTAGGTGGCGTTGTTATCGAATCGACATAGGTGGGCACTGAAAAATACCCGTGTGTTGATTTGATGAGTAGCTACCGCCATCGAAATGAAATCCTTTTATCATTATTACCGAACACAGAGCATGTTCAGACTGATGTTCTCTCAGTAAATATTCTAGGGTTAGTGTGATTCCACCTTCTACCACGAAGTCACCGAACATTAAGCGAGATAAAAATAAATAGTGGTCAAGTGCTCGTATAAATCATAAAAACCTTTAAAAGTTATCAGTTTGTAATATACACAATACAGTTATAAGTAATATGAGAGTATGGGTTATTCTCAATTAAAGTTTATACAATTTGAAAGTCATATGTGTGGATACCATATTGTAATAAAACATGGTCAGAACACTGATGATGATTTCATGGTATTTTGGTAGTAGTATTTTTTTACAAAGTGAGATAGATAACATTTTATTGCACAACCTTAGGTATAAAATTATATGCATTTCATAAGTATTCGGCATTATATAGTTTAAACCACGGTTTAATTTACGTATATTAGACTACCGTTCACCAAAACTTAAACATCCAACATAAAATTTAATTAAGTATATCGAGAGGTATCCCGAATGGTTTCGTGACCGGCGCCAGCGTCACCGCAATTGCATATGCAGAGAGCACATGCTCTATGAAAAAGAAACAAGAAACTAGTCAGGAAATGTACTCGACTAATATACGTAAGTTAAACCGTGGTTGTAAACTACAGATTTATTAGTATGTGTTTTATTCGATTTTATTATCAGATTTATTAGTCTTCGAAGCGTGAGAGACTGACTTTGTCGGTATTATGTATATAAATCTTTAATAGCCACAAGGTTACTATTTTACTATGACGAAAATACTTCACAGCATCAAATCAAAATTATAAATAATACATGTAATTATATAAAAAAGTAAAGGTCTTACTTATATAACCTACAAACAATTTTCATTCAAATAGTAAATATCATGCTTTTATTTAGCGGATTTAATACAAAGATAAATCTGCCAAATATTATGTAGAGGCATTGTCAAAATATTTTATTTGGATTTCCAGGTTTTCCCAGCATTCCACGCGGCACCCTTCTCTAAAATGCTAACTTTCTACAGAAAAGAACCATTCTCGGTCAGTGCTTACTACTCAGATCAAGTTCCCTTCCCAGACACGTTTATTGGTAAGCATCATACACTGTACATTTAGTTTAGAATTCATGCTTGTTTGGTTTAAAATATGGATGCTAAAATTAACAACACTACTTTAGGTCAGTGGAACATTAGAGATGTACAGCCGACACCAGAGGGAGAGTCACAAAAGGTGAAACTGAAAGTGAGAGTGAACATCCACGGTATAATTACTGTAGCGTCTGCGTCGCTAGTCGAGAAGAAACAGGACTCTCAAAATGAAATCGAGATGGAAAATTCGAATGAGAATGTCCAAGGGCAAGAAACCCCAATGGAAACTAATGGCGGGTCGCAAGAACAACAGAATGGCCCCGACAACCAAGAGGTGAGAGACGACGATATGAAGGGGGAGCCGCAACAAAAACAATCGTGGACACAGAGAGTAGGCCAGTGGCTCACAGGGGTACGTGTCGGTAGCGCGTGTGTCCAGTGATTCCGTGCTGTTTGTTGCCATCGCATTCGTGTACACCTCTCTCACTCTTGCATATTACAACATTTTCTAAATTCACTCACATAAGAGGCAACAGACATCACAAAGTTTTGCATCTTCCCCATCCTCTTTGAAGAGGCCCCATTTGCACAGCTTGTCATGAGGCTTGTATTACCGCCGTTTTCGAACATTGTCTACAATTATGTTTGTGTTCCTGTCTCTGTGTCCACGCATGTTTTATTTTTGTCGAACTTGGAATAAGTAACATGTTTATTTCTTGCTAACTTTGTGTTTGCAGTGGTTAATAGTGGTTAGTGTTTTTAATTGATTTTATACATAGTTAAGTTAAATTTAGTAGGTGCAAATGGGTCGCCGCCCTGCTTGGATGTTTATCGTTGTTGTTGAAGACTATATAATATTTGTATTATCCAATCAGCGGCGGTGATGGGGGAAACCTCGTTTTAAAAGTTGTGAACGGTATGCTCTTATTTCAGGACAATGCTGATGACAAAAAGGATAAATCCAAGGATAAGAAAAAAGTTGTTGTCAAAACTATTGAGTTACCAATTGACGCACAAACGCACGGATTTAGCCAGCAGGAGCTCAATAACTTTGTTGAAGCTGAGGTAATTATATATTGCTTTATATTGTATACTATTGTATATTATATTGTATACTCATTGCGGTACTTCACTTCAAGGCAAAGACTTACGTGAAGTCTCTAACCTTTGGAACAGTGCGCCCAAGTATCAGCTTTAGCCTCTAGATGCATTGCAGTGTAGACCTATCAGAATTGTTGACACCCCAAACTCACTGGAGACCTAGAGCCACTCAGTATGCCCAGAAACATTGGGTCGCTGTTTACTTTCTACTGTATATACAACGGGGAGTGTTCTGAAGAACTTTTTAACCTTATTCCGGCATCACGGTTTTTCCACCACTCTAGCCGTCATTGCTTGAAAACTTATCCACACGACAAAATGTGGATCAAGTTTCATCCCTCAGTGTTGCTAGAATATGGGATTCATCATGAGAAGAGTTAACAGAGTTTCAAAAAGGATTGGGAACATATCATCATGTCCCTCACTAGTTTTTCAGATATCCATAGGCGATGGTGATTGCTTATCATCAGGCGGCACAACTGCTTGTTTTCCACCTAATATATATATATATATATAAAGAAAAACATTCTTAAAGGTACTATAATATAAGTCTCTTTATATGGCCATGATTATTTTTAAATCTATGAAAATTTATCTTAGTGAAATATTTATTGTCTTAGATATTGAATTGATTTGTGGAAGATTAGCACTAGTTTTAATTAACAATATTAGTGGTAGCATAACTGATTACCCATGGGTTCATAGGGTTATTAAAAATGGAGACTACAGACATCATGGACAGCATAAGACTTTTACTTACAGGGTCGAATTGTACAAATAACCTGAGAATAAGCTTTGTATTAAACATTTTCTTTTATATATTAACTGCGTGCTACTGTATACATGCCTTACCATGTTTGCTTAAAATAAATAAATTTAAAATTTGTTAAGTTCACACGGAGGTCGTTCAAAATGCGTAAATCAAAGATATTGTGATTTGGGTTTTTTGCCACTGACTTCAGACTGAAATGTGATCCATTTAAGTGAGGAGCTCATTTCACTACACTTTTGAGCATAAAGTGATGTAATGTATTGATGCAGAGTTCTCTAGTCATTGATGAGTCATTACTGAATATTAGTATATTTATATTAGTTAGCTACATCAAATAATCAACAATTTCAGGGTAAAATGCAAGCACAAGATAGACAAGAGAAAGAGCGTGCGGACGCTCGCAATGCCCTCGAGGAGTACGTTTACGAGTTGCGAGGCAAGCTGTCGGAGGGCGAAGCCCTACACGACTTTGTTGGTGATGATCAGCGCCAGCGTCTCGTTAACCAGCTGGATTCACTTGAACAGTGGCTGTATGACGAAGGCGAGGATCAAAACAGACAGGTAATGGAATAATTTTACTAGTTTAATCCACTTACGATTATTTATTAACTTATAAAAGTCCGCACAAGTCACTAGTCAGCCTTTGGAATGCATTCACAGCCAATATGTGATTGTACATATAACTTTTATGACTTATGTTTTGTGATTGAATGCCATATCACTATCAATTTCTACATTTTTCATAATGGTATAAGACGTATAGTAAAAGCTGGTTAACAAAAATTATAAGTAAACTACAAATACAATTATTATTATTAACTATGTAAGCATTATGTATTGTATATGTGTGATTAAGTTAGTTTTAACGACGATAAGTTTTCTACAAACAGCTTAATCAGTAGACCTACCAATTTGGACCTCATAGGAAAATTCCCTTGTATAGCCTAGCAAGGATTTATTAATTAAATTTAACGATTTGTAAGTTCAGATTACATTTATAATTAGCTAAATCTTCTGGTCTTGTACTGTAAATGATGCCGGTTCGGAAGCTGTCTGAGGCAATTATTTTCTGTATATTTAAGTTAATATGGTTCTTATATCATATCACCCATTGACGCCTTACGTTTTAAGTACATTATATTCTAAATAATAATTTTAGAATTCCTTTCTCAAGAGGTGAAAAGTAGTGATAATATTCGTGATGCGAAAGTACTAGTGGGTGACATTGGAGTGTAAAGACTAGTATGTTATATATTATCAATCAGAGCCATACAACACGGGTCGTTTCCATATTGTAGGTGTACAGCGACAAACTGACGGAGCTGCGGACGGAAGGCGAGCCGATCAAGCAGCGTCGGCTGGAGTTCGAGCTGCGTCCCGGGGCGCTCGACGACTTCGCTCTATCCATACAACTAGCCAATAAAGCTGTAGATCAGTACAAGTAAGTGTTCATTGCCATTTTATTTATTTATACATTGAAGTGAAACTGCGGGAGCTATTTCGCGGTTTCATCCGCGCGGACATTGATAGCTCATTACAGTTGTTTAGGGTCAAATTTTCAGTAATCCTTACTTTACAACTATATCAAATATTGGCGCAATCTGTTTTGTCGCTTGATCCGTTGATAGAAAATTCAGTCTTGGTTCTTTTTGTATATACAGAATATACAATAGTTGCAATACTGCTGAAGCACAGGCAAAACAAATTCACAATACTAGATTATCAAAATTGCAGACCACATAATACAGTTTGAATGGGGTTATTTGTGAGTTTAAAATTCAAATGCTTAGGTTTCATTCATGTTCAGCTGCAAAGAACCAAAAAAAATTTAGAATTTTATTATTATGCTACTTCTAAGATAATAAATATACCTATCAACATGAAGGCTTTGACAAGGTGTTTCAAATACTAAGTTCATTTGGTCTCATAAACCCTTTTAATCTACTGCTACGAAGACACTAAAGCTTTTATCTCGCATGTGGGTTCGGTGAAATATCCTTTTCCCAAGAGAGACAATTATAATGTTTTACACTAAGGTTACTGTGAAATATCTATAAGAATTTGGTTATATTTAATGTCTACTTTCTAATGGAGAGGAATATAGAACAGTATGAAATATATCCGAAGCCATTGATTGGAATAGATTTTTTTAGTTTGTAGTAGTTTTTTTTATGCTTAATTAGCATTTCTTGCTATAGAAATAGAACTAGATGGTTTCGCTAAGTGACATTTACAATGGAAACTCTTGTTTGAGGAAAGCTCATGTCTTGTAACGTGTGTACAGAGCGGGCGAGGCTAAGTACGCGCACTTGGCGGAGAGTGAGATGGCGAAGGTGACGGAGGCAGCGCGCGGCGCGCTGCAGTGGCTGGAGAGCGCGCGCCAGGCGCTCGCGCACGCGCCGCGTCACCAGCCGCCGCAACACACCACCCACCAGATCCGCCAGGAGCGGCAGGTACGTATAGCTGTCTGCGCTCTACACTAGCCACTGGCCTCCCACCCCGCACTAAACTGGGCGCTCCCAGGTGCGAACAAGACTTAGCTGGGGCGATGAGAACCACGTCCGCCCACTATGTACCGCTCTACGAATGTTTGTGTAAATGCTGTGTAAAAGTTTGTGTGCATGTGAGACAGGAACGTGCGGTAAAGTCAAGCGAGTGACTGAGGCAGTTATACCATAAATGGTAAGGCTAAGGTGTGTCCCTACCGACTTGAGAATAATTGCAGATAACTTCAGATACACACCTACTGTACGAAAATAAATACAAACCTCTTTAATAAAATGTATTGTCGTTGCTCCTGAATAAGTATGTATTACAGCATCTTCATTTGCTTTATCTGGTCTCCGTTAAGTCATAATCATTTTAGGGATTATTAAGACTAAATAGATTATATAGACTTTTCTTTCAAAAAATATGAGAGAATGAAGAGAATTCGATCTTTGTGATAATTTTGTGTATTAATTTAAAATCTGTGTGAAGTCTGCATGTGTCAAAGCTGATTCATCGGAAATTAAGCCACATTTACAAAATTCTTGTGCTGCTTCTGCTCTTGGAACATTGATTCAGAAAAAACTGCATTTCACAAAAGGCGTCAATTATCGAACCTGTTTTTCGATTGTTTATCGTATTTGTTTTATATCGTATGATCCAAGAGAACATTTTAAGTAAAATAAAATTGCTTATACATAAAAACAAATACCACCCCTTCGCACACAAAATTCGCACTCGAGGAGGTCAGGCCTTACCTCTGTTGATGCTCATGCACCGCTCACATAAGGTTCGCTCGGAGCTACTTTAGTACTCGGCTGGAGACTAATCAATCTATATACTAGAACTGCTTTCTGCAACGAGTTTTGTATAACATGTTCAAAGGTAATGAATATGTAAATCTATGTTCCAGAACTTCGAGAGCATAGTGAATCCCATCTTGAACAAGCCGAAGCCTAAAGAAAAGACGCCACCTCCTCCGCCGACCGCTGGCGACGGTCAGAACGAGAAGGCTGCGTCGGACGGAAAAACCGCGCAAGAACAAATGGACGTCGAGTAGACCACCAACTCACATCCGACACTTCGTACCACTGAATAATGCAATCTACATCCTATCCTCACTTCTGTTGTGACAAATTGTATCTTTTCAAAATATACATAAGTCCAAATTCATATATATGCACTTGTGCATCGAAATAACTCGGAGGCAGATGTTTATCGGCTAGGACTCGAATAGACTATAATTTTCCTTTAGAACATTCTTGTTTGCACTGGCTGTTTTTAGTCTTACGATGAAACTGTGTCGTCTAACTCTAGGGTATGTATTGATTAATTGGATCGATACAATTATAGTGATATTTATTTTTTATTAACATGTGAGAACGAATGGGTTTATTTTTCAGTTCCTCGCCATTACACATATTTTATATAACGTCGAGAATTATATTTTCTCTTAAACGCATTTTGTATTTTTTCCGTAATAGTATTAATTTGATTTATAGCATTTAATTACTTTTCATTTGATGCATTATTAAGTTAAACTATTTTATTTGCGATAAAATTTATCTATGTGATAATTTTGTCGAAACTAGCAAATTACTACTAAAGAGTATGTATGTATATGTATCTACACTTTTAGTGTGCTCTTTGATTTTGCATAAACATAGGATTATTAATAGATTTGAAGTAAACTTAATACATTTAACACACATAAATCACTCACTCAAAGTATAAATATAGACTTTTATAACATGAATTCAGCAATTGGCATCATAAATTATATATTTTTCTTTCACCTTCAAGGGCCTTAAAAGCATGCCTGAATGTAAAAAATGAAATAATTTAATATACCGGTTGTTCTATTAAAATTTGTAAACTGGGTTTGGTATGATATTTTTTTGCTGGTAGAGTTAAGGCGTAGTTAGGTAGGTTCATGAAATAATGTAACACTAATAATTGGAGCTTTATGTGATATAAACAAATGTATATGTCTATCTTTTACATGTATTTTCAACACATCACATCTTTGAACAAAATATTATAAGTAGATATTACTTCTTTTAAAGTGCATTATGTAACGGATACACATAAATGATATGGTTATGGTAGTTAAAACAAATTTCCACATGTGTGATGTAATTGAAAAATGTAACAGCATTAATAGAATTATTAATATACACTTAAATGCTACATTATAACCTGATTTCGGATTCAGGCATTTAAAATTATATCTGACCAGCTAGCGGTCCGCCCCGGTTTCGCACGGGTAAAAAATTTCAAAATTAAGAATTATAAGGATTTTATGAAAATATAATATAGCTATGTCACCCGGGGATAGTGTAGCTTCCCAACAGTAAAAGAATTGTTCAATTCAATAGCTTCGGCGCCTATTCCATGCAAACAAACAAACAATCAAACCTCTTTATTAGTATAGATAACTCCAAATCACAACACATAACTTGAACACATGATTCTTTGAAGTGAGTGAAATACACCGCAATAACTAAATAACGTACTACTAGCTTCTTATGCTGTTCTGTGAATTCTGTTTTTGTGGCAGGCACTTATAAAAATATTTTAATTTGAAATTACTATTCAAATTTATTCAATACTTTGGTATATTATGTTGTACATTTTAATAAAAATGGTTTGACCATAAGTACGTTTATTTGTGCATTTTGATGTTAAAGCTTAGTAAATGAATTACTAAACCATTTGATGCTTTTTCTTTAAATACCTACCCTATGAAAGACCCAGCGATGCACCAGATAGTTTAAGAAATGTATTTGAATACAAAATTAAAATAAGTATTTTCAAAGTAAATATAAATAAGTACCTTTTCCTTCAGTTCATCTGCATTTATCATGCAGGTTGGATGAACTGGAGATAGGTCTCATGGACCATACTCCATATGCTATCTTCGAAGGCCTATAAAACACACCTTCTACTACCTACTCATTATTTTAGCAAACTAAAAAACTGAGTAGTTCAATGCACATTAATAATGATTATCAATATAAGAATAGAATATGCATTTATTCAACACACACAAAAAGACAGGAAATAAGTGACGTCACTATTGCATAAAATATATATTCTTTAATGTAATAACATTTTACAATTTGACAAAATGTTCTTAAATTTATTGAGGTATTGGCCCGGCTCGGCATTGTGCCAAGTGCACATGACCCGTAGTACTAATGGCGCTAGTATAGCGAGACTGGGTGAAAAAGAAAAAAATATATACAGTCCTAAAAGTGAAATATTATGTTAGTATGTATATATATGTATTCTATCTGATCTATGAATATGTGTTCTCACGGCGCCGGCGGCGCGGCGTCGATCAGGTCGTTAGTACTTTTATATTTCTATGATTTCAAATATTTCACGTCAAGTATAAATAGTTTTCTTAATCGTCCCAGCCATAAGACATCCACTGCTGAATATACGCCTCCCTCATATAGGGGGGATTTGCCAATACTCGCCACGCTTGGCGCGCGGGTAGGCGAGCGCAGTACGATTTCAGATCCTCAGAAGATGCTGGCCCACCTTCTGGTACGCGATCCCTTAGCCGACTCTTACGGCACCCGCGGGAAGAGATGGGGGAGTACTATTCTAGGCGGGGTAACACCACGACATTTTTATGAATAAAACTACCTAAATGAGAAATAAAAATCTAAGAATAATTTTACACTGGACAACTTTTCAACAATGAATCGAAAGTTTTTTTAAAAAAATATGGGACAGCATCCACACAAGGTCTTCAGGTCCCAAACTAGGCAGAGCCTGTACTATGGTAACCTGATGACTGATAAATATACACACCCAGACACAGGTCAAACAGACATGTTCATACACACAAATGTTTGACCTGTCCGGGAATCGAACCAGGGACTAGCGGCTCAGAAGGCAGAGTGCTACCAACTGCGCCAACCGACCAGTCAGTTCTGTGTTATTTTTTTCTACTATTTTCTTCAATGAAATGTGATTTGCCGCAAATAAACAACAATACGAAATCCAACCACAGTTTAACCAGCTTGAATATACTGTTTATAATGGATATCGTGGAATGCACATAATGGAAAAAAAACGTTCGTACGTAAATATTTGAGTAGGTAGGTACCTACCTAAACGGCTGGTTTATATATCGGATATGGAAATCAAACCACCTTAACTATTTTTGAGATAGGCGCCATCTATTGCAAAATATAAGCGAGTTTAAATATTTTTGAATACCATATGAAACATTCTAGGTCTAGCGTGATAACATCTTCGACCAAGTTATCACTGACCATCAAGTGAGATAGTGGTCAAACGGTCAAATCTAAACAGTATAAAAAAAAGATATTATGTAATGAGGCGTTAAATTAATAAGTCTTATTTGTAAAATCTATTCATTAAAGAATGAAGAGCTACGATTTTACGTCACATTGGCTTTTATGAATCGTAACATGATCGCATAGATAAGTAACTATATACGGAGACATGATCGATCATAACCGAACGGCAAACAGCTTAAAATCGAATACTCGTCGAGACAGTTGTCAAACGCAAACTTATATGTAAAAAAAAAACTTTCTACTTATAAATCGATTAAATCTAGGAAAATCTTTATACTATAAAGATCTTACAATAATTAACAGTTAAGTATAGAAAGATGTTTTTATGCAAAGTAATTTTACAGCTACCCAAACTCTTAGATAAAATAACACCGTCGAAAAAGGGAGATAAAAACACCTAGTAGAATGACAGGTTTATTATATTAAATTATCCTACTAATATTATAAATGCGAAAGTTTGTGTGTATGTGCGTATGTTTGTTACCTCTTCACCCTCAAATGGCTACACCGATTTCGATAAAATTTGGTATGGAAATAGCTTATACCTTGGATTAACACATAGGGTAATTTTCATCATAACCATCATCACCGCTTTTTATGACCACGCGGGTACAACCGCAGGGCTCAGCTAGTATTAAATATATAACAATTGTTTTGCCTTAGAAGGTATAAATAAAACCTCTATGATTCATTGGTAGTGAAGGATTCATGTAGTCCTCAGTGCATCAGTTTTACGGAGTTCTGGCATCTTTATCGCCCTTGTGCTGCTGCCGAACCACATTATAATATCCAGAGACCAGACTACCATCAGGTAAAAGGAAAAGAGTGTCAATATGTTTATATAATTTCTATTTAAATAGTCTACGATACATTATAAATACGTGTAGAGTATGCTCTACATTTTTTGTTAATGTATCTGAGTAATCATAAATGTTAACATTTCTTCTTGGGTTTCTCCTCTTCAACTACTGGATTGGGATCTACTTCATCAATATAATCTTTAGGGTTTTTACGACACTTATACCAATAAGCTCTCTCCACACTCGTGTAAATAAGCCAGGTTAACAACATAGCTGGAAACAAAATGACAATATTGTCAATTAGATACATACTTAGTGTTTTTTAGACCTAATAAATGATTAGGTCTAAAAACTACTTATAGAAATCTAGCTACCAATGCTTGTAAAACTTTTTCATCATATAGGATAAACATAACTTTTCGTGAATAACTAAAATGCAAAATTCATAGGTGCGTGCCACAGTCAGAGACTAAGTAAGTTCGACGAGAAAAGGTAAAATAGACTTAAAATCAGTTTCTGAAATTGTCACTTTCTAATTTTATCCAAAAAATGTTTTTCACGTTACATTTTTTGACTCAAACTAAGTAGTTGACGCAATCGTGTTTCTATCGAGACAGAGTATTCTACGATCAATTTGCCGTTCGCGGCACTTGAAAACATGCTCTCTAGCTACTATGGACCTGCGACTTACGATAAAACTGATAGGTAGCACGTCGCCGCGACGGAGTCACGTCAGTATCAGTAGGTACCTACTTCGTGTATTGATTTTATCATTACTTGCCCACTATCATCGTTTAACCCCCTTACTTATAAACGTTGAATAACCTCTGAATAGTTATTCAGTGTTTTGTCTTTGTCGCTTATATGACAGTTTGACGTTGAAAGAACGGAACAAAACACTGAATTACTATTCGCAGTTTATTCAACGTTTATAAGTAAGGGGGTAAAGCTCCCGGCTAGGCAATGATGGGTAAGAGTACACTGAGTAAAAAGATTTTGCCGTTAGGCACTATTATACATGAACGAAGTGTACCAATTGCACAACCACAGCCTATGCTTCTGTTCAACTCTAAATTGTTACTAGTTCTATCCACTTGCAAACAATCTTGGTATGTATTTTGACAGCAATGGGTTTTGGGTCTAATTCCTGTGATGGCTCCGTCGTGAGGACGATATCGCTAAAATGGTGGCTGTCGCCTTACAATCGCCGCGCCGCATAAGTAGATTCTAGTTTAGCATACCCGTGGCCGTGCTAATGGAAGAATGCGTAGCCAGATTCTGTGTGGGCAGTCACACAACACCACGGGAATTCTGGAGAATTACGGGGCTGAGGTGGTATCAAACCATCTCAGCCCCGTAATAGGGCTCGTCTGAGTTTGATTTTATCCCGATCACTTTTTCTTTGGCAACCTGGGAGAATCCAAAATACCGACGTGGTTCGGCAAACCGTCAGAATTATGGAGCGAACGAAGAAGAGAACTAAGAAGCGGACTTATTAAGCTCGAAGGTTTCAAGTACCTACCTAAGATTTTCTTATAGGTATTTGTTATAAATTTTCAGCCGACTATAATATATAGTCTACGACTATAATATATATATATATATATATATATATAGCTTCATGTGTACTGAATGTGTAAAACAGTTATATGTAACATAAAAAAGGTCCATAGCAAGAGTATGCTTTCTCCGAAGGCGAAACTAAGAGAAATGGTACCTATATCGCCTACATCGGGTTGGCCTATGAAGGGTGCTATGAGAAGCAGTATATAATACATGATAAGGGACGAGGTCTACGTTTTAAAAATTAAATCTACGATTTTTTCATGCTACACCCTTATCAATTATAATTGTTGGTCTTGGATGTTTGTGTGCTGTGATTGTGTGTGTCCATGCCTCCCGCGACACAGGGAATCCTAGGATTCCATGTGTCGCGGGGGTCTAAGTGTAATAAATAAATAACATAAAAAAATTAGCACTATATTCGGATATAACTACTAGTAGTAAGCTGACATTATGAAGACGTACGTGGTAACCAGGTCGCCACAGTAGCTGTTACTCTGGGGAAAAAATTCGGAAGTCCATATCTAATGGCCCCTGCGAAAGGTTTTTGTTCGTGTGGGGAGAGGCTATAGTAAATAATTCCTCGAATTTTTGCTAAATTGCCAAAATGTTTTCCCATTTTGATTACGCAAGAAGTAAAAAAAGATCTCTAGATTTCTTAGCTTATTTTTCTGATTTGAGGTAAAACTCACGTAAAACTGAACCGAACTGAGTGATTACCACAAACTAAATAGACTACTCTGCGCAGTACTCTATTTAGTTTGTGATAGACTACTGCGCTACTACCGTGATTAAATGCACCCACAAACTATATAGGATGCTAACGCATCAGACAAGAAACTCAGAAGAGCCAACAGACCTCTAAGTATCATTTTGACAATTACTTATTTTTCCATTTTGGGCAATTGAATAATAAGACGTTAGGTATAGATATGCTTAAATAATCGATAGCCAAAAATAATAAGCAACTGTGCCATGTATTAAGCGGGATAATAATATCACGGTGGTATTATATTAAAACACTTCTATAATGCTATTGCTTCATTTTCCACTTGCTTTACATTTTCTATGACTATAATTTTTAAAATGAATGTCCTTTCGGGTGTTTATAAGTAATTACCGTTGAGTGACTGTTAAGGTAAGGTAAGAAAAGGGCCTAAATGACAAATCTGCACTTCTATATTGCTCGTCGCAATTTCTAAATCCCGAAGTATGTAATTCAGTTACGGCAAAGTTCCTACAACTTTTTTATTGAATCGTAGGGAAAGCGGCGAGCTGCTTTCGTGCTTCTAGCTCTTATGTGCGCAACTTATAAATTTTATAGCAAGTATTAAACTTGACTTTAAATTTACAAAAGAAAAGTACCCAAATTTAATATGTAGCGAACATATTTTGACTGAATGAGTGGCGATGTTTTAATTACATAGTTAGTTTTATTAGTAGTTTTGAGCTTCCTGCTCAAATTCGTTGACTTCAGTAATGCTACTATTTTTTAAGTCAGAAAATACTTTAATGATATATGTTTAAATGAGGTAGATTTCGCACAAGCGCGCGGAAACTGAGACGGCAAAATTAAGTCAATTGTAGTAATTTTCACTGCGACGCGGATTTCAAGCGCAAGTCTAAACATATAGCTATCCTTTTCTATTTTATTTGTACCGTATTATCTGTCGCAGTAAGCATGTTTATGTCGTAAAGGAACAAAGTCTGAGCACCGCGCTGTATGAATATACGTCATCTTTGCATGCATTTTACAATTGAGTTACGGATCACAAGCTCAATTCGATCCGATTCGGATCTTTGAACCGACTCAGACCTGAGTTACACACCTCTACGCAGTACTCTATAGATTAGTTTGTGCCGTGGTCGTCCGTCAGTTGTCACAAACTAAATAGAGTACGTAGTTGTCTTTTTTCGGTGTTTTCTTAGATTAACTTTCTTTAAACCCGTTTATACAAAGAGTACTATATATATCGTATATAGTTATTTATCTATGCTGCAATGTCTTCGGTTTGTCTTCCCGCTGGGGATGTATTCGTTCCAGTGAAGATAGAAGAAAATGATTTATATTCTGGCATTAAAAAACTGCTAAAAGTATTGAGACCTACATGGGCTACAGATAATATAAGATTCAAGGTAAGTCCTTTCTTTCTTTCTTTCTTTTGGTTCACCTCCACCACCCCAACCCCAACCTTAGGTGGGGATGATGGCGAATACCCGCCATCGGTGTGCTGTAAGTCTTCGACTTTACGTGACACCTGTAAGTATTGCCTTTAAATTAATTTGAGGGACAGTAAAACATCAGAGCAGAGCTTGTGTTCGCTCGCTAATAACTTCAGATTTAATACTTCTTTACCATTTGACACTCATTGAATTAAATTATTGAAAAAGCTAACTTGCTTATGTGCTATAATTACGTCATTTCATTAATTAACTCGGGCCGAGCAGGCTGAGTCGCACAGCGAGCTATGGAGAGGGCTATGCTTGGGGTATCACTACGCTATCAAATCAGAAATGAGATCTGTAGAAGAACAAAAGTCACCAACATAGGGTAGCAGATTAGCAAGTTGAAGTGACAGTGGGCAAGGCACATAGCACAAAGAACATCGGTTCTTCGTGCAGAACTGGTCTCCATTTGAGAACCTTTCAACCCCAATGGTCATTGGACCATTGGGGTTGAAAGGTTCTCAAATGGAGACTACAGAGTAGCAAGCACAAGCATAGGACTGCTACTGACCAGGTGGACAGATGACCTGACTTAGATTGCAGGCAATGGCTGGATGCAGGCCGCTTCCAACCGGTTCTTGTGGAAATCAATGGGGAGGCATATGTCCAGCTGTGGACTTTCTGTGGCTGAGATGATTACTTGACTGGGTGGATTAGCCATTAGTCAGATTTTGATTTAAGCACTAAACTGCATGTTACTAAAATTTTTATGTTTCAGCTATTCACAGATGGCATCACAAATAAATTAGTAGCTTGTCAACCACTTGACAGTAAAATTGATGAAGATGTTGTATTAGTCCGCATATATGGCAATAAAACTGACTTGCTTATTGACAGAAATGCTGAAATCAGGTAAATGTCAATCACTTGGGTGGTTACAACTTTAAAATGTGGTTAAAGCTATTTTTAAAAATTAATTTAAAACATAGAGAAGACATTGCAAATCACTTTGAGAGTATGAATAATATATTGATACAATAATTTGAAGTATTGTTATGGAATATGTGTAGTTATTGTGGAAGAGTCCATTACATTGGGTATATCTGGTCGGGGTGTACTTGGTGGGACATATTAAATTTTTTTATTTATTTTTATATTAATTTGGTCTACAATGCAGATCACTAGGTTGAAACTGACGTCATAACATATGAGCCAAGCAAGCAAAGTAAGAGGGCTGTGGTAGCGGTCAGTGCTGCTCCAAAAATTGCAAATTACTAGATTATACTCATTGTAGGCTACTCAAATTATAATCAATTTTACATAAATATGTACATAGGTAGTTAATAATAATTTGTTGGTTTGTTAATATCTTGAAAATTTTAATACTTTTGTTTTTGGATATATTTTGTATATTATTTCGTCTAATATGTGAAACATGTAGCGTCATCTCTTGGAAGACTTTGTTATCATAAATAAAGTTATTTAATGTTATTTGATGTGATTACAGAAATATAAAAACTTTGAATGCTTTGGGTCTTGCCCCAAAAGTATATGGAATATTTGAAAATGGATTAGCATATCAATATTATCCAGGTGTCACACTCAATGTCGAAACTGTTATAGATAAAAACATTTGGCCTCTTGTAGCACAGCAGATGGCCAAAATGCACAAAGTCAAACTTGGAAAAGAAGTAAGTACCTATATAAATACAATACAATATCTTTGGCATGGGAAGAAATTCTAAAACTTTTGTGACTTCGAAGGTTTGAGCTCAATAGACAAATATGGAAATCCTTGCATTATTGAGAAGTCATTTAATGTCGAGGTCGAACGGCCGAATGCTAATAATAAATTTTATTCACACAACACAAATAGGTACTAGACAAAAACATTTTTTTAATTCCCAATAACTTTTACCCCCTCCATTGATCTCCAAGAATTGCACAAAAAGGATACATGAACATGTGTTCCAATGTGCCAAATTGCTGAAACTGCTACCAGTTAAGCTGTTTTCCAAAGTTTTTATATTGGAAAGTGACACAAGTGTTAAAACTAGGCCTTATTTCCAAACATGTGTATCCAGCATAATTTAAGT
The DNA here is from genome assembly GCA_934044485.1 of Apeira syringaria. NCBI lineage: Eukaryota > Metazoa > Arthropoda > Insecta > Lepidoptera > Geometridae > Apeira > Apeira syringaria. Next base: position 17,896,078 of record OW203663.1, on the reverse strand, counting down.
TAATTTGAGGAGTATGTATTGAATTGAAGAATGTACAAGTAAAACTATAAAGATTAATATTGTGACTAGATTATTAACTAGAAAAATATTGTGTCATGAAGAAAAAAAGTGCAACTTTTAATTGCAAACTAACTGAGTATGTTCATTCAAATCTATCAGAATCTATCAGAGTTCAACAATAAATATATTTAAAAAAAAAAAAACGATCTATATCTCTATGCACACACTTTTTTTAGTGAAGGTAATTATTGATAACACAAAATAACCCAAATGGCTAAATTTGTTTCAATATAGCCAGTGTCACTGTCATGATTAAGACGAATCCAACAACAGTTCTCATGGTAATATACATCAAGCCGTTTACGCTAGCCGGGGCGCCAATGAACATCATTATGATATATAGTGAGATAGTGGTTAAACGCCTGTCTATTGTGAATATAAAAAAACGAAATATACATATAGGCACTCGAAAAACATAACCCTATTACAGCTTGGTTAAAATTATTTTTTTTATAAAAAAGCTTGAAAATGAATTAATAATTATTAAGTGAATCTCATTGCTGTTTTGAAGATATTCCTATCATAATAACATTTTAAAACAAAACAGAAAACATCCATAAGTGACATTATCTATAACATGATGTAAATAACACTTGAAGATGTTATCTTATCATCAGTTGGGGCCATGGCTTATATGTGTAGGATTCAACATACAACTTTATTACAACGAGCATAGCAACAAAGTATATCAATGGATATTTTATTGTAACAGCAGTACCTATTGCACCAGTGGGCGACAACTTCATTTGTAGACAATTTTTTTGTTAGGTAGGTACTTTGTAGGGCTGATTCCCTTGAGTGATTCCAGTGAGTGTTGGCCATCAATGAGACAGTAGTAATAGTAATTGCATTATTTAAGTAAAAAGTATTTTTTACTTACATCTCAACTCTGTCCGCATATTAAAACACGAAAATAAGATATAAGCTATAATATAAGCTCTCATCGGTATATAATCCTTGGATTTAAAATATTTTCAGTTGTTAAATAATTAAACCATTGGTAGTGATTCGTTTGTTCAACTAAACTAAATTCTGTAAAATAAGATAAGTAAAGTAAGTTCTTATAATGATTATGGTAAAGACCAAATCAGTATGACACTTATCAATTACACTAAATTTAGATGTTTTTATTAACATTGTGAGTAGTTTTAAGTAAAATAAAGTCTTCACTTATTTGGTGCCGACTGAAACTGAATAAAACTATTCTAATATTAGACATAGCATTGTGTGGATTTATACTAATTTAAATTTTAGCGTAAATAAAATACCAGCTATTTTGTAGTGTTCTGTGTTCGACTAGCTCGAGTGATTAACAGGATTGGGCCATTGTGAGTGTTTTACTGGTGGGCCTTCCTCTATTAAAGAGGACTATTAGAGACAAAACAATTCTGGTTGGCCAATACGCCAGTAGCTGACCCAATGTCGTTCACCTCAATTAAGGCCGTCGAGATTTATGATGTGGGTAACGGATGCTGTCCACACAAGATCCAATCGGGACCAATCGCTTCACGTCCCCTCCGTCCGGAACACGAAAGTGTTCCGGTATATATATATTGGGAGAAGCTGAAACTGGTTCATGGAAAGTTGTGCTTCGCGCTCTTACTACAAGAAGAAGAAGAATACTCGTTCGGACTCACATCTCAAGAAATTGGCGGCGTTTTTTGGTAAAACGCCCGCCAAATTCCGCCACTACTTCGTAGTTGAGGAGACGACCCATGAGTCGCGAGTCGGGAAGCACCCGCAAGGCGAATTCCCACGCACCCAAGGCGCCCCCCTGCCCCCCCCGCCATCACGATGTCGGACGAAGCGGGACGCCAACCACCAAGGAGACACGCGGACGCTGCGCAGTCTTCCTCGAAGACGCCTGAGGCCCAACGACTGCCTGACACGCCACCTCCCCCCGCCGCCCCGCGCCCCAGCCGTCGTTCCCTTGGGCCTGCTTATCGGGACAGGTCACTGTCCAACAAGAGGCTCAACATCGACGCCGCCGACGCCGCCCGCTTCCAGGAGTCACTCCACCAAATTATGGCAAAGCGCACCGCCGAAGCCATAGAGAGAGAGAGAGGCAAAAATGGAAATCAGATGAAGAAAACAAGGCCACCCGGTCCACGGACCCGGCCCATAGGGCAGGAACCACGCAGGTTCAGCAGCCCACATCCCTCAGGGCTGGATTCGAGATCGACGCGGCCATGGTCAACAAGATTATATCTTCCGGCCTGGCCACACCAGCCCTCCAAACCAACCTCCAGGAGTTCGTCAGAAGCCAAGCTGCCTCGCTGACGGAAGAAGAACTGGAAGACCAAAGCCCCGAGGTGATCCACGCCAGGGAATCGGCCCTACGGGCCCTCAAATCTGAGGACCCGCCGGGTCTGAACCCAGTAAGGTCCCTCAATCTCCGCCGCAAACGGTCCGAGGACGACGGGAAAGCCGACCCGAAGCGTGTCTGCACCCCCTCCGCCGGCGAGAAAAACGCTCTCGCGCAACGCGACCCTCGCCGTTCGAGAATCCCCGCGCCAAAACACGGAGATACGAGCCTACGCACCGTATGCTACTCCGGACCGACGCCCACTACCACCACAACGCCGCCCCGTCCTACCGCGTTGCAATGCACGCAGCCCACCAAACCATCCGCTAACGCGGCCACGGCCGCGCCACCGGAACAAGGAAAAACGAAGAAGTCGTACGCAGCAGTAACATCCGCTGGGCGTACGACTACCACCAACACCGCGTCAACCTCCAGGGACCCAACCGCCGCCAGGTCAACGCCACGTTCCCCCTCACAGGGGAACACCCAAGCCGACCGGTCGCTGCTCGTGGACCCACGAGGAGCTCGCCCCTCCCCCCAGAAGAGCCCCCCAAGGCGAGACTTCCCGGAACAGGCGAGGCCCCAACAGGCCCCCCCTCTCCTTCCACAACCCACCCTGAGTGTTAGCGGAGACGACACTCACGCAACGGGAAGTGCGGATGTGCCCCGCCCACCCACATCATCCAAAAACGGCGCCCGGCGCTACCCGCCAGTGGTAGTGGAGGCGCTCCCCAACTGGACCGAGCACCTCCGCACCCTCAAGGCAAAGCTCGGCAGAACCCCTAGCGCCCGCCCGTATGGGAACGGGATCCGCTTCACACCATCGGATGGCGACGAGTACCGGCTCCTGCAAAATTATTTTACCGAGCTGGGAAAATCCACCCACGTCACATGGTTTTCATACACGCCCATTGAAGACCAATGCCTCAAAGTGGCCATCAGAGGCATCCTAGCCGACACGCCTACCAGAGAGATCGACGAAGAACTCCGCAGCCTGGGGTTCGAGCCGGAGAACGTGAGGAAGATCCAAGCCAGGAAAGGCAGACCCGGCTGCATCTTCTTCGCCCAGCTCAAGAAGACCCCCGACCTCGCCCCCCGGATATATGAAGTATCCGAGCTTCTCTGCATGCCTGGTGTCACAATCGAAAGGTGGAGAGGGCGGAAAGGCCCGGCACAATGCCACCGTTGCCAGGCGTTCCGCCACTCATCGCAGAACTGCCACCGCACCCAGGCATGCGTCCGATGCGGCGGAGAGCACTTCGCCGCCGACTGCCCCCGCCCACCCTCGCCCCCCCCCCCCCCCCCCCCACCTGTGCAAACTGTGGGCAGAGCCATACTGCCAATAACCCCAGATGCCCCGTCTTCCAACGCGAACTACGCAATAAGAAGGCGGGCACCACGGCGATGTCCTCCAACCCCAGGACACCAGGGCAGAAACCCACCACGGAGACTGCCCCCCCGGGCGCGCAGACCACCACTGCCGTCCCCGAAGCTACGGAGTCAACACTTATGGCCCCGGCTAATGACCCCACCACCCGAACCTCCAAGAAACTGAAGAAGAAGAGGAAGAAGAGCCCAGGCACAAGCCTCTACACAGGCCGAAGTCCCCCCCACCACCATGCCTGTGGCCCAGTGACAGACCCCTCACCAAGTCGTCACTGCACCACAAAAGCCCACCCAGCCGAATTCAGAGACACCAGCCGCCGCCCCCCAGACCACGGAGAAGTCTCTAATGGAGCTACAGGCTCTCATCTCCGTCTCACAGGAGGTGCTGGCAGCCCTCCAAGCGGGACAAGATCCAACCCAAGCCCTCGCGGCCAAACTCGCCAAGCTCTTGGGTCGAGCCACGACCCCCTACCAAGGGTAACCAAACTCCGGCTCCTGCATTGGAACGCTGAAAGCCTCAGACGCAAGGTCGCCCACCTGAGGCTAATTCTCCGAGAGCAAAATGTGGATGTAGCCCTGATCAACGAGACCATGCTGACTGCCGCAGACATGGTCAAGTTTCATGGCTACTTCACATACCGGAAGGACGAAGTCTCGGAACGAGGAGCCCTCAGAGGACTGGCAGTACTAGTGCGCAGGAGTATCGTCCACCAAATACTGCCGCTGAAGACCTTAAACTCCCTGCAGACCCTGGGGGTCGAGATCAATACAGGGAACCGGCCAATGCATATATATGGCGTATACAGACCGGCAGGAACTCTCGACCCCGCGGAAGTCCACAGTCTGTTCCACCCGGATATTCCCACAATTGCCGCAGGGGACTGGAACTGCAAACACCCAGCCTGGAATTCCTCTACGACCAACCAAGGGGGCAAAGTCCTGCTCAGAGGCTCTCAGGACCACGCCTATGAGGTCAGCGGACCAGAGCTCCCAACCCACTACCCACATAACCAAGCGCACTGCCCGGACGTCATCGACCTGGTGGTCCACAAAGGACTGGAGCCGCACAGAATACTGCAGACGGTCCTGCACGAGGAGACAGGGTCCGACCATCAACCAGTACTAGTGGAAATAGATATGGCTCCTACTAAGACCCCCCCTCCTCCACCGAGGACGAAGGTTGACTGGCCACTATTCACAAGGGAAGTCTGGGCCTCCACCCCCTCGAGACCCATCGTGTCAGCCGGGGACGTGGACAAGCTCACCCGTGAGCTAACCCAGTGTGTCCAGTCAGCCTTAAAAACTGCCACCAAAACCTCGCCAGCCACAGCCCATCCCAGATTGCCCCCGTTGCCTCGGCATATCTCCAGCATGATCTCGGAGAAGAGGCAGCTCCGAAAAATATGGCAACGAACGCGAGATCCCTCCACCAGGAAGAAGTTACATTATCTCAGGGACAGAGTCAGGCAGGAGCTTGAAGACCTCCAAGTCTCGGGCTGGGAAGAGCGAATCGACGACGCCGCCGGAGATTGGAGTTCTCTCCACAAGCTCTGCCGGCAGCTGAGGAACCAGCCCGAGCCGATCCGCCCCCTCCTGCACCCCGACGGAAACCTCCGATACAGAGCCGACGACAGAGCCGACATCTTCGCGCAGAGCCTGGAACGGCAATTCTGCCCCAACCCCAGCTCTGACCCCGGGAACGAAGTAAGGGTGGTAAATTTCATTAGAAACTACTTCGCTACCCCAATTGCCCCCGAAGAGGACCCAGTCATCGTCTCCCCTGGGCAAGTCCAGAAGGCCCTCAAACTCCCCAAACCAAAGAAGGCACCAGGGGCGGACGGCGTGGGGAACGCTGCTCTGCGCCATCTTCCCTACAAGGCAATAGCCGCCTATGCCCGCCTCTTCAATGGCATCCTACGGACCGGTCATTTCCCTGCCGACTGGAAAACCGGTCATGTTATCATGATCCCGAAGCAGGGGAAGAATATCCGGCACCCGAAGAGCTACCGCCCCATCACCCTACTGCCCAGCATCTCCAAGGTGTTCGAGAAGCTGCTCCTTCAAAGTCTTCTCCCGCACATTGAACCGCGACCCGAGCAGTTCGGCTTCCGATCGGAGCACTCAACGACCCTCCAACTATCCAGGGTACTGCACAAGTCGGCTGAAGCCACAAATAAAAAGGAACACGCAGCCACAGTATTCCTGGATATGGAAAAGGCGTTCGATCGGGTGTGGCACAACGGGCTTATATACAAGCTGGCCTCCTCGACAGCCCCAAGAAAGTCCGTCGCAGTCATCCGTGCCTTCCTTCTCGGACGATCGTTCAGAGTAAAGGTAGAGGGAACCCTCTCTGAACTATACCCAATCCACGCTGGCGTCCCGCAAGGCAGCTGCCTCTCGCCAGCTTGCTACAACTGGTATACCAACGACATCCCCATCGCGGAAGGAACCACGGTGGCTCTGTATGCCGATGATGCCGCGCTGATCTCTTCGGTCAACATGGCCCACGCGGCCCTCAAGATGCAGCGAGCTCTGGACCTGCTCCCCGCCTGGCTGAGTCGCTGGAGAATGGGAGTCAATATCGCCAAGACCCAGGCCATGATGCTGACCACCAAGCACTCCCTGCCCCCTCAACTCAAGCTCCTGGAGGGATCCATCCCCTGGTCACGCTCGGTCAAATACCTGGGAGTGACGATTGACCGCCGCCTGACCATGGCTCCTCACGTCACAAACGCGGTCAACAGAGCCAAGGCTGCACGGCACCTCCTCCGACCCACACTGATGTCCAGACTACCACTAAGGCTAAAACTGGCGATCTACAAGATCTACGTCCGCCCCCATCTTACCTACGCGGCCCCCGCCTGGTTTGCCTTAGTGGCAGAGACCCACCGGAAACGGCTAAGAGCCCAGCAGAGCGTCTCCCTCCGGCTGATCACTGGAGCCCCCCGCTACGTGAGAAATAGCACCATCCAGAGAGACCTAAGGGTGGAACCTCTGGACTCCCACGTCGCGGAACTCGCCCGAAGGCAGTTCAAGAGGGTTGACGCCTCGTCAGCGGAACATCTCCGCGGCCTGGCCCCCCGCTATGAGCGCCTCCCAACCGCCCGACCACAACCCCGGGACCTCCTACCGCCCGACAGCGAAGACGAGGATGCCACAGTCGGCCCCCGTACGCGCGTCGCTCACCAGGCCTCCCTGAACAGGGTCTCACCCGGTGGGCTTGACAACGACTAGGGGCCGTGAAGAGGACATCCTAGGCCCTTTTTCGGCCACCCCAACGACCAGACTGCACGTTTGCAGTCTGCGACGGAAGACCGCGGTCAGGGGCCCCCCGTGCCCGACACCGCTTCCGCCCAAGACACCAGTTCTTGTGCGACGACTACTCCGTAACTGGTTCATTTTGGTTCTGCTGACACACATCACATTCACCCCAAATAATCTTATTTTTATCACATAGTCATTTAGCTGTCGAAATATTTAAATAATCCTTCTGTGTTTGCCCATAAAAAACCTCTTCGCTTCACGGACATTTGAACGCTTGGAAATTCCGATCGAAAATTGTTTTTCTGTTTCTTATTTTCCGAAGATATCTTTACAAAGAGTTTCTTTCATAATTACAGGTACCAAAGGAACCATTCATCTGGGATAAAATAGAGCAATTTTTGTCATTATTGCCGGAACCATTCAATACGGAAACGAAACAAAATAGGTCTGTCTTTGATTTATTGCCAATGCTTCATAACAGCAAATATAAAACAGAGATATGTATAGTACTTTTTTGCTAGATAGATTCGGAAGGAATAACATATCATGGTTGGATGTACCTATAATAGATATTTTTAAAGGCGAAGCCATTGTGCCCCGAAACACGGTGCAAACTAGTTCGGAATGAATGGCTTCGTAAATTTACTAATAACCACAGGTGTATGTCAAATAAAGTTATTTATATTTGTATATGTATCGCTTATGTGCTTTCACAGCATTTTTGTACTTGTTCATATGCGCCCTTTGGGCGATTCCCTTGAAGGGGTCGTTTTACGCAAAAATAACTTCCATGTTGGCTCCATAAACGGTCCTTTCATTATTGTTTCTCGCAAAACTTCGTGTTACGTCTGTTATTGATATACAGGGTGTTCGGCAGAACGCCTTGTATGTTTACTTGGTGTAATGGTATATTTATTATATGATATTATAGTTTCATTGATAGTATTGAGTTATGATTTATAAGAGACTTTATGAAAATAGAAGAACTGTTAGTACTAACTCTTAAACAAGTGGTATACATAAAGACTATTCTAGGACATACCTTACGCGTACATCGCTTTATCTTGACATGCTTATACATATGTATTATAAATACATATTTGTTAACAGATTTACTTTTTTGTGCGTCTGTTGTAGATTTGTGAATAGCTTTGGGTCGATAACAAAACTAAGGATAGAATTTGAGCGCCTAAAGTCACATGTATCGAAAACAGAGAGCCCGATAGTGTTTGCTCACAATGATCTGCTTCTAGGGAATGTTATCTACAACAAACATGAAGGGAAAATATCTTTCATCGATTACGAATACGCCACTTACAACTACCAGGCTTTCGATATAGCGAACCATTTCAATGAATTCGTTGGTAAGTCATTTTGGATTTCTTCTTCTATCTTAAATCTACTTTATAGGAATACATATATATTTAGTTTTAGTATATTTGTTACCCTTAGCACTGAAGCGATTATGTGGATTTACCTATATGATATGTTGTACCCCAAAAAGGTTTTGAGGTATAACTATATTATCACGTAGAGTAGCGGAAAACATTTCTTTAGAGGCACTGGGGCAGCTAGGGGTAGCCGCGCTTACATAATTAATATAAATAATAAAGGTACTTACACATATATGGTTTTTTTTTAATATCCCTTATAGATAGCGTTTGACCACTATCTCACTTAATGGTCAGTGACGATGTGGTCAAAGATGTTATCACGCTAGAATGCATATACAAAATAAATGTATATAAAAACTCATTCCTATTTCCCTTACTAACGCCAAGAGTTGAGAACTACTTCACCGATTTTATTCATTGCCTAAATTTGTGTTTCCGTATAAATACAATCTGGACACACACAACTACAGTCACAATCTACAGGACGGTATTCTGTAGTCGTGGGTTCAAGTCCCACTAGCAGCCGAATTTTTTCCTTCAAATATTTGAACTGAAGTTTGTGTACTGAAGTTTTTCTAATACCTACCTATATACATTGCCGGACATTCTCATGGGAAGAAAATTGATTGATGAATAAAAAATGTACGGTAAAGAAAAAACCGTAGTCGTGTAACACTGGTAAAACCGCGGGGCGACATATATTGTATAATATTGTTAGGATTGATATTTCATTAACAGCTCTAAAGATTTGGATGGTATTAATTGGTTCTATTTTCTTATATCGTTTGGCCCATAAAGTCTGTGTCTATAAACCAGGGGCCGTACCATCAACTTTTACAAAACCATCATGTTTCAAGAACGTCATACTTCAAGCTTAAAGTAATAATGCTCAGATTCGTACCATGAACGTCTTAAAACATTATTGTTTTATTATCGCTCAGTGACGTGTAGAATGAACGAAGAAACATTCCTGCTGTAAGGGCAAGCGAGACAACATTATATTTTCATATAGCGTTGTCGCTTTCGTTGGCGCTGGCTCATGGTACGCTTTGAGTGAACGAAATAGAGGTTTACGTCACAAAACTGCTTAGTCTAAACAACATTAAAGTAACATTGCTTATGTGGCCTTGTGGTACGAAAATTCAAAGTAAGATTACAATAATACTGCTATAAGAGTTGGTGGTAGGCCCCCAGGTGTAGTAAGCGTACAATTTAAAACATTTGTTTTCGTTGCAGGTCTATCAATTGAAGATATCGACTATACTAAATACCCAAATAAGGAATTTCAAAGGTCTTGGATATGTGAATACCTCAAAGAGTACGGAGAGTCTTCGCGGCCTTCGGAGGACGTTATAGATAAAGTGTATGGAGAAGTGCAGCTGCAGTCGTTGGCTTCTCATTTCCTTTGGGGCGTGTGGTCGCTAGTGCAGTTGGAACACTCTGATATAGATTTTGACTTCGGCAGGTAAGGACTTTTACGAAGTTTGTAGATTATAATAAGTATGGTCATTAATATCTCCGCTGCTGCGAACGAAATATTATAGAAATTTTATTGATTGTTATAGAAATACTTTACAAAAATTACTATTACGATTTGCGTCTGTGATTATATTTGAATGAAGGGTTAAAGGGAAGGGCGTGCATTTTCATTGTTTTTTACGAAAAGGTGAATTCTATTTGACGCAATGAGATTGTATTATTGGGGATCGCACCGCTCGCGGTACGAGGTGCAATGGTAAACCTCTGTTGCTGTTTCTGAATTTTCGAGAAGTATCATACTATACTATAACATGCTATTACGGTTTTGACGGTCGCCGTGGCGCAGTGGTTAGTGTCAGTGACTTGTGTGCTGTGATTGTGTGTGTCCATGCCTCCCGCGATACAGGGAATCCTAGTGCGGGGGTCTGAGTGTGATAAAAACAACTGTACCTATCCGTATTTTATTGTTGCAGGTACGCTGAAATAAGACTCAACAGATATCATGAAATAAAAGACACGGTGTTGAAAGAATTTAGTTGATTGGCAGCTATGTAAAAGAAAAACAGCTCGTAAAAGCCGGCCCCACTGTGTATAACGGATTAGCTCAACATATCGTGACTTGTAAATAAGTAGTACTATACATTTAGAACATAATATTAATGGAATTTCATATATTTTAAGGTAACCAAATCCTTGTCAAAAGTGGATAGAAACCATTGAAATAATTTCAGTTATTTCAACTTTTTTTTTTTTATGCAATATTTTCTCTTTTAGTTTTCATGCGACATTGTGTTTCGGCGAGACCAGAGAACGACTGTCAGAATTGTAGATTTTTCTTCTGGTTTTTTTATACTCAGAAAAATAGTGCTTTATTATAGTATGCAAAACCGAAAAATTATAACCGAAAACACTTAAAACGTCGGCGATAAGTGTCGTTATCGCAATATTGTAGGTATGAATCTTATTTCAACAGTAGTTTGTTCTATTATAGCATGGACATTGTCATGCGGTATGCTAATGCAGCGTTTTGGGAATAAATACAAGCTCGCGATTCTAAATCTAATATGAATTAAAAATACAGTATAAATAATAATAATAATTCCAGGTATTTCAATTTTTTTTATTAATTATAGGCTAGAAGAAGAGAATAATATAGATAGATGTTTTATTGTTCCTACGTCCTATGCCAGTACGACAGATAAAAATTGGACTTTTTTATTACTTTAGTAATTGGCTCTAAATTATCATTCGTACTATCACAATTAGTAGTTCTATCCCTTAATTTGTTCTATGAACATGCATTATTTAAAATACTTACTCGGATAAAATTATTAATAAACACCAATAATTGTCTATGCATTAGTTACTACGCATTAGCGCATGCATGCTTTATGGATGGCGTGAATGATCGAATATTGAAATTAATCAACTGCGGACGGCATCGCGTATAATTGCACTGAATTGACTTATACTATATTTGATCCCTACCTATACGTTTCAAACACTTCATCACCAGTCATCGTGGTCTCGGCGAGAAAGAGAAATTCGTTATAAGCGGTATAATTTAAATGTATATAACTCTGAATTACTTATTCGAGTATTGCTTTTCGCGGCTCGGTAGAAAATTGTTGCCTCGTGCCGACTCGAATGATGTGGGGGGCCGAACTTCGCCCGCGGGTTGTTCTTCACTGTCAAGCCCCGGGCTTGATCATAATATTAATGTCGGCTTGGAGAGACCGCAAAGATTTAATCAAGTAACGTTTTAAACAAATGGTATCTCTATAATGTAATCCTACTTAGGTAATTACTCATTTTATAAATTAACTATTTTTTTGTACAATAATCTGTACACCTTTACCTGCTGTATACCTCGACCAACATTGATGAATTCAAGTTGAAGTTCAAAAATTATATGTTCAAGTTAATAGGTTGGAAATGGTCGGTCTGAATGACTGATCAAAATAATGGGCTGTTACATTGATGAACTGAAATGAACTTGCTACCGTCTATCTTTACCCATTTCATTTCCTACCTCGTTCGTGTTTCTATATGTCAATGTTATGACCGCCTGTAAGAATGGAGATGAAACATGAATGATACAACAAGCGTATTCAGTGACGCCGAATACCGTAAATATAGTGTATGAAATATACGTATATTGTATTAAGTTTTCACACGTAAATACAATGCTTATGTTTTTTTATGTCTCTCGGCAAGTGCAACTGATTTCAATGCTTATGTTTTTTTAACCACTCTCGGCAACAGTACCAGCATTCCCTCATTCTAAAACTAATTTATAACAAATTAAAGGAGTATGCATTATAGACTATATAAAGTATATAGGAACGTGACCCATTTTTTATGTACATGTACAAAGACGTAGTGCGCCTTTGAGCCATATTTGAATATAGCTCAAATAAGCACGAGATTTCCCTAGACGATATTGACTACGTGACGCAAACCTAAACCCACCCCCCGCCCTTGTGACCAAGCGTGGTATTTAGAAGACCCCCTTCTGAACGGGTCACGTAGTATTGGTACATTCCCTTAACACCCCATTGCTCATGAATTGTAAATGAATTGTCGTTTTTGCTAATTTTGCTCTTCTACTTGGAGTAGAATTGTAATGGCTACACAAATCTGATTTCCACCGCAATTGAATTAGCTACAATGCAATGGAGTTGTAATTATTGTTATTTTATGGTTACCTTTGAATTACTATATCATTGTTTATGAATGGCTTGTTATAATAACCAAGTGCGTTGGCACCCAGGACATCCGAAACACATAGGTACCTAGTTGCCCAAAGATATTATGAAAATAAAAGCACTTCTCACGTATAATCCTTGTAAGTAACGTGTACATAGTTACCTGTGGTATATTGTAGCAATTACTTTGTGAATTAAGTTATAATACTTATAGAATAATGTATCAATATTTTTTTTTATCATTCGAAATGGAAAAGATACAATACAAATATCCATAATCATTATACTCTATGTTATTATCCGTATGTTAAATTATTATTATCAAGAAATAATATATGATTCTGTTATACATTTGCGTATTTTATTGAAGATAATTTAATGTTCGCATGTGAGGTTTGATACGTGACAATGTGCTAAAAGATTTACAAAATTACACATTACACAAGAGTGATAAGTTTCAGATTATGGCAGAAATCTGTATATAACCCTTGTAGTGGTTTATTCCTATATGTGACCTATTTCTAAAATGTAGTCAGTCTCATCACTGATGCTGAGACTTGCGCTGGGCTATAGTTCTAATGCGGTACTTGGCCGTGGAACACCTAATCCCAATAGGAGCCAAAGGACACCAGTCAGTGGCGTAGCCTGGGGTTTCTCCGCCCGGGGCCGGTCGAAAATTCGCCCCCTATTTTACTTATTAGCTTAAAGTTTAAATATTTTGCTCAACAGACGCTACAAAAAGTCGCCGTGGGCGAGGGGTGATTAAATGCTATATTTTATTAGAAACAGACATTCATGCATGCCCTTTAACACTCAACAACCTCAAACACGCATATATATGCGTAAACGCACTTGCTCATGTTTTATAACATAATTGTACCTAACATTGAATTAACCTATATCATTCATATTACGTTTATACAGCAACGTCAACTTAAGGGTATGTAGGTAATATATATAGGTAAATATATATGTAGGTAAATTCAATCTTATTTTTTATGTTTTTTAAACCAATGCAACTAAAATATCGAGATACAAAGATATCCACCCCTCTTTCCCGTGGGGGTATGTAGCAGTGACCACAGCCTGCCTATTGCTACGATCCCGACACACGTAGGTATTTCGCTTCATCCACGCTCATCAGACCTTTCATGTAATAGCGGCGGTGTAGGGTACTCTTGACCTGTCCCTTTCGTAGAATATTTTAAAATATTAACATTAGTACATAGATTATAATTGTATTGTAGGAAACCACCAGGTTTAATACAGGAAATCTGATAGGTACAGTACAGTATTTGCGAGCTACCTACATCGCTCTGGCAAAGCAAGGATGGCGGCTTGTGTACGTTCACTTCGAAGTTACTTGCGCCTATTCTAAGGTAAACTAGAAGTGAGGTGCGCGGTTCGCTCATCTCACTTCTAGCTCTTCTACTCGCTTCTTGGGCCACCAGATACAGACGTTGCCTAGTTTGGAGCCGTTTTTAATAATATTTATAAGTAATCCTATAATAAATTAAGATTTGAATGAATAAAAACCTATCTGCCTACTTGTAACATTAAATTCAAATGTAGGTGTACACCTTACTCTAATAAATATTATTCTATTACCTATATTCTATCAAGCACAACTTTGCCACAGAAAAATAATAGGATTCAATCAATTACGGTAATACTATATATATATACGATACGACTATAACGCAAGTCATTCCCGCTTCAGTGAAGCAATGCTGTACATCAGAAAAGCTTAATTCTATAGAACATAAATTTATTCCGTATTTGTTAATGCCATAGAACACTTGAAATAAGTTTCTAGGTGACCCATGTGGAATGTATAACAGCACTCAGCCAGTTCAGTTTTCTCTTCACATTTGGGTTATATTATAATAAACTGACATGGACCCTAAATATTAATTATAATTAATATGATAATAGGCCTTAAATGTGGCAGTTGATGTCATATTTTTCCGTTTTATCATTAGGGGATCATTACTTAAATGACCCCGAGTAATGAGCTATCAGTGATAGTAATAGTCTAATAAGTTTGTGATTAAAAATGTATTTTCAAAACAAGCTTTTATATGTATAAATAAGTATGAACACCATCGTTTTAGTAAACCCTTTTAGGTGAGCACAAGCTCGAGGTTAAGTTTTTTATAGTTTAGAAGTACCAAAGACAAGACGATAAGAAGTAATTATGACCACCTTCCGACTCTGTCATCAGACCCTTATATTATGTCCGAAGAACACACCAAGAAAAACAAATGAGCCCAAACAGCCCGATGGGTCTTTCTTGTTTAGAAGTGTCTATAGACACCTTGCGACTACATTATCAGACCCTGTATATCATGTAGCACCAAAGAACTTACCAAGACAAAACCAATAAGCGCATACTCGTCGACTTTATCTTGTTTAGTTGAATAGTTCCTATGGCTGTCTTCCGGCTCCATCATCAGTATAGCTCCGTGGGACCATATTAGTAATGTCACCAAATATACATAAGTGTACCAAATTTCAGCTCAATCGATTTAAGATACCTGATTTAAACATCATCACATCTTCAAATCAGGCGTGTTACATCGTAGATCGCATCATCGCTTAACATCAGATGAGATAGTGGTCAAACGCCTGCCTATTTCCGATAAAAAAAAATTATTCAAACCTGTGAGGCCGAAGGCCGAGCTCGAATGGGGTGTAACGCCTCAACGTACTACAGCACATTTCCGAGTAGAGTATTTTTCACATATGGAGCTGGTCTCCGGGGCAACTGCCCACGTTAACCACTGCAATTAGAGGTTGGGTTCCTTAACAAAAGTCGTTTACAGACCTGGTCCGATTTTAATGCAACGAAAATCAAACACATCTACATTGCAAGTTAAATAAGGCTTGTAAAGATAGGGGTACCTAACCATGCATAAATTCCTAAAAAGCGGTGAAATGTGCCCATTGATCACATTTGTGCTAAAATATGTATATAAGGTCAAAGTTCGAATCATGTGACCTTTGAAATTTCTAGCGAAACAGTTAGTTGTATGAAAAAATGTCATACAAAAATTTAATGCATTTATCTACAATAATTGTCCTGCCACTTTTTTCCCTGCCTAACCTTAATTAAAATTTTCAGCTTCTTGAGAATTTATGCAAGGGTGAATGTCTATAGTTTTTAGTATGAAGAGTTAAAACAATATAATAGAGAAATATTATATAGGCAGTGGTCAAAAGTAAGCTTATAATCTATTAAAAAAAATATATGATCGCGAACACTTGAAAAATAATGCAGGGATTGCTAATGAGAAACAGGTTAAATATAGGTGTAGATACATAATTATATGGACTTTATTCAATTTTTTACAAACAAAATCAAACAACAGTTACATAATTCATATACAGAACAATTCACAGTAGGTCAGTAGGTACTTAACTGTTATTAGAGTCACAAAAAGTTTCTTATTTAGATCGATATCTAGTCATAATATGTATATCAATGTAAATATAATATTCATGTCTCTTAAAGATAAATATTGTAGTATTCAAACCAAAGAAAATTATATTCTACTTATTACAATAGATCGAGGACTAAAATGAAACACATAAATATTAGATATGTATACAAGAAGGACTTTCATCTTTTATTTTTCAAAGAATTTAATTTAAATATTAATAATTAAATGAAAAATATTTACACGAAAAAACATCCTCAAATATGGGTAAGAATATTATAGTAAGTCAAACCTAACTAACATAGGTATGTTAGTCAAAGGAAAGATGGCCCTTACGTTGCAACGTATGTATTTTGTAGATTATATTATTATTAGTACCGTGTGGTGTATCATTTGCAATGATGCTAAATTTCTTCAGTTAGCGTTAGTTCAGTTACTTTTTAAAGCAATTATTTATCAAGTTGTCAAATTTAGTATCATTGTAAACGATACACCCACACGGTACTAAAGTGTTTATCATCTACTTACCTACACTACATACTTGTATCTCATAAGTTATTTTACACCACCATAATTAAAGTTATAATGTTAACATTGTATTTATTTCGCTAATGTATATGCTTTCACAAATCGCAAACAAATACCTCGTGTAAACCGAACCACGGGGTGTTTGATTGCCTTTAGTTATATTAGGTAGATAAAGAACTTTTACGTGATCTTATTAAAAGTAATTACGTTTTTGTTTATTATTATATTGAGATATATTGTATATTGCATTACATTACAAAAATAACAAATTGTAGATAGCTGTTATCGTTAACATATTTCGGTACAATTACAAAACGTTCGTATTAAACATTCTTAAAAAATATAAAACAATTATGAACAATATCGCATTACAGCATTTAAGTTTGCATTTGTTTGTAAACGTTTAGCGCCATAATCCATTTGCTGATCGCGAATGCGTGTTGCGCCGTGTCCACAGATTATAGATAGGTATAGAAAAAATGCATTGCAACCGTCTTGGTCCAGCTGAAGTTGTATCTTAATGGTAAAAAAGTTACTTAATGATACAGTTGTAATAGCTGTATCATAATTATTTTTCTTAAATTTATCTCGATGTCTTGTCTGTAAAGACTGTCATTCAAGTTTTGTTTTTGATTTGTTCTTCTTTATATCCCACAGCATGAGATTATATAAAGATATTATTATGTCATATTTAAGTATGAATGATAAGAAACCGAATGAGTCTACTACCCATCGAACGTTCCAAATGTAAGCTGCAGTAGTACGCAGGTAGGAGGTATACAATAAGTAAGTATTCTCCGCAACATTTAGGTAACTTATGCCTTCCCGCTATGTTTCCAGAAACATCAATAAAATCGTTACATCCCGTAGTTAATAGATCAATATATTTACTGAGGCACCCAGGTATAACAAAATAGTACCTAACTCTTAAAAAAACACATGCTTCATTGTCATTCATACTACTTTATACTACCTTAGTACTTTCATTGCTGTTGACTATTTACAATAACTGCGTAGGTAGTTAAGAATATATACCTACAAACCTACATTTAATACTCATCTGAACAACATTTTCAACGTTATGATAAAATGAGAGCACCATCAAAAATGACTTTTATTTATCTATCATAGTACATACTAATTGAAATTATTGTTTTTTAGCAAGGTATTTTCTTGGTTACAATTTTATTCGTTTTGTCTGTATAAGTTGATCTGAGAGTTTAATAAGAATTATCACAATAAAGTGATTATAACAGACGAGCTCTAGAGAGGCTGCGCTCGGGGTTTCTTTACGAGATCAAATCAGAAATGAGGACATCCGTAGAAGAACTAAAGTCACCGACATAACCCAGCGGATTAGCAAATTGAAGTGGCAGTGGACAGGGCACATATTTCGGAGAACGGATGGCCGTTGGGATTGAAAGGTTGAAGACCACGGACAAACAGACAGCCAAGGGCAGCATAGGACTTCCGACAGACGACCTGACTAAGATCGCAGGAAGGGGCCGGATGCGTGCCGCTTCCAAACGGTCCTTGTGGCGATCACACAGGGAGGCGTATGTGCACCTGAGGACGTCTATTGGCTGACGGTGAAGACAATGGCATGTCAGGTATTATATTCCATCTGTTAGAACACATTGACGTGTGTCTACTCAGAGTTGAATAAACACCGTAATCAGCGAGCACGCGAGACGACAGCGGTGCGCGTTGACTGCTAGACTAGTGCGCTAGTAGGTAAGCTACTACGTATCTGAGTTTCCAGTTCGCCTACGCCCGAAGTGCTGGACTGGCCACTAACGTTCTAACATTTCAAATCTGAATATAGTTACGGCACTTCTCTCATACACAGTGTAACCATTCAATTAATGTAATTCTTTACATAGATCGACCAAGCGGAATGAGTTGAAATGATATGTCGTTATGAGTAGACATAGACGGTAGCCCTGCAGCCGCCGCGCCGGCCGGATAGATCTCTAACAAGCATTCGAACGCTCAAGGTTACATCCTACACAGTCTGCTCGTTTTAGTGTATTTTTCCACCTTAAGACAGGGCTCTAGAGAAGATATGGTGATTGAATATGAATGCATTTTAAATCCATCGCCTCCATATCAGAAACACATTCAGTCATGTACGCGGCACGACACATTCGTGATCTATCATGCATAGGAACACTGTTGTCTTGTCACAGATTCACATCAGGGACCTTGTATACATTTTAGATTATGGACTTCTAAAAAAAACATTTTCAAAACAGTCGTTTTACGGAAATGACGAAACACATGAAATAGCTGCATATTAGTGGTGTGACCGACTTATATAATTAGAATAGGTACCTACGTGTCTATGTATCGCGTGGTAAATCACAAGACAATTTCGGGGATGCTAGGAATTGAAGGACCAACAATACAAGGGTCGTGCTTTTTCCATTTCCGTTTCTCTTATCTGTCTGTCTGTTGTTAGTTATTTTATTATAACTTGTGAGATGCTGTATAGCATTGGATACTACCTATACAAAACACACATTTTCATGCACTGCATGTCACCCGAGGGAAGCCACCAAGCAACGGCAGTGGAAGACAATATATAGTTACTTTAAGTATTACATACATTATAAAATACTAAATCAAAAACGAAAATTACAACTATTTTCATAGATAGAGACGAAGCGTCATTATTGTGTCGTTTTAGTGCTTAGAAATTGAACAAAAAAATATCCTCCTTGGAGGTCTATGAAATAAGATGCCTAGTCACTCTTAAAATTAAGATGATTTCAAGGACAGCTCAAAACAGCGTACCTCCACTTAGGTATATATATATACTTACTAGAAATATTCTCTCCGTACGCAGGCGGAATTTAATCCGATAATTAGCAACCCTAGCAGCGCAATACGGCCTATGAACTGGGGGATATAAAACTATTATTTATGTTATCTGTGACAAGCGCGGGTTGGACAATTAACTGCGTTAGCTCCTTATCCATGTAGGTACTATATCTACTGTAGGTACCAATTTGGAATAAACTAACATGAATTTCCCAACTTCCCAATTTTTCGAAACATCAGTACCTGCAAAGATAAAACAGCATTTTAGTACTAAGATAATATGAGTAACCGCTTTATCTGCAACAATTAGTACAGAACAACACATTACAATACAAAGTATATATTTTATGTTATAAAAAAAATATAATATTATAAAATTACCAGTTTAGGCACCTATAGATTGTGAAATATTTACTTGACAAAATAATGCAAATATAAAATTTAAAAACAATTTTATTATAACCAGGCCTTTCCCAAATCGACGCATTTATGTAACAGTTTTCAGACAGTTTCTTATTCGATCCGAGAAGATGATTGACTGATGCAAACGACGGGGACCGCTCAATAACTCACTCTTTATAGTTCACCCGGGGAAGTACTGCCACCATATCTATTGCTACCGCCAGAGAGTAGGGTTTGAATTACTGTGTACCGGCTTGAAGGGTATGGTTTCTGGTGAAACTACAGGCACACGAGACTTACCAACTTTATGTCTCAGGGTAACGGGCGCAGTGCAGCTCTTTATGAATTGTATCTGTCTAAAGTAAAGACAAAGGTCTAAAGGCACCACTTGACATCCTGTGGGCCTTTTGCTTGTTCCGTCACCTAATACCATAAAAAAAAACAACGGGTTCCACTCCGGGAGTGCCGGCAGAAATGAAAACTTGAACATTAACGTTGTGCATTTATTAATATTTTGGAATGGTTAGGGAATCATTTCGCACGAATAGCTTTATTTATCAATATAAAAGTACTTTTGTGTGGTAAAATACAATATTCATTTATTGAGGTAAGGTACACAAACATGATAATTTATATTACATTATGTATACTCTCGCTCGGTTTTCGTCGACGACGTCGATGACGTCACGCGTTTTACGTATTTTCGATCATAGTCACTTGTCCTGACGCAATTTTAACATTTTTTCCCATACATAAAAGTGCAAAACGCCGCTAAATAAGTTTTTACTTCAAAAACATTCTAGGTCCAGTGATTATATCTTCGACCACATCATCACTGACCTTCAAATTAGATGGTGGTCAAACGCTAGATCTGTAATGTATTAAATAAAATATGCTATCTAGTACAACTCGAATACGGCAAATTAGTGCGGTAGTAGGTCATTAACTCACCTATATTATGGATAATATAGGTGAGTTAATGACCTATAAGGACGCTTATGAGTTTAAGATATTTCTAGCAACTTCAATCTGATATTTGAAGTCACTAAGCCCAATGTTCGTCACGTTTACCTCTTACGTCGACATTAGCCACTCATCTCATTGGCGTTCGTGAGACGCAACTGACTGTTATTATTGCGTAATTGAAACAAATACTTACACAGGCCTGCTTTTAGCTTGCTAACTGAATGCCACGTCTATAAATATTACGAAACCAAAAAACTGATCACGCCATCTAGTGAGCGATGAAGAAACAAACTGATATCTAGTGTCAAACCTACCTATCAGTAACTGAAGTGGGAAAATCTGGGGGTTAGGGTAATATCTCTTCTATATAAGTATAATATCTATTACGATAAATGACAGTTAGTGCATGTTCAATTGTTTGACGCTTAGATACGGCGACGTTACAGCTTTGTTAGTAATTCCTGCTATGGTACTGGACAGTGAACACTAATTTCTACATGAATATGATAAGCAATAAAATTATTTTTTGTATGCTTTGTTCAGGACTACTAGGCAACTTTTAAACATTTTTGGAATCATTTAAATATGGTCACACTACTTTCTACTGAAGGTTATTGTGACATTCATTTCACAAAAAGGAATTTAACTCAATGATATATGTTTACGTCATTAATTTAACTAATTCTCCCTTCAATTAACTCTATGTATCTCTAGAATGTAAATGGAATAATTTACATACAAACATTGGAGATTTTTATGAAAATATTGACTCAAAACTGACTACTTTATAGTGAATTGACATTATAAACAATTTTTTTCACATTTTAGCCCAACAACCATACAAGGTAAAGTACTATATTAACTAAACCAGGTAATGATGCACTAGCATCCTAACAACGCCTTAGATGTATAACTCTCAGAACTTGTATACTAATACTCCAGTAATAAGGAATGATGCCCAAGAAGTGAATTATCTAAGCGTATCATTCGCAACATAAGTTACCAAATAAAACTCTTTAAAAAATTGCTAGGAATTGTGCTTGTACTTTTCTATTTATAGGACTATTTATATATGTATATTTATTTATAGGATTTATACAATGAAAATAATGTGTACCAATTGGGATACCCATCAAATTGGATGGTAAAATATTTACTACTAGCTGCGTCCTGCGGTTTTACCCGCGTGGTGGTGATTGATGATGATGATGAAAAATAGCCTATGTGTTATTCCAGAGCCTTAAGTATGTACATACCAAATTTCATCCAAATCCTTCTAGCCATTCTGGTGTGATTGAGTAACAAACATCCATGCATCCAAACTTTCACATTTATATTAGTGGGATGTTAATATAAACATTTTATCATTACATCTATCATTAGAGTATTTCTATAAATGTTGGATCATGCCATGTTTAACAACCTAAAAGTCTAGACACACCTGATTACTGAATTGGTTAATCATCTTACTTACATAATTAATATCTTGCTTGCTGTAGAGATTGATATCTGAAAAAAAAACAAGTTTCATGAACTGCAATCATATCTGAAATATGAATTAATGTTTAGTTGTCTGTGAAATAATTATAATAATAATATAATAATTATTAAATCTTAGAATTATTTATATCATAACTCATATTTGTAAATGTATTTACTCGTAAGTTATACACATGCCATCTTAAACATTATTATTTTTAGTCAGCATATACACTTGTCATTCTTTTATTTTAAGAAATCAATTTCTTTGTTATCTTACGAATTCATAATATTTATGCTTTACTATACATAAATTTGACAAAAAAGGGTACAATAATATAACTGTAAATGGTATCAATTCTTATAGAAAACTAGGAACGGTCAATAAAGGGAAAATGATATCAATAAAACATTATGCAGTTCAAGATAGCTCTTTGACATTTTGTTTCAAAGTCATGTAACAATTCATCTATATCATTGTCTAAATCATTAGTTTGTGCCATTTTTGTCACCATATCACTTATCAAGAATGCGCCGATGGTAGCTTCCTCATGATTATCTTGTATGTCCACATTTACAACATGCACTGGCTGGTTATAAATGGACCTCCTTGAGCCAAACCACTCAATAACTTGATCATATACTCTTTCTTCACATGTTATTATAACATCAAATCGCTCGTTGCAAGCTTGGAACTTTTCTGGGCTAGGTTTTATCCTCCTATTTCTATCTAGCATGTGCAGCAATCCATTCTGAGTGTAATATGATTTATCTTTTTCCAATAAATCATTATAAATGTCATCATAAGGGACTCCGAATTCATAGCAGTTAGGTCGATCGGCTGATGACCCGGGTAGCTTAACCTTATCTCCAGTCCCAAAAGATTTCACTTTGAAACCTTTCTTAACAAGAAAAGCATGTGCCTCCATGCTGCGATTCATATTAGATGAACAAACGACTGCAATGTACAAGTCTCCCATTTGTATAAATCACTGATATTGTCTAATGTGATACGTTTTCAGTCATGAATTAGGTTGACGTGCATTATTTTCTTTCCGAAATAGATAGTTTTTATTGTACTAGAATAATACTTTATAACATATAACAGAAAACCAAACATTCAATTTGATAGAAGCGCGATCAGAAGAAATTTAATAAATGAAGTAAAAGCATCGAATGAAATTATATGCGGGAAACGTTACTTGCCGACCAGATAATGCCCGGCCTGTGAATTACCGGCCAGATAATTGGCGACCAGATAATTCAAAGCCATGTACATGAGCTATCAGGCCGCGCATTATCAGGGTGGTAATTACTACGGTGGTACAAATTCTACCGGGCGATAATGCGCAGCCAGTGATTTACCGACCCGAGCTTTACCGACCCTATATTTACCGGCCTGATAATTGAAAGCCACTTTTCATAAAGTCTAGTCCACAATGAATTCCCTAGATGTTCACATCATACCAACATTAGGACATGAATTTCTGGATGCGTTCAAAATACTTTAAATAACATAGACAGTCAATTGTTTGGTGAATTGAAATAAAGTGACCCCTAGTTATATCAACTGAAATTAATCTATAAGTGGTTTGTTGTGAAAATAAGACAAATATTAGTCAAACCCTAAAAGTTTCTTTCGTCATGCGCCTTCCACATTCAGTGCGAAAATCATATCGTGCCGGTGGTGATTTCAGGAACAGGAACTAAAAATCAAGAAATTCTGATAAAAGGTATATAACTAATAACATTATAATTATGGTTATTTATCCGTTTACTGGTCCCTGGCCTCAAGTCAAGTACCTATCGGACTGATCAGCATTAATTATCATTAATTCTGCGAACTGTATGCTATGCCCACTGGCAATTCAACTTGCTAATCTTGCGGGCTATGTCGATGACGTTCGTTTGTCTACGGATATCCTCATTTTTCATTCGATCCCGTAGATAAACTCTGAAAACAGCCCTCTCCAGAGCTCGTTATGCGACTTAAGCTTCTTAATGGGGCACACCTTTAGGAGCCACGTTTCAGTTCCACGTGTTATCACTGCCCAGCCGAGTTGGATTCGACGATTGGCCTCTTCCTCGAAGTTGGACCTGTTTAGCTGAAGTGTTTGTCCTAAGTAGACGTATTTGTCAGTCATCAACTTTGTCGTATCCATGTTTATCTTAAGGCCCATCGTTGAGTGACTTGATTGAGGTCTTCGAGCAACTTGCTCAGGTCCTCCATCGATTCTGCCAAAGCTGTCGGTAAATCGTAAATAAGTTATGTACTCCCCATTGACATAATTGGTTATGCCAATTCCTTTCTACAAAAGAAATTTGAAGACTTCTTCCAATGCGGCTGTAAACAGTTTCAGAGAAATGACGTCTCCCTGTCTCACGCCACTTTCTAATGGAATTGTCCTTGGAATCTGGAATTTGTACTCAGACCAATACGGTGGCGTTATTGTACATTCAGCACTTCGTTATACTGATAATCAAAATGGCATCGTTGGGGAGACTCAAGTCCCGCCCACGTTTCGATCGACTCAAAGGCTTTTTCATAGTTCAGAAACGCTAGGCATTTTGGTACATTATATATCTCGGTCTTCTGTATACATAACTTGCCACAGCATTTGAATGTGGTCTACAAAGTCATGTAGCCTTTAGGGAAACCGGCTCGTTCGGGTGGCTGGTATTTATGAAACCTGCGATTGAGACGGTTTCGATGTGATGACCCGCGAAAAGAGTTTATAAGCATGACCCAGAAGGATGATGGGTCAGCAGTTCTTGGGCAAAATGTGTTATCTTTTTTTAAGAACAGCACTATTATGCCTATGTTCTGGAGGGCTTTGCGCACCGGTGCTCTATCCGCTTTTAGAAACTCAGATGTTATTCCGTCGTCACCAGGTGACTTGTTGTCTTTCAGCTGTCTCAGGGCCATTGTAATGTGCGGGATATCTTCGATGTAGTGTGTCTATTTTATATAATATATATACTACTAAAAAAAATAGGGGCAACTAGCTTATTTATATTAAAGTACTTTAAGATACTTAGTTTAATATGTAATTTTTATTCTCTAATTAAAATGCATTCAATGATGTATTGAATTTTTTTATACTTTGGTTGTGACCTTTGTAATTCATGTATCTCCCGAATCAATAAATATGTAATATACTGCTAATTAAAAATAATACTAGAAGATCTCAAGTAAGAACGACCTTTACCAATATGAAAACTAGGTGAAAAATAAATTCTAACCAATAAATTATGTTTGTGGTCGTATACCAAAAGGGTTGCCGTTAAAAAATGTTCATGGCTATGATAATATAAATATTTTTTTTTTTCAAATTTGACTTCTTGGTCCCAAACGACTCATAGTTTATCCGAAATTAAATAATAATTCACTTTATGCTGCCTCTATGCATGCAGTTAATTGGTAACTTAACTTTTTCTATTCTCTATGGTAGCCGCGTACAAACAGGGGTACGTTCAGGAGCTTTGTGGGCCAAATTTTGATCGACCAATATTTGATCGATATCTCACGAACGGCTACTCCATAACATGTTACAGAAGAAGAAGAAGTCACGTGATATATTACCACTGCATAAGTCAGTTTTGACAGCCGACCAAGATTTGGCTCTAATTGAGTTCGTGAATGCCGCACATCCACTGTCAGAGCAAGATAATTATGGCTTGGTCTATGGAGCTGCCGAACGCACGCGAGGTAAATTGTGTTATCTGCTCCGGTGGGTGAAATCGGAAACTACTTGTTACGCTTGTAGATTATTACTTTAATTTATTTACTTTGTAATTTTTTTTTGTCATTAAATCATAAAAACATAGTCTATCGTGAAAGTCAGATCGAAATCTTTTGTCTACCGCATGCGATCGACTATTATGTCCACGAATTATTTTTTCGCTTATTAGGAGTTTTGGCTTCGCACGCTCTACGTCAAGCAAATTTTGGCTTTTTAGCAATGTTATTGGGTCTCGTGTTTTCAAAACTATATCAAATTTGATAAATTCATACGAATAAGTGTGAGTTACACCAAAACTCTAGTATACGTCATTGTCAAAGATAACTTCATCACTAACGAATGTTAATTACAGATACATTAACGCATGGGAGTTGCACTATCAAAAAATTTGCTAAAGATAAAGATATTAGTACTGCCAGTCAAATGAGGTTGTGTCCCTAAAGTTATTCAAGGAAAATATATTTAGAGTTGGAACACTTTCTATTTGTTGTCTCCAAATGTCACTTTTACTTTCGTTAATTATTGTGATCTCGGACGGAGGCGAGAAGTTTTGATGTTTAGTTTTGTAATTTTTGTGCGTGGTATTTTTGGGATATACTTTAATCCAATCGATCTTTTCTTGAAATATATTTTTTTTCCTGCGACCAGTATTATCCACAAACAGAGTTTTATAGTTTTAGTTTATAGAGTCCTCAAATGAACTACTACTTTCCCACAAGATATCTTGTAGATAGTGACATTATTGTATAGGTTTACGAAATATGTCACCTAATGTGTTTACATTTCAATGTGAAAACTGTTTGCAAATACGCAAACTGCATGGCAATAATAATATATAACAAATTACCTGATAAGTTTAAAGAGTTCATTATAATCAACTTAAAATAAGAATATTTGACTTCCTTTTGGATAAATGTTATTATTCTGTAAATGATTATCTTAACGAAAAGAGGTTCCATTACTCCACCTATGTTAATTATTAACTTGACATAAATTATGATGAGGGAATTGGATTATTTAACTTAACGGAACTTAGGCATAATAATATTATCTTAGCCATATAAATAGAAAAGTGTAATTAATAATAATAGTAATGTTTAATTATATTAAGAATTTATACGCCTACTAAGGCAAAATTTTCATGGATTTCTACTTAGCCATAACATCTTGGCACAACTAAAATTACCCAAATTCTTATCCATATGAGCGTAAATACAATGAAGTGGTGGAGGAGATTGCAAAAAACAGTTTTTGCGCTTTTTATGTATAAAAGAGTACGGCGCACCAACGCTAAGGACGAATCTCCTTAATGCCGTACGCCCCCATCTCACGCGCGATAGTAATACTGGATCGCATTTCCAAACAAATAGATATTTTTCCATGTAGCCTGGCAGAATTCACAGAAGTGATACATAGAATATGTGAAAATACTAAAGTTATATAGTAAAGGTTATTTATTATATAAGTAATTTATGTAGACAACATCGCTTTGGTTCTAGTTGTAATGATGTTTAACCTGTATTTAAAAAAAATAATATATAAATAAACGTTTCATTTTTTACCTAGAAATTTATTTCAGAAAGCTGATATATTGTTACATTATCTTTTAAATTTAATTAATTCCCTTAGTGTGAAAGTGATAAAAATTTCATTATTTTTCAAATGTAGAAAAAAAATAACGTAGATCTACGTACTTTCCACATGCAAATAGTACAATTGTACGATTATTTTAAACCTAGCCTACGTATTTTTAAAATTGGAGTTGGCAACCCTGGCAATACTCCAAAATTTAGTTTTTTATTTCTGAATGTTTTTCTGCGAACAGCGATCTATTTAATGATTTATCACTTGGCTAGGCTCACATATTGTATTAAGTGTTCTTTGATAAACAGCCTTCGCTTCATCAACTACATAATTTGTAGGTTATGTTACTCCTTTTAAGATTATAAACGTAGGTACCTATTGCCCCTTGTACCAGCTAACTTAGGTACTCCCGTTGTATGTCTAGACCGACTAACTCTGCTACTTTTGTCTTTCAAGACGTACTAGTGTCCCAGACTGGCGCGGCCTGCGGTGGCGGTCAGTTGAAGACGAGAAATTCAATAACTGACCTCTACCGCAGGCTGCGCCTCTCTGGAACTATGACATTGGAATACAACATTAAGTATTATTTTATTGCATTATGGGACAAATTCCTGTAACTAATTAAATTACTATCAGCTTACATGGTAATTTTTGGTACCTATATGACCACTAGTGATACATATATCATTTTAAACAGTTGTTGTTTAAACAACTGCTGCTTTAACTATACACTTATTCTTAAATATTAGCCCCTGGAGCACTGGTGCTTGTGCTAATTTAGTCACATACTTGCTAAGTGTGAATTGGAATCACGTACCAAAAGCTCCATACAAAGAAAAAACATTTAAGAGTTAGAGTTTTAACACGGGTCTGACTCGCCCTTGGCCAGTTTGTTGTTCGACACTAGAGCTTTTCTATAATACCTAGTTTCATGTTTATACATGTCAGATAGATATAATGATAGAGCCAAAAGGATGAACTTTAATAAAGATGTTTTGTTGGCAAAACTGAAGTGGTTTTGACACATTATGAATGTATTAAACATGGGCATTACTTAGGTAGTAAGTCACATGAGTAATTACCATAGTATTTACATTTTCAATAAAACATGTTTGTTGAATAGAGACCCCCTTTACATCGTTCATTAAATAAACCTATATGGAAGCCCGTTACCATCCAAGCAGTTTTCATTAGGAAAAGTGTCATGGGCATCAGCCAATTTGTTAAGTATAAGGGTCAATAGAGGATGTACAACATGAATATTGACCTTAGAAGAGTTCTGTTCAGTCTCTCACTTATATACAATGTTGGATTATACTTCACTATATTGGTTGCACCTCTGTCTGACTAAGCTTCACAGCTGGTCTTAGCAAAAAAATGTGTTAGAAATGAATTATCAAGTAAGTTAGTTAAATGTATTTTTAGTGCTGATGGGATGATGTGGTTGCTCAGGAATAAAGCCCTAGTCGATGGTTCCATTAAATTAAAACAGTTGGGTTAGTTTATAATTACAGTTTTAATACGACAAGATGAATATGACAATGCAGTGTACAATGTTCGCAACAACAAGACAACAACGCAACATTATATAAATATATTTTCTTTCTTTCTTCTTTCTTTCAAGGAAACAGTGGATTTAAAATTTGACGTGGTACCTAATATTTATGCAATCCTTGGTGTTGAAGACATGCCGATACTATACATACAGTCCAGAAAGTTCCTCTGTTTATGTGTTTATTGTGAGAGTATGTAAGCTGGTAATTTCAACGTTGTGTTATTCTATGGGGCTGTGACAATTTCACCAATGACATGTGGCATGGATGTCATGAAAACAAAAACAAAAAATGTGCTCAGTAACAGAATTGTTAGGTATCATTTTCCCTCCAGTAAAGCAGTAGACGACTTAGAGGGCATGTGTATGGTTACTTTGTTCTTTCCATACATATCTACTCACACTTAATAATCTATGCACAGCAGTAAACACATAACAAGGATTTATTTTCTTCGACCATTATAAGGTATATCTATAAAATAACTATTCAAATATTACAGTTTTCATTTTTTCAGAGGTTTGTCAATATTCAATAGACGGTTGCTTCTGAACATGGGAGGGTGAGACTTCCAGCTCGAAACTTGGTAACTCAAGCGTAGGTGTTCGTACAGATACAATCAATACTCCATCTCTTCTCACGTAACATTCCGATTCAACAGTGACAGCTAACGCGTCACTTTTTCCCACGTTGTTTATTTGTTATAGATACAAGCCAGCCAAAGGCCACACAGAAAATAACTTTTATCCTTTTATATCTCATGAACAATAGACACAATCATTTGAAATCTAGGTAATTTGTTCGGTCTGGTTCTATCATCCTTCCTCTAGTTGTAGATATAAAAACAATCCATCTGGAAAACTGGCGACATTTGAAAAGACCTATTGATTTCCACTTGCCGTTCTTGCACGAGCATTCAGATTTCAGATATGGGCTAATCATATACGCAATGAAATTTCACAATGAAGTAAACAAAAACAAACACATTCGCCATGTTTAGTTTTTTTTGCCAGATTGTCAGCATTGAGCTAAACTAGGATTTTGACCATCGCATGATGAGCAAAGCCTTACAATTTAATAAATATTTCCACCAATAGAATCGATTTAAGAATCAATTTAGACCAATAAGCGTAACGGATTTCAGCCAATAGAAGGTGGTCGCGAATTATCTGGGTGGCTTTTATCGGCTGCGCATTATTTGGTCGGGAAATACGTCCCGAACCAAATCGCTACCGGGGTGGAATACGCAGCCAAGTACTGCGCAGCCAGTGAAATACCGACCTGATAACCGACGTACATGGTCATGAATTATCTGGGTGGTATTTATTGGGTCGGTAGTTATCAGGGCGCCAATTCCCTGGCCGGCAATTATACACACTCTTATATGCTTGCAGAATGTAACCACACGTACTGTTATTTTTAATTCAATTGTTCGTTTTAGTCACAGATTACTAGCCATTTGTTTATTGCTTTCCCTGTGACTAATTCGCTCAACTCGAAATAATCTGTGATACAAACTATGAGATGGTAGCGCACTCTGTGATTTGCTTTCCAGGGCTGCGTCCGGAAGCGGCTTCGGCCAAGCCATAATATCTTGTTGTGACAGGTGATGTACGGCGTTCACGACCTTCATTCGAGCATTATTTGCTCCAGACCAAAATATTTTTTTTTTTTTTTATTGGGAATAGGCAGGCGTTTGACCACTATCTCACCTGATGTTAAGTGATGATGCGGTCTACGGTGGAGCACGCCTGCCTAGAAGATACCTATTCACTCGCGACTTGAAAATACCCAGGTCGTATTTTTTCGGAAATACAGAGTTAGGCAATGAGTTCCATTCGTTAGCTGTACGCACTAAGAATGTGGAAGCAAAACGCTTCGTGCGACAAGTTGGAACGTCCACCATGTATGGATGTCGCATTGCCGTCCGTCTGTTCGTCCTAAGATGGAATGGGGATGGAGGAATCAAATTATGCAACTCCAGAGCACACTCCCCGAAATGTATCCGATAAAAGACCGATAGACTAGCGACTTTACGTCGGTGCTGCAGGCTTTGGAGTCTCCTCTCGACCAGAGAGTCATTGTTGATGAGCCTTTTAGCTCGTCTCTCTATCGACTCAAGAGCCTCGAGTTGGTACTTGGCCGAGCCGTCCCACAAATGAGAGCAGTACTCCATACACGATCGAACCTGTGCTTGATACAAGTTGAGCAGTTGTTCCGGTGTAAAGTACTGTCTTACCTTTGCTAGGACGCCCAGTTTTTTGGCTGCCAACTGAGCTTTGGAATCTATGTATGATCCAAAACTGAGTGTCGAGTCCAAGGAGACACCAAGAATGTCTAGATGGTCAGTTACCGGCACGGACACATCACGGAAAGTAGGGGCCACATTAAATTGACTCTTTTTTGCGGAAAATAGACACGCCTGCGTTTTATTAGAATTAAACCCGACCAGGTTGGCATCACCCCAGTCGGAGACTGCCTTTAGGGCCAGGTTCAACCGTTCTACCATTTCCTCTCTTAGTACCTGTGTTTGGGCACCACTGCAGCGTGAACTGGATATGTAGCTCTCCAGACCATAATCTTTCTATCTCTAGATTCGATCAAATCTTGCTCGGCTGTCAAAAGTGATATATGCAGTACTGTAGTAACTATCATGTGTTCCATTAGCAATGTCTTCTTCTATCATGCTATGAAGTAGCCGTTCGTGAGACTGATAAAATATTCTTTGTTGAAGTTTCTTTATTGAAGCTCCTGAACGCAGCCCGGTCAAGCTACTACTAGCCAGTGCACGCAGGGCTGCGTTCAGGAGCGGCTTCGGCCAAGCCATATCTTGCTCTGACAGCGGATATGCGGCGTTCATGAGCTCAATTAGAGCATTATTTGCTCCACCCAATATTTAATCATGACCGTTCACGTCAACCTGTCAGACCAAATTATGGTCGACTAGACCATAATCTTTCTACCTCTAGAATCGATCAAATCTTGATCGGCTGTCAAAAGTGACATATTCAGTGGTAACTATCACGTGATCTATGATCAATGTGACTTCTTTTTCTTCTGTGACATGCTATGGTGTAGCCGTTCGTGAGACATCGATCAAATATTGGTCGATCAATATTTGGCCGAAGCCGCTCCTGAACGCAGCCCAGTATCCCTAATGTAAAAGTAAAAATGCAGTAAAAGTTTCACACATTCAAATAGTCTGTGGCCAGTTCTCTTTTCTTGATTTGAGGTTATAACAGATAATCTCAAGAATCTTTATGTTTTTACTGCAGTGTCGCAATGAATTCAATAATAAAATCTTTATTGGCCATTGGATTAAGAGCTCACCGTAGCTACCACATAAGTTCTGTAAAATTAGCGTGGTCAAAACCTACGACACCTACATCATTTTTAGAGTATAATAAAAAAGTGTATCCTCCTCAACAAATTGGCGAAGAACCCAGGCCAGCCGTAAGTTTTTGCCAATTGCTTGACCACAATTTATCGTGCTGTAGATTGGTAGCTTATACTTTTATGTGAGTTGTTTCATAAATACATCAAGTAAGGCACATATACTCGTTAATAAGGTTTTATTTATACTGTATAAATCTCGCGTTTGACCACTATCTCACTTGATGATCAGTGACGATGTTGTCGAAGATGCTATCACGTTAAACCTAGAATGGTAAGGTATAGGTAACCAGCCGGTAGGAATATAATTTTCTGATTTGTACAGTCGGGTAGTGGTTTAACTAAACACATTCAACATGTACGGCTGACCTTAGCCATCTAGAATCGTTTGGCACGAGTTTGATATGAAATGTTATGGGGATGAGTAGTTTGGTCCCTGATTGTAACAATACCACTTTTATTACAAGGTAATGCATATTTTATAAGACAACGATATAAAATAAATCTATCCTAAAAAATTTACTAAACCATTAAAACCAAACTTTCCTACATAAAAAGTTTTACGACAATGACCCAGACGATCCATGCATGGTGCATGGCATCAGCACCCTCAAAGAATTGAGTGTTGTCAAAAGGGTTTTTCATAAAATTATAATAATTGAAAAAAATTTACAGTTTTAATGTTTGAGTATTTGTGGAAAAGAGATAATATTAAATATAAGAGAAAGAGAGACCTTCAATGTATTCATAAATGTAGTCAAATAACTTATACAATAAGTAGTAAATTAGTAATATTTACCTATTTATTGTATTACAACTTACCATACCACAATCACCACAGCAGGGGCCGGCTTAGTGCAAGAAAGTCTGTTACACATCCAACATATTAATAAATTTGATCAGCAGTGTTACAAAAAGTGAGGAGAGGATTTACAAAAAGATGCATTACTCAAAAACTATGCATTACCTTGTAATGTAAGTGGTGGGGAAGGGAATCCTCCTTTACCTCCCTCCTTTTTTGTGACAAATTATTCTAGATTTCAACCAAAATTTAATTTGTATATACAGTGTGAATTCTTTATAATGTTCGTTATAATGAAAAACTTTCTATAACATAGAAATTAGTTAAATTTGGTTGGTTTACCACAAAACCCATACATTAATTCACTCCTTATAATGCAACAGCCCTTCTATATTACAAAGAAATATTTTCATATTCCAACATCAACAACATATTCAACAGTGTAATTGTTTTTATGATTAGTTTACAAAACTAATTGTTTGAGATGGTGATACTTCAATGAGAACCTGAAGTCATAAACGTAAAGAGTTATTGTTAATTAAACATTATTATGTTTTCAGTTTGTATGCCATCAGAAAACCAACTTTAAATATAGCCCTAAGAAACTATGGTATATTGCATCATTTGTCAGAGGGATGACTGTCGATGAAGCAGTGAAACAGCTTAGTTTTGTGCACAAAAAAGGTGCAGTATTTGTCAAAGAAGCTATTTTAGAAGCACAAGAACTTGCAGTGAAGGAACAAAATGTAGAATTCAGAAGCAATTTATGGATAGGTAAGACTTCCATAAAAAATTCTTTACAATGCAGTACATAACAATAAAATTGGGGACTCAAGTTTCTTGAGTTGGCAATCTCTACAAACAATTATTTATATCTATGCAATCAATTACATAAATGTAGAATTTAATGAAGATATGTGTTCCCTCTTTCATCAGCAGATACTGATATAAACATCAATCTGTAAGTAGGGATGGGTGACTTATCATATCTATGACGAGATGACTGTCATTATTGCAATATATATATAATTATGTTGATGTAATTTTGAACAACCTCTTGTAGACACTTGACATGAACATGCCTGCATATGATGAGATGTTGGATGTTTGGGATTTGATTTTTTACTGGGAGTATTCAGTATATTATAACCTAACCAGTCGAACAGTACACCATGCCTTTCATACTACCGAGCAAAACAGTGGTGTACCTGTATGGAATGAATACCATTAAATTATATGAATATAGGCACTAATTAATAGGAGCGTCGGCCTTAATATGCACTTCATCTTAAGTTTTAATCGTTGCAGCTGAATCATTTGCTGGCAAAGGTATGTGCATCAAAGGAGTAAGAAGGCACGCTCGTGGGAGAATGGGCGAAGTTCGATACCAATATTGCCACTACTTTGTCCGCCTTGAGGAAGGCAAACCACCTACAGACTACTATAAACAAGATCCATTGACACCTGAACAGCAACTTGACAAGTGGCTCGAACAGATGAGGAAGAGGAAAATCATCAATTCATATTAATTATTTAAATCCTTACTTAAGAAATATTTACTGTAGATTATTTATAAAATTACATAATGAGAAACAAATGTTTTCAAACTGTTTTTTATAATCAACATATTTATTTAATCTCTGGAAATTGGGGGAATTGGTAAGGAAAGGGGGAGAAGGGTTGAGTGTTAGTATTTTCGACAAATATTTTTTAATGTTTCAACGTATCTCCGGCAGGAAATATTATTTTATTTCAAGGCCTTTAGTATGAACTCCCTTGACTCCCCCAAATTTCCAGTTTACTCAAATTCGAGCGACTTGATATAAGATCCAACCCGAGAGATTCTCCGTAAGATATAAATAAATTGGGGCAATGGAACAAGTAAGCGAAGACACTGACGATTTCGGAAATCGATCAGCCATGCAAATACGAGACCGTACTTGTTATTTCATACCATTGAATTTAAATAGCGGGTACTAGAAACCTACGACCTACTTACCTACTGGAACATTTATAGAACAATTTTTAAACTATAACGTAACTTTTGAGTTTTGGTTCTGTTTCGAAATATCACACCAGCCATGTTAATGGATAATTTCAATATTAATTCTAACTCCACTAATTACATCCTCGTTCAATTTGTTACATAATGAACTAGCTGATCCTTTCCCGGCTTTGCCCTAGCCTACTGGGGTATCTAACTCTCGTGGAGCGCGCGCCTGTTTCGTTTAACCAATTAAAAATATTGGAGATTTCATAGATACCATTATTTATTCGTGTCTATAATCTATATTGGGTTATTTACGCGTTTTTTATCATATTTATTGGAGTTTTACCTATTATCATGCGAACCCCGATAAATCAGAGAATCAGCCCGTTATTATCGGAATTTAAAAATAGTACACAAAATCAAATATAAATTGTACTTATTAGTAAGAATGTATACACACCAATGATGTTTTACTAAAGATGACGTACCTATATTCATACTGCGCGGTGCTCAGCTTTTGTTCCTTTACGACATAAACATGCTTACTGCGATAGATAATACGGTACAAATAATATAGAAAGGGATAGTTATATGTTTAGACTTGCGCTTGAAATACGCGTCGTACTCAAAATTACGACAATTGTCTTAATTTTGCCGCCTCAGTTTCCACGCGCTTGTGCGACATCTACCTCATATAAACATATAATATCATTGATACACACCTAACAAGATAGTGTTTTGATGACTCTTTATCGAAAAACTTAGGTAATTACCCACCCGACTGATTGAATTCACTAATCTCACAATCACGGCAAGTAATGATAAGACTAAGTACCAAAATGTGTAAGATATGTTACGAGTATAATTCACATACCTGCCATTCAAGAACCTCCTTAAATATATTTAAGACTAGCTGCGCCCCGCGGTTTCACCCGCGTGGACTACGGTTTTCCTTTTGCCTTAGTTAGCGCACGGGAACCATAATGTTCTTCTCCATGGTTCCATCTTTATCAACATTCGTCGAAATTGGTATAGCGGCTATAGGTGTGAAAACGTAACAAACAGACAGACAGAGCTATTTTCACATTTATATCATACTAGCTGCACCCCGCGGTTGTACCCGCGTGGTGATGTAAAACGGTGATGATGAAAATAACCTATGGGTTAATCCAGGGTATAAGCTATCTCCACACCAAATTTCATTGAAATTGGTCAAGACGTTTGAGCGTGGAGAGGTTAAAAACACACACAAACTTTCGCATTTATAATATCAGTATGATAGATCTAGCAGTTGACCACTATCTCACCAAACTTAAGGTTAGCCAGGCGGGTATTCAAGTGCATGGTGGTATATTACTACCATGCTGGGAATTCGATAACGGTGTTACCTTTACCGGAAGCTCCCGCCGTTGGTGGAGATCGAAGTAGCGTCCGTCACTTTGACAGCCGACGCTCCCACCGCTGAGCTATGATTGCTTCAAAATTTATGACCTATTTTTAAAAGCAAACATAGGATAACAAGGTAACCTACAGTTTTTTTCACACTCAAATCCCCGTACTAGGATTCTCTATCACGGAAAATATGGACACACAATCACAGCACATAGTCTAAGACCCGGGACAAACACCGTGTCAACACAGGTGTTCGTCATCGCGTAAATTTTTGCCGCTGCCGGGATTCGAACCCGGGGCCCAGCAGACCCAGAAGTCATGTCATTAACTACTGAGCCACGGCGTCCGACAGAAGACTTGTGGCAGTCAAAGTCATCATATAGGTAGAGAGAGAGATATAGGGTTTTTATCAGTCAACAATAGCAGATATTCCTACTGTCACAAGGTGGATGATATGACACTGCATTTCATCGATGCCGCACGATGGTGTCAGCTCCGTCGTATGGCAGAGGATGAAACTCCGTCTTTTCTAGCTCACGTAGCAACAGTTAAATTCACTGCGAGTTCCTTCTTGTCCATGCAGTAGGAAGACCGCTACTGGGCCTAATTGTGTTAATCACACGAACTAGCTAAAATTCTTCAAATTGAAATAGCTCGTATTCTATTTACGCTAAAAATCGAAATCGTGTAACTCCATACAATGCTCTTACTAATATTAGACGAGTTTGATTCCATTGCTGGCCAATTGCGGGTAGTTTTAGTAGGCACCAAATAAGTGGCGACTTAATTTCGCTAAATCTACTCGCAAATTTAATAAATACATTTAATTCTAGTGATGTTATTAATAAGTCTCATACTGATTTAGACTTTATCGTAACCGTGTAAGAACCGATTTAGTTTACCAAAATTTTAGTTTAGTTGAATAAGCGAATCACTACCACTGACATAGGTAGGTACTAATAGTCAGGTGACTACAAGTGACTGCACATATTATCGATGTTCAGCAGTCCTGTATGTACAGGACTATCCGGTCAGGACGGTCCTGTAGGATACGTCTCGATTTACAAAGCTACGCGAGCGGTCATGACATGACCCAGACTAAAACCCATTTCCAGACGTAAGTTTTTTGTTCCGTCAAATTTTTGCCTCATTTGAATAACTAGTAGCGCCCGGTGGACTCGGTTTACCCGCTACCTCAATTATCCTACGGGAACTATACTTTTTCCGGGATAAAATTACCCTATGTGTTAATCTAGGGTTTAAACCAATATACCAAATTTCATCGAAATCGGTGTAGCCGTTTGAGCGTGAACAAGTAACACATACACACAAATATTCGCCTTTATATTAGTAGAATTAATGTAATATACGATTTGGATTTGTATAGATATTCCATATTCATTATATACAAACCCTTTCATTTCATAAGATAAAAAGTAGTAGACACTTTTGAACAGAGTGCTAAATAATAGCTAGCGAGTCGAAGCACCCGACGCCCACATGGGGCCTATCTACAGACAGTGAAAGCATATTGCGCATCAAAGTGCTTATTGATATTTGTGTTAAATCAAGATATACTTTCACTTGTATTATATAGTTTGTTTAACGTCGTTCAAACGGGCTTCATTAGAAAACATACATTCCCCATCTAATATTTATGCTTTTATGATTTACCGTCTATGTAAATGTGTACCTATTTATCGAAAAAATCCAAAGATTCTATGTTCGCTGTGGTCGAAGGATAATCGTATCGTCGGTAATAAAAAGTTGTTACTTTACTTTTGTAAAATGTATTACTTCCACCATTTGTATAATAAAATAAATTTAGGTACGATATACGTAAAATATGCTGCCATCATTTGTAACATAACACGAGATCCTACATGCATTATTATATAGAGGAGTTATTAATAATTATCTAAATCATACAACATGTAGTTTCGTTATTTGATACTTACTACAATGTATCTACAAGTTGATTGCTTAAAAGTAATATAGGTAAGTACATACACATTCTTCATATAAATATTTACATCAGACGCTTAAGGAAGCTCGAGTCTCGGGTTTTTTCGGTACATAACCATATAAAAATATTGATCCTATTACTAGCATAGTACCTAAGGCAAATTTAGCAGTTATAACAAAATTAAATATGTAAATGGAAGCTACGCAAGATATTATTATCGCGACGGAAGTGGCGAAACCCTTCAATATATTATCGGCATATTTGACAACTACGGCTACAATAAGGCCCCCTGCAGCCTGCAATATAACCAAGTACCATACAAAACCATCGAATCCTTTTAGCAAATTGCTACTCGTTCCTTCCTTTATGAGATACGTGCCTGCGCCGAACGGCAGAGATAGCAAACTCAGCTGAACATTCCTCATCCACACCTGAAATGTAAACGTTCCCTTTGTAGGTTTGGCTCTGCTCTGATCCAAGTAAAAATATCAAACGCTGTCAATACTTACAGATATGTCAGACTCCTTGAGTACTTTTTCGAAATAGATCCCAGCAAATCCTGATATGAAACAAGCCGCCAAGGCAGCACTAAATCCCAATATTCTAGACTGTTCCTGATCTTGCGCCTTACTCTCCGTCCCCGAGGACAACTGTACAAGCGCGACTCCCGCTGCAAGCAGCCCTAGGGCGCACCATTGCCACTTTTTTAAATGCCTCTTCAACACAACCACAGCGAAAAACGCTGTCGTCAATAACTTCAATTGATATGTAACCTGAAAAGTGACATCAATTTATCTTTAGTCTTATTCAATTAAATGCGAAGTCATAAAACGAAAATGTATTTAAAAGATATAAAATTTAGTAAACCTGATATGTTGCTGCATCTAAATTAGACGCCGACACATAGAGTAGATTGTTTTGCACAATGTATAGACATGATGGCACACATACACGCAACGTGTCTTTGACATTTAGAATGACTGTTGCGTACATCGACCGGGCGCCTTTTGCGACGCCGCCAGACTCCTGTATTACCAAACCAACACAAATGATTAGCTTGAATATCTCTGTCATCAGAACAGCTGGAAAAGAGAAAATATTAGTTGTAGTTTTTATTTGAAAAACGAGTCTAAAAACGGTAAATCTATATTTATCAAAATTAGGGTAGTGAGTGTATGTGAATAGGTCACACTCACACAGGTCTTATGTTAAACTAGTACATGTACCTATTTTGAACTGTAAGTGCTATATTGTAAACAGTATTGATGTAATTTGTCGTCAATAAACATTTATTTATTATTATTATTTATAAAATAACCCACTAGAAAACACTATGCTGTGTAGCGGTGCGGCGATTTAGCATCTAAAGGTGACACTCTGCCCACTAGTATATAATTAACTGTGTCACAGAAATTTAATACAGTGATTCGACACACTTATATAATACACTAGCTGCGCCCCGCGGTTACAACCGCGTGGACTACTGATCTTCCGCTACCTCAGTTTACAACGGTACTATAGTTTTTACAGGATAAAAAGTAGTCTGTGTTTTTCCAGGGTAAAAGCTATCTTCATTCAGAATTTGACGAAAATCGGTTCAGCCGTTTTGCGCGTGAAAAAGTAACAAACACACAACGACAATCACTTCAGGTGTTATTCAATGTATATAATATTTATTCAGAATTACTAAATTTATAAATCGATTTGGAAAAATACTGTTTATATAGATAGCTGTGGTTTCAGATAGATCTCATAGAAAATTAATGTTCTTAAAACAAAATTAATTTTCTTTTGGGGTGGAATTAAATAAATTTGAAGCAATGATAGCTCAACAGTGGGAGCATAGGCTGTCAAACTGAAGAATTTTGGTTTGATCCCCACCAACGAAAGGTAAAGGTAACACTGTTATCAAATTCCCAGCATGGTGGTAGGGTACTTTCGAGTGTCGGCCTGGCTAGTTACCAAACTGTCACCAAACACATAGATTTATTAAAAAAAATATTCAAAATAGGCAGGCTGATGTTAACTGATGAATTGGTCTACAATGGATCACACCTGGCTAGTGCTTGTTCACTCGTGACATGCTTGAAGTGCTTGAGAGCCAGTAAGCATTCTAAGTCTAGCATGATAACATTTTCGACCACATTGGCACTGACCATCA
Organism: Apeira syringaria; assembly: GCA_934044485.1. Lineage (NCBI taxonomy): Eukaryota > Metazoa > Arthropoda > Insecta > Lepidoptera > Geometridae > Apeira > Apeira syringaria. The sequence continues at coordinate 17,855,263 of OW203663.1, read as the reverse complement.
AGTGAGATAATGGTCAAACGCTGGATCTATACAGTATAAAAAATAGAAATAAAATCGATGTTGTACATTATTGTACACAAAAATGTACAACCCTAGTCATGAAAGTAATCGCCACATTTGGCAGGGGGGTTTTCGATCACAGTATTTTGATTTTGTCATTTAACCACAGAAAGCGATCACATACCTTTTGGTATGTGATCCCTTAGCCAACTCTTACAGCACCCACAGGCAGAGATTGGGGGTGCAATTCTAACAGATTGTTCATAGGGTAACATTAGTATTTGTGGTGACAGTAAAATCATTTTTTGAGAGAACTTGCTGTTGTCATATTTATCACAATGTAAGCATTACCTGCAGAAGAAGAGAACATTTCCACATTTCTTGTGCGAGCATACCGCATACTCAATCCAAGTGCAGCATTTTGTACTGTTAATATCACTAAGCTTACATATTTAATGTAACCTGTCAAACACACACAAAACAAAAATTTATAACTTTCTAGCACCACAATTAGTATTAAAAGAAAAAATATTTTCACTGATTTCCACATAATGCCATGAAGGAATTGTGACAAATAGTCACAGAAGCCATAAGAAGACCTATATTTAAGTCCATAGACATTCATACACAATAAAAAGGATGTCACAATAATAAGGTTAAATGCAAATATGCACTTAGCGTTACTGACAAGTTTTCATACCATGTTTTACTCTTCTGTTTTGCCCATATTGTGACTTTTTTGAGTCACTGTCCATATTGTCTTCAGGGTTTAGTTGGGTGGCAGTTGTGGCCAGGTCTCCTTCAGTTTCGGGTTCCCAATTTACAACTTTTTCAGCCTTTCTAACAGAATCAGCAGTTTCATGCTTCATATAAAATTCTATGAAATACCCTGATAAAACATATGATAAATTAAATTATCATGATATAAATAGTGGATAAGACTGACATCCATGTAGTTAAAACCATAAGATAGTGTTGTTTAACTAATCATTTTAATTGAATTGTATTGTTTTTATTAATTAAATTGCCAACATGCAATTGTGTCCATGGTACATTTCAGATAAGGAATTTTTATGAAAACTTTTGTTATTAATTAAGATAATTGACACTTCTGGTCAATTGACATGTAGGCATTACAAATGGATTACATGTAACAATAATGTAAAACTTATTTGTTACAGCTGATCAACCTACTGTAAGAATATAACTTATTTGAATTAATTAATAATAGTGTGCAATTAATGAACTAGCTGATTCACACATTGAGACACTTCACCATACATATATTACATATTCACCATAGAGTGAAAAACATCAGTACAATTATTACAGTGTAAACTCTATATAACGACACTGAAGGGACTGTGCATTTTATGGTGTTATAGAGAGTTGTAATTTAATGGAGAGAAGTGTGTTTTCTCTTACTAGCCTTTTAACTTGTTTACAGTTTGGAAGTTTGTGAGTAATGTCAATTTGTGATAGATAAAGTATAGATAATTCTACTTATTAGTCATGATCAACAACAGTCTACATGTGCAACCAATCCCAATTTGTAAACAAAAGAACGAATTTCTTAGACATTTTGGTGTGCATGATGCCGATAGTCGAGTTTATTTTAGGCTGAATATTGAAGCTATAAAAGAATGTGCACAGCTGCACAGATCTACCCATTGCTAGAGAAAATAAAATTTCTAATAATATACATAGGATAAAAATTTAGTTTCGATTCTTAGCAACCTGTACTTTTTTTAGAAAAATAAATTTCTGAGAATATCGTGATTGCTACACTTTTTCCTCCTCAGAAGACCCGTGGACTGACCAATGAGCCACGACGACCGTCTTGAGAACGTAAGTATATAAACACTGTAAATTACTTTTGCATTCAATACTACCGCATAAGATGAAGTGGGTAGGATACATAAATGAACGAATATATGTTTGAAAAATACTGACTTGCCCAAGAAAAGAGGTTGACAGAAGTTACCCTTCTTCCAAATTATCAAATTCGTGCAACAGTTTTCTGAAGCAAACTGCAGTCTCGCTCTCTGATCAGTGCTGCAGTCCTTACCAAGTTTTTGGTATCCAGTGGAAACTGTAAATGCTTACCAAATATACTTTTTTTTAAACAAATTAGTATTGTATTTGTCATAATAGGCGTAGGTACATTTTAATATCTTTATTGCATTTAAGTTAGCTTTCGGGTTTTCAATTCAACGAAATATTACGTTGTAGAGTGTAGTGTAAACCGTAGACGACGGCAATCGGCAATTGGTGGGCAATTGACACAGTGTTGCCAGATGACCGTGTGAATTTCCCCCCAACCTTATTCAAAATCCCCCCGAAAATAAGCTTTTTGGAAAAAAATACCCCCAAAACCATTTTTATTTATTTTTAACCGACTTCAAAAAAGGAGGAAGTTCTCTATTCTACCCGAATGTTTTTTTTATGTTTGTTACCGCATAAATTTCGTCTGAGTGAACGGATTTTGATCGTACTTTTTTATTTGAAAGCTGGTGCTTCCCGTGTGGTCCCATTTCAATTTCATTAAAATGGGTCAAGCGGTTTTTGAGTTACACTCCTATAACTTAAAAGTGCAATGACAATTGATCCCTGAGAGTAGCAAAGGTCACTGAAAAGGGTGAAAAAAAATTACCAAAATGGAACCGACTTCAACACTCAAAAGTATCAAATAACTTCTTGAAGTTGGTACCATGCTCACAATATTTTGATAATGGTTACTTTTGAACTATCATAGTACCGACCTAACAAGTTATTTCATACCTTTTGAGTGTTCCATTTTTTAGTGAAGAAAAGAAGAGAAAGAATTCTATAGGTCTGCACACATACCATTCGTAACGTGCGCGTATATAAATGTACTCTATGGCGCGTATCGGGCGCCTTAGCGGATCCGAGCAATCTGTTATACACGTCGGAATTAGACGGCGTTCACACCGCACGCGAAGCGTGCGCATCGCAAATCCGACGAGTGTCGTTGTGAAGGTCTCCATTTACTTCCATCTAGTGTTGAGTAGGGCAAACAAGAGGCGGTATATTTATCCCGTACATGAAGTCAAAGATTAAGAGTGGCTCGACATTTACTTTCATAGTGTACTACTTCAAATTTTATGTCTCGGCAGTCGAGAGATTTCATTATTTATTCTCCGCCTCCGCAAAACTATACGATGAGACAGAGAGAGAGCAAGACGCAGGCTATAAGTTACAATAGTACGCCATTCTAAAATGAGCATTACATGCCGTGATTTGAGTCTCGAGCAAGAGGGAAGACGTTGACATTACTAAATACTGTGAGGCGGGCATTGAAGTGACTGTTTAGATTTGAAGTATATTGATTACATTATAAGTGTTTAACATGTGATTTGTAATGTCATTCATGAGCTTTTTCATTATATCCTTTAAATATATTTATTTACCTACTAAAAAAAAATGTTACATATTACTTTGCAATACTGCTTACTAATTACTACTACTACTAATATTCCTTTAATTTTGACTGACAGACAGACCGTAATGTACTGCCATAACGTCAAATTTGAAAGTTGTACCCGTAGCTTCAAACGTCCCATGGCGCTTCAGTAGTTCAGTCTCGTCCATGTTCCAAGCCTCATTGGCCTCAGCTCATTTGAGGTGGGGTGGGATATTGAACTGGTTTAGAACTAAAATGAGGCTACTCTTACAAACTCATTTTCATTTCGTGCCCTCCCCAACACTACTTCCATCCAAGCAATAGACGAATGAATTAATCATAGAGTAATGTAATACACTGGAACGAATTGAATGAGTTCAGAATGAATGAATAAACGATTTTATTGGAGTAGTGTAATGTTTGAAATGAAAGTAAGTAAGTAAATAATGATGGGAATTGTGTTTGTGGTAGAATGATTAAGGTGCAAAAAAAAACATTTAAAATATCTCCCAAGTTAATTTTCCCCCCCGAAAATCCCCCCAAAGAAACTTTCCCCCCAAATCTCCCCCTGAAGTTCCAATAACCCCCAAATTTGCAGGGAATCCCCCCCATCTGGCAACGCTGAATTGACAGCACACTGCACAAATTAACCATATGTAGCTAACCGCGTCCATAGAACAGATATAGAAATGCAAACTCATGGATTTATTCGTGATTAAAATACCCATGGATTTATAAACTTTTTCTATACCCTGTTAGATATAATTATTTTTTGTAAACATAGCGCGAACGTTTGTAATCTTTGAGGTTATTTCTGAGTTTGATAACAAGGAAATGTCATGCAAAGTCACTGACAACATATGTAATGCGTTCGAGATGGGCTATGGAACAGTTAAAAATACCCAAAACGATCACGTTCCGCGCTTGTTTTGGCCCTGGTCTTTGCGTATACAGCCTCCGCGGTTGGTTATTTTATCTGAGGCTCAGGTGGAGTGGACTGTTTTAAACTGTTTTCGTTCGTAATTCTCGGATTCAAGCTAACATTAGAGGTATTCCTTGTTCACACACGTGCGTGTGAGTGTCAATGTTAAGGTTTCTATCATAGATCAGCAAGTGTAGGGAACCATGCATTAAATAAAGCGCAAGTAGGTTAAGCATGAACGTGTCTAGCCACGTATATGGGTTCCGTAAATTTAATATTTTTTTCGCTTTTCCCTATAATTCAAAAAGTTTGAGAGCCACTATACTCGTGATATTTTAAAAGTGAGCATTATAGCCTTATACTATGGCCATTAACTAAGAAAACATCAAGTTTTTATCTTGATTAGTTTAGAAGTTAAGGGGGGGGGGGGGGGTACACACACAGTCAGCGACTTTGAGAGGGTATTTCTCATAAACAGTAAGCTTGATAAAAAATGTTGCATCAAAACGTACTTCTATCTAATTTTATTAACTTTGCTAATCCTCATTGGGTTGCGTTTACAATGGTACGAGGGAAATCTATATGAATGGTGACACTATACTGCGTGGTGAACTCATGCACTACTATTTGTTGTTGACAAGAATCTTGAGCTCGAAGGACCCGAATGAGGCTGAGCTAATTTCCTAAAGAAATTGACCAAACTAATAAATCTTAACAAGAAGATAAACACTTATAACAATAACCAAATGGGGCTACAACAAAGAAAAACTGCACAAACGTAGGATTATGCATATTCAATTGAAGAAAACAAAATTAAATTAAATGGGAAATGACGGTGCTTACAATGTTTAGAATTTCATTACTAAATGGTATGCATTGTACTAGAAATAGCGGAATCGACACCTTGGTAGGACTGCATCAGTCCTCTATAAAATCTTAAAAACAAAAAAAAATAATTTTATCTTAACATTGCATAACACGTAATAAATCGTTAAAGTAAATAGTACAAAGTACCAAATTATCTTTATTTTATAACTTTTGAGAAGATAACGATTAGAAAAGAGTATATAAATAGCCTTTGAGGCAAATTTCTCAAACTACCATTGTAAAATATATTGTTTGCATTGTTTTGTCCAAGTTTTAGGTGCGCTATTTTACGGTTTCACTCTTAAAATATTTTGAATTGTCAGTTGATATTTTGTTTATAGCAATTTGTATTAGCTAACATATATATATATACCTACTAGCGGTGCCCCGCGGTTTCACCCGCGTGAATCATCGTTTTCCCGCCACATCCATTATTCCACGGGAATCATACATTTTACCGGGATAAAAAGTAGCCTATGTGCTATTCCAGACTATAATTTATCTCTGTGCCAAAATTAATTTAGATCCGTTCAAACCTTCTGGCATGATTGAACAGACATCCATCCATCTACGCATATTATTTATATTATTTTATAGATATCGATAAATTATTTTAACATAATATGACTTTGTTAGTTCGCTATCATATTATAAAATAGGTATTTGTTCTGTAGATTATTGTTTCCATTTAAAAGCGGGTGGGTCTGACTGTCTTGGTGGTCTTCACTGTGTATCTAGGTACTCAGTAGATCGCGCGCGGTTCACTGTGCACTTGTTGTTAAAGCGATGCGTATGGTGCTAAGTTTGAATTATAGTAAAATAACATTCACGACATAAAAACAATTTATTTCCGAGATATACATGTCTTTAATGAATTAAAGTCCATGTTCACTGATGACAGTTTAATGTAGGTCTTATTCACAATGCACATTTATCTTTCGTTACGACTCACACGTGTTGCTGCCAACGAACTGTGGTGGCGCGAGCCGCAACAACTGTAATACTAATACGACAAAATTAGTTTTTAAAAAAGTATACCTATTAAAAAAATCGAATGTATCGCCTTAACAAAGGCTTTTCCTAATGGTATGATGGATACTGAAAACATATTAACTAGGTACTTACCTATATGACGAGTTTTAAGTTAGTCGTAGCATACTTATGTCAAGTTTGTTTTTTCTTCAAATAATAATATTACACAATATGTATCATTTATTATTTTTCAATATTAATGACACAACCGTCAAACTACAAATAAATTATTGAAAATACAAAAATATGTGTCAATTAGTCAAATAACCCGCCCCTTATAGTTCCGGGTGCAAAGGTACCCATTGCACTGGCTGCGTTACCACGCTGTATGGCAATCGCCACGACACGACACGAGTCACCACCCAAATCTCTTTATTATTTTATAAAAACCTTATTTTCTCTGCTCTCCATTATCTGGTTTCAATTATTAAGGGATTCTCCAAGAGCTGTTAAAAATACAATAGACTAAACCAAATTTTAAGCCGATCTGGCAGACAGGATTGATGTGTGAGCTACTTATTAAAAAAAGTGACCCACCGTTTACCCGGTCTCTAAAGATAAATATGGAAGATACCCATTGGAATGGTAACCAAACAGTCACCATTGGTTATATAGGTACTGATATAATACATAGGTATAAACACACCTCATTTCGATTTAAGAATAAACCTACACAACGTTAGTAACTAGGTATATATATGTCTATTCATGGGCGCCGCGCCGACAGGATTGCTTTCAGACCCAGAAAACCCTTTATCTCGGGAACGCATGGAGGGATCGAGTTGAAATTAAAACGATATAGGTACTCATGTCTACAGTCTCTTGAAACTGTGAAACAATCAAACTTAATAAGTGAACGTAAAAAACGTACCGCCGTTTATGCCGTAAAAAACCTATATTTCGACACTCTAAAGAATCAAAATTTATATGGTATTTCTCGTATAACTATGAAATTTGGCGAGTTAAACTGTCTACTAGAAGTGTAGGGAAAAGTCTGAAAACTGTAAATTTGTAATTAAATCGTAAAAAAAACAGAGTCGCAAGGAACGGCGGTCCATATTTTGAGTTGAATTAACCGTGTCATGAAAGAAAGGGCTTCATTGATACAAGACAAATTTTAAATTATTTTTATGATATTCAGTTTTCGATTTATGACGAAAACTGATCATTTAAGTAAATAAAAAACTATTATTAATAATATGTACCTAAAAAATAGTTTGGAACCGTCGGTGGGCCAGTCCGACTCTAACTTGTCCGGACCTTACTATTGTAATATTACATTAGGTACTGACTAAAGGAACAAAATCGATTCTTCTTCATAATACCCGCCCAAACAATCACTGTGAAGCCACGGTAGGTAAGGGTGCCTTTCCTGCATGGATGCATCTCAGCCTTCAGCTTTTCCAGGACCACGATACAATCTTCCCCTTCTCGTATCAGGCGTAAATCCAAACCGGGACTCACTGCAAAATAAAATTTTATCATCTCATTGCTCCTGGGTTCATGTCAAGAGTACCGTCGTCTACGTCATTCGTTTATACGACGACGACGGGCGCGAAGATACTGAATTTATTGACAAGGTGATGAACAAATTTGCAAAATAGCAATCTAGACGCCTTCAGTTTTTATTCTAACTTATTAAAAAACAAAATATATATTTATATTTCCTGCCAGGGGAGTGCAAGTGCACCCCCCCTTGCACCCTGGTGTCGATTAGATACCAGTATTGAGATGTACCGTCCCGATTGCCTCGCACTTCCTGACTGATGTCCACGCTGAATTTTTTTTCTCTAACGGACTACTGCAGTTTGCCTCTACAGGCATTTACAGCTTCACCGGAGGGGCTAGGCTGTAATTTGGGAGCTGTCAAATTTATACCAACAATAACAATTGAATTTCGATTGCAATTTGACGGTCGTCGTGGCTCAGTGATCAGCGACACTGACTTTGGGTCCGCGACCCCGGGTTCAAATTACGGCCGGGGCAAACATTTCTGTGATGAGCAAAGATGTTTGTTCTCGGGTCTTGTGATTGTGTGTGTCTATGCCTCCCGCGACACAGGGTATCCTAGAGCGGGGGTGCGTGTGTGGAAAATAAATATTCTTACTGTGGGTATTAATTTCATTGCGGTAGAAACTAGATCTGTGTAGCCATTACAATTAAGTATCCTAGGTAAGTACTTACTCCAAAAGCAAAACTAGCAAAAACGACAATTCATTAGTAGTCTATGAGATTGATACCTTAGTAGACTGTAGGCTCTAGAGCCTTTCTGGCTTTCTAGTAGGAAGTAAAGCTGTGGTGCCACAGCCAGAGTAAGGTTAAAGCATCCTTCAGAACACTCCTTGATGTAGGTATATTTATACTTACCTACCTTCTGTAGAATATACAAATAAATCTTATTTTTCTGTGCATACTGAGTGTCTCTCTCTAGGTCTTCAGTTAGTTTGGAGTCACTGATGATTCTCAGTGATACAATGATAGCTCTGCTCTGTAAACTTGTGTGCTGTTCCTTCCAATAGTGAGAACAGTGCCTACCTACTCCATGTGAAGGCAGACTTGCACTTTGTAGTTCAAAAGCCTTTGTTTTATCATGAAGTACTTAGGTACCACTTAGCCTTGTTTACTACACCAAAATTTATAGATGCTTGCTTGGCTTTGCATGCTCTATAATAAATGCTCGCAGAACTGCATCCTAGTAGAAATCTGATCTGGCAGTTGATTTCTAAAGGAATGCTCTCAACACAACAAATACTGCCCCCAAAGTACTATAGATTCAGAATTGGAATAGGTATGAAAATTTAAGATCTTTAGTAACCAATATTAAAAAAATATAGACAGGACAATGCCAGCATTAGTTCAGTTTTAAAAATATTATAGCAACAAATATAAAATGCTTCTTGATATAGAAATGTTCATACCTATTTCAATTATGAAGGACGAAGTAGGTAGCAACTTATCATAATCACCATCATGGGGCATCAGGTAGCAACTGGCCGGTTGGCGCAGTTGGAAGCACTCTGCCTTGTGAGCCGCTGGTCCCAGGTTCGATTCCCGGACAGGTCAAACATTTGTGTGTATGAACATGTCTGTTTGACCTGTGTCTAGGTGTGTATATGTATATATATCAGTCATCAGGTTACCATAGCACAGGCTCTGCCTAGTTTGGGACCTGAAGACCTTGTGTGAATGTTAATAAATAAATAATAAAGTAAATAATAATAACTTATACTAATAACAAATTACCTATATGGAGAATATAACAAGTGCATATGTTCACAATAATTTAATCCATTTATTTAACAAACTATGTGGCTAGGCATATTAACAAAACATACTTAAATATGAAGACATATTTTTATTGATCATTCTCAAAGTCAGCGGGATTCTTGCGGGAGAGTCTGTGGTGCTCTCTCTCAACACCTTCATAGATAAGGTAACCGATAATAAATGCTGCAAAAAGAAAATATAACATTAAAGAAGTAAGTTATTGAAATTAAACTTTCAAAATATATAATTAAATTAACATTCAAACTATACATATAATTACAAATTATACCATTTTGCTATAATTATTTATGTGTATGTTTGGATGAATAGATGTTTGTTACTCAATCACTTCAAAATAATTGAATGCATTTTATTAAAGTTTTTAAGCCTATAATATTTATTTATAACATATGAAATTGACGAATTCAAAATTTGAAAAAAAAATCTTTTGTAATGGGAATTACGAATTCTAATGAGGAAATAACCACACTAAACACTAAAAATAACTGCGCAAATTTCTGTATATAGGTCTTTGTTACCTCTTCATGCTTGATAAACAATAATGGCTTGACAGATTTGAATGAAATTCAGAATGTAGGTACTTTACAACCTGGATTGACATGAATGACACCTAGGCAACTTTTTATTGTAAAAATTTGTTCCTGTAGAATTTAACGACACCCTAATATTATAAAAATGAAGTGACTATTGTTGTTATGCCTTAAAATGCTGAACAAATTTTGATAATTTTGGCTACAGATATAAATACAGGACAGGCTACTTTGTCCTGAAAAACCATGGTTTTAATGGAATAACTGAGGTAGTCCGTGGAATATTAATCTTTGCACTACTTAATAATACTGAAATAATGTCTTGATTTGTGAATGGCAAAGCAGACAAATGTTAAGGGGTGCAAGAAAGCTCGTATGACTCTATCAAAATATATAAACTGCACATGGCTAAAAACTGTAAGAAGAGTAACTCTGTAAGACTGACAGAATATTTGCTTGAGAGATTTTTATTGTGTATTGCATTAACATCATGCTAGGCAGAACTTCAGTTCAAATATTAGAAAGAAAAAATTCGGCTGCTAGTGGGACTTGAACCCACGACTACAGAATACCGTCCTGTCGCTTTGTCCAACTAAGCTATAGCAGCCCATACCACTTATAGCATATAGCAGAATTTTTTCCTTCAAATATTTGAACTGAAATATCTGCTTGAGTTACAGATTCAGCTCAGGTTCAAATGATGAAACATGTGGACTTAAGATGAGGGAGCGTAGTGGAGGTTGCTGTGCTTGCTGTTATGGTTGCTTTTTATAATTAACCACTAATCTTTAGCTACAATTTCACTGTGATACAAAACAGAGTCGGATGGATTAGTTTAGAGAAGGCTAGGGCAACTTCCCCGACTCTGCGTGGTAGAAAACACACAAATTTTAAGTTAAATGTAAATTCTTGTAAGGTGCTAATAACAGCTAATCTTAATTTACTTACGTGGGGCTACTCTGAACACACTCTCACGGAATCTGCGAAACATGTTAGGAATTCCATTGGAGATAGCTCCTGCATAAGCGCGCTGCTCGTGCGGGGACAGTTTGTATGAAATTATACCACGAATCTTGGCTAGTTCTCCGAAATGCTTGCCCATTTTATTACCAAGTTCTCTTCACACTTCTCGCTTATCAAAATTATATAATCAATTGGTTGAATGCAGAGCTCGGTATCATAGATCAGATAGAATACATACTCGGTATAAAGTTACTTGTCTATGACCTATGTGCAGAGCAGAGCACTAGCAGTCACAGATAACAAATGACAAAACCTATGATATGTTAGGCGTGTTCGAGATGGAGAAGTGGAGTTATTAGCAGTATACAACTGAACAAGCGTTCGATTAGGCTTGTGGCATTGGGGGCAAAAACGATCTATCCCAACTCGAACGACGCATACACGTCATTTACACGAGAGCTGTCAAGTGAAGTACGACGATTCATTTGAATATTCATGATTTAAAAATGTTTAATACCTTTAATTTTAACTTGAATCACAACGAGAATTACATTTTTGTACTGAAATAGAAAGAAAACATTACACTGGCGCATTATTTCAAGTTTGTTTACACTACTCAAATCAGCTGTGGCTGTCAAAAAACGCTCACGAAAGACCCAGCCTCGGAGCTGGGTCAAAAAAGGCAGTTCAGGTAGAGTTTTTAACACTTTTCATGCATCTCGAACGGTGAACGAAAACAGTTAAAAACTCCACCTGTGCTAAAACGAACGCGGAACCGCAAACTAGATCACACAATACGATGATAACGCTTATGACCTCAGATAAATGAACCGACCCAAAGATATGACAAAAAACAAGGTCCAATAACAGACCGCTTAGTTTCATTTGGACAGTTACTATTTTTATAATTTTTGGCAACTGACACACTTCACACTTTCTAAGAACTTATTGTGTATTACACTGTTTCACGTTTTGGAAATCGGAGGAGTTTAACGTTTCTTGATTTTCGACTGCTAACAGAATAAGAACTTCAACTCGAACCACACATGTATCAGATATTCAGAACGCATTATTGATTTAAACGTGATAGGATACGTATAAGCACGCAACTAACTCCACATAAGTTAGCTTTAGGGATGTAACGGAGATGGTTTCATTGGAACCGGAATCGGAGTAGAAAGTGAAGGATATGTAAGAAGAGAGGTGTTGAAAGCATGCTTAATATATGATAAAGTAGTTATGATAAATACTTCAACAAGTTATTTCACACTTTTGAGTGCTGAAGTTGGTTCCATTCTTTGGTAATTTTTAAGCTATTGCATAGCTTCTATCGCGGGCCTTGAGCGTGGAGACCGAATCCAGAAATTCCGTAACGAAAATAACCTAACACCCCCCCCACTCCGACCGGCACTTCGGTGATACTTTTTAGTTTTGCTATCTATCGATGAATAGCAGAACTTTTAATGACTTTTTTGAAATATCACACTTGTCTGTTTAGTTCAGCAACTCGCCTCTAGGTGGCATTGGTTGTATCGGCGTTACTGCATAAGTTATTAATATATTAATTGCATAAGTTGATAAAAAATGCTATGCAATAGCTTTACCGCGGCAGTCCCCGAGTGCAACATGTCTTTTTTTTACTTTATGATAATCATTTTCAACATTTTCAAATAAAGATATATATCTAATTTAATGGAATACATGTAATCTTATCCGCTTGCATATATGCGAATGTGCATATTATAGATACCATCTTTGGACATACTTATGTAAGCATGATCAAAATTCATTAAATAATCTGGCCAGCTTGACAGACAGTGAAGTAGTTGTAATTTTTAGACTTTCGCGATTCGAATCGCGATTAAGCCCCGTTTGATTTAATAACAAGACGGTGAAGTATTCTTTGAGCTGAAATTACCTATAAATAAAAAACTAAAAATTTCTTTACCATCTACTGCGTATATACTCTTGCTCTTCTGTATTTGCAGAGACTTTATTCAAGTATATAGTAATTTTTAGACTTTCGCGATTCGAACACATTGTTATTAAATCAAACGGAGCTTAATCGCGAGAAAAAAAAAAACATTTAGTAATTTATTTACCTCGACATTTCGACCAAGTTGCCCAGGACCAATCCTGGTCACGAGAAGACTGGAGAAATGCGGGTGGCAATATCGGCGAGTGCACGTACTTTCGCCAACTACCCACTTTTGATATTATTAAACTGTAGGGCTGTCACAGCCCTGCAAAAGCACAGGGTTGTCACGACACACAACACTGACAGTATCTTTAGTTTTTGACGTGATAACGTTTTATAAATTGATGAATGCCAAAATGAAAAATAGTAACGGTAACATTCCGCGTAACGTTCCACCTGAGTTTTATCTAGATCTAGATAATATAATCAAAGTCAAAGTCAAGGTCAAAGTCAAAGTCAAAGTCAAAGTCAAGGTCAAGGTCAAGGTCAAGGTCAAAGTCAAAGTCAAAGTCAGTCAGTCAAAGTCAAACTCAAATGTCAAATGTCAATTGTCAAATGTCAAATGTCAAATGTCAAAAGTCAAAAGTCAAAAGTCAAAAGTCAAAAGTCAAAAGTCAAAAGTCAAAAGTCAAAAGTCAAAAGTCAAAAGTCAAAAGTCAAGTCAAAAGTCAAAAGTCAAAAGTCAAATGTCAAATGTCAAATGTCAAATGTCAATGTCAATGTCAATGTCATACATGATTATGTCGTTATCACGTAAATCTATCGTCCGTAAACCGACTTTACAGACAACCAATTTTTTTTTCAGGGTGAAAACAGCCGCGACGCGAACATCTATAAATCACTGGGTTCCAAGATGTAGACAACCTAAAACCATCCTCTCGATTGAACTTTTTATATTTCCTGCTTTCAACCGCTTCGCGTACAATCCTAGGAAAATAATGGCGGTCCGTGGAGAGGATTTTAGGGTCGTGTAGTTCAATCCAATGATTGGGTCCAGAGTCAAGTAAATGCTCAGCGATAGCCGATTTATTCACCTGGCGATTTTTGACAGCTGCGCGATGTTCTTTAACCCTTTCTGCTATAGTGCGTTTGATTTGTCCAATATATGAACTACCGCAGCTGCAATTGACCTTGTAAACCAAGTTGATGACCCATCAAGTTGACCAAATGATATCATGGTGAGTTTTGACGTAGAATCACTGTTCACCAAGATCCCAATAAAAGAGTGTTTAGAAGTAGTTAGGGAAAAGTTAATAGAGAACCACATACCAGAAAACTTTATGGTGTTATTGAGAAATTGCCTGGATGGTAATTATTTAATGTACCGAAGCCAAAACTACCTCCAGATTGAAGGCGTTGCCATGGGTAGCCCTATAGCACCGGCCCTGGCCAACATCTGGATGGAACATGTGGAAAAAACAATAAACCTACAATATCGGAGTCGAAGTCAAAGCTCCGTCCATCCCTAGTTAGCTTTACTCGATCAACATCCAAGTTGCCGTGACGAAAACCGTCAACTTGTATGACATATCATCCCACGTGATCTGTCTAAATCAAAGTGGTTATTTGGCTATGGTCAAAAATAATAAAATAAGGGCGACTTCAGGTGACTTTTTGGCTCTGAATAAGGAAACCCTTTTTTGCTCTGTGATATGTGCCGTCCGTCGTTTGGTTTGTTTTTGTTTTTATATTTGATTTGTTCATGCTATGCATGCATTATTGATTAATTAAATTAAATTAATTGTCCTGCTGGAGTTCCCAGGTCGCTTAAATTGAGATGGAGTACATGTTACAATCAACAACATTAATTTTACTTCCTTGAAAGCTTCCAGAAAGCGAAACCTTGATCGTGATAACACTGATATCGTTTCACTGCACATCATAAGTGGAGATTACCGACATGGAAGAAGTTGATTCAATAATTTTACATTTTCTTCGTCAATTAAATATGTAAGTTGGCTTTCGTCTGGATTTTGTAAGGGTGGTGGTTGTGTGTTAGGGCTCAGTATCTAAATCAGATCCGCAGAAGAAAAATAAGAGAAGAAAGAGGGTATAGCTCACTACTTTTTAGTACGCCACGCTGCATAAGTCTAAACAGGCACTATTTCTGGTGTAACTGGTCTACCCCTCCCGTCTTTCCCTCGCTCCCTGTACTCACCGCTAAAATGATGATATTTATGTTGAAGGGATAATAACAAAACTAAACCAAATCTAATTTTAAACTCACCAAATAATGGCACTCTTACATAGTTTACTATTTTCAGTTGTAATCCAGAAAACATCCTATTTTTTTAATGTATTTTATTTTGTTTATACCTGCTCTTTTTCAGAAGCATAGATGAAAGGGTTATAAGTTTATGTGAGCTGTCAGTGGAAACTATAATCGAGGCAGCATCTACTTGCCTCCGGGCTATTGACTCTTCATTAAAAGTGCCAGCAAAGTTACCATCAGGTATATCTCATCGTATAGAAGTGGCTGCTCAAATTGCTTCTTGTTGCAAGGTATACATATCATCATTATTGTAATATATAATTATGCATAATATATAGATATATAATTAGTACATTTTGTTACATCCTAAGGGCATTGTGGATGCTTAAATTGAATAAGTCATTTTTAGTTTCAGATGTACACACACAAGATTTTTTAGTTTGTGTGTCTCACATACAAATAGTATGAGATTGGTGAATTAACTCTTACTAATGTAACTGGACAAAATTTTCAGGATTTAGGATACAAGAATGATGTTGGTTATCAAACTTTCTTGTACTACAATGAAGGTGAGCTTCGACAAGTGTTTATGTTTTTGATCGAAACATTGCCAAATGAAGGCCAAAGCAGCTCAACCAATGCGCCTATAGAGAAGAGGTCACTACTCATGCAAGATATAGGTAACAAAATTGATGAAGAGTTAAAGAGAATTTGGATACCTCCAAGCTGTAAACCAACATCAGACAAAATTGGAGATTTTGAAATATCTGGTGAGTTATTCATTTATTTCCCTATTAGCTTTCAGCAACATATTCCTGCAATCTGCTATAAATTTGTTATAAAATAAACAACTTTATAATGATTACTAATTCCATGGAGACTTTCCAAAACATCAAAACAGTGTTTGAACTATGCAACTCATGATCAAATTGCTGGCACATATTTGTCTCCAGAAATCAGCATTGCAATTGCAACTGTTAGTAGCATTCTGGGCACCCTGCCAACTGGTAGCGGGTTATATGTTGCACTTGAGTTTTGTATAAGCTGGTAACGGCTATTGGATTACTCAAATATTATTTTAGTAGCTGTAGTATTGTAATTAGCTATGAACAAGTTTATTTCTAGGTTATTATTTTTATTTCAATAATGTTTTTAACTATCAGAAAATTGGAGCTATGACACTAATAAAATTATGTTGACTGAAGAGGAATTAATAGTAAAATTTCTCAAAATGAAACAATTGAAACAAGAGACTAAATCTGATGAACAAACCTTTGAGCAACAAAATGAAAAAGATGAAGTAAAATATGAGATTAATAAGCCCTTGAAGGAGTTGAAAGAAATGGCTATTGTTTTGAGACAGAAACTGGACACACTTGAGAGTGAGAAAAATGTTATGGAAGTGGAATATTCACAGGTAACCAATTATAAATTTGTGTCATCAACTTTTTACTTTGTAGCTGCCGTCTTTTAGCATTTTTCGCAATGTATCTATCAAATGGGCCTTTTGGTCCTAGTTTAGGAACCAGGACCTTCTTTACCTGTTCACTTTAATTGCCTTATGTACTAATGTAAGGTATCTAAGTAATAAATGAAATTGAATGTTTTAGGCACTACGATCCTGTGAAAGAGCTGAAGCAGATCTGAAAAATGTTGAAAATATATTTCATAATATCGGTATATCGGAAATTGACCCTGAAACTGGACCCGACAGCCTATTATTTGAGAAAGTGCAGAAAAACGTTGATATGCTGCATAGGAGGAGTGAAGAACTGACATCTAAGAATTTGTCTCTCAAAGTTGAGATAGATAAACTGAAAAATGCTATTAGTTCCTCTGAGGTATGAACTAATTAACTTGTTAATTAGTTTATTTTATTTTTAGTGTTAACTAAATATGCTATTTATAGTCCTTTAATCTTTAGTCCGGGTAAATAATTGTTTAATTGTATTACAGTCTGAAACAAATAAATGCAAAAGAGCCTTGACTACTTTAAAAGAAACTGCAAAGGCCATGAAAGATGAATATGACAAAAAGGAAGTATCAAGAAATCAATTGAAAGATGACTATGAAAAGCTAAGGAAAGGAAACAAAAGGTGAAGTAACGAATTTAACTTTGTTATATTTCTCTCTCACACTTTTTGTATCAAAGTGTGAGATTGTTTTGATACCATTATTACCAATTTTAGGTCAGTGTACACAAAGAGAATATTGGAAATAATAAGTAATGTTGACAAACAAAATATGGACATAAAGAAGATATTGGATGACACCAGGCAAATACAAAAAGAAATCAATTCATTGGAAGGACAGTTAGATAGATGCTTCTCAATAGCTGATGAAACACTCTTTCGAGTAAGTTTATGTTTTAAAGTAGCAATCTAGTATGTATTCGGTTACAGCGCGAGCACATAGCACTCATAGTTATTATATTCTACAAGAAGAGTAAGTAATGGAGTCACTGTTAAATTGATGACTAATTCACCCATAAATAAAAAATAGAATATTACTACTCCATAGTTTACCCGTAGACTGTCGACTTACATGATGAAGGTAATTTTACGATTACGCAATTTTCCATTATAGGTAGTTTCTTAAATAACGATAGACTTATAAAATGCCTTGTATCGCGTGCGCTGCGAAAACCATTGACGATTTAACTGTCATTTAGTTGATAGGTATCAACTGTCCTGCTTGGCACTGCACTACGCTCATCATCGTTAGACATGAGATTTCAAATCTCATATACCCAGTAATTTTACTATTATTTTATTTTGTCCCTTAAAACTGGAACAAAATAGTGTTATACAACAAAAAAACGCGCAACAATAAAAATACGAATTAGTTGCATCTACATCGAACGCGTGCACAGTGCAAACGATTCCGTGTATACATGACACTCCTAAACAGGGTGCCAATTCTCTTATTTATTATTTTGATTATTAAGACAAGCAATCCATAAACATTGCAATAGCAATTCAAATGTTGTCGTAAAAAGCTTGGTATTCCGCTAAAATAACAGTTGCATTGTAGTATTGCGGTAGTAATAAAATCTGTGTAGCCATTCTAATTTTTGCTCCAAGTAGAATAGCAAAACTATCATAAACCACAATTCATTAAAAATCTATGAGCGATGTGCTAGTAGAATTGATACCGAGGCGTACCGGTACTCCAGCGAAGCCGACTGGTACTACCGCAGAGGTCGCGGGCAGCGGGGGGACTCCGCTCTCCTTCATTCTGCGCCTCATTGTTGCTCTGTCTGAGCGCCGATTTGACTCACTATTAATATTTATTAAACAGTGATGATGAAACTAGACAAAACAAAAAATTACAAAAAAATGGAACCGACCTCAACACTCAAAAGTATGAAATAACTTGTTGAATGATAGTTCAAATGTAACTATTATTACAATATTGTGAGCATGGTCCGACTTCAACAAGTTATTTCACACTTTTGAGTGTAGAAGTCGGTTCCATTTTTTGGTAAACATTTTTTTCACCCTTTCCTTTTCTACTCACGGGATCAATTGTCATTGTGTACGTTCACCGATTTCTCAACCCGCAACTATAAATCATCGAGGTATGCGTAGCACTTTTCAGTTATTGGAGTGTAACTCAAAAACCGCTTGACAGATTTTAATAAAATGGGACCACACGGGAAGTACCAGCTTTCAAATAAAAAAAGAACGATCAAAATTGGTTCACCCAGTCGAAAGTTATGCGGAAAAAAGAAACATAGGGGTCGAATTGAAAACCTCCTCCTTTTTTTGAAGTCGGTTAAAAATGGACTTATTTATTTTAATTTCAGGATGCCAAAAAAGATGATCAAGCTAAAAAAGCGTACAAGCTTCTTGCATTGTTGCATTCGGAATGTAGTACAATAGTCTCACTTGTAAACGATATGGGCACATTGTCCAGAGAAGTGGTGGATTTGGAAGAAAATATTAAGACTGAGACTGCTAAGAGAAAAGAGGATACATTGAGAAAAATTCAATTTGACCTTGCTAAAATGCAAAATGAGCGCTGAAAATTGTACTCGTTCATAAACATACATAATTAATGTATATTTATCCGTGCCTATGTGCAGAGATGTGCAATATAGGTATCTAAGTATTTTATATAAAATACAAATTTAAAAATCGAATGCTTGGTTATATATTAGGTATTTCAAATACAAATACACAAAATGATAATGTAAATACAAAACACATTTTCTAAAACTTCTTCGAATACTAGTCATGTAACGAATATTAGCATCTCTTTCACCTAAATTCACCTTCGCGATAGACTATGCTAATTCTAAGAGTGTGTATTGGCAATGAAAAGTGGAATAATTAGTTTGTGAAATAAATATACAACTGATTAAATACCGGATAAACCGTGCACTGGATGAAAATGTAATGGTACGACGACGCGACGCCGCGCCGCCGCCCTACGTTCCTTAGTGTCCCGACAGTGAAGAATAACCTTCTTAAATATGCAGCCTTATAATCTGGCGCCTTACTATCAGCCATGCAAGTTTCGATCAGTTGTAGAACCTGACTAAAACATGCCAGAGATAACAATAACCGTTCAGCTTTGAGGATATCAATGTTCAAACCGTTCACCTAAAGGAGCGTGATGCCGTGGTGATGTATGATTTCACACTAAGCGGTTTAAGCCAGGTTTTAGAACTGCTCGGATCTTGCATGGTTTTTACAAAGCTGATAGTAAGGCCCCAGTAATTTATATTGACATGTTTAATTGTAGCAAGGCGAAACTCACAGAAGTTGTGCAATCCTCGCTAGAAAATAATAAAATATTATAATTTTACTGCATCGCATTGGTGTTTAGTGTATACATACTGTAAATAAATAAATTATAGTTTACAATATTCTTATTTTCATTAGTACATAAAAGTGCAATATAAAGATAATATAGATTAACTTATAATACACTAGCTGCGCCCCGCGGTTTTACCTGCGTGGTTATGATTGATGACGACGATGATGCTGAAAAGTAGCCTAAGTGTTATTCCGGGACCCGAAGTATCTACATACCAAGTTTTATCCAAATCCGTTCACTAGTTCTGGCGTGCTTGAGTAACAAACATCCATCCATCCAAACTTTCACATCTATAATATTAGTGGGATAACAATCTTAGAACTTTTCAAATGCAGCGGAGGTAAATTACACTAAACTATTTTATAATTACGATTTCTCTTTGAACCTCATCTAGTAAATTGTGGAGGAAATTGATTACTTACGCGTAATAAAACCTTAGAAAATGAACAGTCATTTAATTTCTTTTCTCTAAAGTTACATTACAATAATGAACACATAGTTTAGTTATAATATGGTAAGGTGCATTGGGGTAATTACGAAAACATTTTTGAGGAGTTAAGAGGGTGTTTGTATTATCGTCATTACGTTCGAATGTATAGATTTATTGCTACCAGCTGGTATAATTTCGTCTACTCAAATATAATGACGTAAACTTCTAATTCCAAGAATGTTGTGTATATGTAAGTCTTAATAATAATATATTCCTAATTTTCTTTTGTGTTAGTTTATTTCCGAATTATGTTCGGGTATTTATTATTATTGTTACAATAAGAACGGTCTTAAACCAATTACACTTATTGCTAAATATATATACATCGTCATTATATTTATAAATTACAATAAAGTTATATGTACATACAAAACGAGTATATAAATTAAATTACAAATGCCAACAAAATGTAAAAAGGTAATAAATGTCAAAAATTTTCAGCAAATGTCAGTAACAACTGTGATATGGAGTACAATTTATCGCAAAATATATCACATTCAGGATTGGCAGTCAGGAATGTATTGAGGCCGTTCAAAGTACGACACAGGGGGCTTTCAGCTCTAGCCACAGTACGGCAGTCAGGGACAGAGAATAACTTGTGCCTTCTACTAGGCCTATGCTTGATGTAGTTGTCAGGCACAAACACACTGCATATAAGGTTATGTAAGTCAGGACAGTCGATGATACCTCTTAGTATTTTGCAGGTAGTTCTAAGCTGATCGAAATACCTTCTTACTTCCAGTGAATAAAAGCCTAGGTGACCCAGCAGAAATTTAGTCGGATAAAGAAATGGGTAATATCCATACTGTCTTTTGTATAAATACCGTAAGAAAGCCTTTTGCACTTTCTCGAGCATCAATGTGTATGTAACATGGTATGGATTCCAAACAACTGCACTGGACTCCAATTTACTCCTAACGAGAGTAGTAAACAGGAGTCTGATGACGTTGGGGTCACGGAAGTCACGTGCATTGCGCAGCACAAAACCTAGACGTCGAAAAGATTCCTTTGCGGTATTCGAAATGTGATCGTGAAAACTCAAGCTACGATCAAATGTTACACCAAGATCTTTGATCGTGGTCACCCGCGCCATGTCAACACCATTTAATTGATAAGAGTACCGAATAGGATCTCGCTTTCGGTCATACGTCATTACACAACATTTACCACTATTGAAAGACATTTTATTTTTGACACTCCAACAATAAATAGAATCGATGTCATGTTGTAGTTTAGCACAGTCCCTTTCAGAATTGACAATGTATGCAAGCTTTAGATCATCAGCATAAAGCCAACACTTGGCAGTAGTGACTACTTTGACTAAATCATTTAGCATAATCAAGAAAAGGTATTTCTGAGTGCCACTCATATGTGGTTTTAATTACAGCGCGCTAGGAGGATATTCGAATTTTACCGCCTATACGGTTGTGTGGTGGTCACTGGTGGTCATGGTGGTGACCTTGGTGTCATGTTCACCGATGTCTTCACCCGCTACTATAATATCGTCTAGGTATAAGCACGCACTTTTCAGTTACTGGAGTGTAACTCAAAAACCGCTTGTCCGATTTTGATGAGGAGGACCACACGGGAAGCACCAGCTTTCAAATAAAAAAAGAACGATCAAAATCGGCCCACCCAGTCTGAAGTTATGCGGTAACAAACATTAAAAAAACGTTCCGGTCGAATTGAGAACATCCTCCTTTTTTGAAGTCGGTTAAAAACAATTAACACTCGCCACCTGATTCAAAGATGCAGTACAAATAAAAATTAAGCCGCCCTCTAAAATCTGCCACCCTAGGTCCAGCTTACTCAACCCATGGGTAAATCCGCCACTGGTTACGCTTACGACTTAAAGAACATGTTTATTTTTCATTCAGTTTTACCCTCCTGAAATATTTATACCTGTTTTCCACGCTGAGTGTTTTTTGTATTACGGAATTGCCCGACATGTAGCCTAAAGTAGGTACTGAAAATTTAGTTCTGATAGCTCTACACTGCAATGGATCGAGGCTCAAGCTGATGCACCAACTTTGGTGCACCGTTCCTAAGGTGAGTTTTGAGATCAGTGTTTTGGAAACAAGGATGGAGGAAAGGAGTAAGGAAGGATTTTTCTATTATTAAATTTTTTACTCCATCCATTTTAACTTTAGGTATCAAAAGTATATTTGAAATATGTTGCTATACCATAAATTATAATGCTTCGGGCCCATCCTTTATACATAAGTTGTATTAATAGAGAACATTAATAATGTGTATATTTCCAAATGCATTAGCTTACTCGTTCTTCAACTAAGGTATATTATTTCATATTCATAATTCAATTTGCCGCCGCTGCTCAGGTAGATTTCGCGTCACCGTGCTCTGAACGATATAGTTCGCAGAGGCTTCCTGTCCGCAAATGTCCCTTGCGTTCTTGAGTCACTGGGTCTTTGCCGTTCCGACGATAAGCGACCGGACGGGTGCATTTGCATCTACACGTATATAAATAGGCTAAGCAAATGTACGGACGGTTTTGAACTATTTTTACTATGGTAAACTGTAGTGTAATTACTGACTAAAGGAACAATGTCGTCTGTTCTCCATAATATCCGCCCATACCATGGCTGTGGAGCCGCTGTAAGGCTGCAATTCCTGCATGGACGCATCTCAGCCGTTTAGCCTTTCCGGAACGCCGATACACTTCACGTAAGAGGCTTAAATTCAATATATATATATATATTGTTGTATATATATATATATATATATATACATACAATATTGAATCATCAGGCAGCAGTTCTTGAAAGCCAGTGAGTATTCTAGGTCTAGCGTGATAATATCACGCAATACTACATCGTCACTGACCAATAAGTGAGGTAGGGGTCAAACGCTAGATCTATACAGTATTAAATATATATATGTATAAATAAGTATATATGTTTTGCCATTGCATCTGGGTCTATGTCAAGTGTTCGTTCCCTACACCATTCATTTAGACGATCACGGGCGCCAGGATCCTGAACTAATAACAAGGTGAACAAATTTGAACAGCAACTTAGATGCTTTACATTTCTATTCAAACAGTATTTTCTGCTCACAGTGGATATGCGGCGTTCACGAACTTCATCCGAGCATTATTTGCCCCGCCCAATATTTGACGTCCTCGTCAGCTGTTCAACTCGACTGTCAGATCTGGCTATGAATTTATCGGCGCGTTTTCGAGACATGTTGAGTAAGTGGACATATTTTTGATGCTACGAAAGTCACCTATCGCCTCAGTTGCCCACCGTGATTGTACCGGTGTCTGTACTGCAGCTCGTACTGCAAGCGTGTTGGTCGCACCACCCGCCTATGTTATTGTACTACCTATATGTGATTGTGTTTGCGTTTTGTTCAAGTATGGATCACTGAAATCCTGTGCCAAATATACGCATGTAGTGAAAGTAAAAAGGCACAAATAAGCGCGCATAGACGAAAGTGCGCCGAGGCCATGTGCTATACCTTACATGCATCACCGAATTAAAAGAAAAACAATATATTTCTATTGACCTCATTTTATATGGTACAAATCGTGGGTACTTACTATGTAACTTAAATGCGCAATTTACCTACATATAATATACTGTCATCATTTTAGTAAAAAGTATGTTCTTTTGTAGTTCAATGTGAAAAAATCACCACAATAGGGAATATGCAAGTGATTTGAATATCCTTGATTTTTTTCCAACTTTCTCATACTATAAGGCCTTGACATAACATCTAAGCCATTATTCAAAATACACTTACTCCACAAAACAACTGTTATTGCTAATAAAGTGCCTACTAAAGTTTATTAGGCTTAGGTAGAATTTCAGGAGGAATATAATTTTCATCAGTCAAATCAGATGATTTTTTCTTTGACACAGATGATGCCATTCTCTTCTCTTTATCTTCTATTTCAAGGTCTATTTTTTCTTCATTTACAAAGAACCAAAGCTTTTGTTCTTCTTCTTTGAGTTCCTTTTGTTTTTCTTGTATAAGCTCCATGCGTTTTGCTCTGTCAAGTCGATTAGTTTGTTCTTCTAGTTTTTGTTGTCGTATTGTGGCCCATGATTTAAACAACTGCAACAAATATTTCATTTGTCAGAGTTCTCAAGCAGGTTTTATAAATTTGTTTTCATTATTTTTTTAAACTAAGAGTGATGAGATGAATGACAGCTAAATAATGATTTAAAAAAGAAGTCTTCTAAAATAATTTAGTAAATAGCTTTATCGACTAATGGGACCCATGGGAGATTTTAGAAGAATTACCATGAAATTATTTCTGTTGCAGCAGTAGGTTTTAGATGGTTGAGAAACCATCACAGAGGGACAATAGCTATGTGAGTCCTCAAATAATTTAGGCATTTAGAAGACTAGTATAGATACTGCATTTTATAATCAAGACATTCAACCATGATAATGGTGTGCAAGCATATCAGTTGCTTGAGCATAAATCATCATTAAAGCTCAGTGGACAGTCCAGGTGGACAGACAACCTTACTAAGATCGCAGGCAAGGGCTGGATGCAGGCCACTTCCAACAGGTCCTTATGGAAATCAATGGGAGAGGCCTATGTCCAGCAGTGGACATCCTATGGCTGAGATGATGATGAAAGCTCAGTTGTATTGTTGTGGAAAAGAATTGATGTTAGGCCATTCTTGCAACAATCAAATTATCTGAGATTATCAACTGATCTCTGATGAAATCCAAAAATTTGCAGGCAAAAGTTGTGATTTGATCTGAGAATTACCCAAAGTAGACTAAAGGTGTTGCATTAATGTTTTAAAATGCACATATTGTTATACAGTGTACAAAACAAATGGAATATCTTGGCAAAAATAATTATCTCTGAAAATTATTGTGAATGGGACACTTATAATTTCATGGAAAAAATAAAACTTACCGTTTCCTGACTTTCAATATCTTTTTTGTGAACTTTATTGATAGCATTTTCGATTGTTGTTTTGATAGACTCTTCTAGAGATTTATCTGTCTTTTGTAGATTATTCAACATTGACAAACACTTGTCCAATGCCTCTTTCTCGTCTTTTTCAATATTATTTTCTTTTTCTATTATATCAATAACTTCATTGTATATCCTAAATTCAGATGATTGTAATAACTGTTGGCATAATGACAAAAGTCTATCATATTTTTTGTAAATGAACCATCCAATGATCTGTAAGTTGTTGTTTAAGTTGTCAGACTTAAGTTCTGATATCCAGGCTAAGCATTTACCACACTGTGTTATTGTCTCTTTAATATCAAAATGGTCATCAAAGTATGGATTGCGTAAAAACTTGATTCTTATCTTGATTTCTTCTACTTTCTTTTTAGGATCTTCAGGAGGTGAAGGCTCTGGTGGTTTATAGTTTATGATATATTTATATGCTGCATATTGACTTAAGGCACAAGTCAGTTCATTGTTGAATTCTTCTTGAAGCATTACCAAATTGGCAATCTGAGCAGCTAAATCATATTTCTGCGATTTCAATAATTCATCCAGTAGTATGTTAGCGGTGTAATCATCAAGGAACACACCAAAATTCAATGGATCTTTTAAAATGTCTACTAACTCCTGGACATAACCAAAGCTTATGAAATTTCTGATCGTAGCATGATTTGTGGACTCCAGCATATTTCCGGTTTCCGCTGATAGGCGTAGTTTGTGAAGAAGTTCTTTCAGCTCTTCCAGATGAGATGGATCATTCAACGCATGAGCAAAAATATCTATATCGATGGCACTGATAACTCCTTTAGAAGAATAGTTCTGGTCCAATTTGTTGTAGAAATCATTGAGATTTATTTTAGATAATGTCGGAGACGAAGTTAAATTGTTCCAGGCTTCTGTGCATGTGTAATCCTTAGTTAGAAAGTGTCTGTTGGAGATAATAATAGGAATGAGATTTTTTCTCTGGAAACGTTTGAGAGTGTGTCTTAACATTTTTAAACATAAACCACACAGCAGAAAACAAATTAAAATCAAATAAAATATTTGCTAAATGTAAGCATGTCTCTATGTCTCTCTCTTCTTCACTTTCACCATTCACTTCATGTGCCCAGTGATGTGCCCTTTCGCTTTCTGATCAGTGGTGTGCCCATAGATAAGTAACTAAATAATGGAGGATAGAAGATGAAATGTGCAACTCTTCAACATTTTGAAGTAAAAAAACTATTGTCCTCATTGATAGATGGTGTTAATTATAGTTCTTTTCTCTGCTACTAGATAGGATACTAAATTATATCAATTTTATTCTTACTAGAAAGCAAAGTACCCATTGTAAAACCGATATATGAAAAGATGCGTTCTTCCGTCGGGTTCTTCCTGTTTTTTTCCAACCCTGCGTATTATGTAGTATTTTGACTTCAAGTAACTGTAAATTGTGTTGATTTTAAAAAAAATGTTTTTGTCTATATTATTTAACTGCATACGGCTTTGGCTACATAATAAAACACATCCACTTGCATATCGTTAAGGCGGGCTGCTCGCAGCACACTTTCCACCCAAATACTAGTTTAATTTAATCTATGATGATTCACAGTAGGTATACTTAATTATGTTAATTGTACTTTGTGACTATGGTTATAACAAACATATGTGTAATAAAAGCCGTGCGCACGCACTTTTGTTAATAATTATTTCTTTGATTTGCTGCTTTACACCCCATATAAAATGACAGTGAGACATTTTATATCGGGATCCAAAACAACCGTATTCCTTTTGCCTGAACATTGCACCAAAATTTAAAACGAGAACTCTATGGTCGAAAACAATGTTCTCTAGTATGTGTTCTATCTGATCTATGTTCCACTCTATGTTACAATATGTCCATCTGTGCGCAGTACTCTATAAAGGTTGTGTTTATTTTTTGGTTTGTGCTTTGTGCTCGACATTTATTTTTGTCGGATTGTTCTCTTTTTATCCTAAGTAATTATTTTCTTGTTTTAATTCCTCGGTAAGTCTTTATTTCAGCATTTATAGGCTTCTAGTAAAGCTATACAATCAGTATAGTTGTGTCTCTTCGAACATAAAAAAGAAAGTCGTTTCGTTGTCTTGAGATTGCAACTGCTGTTCTGCCGGGTGGAATTTTATGTAAAGTACATTTATTCATCACGCAATTTATCTAAATTGAACTGGATTGCTACTTCAACACGACTGTATTTTTCCCCATTTTGTTTATCTTAACCGTTTTAGCTCACATTTCGTTTATGTACCTACCCATTCACGTTTTGTTCTATTGTTACCTCATGTACAATTAAATACCTCGTTTTTTGCTAAAATTACAGATAAGATGGCTAACCAATGGGGCCAAAAAGCTGAAGAGTTAGAAATATCAAACAAAGTTGCTGGCCTTGGATTGAATAAAAAAAACAACCAAACGAATGATGCTGAAGAGTCACCAGATGCAGCGAACCCTGCTGACACATCACTGTTGATGAAAATTATAAGACAAGGGTTAGTTGAATCTAAATTAGACATTGAGATCCAAAGAAAAGATCCCAATTCACCTCTTTATTCAGTGAAGACATTTGAAGCCCTCCATTTGAAACCAAACCTATTAAAAGGTGTTTATGCTTTGGGATTCAATGCACCCTCAAAGATTCAAGAGACAGCTTTGCCCACTTTATTGGCTGATCCTCCCCAAAATATGATTGCACAATCACAGTCAGGCACAGGAAAAACTGCAGCATTTGTATTGGCTATGTTGAGCAGAGTAGATCACACTAAGAATTATCCACAAGTACTGTGTCTCAGCCCTACATATGAGCTTGCCATACAAACTGGAGAGGTAGCTGCAAAAATGGCAAAATTCTGCCCTGAGATAAAACTGAAATATGCTGTGAGAGGTGAAGAGGTACCTCGGGGTACAAAGATTTCAGACCATATTATTATTGGAACTCCGGGAAAAATGTTGGATTGGGGTGTGAAATTTGGTATGTTTGATTTGAATAAGATAAAAGTTTTTGTCTTAGATGAAGCTGATGTTATGATTGACCGCCAAGGTCATCAAGATCAGTGTATTCGTATACACAAATGTTTGCCATCAACATGTCAGATGATGTTCTTTTCTGCTACTTATGACACAGCAGTTATGGAGTTTGCAGAGATTATTGTACCAAATCCTATAATCATAAGATTGTTACGAGAAGAAGAGTCTTTAGATAACATTAAGCAATATTATGTGAAATGCAAAAATGCAGAAGAGAAATACAGAGCAATTTGCAACATTTATGGAGTAATTACAATAGGCCAGGCCATTATCTTTTGTCATACACGAAAAACGGCTGCTTGGCTTTCAGAGAAGATGTCTAAAGATGGTCATTCAGTTGCTGTACTGTCAGGAGAGTTGACCGTAGAACAAAGGATTGCTGTCCTTGATCGTTTCAGAGCTGGATTGGAGAAAGTGTTGATCACTACCAATGTACTGTCTCGTGGGATTGATGTTGAGCAAGTGACATTAGTTGTTAACTTTGATATGCCAATGGATATGGATAAAAAGGCAGATTGTGAAACATATCTACATAGGATTGGAAGGACGGGTAGGTTTGGCAAGGCAGGAATTGCTATTAACTTGGTGGACTCCACATTAGCTATGCAGATATGCACTGATATTGAAGCTCACTTTGGAAAGAGGATTTTACTGCTTGATATTGAAGATGCTGAAGAAATCGAGAAGATTGGTGCATGATGATTGTATGTTGCAAATGATTTATCATTTTGTTCCAGGTTACAGATAAATATGCTTGGTGTTGCACTTGTTGATTAAATATAGGTACATAATAGTTTTATAAGCTTCAATTAAAACAAAAATTTCTAATAAATAACTTTATTTTCACATACCCAACTAACACACAATGTTTTTATGGTTTATTTGGTAACTGTATAACTATACTTTTTTGATATTTCTACTGGCGTGCAGGTTGGCCACCTGCATCAGGGTTTGTAGCTCCTGAGATCATAACAAAGATGGCTATTGGTACTATGTACATCCACTGGAAAATAAAATTATTTTATTTCAGTCTATTTCCTTGAAAAATAATTGCTCACATGCATAGAAGAATCGAGAAATTTAATCCTAGTCTAAAGTCCTATATTCTTCATATTCTAATCAGTGCAAATATTAATTTGCACTGAATAACTTTCATTTCACAAATGAAAACTAAATACAATCACACACACAGTATAGCCAATGGAATTTTATTACAATATTTTATAATAATATCATTGGCTATACCATAAAAACATTAAGAACCAAAATTTTGGAATGTGTTATGTGATGGGCATCATTGGTTTTGGTAGACTGCATCTAGCATACTGTTAGTACATCTAGGCACTTCAAATACTTTGTTGGTTGAAACCACTAAGACACTGGTCATATCACAAAATTCAATGTATCTAAGTCTGGGCATATCAAGGTAAAATAAATTGTAGTTCCCAATTCCAAGAGCAAAAATGCCTATAAAAGGAGTTTACTTACATATTTGGCCAGGAATGATCGATTATCTTTCAATTCTCCCTTCTCTCTAGCATCTCTTTCCCTTTCAAGTTTTTGTATGTAAGTTGCTGTGTCAGGTCTGTAACAATTGTTTAAGAAAGAGTAAATGATGACCTTTTCAAAGGTAAATATAGCACAGTATTCACCTATGATGTCCTTTGAATTCTCTGTACCAGAGTGGTGGTATAAGATGCTTGCGTTGAATTCAATAATTCTTTTTGGTATGAAATTCTATTGTATTTTTGTTAATAATTCTTTTATACTGAATTTATGTCCTTGCTGCTTTCTACCACTTGAAGTAAAATTTACCATGGGTGCTTCTTTTTTATAGTGTACAGATCAAGCGTTTGACCACTATCTTACTTGATGGTTAGGGACAATGTGGTCAAAGAAGTTATTACACTAGGCTTAGAATGCTCACTGGCTCTTCAAGGACTGCTGGCTGAACATACTATGTGCTTTGGTAACAGTTTTTCAAACTTCAGGGTGGTAGCTAACCAGACGGGTCCTCGAAAGTATCCTACCACTATGCTGAGAATTTGATAACAGTGTTACCTTCACCGGAAGCTCAAGCTGTTATTGGGGATCGAACCAGTGTTTGCCAGTTTGACTGCTCCCCTGGCTGAGCTATCATCACTTAGAAAAACTTTAATACCAATTATTTTTTCGTTTACAATATGGTTATGTTACTCTTACCCATGATGGGCATAAATCATCATGAAGGTTGCAAGAAACAGCAATTAAAATATGATTCGTGATTTAGTTGCAACAAGTTTTAGCAGAATCAGATTTATTCTTGAAAGAGTTTAGATGTTTTTTAGTGCAAAATTCGTAAATTATTATTAAAATATTACTTTATAATAGTGTCATTCTATTTGTAATAACATTTGGAGTAACCTAAGTATGAGCTTTATGATCCACAGTAGTCTTTTTACCGTTTTTTTGGTTAGGCAAAAGTTATGGCAAAAGGCCATTTACACATATCGGCATATATCTACCACTGGATTTCAGCCTGTAGGTCATAAATATCTTTATCAGAAATTTAACAACATGTTACTACTTTCATAAAATACTTTATACTTGATTGTATACATACACAGGAGCTTGATCAATGTAGCGCAGATAGAACTTTGAATTAATATTGTAACTGTCTCCTCTTTGAATAAAATCTTGTGTGGTGTTGGTCACTTGAAAACTGACAGCTATTATAGATCCAGTCGGCAACATCCAAGCATTTATAACATCTGACAGCCCACTATCCAGGAATGATTGAGCCTTTACTGATGATAAAAACTCTGTGCCCTGGCTGTTGTCTCCAGAAGTTACCAATGTTCTGATAGTGTAAAATCCATCATTTTCAGCTAACTTCTATAACAGAAAATTTAATTACTTGAATTACTTGGTAGTTCTTTTATGCAAGCAGTCCAACACTGCATAGCCTTTTTATTATCATGGGTAATAGGAATCAGTTCATGATCAGTAGAAAATTTAATAACAACTTAATTTTGTAAATAGAGTGAATTTTCTTTGACCTTGTTATTTAGATAGGCCACAAACACTTCTATTATGTACACTGCTACAGAACACACAGTGACTGCGGCTATGGTAATCAGAGACTGAATCCCATTCAAGGTGCTAATGGAAACGGTTTCTCTTGAAGTCGTATTTTAGAAGAACCGTTAAATTGCTTACCTTTAACTCATCGATATGATTTTTGCTGAACTGTATTTGGTCTACCACAGAATTGCCAGCTCTCAGACTTTTCAATGAGATGCTCCCTCTCTTGCAGTACTTTTCATTACAGTTCAATGAATGTTGTATCTCAATGTTAAGCCAACCATCGTAGTCTATGCAAGACTGAAATAACAATTTTATTTAATCCCCAATACGTCAACAAGTATATATCAACTATTTAACTCTACATACCGCATTTCGTATGATAGCAAGGAAGCATGTCCAAAGTACAATCGACAAGTACATATTTCCTGCAATAGAATTACATGGGAATCGAAATGTCAATAAATAAATGAAACCCGCAGAAAAAGAATCAATCACGGCACTACCGGTCGCAGGGATTATTTCATAGACTATTTAGAGATTTAGAGATACTGCGTAGAACAAATTACAAAATCAATCAATGAAATGACAGATAATTTTGGATCCAGGGTTACCACCTAGTATTTTAGAAAAGACGCAGGCCAGGTTCGAAAAATACGTAGAATTACTACGAATTACTATTTGCATGTGATAAGTACGTTGATCTACGTGCTTTTTTTCTTTACTTCAAAAACAATAACATTTTTAGCACTTTTACAGAAAGGAACGACCAAAGGGATTTAATTTATGAAATTTAAAAGGCAATGGTACCAAACATCAACTTTTTGTTTTAAATTGTAAGGTTAAATTTTAAGAATTTTTATAGGTAACACTTTAGGACACAAATATAACTGTTTATTAGTATCCTCGTTTACCTGATATTGATACCGACCGATGATTATAATAATTATACAGAGTGTGTTCTTCAACTTGGTTACATGATACATGATAGCATTATTGAAGTCAACTGATTTGAGCAGGAAGCTCAAAAATATAATGACGAATTTGAACTATGAAATTAAAACATCGCCATTAATTCAGTCGAAATATGTTCGATAATTATATATTTGGATACTTTTCTTTCGTTAATCGAAGTTTTGTTATGTAAATACTCCTACAAGTTTGTTGGATTAAATTGCGCACATAAGAGCTAGAAACTTAGCATGAAAGCAGCTCGCCGCGCCGCTTTCCGTAAGATTCAATAGAGTTGTAGGAACTTTACCGCAATTGAATTACTTTCTTCGGTATTTATAAAATTACGATGAGCGATAAAGAAGTGCTTTGGAAATTAAACCAAACGAAAAGTAATCTATGTATATCCCCTTTAATAATAAAGTCAAATAATTTACGCCATGACGAGACTTTTAACTGGACACACTTACATGAGTCACAGGTTTATGATGGTATATGTAATGATGGCATATATAATATACTTATACTTTCTATTTTATCCTTATTTTGGCAAGCCAAGAGTTGTAAATGTTTGATGAAAAATACATAGATTTTGGGACTGAAGTACGTAGGTTCGCAAAAACGGCCTAAAATACGCAGATCTACGTAAAAAGACGTAGAAATGGCAACGCTGATGGTATCATGGTTGTGTGTGGTGTGATCTGTGGGTTCTCTTGGCGACCTTTAGGGGTGCATTCCAAGACGAAAACCAATTTTGGCAAGAACGTTCATAACGATTATCTTGAAAATTGTTTTACCATTCGGAAATAAACTAAATTTTCATTATTTTCGTTTTTTACGTCAGAATTTAGGGATGGTGGCTTTCGATACCTATTCAACCTTTTAATAAGCTTGACACTTAATCAGTGTTCCGAACCGTAAGATAATTGACGTACACATGCGAGAATTTCATAACTACGTACGATGTACGACGGTACACTACTTGTCGTACGTAGATCGTACGATAATTTCTATTATGATGCCAACTTTGATAATTACACTGATACGAAATAACAATTACAGTCGTTTTTTACTGTCAGCCAGCACCATTTCTCATTGGCGCTGGCACACTGGTACATTACCTACTTGTTCAAACACCACATCTTTCAAATATACCTAATTTACTTATTGCGTATTTTTGTTTCTCTTACGAAAAGATGAAAAATTGTATATAAAATGTTATATTAACAATATTTGTGTATTTCAGTCTCGCAAATATGTTGTGTTTTATTTTCAAAAAATATGCTTGTCTTAATTTGTCTCTATCCATAAAGGTGGTTTGACTTCCATACAAACGTTTTTAACCGACTTGAAAAAAAGAAGGAGGTTCTTAATTCGACACGTATGATTTTATCTCTTTTTTATGTTTGTTACCTCAGAATTTTATACTGGGTGAACCGATTTTATCGTCCTTTTTTATTTTAAAGCTGGTGCTTCCCGTGTGGTCTCAATTAAATTTCATCAAAATTGGACAAGTGGTTTGAGTCACTCCAATAACCGAAAAGTGCTACTCATACTTCGACGACATTATAGTTGTGGGTGAAAACATCGGTGAACATACATAATGACAATTAATCCCGTGAGTAGCAAAGGTCTCTGAAAAGGGTACAAAAAATATGGAAAGACTTCAACACTCAGAAGTGAGTAATAACTAGTTAATGGTAATGGATGGTACTTGGTACCGACGTACCATGATAGTTCCAAAGTAACTATTATCTAAATATTGTGCGCAAGGTCCACCGATATCTTCACCCTCAATTAGGAAGTCCACCCGTTGACGTATGTAGGTATGTACGTTCGTTAAGGCACTTGACCGATGTTGATGAAATTAATCAAGTTAAGTTACGATTATAGGTTACGAACTAACGAGTCCAGATTATTATGACACTTATCAATATTAACACTAAAATTATATCTTTTTATTAAAATTGTGGGTAGTTTTATCTGAAATAGTCGCCACCTATTTGCCGACTAAACGTGCGGGTGCAGTTGCCCAGCAACTGAACAAAACTTGTTAAATGCTAGAGATACCGTTATACGAATTTGAATTTTAGTCTAAATGAAATACGAGTTATTTCATTCTGAAGAATGTTGGTGATTCTTCGGTAAACCAATATCGATAAATTTTTGGTATAGATATAGAAGCGACTTTTTGTTTTTGAAAAAGTATGGTTCCCGTGGGATCCAGACAAAGTTTCGCATTTATAAAACTACTAAAGTAGGATTAATACTTGAACAGTACGTAATATTAGTAGTAAATATTTTATTACTATTATTACATAATGTAAATATTAGTAGTATGGTATCACTAATATTACCTACATATTGTTCCAAGTATCATATTTTTTCGATATAATGATGATACATGTTATACTGCCGCTAACAAATGATATTTTTTGATACATATATAAGTCAGTGTTCATGACTAGTCTAGGGCAAAGTCATACATAGGTACGACGACGAATGAAGCGCGGAGGAGACTTAGGTTTCTATTGACCTCAACCATAAGTTTACCTTAATACTATTTTGTCAATATAATTATTATACTAATCGAACGTATATGTATTATTTACCTACCCCTGCCAATGATATTATATGTTTATATGAGGTAGATGTCGCACAAGCGCTCAGAAACTGAGGCGGCAAAATTAAGTCAATTGTAGTAATTTTCATTACGACGCGTATTTCAAACGCAAGTCTAAACATATAGCTATCCTTTTCTATATTATTTGTACCGTATTATCTGTCGCAGTAAGCATGTTTATGTCGTAAAGGAACAAAATCTGAGCACCGCGCAGTATGAATATACGTCATCTTTAGTAAAACATCATTGACCCCTGCTACCTAGCAGGGTACACAATGGAGATATACATGGAGATATACAGGTACATTTATGAATCAGCTATCCCCCTTCCGGTGAAGCAGTAAATGCCGGTAGAGGCAAACGGCATTAGTCCGTACAAAAAAAAAGCATCAGCATACCATCACCACCACTGAAACCATAAGGAGGTAATTGTAAAGGCACAACGCTATGTACGTTATTTGCATCTTTGATGCCTATGTTCAATCAGTACCTACCTAGTACCTATCAAATAATATAGCTATGTTGTAACAAGACGTTTCGTGAGGTAACATTGCTATTTGAGCTCACGAAACGAACACAAACAAGAAGCCCAGGAAATCCTAGAGCAGAAAAGAATTAAATAGCGGTCAGTCGGTCACGCAAAGTAATATTAAGTAGTAAAGAGTTAGTTCGGCGTATTAGCCAGACCTCGGTAAACAATCTTAATTGTTTCTTGTTACGGTTGCAATACGAAGCCGTGGGATTATGTAGGCACACTAGCTGCACCACGTGGCTTCGTCCGCGCGCGCGGACTAATAGTATTTTTCCGCTATACCACTTTAGCGATTTAATTTTCTTATGCTATATTGTTATTCCAGGGTGTAAGCTACCTTCATTCCAAATGTCATGCAAATATCCACGGAAGAGAGAGCTAAGCTCTTTCGTGCAAAGATCGGTGTTAGCGTGTAGGAGTAATAATCCTACTAATATTAGAAATGCGAAAGTTTGTGTCTATGTGTGTATGTTTGTTATTTCTTTACGCTCAATGGCTACACCGATTTAGATGAAATTTGGTATGGCGATAGTTTAAACCCTGGAATAACACATATGCTACTTTTATCCCGGAAAAAGTATAGTTCCCGTGGGATAATTGTGGTAGCGGGAAAACCGTAATCCAAGCAGGTGAAGCCAAGGGGCGCTACTAGTAAACATATAAACAACAATCGACAGATAAGTTTTCGGCTTTATTGTGATCTGAGTGCCAAATTTCAGTCCATTCCGTTCAGTCACCGTATCACCGTTTGTTCATCCATATTATGTTTGATTTTTATTGTCATTATTAAACACATCCTCCCGTGTTTATAGGATCTACAATCCAATCCGTACAAAGTTACCTGGCAGTAATCACTTTTAGCGCCCAAAAAAACAAAGACCGCCCATTGTTACACTATCTTCTTATAAACACCTATAATTTGTAATTGTTTTTTTTTTTACAATAAACAATTATCTATCTATCTCAATGTGCTCTGTTCCATAATTATAAAAGTAAATATCTGAGTTGATTTTCTCAAAGATAAGTAATGGCCGTGATTCTCCATGCTGGCAAATGTGGGTGTAGGACAGGCTAATGGTAAGCCCAATGTCTCCATGAAAAGATCGCTCTAGAGCGTCCAACATGATCTAATGATGTTCTAAAGCCTAACACAAAAACAGGGACGACAGGACACACAGGAGTTTACCAGCGGCACCGTCCACGTTGTAAGTTGCTTACCTAATAGTTGAAAAATCCCGTTTATCGGTTAATATCATTTTCGCTTTGAGTGCTTCGTTTGAAAACAGATCGTTATCACTTATAAAACATGTTTATGGCACATTTACAGTAAAAATAGGTTAAATGAAGGGTTGCATACACGGGTATTTTGTCCGCATATCCTCTTTTGGTTTAATTTCATAAGCAAAAGAAGTTATCTTGACAATTTTTTGAAGATATTGCTGTTTTTAAAATTGATTGTGAATTGAAATATATATTTATGCGGGTGAGTTTAATTCGTCCCGTACTATGAAAGTATACCACTTTTACAGTATCTTCATCAGTATCAATATCATCTAATAGAGTCTATCAACACAATAATATTATAAAGGCGAAAGTTTATGTGTATGTTTGCGATTCCTTAATACTCAAACGGCTGCACCGATTTTGATAAGGTTTGGTATGGAGATAGGATAGATCCTGGAATAACACATAGGCTACTATTTATCCCTAAATACTGACTGTTCCTGTGGGATGAGGGGAAGACACGTACCTACCATTTCACCACGGGTAACACCGCGGGGCGTAACTAGTATACACATAAGTCCAAGATTGGTAGCATCCAGTTCTTGCCTGTTAACGTTGACGCTAGCATATTTTTTTTATTACTTCATTTAATTTTGTTATAATATATTCATTAATATTACTATTTACCCGACTATTCGTAAAACGTGGTTTTTTCAAATATTATCTAGTATTAAATAATAT
This sequence comes from Apeira syringaria, assembly GCA_934044485.1. Taxonomy (NCBI): domain Eukaryota; kingdom Metazoa; phylum Arthropoda; class Insecta; order Lepidoptera; family Geometridae; genus Apeira; species Apeira syringaria. The sequence goes on along the minus strand of OW203663.1, from coordinate 17,817,608 downwards.
TACTATGTCAATTCATATATAAAAACATTACAATATCAGGTTGACAACACAAAGGATTTCTTGAGAATAATCAGTAGATTCGATAGGTGTGTTTGATAAATATTGAGCATAACTGAAATCTTTTGAATTACATTGATCAAATTAGGCCTAATTTGATGACATTCTTTTTTTTATCACACTCAGACCCCGCTCTAGGATTCCCTGTATCGCGGGAGGCATGGACTAACACAATCACAGCACACAAACATCCAAGACTCGGGACAAACATCACACAAATGAAGAAATGTTTGCCCCTGCCGGGATTCGAACCCAGGGTCCCAGAGACACAGTAGTCAGGTCACTGACACTAACCACTGCGCCACGGCGACCGTCACCGATTCATGCACAAATCCGACCTTTATAATCAACCTATCTGCCTCTAAAACATGCACAGAGAGGTACCTCCGACCGTTATTGGAAATATCAGGAACTTTCTGTTCGAAAACTTCATACAACAAACAGTTCTATATCACTCGATAAATGCCTTTTACTAAAATCACAGAAAAAAAGTTCCTATCACGTATCACTTACGTCATATGCACAAAAACCAGCACCTAGCACTGCGTTTGCGTGTAAATTCGTTACAAACCTTCTTAGAAAGAGGAAATTGTATTTCACACTCTATCACCACGTCAGTACGAGGTCGCAGACATGGTAGAGGTCAGTCTAAGTATTGGAGTTTTCAGTCCCGATAGCTTCCGACTAGCCTAATAGCTGTAGTCTCAAGGCCACAACCGCAATGCGACGGCTCCAAGTCGAACTCTTTAAATCCAAAAATTTGCAGTTGAAACTGTCACTACCGGCAGAAAATTGCCTAAAATATTCAATATTCTTCCTTTTTGGAAGTCATTGTTTAAAATAAATTCCATCCTTACATGTCAGATTCTTCTTCTTAATAGTAACGTTGCTGAAAAGAGCACATTTTGATTTTATTGAATACTTATTCGTAATGCAGTTTAAGTGTAAATAATAAAACTTTTTGATATTATAACAGCACTCATTGACTTTAATTTTTGAAGCCACATGAAAACAATCACGGTAGATAGGCATACATATTAGCATTAATTTCACTCCATATTGAACTACACTGCTTTAATTATCATCGATCAATTACACTAACGTATTTGATTAAATAATTGCACAATAAAATTGATACAGTATAATATAGAGTTGTTGTTACTACAATATCATTTTAGTTTGTTTGCATATCGATGATAAAAGGTGGAATATATGACAGCCATCAAGTACCTATGTACTCAAAAGTCAGACTCCTTGCTGAAGAGCCTCCATCCGATAAAGTGAAGAGAGTAGTTGTTACCTTACTTAAGCGTTTATTTTAGGCGTTGGACTTATTTCGCACGGTAAAACCGCGGGATGCAGATACGGTAATATAAATACGGTTCAAGGTAGATATTACCTTGAACAACTATTATAGGTTATTAAATCAATTAATAAACGACAGAGCAAAAAGCGATCCATTCCTCGACAGATAGACAAAATTCTTTTTATGTTTAAGTTTCCAGATCACATAGATTATATATATATATGTAAAAATAATGTACCGTTTAGTACATACACCTTTAACTTTTGACAATGTACTTTATACTTAATTAAGTACATTGTTTTTAATTTACATTCGAACGTCATCTTAGAATTTAATTTAACTTTTGCTAAAACGAGTAAGTGAATACAGTAAATATATCAATTTAATAATTATGTTCAGTATTGTGTCCAGGTAGTCAACAATATGATACACAAGAAACGATTTCTATAACAAATATATATTACTCGATATCGCTTGACGTTACATCATATCGATGTTAAAATCTTAAGTATACTTTACGAGAATTCTTTCTGAAGAATTCGGGTCCAGATAAAAGAGTTTTTACATGATCTCATACTGGGGCGAAATTAAACATGAATACTTGCTTTTACCTCTGACGTGGAGCATTCCGCTCCAATACGTTTCCTTTGAACACAAGGGAACTCGTAGGGGTAATCGGCTCTTAGTAACATATCAGTCTCAGAGTCTTGTCCGCAATGAGATCAATCATCGAAAATAGCTTTATTAAAAATATATTTTGCAACAACGTGTGATTTTTTTGGTTTTAAAGAATTTTCTCTGTGACTTGGGATTCTGTATCTTTCTGCCTTTTGTTTATTTTAATTGTATTATAATTATTGTGATTGTATAGAATCGTATTTATTCTATGTATTGTTAGTGTAAAAGCGTTTGTATTTATAAGATTAGCTGTCTCTTTTTACTATTTATGCATACAAAATTGCGCGATATCGTATCCATATCAGATAACCTTCTCATCAGTATAATTCAATATGGTTCTCATTCTAAAGTTTCCAGCAACGCCTACAGTGAAAACTTGGCACTTTTCTACGTCATTTGTAAAGATCTCAGAGCCATTCAACGTTTTAGCTAAACCAAAACCACCTTCGACAACCTCGTAATGGACCTGTATGAATAAGATAGCTTTAAACGCATTATTGTTACATCTATCAATTACTCCAAAATGATAGACGACTTATGTAATTCAATTTTTGTGATATCTATGTCATATTGGTTAAGAAGTCAGTCAACCTTTAGCTCACTAAACAAATTAACTCTTGAAAACTACTACATACCTAAATAATATGTAGTGCACACACATGCAGATGCGGCGTAATGTAGTATGTGTGTAGAGAGGATATGTGTACTCTAACATGTTCTTAAAAACAACTCTTTCTTGCGGTGCAAGAATCTTGCGGTGGGTGAAGAAGTAAGAATTAGGATGAATGTCGCACATATATATTTACTAAATTAAAGGTAAAAAAATCTTATAACTTTGATTGACTTATTACTTCTAAGTTGTGGATTTAAAAGAAAAAAATCTTATATTTTTATTATAAAAGTTCCATAGCGTGTGACTACTACTGCAGATATTATCGATGACATGTTTAGTGGCGGTAAGGTTGGAATCTCACTAGAGATCTAGATCTCATCATCTAAGATTGTGAAGTTGCAAAAGTTTTATACTAATGTAAGAACGAGAACAATTATGAATTATTTAATTATGTTTTTGAAGTGAAAACTTCTTTAGGCGCGTTGAGCACTTTTTGGATGAACAAACATCATGGAACTCACGTCATCGTCACCGATCGCTTTTCACGAGCCATATGTATACTATGTATATACGTGTATTTTGTGAGTGAACAAAACGCGTGAAACTCGCGTCATCGTCACCGCACGATTCCATGTTAGCTTAGAACCATGTAGTTTCCACTTCTATCGGCAGTCCCCAAAGACTGCCCTTTTGCTTTTTTTAAAATAAAATGTTATTTTAATTTTGGTTTATAATGATATACACTTATTTTCACAATTGTAGCTGTCCTGCTCTCTTAAGAGGGACGGCAATGCAATAAACGTAATTTAGCAGTACTTGGAGTGGATAAGCGTCAGTAGAATTATTTATCTGAAGACGGTCACCGGGGTCAGTATTGGAGGTGAAACGCTGCAACGCCAGGGTCGGGGCTAAACATATGCGTCAGCGTTTTAAATTTGTGCCCAAGCGTTTATACTCTGTCGTTATTGTATGGTTTCACAATAGTAATTATTGTCCGTTGATGTGGATTAGCCCTATAGATGCGAGACGATGATGTCAAACATCTGCATTCGGCAAGTGGATGTTTGTAAAGTGTAACGCAATCTGGACGTGAACAAAGTTAGTGGTCCGGATGGTATCTCAGCTCTGGTCCTCAGGACTTGCGCGCCAGAATAAACTCCGGTGTTGACAAGCCTTTTCGGCTCTCTTTTGATTCTGGTTTAGTACCAAAAGCCTAGAAGCTTGCCAATGTTCTTGTAATTTTTTGGCCGTTACACGCGCATGTACTAGCTGGGTGTCGTTAAGGCTGTAGTGGTTGTTTGGCGTTGGCCTGTCCCGCCTTCGAATCGTAACCATCCTCATTTAGATTCAACCATTCAAGGACACGCGCGACTCGACGCATAAAAACAATGGTGAATATATAATTTTGAATTGATCGATTTTGAATATTTAATTTGTGTATATAATTGTAGTGTGTGCTGTCTGAAAATAGATGTATATACTGTGAAGTGACGTTAAATAATGAAATTGCAATTAAAACAAAAGATATGGGATAACAGAAATCTATAAATTCAATTATTTTGGTTTGTATATAGGTTTAAAGTTAAAAGTAGAATTGTAAATTATTCTTTTAAAATATTAATTAGCAGCAACATAAATATAGGAATAAGGTAAAATATAAAAGTAAGATTCATAAAGCGTCATTAATTGAACTTTATATATTATATAACCTCGGAGAAGACATCCTCAGCTATGAAAACGCTTCAGCGTGTAGCTTGGACACAAGAAAACTAGCATCTCGCCGTCCTAATTGGAAAATACAGTTAGTTTTTACTTTTCCTTTAATTTGTAATGTCCAGGCAGAACTACGATTCTTAGAACGAACCACTGGAAAAACAACTGTGTGCTTCTTGACATGCTAGCACGGCCGTTTTAATGAAATCTAAATAAAACTGATGGAAACAAATGTTGAAATGTACAATATCATTATTATTATACCGGATTTACTCATGTATAAAGTAACATTTCTCAATATATATTTCGGATTTTTCTATCACATTTACACCCCCGCACTAGGATTCTCTGTATCGCGGGAGGCATACACACAATCACAGCACACAAACATCCAAGACCCGGGACAAACACCTTCACTCAACGCACAAATGTTTGCCCCTCTCGGGAATCGAACCCAGGATCCCGGAGACACAGAAGTTATGTCACTGACACTGACCAGCAGTGGTCAGTGCCACGGCGACCGTCCGTTGACCGTGATGCGTTAGCTCTGACAGATTGCTGCAGACACGTATTCAAATGGAATATGCCGGCGCATATAGGCGTTACGATAATATTGCTATGTCTATTTTGCAAAAAGCATGGCAACTGCTGACAATGCTTATGACCTAGCTTAAATATGAATATATATTCAAATTTGTTTCATTTAGCTTTAAATCAAAAGTAGGATTTTTGGTGCTTAATGGGTGACTAGATCTGTTTAAAAAATTATGAATTCTGAAATTGGCTTTTTATTTTTCATCAAATCAATTTAAAATACTCACGCTATTTTTTTGTTTTCTTGTCCAGTGAAAACTAACCTTCATGAACTGTTCTCAAAAAGTGTTATTTTTTTAAAAAGTTTATGACAAGTAGGACTTTCAACATAATTAGCTGAAAAGACTCAAAATTGTCTATTTAGTAAATAGTCTCAAGCCTTGGTTACTGTCTCCTTTTTTAGTAACACCAAAGACGATAATATACCCGATGATAAAAATATATAAAAGTTTTTATCACATAAATATCATAATGAGAAAAGCTTTGCAAATTGGTAAAAATCTTAAAAAAACATATTTATTCATCTTGCAGTGAGAAATACTGAATCCGACCAGCATTAATAGTACAGAATGCTTACAACATACGTATCACTACTTACTTAACTTACGTAATAAACTTCTGTTACTTTTTGAGAATACATTAGCTTTTCTATAAAAATAGTCGTATAGTGTAAGTACAATATTTCTGGGGGTATAATATAATCAATGTAACATACAATATATAATGTTTAAGAAATGTAAGTAGTGAATTCAGCCGCTATTTTGTAATAATAAATTATCAATTATTATAATAATATTTTCAGCCGTTACGCGTCAACAAGGACCAGTTGGAAACAGTCTGCATCCTCCAGACTCCTCTTGCGACCCTTATCAGGCCATCTGCCTCTTGTCGGTGGACGAAATAAGAGGAGATTACTCTATTCGACCGTATATATTTTTTCATATCTGGTTCCCGTGACCGAAACGTAATTAGCATATGACCTTTATTTCATAGACCCGTACCATGTGATCTTTTTTTTCCAACTATGTGCCGCAATTTTTGTTTGGCACCGTGCGTTACTCATACAGGAGCGAGCTGTATGTATACTGGCCAAAGTTCCATCGACCTCAAAACCGTTAAAAACAATTTTCAACGACCGGGATATGCTACCAATATTATAAATGCGAAAGTTTGAGTGTATGTGTGTATGTTTGTTACTTCTTCACGCTTAAACGGCTACATCTATTTCGATGAAATTTGATATGGAGATAGTTTAAACCCTGGATTAACACATAGGCTACTTTTATCCCGGGAAAAGTATAGTTCCCGTGGGATAGCTGAGGTAACGGGAGACCGTAATCTACGCGGGTGAAACCGCAGGGCGCTACTAGTGTAATATAATTGGCACCCTGTACTGTCACGAGACAGTACCAGGGCGTCAATTTTCTTATTTATTAAGACAAGCAACTCATACACAATGCAATAATAATTCAAATGTAATCATATATAAAATTGGTATTTCGCCAAAAATAACAATTGCATCTCGATTGCATTGTAGGTATATTGCATTGCGGTAAAAGTTAGTTATTACAATCAGAATCCAAGTAGAATAGCAAAACCAGCAAAATCGACAATTTATTAACAATCGATGAGCAATGTAGGTTGCATTTCGTCCATGTACAACGCCTTAATAATAGGCGTTGTGCTATAAGTATGACAAATAATTATGTACACTATATAATAAATATTAGTTAAATGAAAAGTATTTCAAATAATTAAAATAAAAACAGGAATAATAAAGGGGCAACGCAGTAATTCAAAACATTAACCCGCCTAAGAGCTATTTCAGATGCTCTTAAACGTTGCCTACTACTCGTAGCTCGTAGCACGTAGCAGTGTAGAGGTTACGTAGCTATTAACCACACCAACCAACCAAACAGTGCATTGAGTCTAGCGGTATCTTGTAACCCCATCGTGTGTCGACGGGAGAGCGCACGTTATCAGCACCGCCCAATAACAAGCCGATGCAGCCTATCTGGTCGGTAATTGAACATGTCCTGCCTAATGGAATTTTCTCTTCGAGTACTCTGTCATATTGTACGGTCTACACCAAAATATAATTTAAACGTAACATTTAGTCCAAACTATCTCGTTACCAGGTTAATTAGTGATCTGACTAAAATGGTTTATTTTGCAAATATCAACAGAGATTGGAACAAAATATTTAATGGAAAAATAAATAAATATAATCTTGCAAAATGAGTGCAATCTCAGATAGAGATTAAAATTAAAGATGATTACGAGATAATATCTTAACTTATTATACATGTATTCATAAAAAATAATTACACATATTTTGGTGATTTATTATGTAATCGGTAAACTAGTGTAATTTGTGCGATAAATTAGTAGAAATAAATTAGTGTAAACTTCTGAGCGGAAGGTCCGATTCGAATAATTTTATTATATATTTTAATCAGTTACAGACAGAGACGGGTAATTAGTATTAAGGCTTGACCAATGGCTAAAAAGACAATTTAGAGTCCTTTTAGATTATTTTGTTGGAAGTCCTCCATGTCTAATAAACATTATAAAATACCACCTTATGAGGTGAAAACAGTTCATGAAGGTTAATTCGGATTGAACGAAATTTCATTTGTTAAAAGTGAAAAAATATTTTCGACCCACAATAATATTTTTCTTTTGTCGAAAACTGTCGCTGTAACGACAAATGTGCTTTAACTTGTCTTACACCTTTCGGACCACTCCAATACAATTGTGCGAGTCACAAAGTCGAGTATAGCTCATTAGTTTGAAGTTGGTAGTGGACCGGCTTAGTATAGTACGATTGTGCGGAAAGTGTACTATCAACTCCCGCGCAAATTTTGTCCGATCCGCAGTCGGCGCGCAGGTTTCAACCTGTACAGTTCGTAACTGATTGCGCTTGACAAAATGGCGAAAATATTGTACCTATTATTGTTATATTTTTAAGTGTAATTAAATAATTAATAATTAATCACAAAAACATTCAATAAACTAAAGTTATATTATATAACTTTAGTTTACTGGATGTTTTTGTGATAGCAGTGACTGTTGGCAAGCAAACGCTTTGGCGTAACGGCTTAACGAACTTTATCGACACTACTGTATCGACGTGGTCCCTACCTACCTCTTTTGTATTTTAAGTTTCGAAAGAAAACCCTTAATATTCAAGTTCTTCTTCTGCTGAAGGCGAAAAAGTATTCTAGCTGGATGGCAGAAGAAGTCCTTCAATGGCAAACATCTCCTAAAAGATGCTGTTCGTGATCCAGGAGATACTAAAACTCCATACGAATATTTAGCGCTATATTACTGTCGAGGTCATGGAACAGATACCTCTGACCAGAAATCAATATTATATGGCAAATTCTGGTATACCAATGAAACCTGTTTGTTCTTTTCTTGATATAAAGAAGTTTTTCGGAATACATTCCATTGTTGGGTGTAACGTTCCGTACACGGAACGTTTTAACCTTCTCAGGACAGCAATGAAATTTTAAAGGGTGTTCTGTCGTCGATGCCTTCATAAACAGATGCCTGCAGTTGCCAAGAGCATTTTGAAGGTGGTCGTAAAAAGCAAACCTCGTCCAGCAGGATTGAAGATTTCATGCTAACTCCTAATTGTTGTATGAATTGCTTCTGGGTTGTTTGGCCGTAGTCGTTCCAGACGTTTGGACATCTAGAACACAAGTTTCATCTAGACTACGGCCAAACAGCCCGGAAGCAATACATACAACATGCAACGCCGGCCGTAAGAATTTAACTCCTAATTGTCCCTTGTACTTAACAAGTGACAATTCTAGACTTCAAAATTTATCAAGACTGCACTAAAAACACACCTGATTCAGCCAATTGATTTATTACCAGGAAGAAAACGCTGTATGAACTCAAGAAAGATTTTAGAATGACTAGAGAAGATGAGGAGGTTGTCAATTGGGAAAACACCAAGAAGAAATAAAAAAATGTGATTATTCATATCTTTTTTGACCCTGTCCGTTATCTGTACAGTAAATATACGTAATTTTTTAAATCAACAAGCATCAATATTTGCCCCGCCTTCTTTGCCTGAACGGTATTACCTTCATCGTATTGACATTGTGTTAACGCCAAACTAAGTTAAGAAAAGTAACATTACATTTATGATAATGTGCTGTGTATAAAAGATAATAATATGATTTTGTTAAACATATGATTTTTACATTATCTATGAACGCCAAGTCTGATGAATAAAATATGTGGAGCGTGTGAGGAATATGTCATACGTTTCGCCAAGTCTCAAGGAACCTCGTGATTGCACGTACTGTGTACCTACACACAATGTGAACATTGATGAGGTCTTGTTCGGTGCCTTTCACCTGCGACCTCCCACAACGAATCGATACACGTTTAATTTAGAGAACACTGAAAAAAAGAGTTGTTTACCATAAAATCGCAGTCTAGAGAATGACGGCACAGAAACTTCATTAAGCGCATGATTTGACAAGAACAACGCGATCAGGCAGTATTCATCAAAAAACAATTAAGTTTCGAGAAGACCCCTGACCTCATCGAGGAATTTACAATACAATTTGGGATTTACAGGACCGCTATTTGTGGACAATTAATGTAAAGACGGAGAAATAATGGCAGTGTTAGGTGTGTAAATTGAAAATAATGCTTTTGTAACGCGCCCGCCTCGGCCCCGGCACCGTGCCGCCTAAATTGCATTTTCATATTTGAGTAGTTACGTAGATAATGTGAATTAAAAAGGTATCGTTAAAACGTTATTAGCATCGAAATGAAAAAGTCATGCAATAACAAGGCAATCTTGGGAAGTACTTTTTAATAGTTTATTTTTACTAACTATTACCATATGTTACGGCTATGCTTTCGCATATTTATGAGATTTCATTTCGGGTAGCCAGCTGCTATTAAAAGGTTAATCGTTCGCATAAAACATGGCACAATAAAGAACGCCACCATTCACGAGGCATACCGAGTCAGACATCTCGCGTTATTATACTCGTAAAGTCCGCCCTTTCCTTGCATAATGACATGACGAATTGCGCTCGCGATATTTTTGCTCCTTTATACGATGAGGTCATTATGGGCCAGTTACGGCGCCGAGGGGGAAAAGCTCCGAACGTATCGCACGCTTCAAATTAAAAAACAATACAATGTAACGCGACGATTGCAGAAAACTTTTGTTTCGTTCCAAATAAAAACATCGTGAATTGCCAACGAAACTTTTGTTCGCGCTAAATACTGAGTGTATGCGTGCATTTCAAGCTGTGTGAAAAATTTAAAACAAATTCAGTCGTGGAGATAATGGAGAGCGCGAGTTCCGGGTAATAGGGGACGTGCGGCTGGCAAGCTCGCCGGGTGAAAAAGTGCGAAAGTTGGTCGCGCTTCATCGTATAAATTGAGCTGTGAATATAAACAGGAGTGTTTGGGCTTTGGCTTACATGCAATATTGCCATTTATTCCGGCATAAATTCACACTGGAGTTACATGAATTGGTACCTCCTTCCCCATTCCATCAAAAAACGACCAGACGGACTGCAATGCGACATCCATATATGGTAGATGTTCCACCCTGCCACATTCATAGTGCGTACAGCTAATGAGTGGAATTTATTGCCTAAGTCTGTGTTTCCACATGAATACAATCTGGGCATCTTCAAGTCACGAGTGATCAGGTATCTCCTAGGCAGGCGTGAATCATCGTAGACCACATCATCACTTAACATCAGGTGAGATAGTGGTCAAACGCCTGTCTATTGTGAATAAAAAAAAATCAATGTTATTGAAGCCTATATTAAAATTGATTCAATAGCATTACTATCTATACACAGGCACTGTCTGCTTCGGCTCGGCTACTTTATTAATCATTTATTAGGTCACGTTTACATTGTACAAAAAACTATCTAGGATATTTTAAGGTTTAAAGGTTTTACAGTTGCAGAGACTACGATAAATCTGTGTTGTTTTTTTATTGATTCTTATAGAGTAGCGGTCCGCCCCGGCTTCGCTAGGGTAAAAAGTTTCAAATATAAAAATTATAAGAATTATTATTATTACTTGTGTAGACACACTAGCCCCTTCACATGTCCACCAAACCTCCACGAGGCCAGGAACGGCGGCAGAATCGGCTGAAAAGGCAAAAGTAGCTAAATACAGCGGTCTCGGCGCGGAATACAATTTTGTTCCTTTCGGTGTCGAGACCCTTAGCCCGTGGGGTCCTAGCGCGCTCAACTTCTTCAAGGAAATTTCCAAGATAATGGTTGACGTCTCAGGAGACCGAAGAGCTGGCAGCTTCCTCGCTCAACGTATTAGCCTAGCAATACAAAGAGGAAACGCTGCCAGCATCTTGGGTACAATGCCGCAGGGGCCCGTTTTAGATTTAATTTAGTTTTTATTAAATTTTTAAGGTTTTTATTTTAAGTTAGATTATTTTATTGCTATTCTAAATTATTTTTAAATTATGTTAATATTTATTATTATTATTATTTTGGAAAATATAACTTAGCCTATATCACCCGAGGATAGTGAAGCTTCCCAACAGTGAAAGAATTTTTCAAATCGGTTCAGTAGTTTCGGAGCCTATTCAATGCAAACAAACAAAAAATCAAATCTTTCCTCTGTATAATATTAGTTTAGATAAATGCATGATGTTCTTGTGTATTATACACGCTTGGCATATCTTTATTTCTATGGCGTAAACATCTAATTTTCTTCACCGCCTACCATGAAATTAAGTAGCATTAATTGTTAAACATTCTTCTCACTTCAACTTTTACTCCGTCCCAACTCTGATTCATAATTCTGCTGTAAACTTAAATGAAAATTAAAAGTATAAAATAGTCGTGAGCACTTTACTCTTATTTTTATTGTCTTCAAGTTGAAATTTCTTCTGGAACTTCCGATTGACTAATTTATATGGCTGCTTGGTATAATGCTGGCATCTACTTACTTATAAACAAGTCCCATATTTTTCATTCATTCAGGTCAGCATAGAATATCCACTGCTGGACATACGCCTTCCCACATGTCCTTTTAGGGAAGATTTGCCAGTACTCGCCACGCTTGGCAGGCGGATGGGCGAGCGCAGCATATTGGTTTTATCCGCAGAAGGCGCTGCTGGCAACCTTCTGGTGCGTGATTCCTTAGCCGACTCTTACGGCACCCACGGGAGGAGATGGGGCGGTACAATTCTAGGCCGGTACCACCACGGCACAGCCCCATGTATTGAAGCAAAATTAAACAATGGGTTGAACCCTAATTCGAGTGGAAAATGTCACATTAATATAAAATTTTCAGTATGTTGATAGGGTTATTTCTAAGCTAGATATTCTATGCTATTTCGTACAGCTAGTCTTCATTGATGTCATCGTTTTATCAATTACCTTCAAATTTGAAATTCAGTCACTAATAACGCAGTGTGGTCAAACATTTTTTTTTGAGCTCTGGTCGATGTAGTAGATCTCATTTGATACCACCGTCAACCATATACATATTGACTGAACATCAATCAAAAAAATAAATTCAAAATACAGCGTTTTTCATAATTAGCGATCACCGTTGCCTATTATATAGATATCTGTACCTCTAATTTAATATTTTATTTATTTTATATACAAAAAGATACATTTCTAATGCCACGGTTCCTTGAAACTAAATAAGGTTTGTATAGACAGACTTTCTGAACGGTCCTATATAAACTTAGTTACAGTCTGTGAACTAATTACCTAATTTGTGTATAGCAAAATAATAAATTAATATATTACAATTAAATAAATAATTGTGTGTCATGAATGAATACGCATTATACAAGACACACAATTATTTGTTGCTTTGATTACAGCATGGACTGTAACAGCAGTACGGGTAGAATACAAGTAATAATTACCTGTGATGCTAATATAATTTATTAATTAGTGGTAGCAAGTGTGAGCATAATTTATACCCACTCTTACTAACCACGGTGAGACTTTTGGCCTATTAACATGTAAAATACAGAACTGAACTTACTTAGTTATAATAAAGACTGAACTTCGCCTACTGTTCTTATTTTCAATTGTATAGAGATGAGAAAGAGATAATATATTCAGGTAATTGTTACGCATTACAAGTGTTTATTAATGACCACACCTTAATTGTTATAAAATAATGGTATCAGAATGTTATCATCGGAAACAAATATAACAAAAAGTTCAAACCGTTACATAACCTACCGAATAGACGAAACGACATTATTACACGATTCTGAGACAAGAATGAAGTGTTTCTTTAATAATTTCATAAAAATGAACGAGCAAATCTCCTCGTCGTCGGAGTGGGAGAGCAGTTCGTGCTTGGAATAAATTTCTTCAAAGAGATCGTTTTCAATTTCATGGCTCAATCTTCGGGATCTCAGCGAGAATATGTAAAGGGGCATTTGTCGGTGTCAACACAGAGTATAATGAGCCTTCGAGCATTAGCTACGTGCTTGCGGATTGTTTTATCTCTCCTTATTATCGAACCGATTAGGGAGTGTTTATGAGGCGAATTCACCCTTCCTATATACCCTTATTACGGCTCATTGTGGCTGATAGCATGAAGGCAAGTATTTGACTATATGCGTTCTAGCCTATAAACCTTGATAAGCAACGTTTTGGCATATTGTGCGCAGCTGGTTAGTCATATTCATCGGCGCTGGTCAATGCTATCATAGTTGTCGGAAGAACTGTTGACTAACTTAATGTTGAAGTTTTCAGGCAGAATTAAATCCATTACTAGTCTACACTTACACATTAATCTTTTTTGTGCTTCGGATGAGACGTTATTCCGTCGGTTTCGGTTTTTGTCTCAGACAAGCTAGCCATGTCGGAGGCATTTGTGCGGCCTGAAAACTCCAACATTAGGTTGATCAATAGTTCTTCCGACAACTATGATAACACTGACCAGCGCTGATGAATATGGCTAACCAGCAGCGCATTCCGTTTCACCCACATGATCATTCCTTTCCTGTTGGCCCAAATTAAGGTACCTATTTATCACTTTGACTTTTATTTTTATAGGATTGTAAAGTATGGTACCTAAAATCCCAATTGTTATAGATGAAACAACAAAAATATGTCCAACTTGTTTTAATCTAACAATAGAATGACATTGAAAACCGGAAAGTAACATTTATTTGAGCTTATGCAGAAAAAACTATTGTAATACATATTATTAATATTTAAAACTTTAACGAGGCATGCAATGTTTAACAATATTAAAGTAACAATTACCCAACCTACAATCACAGCTATGGCAATAAGTCAACATTTTGGAAATCACTATTAAATAAACTGTTACCAATTAAATAGACCCCAAACCAGACAAAGCCTGTATGTTGGGCTTCTTTAGACGAGAGGTACATTTCGTAGTAGTTGTATTGCGCGGAGCTATACATGTTTAACCCATAAATATTATAAAAGAATATAATCCATGAGTTACAGCAATATAGCACAGTATAAATTAGTAGTTATAGCAATATATGAAAGAAGAAAATAATTGTGTTACAAAAAAAAACAAAAAATGGAACCGACTTCAACACACAAATGTGTGAAATAGCTTGTTGAAGTCAAATATAATAAAAGTCAAATAAATTAAATTACCTCCAGATTCATACTGTGGTAATACAAAAGTGAAAACAGAAGACACAGAGAAGCAGTAATACCTATTCACCACTTGCTTACCTTAGTGAAGTCCACAAGTAGGGTAACTTAATAAAGTGAGCGAAATTTTGTCGCTGGTTACGGCTTAACTATCACAAAGAACATTTTGAATTCTTAATTAACGCCGCGAGCTAAATGCAACGCGAATCGTTTCTCGAATTCTTAGAAAGGCTGTGGAAAGGCTCTTGCCTACACATAACGTGGGCCCTTCATTAAAAGAGCTCTATGAACCTCCCGTAGATTTTAAAAAGCGTTTATAATACTTGAACCGCTTTAGGTTTCAAACCTACCCGCCTTTGAGTTGGTTGAAGGAAAATTGGTATTTTTTCAAAATAGAATTAGATTTAATTTCAGCGTCAGATTTCATGATATATTAACAACATAGCGTTGTTACTCCCAGTTACCTAAACTTGTCAGTCTTTTCCCATATTGTTTGAATATAAACAATAGTGTTGTCGAGTTCTCTCAATTAAACAGGGATGGTAAAATGATTACGTCGTTGATATGAAACAATAACGAGTTGAGGGAATAGCCCTGCGCGCCGCGAGTGACCCTCGGCGAGCCGTGAGTGACGTCCCCGGCCACCCTCGCCTTCTGCGAAAAGATCAAATCAAATGTTATTTTGCTTTTGTTTACCCAATCTGCGTTACTACGGAATTTATCAAAGTTTGTTATTTCACAGCATATAGTCTCTTACATTTTATGTAACTTATTGTGTGGTATTACGGTACTAATTAATTTTGTTTGGTAGCGACTTAGGAACTACCCCCCAGTTAAGACTTTACGCAAGCAGACGGTAGCACGGCATTTCACGGTAAGCAGACAATTTTAGGGTTTTCAGCTTAATTAGTTGATAGTCCTACATGTCTAAGAGAACAGTTCATGAAGATAATTTTTTTTTAAGATTATAAGCTTACGTTTGACCACTGTCTCACCTGATGCTAAGTCACGACGTGGTCTAAAGTGGAGCACGTTAATTTAGTTTAATTCTGATTAAACAAAATTTGATGAGCCCGCATTATTGCAAATATATAGTGTATGAGCCCGTATGTCATCTGTAATGTACATAACATTACAGATGACATGCCAATTCACCACTCATCATGATTTGTTCCGCGCTCTCTGCCTGTAAACATCAGAGAACCCCTATGATGTCATCAGCAACTATTACGCCCTTAAAAATCGTTTACTAAATACAGTATGTTGAAGACGTTGTCTATAAGATATAGTTCTACAACCATCCAACCTTTAACCTTATTTACATCAAATGAGTCAATTGTCAAATTTTCTGTAAAATAAAATAAAAATGAAGACGTTATATAATAATCCGATTTGTAAGAACAGCCACCTGGCTGTACCTACTACCCATCCAGCCACACATTTGGCTGGGACTGCACATCTGTCACAAAGCGCCTATGGTCATAGAGTGGCACTCGACATACTAGATCTATCAGTGCTGGGCTCAGCCTTTTATAATAATAAAGAAAAGGTTGTTTCAATGCAACTGTTTTGACAAGATTAAATTTTTATCATTTGCACTGCCTCCAAGATAGTAAAATTTAATGAAAACGTAATAGATATCGATCTTATATATAATTATGCAATTACATAATGAATGAATTTCATTGCAAGATTCACTGATGTCGTTTTTGGTAATAATATAGGTGATTAGTTTAACCATAACCAACACTTTGTTTATGTGTAGCAGGCTGGCTCTATGCCATCTTTTAAAAAATATCTATCTCGCAGGCCATAAGCCAATATTCCGATACCAACGGCTTGAAAATGTAAGAGCCCTCAACTTATAAAGTATAATAGAACGTCGATCAGTTCATAATTTTGTTTTAGATAAATTGCGAATGGCGCACATTTGTTTGAATTCGGAACGCCTGAGCCAATCTTCTTTGCCTTTGACATTGAAGTTCCCGCTATTGTGAATTGTTTCAGCGGAACATTTCCCCATTGGAGCAGTAATAACGTTTGTTCAAGAAATTCAAACGTGGAACTATTGCGGGTGGCACTTGTGAACCCTAGCGAAGAGCACTATACTATTTCAAGCGCAGTAATTAATCTTTTTAACTTACTCTCGCTACTTCTCAATTCAACCCTTATGTTTTTTTTACGTTTGTTACCTCAGAAATTTCAACTGGGTGAACCGATTTTGATCAATCTTTTTTTATTTGAAAGCTGGCGCTTCCCTTGTCGTCCCTTTTCATCCTATTTCATCCAAATCAGATAAGTGGTTTTTGAGTTATACTCCAATAACTGAAAAGTGTATACGTCGATGACATTATAGTTGCGGGTGGAGAAATCGGTGAACATACACAATGACAATTAATCCCGTGAGTGGCAAACTCACGGGATCAGTAGTTCACTTATAACGGTAAAAAAATGTTTACCTAAAAATGGTACGACTTCAACACTTAAAAGTGTTGTAACTTTTCAAAGTCGGTACCATGCTCACAATATTTTGATAATAATATAGTTACTTTTGAACTATCATGGTACCGACTTCAACAAGTTATTTCACACTTTTGAGTGTTGTGGGTGTCGTAGGAGTCGACTTGCCGTGGGGTACCGGCTTAGAATAGTACCCCCCCATGTCTTCCCGTGGGTGTCGTAGGAGTCGACTAAGGGATCACGTACCAGAAGGATGGGCAGCAGCGCCTTCTGAGACTCACATTCTGTACTGCGCTCGCCAACCCGCCTGCCAAGCGTGGTGAGTATTGGCAAACCCCCCCCCTATGATATTACAAAATTCGACCAGGCCCCCAGTCCCCGGCAGCTCCGCTAAAGCTGGCTCCGGTAGCGGCCAGTGTAACGGTGGAGCAGGGGGTGCGAAGAATCCCCGGCAGACGCACGGCTACCACTCCCTCATTAAACGACCTCTGGCCCTGGTAACACATAACGTAAGAACTTTGTTGGCAGACGAGAGGATCGTCGAGCTGGAAGAAGAAATGAGTAAGTTACACTGGGATATCCTAGGGTTATGTGAAGTCCGTAGAGAGGGTGAGGACACCATAACCCTTAAATCCGGTAACTTGCTCTACTACCGGGAAGGCGACCAAAAGTCCCAAGGTGGTGTCGGATTTCTCGTTCGCAAGTCCCTCACTAACAACATCATTACCATCGATAGCGTTTCGAGCAGGGTGGCATACCTAATACTCAGAATATCTAGTAGGTATTCGTTGAAGGTCATTCAGGTATATGCACCGACCTCGAAACTCGGAACCGATGAGGAGGTAGAGGCTATGTATGAGGACATTAGTAGGGCCATGCATACCTCCAAGACCCATTATACTGTTGTTATGGGGGACTTTAACGCAAAGTTGGGCAAAAGAAGTGATGGAGAGTTGAGAGTGGGGCAATTTGGTTATGGACAACGGAACCCTAGGGGACAGAGGCTGGCCGACTTCATGGAGAAAGAGGGACTCTTTATGATGAACTCTTTCTTCCAGAAGCCGCCTCACAGGAAATGGACCTGGTTGAGTCCGAACGGTTCCACGAGAAATGAGATCGATTTCATCATGACCACCAAGAAACAAATATTCAATGATGTCTCTGTGATCAACATGGTGAAAACCGGTAGTGATCACCGCATAGTAAGAGGCATATTGAATATTAATGTTAAACTTGAGAGGTCCCGTTTGATGAAATCCACGCTCCGGCCTCAAAATGTCCATATTCAAAACCCCGAGAGCTTTCAACTTGAGCTATCCAATCGCTTTGCTTGCCTTGAGAACTTTGCGTCGGTGGACGAGACCAACAACAGGCTTGTAGAAACTGTCCACGCAGTGGGGTCTAAGTTTTTCAAACCCCGCCGTACAAATGGACCTCAAAAACTCTCCAGCCATACCCTTGACCTCATGGCTGAACGACGCTCGTTGCAACTGCAATCATCCGATGACGCTGCGTCGTATAGGCAGCTCAATAGACGAATATGGAAATCCTTGCGACACGACATCCGTACCTTTAATACAAATCGTATTAAAGATACGATCGAACGGAGAAAAGGCTCCAAAGTGTTTGCAAGAGACCGGTCTATTGGGCAAAGCCAGATGACTAAGCTGAAGAGAGATGATGGCAGTATAGCGTCGACCAAAGCAGAGGTGCTTGGAGAGATTGAGAGGTTCTATGGACAGCTATACACTTCGGTCGCTAAACCTGTTGATAGCTTGGCCAAAGACCCAAGAGCCAAGCTAACCCGACACTATACCGAAGACATCCCGGACATCAGCCTGTACGAGATTAGGATGGCTCTGAAGCAGCTTAAGAACAACAAGGCGCCGGGTGACGACGGAATCACATCAGAGCTTCTGAAAGCGGGTGGCTCACCGATACTGAAAGTCCTTCAGAGGCTCTTTAATTCCGTTGTCCTCGAAGGTTCAACGCCGGAAGCATGGAACAGAAGCGTAGCGGTGTTGTTCTTTAAGAAGGGTGACAACACATTGCTTAAGAACTACAGACCCATTTCGCTTCTGAGCCATGTTTACAAGCTGTTTTCAAGAGTCATCGCGAATCGTCTCGAACGAAGGTTTGATGACTTCCAGCCTCCCGAACAAGCCGGTTTCCGAAAAGGCTTCAGCACCATAGACCACATCCATACGCTGCGGCAAGTTATACAGAAGACCGAGGAGTATAACTTGCCCTTATGTCTAGCGTTTGTGGACTATGAGAAAGCCTTTGATTCGATCGAGACGTGGGCGGTGCTTGAGTCTCTCCAGCGTTGCCGTATTGACCATCGGTATATTGAAGTGTTGAAGTGTGTGTACAATAACGCCACCATGTCGGTCCGAGTACAAGAGCAAATTTCGAAGGCGATTCCATTGCAACGAGGCGTGAGACAGGGAGACGTTATCTCTCCGAAACTGTTCACTGCCGCATTGGAAGACGCCTTCAAGCTCTTGGAATGGCAAGGATTCGGCATCAACATCAACGGCGAGTACATCACTCACCTTCGGTTTGCCGACGATATCGTGGTCATGGCAGAATCGATGGAAGACCTCAGCACGATGCTCGAAGGCCTCAACAGAGTTTCCCTAAGGGTGGGCCTTAAAATGAACATGGACAAGACGAAAATTATGTCGAATGCCCATGTTGCGCCCGCCCCCATATCAATTGGGAACTCGATTCTCAAAGTTGTTGACCATTACGTCTACCTAGGACATACAGTCCAATTAGGTAAGTCCAACTTTGAGAAAGAGGCCAATCGTCGAATTCAACTCGGCTGGGCAGCGTTCGGGAAGCTACGAGACGTCTTCTCGTCCAAAATACCGCAATGCCTGAAAACGAAAGTCTTCGAACAGTGTGTGTTACCAGTGATGACTTACGGAACCGAAACGTGGTCTCTGACTATGGGCCTTCTGAACAGGCTCAGAGTCACACAACGAGCTATGGAGAGGGCTATGCTCGGGGTTTCTCTACGTGATCGAATCAGAAATGAGGAGATCCGTAGAAGAACGCAAGTCACCGATATAGCCCAGCGGATTAGCAAGTTGAAGTGGCAATGGGCAGGGCACATAGCTCGAAGAACTGATGGCCGTTGGGGCCGAAAAGTTCTAGAATGGAGACCACGGACTGGCAAGCGCAGCATAGGACGGCCACCGACCAGGTGGACAGACGACCTGACTAAGATCGCAGGCAAGGGCTGGATGCGGGCCGCTTCCAACAGGTCCTTGTGGAAATCAATGGGGGAGGCCTATGTCCAGCAGTGGACGTCCTATGGCTGAGATGATGATGATGATGATGAGTGTTGAAGTCAGTTTCATTTTTTGGTATTAATTTTTACGATCATGTTCTTAATGTTTTTTTTATACTCAACCGTTCCCATCAGACTAAGCGTTCTACTGGATGATTTAGAAATCCACCGTAATATTCACACTATCCTACTAATATTATAAATGCGAAAGCTTGTGAGTACGGATGTGTGGATGTATGTTTGTTACTCTTTCACGCCTAAGCGGCTGGATGGATTTCGTTGAAATTTGGTATATAAATAGCTTATACCCTTTTTTTTTTTTTTTTTTTTTTTTTTTTTAATGAGGTTAATCCCTTTACGGACTTCCGCCTGTCATATGGGACACAGACGGCTTCTGTCGGACTCTGTTTAATGGTCACACCAACCCAGCTATAGAATATAGCCGGGCCCCTACCGACCAAACCACCTCGGCGAGCAGACGCAGCCTGTCGGGGAGAGATGGGGAAGTACTTTCCATCCCGCCCCGGCAGATAGCTTATACCCTGGATTAACACATAGGTTTATTTTAATAATAACCATCATCACCACGGGTATAACGGATTTGGATTAAATTTGGTATGTAGATACTTGCTTCCGGTCCCGGAATAGCATTAGTTTATTTATATTAGTATTTTCCATCATCATCAATCATTTCCACGCCAGTAAAACCGCGAGGTGCAGTGCTTATTGCGTTATTCTTATTTTTAATAAATGGCAATTAAGTATAGTTGATGGTTGCATATTGTATGTAGTTAAAATTTAAGAGTTTGAAATTCATGTGTTTCTACTTAGTACTTACAACGGCTGAAAGAATCTTGATATGTTGTATAAATACTACATAGGATATTTTTACCCGATATTTCCAGGAAAACCCCAAAGTTACGTTGTGAACTCTTAGGCAACACGTGCCAGATCTTCATCTACTGCGTGCGTGTATATGATTAAAGAGCCATATCAAAAGCCTCATTCAGTAAACTCCACGTGTACACTGCACACACCGCATATTTATTAATATTGAGACGCCCTTACGCCTATCAATTTTAAAGGGAATTCCTGTATACCTGATGGCAGTTCATCTATATGTACAATAAAAAGTAAAATGAACATCATAAAAAAAATGCAGACAAAAAAAAAAATATTTTCTTTTTTTTAAAGTTGTATTCATTTACATGCGATTTTTTTCAAGCGAAGACAGTCTATGGCTTGTGAATGTCACCCCCCGATCGCCATATCAATATTCCCACCTTAAGCTTTCTATAGAGCTACAGTACTGACTTTGTAAGTAGACTAGACTATTATCACGTGACCTCAGTATTCGTGCAATATTGTGCATCAACTCCTCTATGTATAAGTAGGTACGTATAAATATTCAATATTGCCGCCGATGACGACGACGTATAGTTAGCTTTTGTCTCAATGGGTGCTGATTTTAAGGAATATCCTGAGTTCATTTTATATTTCTCATTTTTAATTTAGTGATTTTATACATAATTTGATACATTTTATCCTTTAAGCATATATAAAATATCTGACAGTTATATAAAGTATAGTATAGCTGTAGTTGTTGTCACGTAAAAGACGTTGTGCGATAGTGAAAGGGATGTTTGACACAGTAGTTTGACCACTCGGGATGTTTCGGGTGATCTGGAAATTTCGACATTAGGACTGGTCCGTAGCCTATCTAGCTAAATACACTAGGGTGTACATTCTCATCATTCATTCTCTCAGCCATGTGCGTCCACTGCTGGACATTTGCCTCCCTCATATAGGGGGGATTTGCCAATACTCGCTACGCTTGGCAGGCGGGTTGGCGAGCGCAGGATGATTTCCAATTCTCAGAAGGCGCTGCTGCCCACCTTCTGGTACGAGGTCCCTTAGCCGACTCTTACGGCACCCGCGGGAAGAGATGGGGGAGTATTATTCTAGACCGGTACCACCACGGCCCGATGCGCGATAGCGTGTACGATAAGTGGCATTATTTTGTTGTCGAATGACGACAGAGTCCTACTAGCAATAATGTAAAGTGTTGATTGTGAGCTGTGATGTGATAGGTACTGAAAGTCTCAAAGAGATGGTACATTAAACACATAATGCCCGTCACCGCAGTGTCACTATTTTCGGCGACCTAATTTAGACATTTATCTGAACAGTGTGGACACACACCCCACAAGTGGGTAACGTAGGTTTTGAAGAGTCACAATGAGTAGAAATACCCCTTGTTGATGAAGCCGTGTTCGACACAGTGCGGGGGGAGAGGTGAGATTGCGACCCTTCTGATTACACAATGTCGGCTTTCATCCCTTGTGCAAGTCGCGCTCCGGAAATCTTTTGTGATTTGACTTCGGTTATTGTGGTGTGGCATACTAATACAAGGTGGCAGCGGCGCTGAAATATGTGACGAGTGGAAAATACACAAAACCGACTTTAATCAACATTGTATAATGTACAAACAACCATAGATATGAAGCGAGGTCACACGATACAAAATCGTATATGGGTATGACAAGTAATGACAAAGACATTATATCGTACATAATGTGCGTGATATAACAAGTTGCCTGTTTATGTTACCAGCGCACCAACTTTTAAATTATTTATAACAAAAGACATTTTACAAAAAAATGCAACCGACTTCAACACTCAAAAGTATGAAATAATTTGTTGAAGTCGGTACCATGATAGTTCAAAAGTAACTAATATCAAAATATAGTGCTCATGGTACCGACTTCGACCAGTTATTTCATACTTTCGAGTGTTGAAGTCGGTTCCATTTTTTTGGTATTTTTGAACTATATGATTATTCTGCTCAGTATATTTTACAGATCAGTATATTTAACTTTTCTGTATAAACATGTATGACAGATATGTAGTAGCGAGAGAGCGACCTCTAGCCAGCTCTCGGTAATGCATCGCACTAATCCTGGAACCCATCTCGTACTTCGAGTAAAGCGCAGCCAAGAACTAAATTACATTTGTGCCGCCTGTCGACTCCATGATTTATTGAATCCTATCTGTCTCCACTGCAGCTACATACCTCTAGATATTCTCGACCATATATAGTTGTACATCCTACTACATAAATGCGAAAGTTTGTGTGTATGTTTGTTACTTCTTCACGCTCAAACGGTTATACCGATTTCGATGAAATTTGGTATGGAGATAGTTTAAATCCTAGATGACCACATAAGCTACTTTTATCCCGGAAAAAGTATAGTTCCCATGGGATAATTGCGGTAGTGGGAAAATCGTAATCCACGCGTGTGAAACCGCGGGCGCTACTAGTTGATAAATAAAATTACATGACTGCAGTATATAGTAGCAAACTACTATTGTTATCCTATGTTTGCAAATTTATTGTTTATTCATTTATATAGGTAAATTATTTTTTTTTTAATTTGATCACATTACATCTATAATGGATCATCGGACTGGCAAGCGCAGCATAGGACGGCCACCGACCAGGTGGACAGATGACCTGACTAAGATCGCAGGCAAGGGCTGGATGCGGGCCGCTTCCAACAGATCCTTGTGGAAATCAATGGGGGAGGCCTATGTCCAGCAGTGGACGTCCTATGGCTGAGATGATGATGATGATGATGACATCTATAATTACAGGCTAATCCTTGTAAAATAGTGTCGTCTACTGTATTCCTGATACATGTACATAGATCTATACCTTCATCGCACTAATATTATAAAGAGAAAATTTCCCTGTTGTTTATCGTATGTCGTATGTCATACGTATGTTTGTTACTCCTTCACGCTGAAACAGCTCAAAGGGTTTGGATGAAATTTGGAATGAAGATAGCTCATATATATATAACTCATACCCTGGAGTAACAGCCTCGTAGTAGTTTATCCCGTAAAAAGTGTTATTTCCGTGGGGTAATTGAGATAGCGGGAAAACCGTAGTCCATGCGGGTGAAACCGCGGGGCGCAACTAGTATTCAATATTATAATTATGATTATTTTAATAGATGTATTTTTAATGATTAATATTGAATTTAAATATATCACATATAAGTGTCTGGAAGAGATGGGTGACAGTGATCGCGAATTGAGGCACTTTGTTTTTATGTTAAAATTACTTTGTAAATTTATGTTTTTCTGTCTTCAATAAAGTCCATCTGTTTTTCTGACGTTTTTTTCGTTGCCTTTTTCCACGACAATAGCTGCGCCCCGCGGTTTTTCCCGTGTGGCGATAGATGATAATGAAATGTAGCCTATGTGTTGTTCCGGGACCTGAAGTATCTACAAATCAAATTTTATCCAAATCCGTCCAGCCGTTCCCGCATGCCGCGTGATTGAATAACAAACATCCATCCATACAAACTTTCACATTTATAAGTGGGATGCAAGTGGTTGCCAAATTGGATTGTGAACGGTATTGTAGTACACACACTACACAGTTTGGTACAGGAAACAAAAGGTGTGTCCTCTTAATAATGTACTAACAATCATGAAGCATATAAACCCAATCTCCGCACCCTTTTTAACAGGATCTCGTGAAGACGTCCTCAATAATATTAAAGAAACGCTCAGAAACTGTAATCCGAGACAAACTTACATACCTACCCACTTGGATAAAGGATTTAAGTCAGTATGTCAGAAGCTCTGCGGATGTGTGTCTGTTCTCTGATAAGAATACGTAAGCGCATAAAAATAAAAGTTCACATCGAAGGAAGAGGGAAAACGACGCGGAATTATATTTGGGATTCCAGTTTTATTTGAGTGCAGACCCTCTGCGAATGGAGACAGAGATTTCCCGAGATGGCCCTATCAAAAATTTATGGAGTAGCTACATAAAAGGACAACACTTAAGAACAGTTTCAATAAGTGTTTGGCTCCAAGCGGCCGTGTCTAACGATATCGTCCACGCCAATGGATCCAGTTATTTTGTTTTGCAATGTATTTGATCTTCTTCTTCTTCTTCTTCTCAGCAATTAGACATCCACTGTTGGACATATGCCTCTCCCATATAGGGGGGATTTGCCAATTCTCGCCACGCTTGGCAGGCGGGTTGGCGAGCGCAGTATGATTTCTAACCCTCAGAAGGCGCTGCTGCCCACCTTCTGGTACGTGATCCCTTAGCCGACTCTTACGGCACCCACGGAAAGTGATGGGGGAGTACTATTCTAAGCCGGTACCACCACGGCACGTATTTGATACCAAACAGTTATTGCTACTGGTACTGCTGCGTCACATAGTCATTCGGATCGATATTGGCTCGGCGGTGGGAGCGTCAGCTGTCAAAGTGACGGACACTGGTTCAATCTCCACCAACACCGTTATCAAACTCCTAGCATGGTGCTAAGGTACTGTCGAGTACCCGCCTGACTAGCTACCACCCTCAAATTTGAAAAACTGTCAACAAACACATTGTGTGCTCAGGCAGCAGTCTTTGAGAGCCAGTAAACATTCTAGGTCTGGCGTGATAACGTCTTCGACCACATCGTCACTGCCCTTGATGGGCAGTGAGATAGTGGTCACACGCTAGATCTACAGTATAAAAACAAAAAAGCCGTGTTTATAATATTTATACTTTCGCAATTCGAACACAGACTTCTTCTCGTGATCACAACATAGTTATATGACGGACTAGCGGTCCGCCCCGGCTTCACACGGGTAAAACATTCTAAAATTAAAAATTATTGGGGATAGTGCAGCTTCCCAACAGTGTAAGAATTTTTCAAATCGGTTTAGTAACTTCGGAACCTAAGCGATGTAAAGAATATTTTAGGAATTTTTTTCATACCGTTGTTTACATTATTTGAGTAAGGATCACTAATTTTTTTGAAAATATAATATAGCCTATGTCACCCGGGGATAGTGTAGCTTTCCAACAGTGAAATAATTTTTCAAATTGGTTTAGTAGTTTCGGAGCCTATTCCATTCAAACAAACAAACAATCTTCTTTATAGTATTAGTATAGATATGAGGCACGTTAATATGTAAAAGACTTAGTCAGTCAGTAATGTAGAAGACCTATACGAAGAGAGTAGAAATGGCTTAAAAAATATTGATTTTATGAAAAGCAATCGGGTGTTTCATTTACGGCACAGAACGATATCTTTAGACTTAATCACTCCTCTTAGACAACAATAAGCACACTTTGTACAGGAACAACTTTGAAGAAATCAATAATTAGTTACTAGCAAATGAGCCGATTAATAGGCGAATCCCCCCTATATGAGGCAGGCATATGTCCAGCAGTGGACCTCCAATGGCTAAGATGATGATGAGCTGATTAAGGAAAGGGACTTTGAAGTCTGTACCAAAAAGTTGCCTGTAAGTTTATATTATATAAGGGCATAAATTCGATTCCCGGACGGGTTAAACATTTGTGGGTATGGACATGTCTGTTTGACCTGTGGCTGGGTGTGTATATGTATATAAGTATATATATCAGTTATCAGGTAACCATAGTACAGGCTCTGCCTAGTTTGGGACATGAATTCCTTGTGTGTCCTTAATTAAAAAAAATAATCTATGTTTTTAATAGTTATTTTAATAGTTTAGAGTATTATTCGTGGGAAACAAATCCTGTTAAGCAAGTATTTATCATATTGATCCTTTAGAGGACGCTTGCAAGCAGGCGTGTTTTGATTAGTCAAAACACGCCTGCTTGCACACCATTAAGAGATTATCTAACTGGAACACGGCGTACTGTATGCAACTCTAACTAGGTGTCTGATCACAAACATGCCATTTATGCACTACTAGCTGCGCCCCGCGGTTTTATCCGCATGGTGATGAAACACGGCGATGATGGTGATGATGAAAATATGCATATGTGTTAATTCAGGGTATAAGCTATGTCCATACCAAATTTCATCCAGATCCGTTGAGCCGTTCTGCCGTGATTGAGTAACAAACATCCATCCATCCATCCATCGTAACTTTCACACTTATAATATTAGTGGGATAACCATATAAATGAATGCGGCAAACGGTATTTTGGTTGTGTGTATTAAGGTTTGTAATTGTATTGTTTAATATTTTTATACATGATACATAGATATTTTACAAGGTGGACAGGCGACCTAACTAATAACACTGGCAAGGGCTGGATGCGGGCCGCTTTCATCCAGTCCTTGAGGAAATCAATGGGACTGGCCTATCAATGGGGGTGGCCTATGTCCAGCTGTGGACATCCTATGTCTGAGATGATGATATTTTTAATTTACTGCATGTGGAATGCAATATAGTTTATTTCATACCAAGCAATTAGCACAGGTGAGTAAAGGAGCTTCTTGCTCAAAGGCTAGACCAGTACAGGATTGCCAACAAGTAATTAATAATGTTCTGTGAATGCTTAAATATCAATAATGCATAAGTACCTTACTTTATCACTGTAGACAATCAAAATATCTTATTCAAGTTGTAAATCAAAGAGATATTTTTATGTATTAGAATTATATATATTACATTATCTTTTAAAATGTAATATCTTTGTGAAGACGTTTGTTCCACGCGTTTTAAAAACCTCAATACATTGCTTGAACTCGCACTAGTGCGTTAAAGCACTCTCACCTGTTTTACCATATACTCTGTTGCATAGTACCATGCGTATCATTTACAGCTTTTTTCTTAATTTTTCTATTTTTTTATTTTTTCAAATTTTTTACAAACGATTATATTGTTAATAAATCAAACGAGGCTTATCACGAGAGAAGCAGTTAGTAATTATTTACCTCGATGTTTCGACCAAGTTGTATTGGTCGAGGTCACGAGAAGACTCAAACTATTATATATTTGATACTAAACTGGTAACAAGACGGCTTTAAGAACAATTTGGAACTCTCTAAAGATACCTACAAAAGAGGGAGTAACTTAGAAACTGCGGTATTTATGACAAAATATATCACTGATATTGCTTTGTACATTTTGTTGGAGTTTGCCCCTATAGGTCAGTAATGTTCATTGTGTAACTGTACGTACTGCCAATGGGTCGAACTCGTGCCCTAGTGTGTGTTTCCCGATGTGTACAATACTGGAGACTTCATTCACGAGTGAATATCTTCTGAGGTTGCGTGCTATATTCTAGATCACGCCATCACTTACATTTCGATTCAGATTCAGATTTGTATATTATTAGAACATGAACGTTATCATTTATGACCAATATGTATGATAAATGCACTGTGCATTTATCATACATATTGGTCATAAATGATAACGTTCATGGCCCATACATACAATTGAACATTTTGATGAGACAGTGGTCAAACGCAACCGTATAACTATAAAAAAATATAGAATAACTAGCATAATTAATAAATGTTAGCATTTGAAGTGTAACCAATTCGATGTCAATAAGGCTTGGCCGAGTGCGGGCAATCAACTCGTATAAATGCAAATGAGTCGATTGTACTTTGCCCTTGATTAATTAAAAACACTTACCAGTTCCCTCTTTACCCTTTATAAAACCTTTTAAGTTATTCCGATCGCACTAAAACTGTAAAAAAAGATTGAATCAAAACGTTTATCCAACTCCGATTTAATATTTAACTGACGTATAAAATGTTTTCGTTTGACTTCTTTGTCACGACGTTCATATAATATTTATCGTTCGCGTAACAAAGAAATTCCATATTGAGGCAAACGCTCAAATAGTTCGACGTTTGAATTTCCCCTGTGTAAATGTTATTACAGTGTTGCAGGTGAAACACGACGCAATAACGGTCGGGTTCGACAAAGTGGGACTGGCACTGTAAGGAATCGTGGGTTAGCGGCGGCATGTAGCGTTGGCGGTGGTGACTACCACCACACCACAGCTGACTGCACGTCCTGACCACGTGTTTACCACGCTGATTTGGGTGTTGATAGCGAATATGAAAGCTTTCTTTTTTCTTTTCTAACGGACTAAAGCTGTTTGCCTCTACCGGAATTTACAACTTCACTGGAGGGGCATGGAAGCTGTCAAATATATAAATCAAATATTTATTTGTATATTACCGTTCATTTTTTTATTTATTTATTGAGAAAGCTACACACTACATACTCAACGGTCCGTACCATTTTATTTTTTTTTAACTTTCACACAAGGTCTTTAGGTCCCAAACTAGGCAGAGCCTGTATTATGGTAACCTGATGACTGATATACATACTTATATACATATACACACCCAGACACAGGTCAAACAGATATGTTCATACACACAAATGTTTGACCTGTCCGGGAATCGAACCCGGGACCAGCGGCTCAGAAGGCAGAGTGCTACCAACTGCGCCAACCGGCCAGTCATTTATTATGCGTTATTATTATGCGTACTACACAACATGTGTGAACCGTTCGATATTTTGTTGTAAACTAGTTCATTATTTTGTTGTAAACTAGTTCATTATTTTGTTGTAAACTAGTTCGCATCTGATTGTACCGTGTATATAATATAATATTTGATTAATATCCGTCAGGTAGCAGTTGTAGGACGTGCATTTTTATGATGCTATTTTAAGCGTTTTCTGTACATACCGTTACACACAGGAATACTGGTGTATCCAGATAGGCTATGGTCGTGCTATGAAGTTTTATCTGAAGGTTACTAAACTGTTAGCAATACGAGCTATGCTTGACAGGCGGTTACATAATACAAGAGCAGTTTCGTGGAGGATCTTGTTTGTTTGATTAGACACTTAGCCTCTAGAGCGCTGCAAACAATACAATTCTGGGTAATGCATTAACTAATTGAGTCAGCGATATATATTCTACCATGCTATGGGTCTTTTAGCGATGTAATATAAAAGCTCAAGTTTGATAAACGATAAGATGATGGAAAGAAGTCGTTTAGAGACAGTATTCTATGCCTAGCGTCATGACATCTTCGACCACATCGTCAGTGACCATAAGTGAGATATTGGTCAAACGGTAGATCTATAAAGTATTAGGAATGTACAAAACACGGGAATTTCTCACGTAATAAGTCAGAGTGTTCCGACTATAGTTTCAACCACATTCGGTGGTTTTTTTTAAGGAGAATACGGGGCGCTCGCGGAATCGGTCGCGATTTGCCTAGTACTGCCTAGTAATTCCCGTGTTTGATACATTCATAATGTGTCAAAACCACGTCAGTTTTAATAACAAAATCTATAAAGAATAAAAAAAATAGATTTGCCGCCCGCTCAGCTGATTTTTATATCCTACTATTATTATAAATGCAAAAGTCTGTGTGTATGTGTGTATGCTTGTTACTTCTTCACGCTCAAATCGCTACACCGATTTCGATGAAATTTGGTATGGAGATTTGGGTTTTAACAAGTATAGTTGGGATAATAAAGGTAACGGGAAAATCGTAATCCGAGCGGGTGAAACCGCGGGGCGCTACTAGTATTAAATATATACTAATTGGTTAGTATAATCATAGCTGCTTTCCTTGCCCACGTTTCAAAAGCCATCAAACATTTCCTCAAGCTTCTGAAGGTAGTAAATAACATTGGCATCGCGTTTATCTTCGTCAGGGAGTCACCTGCGCCTTTTACATTTTTCTAAACAAAACTTTCTTAAGTAAGACAAATATTTTGAAGTAACCCACCGGGGACTGGACTTTGATTAACACATCCGATAACAACAGATAATTAGTTTTCATGACCTCTTTACAATTTTATTTTATTTATTTTTTATTAACATTCACACAAGGTCTTCAGGTCCCAAACTAGGCAGAACCTGTGCTATGGTGACCTATATACTTATATAGATATACACACCCAGACACAGGTCAAACTGACGTGTTCATACACACAAATGTTTGACCTGTCCGGGAATCGAACCCGGGAATCTTTATAATATTAGTATAGATATACTAATATTATAAAGAGGAAAGATTTGATTGTTTGTTTGCATTGAATGCTTCCGAAACTACTGAACCGATTTGAAAAATTCTCTCAATGTTAAGAAGCTTCACTATCCCCGGGTGACATAGGTTATATTATATTTTCAAAATAGGGATCCGTATAATTTTCAATTTTGCAATTTATTACCCGTGCGAAGCCGGGGCGGACCGCTAGTATACTATATTTCCGTGGGGTACTGGCCTAGAATCGGGCCATCTAGGCCCGTAGGTGCAGTGAGAGTCGGCTGAGGGATTACGTACCAGAAGGTGGGCAGCAGCGCCTTCTGCGGATATAATCCACATACTGCGTTCGCCAACCTGCCTGCCAAGCGTGGCGAGCACCCCTTAATAAAAGACATAGACAGGCCTATATCCAGCAGTAGATAATCTACGGTTAAAATGATGTAGATATTATATCTATTCTGCACACGTGCATAGTTTGATCACACTTCTCGATTTTGAAGAAACCTTTTAAGTTGTGTGTTATTTAGTAGTCCAGACGCCAATGCCGGCTAGATGAAATAGATCAATTGCCTACTCCCAATAAAAACAAAGTTTGTCATTTGCATTCCGATCTTTGAACTAACATTCAATGACTAGCAAACCGCAATTTCGTCTTATATACCAGTTACTATTGAATTGAGAGAAAGAGAGAGAGATATTAGGCTAGTCCCTTGCTTAGATCGATTATTTTTTCTATTTGAACTTTATACTGACTACAATAACCACTCAAATTCCATGTAAGAACGGTTTGTGCGAGCGAGTGCGTAAAATAATATTCTGGGTCTCGTCGTTTTATCCACGTTCTTGGGGGAAGTCGGATTATCACGCTCTCCCGTGATTATGATTAAGCGCTACCAAGAAAAAACTGGCAAGAATAAAATTAAAATTACATTTCGTGCGTCCTCATTACATTTTTATAACACCTTCCGCCCGAAAATGGTACAGGTTACAATTTTTATGAAAAACATTGTTATATACACGTTTGTATGTACGTTGGCTGGACATATGGTCCGTAATTAGTGTTAAATCCAAATTCAGAAAACGTTTATTTGAGTAAATTACAAAAAAAATTAGATAACTCAAACAAAGAAGTTTGTTGCGAATGAAGCACATAATTTCCATTGGCTT
Organism: Apeira syringaria; assembly: GCA_934044485.1. Lineage (NCBI taxonomy): Eukaryota > Metazoa > Arthropoda > Insecta > Lepidoptera > Geometridae > Apeira > Apeira syringaria. The sequence continues at coordinate 17,785,252 of OW203663.1, read as the reverse complement.
CATGCTCAATTACTTTTCAAATGTCTTTTAGAGGTGCTAAGATACCTACAATATTTTTTTAGGTTTTTTTGCTTAGATTAACGGCCTGAAATATACTGAAAATTTAAATGGTAACGCGGTGGTATGGTATGGTGGTAGGGTACTTGACCTACGTACCTACCTGGCTAGCTACCACCCTCAAGTTTGAGAAACTGTCATCAAGCACATAGCATGTTCAAGCAGCAGTCCTTGAGAGGCAGTAAACATTATAGCTCTAGCGTGATTACATCTTTGACCAAAACTTCACGGAACATTGAGTGAGATAGTGGTCAAACTAGATATATAACGTATAAAAAATATTACTAATCACATTTCTAGACTTTTCTATCTTTTGGTGTAATACATAGTTTAAGCGCATTTGTCGTTACCGTGAGATTATTTGATACTGGAAAAATTAAGATCGATCGAATTATTTTTTCACTAATAAATTAGCAAACGAAATCAAATTTTCTCCAATCAGAATTCATCTTTTTGAACTGTCCTTATAATTAGTATTACTATCGTTATTAGATATGTAGCACTTTCTGAAAATAAGCTGAAATGACACAAAATTGTCTATTTAGCCAAGGATAGATCCTTAATTAATTGTGTTTTATCAATTCAAGTATCAAAGACCCACCTACGCCTGTTACTCAATCGTAATACGTCAACGAGTACATTTAGCAATGGATACGGAAAAACAAGGCAAAACCAATAATCGTCGTATATGATTATGAGAATACAGATAGCAACTACATATAATATATGTATTGTGTAACTTTAGGGAAATAATATTTTCCTCGTTTACCCAGGATACATCGAGTATGTATTATGTAAACAAGTCGGTATGGTTGCAGAGTCTGAACGGCCAGGTGGGTTTTACAGCCATATTTGTCATCCGACTACCTACACACGATTGTACATATTTGTAGCAAGTACTGATATTTAAGTACCTACCTTTCATGATTTATGACATGATTCACACTTTAAGTTTGCCAATTTACTTTAAACTATGAGCAGAAAATATAGATGTGAAGTAAATTGTTTTCTCTAGTAGTATAAGCAAACTGTAATAATAATAATATATCGTATAGACAGGTAATGTAAATGCAATATAATGTAGCAAGAAATAATGTAATAATAAGTTAATAATCTGCGTTGTTTATTTTAGTAATTCGTAATTGTACCATAATAGTCGTGAGGCCATGTCAGAGGCATCGGGAAGACTTCAATAGGCCAGACATCAGGATGGCCACTAGCCTATACGCCAACCCGCGTTGGAGAGCGTGGTGATTAATGGCCAACACTCCGCTCTGCGAGGAAGGCTTGTGTCCCAGCTGTGGGATCGGATCGTGCGTATACCAATTTTTCTGATTCGTATGTATGTCTCTGATTTGTGTAAAATGCTCACATTCCAGCAGGGGCAATGCGCCCCTGCTGGAATTTAAAGGATTACTATCCCTCACAATCCCTTAGCACCTCGTTTCTTCGAAGGATGTATTTGGGAATATTTTGCATAGTGATAAGACACTTTCAAGTCACATGGCTAACTACCACCCTCAAGTTAGAAAAACTGTCACTAAACACATCATGCGGTAAGAGTCCTTGAGAGCCATTAAGCAATCTAGGTCTAGCGTGATAACATCTTCGACCACATCGTCACCAACCGCCGAGTGAGATAATGGTCAAATGCTAGATCTATACAGTACATAAAAAAACATCTCTGCGTAGCTCATGCTTCGCTCGTGTATCTTCCGTGTTTGTATGGTTCAATTGAGCGCGCTACTACTGCCCACTGCCTTCAGATTCTTCTGCTCTGTAAGCAAATTACGTGTTGAGTAGCATTATTTATTTTTACAAATTGAAATAATCACGTTTATTGGAGCAACGTGCAAGATAACACTGAATGATCTTTATGTATGTTTATCTGAACACAGAAGAAAATATATACAAGAATATATGACTAAATAGTTCTTAAAAAAACAATTACCGACCTCCATTTCTGAAATTTTCAAGACATAGGCATTTGCAATATGCTAAATACACGTACATATTTGTATATGTTTTAATTAGAACGAAACGTCTTCAAATTTGACAGGGAATTTTGGCCTTAGACGACAGTCGAGCCAGAATTTTCTGGGTTGCCGTTGCAGAAGCAATAATTTTGTTATGTTTTGTTACGTAAAAATCAAAACACAGACACCTGATGGCTTACTCTTGAACTCAGTTTCAGTGTCAAATTCTAATCCGAATCAGTTCCGATCTATATGTGTATATGTATATAAGTATATATATCAGTAATCAGGTTACAGTAGCACAGGCTCTGCCTAGTTTGGGACCTGAAGACTTTGTGTGAAAGTTAATAAATAAATAAAATAAATCAATAAATAACTCTCATTCAACGTCATTTTGTATTTATGTCAAATTCCATCAAACTCGGTTCCAATCGTGCGCTATACTAGTTTTGCGTAAACTATAATGTATATCCACCGCCTTATATGTGGGGACAGTATTACTCTGATGTCTCGGGTGTGTGGTCTACGACATACCAATAGCCAATCAAATGTAGATATAGCCAATCATAATAACAGCTTTGTAACACTATTACCTGCCGCATAAATTAAACTGAATGTGGAAAAGATTGAAAGTATCCTAGAAATAGTGAGTGAGGGTCTTTTCGTATTTCAAAGTTTTTATACTGTGCTCGGGTGACATAACGAGCACCTGCGCCCTCATCTACATAATGTGAACAAGTCGTTGAACTCTCCGCTGGACACTTTCGGAAGATCCGGGGATCGCTTGATTCCGCTTGAACAATATAACTTCATAACGTAGCCAGTATAGTTTAGGTATACGCGATTAGGTTATACGATTAGTGTATAAGATGTGTCTTGGATGTTTGTGTGCTGTGATGGTGTGTTTCCATGCCTCCCGCGGAAAGGAAATCCTAGTGCGGGGGTTTGAGTGTAGGAAAAAAAATTGGTTGTCTGTAAAGTCGGTTTACGGACGATAGATTTACGTGATAACGTCATAATCATTTATGACTTCGACTTTGACTTTGACTTTGACTTTGACTTTGCCTTTGACTTTGCCTTTGCCTTTGACTTCTTTGACTTTGACTTTGACTTTGACTTTGACTTTGACTGACTTTGACTTTGATTATTTTATGTAATACAAAACTCAGGTGGAACGTTACGCGGAACGTTACGCGGAACGTTACTATTTTTCATGAGTGTTGCTGGTATTCATCAATTTATAAAACGTTATCACGTCAAAAAAAAAAACTAACAAGGTGTATTTCTAGTCATTATTTACACCGATATTCCTTTCGCGTGCACGCCAAGTCGCCAAGTCGCTGGCCTAGAAAAATAAAACACCATCTTTTCGTTGTGTACAGTAATATTAGACTTTATGTTTCAACAAAAAATCAGTGTCCAAATATTTGTTCCCCATGTTCATTGTTTATTGAATCGTTAATATAAAATGTTCACAAATACATGTAACACTTGAACGTTTCTTTTATGTTTCAAGGAATATAACTCAAACAAATAAAATCACGTATGTTTTGATGGCAAATTGAATCTCCTTGTTTTTGTATGTCTTTATATTGGGGGATATCTTTTGAGGGTTCCGTTGTACTATGAGGAACTTTAACGATCAGTATGCCGCGGTCACACTGCGTATTAAGTCCTCATGACAGTCCTGACAGCCTAAATAAGCTACTCGTTTCTGGTAAGAGTAAACAATAAAGGAACGCCAATCGTTATAGCGTTTTTTAAAACTCTGTATAGACGTTTGACCACTATCTCACTTGATGGTCAGTGAAGATATGGTCGAAGATGTTATCACGCTAGACCTAGGGTGCTCACTGGCTCTTAAGGACTGTTTTCATCATTATATTATACATAAATAGGTATCTTCTAGGCAGGCGTGATCCATCACTCAACATCAAGTGAGAGAGTGGGCTATTGAGAGAGCTTGCCTATTTTCAATTAAAAATATAAAGCATAAGTAATGTAAGCGGTGGTTAAGACAATCGCCGTAATTTATATTACCAATAATTTAAGGAATTCTGATGTGGACTCACATCTTTTTTAATTCTTTATTGATCGTTTGACCACTGTCTTGCTTGATAGTCAGTGACTAAGTGGTCGAAGATATAATCGCGCTAGACCTAGAATGTTCATTGCCTCTCAAGGGCTGCTGCCTGAACACACTAAGTATGTGTTCTGTGACAGTTTTTCAAACTACTAACTATAGCCAGTCAGGTACTACTCGTGAAAAGTGCTCTACGATATACGATAACGCTGTTACTTTGACCAGAAGCTCAAGCTGTTGGTGCAAATTGAATCAGCGACTGTCAGTTTGACAGCCTCTCGCCGACCCTTTCACCGCTGCAAAACGTCTCACATCACATCAATTCATTTTGCATAAAATTATTCAAACTATATTCAAACATTGAAAACATGTCTTAGAAAAATAATTTTCATAAACATTTTACAATGTCAAATTTCAATGATTAATTAAGTCGTACGAATCAGTAGATTTGTGCCGCTAAATGTCAAGAAGGGCAACGCTAAGCCACGGTTCAAAGTTTTAAATGCACATCAGTTTTGTCTAGTTTTACGGAAGTCTGCGAGTTAGTCAAACTCGGCATTCCAAAGGTATATTCTTCGTGGTTGCCACGGGAATCACAACAGAGGAACCACACGAGACTGTCCGTCTGTAATTAGTGCTAACCTACACCGACCAGCTACAGTACACACGCTTAAGGTAGACTGCACCCAAACTAGCGGAGAAGGCTGAGACGAAGGCCTTTACTAACGCACAACGACTACTATCAGAATCGTATATTGATAAAAATATCGATGCTTTCGGATAGCGCTTCATCTTAGCGAAAGAGCCGATTTATAATTACGTGTGTATTAATAAGATTGACTGGCTGGTTGGCGCAGTGGGTAGCACTCTGCCTTCTGAGCCGTTGGTCCCGGGTTCGATTCCTGGACCGCTCAAACATTTGTGTGTATGAACATGTCTGTTTGACGTGTGTCTGGGTGTGTATATATATATAAGTATGTAATTAAGTATATATATCAGTCATCAGGTTACCATAGTACAGGCTCTGCCTAGTTTGGGACCTGAAGACGTTGTGTGAATGTTGTCCCATATTATTATTATTATAAGCCAACGTTAAAATCAAATTCGCCAGGAACTCTCTATTTTTGATTTTATGGATAAAATTTTGATCCTGAGCCCTCCGCTAATAATACATTTCGAATAAATCTTTTCTTATATACTATTTATTCGATTGCAAGATAGTGTCGTGTGTGACGTGTGCGAATAGAGTTGTTGAGTTATGTATATGTAAAATAATTTAATATGTACTTGAATAACATTGCTGTCCCGCTCTTACCGACCGCATCGAGCATTCCACTTTTGCTAAGCCGTCTTACTGCATGGCTTACCCTCCTTGCCTAGAGTGCGGACTAGCTTACTCGGTCGGAGTGGGATACCACCTACTGACCACTCTAATTGAAACCGCAACGACGGCGGTTTAATTCAACCCTATTTTTTTACTTGTTACCGAGAGTCGTTCAAGTAACTTCTGCTATCCTAACTATACCCGGTCCCGTAAAACGCTAGACTAGCATCTAGGTTTTTAAAATTCTTCAATCTGTAAAAAAACAAATAATTTTTTGCTTGAAAAAGTTTTCCTCAATTCGCAGTTTCATACGCAATATTTAAATGACTTCAACTAAAATAAAATGACTGCTTCCCTGTGTATTTCAAACTTTATGTTTATACCAAACAGCGTCAAACCGACAAAAAATATTTTATTGACAAAAAAACAATTTGTAAACCCAAAGGCTCCCAAACTAGTGGGGCTGTGTTTCAGGAGCCAATGACCTCTCCCAGAAAGTACTTAACTTATGTTATAAGCACACAATTTTGAATAAGTTTTATTGTTATTAAATAAATTTATAAATACTACTTGTGCAGTGCGAGTCGATTTTCAAACAATACAAATAATAGTAACTATGCATTACGTATGTGTTCATTCATACTGAGATTAGCAACTGTGTCGATGATCACATCAAATTTTGTAGCATAACACAATCAACCTTGTGTTCATTATATTATGAAATATGGAATGTAAATAGAATACTTTAATACCTGTGTGATAAGGTTGACTGTATGAAAAAGTCTAAATTATTTAGCTGTGTGATACACAATTGTTACACGTGTATAATATATTTTTTAATTATTATTACATATAGTGCAATAATCATTACGCATCATGAGTCCACCTGAATTATAAAATTATGTGTCTAAAATCACCATTACCAATTTCTTATCTATTACTATCTACACATTAAAGTCTACTGCTAACGATCACATTTGTTATGTTGGCACTATTTAACATTTTACAAAAATGTGGCATATTGTACTAGTTACTACAGCTGCCACCGATACGCACGAAGCGTTTTGCTTCCACTTTTATAATGCGTACTGCCAGAGAGTGGAACTCACTGCCTGAGTCTGTGTTTCCCGATATTTTGATGATTTTGATATTTTTGCGTGCTCCACCTTAGACCGCGTCGTCGCTTAACATCAGGTGAGACAGTGGTCAAACGCAAGCTTATAATCTTTAAAAAAAAAAAAAAAAAATAGCTGCCGCAGTCCTGCAAGATGCAAACTTTCCCCTTCTGTGACCTCTTGGCCGATGAGTTTCCATGAGTATAGGAACGTAACTGCCACACAGTAATGACCTCTGTCATTGTAGTTTATATACTGTGATGATTTTCTTATAAATTTCCTTTCTTCGTACTTACCTGAATTATATTAACTTACTTATTATTATAATATATAATTAAACAGTTTATGCTGGAGGTTTTTTAAAAGTCATGCACGCAGTGTTGAAATTGTATTAACCACAATGAATAGAATACTTAAAATATATTATATTATAATTGTGTCAATCGTTATAGATGCAATTCGCCAAACTAAGTCCGTACTGATCTGATCAACTATGCTCCATTGGGCGTTGAAGAGTTGTATGAAACAATTTCCACGGCAAGACCATTTATAGAAAATAAAACGACTTTCACATATGAGTTTACGCCAACAAAATATAAAATATTTCATTCGGTTTTTACATGAGATTGTCACTGTGGCGAAATATAATAATTACAAAACTTTTCAAAAAGAAAAGACGACCTTCTATAGCTTTTATGGTCCATTTTAATTACTGACTACAACTAAAGAAAAACTTAAATAATCTTGGGTTAATGACATATTATCAATAAAGAAAACAGTATGTCAAATTTTAAATTTGATCAGGTACATATGTTAAAAGCTTTAGTGATTAAGTAGTGGCATTTCAAATTTGTAAATAAAAAAAATCTTCATAATGCTTCACCATTTGCTAAATAGACATTCTAAAAGTCTTTTTAGTCGATTTTGTTGAAAGTCCTAAATATATAATGACCTTAAAATAAATACCACATATGAGAACAATTCATGAAGGTTAATTCTCATTGAACAGAATTTGATTCATTTCCCAATTTATTAGTAAAAAAATATATTCGTCAAACAATTTTTTTCTTCACATAAAATTGGCGGGGTAACGACAAGTGCGCTTGAACTTTGTCTTTTACCAGAAGAAAGAAAATTAAAAAGTCTGCGTGATTTATAATTTATTTTTTGAGCCCGTAGGTCATCGGTAAAGTACATGTTTCAAATATTTTAAATGAACACGCATCAGAATTTGTCCCGCCCTCTCTGCCTGTAAACACCCGCGAGCCTCTGTGATGTCATCGACACCTGTTAAGCCCTTTAAGCTTCGACCACTCACACAGAATGATAGTGAGAACTATTGGGGTCCTAAGTGCGGCAAAGTAAGTAAACAATACATGTCAATCATCGCCAAGTTTCATTATTACCTATAATCTGATGAATTATATTTAGGCACACATTATTTTTAATATTAAATTATAATGCACTTATGTAAAGTAAAAATAAAAAATGCGATTAACATTGAAGCTGCATTACAAATTAGAACAATGAGAGAAATATAAAAACAAACGTGTAACAATTTATTAAAACTCACGCTCATTATCATTTTATACAGTTTATACGAGTATAGGGTGACACTTACGCGAAGTCGATATCACGATTGTTTCGTGCAAGATGGAACGTTGCGACAAACGCATCGCACTCAAGATCCTGATGAAGCCGAAACAATTGTCGATCGTGATATCGACTACGCGTCAGCGTCTAGTTATACCCGTATAAACAGTATAAAGTAAATGTAACATTAAAAATTATTGTGAAATAACAAGTTTAGTCCGTTCTCAAAATGTGCTATTGGTTATAAATATGATAGGGCTCCATAAATTGAAAATAGGATACTCAGCTAAGGTAAGAAAGAATAAAGATTCTTCTATATATCGTACAGTATCTCTTTAGTTTATGAGCAATGATTTTTCTAGGTATTGATGGCACGAACTTTTCTTTCCGAAATGTGATTAGTTAATTTCATGCCATGCATAGGTACATAATACTATGCCGGTCGAAGCATGGTGATTAATAACTCGATGTTTGTAAACGTGCTTATTAGCATAAAGCTTGGTCTGTTGTTGGGTTCTAACATGATGCCCGCACCATCCCTGCACGTCGCATTGGCCTTGAGGATCACTGATTGGAATGGGATCACTAAATTATCATCGACACAGCTCTGTGTCGTCATCCGATGCCTCACATAGTGCGTCAGAAGGAGCCAGGAATAGTCTTCCCGACGCGCACGCGCACAACTGGTACACTTTATTATTTCTTCCGATCTTTTGAGTTTTGTTGGTAATTGGTGCTTCTTTTAGATTGTTGATTATTATGTTTGACGCGTCTATTTTAATCTGAAATTGAAAACAAACATTTCAATTAAATCAATGAGTTACCATGATTGTTCAAAAGTAACAATTATCAAAATATTGTACTCATGGTTCATGGTTTATCCATCTTTTGGTAAAAAAACTTTTTGACCCTTTTTTCTACTCACGGGATCAATTGTCATTGTGTACGTTCACCGATTTCTTCGAGGTACACTCTATCAAACAAACAAAAAATTTGAGAATCAGTCCAAAAATGGAGTAAAAATCGGTGAACATACATAAAAAAGAACATACAGTCGAACATATAACCTTCTCCTTTTTTGAAGTCAGTTAAAAAGTACTGTGTCTAGAACTTACAGCGCCCACAGTAGATTCCAGCTTAATGTCACTGTGAGCTGAGACATCAATGTTCCCCGCTCTGCTTTCGAAAAATATCGACTGCGGAGCCCTCAGTTCCAGCTTCCTGGTGAGAGACTCCAATCTGGAATGAAAATTGGTATTGTACGTCTGTATCTGAAAGTTTACTCATATCCTACACCATATTTATAAACATACTAGCGGACTCGACAGACGTTGCCCTGCATGCAGCGCCAGGTAGAATGTTTTTTCCAGGGCGCCACCCAAACCCATACAAAAAAATACATTTATTTATTAACATTCACACAAGGTCTTCAGGTCCCAAACTAGGCAGAGTCTGTGCTATGGTAATCTGATGACTGATATATATACTTATATACATATACACACCCAGACACATTCAAATTGGGCCGTTTAGGAGGAGTTCAGTGACATAAACACGTACAGTAGAATTATATGTGAATGTTAATAAATAAATAAATAAAATAAATAAATAAATATATTTAAACATATATAAATGCATACCCTCCAGCAGGGTCCAATATTGTACCCATGTACAATAACTTGTGAAACATCGAATACACCGAGGTTAAATTCCATGAAGGAAATAATGATGTCTCGTTAAGCTCTCATAGTGTATGTTTGGCAAACTCTTGGTAGTTCACCTCTCCAATCATCAGAACAATAGATGATCAGTAAACGTAGTAACATTGACATTATTTTAAATTACCTAACTAAAAGATGTGTACATATATTTACAGACATTTTAGATGCAAGGGATCATTGCCAGCCGGTAGCGGGTTAGAACATTTGAGTTATCTATAGGCTACCAATAGCTAGTGGATTGCTCAAATGCTATTGTAGTAGCTGCAGTATTGTAATTAGATATTAGTGTTTTATTTTAATAAAGGAATCATTTATCCAATAATAACGAACATGTTATACACAGTTTTTTATTGCACCTGTATCTTTTCTCAGCCATGTGCGTCCACTGCTGGACGTATGCCTCCCCCATATAGAGGGGATTTGCCAATACTCGCCACGCTTGGCAGGCGGGTTGGCGAGCGCAGTATGACTTCTGATCCTCAGAAGGCGCTGCTGCCCACCTTCTGGTACGTCTTCCCTTAGCCGACTCTTACAGCACCCACGGGAAGAGATGGGGGAGTACTATTCTAGGCCGGTACCACCACGGCCACCTGTATATTATTTTAGTATCCTCCCTTAAAAAATGATATATTTAGATACATAAATATTTATATTCTACCTAGTCTCTGAAAACATTTCTTGTGCATTTTTTTAATTGCCTGTTGGATAACTTCACATGCCTACCCTTTTCAATTTTAGAGGAATCCAAAGAGGCAACATTCGTTTTTTTTATTGACATTTATGACAACTATTGCACTACTATTAGTGAAGGCTTTGGTCGTCCTTAATGTGCACAGCTTTCATTGTTCTCCATAGAGTTAATTAGATTCATAAGTATTTTGAAGAGGTCACTGAAGATTTGGATGCATAATCTAACATGTTTTTCTATTTATAGTTAGACACACTTAATATATCATATAACAATACAATTTCAGCCGTATTATTACTTCTACATTGACTTTACTTTAATTTTTTTTTTAATTCACCCTCAGACCCCCGCACTACGATTATATAGTATAATCACAGGATAAAACATTGTTGAAAAATTGTGTGTGCAATGAAAAATGGACACTAGAGGTGTGTTCAAGATGGGCTATGGAACAGTTAGAAACGCTAAAAACGCTTGGTGTTCGTTTAGAATTGGGCGTTGTGAGCTATGTTTGTTCACTGTTCGAGATGTATGAAAACTGTAAGCTATTCCAGTTAAGATTTAAGCTTGTATTACAGGTATTGAAACATATATATGTTCGGTCGCCGGCTCAGTGCTCAGTGACATGAATTTCGGGCCTCCGGGACCCTGAGTTCGAATCCCGGCAGGTGCAAACATTTGTGCGATGAGTGTAGGTGTTTGTCCTGGGTCTCGGACGTTTGTGTCCTGTGATTGTGTGCGTCATGCAACTTTCAGGAAATATTTTATTCATGATAGGAGGATTAAAAAATAATGTTAAAGAGTGACAATACCTTTGTGTAGGGTATTTGTGGAAACTGTCTTAGCTTGTTCATACTACACTATATGTTCTATAGACTTATTCATTTAACTGTTTATTTTCCAATAAATAAATAAATATTTACAGACATTCATAACTACGCTGGAACTATAATGGGTGGCTTAATGGTGAACGACTTGCCTATAGCTATATAATAACATACTGGAGATTAGCGCCAGGTGGGGCCCTCACGAACGGCACTTGCAGTGCGCTCTGGACAACCATGCCTCCAGCTCCATCCACCACGAATGTATTGGCGAACACTCGGACCTCGTCTCGAGAGGCGTGGAACACACGGCCGCCGAGAGCGTCGCGCACGTCAAATGTTCCTCCGCTGAACTCTATCGTATCACGTTCTGAAACGAAATGCTTTTGCTTTTATTTTTACTGCATGCATTGACTTTTTATGTCATTCACAATTTATTGCATACGGAGATTCCTTGTGGTGGTAATGCTATTTTTTGTGTTGTTCTTCTTTTGTTCCGGATATACCTCTCCCTTTGCACTTCAAAACATTAATTGCTGAAATAGCTGTAATTAATATTTTGAAGGAGAGAGACTTCATGATATTTCAGTAATATTATTTTCGATAAGCCAGTCTCTTCAACTTTAAACTATATCACTTGACAGCTAGTGCAGTGGTGTGATATAACACTTGACCACGATATAGTGTGAGACTTAAGTTAGCATGTCATCTGGCACTTAATTGCAAGTGCCGGGAAACTTAAGATGCTTTATGATATATTTTTCTGTTTGGATTATGGAAGGTTTCTTACAGCCATACAAAGTATTAAAATATTCATTAAAATATCTATAATATTTAAAAAAAGTAAATTTATGAAAAAATATGGAGAACTTTACTTACTCATAACGAATTTAGAATACTCTTCTTGGTCGAATTTGGAGACGAGAACAGTGAAATTACGATAAGAATGTACCATAATCGGCTGACCCATTTGAGAGGTTATGGACGATGCTATTAGTTTATCAAGGATCCACGCCTGGCCATCTAGTTGAATACCTCCTTTTACTATTTTGATAGGACCAATGCCATTCTGCAACGTAAAATAATATTACACGTATTTGCTTAACATAAATGTAAAAATCTCCTGACATAGTATTCGTTAACGAACTCCTCCGAAACGGCTTGCCCGAATTTATGTTTTTTTTGTGTTTATTTGGTAGGTCTGATAAGGTCGTAAAATATCTTAACGACCTTATTTTTTTAATTTCTAATTATAATTAATATTTTTTAATCATTTTTCACCCCCGATTTCTTCATCGAGAATTTAGTATATTTGTATGAACAAACATCAACATAATTGAACAAACGATCTTTGACGTTAAGTAATGTAAATGAAGTCTAATGTCACTTTGACATTTCGCGAACTTATGTGGCAGAACAACGTTTGCCAGGACAGCTAGTATTCTATATTATTTTGATCTCGGCGTTTCAATCACTCTGGGAGAGTGATTGAAACGCCGCGTGGGAAGTATGTAAGATACAAGATCTGGGAGTTTACCCAAGAACATCATCACTAAAAAGTGCCTGATTAAAGTTCTTACTATCTATATACTCATATAATAATCTCGAAATCTTAACAAAACTTACCATACTTAGCCGTAATGCACTTATTATCCACAAAGTTAAGCCAATATTTAAAAACACCAACATCATTAAGCATACTAGAATTCCATAGAGTGCATTTTTCCTCCAGCCCCTCGTGATTATAGTTGGAAGACATGACTTATTAGGCTGCTCTTCAGGGGTGATGGCAGCCGCTGGAGGATCGCCAGTTGGAGTGCAGCCCCAGCCTCGGATTGCACTCGTGGAGTCCGCCAAACTCATCACCCGTGTGTCGCGAACAGATTACTAGCGCCACAGTCCTGTAACAGACAGATTACACCCGATCTCAATTAGATGCTCATACATGTATATCAGATTTTATTGGGTGCAAGTTTATTATTTTTTTGTTAAGGATAAATTCAAAAACGTCAAAACAAACTGTCTTTCAGAAATGGAAAGATCTACCTTATTGTGGAGTAATATGAGCTGTTTTTTTTAAACTGGCATGGTCACTAATACGAGAATTAATATTATTATCGGGATATTTACCATGTAATTTATTTGTTTTGTTTGCTCGATAATTTGGTACAGTTTCATACATCATGTTAATAAATGTTTTACAAAGAATGTGTAATAAATGTTTGCTAATAAAACAAATAATACATGGTAAATATCCCGATAATAATATTAATTCTCGAGCTGTATTTTATTTAAAACAAAATTAAATTCCCATTAAAATAGCAATAATGTAACACAAGTTGCTAAAAATTTGTTGTAAGATATGTAAATACGTATTTAGCGTGCGTTGTGAAAACTTTTGATGGTACATCAAATATTGTAGTGCATGTTAGCAATTCTCATAATTAACTAAGTAAAAGTTTCCGAAGCTGTCTTAAACTATTGAAGTTGAGAAACAATACCTCAGCATTTTTTGTTCAAAAAAAAATTAAAAATTTTGATCATGTATGTCTTGTAAGTTTATCTTCAAGCTATTCGAGTCTGACCTTTCATTTAATAGTTACAAGAGGTTTATTAATGTAAAAAATAAGAAAGACCCGAGGTGTGGTAATATAAAAACATATTAGTAAAATTAAATTCGTAGATCTAGTTCGATATATAGCGTACAGATATTCCAAATAGCCACGAGTAGAAATAAAGCACAAGTGTTCGTGTGGTATTTGCATTGTAAAATATACAGTTTCAAAATGTAGTACGGTAGATACGCAGTATTGTAAACATTTTATCGTGCTTTACCAGCATAAACAACAAGAACGGAACTTATGTAAAACCGATAGCTCAGGTTTAGGACGGGTGCAGCTGGCGAGTGCCCGGAGTGCCCAGGGGCCCGAAATAAACACCTGCGCCGAGGTTTTGTAACTTCCGTATTCTTGTTCTTTACCTATGTCTCGGCTACAAAATGTTTTGTAGCGATGCCTACTTGCTTAGCTTGCCTTTGAATTTGTATCATTTGAAAGGAGAAGGATTCGTATATGGTTATATTCGATTTCCACAAGAATAAAGGGTAGTAAAGGTTTTTAATACCTTTTATTTTTGTGGAAATCAATAGGGGGGGGGAGGGGGAGGCATATTTCCAGTAGAGGACATTCTATGACTGAGATGATGATGATGATGATGATGACCCTTTAAACCCAATTTATAATACATATTATTATAAAAATATTACCTATGTTTTCTGTATTTTGGAGAAATAGTTTATATAGTATAGTATAGTTTATATAATAGTTTATAGTTGGTGATGAAAAGTAGCCTATGTGTTATTCCGGGACTTGACGTATCTACATACCAAATTTCATCCAAATCCGTTAAGCCGTTCTGGCGTGATTGAGTAACAAACATCCATCCATCTATCCATCTAAACCTTTACATTTATAATATTAAGTGGGATTATCTAAAACAAGATAAAAAAATACTTGAAAATATTGTTTCCCTATCGCTGAGCTATCATACTTCATGGTCCTACATGAACCGTTCACAAAAGTGGTATTTTTTAAGTTTATTAGACATTGATTTACAGTGGAATAACCTGAAAAGACCCAAAATTGACTTATCTTAGCGAATGGTCAAGCCTTTTTAGTGTATTTACCAATTTAATTTTGAAATAAAGGTAATGCTTACTTAATTGTATTATTTATAGTTATGGAATTAGGTACGTGTTCTTTTTTCCATGACACTAATCAATTGAGATAGTACTTAAATACAAACGCAAACATCAACCAAAAAAAACAGATACAAAATAGAATAACAACGTGATTTATAGCAAATGATAAAAAAAAAGAAATATACACATTTTTACTGGCACAACACACTTCAGGTATGTGATTTTTCAATTAGTCGGTATGTAATTGAATGAAAAAGAGACGCAGCGAGACAAAACTCCCGGATAAAGCGCAGTAAGTGCACTAATGAACGGCGTACTGCGCGCCTACTAATGAATTCGAGTACACTGGGGCTTACGAAAAACACCCATTAAATAGGCGGAATGTTGTTAATAACTGTGCACAGCGCGGGCGGTGAGCTGAGCAACGGCGCCTTTGCTCAATATTTCTTTGCCTGCTTACGAAGGAAATGTGGGAAGGTAAAGAAATTATTATCCTAGCTTACTTTAAAACAAATAAGATTTTATATTTCCTCATAGTCATGTCCATTGCACATGTACAAACTACTCGTAGTATGTATGAAAACTCTAAGGCTGTGATCGACCGCAGTGATCGACGAAACGTCTGGAACACAAGTTTCTCATAGACCACGGCCAAACAGCCCGGAAGCAATACATACAACATACTCGTAGTATGTTTTTCGTAAAATACTGGTGTCGAATTAGCAATTCAGCAGATTTAACAAGTCAATTCTGCACGTATTTTGAATATGCTCCCAAAAAGGTACCGTGGCTAGAATTGTTGATGATATATTACAAAATATTGGTAGGTAAGTTAATCAACTGCTCGTATATGTAAAGTGAAAAAGTACACACTATATTTTTCAGTAAAAAATACTCCTTCAAGATGATTGTTTCTACGGGTCCCTTGATCCTGCATATTTTTAGATATTTTGAGATAAATCTATAGACTACCGCCACCGTGAAAAAAATCCCATGCAATACGATTGTCTCAGTATTTACATCGACATGCGTGTGAATCACCAAGTTAAGTAATTCTATTCAAATTAAATTTGGTTATAGAAATATGTATATTGATACAAAAATTGTCAGGAACTTGCTGGTTATTTGCTATTTATGAAAGAAACAAACCGCTCAAACACTTACTTTCTACTAATTGTGTTAACGAGTGAGACAGAGATTACAGGTGTTTTTGGTGTAATAATTCTACGCCGACAAAGCAATAAGATCCCAATGAACATATTTAATTTAAATTTTATAAGTTTTTATATTTACGCGGTTCTCCAAAGCGTTTGCCTGCGACTTGGTCCGCCGAGTTTACTTCGAGGAATCAATTATTCCCGTTATTGCAATTTTTTTTATTAATACTCCACTCCTATTGGTTGTGACGTAATATTATGTTATGGTTGGCGCAGTTGGTAGCACTCTGCCTTCTAGCCGCTGGTCCCGGGTTCGATTCGATTGTGTGTATGAACATGTCTGTTTGACCTGCGTCTGGGTGTGTATATGTATATAAGTATATATATCAATCATCAGGTTACCATAGTACAGGCTCTGACAGTTTGGGACCTGAAGACCTTGTGTGAATGTTAATAAATAAATAGATTATAAACCTTCCTCGATAAATTGACAATACTAAAAACGCAAACTATTTTTTCTATTCCATTTAGTAGTTCCTGAGATTAGCGCGTTCAATCAAACAAACAAACTCTTCAGATTTATACATATACTCCATATTAGTTCAGATCAGACGGAGAGAGGGAGAAGGAGAGTTCTACGCTCTTGTCGCCGCTCGGACCTGAACCACTGAAGATGTCAACCGCAGTGAGCGACGAAACGTCTGGAACACAAGTTTCACTTAGACCACGGCCAAACAGCCCGGAAGCAATACATAAAACATAAATTCATGTCCCTAGGACTAGCCGGTTAGGGTGTTCGCTGCCAATATTAGATTATACCTCAATTACCTCGTACGTAATTAAATGTGTATATGTTATAATTGCTGGGAAGGGTTTAAATTTTACTTACAGAGCGCAATATTGGCTATCATGGTGGCCAATGTGGGTTGGCGGATAAGTTGGTGGCCAGCCGAATATCAGATTATTCCGACAGCCCATGGTGTATCGATGAGTGCTAGACCACGTGGAGCCCACAATGGCTTTCACCTCTCAAAAGCACTCACATGAAATGTCACTTGTGGTCGGACATCTTTTTATAACCGTCGATATCATTGGTTAACTAGTTATGATCATAAACGCAACTATTTCGAAGATGACGTACCTAAAAACTATTGTAGAATTTTTTTTTTCCTACCATATATTCCATAACATCATAGAGCGAACACCTGCATAGCACAGTCTCCACATCATTTTGTGACTTTGTTAAAAAGGCTTTGTCGTCGCGTTTCACGTCAATACAATAGGCCCTTTCAAAACAGGATGGTTATACGTCACATACTACATAAATGTATATAGTGTTTTTTCAGCCCCTAGATAAGTCTGTACTAGGATACAATTGTAGCTGTTTCGGGACTTGAAAGCAAGATTTGGTTTTCATCAGTACAAACACAATGGCATATGTTCTGATTTGCAGCATTGGCTTATGCCAATTACACATAATTTTGTAGGGAATATTATTGTGTTTTGATATTGTGGCATTATAGTAAGTTTTACTGTGCATTTCGTACTAATTCTGTATTACTTTGACTGGGCATTGTATTGTATAGATTTTCAAACAAATGGTACAGACTCACTATTTGTATTTACTTATCTCTGCATTTAATTACTTATCCGTGTTTATTATTTTATATATATGGTAATAATATATTTTACTATATCCTCATTGATATGTATTAGGATTATTATCTAAATAGAAATTTAGTCCATTGATATTGCGCCACCGACTACTACTCATTACGTTACTGACTGTCCAAAGGTTGTCTGGTAGAAATCGCTAGAAGCGATAAGATCGCCCATTTCATGTATGCCCCTAGTTTAAGAGTTTATATAAGTATAATATTTTAAGATTGTTTTCATGGTAAGTGCAAACAAAATTATTGTGTTGTAAGTATATGTATATAAGTATATATATATCAGTTATCAGGTTACCATAGTACAGGCTCTGCCTAGTTTGGGACCTGAAGATCTTGTGTGAATGTTAATAAATAAATAAAGTACTAGTATACATTAAACAACTACTTAGTCATTAATATAGAATGTATACACGTTGTACACATATCCCGTGGTGGTCACCCGGGATGACCAGCAGAGGATATTATGTCGTTCTTGCCAACCAGCTGCTCGAACAGTAAGTGCCCATACAGAGAACCAAAAGGCACGTCTCTCGGGGACCACACCGGCTCAAAAGACGCTAAAGCACTAGATTTGGGCTATAGCCGACTACGCTCAGTCCGCTTGGCATCGCCCCCGGGTCCTTAGTTCACCAGTGAACTAATTAAAAAAAAAACCACTTTATTGCCATAGTATAAAATACACAACACACAGTCTGAGTACAAATTTACATAAGTATAATTAGTAATTAGCTTGTATACATGAGGCCAGCACAATGAAATTATCGGAAAAGCTAAATCTCAATGTTATATATTGACACTAATATCACCGACATGAATTACCGAATTATTATGTATTTTTTTGTTTGTTTTTAATATACCTCTTTGCATGATAGGGACAAGAGCGTGGTGGTCTACACACAAAGTATTTTGGTAGCCATCCCATTAACGATGTGTATCGTTAACCAAACTGCTCTTCCCGAACTATTCAACGTGCGGTATTGATTTTTGTCTCTATATATAGACTAAGTTAAAGCTGACGAGGTATGGTACCAAGGATGTTGCGACCTAACTGTTCCTAGCTTAAGCGAAGATTTTACAGTTTTTTTAAATAAAAAACATCTACATTTAAAACCGTTAGTTGTTTGTAGTGAAAAAATTGAGCGTCTAGGTGACCGGGCTTTGTTCGTTTGTTTGCTCGTAGTGAAGTTTGCTTACGAAATTTAAGTCTTTTATTGATGAAATATCAAAATATTTTAAGACAACGTTTTTATAGATTTGTGATTTAACGAACACAATATTATTATCATATACCTAACAGAAAGAGTAGCAGATAGCTTAAACAGAACTCCAAACTTAGGTAAGTAAAAAACAGATGTATGGAACAGATACGCGTGTCCATCGACTCACTTGCACATTACATTTTTCGAGAGCGGATCTCTGATTTATAAGTACTTATAATAGCTTCTTAAAATATTTCTACGTGCAGTGGTGTAGGTTAAAAATGCAAAATAGACTGTGCACAAATAGAAGGTGTCAGAATAAGAACTTTCTAGGTTCTACTGTTTCTATATAAAAGCTATAAAATATTTAGTGTCTACGGCAACTATGAAATACGACACAGGCACAACTTTTGATATTCTTTTATAATATGTGTGCATTACTCATAATGTGTTTTCGCACCAACTTACAAATTATTTCGTCCATTCCGCGTAGCATTTCAACATAAAGTTAAACGTAGACATAATTGAAAGCAAAGCACATTTAAAGCGATCAATATAACTATATTTGTAACAATTACGAAATAATCTGCATATTTACACAGTAACCATCGCCACTTTTACTCCATTAATGGTTGAAAGCTTAAAGCGATGCGGTGTCGCGCGATGTTTTTTTGCTAAATACTTTCGCTTAGATTATTTTTATGTAACGATGCGGGCGGCTGCATCGGGCGTGCTCTGTGACTGAGGCTAGGTAAATTCATAGGTGGTGGAAGCAACACTCGAAATATCTGGCGCGAAGCGAGGTGAGGCGGCGTGCTCTAGAATATAATATCAGGCCGTGGAGTGGCCTGCGCGACGTTCTCGCCGCCGCCCGCCCTCAGTGTGCCCATGCCCTCATAATAAACGATATAGTGCGAAAATAGAACAAGAACGAGTATCGCTTTAACGTAAATACCGGCGCGCGATGCTGCAGCGGTGCTGTCTCCCGCTGCCCGCGTTCCTGGTTTATGAACGCCAGTATCGCGATCGATCCACGCCGAAGGTTTAAAAATAAACGGTGAGCTTTATCTCGCATGAACGCTATAACACCAAACTAGCCAAATTGGCTTTGACGTCACATTTTCAGTTTAAACTTTGATATCCAAACTCATAAACATATAGCTTATTCACTCATCACTATTTCTGACAGCACTAGCACGTAACTGGAGCGACGAGTCGGCTCCAGGGTTATGGAAACACTGGCACCGGTATGCGCGAGCGACGGCGTTGCCGAACCGTCTCGTTTTGAAGTGCTGCATTTTTAATCAGGCGTCTGTCTCGCGCGGGACATAACTCTGTACACTGGATACAGCTGTGTTCCTCTCTATTACAAACTCTAGTTAACGTTAACGCGTCATTAACTGACACGTTCATATAAAGTTGTAAATAATTCAAGTGAACGCGACCCGACCGCAGTTACGTACTTTAATTATTACTGGTGCCGCTGTAGCAGCCAACTATATTACCTTTATTCAAATACTTATTGCCGTTCGTGTAGTGTTTTTTGCGAAATGGTTTCATTTTAGACCGTTATTTATTTAAGTATCTTTGAAGGTCTTTCATGATGTGGAATATTTAGAGAGAACGACCTCAATAAAAACGTTTCATTCGCACTTTTTTTTCATATTGAGTACGAACATTTTTGGTTTTATTTAATGTGAATATCGAATGTGATTGTAACGTCATTATACTTTTGAAAGTTATTCGAATTAAACTAAGCACCACTGTGACGGTAAAATCAAACTGTGTTTTTATTGGTTGTTGAGAATATTTTAAATAAAAGAATAATCTTTGTCGATTTTGTAAGCAAAGTAGCCCATATATGCACACGTAAGGAACAGAGATCGTTCAGTTTCAACAATAAAAGTTTAGGTGTCCATAACAAAGTAGCGAACGGATAATAATCCAGAATATTAGATGTTTTCTTGGGTCTTGGTACGGCGATGAAATCATATTGGATGTCACCAAATGTTTTCATGGAAGTTTTATTGGGCTGATAAATGTAAGCCCGGGGGGAATACTTCGTTGGCATTTTTTAGATAAGTAAAAGAGAAGGCCTTAGATTGCCCGTTTCAGATGTGGGGGACCTTTGGAATTTTCATCTTCGCTTAGAAGAAGTTTGTAAACAAAAAAAAGTATTGAAGGCTTTTATTATACATTCAGTATTAGTTTACGTGCTATGATGATGTTAGCAGTACAAATTATTGCTTATACATATAGCGCATACAATAGCATGTTAAGTACATTTGTAACACAATGTAGTACCCGAGTAGGTACACTATAAATCAAAAGAAGAGTTAACAGAGTCTTACAAAGAATTGCCAACGTATCGTAATGCCGCCAGCGTTACAGATTTCCAAAGGCGTCGGTGATCTCTTATCAGGCGGCCAGTTTCGTTTGCTAAACATTACATTAAAAAATAATGTCCGTTGGCGTAAGAGTCGGCTAAGGGACCACGTGCCAGAAGATGGGCAGCAGCGCCTTCTGAGGATTAGAAATCATACTGCGCTCGCCAACCCGCCTGACAAGCGTGGCGAGTATTGGAAAATTCCCCCTATATGGGGGAGGCATATGTCCAGCAGTGGATGCACTTGGCTGAGAGGGATAACCTTCACCGAATGATGAAGAAGACAAGTCCAAGATAGGTGTCGATCAGCATCCGTTTGAATGAAGGCCATCTGACACTAGCACGCAGCTATCATGTCTTGAAAAGGTATGTTAGAGTGTATTAGCTGCTTTTGATTTTGTATGTTTTTAGATAAAATATTGTATTGTATATTATATTAATTACTGTCGTACATTTAGCTCTGTCCAGATTTACCTTGAATAAAAATATATATTTTGGTACTTGATTGGAAATACAGTCGTAAGGTCTTGAAACTTTTAGTCGATTTAAAAACGCTCAAACGCATTTATCCACAAACTAGACGTCAGACAAAGAAAAATGAATTAAGTAAAACATCACTGAAGGATTCAGCAATATCTTTGCCGAGAGTACTGAGTAGCATGTAGATACTTTCCAGTAATCAATTTACAAAATTTAGAATTGAATTTTAAAAAATAAGTACGTATATCGAGTACTTTGCGTTCCGTTTGGGGTTTAATTCAGAGAGAGCGCCCGATCCTGTTTTAGGAAACAATCTCCCGTGATCCCCGCGTGATGCTGCATAATGTCGCTCGCTCGTCGGCAAACATAGGCATTATACATTTGAATAAAAAGAACTTAACAGTGCTTCATAATAAAAGTGTTTGTCTACGGTAAGATGGAATGTTTACTATAAAAAATCATCAACACTACAATTATCGTTTTTATATTCAAAGTTTTTTTTTTTTTATTTTTTTATTGGGAATAGGCAGGCGTTTGACCACTATCTCACCTGATGTTAAGTGATGATGCGGTCTACGATGGAGCACACCTGCCTAGAAGATACCTATTCACTCGTGACTTGAAGATACCCAGGTCGTATTTTTTCGGAAATACAGAGTTAGGCAATGAGTTCCATTCCATTTTATAGATTCATACATTACCTTGTGATATTGAGTATTCTAAGTCTAGCGTGATAACATCTTCGACCACATCGTCACTGACCATCGAGTGAGATAGTGGTCAAACGCTAGATCTATACAGAGTTTTAAAAAAACGCTATAACGATTGGCGTTCCTTTATTGTTTACTCTCATACCAGAAACGAGTAGCTTATTTAGGCTGTCAGGACTGTCATGAGGACTTAATACACAATGTGATACTGATCGTAAAAGTTCCTCAAAGTACAACGGAACCCTTAAAAGATATGCCCCTATATAAATAGTGGTCAAAAGCTAGATCTATACAGTATAGAACGACTAGTAAACTCCTGCTATTCGGATCAATAGAACAATTTTAGAAAAAAAATACATGGCATGAAATGGCACGTTAACAAGTCACGAACTAAACATTTTCTTAAACAAACAGTAGCGGGCACTTTCTCAAAGTAGGTTGGTGTCAGGCAGGTGCTTGGCTGAAAACGACAATTATGATCTTAGATTCTCCTATGCGATATTGAAGAACATGTTTTGCCCACCACTACACATGATTTGGAAAAGAATAAGGTAACATAGGTAATTAATTATACGAATGAAAAGTTTAGTGTTAAAAAAATCGAATCACGAAAACCCGTTTCGTGTGAGTTTTCACAAGCGAATTTAAAACAATGTTTGCAATGACAACAGTGGGTGGATGCTGACAAACCACACGACGATGCGCTGAATGCACCGTCTGTAAGGCGCGAGCAATGCGTCCGAAGCCAAAGTTCTCCATCATACCTGCGTCACTTGAAAATTGAAAAACTTTCGCAATGCCTTTCTTATGGAAATAGTTCGCGTTTACATTTGAGTGAGTTGTCATTGTAGGGATTCGCCGCCGCTGTCTTGTCTGCTCGAATAGCGTCCGTCGACGCGGATCGCAGTTTAAACTTTTGTCGCGTTGTAAATTCAAATCCGAATGGATGCAAAGCCGCCAACCTCGTTTTTTATGGCTTGCGCTAGTAATCAAAAGCTGCGTAGATATTTTAAGGATAGCAAAATGCAAACGTTTCACGATAGGTGGTGTAAATCCGTATGAAATATTGATACAGTTTCGTGTAAACGTGTAACAAATGCGGTAATTTCAGGCACCTGGCAGCGGCGAAGCGCGGCGCGCGGCGCGGGTGGCGGCCGGCGCGCTCCGCTTTGCTATGCACCACTTTTGAACTGCTTACCTTATGCTACAGTTTAATGTCGATGCTATTTATGAACTATCGATTTATAGCCAAAAAAGAAAACTGTTCTGGAATAACCGCCTTGTTGCTGGTTTATTTTTATTTTGGCACACTACTTTTGACAGTGAGCGCTGCTGTTATTCATAAACTTTTATGTCCAGAATAATTTGATGTTTTAATGCGTACTATGTTTTAGTTCTCATAAATTTCGTAAAGCTATTTTTAAGCGACTTCAAAAAAGAAGGAGGCTACTCAATTCGACCGTATATATATTTTTTGTATGTGTGTTCGCCGATATCTTCGTCGTTTATGAACCGATTTTGACGATTATATTTTTGTTTTATAGAGTATACTTCCGTGGTGGTCCCATTTAAATTTCATAAAAATCGGACAAGCGGTTTTTCACTACAATAACTGAAAAGTGCTAGTCATACCTCGACGATATTATGGTTGCGGGTGAAGACATGGTGAACAAACATAACGACAATTGATCTAGTGAGAAGCAAAAACCGACTGCAACACTCAAAAGCGTGAAATAACTTTTGAGTGTTGAATTTTTATTCAATTTTTTTTAATACTTTGTAGATTTAGTTTGACCTCTGTCTTACTTAATGGTAAAGACGATTTGGTCGAACATATATCCAGGCTAGACCTAGACTGTTTTACTGGCTTCAATGACTGCTGCCTAAACAAACTATATATGTTCGGTGACAGTTTTTCAAACATGATCGAGTGAGGTACTAAAAAAAACCCCACTAAGCTGAGAATTTGACAACGATGTTATCTTGAAGCTGTTGGCAGGGATTGAACCAGCATCTGTCAGTTTGACAGCCAACGCTCCCATCGCTGAGAAACCATTGCTTTAAACTCTAATTTAATCTACGGTAGATATTTAGTGTGTTAGTTGTACTGTTATTTTGGTAGTAATAAAATCTAATGCAATAAAATGATAAATAAATAAAAGCGTTTCTGAGATTGGCTTTTATTATTATTACTATTTTTTTTTTTATCACACTCAGACCCCCGCACTAGGATTCCCTGTGTCGCGGGAGGCGTGGACACACACAAACAACCAAGACCCGGGGCAAACACTTATACTTATCGCACAAATGTTTGCCCCTGCCGGGATTCGAACCCAGGGTCCCGGAGACACAGAAGTCATGTCACTGACACTGACCACTGCGCCACGGCGACTAAAAGCGTTAAGCTTTATCGTAAGAACAAAGTAAACTAAAACTTTTAAGATAATTATGTATCTTTGCTGTCACCAACTTTCAAATCAAAGATTCCTTTTGTATACATCGTGTGGAGCCAAAACGGAAAAAGGGAGATGTATCGTTATTGCATCCATCCTATTTTTGTTTCGGATACGCTCTGATACTCTCAATAAATTTATTTGCCTTCTTCCGTATTTACAAGAGCATTTACACCGGGCGATGGCGGCGCCCCTCCATTCAAGAGTGTTGATTTAGGACCAGTATTATTACCGTAAACGTTCGTTACGTTACTACGTGTCTACTACGGTTTTACTTCTTATACTACTACTAGCGGTCCGCCCCGGCTTTGCACGGTTACATGATTAAAGTTTTAGTAAGGATCCCTACTTTTTTCTTGTAATAAATAAAGTCTATGTTACTCAGGGATAATTTAGATGCTGAGAATTTTTGAAATAGGTCCAGTAGTTTTTGAGTTTATCCGTTACAAACATACAAACCTTTCCTCTTTATATTAGTGTAGATTGTTATGGGTATAGCATTATTCACCATGTATTTTTAATGTTTTGGCTCCCGATATTTCGGCACTGTCATCATCATCATCTCAGCAATAGGACGTCCACTGCTGGACATACGCCTCCCCCAATGAATTCCACAAGGACCTGTTAGAAGCGGCCCGCATCCAGCCCTTGCCTGCGATCTTAGTCAGTTCGTCTGTCCATCTGGTCGGTGGCCGTCCTTTGCTGCGCTTGCCAGTCCGTGGTCTCCATTCGAGAACTTTTCGGCCCCAAACGGCCATCAGTTCGTCGAGGTATGTGCCCTGCCCACTGCCACTTCAACTTGCTAATCCGCTGGGCTATATCGGTGACTTGCGTTCTACTACGGATCTCCTCATTTCGGCACTGTGCCGCACCTTAATCGGGAGTATATGTTATATATGGGCGTCACTTTTATAATAAAAAAAAATAAGTATCTTTTTGGAGGTGTTAATTCAGCAACATAATTTGGATATCCATTACATTTGGACAGCTTGTAAAGTTAAAATTTGTAAACCGATCATAAATAGCTATGGCACAAATGCAAATGAAGTACTTCGTATTGTGACTATTATTTTCAACATAATATACTTACATTCCAATATGATGATGATGTGATATTTATGTGTGTATTAATGAAATATATGTATATATTGATTAGTAATTTTATTTTTTCACACTCAAACCCTGTACTAGGATTCCCTGTGTTACGGGAGGCATGGACATACACAATCACAACACACAAACACCCAGAACCCGAGACAAACATCTACACTCAATGCACAAATGTTTGCACCTGCCGGGATTTGAAACCAGGGTCCCGGAGGCACAGAAGTCATGTCACTGGCCATTGCGCCACGGCTTCTAAAAACAGTAAGCTTATAAAGGCATCAGCCCATTGTGTATTCTCCTCCTGTACGATGATAGTCTCGGGGCGTGTCAGTCGTCAATTGGGAGGTCTTTGGATCTATAGAACTTGCATCAAACACATTGTGTGCTGAGGTTGCTATTCTTGAGAGCCTGTCAGCATCCTGTACTGTCATTTGTAATTTTGGGTCTAGGTTTAATAAGTTCTACCTTCATTCACATCGTCACTAATTAGTGGGTGAGATAGTTGTTAAGCACTAGACCTCTAAATTCCAAAATAAAACATAATATATCAAAAATAACATTCTTATTTTACATGTTTCTATTTTAATACTATATGTATAGTTCTAGCGATTGACCACTTGATAGTCATTGAAGATGTGGTCGATGATATTTTCACGCTAGAATATTTACTGGCTCTCAAGAACTGCTGCCTGAACACACTTTGTGTTTGGTAACAGTTTATGAAACGTCAGGGAGTTCGTTACTCGAAAGTACCACCGTGCTGGGAATGTGATGATGGTGTTACCTTCATCGGAAGCTCAAGCTGTTGGTGAGATCGATCCAGCGTCCGTCAGTTTGACAGCCAACGCTCCCACCTCTGAACCTTCATCGCTTAACAATATGTACCTTGAATCATACGAATACGAATGGTAAATGATAACCTTCTTTCACTTGGCTTAAATGTAATGCCGCGTACAGAATTGAGGAATACGTTGCCTAAATAGCGTTGTTTATTTTTGTATGCACATATTTTATTTATGACACTGGGGCTTGGCGCCGTTAGATGGTGAGCTGATAGTTTGGCGAAGTATAGAATATTTGTGTAATTAATAAAACTAAAGTGCATTGTCAATTTTTCCCATTCGTTATAGTAGTTATATTTTTTCTGATCCACGTGCAAGTTGGTACTATAATTAGATGACGTTTCGTCGTGTATGCGCGTTCGTAAATCGTCTGCATATTACGTGTTTAGGTCATTAGATAAACGACAAAGAGCTTTGTTTCTAAAGTCTCCTTAAAAAATCCCTTATTCTGGCACCATTTTAAAATATATATCCATAGTATCTATATTCCTGATAAACGAGTTAATAATATTGATTTAATTTCAAGAATTAGAGTCTATCACAGCCATAACCAATGAGTATGTAATCACTCCGTTTATAACGATCTTTCTTAAGCCCACATATTAAATAAAGTTTAACTTTACCTCTTTGCTAGCAACATTACTGTAACGCAATGTTGCTAACAGAGGACTCAAAATAAACATTTGAAAACCCTGTAAATAGCGTGACGAGTAGCACAAATACGAAATGGATGTCCCTATACTATAGTATAGGGACATCCATTGTCAGTAGCAAGTTTAGCTTGATACAAAAGTTTTCCAATCCGCAAAGAGTTTTCATATCTAAAGGCCATATATAAAATTCTGTAACCGGGTGGAGCCTTAGAAAGAGTCCACTAGTAATGGGGCAATCATCTAATGAATGCTTCCGGGCAGATAAGCTTCGATTAAATGCTCTCTTTATTGCTAAAGGAAAGGCGCGTCCCCTTTATGGGGCTTTGCGATATCTATTTAGGTACGGGGACACCACTCAAATAAAAATAATCTTTTACCTTTAGTGATTTTCACGGATATATGGTATATCGATAACTACGAGGTTTATGGAAGTCTAGCCAATTCAATTCCATTCCGTTTGGATTGATGTTAAAGTATAGGTAAACTTTAGAAGTAAAATGTTCGGCTACTATCAGGATTATACCCAACCAAGGTCAATAGTCCTAGCAAGCTTTCGGTTGTAAGGACATTCTGGCTTGCGGCATACAAATTATGTACCATCTACTCCCTTTTACACTCTCCCCTTCTGGGGCTATCGGACGATAGACGTACTTCGCCGTCGGGCAGGTCATCGAATTCGGGCGCAGAATGCGTCTGCGTGCTAGGGAATGAGGAAAAGCAAATTCCTTAAAACGGTCATCTGCGATGTGGTTATAGATATTTTGTGAAGTGCTTTCAAAGTGATGTTTTATTGACGAACCACAGCATTATACAACATATTTCACATAATGTATACATATACTTGCATTGGTTGAAATTGCATATTTGACTTTTGTAAAGTGAAAAAGATAACGCCCGCTTGAAAAATATACAATCTTGACGACTAAGTCTTAATAGTTCATTTATTTATATAGATACACCGTATAATTTAACAAACAAACAGATTCACATTTATTTAAAATTTTTCATGAAATTAATCAATTAAGAGTTAACAGGTGCCGATGATAATAACACATTTTTAGACTTTATAATTTCCATTCTTCTGGTGTAAAACACAGCGCAATTGTCGTTACCGCTATCGTTATAATTTTTGATAAAATATGGTTGCTCTAAGTATTATTATATAATAATAAAACAGCAAATGAAACTGTTCTTATAAGTGGTATTTTATAGAGTTTATTAAAAAAGCTGAAAATAATCTTATACGTCTTTTTAGCAAATGGTGAAGCCTTATAAATATAAATAAATAATTAAAAATTTACGAAGCAACTGTTTTTTTATATTTACAAATGTGAAATGCCACTGCTTAATCACTAAAGCTTTTAAAATAACAAAATAAGCCTAAAAGAGTCACCAATGTCTATTTTGCCAATGGTAAAGCCTTAAAATCAAGTGATATCTTTTAAACTATTTTTTCTATTAAACATAATTTGTGTGTTACGTACGTACGGGCGTAGCCATTGATAATTACGTCACTTAGATAAGTAAGTATACGCGTGTAAGTTACACTTTACAATTTATCGCCTGCATATCCTTTCGGCGGGTAGATAATGACCGTAGTAAAACGTTTAAGCACGAAATAACTGCTGGAAGCGGTTATTACAATATTATGAATGGCTTCCGTGGTATCGTTTCCCCCGTTGCGGTGTTCTACGTAGTCTCATGGCCTATAATTGCTTTTATCATTCGTTTTTAATAAGACTATTAATTTATAAACAACAGTGAAAGTCAGAATGATTTCATCAAATTAGGCACCAATAAAGCACGTATGAGCATACACCTGTGTTATAAGCAGTTATACCATAACTATGTATGTAATTATGGCTAAGTACGTATTTATGGCATTTTTTTGGTGAGCGTTGGTCATCTGCTTTTCATTTGGCACCCGTGAAACTATCACGGAAAAAGTGAAAAGCGAATACGCTTAAAAAAAATATCGTTTTTCTTTACAATTTATTTCTTCTTTAAAGTTCCAATCAGATAATTTGTTTATCACGAGCTGACACACTGGTAGTTTCGCTGGCGTGGCCCACGTTTTATCTTGCATTTTATCTGCTCGGAAGATGAATTCCAATAACAATGACAAAAGTACGACCTTGTGATGAGTATGATTTGTAGTATTTCTATCTACATACTACGTTCGCCAACCTGCCTGCCAAGCGTGGCGACTACTGGCAATACAAAACGGATAAAGAGCTAGGAAGAACGAGCAAGTCACTCGATAGTTGCTTTATCTGTCTAGGCACGAGAGCTAGTCTAGGTGACAGGGTAGCGATGATGTCGTGACTGAGTCAATACAACCAATGATGGTAATATTAAAAAAATATCAGG
Organism: Apeira syringaria; assembly: GCA_934044485.1. Taxonomy (NCBI): domain Eukaryota; kingdom Metazoa; phylum Arthropoda; class Insecta; order Lepidoptera; family Geometridae; genus Apeira; species Apeira syringaria. Next base: position 17,755,141 of record OW203663.1, on the reverse strand, counting down.
CATGAAAATTGTATATAAAAATATTTATTGATTCGGTGAGTATGTAAATGTAAATAATGTACACTGTAAATATATATTTGCATTTCTTGATCTATTTTCTGCAAATTGAATATTTGGCTTTATTAAATGTAATAGATATCGCCCACCAGAAAAATATATTACTTGGCGGTTAAGTTCGTTATAGCACTATTTAAATATACGAACCGTATAATTTTATCAAACGAATTCAGTGACACATCCTTACTAATATGATAAATGCGAAAGTTTGTGAGTATGGATGTCAGGATATTTATTTTTGTTACTCTTTCACGCCTAGACGGCTTAATGGGTTTGGATGATATTTAGTATAGATATAGCTTATCATCATCATCATTAATCACCACCACGGGGTTAAACCGCGGGGCGTAGGTAGTTTTATAAAATTATTATAGATACATAATGTTAAAAATGTCCCATTGGTAGAAAAATGAATACTTTTTTCCATGATCTAATCACAAAATAACAATAGAATGAAAAGGATAGATGTCAATACCCAGTGCGTGCACGTAAGAATTTGATCATTTAATAAAAATCAGTTCCATTACAGATATACACATTAGTTGTAAATAAATAACTGACAAATGTCTTTATAGAAAATGTAAATTTAAAACATATTTTAAATTGACTTCCCCAGAGTGTAAAAAGATAGACTACAAAATTGTTTCCGTAACGGAGAAATTACTTTGGGATTGAATGCGCAAACAAAAAGCGATTTAACATCAATTTGTGATTCGTAACAATACGTGTGGGAGAGAACGCGACACATTGTATTATAGTGCTGCTTACTTACCTCAGTCGATAATAATATATATTTTTTATTTTTATTTATAGCATTCCTTACCCTTATCAATACTATTTATCCCACTAATATTATAATTGTTAATGTTTGTTTTATAAACTTGAAGGTGGTAGCTAAACAGGCTACTCGAAAGTACCCTACCACCATGCTGGGAATTAGATAACGGTGTTCACCGGTAGCTGAAGCTGTTGTTGGGGCTCGAACCAGTGTTCGTCAGTCTGACAGCCGACACTTCCCCCGCTGAGCTATCATCGCTTCACGTTATAATAATCCTAACAGGATTGTTATAAATTATAACACAAACTACCGGGACAGATGCCTCAATGTGCCCTCCAAATCAAAGACTAAAATCACTAATCACTTCAAAATATCGCAAAAACACACATAGATAATATATAAAAAATAAATGTACCCATGTCAATAGTACACATACCTACAAGTAATTTGCAAAGAACCCCTTTGTTTGCGGTGTACAAAGAAGTGATCATTTAAGAACGAGTAGGTAAGCGATTTTGTTTATGTGAAAGTCTTTTATTGATGCCTGTCGGGGAGAGATGGGTTACTTTAGCATCGAGCGAAACAAAGAGAACTAATCTAATGTGATGACGCAATAGTAACCCCTTATAATAAACAACATATTCTTAGGTACCCATACTCCTTTAGTAATTAAAACCCAGACCGTATTATTAAATGTAGAAAATATACAAAGGTCTGTACCACATAACTATATGTTTGGAAGTGGTTTAGTTGGCGCGTATTCGTAGCCTATGACTTATGTTGTGTAGTTCCCCTGCCTTGCTTTCAGCGCTCAGTAGCGGCGCGTAATTAGCGCTGTTTCCTTCCGCCGCGCTGCCGCGCGCCTTTCGTAGCCGCCGCGCTGCTCCGTCGCGCCCTGTGTGCCCTCACCCTTACACTCTGCACGGTATATTGTGTTTGTAAAAAGTACAACTGTGTCTTTACAATTTTCTAGGTTAATAATGCGTCATTGACTAATATTACGGAGAAAGTAGTTATAAAAAACTGTATTTTATTTTAAAAAAGGCATCGGCCCTGTTAAATTATAAAAATAATCAATTAAGTATGTGCTATGCTACATACATGGCCGTAGGCCGTGGTGGTACCGGCCTAGAATAGTACTCCCCCATCTCTTCCCGTGGGTGCCGTAAGATTCGGCTAAGGGATAACGTACCAGGAGCTGGGCAGCAGCGCCTTCTGAGGATCGGAAATCATACTGCGCTCGCCAACCCGCCTGCCAAGCGTGGCAAGTATTCGCAAATCGGGGCAAATCCCCCCTATATGGGGGAGGCATACGTCCAGCAGTGGACGCACATGGCTGAGAAAAAAAATTGCAACATACAGGAAGTTTTAAGGACTTCACAGCCAAATTATATGTCAACGCGCCATCCATAGATTGCTGACATTTTAACTTGCATGTCATATGAAGCTGAAATAATATTTTCTTCCGCATTTATAACGCGTACAGTACAAGTGGAATTCATTGCCTAAATCTGTGTTTCAGCATAGATACAATCTGGATATCTTCTGGGCAGGTGTGCTCCATCGTACACAGCATCACCACTTAACATCAGGAGATATAATTGTGAAACGCTTGACATCTGTCTTATTTAAATTTTATTCCACTTTTTTATATGATGAATTTGTTTTCAGGTGAAATAGTGATCAAACGCTTACCTATTCAAATACGATCTAACCCTAATGCAAGTTATTCACTTCGCACTTAATTTAATTATTTATAATTTATTGAATAAAACTATATTATAAGGGAAGACCCTTTGTTCTTGTGTTCTTTAGGGTAACACTAATTTAACCACTCACAGGCACTTCACTGCACTAACTCCAAAAGTTTTATTCCTTTTACGACTGGCCGGTTGGTGCAGTTGGTAGCACTCTGCCTCCTGAGCCGCTGGTCCCGGGTTCGATTCTCGGACAGGTCAAACATTTGTGTGTATGAACATGTCTGTTTGACCTGTGTCTGGGTGTGTATATGTACATAAGCATATATCATCAGGTTACCATAGTACAGGCTCTGCCTAGTTTAGGACCTGAAGACCTTGTGTGAATGTTGTCCCATATTATTTTAAGCATTCTCACTATGTCCGTGTTGTCAAGGAGTAGGATGGCCGACATTCACATGGTGGTGAAGTCTTCGTTCATAAGCTTCTGCATACTTTTTGAATATATCGAAAACGAAATCCATTCTTAGGTCACGATGGAGATCTTCATTTCTGATGGACCAAGGTGCATTAACGGTACCTCTAAGTACTTTATACTTTTGTTTTTAATGTTCTTTGGGGGGCTTACAGTTGTAGGTATTTCAAGCCTCCATAGATAATAGACAGACATGATGTTCTTATTTACATCAATTTTTTTCTTTTCTTAGCCATGTGCGTCCACTGCTGGACGTGCCTCCCCCATATAGGGGGGATTTGCTAATACTCGCCACGCTTGGCAGGCGGGTTGGCGAGTATCATCAATTTTAGTTACATATAATCTAATGACTAATGTCATAAGGTACGACGAGATTCTTAGTTGTTCTTATTCTTAGATATGATATGATTATGATTCTTAGTGCTGTGTTTATTGACGTCAAGCTACTCGCAAATAGGTCTATCCCTAACATATCTCTAATTATTCTGGAAACACTGAATGATTTGCACTTTGCTTTGTCTGGTACAACCTCAAAGCTGGGCGCCATAAGTCCATATCGGCATAAGATATTGCTTATACAAAGTATTTTGTTGTGAACTGAAAACGAAGAATGCCTCCCTAGTAGCCAGTACACCTCTTTATAGTAAAGTTCTACCTCTTTGATAAACCAATTTTTACATTCTAACTTCAAAATTCAGACGTTTCATACACACACAACTATTCGTTGCCGTTAATATGAAACAGTAAAACGGGCCTTAAATCTGTTAATAATATCAAATAATCTATGGATAATGAGAGGCAAGGGCGCATCCACTGAATTTACAACAGATAAGTGTGAACATAGCTTTACTTCATCAAACATCGCAGCATGTGAATTGAATTTATTTTTATAGACATTCATCAGCACAACAATGAACCTCCTCAGCTCAGATGCTCGGCTATACGAGTACATTGAACGCGCATATTTATACAAAGATGGAGAGACCTTTCAGACATAAAAAGGGTCAAATCGTCCAATTTTAGAAAATACTTTTCTTGTTCATATTCAAATTGTCATTGCCCTTTAAATTCCTCATAATCCGTCCAATTGTAAACCGTCGGGCGGTGCCCGGGTCGCAGTAATCAAGACGGCTTCGCTTGGGTTTCAACCTCCATAGTAGATGAGCGGGTGTCACTGTTATGGCTCATTACTAAACATCGCGAATCGGTATCACAGTCACTCAAAAATAAACTCATTTGACTAATTTCAAAATTACTTTTTTCTTTATCTATAATTCTAGCTTTAAAAAGAGTCATTGAACTTATGTGGGCTTTATGAACTGCACTTGCATGCTACATTAAATCCGGTGGCGGTCGGCAAGGTCTATTCTATAAATGTGTTGCGCTTTTAAAAAAACTCATTACAGGCGGCACGCGGACGAGTGGCGTCTTTGAAGGCCCGCGCCGCTGCCGCAGTATTATTCCAGATTATACCGGCTTCCATACAAATGAAATCTCGCTTAAACCACTGCAATTTTGGAACGAACAAATAAGACTCAAAACTTGTTTTGCTTCAGTCGTGTTTTCCAATGCTTCATCATCATCATCATCTCAGCCATAGGACGTCCACTGCTGGACAAAGGCCTCCCCCATTGATTTCCACAAGGACCGGTTGGAAGCGGCCCGCATCCAGCCCTTGCCTGCGATCTTAGTCAGGTCGTCTGTCCACCTAGTCGGTGGCCGTCCTATGCTGCGCTTGCCGGTCCGTGGTCTCCATTCGAGAACCTTTCGGCCCCAACGGCCATCGGTTCTTCGAACTATATGCCCTGCCCACTGCCACTTCAACTTGCTAATCCGCTGGGCTATGTCGGTGACTTTCGTTCTTCTACGGATCTCCTCATTTCTGATTCGATCACGTAGAGAAACCCCGAGCATAGCCCTCTCCATAGCTCGTTGTGCGACTCTGAGCCTGTTCAGAAGGCCTATAGTCAGAGACCACGTTTCAGTTCCGTAAGTCATCACTGGTAACACACATTGTTCGAAGACCCTCGTTTTCAGGCATTGCGGTATTTTGGACGAGAAGACGTCTCGGAGCTTTCCGAACGCTGCCCAGCCGAGTTGGATTCGACGATTGGCCTCTTTCTCAAAGTTGGACTTACCTAATTGGACTGTATGTCCTAGGTAGATGTAATGGTCAACAACTTTGAGAGTTGAGTTCCCAATTGATATGGGGGCGGGCGCAACATGGGCATTTGACATAATTTTCGTCTTGTCCATGTTCATTTTAAGGCCCACCCTTAGGGAAACTCTGTTGAGGCCTTCGAGCATCGTGCTGAGGTCTTCCATGGATTCTGCCATGACCACAATATCGTCGGCAAACCGAAGGTGAGTGATGTACTCGCCGTTGATGTTGATGCCGAATCCTTGCCATTCCAAGAGCTTGAAGGCGTCTTCCAATGCGGCAGTGAACAGTTTCGGAGAAATAACGTCTCCCTGTCTCACGCCTCGTTGCAATGGAATCGCCCTCGAAATTTGCTCTTGTACTCGGACCGACATGGTGGCGTTATTGTACAAACACTTCAACACTTCGATATACCGATGGTCAATACGGCACCGCTGGAGAGACTCAAGCACCGCCCACGTCTCGATCGAATCAAAGGCTTTCTCATAGTCCACAAACGCTAAACATAAGGGCAAGTTATACTCTTCGGTCTTCTGTATAACTTGCCGCAGCGTATGGATGTGGTCTATGGTGCTGTAGCCTTTTCGGAAACCGGCTTGTTCGGGAGGCTGGAAGTCATCAAGCCTACGTTCGAGACGATTCGCGATGACTCTTGAAAACAGCTTGTAAACATGGCTCAGAAGCGAAATGGGTCTGTAGTTCTTAAGCAATGTGTTGTCACCCTTCTTAAAGAACAACACCACTACGCTTCTGTTCCATACTTCCGGCGTTGACCCTTCGAGGACAACGGAATTAAAGAGCTTCTGAAGGACTTTCAGTATCGGTGATCCACCCGCTTTCAGAAGCTCTGATGTGATTCCGTCGTCACCCGGTGCCTTGTTGTTTTTAAGCTGCTTCAGAGCCATCCTAATCTCGTATAGGCTGATGTCCGGGATGTCTTCGGTATAGTGCCGGGTCAGCTTGGCTCTTGGGTCTTTGGCCAAGCTGTCAACAGGTTTAGCGACCGAAGTGTATAGCTGTCCATAGAACCTCTCGATCTCTCCAAGCACCTCTGCTTTGGTCGACGCTATACTGCCATCATCTCTCTTCAGCTTAGTCATCTGGCTTTGCCCAATAGACCTGTCTTTTGCAAACACTTTGGAGCCTTTTCTCCGTTCGATCGTATCTTTAATACGATTTGTACTAAAGGTACGGATGTCGTGTCGCAAGGATTTCCATATTCGTCTATTGAGCTGCCTATATGACGCAGCATCATCGGATGATTGCAGTTGCAACGAGCGTCGTTCAGCCATGAGGTCGAGGGTATGGCTGGAGAGTTTTTGAGGTCTATTTGTACGGCGGGGCTTAAAGAACTTAGACCCCACTTCGTGGACAGTTTCTACAAACCTGTTGTTGGTCTCGTCCACCGACGCAAAGTTCTCAAGGCAAGCAAAGCGATTGGATAACTCAAGTTGAAAGCTCTCGGGGTTTTGGATATGGACATTTTGAGGTCGGAGCGTGGATTTCATCAAACGGGACCTCTCAAGTTTAACATTAATATTCAATGTGCCTCTTACCATGCGGTGATCACTACCGGTTTTGACCATGTTGATCACAGAGACATCATTGAATATTTGTTTCTTGGTGGTCATGATGAAATCGATCTCATTTCTTGTGGAACCGTTGGGGCTCAACCAGGTCCATTTCCTTTGAGGCGGCTTCTGAAAGAAAGAGTTCATCATAAAGAGTCCCTCTTTCTCCATGAAGTCGGCCAGCCTCTGTCCCCTAGGGTTCCGTTGTCCATAACCAAATTGCCCCACTCTCAACTCTCCATCACTTCTTTCGCCCAACTTTGCGTTAAAGTCCCCCATAACAACATTGTAATGGGTCTTGGAGGTATGTATGGCCCTACTAATGTCCTCATACATAGCCTCTACCTCCTCATCGGTTCCGAGTTTCGAGGTCGGTGCATATACCTGAATGACCTTCAACGAATATCTGCTTGATATTCTGAGTATTAGGTATGCCACCCTGCTCGAAACGCTGTCGATGGTGATGATGTTGTTAGCGAGGGACTTGCGAACGAGAAATCCGACACCACCTTGGGACTTTTGGTCGCCTTCCCGGTAGTAGAGCAAGTTACCGGATTTGAGAGTTATGGTGTCCTCACCCTCTCTACGGACTTCACATAACCCTAAGATATCCCAGTGTAACTTACTCATTTCTTCTTCCAGTTCGACGATCTTCTCGTCTGCCAACAAAGATCTTATATTGTGTGTTACCAGGGCCAGAGGTCGTTTTTTCAGGGAGTGGTAGCAGGGAATCTGCCGGAGATTCTTAGCACCCCCTGCTCCACCGTTACACTGGCCGCTACCGGAGCCAGCATTAGCGGAGCTGCCGGGGACTGGGGGCCTGGTTTTGTTTTGTACTGTCATAGGGGGGGGTTTGCCAATACTCGCCACGCTTGGCATGCGGGTTGGCGAGCGCAGTATATAAAATACGACCCTCAGAAGGCGCTGCTGCCCATCCTTCTGGTACGTGATCCCTTAGTCGACTCTTACGACACCCACGGGAAGACATGGGGGGGTACTATTCTAAGCCGGTACCCCACGGACTTCCAATGCTTATGGAAATCGAAATGGAAAATGTCGAAATGTAAACGCTTCGAACGTTATGAAATAATTACTTTGTTTTTATTGTTTGTTGCTATAATAACACGACAAGAAAAGAAAATTACCAAATAATAAAACCAACTTCAACACTCAAAAGTGTGAAATAACTTGTCGAAGTCGGTACCATGATAGTTTTCAAAAGTAACTATTATCGAAATATGGTGCTCATGGTACTTTGACAAGTTATGTGAAACTTTTGAGTGTTGCAGTCGGTTCAATTTTTTTTACCCTTTTTAGTTATGTCACTTTTGCTACTCACGGGATCAATAATTGTCATTCACCCGCAATTATAATGTTGTCCAAGTAGACGTAACACTTTTCAGTTACTGGAATGTGACTCAAAAACCGCTTGACCAATTTCGATGAAATTTAATGCGGAGTACATGGGAAGCACCAGCTTTCAGCTTAAAAAAATAATCATCAAAAGCGGTTCTGAGGTAACAAACATAACACGGGTCGAATTGAGAATTTCCTCCTTTTTTGAAGTCGATTAAAAAAGCACCAAATCACTGAACACAAATAACCTAACTAGAGTGTGTGAATAGTAATTTGAAAGCGCACCTAACTAGCACGTCGCCCGTAGAGAACTTTATCTGGTCAATACAGAGCGGGCCTAAGTGTAGCTAACGGCTTGGAATAACCATTACATATTTAGTTTGTATGTCCTCAGGGACTGCGCTTGCGGTTCTTGCCATTAGTGCGATTGAGCGCAACGCCCGACCGCTTTACCTGCGCTTTAGATACTCATAATTTCTTTTTATAGCTTTCTTAACACCTCGTTCAATTTACAACCAACACTTACCGAATGGAATCGTAATGCAGAGGCGATACATTACTCCCTCAAGGAGGTTAAGGTGAAATATCGACTCCTTGTTGGTTACGGCGGTTCCTCGTATCGATGCAGATGAGCTAACTATTTGTCTTGTCTGATGGCTCGGGCTTGATTAAACCGTGAAACATTTAGCGGAGTTAACCTGCTGGGCTCGCAGGGTCCCGGGCGACTTTAACTAATTATATGTATCGTTTAGTTGCGGGTCCTTTTATATGGGTGGAGTGAATGTTTATGCTGGTTATTTTTAAGTAATCGTTGAACCACAGGCGCGGGCGAGCGTTCACACAGTGATTAGGACAGATAAATGACGGACATTATTTGTAATGAATGTTTAGGTGGTCGTAATCGCATCGCGTAAAGTGTCGGCGCCATTACTCCACAGCTGCTGTTGGCGAGATATTGCCTCAAGTACCATTTACCGCTTTCGCGTGGATTTATCCTTCTACGCGAAGGGACAGTTTCGTGCATTAAAGTTGGAACAAACTTTTGGCTTACTTTTGTAATTAACAAATGTTGAATAAAATTGACTCCAAGAAGAACATCCCCACTTATGAGAACAATTAATGTGACAGTTAAAAGTTTGTGCATCGACTTAAAAACGTTTGAGTTCACGTAAGAGTTGCTAAGTTTTATTCAGATATTGCTTTTAATATTGAGGCTCTGCACAGATTCAAAGATTTAGGGTATCTTTTACTTCTAATACTTACCATAAAACAATTTAAGTGCGATGGAGTGGGTACCGAGTGGCATTTAAACGATTTGTCGGCGTATTAATAAAACGATTAAACGAAGCTCGCCATGGTAATCTGGGAGCGAGGAGCGTCGCGGCAGATGGCCACGATTCCCCAACTTTGATGACGAACGCCGCCGTCTCCTGAATCAACCAACCATTTGTACACTTTTGCTTTAGACTACTTACATTTTGAATAAGTTTGTTGGAAACATAAAAGTTTTATAAATTGGAATGAAGGAATGAATGTTTGTACAGTAAGACCACCTTCATTTGATATATAACACCTTTAGATAATATTTGCAATAGTAGTGATGCGATTAGGGTTTGTAATGGAGAATTCGTCGTTGGTAGCTTTCATTTTTCTAATCTCTCTCCTGGTTCGAACCCGAAGGAAAAGAACAAGGACAGCCTGCTCCATAAATTAACTGGTCATATATTTTATGTGACTTAATTTTTGCAACTCTTAAAAGTTTGCATTGTACATTATAGATAAAATCTATCCGGGAAGATAATAATTATTGCACATAGAATAATCATTTATTTAAGACACACACATAACAAGGACAGGGCATGGGTGATGTCACTATTGTATACAATATATGTAATTATATAACATGAATTAAAACATTAAAAATGACAATGGATTTTGAATATAGTGAGGTTGAATAGGTGTTGAGCTTGTAAATATTCTAGGTTTAGCGTGATTACACATTCGATCAAATCGTCACTGATCTCCAAGTGGTGAAACAACTAGATTTATATAGTACAAAAAAATATTAAGAGAAAAAAAAAACAACGTAATATAAAATTCGGTCTTTTTCTTTGTTTGGTAAACGGCTATAAATCATTATCGTTTTATCATTATTATCGTATTATATACTACCTCATATTTTATGTTATATCAATAGAACAAACAAGTTGTAAAAAAAGCTAAATGCCATTAAAATGTTGTCTCCTCGTTTAACTAATGATAGGCCTCACCATGCGACGTCAATCGGAGCCACCGTTTGATGACTCGTCAAAATTGTTTCCTGAGTTGTTAAGTGCAGGAAATTGTGACTCCTCCACCGACACACCTGCAAATGCTAACTGCTTCGCATTTAGCGTCGGACGGCTCCCTCTACGTTTGCTTAATCAATGTACCTCGGTGCCTGTCTACACCTTTTTTATTTTCACGCGTACCGTTTTCGGTAAAAGTTGTTTTTTGAAAGAACTTGGAACAACCAAATTCAATCACCTGTATTTTTTAAGATTTTCCTCGACTTCATAAACCAAACTACTAAATTTAAGATCTAAAACTTTTTAGTTACTGTTGTTATTTTTTGTATAATTGTAGTAATTTTTAATGCACTCCTACAATGTTGTTGGCAAAAGGAAGGGCTTGCTGATAGGAATTCAAAAAATAAAGTGACATCACTGTAAATCCAGTAAGGACATTCTTAACATAGCGGAAGAGCTTTTATGCTTTCCTACACTATGGGTATCAAATGAAAGGGCTTGCTGAAAATGCGATTTAAACTCTAATCCGTATGAAATTATGGTGCGCTGGGGTTTTTGGAGTCCTCGATTATGATATTGAGGTCGAATTGTTCGAATCTGTAGTTGAGCGATAACTAAAAAGAAAATGAATTAGCATTAAACAGGTTTTTTAAAAACAAGCTGTTACTTAAATTTTGTTATTAAAACTGACGTGGTTTTGAGACATTGGTAGTGATTCGCTTATTCAACTGAACTAAACTAAGATTTTGGAAAACTAAATCAGTTCTAATACGGTTACGATAAAGTCTAAATTAGTATGAGACTTATCAATAACATCACTAAAATTAAAATATATTTATTAAATTTGCGGGTAGTTTTAGCGAAATTAAGTTGCCATTTATTTGGTGCCTACTAAAACTACCCGCAATTGGTCTACAGTTGAATAAAACTCGTCTAATATTAGTGAGAGCGTTGTATGGAGTTATACGAATTTGAATTTTAGCGTAAATAGAATACAAGCTATTTCAATTTGCAGAATTTTAGTGAATTTTAGCTAGTTTATGTGGTTAACAGAGGGCCATTATCAATGTATAAAACACGGGAGTTACTCAAGTAATAAGTCAGAGGGTTCCGACTATAGTTTCAACCACATTCGGTGGTCTTTTTCAAGGAGAATACGGGGCGCTCGCGGACGCGGTCGCGATTCGCCTAGCTAGGCGAACGCGAGTTACGTGAGTAACTCCCGTGTTTTATACATTGATAATATTACTCAAATGTTTAAAATAATCTATTCCTTTAAGACATTTACAAACAACTTAACTTATAACGTCATTTCACAATTTATCTGATGGTGAAAGCCTGTCGCGACATTTACCTGTGTAGATAAATAAGTAAATTAAATAACTTGACCTATTTGATTTTAATTTAAAAAACATTCTTGTTTTTTTGTTCTTGTCTTTATGTTTCATATTTATAAAATATTTCATACCAAATATTTCAAATCTGGCGACAAGCTTCACTTTTAATTTATATATTTTAAAGACTTGGAACTGAAAAAACCGCAAATAATAAAGTAGTTCAAAAACTATAAAAACAGTATTCGGTTTTTAAAGTTCTTTTAAACATTTTTTTGAAAATCTAGAGATGTACGGATTCCTTTTGGATGAAATTTGTAGATATGGAACCAATCTGAGAGCATCCATATTCATTTATCCGGTTCATCACATTGGTCCAAAAATGACGGAGTTATGCTGAGCTTACAAAAAATTAAAAGTGATTTGATAACTTTTTTATACTGTAGCGTTTGACCACTATCTCACTTGATGGCCAGTGACGATGTGGTTGAAGATGTTATCGTTAGGTTGTTAGTTAGGTCTAGCGTATACGCTAGACCTAGAATGCTTACTGGCTCTCAAGGACTGCTGCCTGAACACACCTTGTTACCGGTGTTACCTTCACCGGAAGTTCAAGCTCAAACTATTCCTTTTTTGGAACTTGATTAAAAAGAAAAAAAAATCCCACCAACTGAAAATATTTCCAGCGCTTAAGTTTTTAAAGTAATAATTTTATTTCGTAAATGTTAACAAAATGTTGTAATCTATATATATAAAAATGAAACCCGTTTTCCGTTGTCACGACATAACATGAAAACGGCTTGACCGATTTAGATAAAATTTGGTATAAAGATACATGGGACTTTGGAGAAGGACATAGGCTACTTTTTGTCCTGGAAGAAGTATGGTTCCCGTGGGATAACTGAGTCAGCGGGAAAAACGTAGTGCACGCGGGTGAAACCGCGGGGCGCAGCTAGTACTGGATATTTATTTAAAGTTAGACTTTGAAGGCAATATATTAGTGAGTACTAAATATTCCAGACGGGTCCAGGAGTTGGTCAGCCCGCCGCCCGCCGCCCGCCGCCCTCGGTGCACTGGCCTTGCCTTCCCTGTTATTAGGGACCGTAAATAATAAGCATTAAAAGCCTGTACCGTTATTTACAGACGTTACGTGTACGTCTTACCATAGCAATATAAATAAACCTGGTGTGGAAACAGTTCTTGTCAGTTGGGTTCGCGTCTACATCAAGAGATTTTGATAGTTTGTTTGTAGTGCAACTTAACAGCCTGGATATACCAACTTTCATGATTTTAATTTTTAGGTCCTATCTTATAATAATGAGTAGACATATAAAAAAACAGTTACAGATATACAACCCTTTTAAAAAGTAATTTTTAATAAGAAATTTCCTGCAACGCATAATTGTCTCAATATACAATACACTAGTAGCGCCCCGCGGTATCACCCGCGCGGATTACGGTTTGCCCGCTACATCAATTATCCCACGGGAACTATACTTTTTCCGGGATAAAAGTAGCCTATGTATTAATCCAGGGCTTAAACTATCTTCACGCCAAATGTCATCGAATTCGGTTAAGCCGTTTGAGCGTGAAGAAGTAACAAACCTATGCTGAATGAGCATGAACTAATCAAATAGGTTCTTGAATTTGTATATCACCATAATCTATACCTAACCTCAATCCCCCAATCTATCTAACTTCATACACAAAGGCAAAAGTACCACATTATTTCGATGTACAAGTTCAATCACTTATCAGCACGACTGACGAAACGTGAGTAACGGTCGTATATACTGATGTGATATTAACCCATCAAACGACTTAAGCAACGTGTGTTTGGTCAAGGCTCTTAAACAATTTTGAGAATAAGCAAACAGATCACAAAACGAGATTGGATACAAAAATAGGTTGTTGCATCGAGACATTAGGATCGAGTTCTGGCACTGTTAGTTCTGATTGGATTAGGTTCGAAGCACTGCCGGTGCACTGATGCCGGCTCAAACGTAAAATTTTACGTGACCACTTTCCAAACGTCGCCTTTCGCGACATCAGTGCACACTACAGTATACAGCCTTCCGAGCTTTGATCTCTCACTACATGCGAGCGTATTATGTAAATTCACCAAAGCCTGCGATAGAGACACTCACCTACTAACGCTTTAGACTCCTAAACTGGCAACACTCAAATTAAATTCTCTATATTGTCTTCCAAATAATTTCCAAGCGTTCGTCATTTGAAAAGTATTAGTTTTATACGGTAGTTATTCTATCGAATACCTTCCCAGACTCGCAATTCAAGTGTCCTTTGGACTGAACGTAGCGAGGCATTACGCCGACCAAGATCCTCTTACCTTGGCACCGGTATCGAAATGTTTTGTTTGGTGCTTTTGCAATTGATACTTGTACTTGTGTATTATAGAGTATAAAAGTATGTAGTTCACAGATAAACTTACAACTATGCTCAATAAAACTTTGAGCAGTACGTTATTTTGAATTAGGTACATAAAAATTACATAAGGAGACAATCTTGTTCCGTGGTATCTGCAACCTTATTTGACACACTTTACACTTGTACATTTGTGAGAACATTACTAAAACTACCGTTATTATATTATTATTATATATATTAATTAGTTTATATAAACACTAGTAATGTAATTTAGTGTGGGACGCTACATGCGTTGATATTTTGGCGCCGTCACATCTTCCCGAGACACATGTTAGGGCTGGCGCCGCGGCTTACTGGGCGGAGCAATCGAAGTGGCGAAAATATGCTAACCTAGGTAGTGGATACATATTTAAACCGTTTGGGGTCGAGACATTTAGCCCGTGGGGACCGGGAGCTCATCGGATTTTTTAAAACTTTTCAGAGCGTTCGATCGATACGACGAGTGTCGTATGCTGCTGTCAAAATGCTGGCACATATTTGGCTCAACGAATCAGCATTGCAATTCAACGTGGCAATGCTGCTAGCATTCTGGGCACGCTACCTGCCGGTAGCGGGCTAGATCATTTGAGTTATCTATAGGCTGCCAACAGCTAGTGGATTGCTCAAATGTTATTGTAGTGCTGCAGTATTGTAATCAGTTATTAGAATTGATGTTCATAAAGGCATCAGCCCTGATATGGCAGCAAAACTATAAGTAGGTCCAAGCACATTAACACTTCCACTTCTCAAAAATATAAAGCTGAAAAATAAAGTTGTTTCGCCGTGGGTAATAAATTTAACATGAAGTAGGTAACCGATGCAAATCCATTTTACGTTCTGTTCATGTAATCTATATTTCTTAATGCTCTCGGCTTATTCTCGAAGCAGAATTTATGCGCCATTTACCGCGCCCCGCGCCGCTGCTGTTCGCTTGAATAAGGTACCAACTTTGAGTATTATTTTACATGTTTTTTTCACATCATCAAGTACTCTACCGGCATGCGTTAATAACGAACTTATTTAAATAAATGTAATATATACAGTTATTTGCTAGCATTCTGGGCACGCTGCCAACTGGTAGCGGGTTAGAGCATTTGAGTGATCTATACTATGCTGACTATGGCAGTGATTCTCTTGTTCAACTAAACTAAATTAAAATTCTGTAAAATATGTTATGTAAGATAAGTACTTATATGGTTACGATAAGTCCAAATCAGTATGATACTTATCCATAACAGCACTAAAATTAGATGCATTTATTAAAATTGTGTGTAGTTTTACATAAAATAAGTCGCCACTTATTTATTTATTTACGCCCTCATTTATGCCCACTAAAACTACCCGAAATTGGCCAGCAATTACATAGAACTCGTCTAATATTAAGTATACCATTACATGGGATTATACGAATTTGAATTTTAGCGTAAATATGATACGAGCTATTTCTTTTGGAAGAATTTTAGTGACTTTTAGCTAGTTTGAGTGATTAACAGAATTAGGGCCAATAGCTAGTGGATTGCTCAAATGTTTATGTAGTAGCTGTAGTATTGTACTAAGTTATTAGTATTCTATTTTAATAAAGGCATTGGCCCTTAAAAAATATATAAAGTCCAATATATCGGAAAATAGAAGAAATCATACCATTTCAAGAGAGGCTTAGAATCCTTAGCGGAAATTAAGCTAACGTATTTAAAATAAGACAACTATAATGGCGGGGAAAGGTAAGTAATTCTTTACGAGTATAAAACAGGTCGGGTAGTTTGCCCGCGCTTTTTGAACCGGGCCATCTAAATCTCATAAGAATGCTGCTGGAGGGTAATATCCACATCTCATTACACGTTACTTTGAAGAATTATGACTTGGCAAAGTCCTTTATTGGAAATACCTTCACGAGCCTGAAATATTGCTATGTCGTGAAGAGCTAAAATTTCTAATTAGAAATTCTTTAGTAAAACTTTATTAAGTTTTTACTTTACCTACTGCAACGGTCCTAATGAAAATACCGTGCTGTCAGTTGATGTTCCAAAGGCGGGTGCGAGCTGTCTAAATAAAATAAAATTATACTCTAAAAGCTCTACTTATTAAACATCAACACTGTTAATTAAACAAAATCGTTGTTGCGTCAAAATGAAACATAAAGGCATTAGTAGGTCAGTCTTGTGGAATGGATGTATATTTGGTAGATACGCCCTACTTCTACAAATACATAATGTAGTAGACTTTACTGGCCGCTTTGTGTTTGAACTCGGAGTCAATGTTTGGATCCCTCGTACATTTTTATGAGTTATGGATTGGGCGGACCTTCTGTTGTTTGCGATTTTCTTATACTGTTTGCTGTCCTAGTTTTGTCAAGGTATATAAATATGACCGCAGATTTATGCAAAAGGTTAGTTTTTATGCTCAATATTATATATTTTTCAAAATATTTCGATTTTTCACGTGAGAACTAAAAGTTGTTAAAAACACCAATTTATAATCTCGAACACTAAAAAAAAGTGATTAGTGACTCCTTACACAGTCTTTCTTCTGGATGCAAATCGTAAAAGGCGAGAATATTGAGCTTACTAGCTGATAAGCTTTGTGCGTGGTGTAAAGCGATACCGTGGTATTTGCTATTCATTTAATATAATAGACGGAACACAAGCAGACGGGTTGCCTGATGGTAAGCTTGCCGTATCTGTAAAACTGGGAACTATTACGATACATTGCCAATCTTTTTTAAGACTGTAAACCCTCCCTATAAATCCCATATTGTAGCTACTCGGAAACACGGAGAAGGAAGCTCGTCCCATATTTTGCAGGTGTATAGCAAAAACGATCAGTAGAATCACACTGTGTGTATCTCTCATGAGTCAATTATATGTGGATGAGCTTTTAAGCGATGTCGGCTAGTGCGGTTGTAAAACTATGAAGCCAAAATAAAGTTGGAGAGTTTGTTTATACAGTGTGTAAGCGGTGTGGTTGAAGGGGTGGGGGGTAAAATTACTGTGCGAATGGGACACTAGTTTACGAGGACAGCGCAGTACATTGAAGAAGTTAAACGTAAATGAGCACACTGCTATCGGGTGGCCTGGCACGATGAAGACCTTCGGACGTACGACTTCTTTGTCTTATCTGTAAATAGGTAAATATCAATTTATAGCACGCTTCATTGAAGCTAATTAAATCATAGGCTGACGAATGAACTGTTGTGAATGAACATCCTATCCTACTAATATTATAAAGGCGAAAATTTCTGTGTATGTTTATTACGTTTTCACGCTCAAACGGCTACACCATTTTTATAAAATGTTGTATGAATATAGTTTAGACCCTGGATTAACACACAGGCTTATCATCATCATCATCAATCATCACCATGGGGCACAGCTAGTTAAATAATAGACAACTACTTCTCGGTACAAAAAAAAATTAACAATTTCGTATGACATTGCTTTTACAAATCTCAAAGTCAAGTAGTTTTGAAATAGACAGCAATATTTTCCTTGTTCGTGGCTCTTCAAACAAATGACTCCCCCCCCCATGCCCCGCTCATACTCGTAGTCGCGTCGCAGTTTGGCGCGGGACCAACGACACTCGTACAACACGTCTGACTATTCCCAACTGTGTGTAAACTGAAGTTTGTGGCCCGCCTTAGAAAGTGCCAAATCGATATGCTCGTTGCTATAGACTTGAAAAGTACTTACTTGTTATTTTAATTGAATATGCTTCTAAGGGCTAATAGGGCTAAGTTAGAAACATCATTTATAATAGATAAACTACCTATCACTGCGGCTTAACAGTTTAACTCTAACATTATGTATATGACAGTTGAAAAGTTTAACAAGACCGCGGGACGTCTGCAAACCAGCGGGCGAGCCATCACCCTCAAACATTTTATTGGCTAATTGCTCTCACGTCATTGTACGCAGGATTGTTTTAAAGGAAGTAACTGAAGTATTTCGTTAAGGCTTTGCCATTTCATCAATGGACGATTTTGAGTCTTTTCAGTTTATTTTGTTGAAAGTCCCACATGTCTAATAAACTTAGACATTTTGACGGTCGCCGTGGCGCAGTGGTCAGTGACATTGACTTCTGTGTCGTCGGGATCCTGGGTTCGAATCCCGGCAGGGGCAAACATTTGTGCGATGAGTGTAGATGTTTGTCCCGGGTCTTGGATGTTTGTGTGCTGTTATTGTGTGTGTCCATGCCTCCCGCGATACAGGGAATCCTAGTGCGGGGGTCTGAGTGTGATATAAAAAATAAAAATAAATAAAAAACTTAATAAAAATACCACTTATGAGAACAGTTTATGAAGGTTAAGTTTGATTGAACAAAATTTGATTTAATTTAAATTTAAGTTTGATTTAATTTGTTTATTAGTTCAACAATATTTTAACGATCACATTTTTCTTTTGTCTATGTGGCAGAGATGCTAATATTTAGATGGATCTGTGGTGGGACTGGAATGGATAATGGAATGAGTAAATCAGAGGAAGCTTGAAGGTAGCATCAGTGAATGAAACTGATAATTTAACTTATTATAGTAGAATTAACAAATAACCTGAAGTAAATTTTAAAATAAATACTTATTTAAAAATCAACCATAATCTATAAGTTATTTTTAAAAATCCTTGTTTAAATTTCACGTCTACCAAACTATTTAAAAATCAATTCAGTCAATTGAGTATCATAATTACAATATCATATCGTCAACTAGCAGTTGATTTCTCCGCCGATTTAAAGTTATTCCGAACTGTTTCATCCTTTCATTCTATCTTAATATTTAAAAGATAAAACAAGGAACCACGTTGTATCTAAAACAAAGAGATCTCGAAGGAATGAAGGAAATAATTTAGTTCTTTGTGTTGGCAATATCGAGCAGGCGGTGACCGCCGCGCCGCCGCGCCGCTGCGGGGCACAATGATATTAATCCACCTGAAGCTGATTATGGCTTGTTTCCCAGGTTGTTTCTCGCATGAACCAATAATTTGGTATTCTAGACGAAGCCAGGTGGCAAATTATACAAGCGCCGAGTCCTCGAGATACGTCCTGTGAATTAATATATTTTATACACATGTAGTTACGCTTAGGTGACACTTCTCATGCACTTGGTTTTAGAGTTTACATCTTTTAGTAAATTTACCCTATTTTGGGATTTTTTTTTGTTTTATTGTTGACAATATCGATCCTACCTCTTAGCTGGAGCTCTCCATCGCTAGTCATTTAGTTTAGAGATCCATGAAAATCATTAATGTATTGCCGATAAGTGGCCCAGGGTATCATTAGGTGTTTACCTATAACACCGGGAGGGAGGGACGGACTAATCTCTTCGGACTCGGCGCTAGTATAATTAAGATAGAACTTCACGTACAGTTAAGATTGTTTAATCATTAATTATACGTATTGGTGGACATTTTATTATTCACGCTAACTAACTTAAACTGCTACAAATATGAAAGACCTTGTTATCTATATCCTTAACTTCAAATTCGTATAATACTTTCACAACGTGAATCCTAAGGTTGGACGATTTTATTAAATTGCGGGTGTTTTAAGTCAGCACCAATTCGCTGAATAAATTAACGTAAAATACCCACAATTTAATAGATAATATTTAATTTTAGGATTTTCGTACGGAATTATGGTATATCTTAGTCTTTTTACTTACTACTTATTCTACCCAGACTTAAAATTAATTAGTTTATTTAAATAAGAAGATAGATGGTGCAAAAATGACGTTCAACGGGTAATCGTTTGATAGAAATTGTCTTCGGTTTATTTTAGCTAAATTTTATTACGTGACATAATTAATTTTAGAAAATAAATAATTTAACTTTGTGTACTGATTGTACCTGCTTGTATGTGCACACTTACTACAACATGCGATTTGTATGAATAATAAAATTCAATAGTTGAAGTTGTTTACACCTAGGTACCTGTCTAAAGATCGACCGAGATTTGCTCGCCATTTTCAATAACAAGTGTATTAGTCAACCAAAATAATGCGATGTGATTATTCTATAAAATCAGCTGTAATGATTACAGAAAGTAAATAATAAAATGGAATCTAATTTTAAATGTAAGTTTTTGAAAATAATGATACGGTAAACTGTTCAAATGAATTACATGATAGGTTATCAATATCATATTGATAAAAATAAGGGATAACGCACTATTTAGTGTTTATTTGAGCATTTATTGTAGGACCGGTTCTAGTGATGTGCTTAAGCAGTATGAATGATCCGATAATTTGAACTAGATTTCAAAAAGTATGAACGGACCATGGACGTATGGATGAACCAACCAAGCAACCAGTTCATGCTGGTATTTGTATACTTATATTGTATAAATGAATTTGAGAAGTGGAATATTCCTTTCTTAATTTGTCCTGTAATCTCCAAGCAAATTTTCGGTTAAGTGTTACACTATTCTCTAGAGTTAGCACATCCATCTTTTTTGTTTACACAATTTCAAAAATAGAATAAGATAAAATCGTCATTATGTCAGCTATACGAACGAACGTAGGCTGGATAAGCCTTTCCCATTGACGGACAAGGAGCGTGACCGCTTGAAGCGGCTCAGATCCAGCTTTTTCTTACGGCCTTGGTCAGGTCGTCTGTCCATTTTATTGTTGGACATACCGTGCTCCTAATAAGCTGTGTTTGCCTACCGTGGACTGTATGTGAACTGTGAAATATGAAAAACCTTGAGAAAGATAAAATATTACTTTATTATTTTAATGTTCCCTGGACAGACGCACACATAAATGCAATTTCAATTTACTGCACAAAAATGTTTTAAGCCCACACGAGCAATAACCTCAAATAGAGCAATTAGATTGTTTTGCACACAAACAATTGCTTTATTATTAGCAGTATGCAAATTAGCATTTAATATAATTATTGTTAATAACGTTCTTGATTCCATGGCTCATTTACTTTTCCACAGGTTTAACTATTATCTAACTGAGTAAGCAGTGCGGGCTGACCTCAATTAGATAGATAATTGTTCCGGGGTCGTTTGATATTTTTGGGGCAGATTAATTTTGTCTTTGCAATCGCTAAAATTAAAATAAAATATAATAATATTTTATTTAGGAATGATAGTCTTTACAGACAATATATCGAAATAAATTTTAAATGTTAACATTTCGATGTAGCTCTTCTATTACAACTGTATTGAAATGTTAAGTTTTTTACCATTAAGATAACACTTCAGCTAGACCAAGGAAGTTGCAATGCAGTTTTTCTACATATAGTCTGTGGACGCGGCGCAAATGCAGCACACACAGCATGCAGCACACACAGCATGCAGCACACCAGCAAATGGATTTTGGCGCTAAATGTTTACAAATAAATTCAAACATATGCCGTGATTTTACGTAAATTTCATTATCTATTTATGAGATTAGATAAAGTAGTGTATGAAACTGCAAATAATTTGCTCGTACAACCTAAAACCGTTTAGGTCAGCTAGTTTTATAGTAATAATAGTCTCATATTTTAACATCTTATGTGTCTTATGTGTGTACTGAAAAAAAATGTAAATATTTTATTCTAAAATTTTGATCCGACAATTTAATTTACAATACGCTTGGATGATGACTTTTCCAGTCCTTACTGTACGTGAAGTGAGCTATTCTTTTTAGGTAGTTAGCATTAAGACGAACATCTCCTTAATATGTAATGTTAATGGAGAAAAATTCAAAGTACTGTTTTTTTTTGGTTTTATGTCTGTGTCAGTATAATGTCACGCAGGAATTATAAGCACAGATCTGAGCCAAGCGGATACAAGCAAACAACCGCGTTCACATTCACACCCGCTAGGATACCCTGTGTCGCTGGAGCCTCGGACACACACAAACATCCAAGACCCGAGAGCGAACATACTCATCGCAGAATTGTTTGCCCCAGTCGGGATTCGAACCCGAGGTCACGGTTTTAAAGTCAGTCTCACTGATCACTGAGCCAAGACGAAGACTGCTTGTGGAGTGTTACAATAGCTTAGTTAGAAAAATGAAAGAGACGGTATTCTGTAGACGTGGGTCGACACCCCACGAGTATCCGAATATATTCCTCAAAAATCTGAACTTCACCTAAATTTGTATATATTAAAATATTTGATACTAGAAACATACTATATCTCCAGCATGGGGTTTTTATGTATCTCATATACATAAAAACTATGTGCAGGAGATATACTACTACTGGAATGTGGTTAGAGTAGTATGAGTAAGAGAGTAGTATCATACAACATTGAACCATTCTATACTTTAGGGTGCCTGATGCATGTGATAAATTGGTTAGCATGCAGATAAGTGATAAGAATGACCAACACTTGAAGATTAAATAACTAACCATTAAAAAAAATAGTAAGAGCATCATTAAAATATCGAGATTAGTCAAGGAAGAAGTTTGTCTAATTTGATAGAGTTTGATATAATTCTAAGGACCGATTACCTTGTTCGCAACATAACATGAATAGCGTGCAATTGTTAGGTATATATCGCTGTTTGAATGGCCCGACATAAGATCAGTAGAGCGTGCGGCGTCTGGCATAGAGCGCGATTTGCAAGATCGGCTCTATCACTAGCGAGCACACCCAAACTATTCCGACTACTCTAACTACATATAACATTTCATTTTATTTCAATTCCTGCCATTCAATTATTACTTACACGGCGTTACTTTGTTAATTAATAGCTGCGCCCCGCGGTTTCAGTGGCATGGACTACAGTTTTCCCACTAACTCAATAATACTTTTTAATTTTTATATATCTTATCAATAAGACCTCTGTAAGCTCATTACTACAAAATTATTTTACCAAAAAATGGTACCTGCTTCTTTTTTTGAAGTCGGTAAAAAATACAGTCGAATTAAGTAACCTTGTTCTCTTTTTAAATTCAGTAAAATAACCTCCTTTTTCGAAGTCAGTTAAAAAAGTCATAAAATAGTTTTAAGCTACTCTCAAAAGTAAAACCTGTCGTTAAGTTATTCCTGTTGATTGTTCTCGTAGATATTTATAATAAGACTAAACAATAACATGCCTGACTTAAATCAACTATTTGTATTCGTGACCGTGCTACATATTAAGACTACGGTTGGCAAAAAAATTCATTGTTTCCGGAAGCAGAGACGTTATCATGCGTGACGTTTTGCTGCAGCAAGTATCCATTACAGGCTACTGCAGCGGACCGTAACGGCCTACATTCTGCGAATTTCGTGTGAAGTTTCGCATACTGTAACATACTGACACAGCCGTCGTGAAAATTGTGTTTCGCTGTTAACAAAGTCGGGGGCAGTGCACCGAAACCAGACATGACGTAAAATAGTCACGTATATAATACGATTGCCACATAAATGCCAATTGTCGAATTGTGATCCGTGTGTAGGCATTTATTGCATAGCACGTCGGTAATTTGCATGCGTTTGAATACTAAGTACTGCCCGCGTCATGGTTTGCAGCTACTTTAATTGAATAGTTCGATTTATGTTTATCAGTTCAACTTCGTGTTTTAATGTTAAATGTAAGGTTATTTACTCGTTGCGACGAGTAATGGAATTATAAGCTGTAATTTATCATTGTTATTCGCCCAATGTTTGGTTACACAAGTTAATTTGTTAATCATAATAAACGGCGGGTTTTATTAAATTCAAATGGCAATTATGCTACAATTTTTAATGGCTTGTAGTACATTTAAACATTTGTGTCTCTTACGTAACAACAGCCGGTAGGTCAGTCAAATGTTTCTGCCGTAAAAGTGAATGATTGATACAAAGTCAAAACGGTGATGCCCTCAGCAATGTGTTCACTTTATGTACATACAGACAGGACGAGTTAACTTAATCTCAACAGATATGTTGAAGTGTAATAAGTTATTTATAAGGAGCCTGCAAGCACGGATCTCGTAGCGCGTCTACGTACGTGCTACGAGATGCGCTACGAAACTGTCTCCAACTTAGGTGTAGTAAATCAAGGACTTTTGAATGAAGAAAAAGAAAAACAGACACATCGTTTCAAATTCTATATAAATGGTTTAGTGTTTCGGAAATAAGAGAACAATTCCATGGGCTTACTTACCTAATCAAGCCAGCGTTGACAGTAAGTTTCCTGGAAAGTATTGATGTATTGATAAAAATCATACTCTATGTTCGCCAACCCGCCTGCCAAGCGTGGCGAGTATTGGCAGTCCCCTTATGGTTTATGGGAGAGGCATATGTTCAGCAATGGACATCCTATGGCTGAGATTATGATGAAGATGAACTGTATAACACAGAGTGTTAAAAATCGAAACTCTTCATTGAACGCTCAAGCATAAGCCGATGTTGTGCTTGTTATCAAGTACAGAGTTCGTTTCCTTTAAAGCATGTTATGATGCGAAGGGGAGGTTAAATTGAAACTGGCGTCATTACTTAGTATGCATTGAGCGCAGCGACGGGGACGTACACCGATCGGCCCCCATCGACCCTGGGATCGGAGCCCGGTCACGTTCTTCCAATTGTTTTCTGACGACGTGTATCATTCTTTTGAATCCGATTTCAGTATTTTATGGTCTGATCTCAGGAATGAAAGGGTAGACACATGTTCAGGATGTTTTGTTGTGACCTTATTAGTAACTAGTAGCGCTCCGCAGTTTCACCCGCGTGGATTACGGTTATCCCGCTACCTCTTTTATCCCACGGGAACCATACTTTTTCCGGGATAAAAGTAGCATATGTGTTAATCCAGGGTTTAAACTATCTCCTAACAACATTTTTATGAAATATCAATATAATTAAATATTTATATAATGGAACCACTATTACATAGCCTAGCTATTTATTTATACATACATAAATAAACCTTTTCATATATAAATATATATATGTATATATGAGAAGGTTTACTTATGTAATAGTGGTTCCTTTATATAAATATTTAATTATATTGATATTTCATAAAAATGTTGTTATAATTAGCTAAGTAATTCTTTTTTAATCTTACTTTGTTGAACACATCCTGTAATTATTAGTTCTACAATATATTTCATTCACGGTTGCCTGGTAGAAATCGCTTTCAGCGATAAGGCCGCATATTGTCTCACTATATTAAATGTTAAGTACTGTAATAATATGTTCAAATGTGTTTGATACAATAAAGCATTATCCATCGATCTATCTATGTATAGTACCTATGTGACTTCCGAGGCTAGATAGTACACATCACGCCCTAATTTTCCCTGTTTTTATATTCGACTTGCAGTTTTCCATCTCCAAACTCCCATGGATCATCTGTATCATTTGCGTTATGAGCATGAGACTCAATTTCGCGAGCACGATCTCCAAATAGCGTCTTTAGTATTCATGGGGCTGTCGGAGATTGGGCATGACATTTGCAATTTTTGTTTCATTAAGAATTCAGATGTGAGGGATTGTGGGAATGAATTGTCGCGCCTGCCGCCCGCCGCCCGCCGCGCCGCGCCGCGCGTGTTTTATTACACATCAATCGAAACGCCGACGAGCGTCTGATTTCGACATCTTGCTTAACTATATATACATATTATTCATATACAATATTGACGGATTGGTTTGTTCTTGTGGACGTTAGGAGCGAGTTTTCATTTCAAAAGTCATCATCATCATCATCGCAGCCAAAGGACGTTCACTGCTGGACATAGGCGTCCCCCATTGATTTTCACAAGGACCTGTTGGAAGCGGTAATTTCAAAAGTACCAAGTAACAATTAGGGTGTTTGCGAGCATCCTCCTTTTTATGTTTACAAGTGACTTTTTTAAATTCTATTTTATATTAACATATTTTTATATAATAATCTTGTTTTTGTATATTTTGAGTTTCTAATATATTTACGCAGAATGAAAGCTTTATCTATAAAGTAAAAGAAATTCGCTCTAAGTCTCTGTGGAAGTATTACTTTAATTGTTTCTACGGGTAAGTATAGCGTAGCACTTACGCGACGATATCACGACCGACAATTGTTTCGGCCTTACGACGAACGCACCGCACTCAAGATCCTGATGAAGACTTTCGGAAGAAGCCGAAACAATTGTCGATCGGGATTTCGACTACACGTAACCACGTTGTACCTGTAGAAACAGTATAAAGCAATTATAAACGTGAGTTTTAACAATATGTAAAGTATTACTTTACATATTGTATATTAGAGGCTAAGGTCCTCTAGACAGTCTCCAACATTTACCTCTGAAAAAATCTTTTTGTTAATTTAACTTCGGCCACTGCCAACTACAGAGAATGCTAGAACGTGTATTATAAAAAGTGTACGCTAAGCACACAGGCAAATAGTCGAATCAATAACAATTAACATTGGCAGCACAAATAGATTAAACTTTTCTAAGGCGATGAAAGTATAAAGGTACAAGGGTAGTTATTGCAAGCCACCAATTGGAAGGTTGTCGAATCGAATTCTCTATCGGGTTCAGCGTTAAACGAAGAAAGTATACAATCAACAAGGGTACGTTCACCTCAATCACTATTAGTCTTTTCTTATAAATTTAAAAAAGGAGAATCTGAGGGAGGCTATTATTTTGTTACTTGTTTATCATCTACTAGCTTAACCCTGTCCTATTTACCTGTCTTGGCTCGGAAAGGATACGTATATAATATTATTTCTATCATTTATTGAAATTATAAAGTAAACTTCTATTATTAGATATAATAAAGGCTTACAATGTGTCTATAGTGTTTGTAATATAATTAGAACAATATTGAAAAGTGACTGTTCACGGTAGAAATATATGACGTTGCACACGATTTTGTTGTGATACCTACCTACAAAAAGCCTTACATTTTAAAAATATTTTTTATTTTTTTGATAATTCTTACCATGTCAGACTCAATCGTGCTCCTCAAAATATGTTTGATGTCAGATCTCGGTTCACAAAATGGAACTATAAAACTGTTAAATCAACGTGACCATAATCGTTTCCCAATAGTCGACAATGGTTCATGGCGGTTATTATTGATAAACTTTTAAAAACACTCTCCGGACAATCCATCACTACCGATGTCAATAATGCGGTCACAACAAGCAACAGTGTGGGAGCGTCGAGTATCGATCATTTGTAATTTAATTGTGACTATGTAGTAGTTTTACAGACGAGGCAACCTGTTTAAAAAAATGTGTTTACGATTAGACAGGTAAACATGTTGTGACGACCACACCTAGTATGGGACAAGGACATGAAGAAGAGGAGATTACATAGAACGTTAACAGGTATAAAACTATGAAGAAATTAATCGAATAAAAGAAAATTTTGTAATTTACTTTTGGTGTTTTTTATTTTTTTATATCTACAATTGAATTAACGCGCGATTTTTTGATAAAATACAAATATGGCCACTCGAAAATATTTTTTGTTATAATATATTAATATATAATATTTTTAAATAAATAAACTAAATCTAATTTACATGAATCAGTATTAACCTTCATAAACTGTCTTCAAAAGCGGTAAAGGAGGATGGCAGAACTAGCCTTGCTCCCGAAAAACGAAATGACAACCCGTTCACGTATTCTTTATATATGAAAATTTAGATTGTATATTTGTGGATTTCGTGAATAATTTGCATTATTTATAAAGTTGGAAATCAGAAGTTACTTTTATGTTATTTATTTATGTGGTGTTTGTAGTTTTCGAACGCACCTTATACTTCTTATTATATTTGTTGCGTTCGAATATTACTCTCTGACATTAATTGTAATTGTTACTCTATAATCTGTAGTCAGCTGCTCTGTATACCCGGACTGCGTTCATAAACACACACATGCCTAGTTTATTCCAGAATATAAGTAATCTGTATCTGTAGCGCGAACCATGCAATATTGCTTTCTCTGTCTACGATGCTATAGATAGATAGCGATCCATAGAATAGTTACGCAAGGACGTGTACTTAGCATACTGATACAGATGATTTTCCATGATAACTTTTTACTCCCAACTTCTAGAAAAATGATTGAATATACAATATACAATGTATTTATTCCTCTATCGATACGTATAAGTTTCATTCATGAACGCGGTTTTTTTCTTCTAGGCTGCAAATGTATGGGAGTCTGCCATCCTCCTTTGTTTGACATGTAGAACTTTCAAACAGGTAAGTTGTATACTTAGCAAATATCAAGCCTTAATGAAAAAATCTTACTAAATGATATAAGGTAACTGAATAAATATGTAATGAAATTGTTATTATGTATAGGTATTATAAATTATGAAAAAAAATTTTAATTGTTTGTTTGTTTGGTTGCATTGAATTGGCTCCAAAACTACTGAACCGATTTGAAAGATTATTTCACTGTTGGGAAGCTACACTATCACCGAGTGACATAGCTCATAATATATATTTTCAAAAAATTAAGGATCCTTACTAAAACTCAAATAATGTAACCCAGGGTGAATAATTTACCTAAAATATTCTTTACATCGCTTCGCTACGAAAACTATTGATGATACTACGAGTTTGAAATAATATACTACGACTTTGCAGAATAGATCATTATTAACAAAAAGTCAATGGACCGCATATGTCTATACAAATATTATAAAGAGGAAACTCTTTATAATATAATTGTATACATATTTGATTGTTTATTTGCATTGAATAGGGAAACCACAGGATCAATTTGAAAAATTATTTCACTGTTCCGAAGCTGCACTATCCTTAAATAAATTCCTCTCCTTACATTGGTTGTCTGGGAGAGATCCCTTCTTAGCGATAAGACCGCCAATTGTGCAGCGTATTTTGTATTTGTTAATGTGTTATTTTATAAATGTTATTTTAAGTTGATGTACTTGTACAATAAAATTTTTATCTATCTATCTATCCCTGGGTGACATAGGCATACATTATATGTTCAAAGAAATTGGTATTAATTATTTTATTCATAATTTAACATTTTTAACTCATGCTAAGCCTGAGCTAACCGCTTTTTTTTCAATTTCAATTATTTTAATTAAACACTTAATCGTTCTCCCCTTTTACAATTACTATTATGCCCAGCAGGTTCTATAATAATATGTATTTTATTGTATAACCACCTGTATGTTGTAGTATTGTTAAAAAAAGATAAAAAAGATTGTAATCTATAGAATTAGACAGTATAAGATGTTTCACGATTAGTATTGATGCATATACCGAGTTTTTGAAATATACACTGAATGCATATTGTTCAGTCTGTATAATTGAAAAAAAAAGGAACATGTTCATAAATATACAAATAGTAAAAGCTAATGAGTACGTTGGTTTATCTTACTTTGATATCGGTATATATAATGAGGTGGCTTTTGCGACTGGAGAGCTATTACGAGTATTACCATTGTGACTTCATTTTAATTCTATTTTTTATCTTGTAGCTTCTGGCGTCCACTCACGTCAAGACCGTTTACCACGGCAATAGGGCTCAGTTTAGTTTAGCTATTCGTACGCATTTCGATCTTAACTTTTAGACATAGCATTTCCTGGAAATGTCTTATTAGTTGAAAACTGGTGGGCAAGTTAATTATTTTGCCTTTTTTTCACTTTTTAAGTTGACTATATCTCTTTAGAGAGCTGTTTTTTATGAATACAACTGTTAGAAAAGTATGGTTTTAAATAAAAACTCCAAATAAAGTTTTAGTAAACTTTGCACTACTTTATTGAATCAAAAGGAAAATGCAACTTTTAGGCTCAGCATTAAGATTTTTATTCTTGACATTGAATAAATTCGTACTTAATATGCGGAGCCAAGAATATAAAAAAACCTTTCTGCTCCCTTAAGTGTCATATTATTATTAGGCATAATTTAAAAAGAAGAAAAAGCGAGTTTTTATTTTGCAAGAGTCTGAAAACTATATATATAATTATGTATAATTCTGGAGTCCTCAAGTCACGACTGAATAGGTATCTTCTAGGTTTGCGTGCTAAATCCTAGACAACGTCATCACTTAACATCAGGTGAGACAGTTGTCAAACGCAAACTTATAATAAGTAAAAAAGAAAAAAAACCTAAAGCACTGAAGCACAGACGAGATAATGGTATAAATTAAAATACGATAATCAATATCTACTAATTATTATACAAGAAATTTACTGTTTGCTTTAGCAAAGATGTTTGAAGATATTTTATATAACGGTAAGTAATATTCCAACTATGTTACCAGAGAGAACAAGAGTCGGAACATCAAGCCGTAGGCCATGGCCGACCCTGACATGTCATACACGGTCTTACTTAGCTTTCAAAACCAAATTACATAATAATACGAATATGTAACTACTACCACAAAGTTAGTAAGTAAGTATAAATAGATTGTCCTAAAAATATGATATTTTTTTTAACCATAAACTCGATTAATTACTTTCATTTGAAATTTAATTTATGAGGAGATCATATCCAGCGTGTACTACGGCTGAAACACGAAGATGGTCTTAAAAGTTAAGTCTTCTATCTAAAGAGTTACAAAAAAAGTCGAATATCAAAACGACAAAATTATAAAAAGCAAACAAAGATTTTATAATAATACATACCTTTTAAGATATAGCCAAATGAATCAAGTCACCATATTTAACAATTTTATAAGCAAACACGTGGGTTAAATGTTTTTTTAATTTCGAAGTTTTCATAGAAATACTCTAAAGTTCTTGATGGCCTGTTACTTATACAATTCTCGCATTATTCAAACAGCTTATATAAACGTGTAGATGTAAGCCACAACACGGTCACATATGGCCTTACTGCTCGGCCTCCTTCGAAACGCTGACTTTTCTATTTTTCCCCGACCGATGGAAAAATATGTTTTTCTGCAAGACTGAGATATCAGTCCTTTTATTTGAAATATTATCCATATCATTGAGAGATTTTTCCGTTTAAGATTAACTCATATGTCGTCCTGAGGTGATATTCTTACAAAAAAAATCGTTGAAAGAAGGGTAATATGTTAATCTGGAACATGTTTTGTAAATTTGTATCTGGAGTGCTATATGTGTTAAGAGACAATGTTTTTGATTGTGTAAGATAATTAACACCCTTAACTTTCATAGTGATGCTAGATGGATCAACTTTTCGTGCTATTACCATCGAGCCACGGTCTCCAGTGGGTTTTCAAGAGGAAGGAAGGCAACAAAATGAAAATTGGACCGCTTGCGTTTTAATGTCCCCAATATTATTATCATTCATCTAAATAATAGTAAATGAAGATGTTTATATAAACCTTATTGATAACTGAAGTTACTATCGGGATGTTTGTAGATACTGTGAGTTAAATGTTTCGTGATCAAAATCGTGATTTGGGTGATTTTTCTGACAATGACATAGGTAACACACGTGAAAGAAAGAGGGTAGACAGTTTTGTCTAATCTTAAAAAGACCTACCCGCAGAAACTTCAGTTTATTTGTGAATATGGCGCATGTAAATGTGCCAAAATATAGAGAAACAAATACAAAGAAAATATATGATAACAACGTTAATACTTTATTTGAGACAATGTGAGTTAAAAACTTAATATTATTCATCACTTCTCACCATTAATGGCTTTGCAGACTCTTCTTCTTCTTCTTGTCCTTATCCTACACTAGGGGAAGTCATCTCAGTGCTCACCTCTTTCATTAACACATCATTCTTCACACACACAGTCCATCCATACCTTCTTTGGCCTTCCTCCTATCTCTATATCCATCCACATGCATGTTATGTACTCTTTTTGTTATATGTTTTTCATCCCTCCTTATGATATGCCCATACCAAGCCAATTTGTTCCCTATCATTATAACATTCATTGGAGCAACTTACAAGCTTCCTCAATTTTTTTTTTACT
This sequence comes from Apeira syringaria, assembly GCA_934044485.1. Taxonomy (NCBI): domain Eukaryota; kingdom Metazoa; phylum Arthropoda; class Insecta; order Lepidoptera; family Geometridae; genus Apeira; species Apeira syringaria. The sequence goes on along the minus strand of OW203663.1, from coordinate 17,723,210 downwards.
TCTGGACTACAAGGGTATTGTAAATAGTTGTGTTTAGTAACAGAGAAGACGCCGCGAAGGAGAGTTCTACGCTCTTGTCGCCGCTCGGACCTGAACCACTGAAGATGTCGATCGCAGTGATCGACGAAACGTCTGGAAGACAAGTTTCACTTAGACCACGGCCAAACAGCCCGGAAGCAATACATACAACACAGTTTATAGTTAGTTGGTAGATAAGTAAATAATAAGGAAATATATATATAAATGCACTTGATATGATAATCTTAATTTGAAAATAGCGTCTTTTAATATAAGTGAAACTAAAACTACTACTAAAGAGACATCTTTTCACTAAAGTCGATGCCTCTCCAGCTTCGAAAAACACGTTTTTGCCGCACAATGTAGCAGTGTTGATGGATTTTATGCAATTTTCAGTATCTATCACAGCCAGCGCTGCGATCCGCGTACCGCTGGGATTGGGTTTGATCTTTTCTCAATACTTACCGGGTATACAGGATAACCAACTTGCCGGGACGAGCACATCTAATGTCACTTTCTTAAGTGTCTTTTGTAAGTGATAACTATGGGGCGTGTACTGATTTCCACTGTTTTCAGTGTGTTACAGTGTTTTAAAAAAAACTTCAATATCTTCGTGTGAGATGTTTTTAAATATAGCGCTAAAATATAAAATAACTAGCTGCGCCCCGCGGATTTACCCGCGTGGTAATGATTGATGATGATGACGTTAAAAAGTAGCCTGTGTTATTTCGGGATCTAAAGTATTTACAACCGTTCTGGCGTGATTGAGTAACCAACATGCATCCATCCATCCATCCATCCAAAATTTCACATTTATAATATTAATGGGATGGGATGGAATTATTTGTCACTTAACAAAATACCACATTGAGCCTTTGATTACCTCGAAAAAGTACTAAAACGATTTCGATAAAATTTAAGGGGAAGTAAATAAAGAATTTTCCAAATTGTTTCAGGCATCTTCGAATAATCTGTGAGCATACATAAAATAGGTTCCGTTGAATTAAGAATCTTAACTTTTCTCCTTTTCTGAAGTCGGTTAGAAATAGGGATATTTGTACCTTTACACAACTTTACAAATTGCCTAAAACTTTTTCTCGTACTTTTATTTTCCACATATGAAATTAACTCAAAGATAGTATATATATTTATTAAGTTACTAGACAATATACAGATATTTTACAAATATGTTAATTATTTATTTAAAATGGTGTCCTTTTTTATTAATTACAAGCCTTTGAGGGAAGTCAAATGAGGATAATTTACGAATACTGAGAATAAATATATATGCAACTATTTAGACCCTCTTTTTTTAATGGCTTGAGCTTCCAGTGAATGTAAAGTGTACAAAAGTGTAAGCATGGTGGTAGGGTACTTTTAAGTACCCGCCTGGCTAGCTACCACCCTTAAGCTTGAAAAACTGTCACCATACACATAGTGTGTTCACAAAGCAGTTTTTGAGAGCCAGTAAGCATGCGAGGTCTAGCGTGATAACATCTTCGACCACATCAGTAGTCAAACGCTATATCAGAAAAAACTTATAAAAAGATAAGGCAACTTATATTGATTAATTTTCAATTTCATAAAAAGAACGAATATATTCGTAATTAAAAGACAGGAAATATTAGATTCGCGGCAGCAGCGCGAGTTGTGACGATATGTTGCGAACGTGCTTTGAATACATTTTTGTTCATAGAAACCATTTTCAATTTCACGGCTCAATCTTTGTGTGCTCGGGGTGAATATGTAAAAGGGCATTCGTTGATGTCAACAAAGTGTAATGGTTTCGTTTCGTGCTAGCGTTCGCTTGATCTATGCGTTAGAAACGAGATCGATTTCCAATTGAAAAAATATCACCTGCCTGCGCGGCCAGCGGGGATTGTACAGTTGAAGTTTACATGTATAATATCACATCGGTGTTCTTTATTTAAAATGTGAACTTGTTCTTTTTTAGTTTAGCCCTATCCATTCTATACGTGTTATAAATCGCCACTATAAAGCGTCCACAGCGTGATCTGAGTATGGGCCATAAAGATAGCAACAGAACACAAAAAACCTTTGTAATGTTTCTATGTTTGCCTATATGTACACTGAAATGACCGATGTCTTCAGATTTTTCCATGTAGATTCAGTCCAGTTTTTTTTTATTTTTTATACTGTATCTATCTGAGATTTTTTTATTTTTTATACTGTATAGATCTAGCGTTTGATCACTATCTCACTCGATGGTCAGTGACGACGTGGTCGAAGATGTTATCACGCTAGATCTAGAATGTTCACAGGTTCTCATGGACTGCTGCTTGAACACACTATGTGTTTGGTGACAGTTTTTCAGACTTGAGGGTGGTAGTTGGCGCGTTTACAACAAAGTTGGCATCATTATTCACTAGTGAGTCAGTTCTAATGAGGCTCACTTATTCCAGAAGCCTATAACGTTTATAATCGAAAAATATAAAGATATATAAACATACTAGCTGACCCGGCCACGCGTTGCTGTGGCCATGTGGCGCCATCTATTGATTACTTACTCAACCCAGTCGAAAGGTATCGACATCTGTTAGAATCATTTGGAGTTAACAGATAATTGTGACTGTCAAATAATAATAACAGAGAAATAATTAGCAATAAATTAAAATTGCGACTATAATTTGAGATTTAAACTATCCTATCTCTCAAGTTGGATCGAACTGCACATGGTGTGCGAATTTTATTATAATCGGTTAAATGGTTTAGGAGTCCATTGAGGACAAACATTGTGACACGAGATTTTATATAAACATATTATCAGTATCACGCTTCATTCAAACCAGGGTATAATATACGAGGCGGGCGCAGTTCTGTGCCTTATGGAACTTTATAGGTGCCCTTATAGTCTGTATACTCTATATTATGTTGGACACTGTTACGAACAGTATTGTTTGTATTACGAGGCAGACGTTCTTTATGTTAAAACAAGCTAAATGTAAATGAAGCGATGATAGCTCAGCGGGGGGAGCGTCGGCTGTCAAACTGTAGGACGCTGGTTCGATCCCCAACAACATCTTGAGTTTCCGGTGAAGGTAACAAACACCGTTATCAAATTCCCAGTATGGTGGTAGGGTACTCTCGAGTACCCGCCTGGCTAGCTACCACCCTCAAGTTTGAAAAATTGTCACCAATCACATGGTGTGTTCAGGCAGCAGTTCTTTAGAGCAAGTAAGCATTCTACGTGTAGCGTGATAACATCTTCGACTGCATAGTCGCTGACCATCAAGTGAGATAGTGGTCAAATACAGTATAAAAAGAAACTCTATTCGTTATCTCTCAAACTATATTAGTAAATAATTAAATTGAGATTACATTTTGGGTTTAATAGGAAGTTAATTAAACTTTCTACATTTGATTACATACATTCTAATATGTTTTTAAACTGTCACGGTCAGTCACATATCAGTTGACTTTAGAGACGGGATATTTAACTATACCCGGGATCATTGCATTTGAAACAGTGTCAAAATATCGAAGGCCAAAACCATAAAAAAACGACAATTCAACAAAAGCTGTGGATGTTTATATGATGGTCTATCTCAAATTGTGGGATATGTGTTACTAAGTGCGTCAATAAATCTGCATGCAAGTTTCAGAATTGATGTCACAACTGATTGAAATATTATACCAAAATAAAAAAAAGAAACATGCTAACAAATGAACCAAAGCGCTATTAACGAGTATTGTGTTTAATACGTAGAAGAAAGACTTTCAATTTTCCACTCGAGCATTTCGCTTCGTAGAATTTCTAAGTATTTTCATCGATCAATGTCTTAAAGGTCTACCGTTTAATTGATTCAATTTTGTTATTGGGCAAATTGTTTGTTGATTTAGTAATTTTGTGTTATTGTTTGATCAAAGTTTTATAAGAATGTTTTTAGTTACAACAGTTGTTTACGTGAGTAGTGGTTTTCATCGAAGTCTATCGTTTAACACTATTTCTTTTTATTTGTTTTATTATCAGGATATAAAACAAAGAAGTAAAATCTGGTAAATATCTCGATAATAATTTTAATTCTACTATCTCACTTTATGGTCTGTGACGATGCGTAAGAAGGTGGAATCACGCTAGTATGATAACTGATTCGATTGGAAAATACACTGTGCTTTTAGTAACAGTTTTTCAAACTTACAGTGATAACTGCATGTACCCTACCACCATATTGTAAATATGATTACAATATTACCCACACCGAGAGCTCAATCAGAGAGGGTGGGAATCGAACAGAGTGACGGCCGACTATATTACAAATAGTCGTAATGTTTTGTTTGGTATAATTTATGTTCAAAATTTAATTTAAAAACGAATGTAGGCATGCCTCTTGTTGACTCGTTATTGGAATTATTCCAACTAATATTATAAATGCGAAAGTTTGTGTGCACGCTTGTAAGTGTGTATGTGTGTATATTTGTTACCTCTTCACGCTCCAACGGTTACACCGATTTCGATGAAATTTGGTATGGTGATAGCTTATACCGTGGCTTAACACATAGGCTATATTTTTATGATCACCATTATCACCGTTTTTCATCACCGCGCGGGTACAACCGCGGAGCACAGCCAGTTGTTAATAAAATGCTAATGATTGTTATTACACAAAATTATTATTATTATTTATGATATGGTTCCCAAACAAGTATGATTCATTGTGTTTCTAAGTTTAGAAGCAAGTTAATATTACTTTTCAATTTTACATGTCAAAACTGTCTTGATAAGTGTAAAGAAAAATGGAATAAGCACAATTTATCCATAAATATAGGCAGGGGGTCGAGTTTTGACAAATTATTTAAGAACGTGTGTTCGAGCCGGGTGCTATTATCCGAGTGATGGATGGTGGTGATAGCGCGCCGACAAACGCCTTTTTAATATTTCCCTAAATGTTACACCGGCCTATTGTGAGCGGACGATTGCCTGTTGTACTTTTAAGTGCTAGGGGATGATGCCGTCTCTTCAGTGTAAAAGCTACAATAATATGGATTAACTTAAAAAAAAGGGCTTTATAAAATTTGATTTCTTAACAATCTAATTTTCGATAGCTCGTCCCAGCTAATGTCACAACAACAGTAGCGCTGAAGGATTCAACAATACGACACCATCAATTACTTGATAGACAGTGGACTCTCAACTCATCATCATTATCGTTATCATCTCAGCCATAGGACGTCCACAGCTGGACATATGCCTCCCCCATTGATTCCTACAAGGACCGGATGAAAGCGGTCCGCAACCAGCCCTTCCCTGCAATCGAAGTCAGATCGTCCGTCTATCTTGTCGGTGGCCGTCCTATGTTGCACTTGCCAGTCCGTGGTTTCCACTCGAAAACCTTTCGACCCCAACGGCCACCAGTTCTACGAGCTATGTGCCCTGCTCATATCCTTTTTTACTCTCAACTACAGTACAACTATTATTGCTTTGTATAATAATGAACCTGACCGGTTATATTACCGAAGCCATTCAATGGAATTTTGCATGCATTCTTATTTTCAGTTTTATAATGAGATTTATTTATTTGCGAGACCTTACCCTTGAATTGATGGAGACAAATTGAGCATCAATTTATAAAAGAATAATCCTAAAATATTTTCAACAATTCTCATAGTCATTTATTAAGCGACGTACGCAAAGCACACACGCATAGGTGTGCAGCTATTTCATTATATATGGAGGAGATCCATCATCTTAATATCGGACCTTTTTATGACGTGCGCGTGAAGGTTGCTACGGATATTAGGCGGAATTAACAGCAGTTTGTGATACTTTTGACGCGGAATAATACGTGAAACCATTCAGTGTGCACGTTATAAACCCACAAATATTTGCACAACAATTTATTAGCCTTTCAGTCTACGCTTTTCGATACTTGATACATATTGGTGTATTTAGGGTAGATAAAGCGAGTTTATTAATTTTCAAACTTTGACAGTTTGTGTCGTGTTTGTTTATCGAATAATGTTTTGTATATTTTTTTAGATGCAAGCTTCGATGTGATTATAATACATGTTCCGTACACATTTATTTATGACATTTATATTTCTGCGTTAGGGCTTTATCTGAAAACTAGCGTCGGCTGCCGTGGCATCATGGCAATAAACGATTCATATAATTTCCTTGTATGATATTAAATGTTAGTTTTGTGCATTTCTGTTTGAAACCTTTGATTGATAAACGTTGAAGAAACTAACCTTAGCTGTAAATAATAACCGAAAGCACGTAATAATTTAGAACTGGTGTATTTGCAGACGGCAGTGGCGGCGCGGCGCGTACAGGTGGCCACTACAGGTAGCCCGCGCCGGCGGGAAACTTCCCTCTCCCAGGGGAAATCAGCACAACAATTACATCTTGAAAGCTACTTCCAATAACACCGAACCTGAAAAACCACCGTTCCTACGTGCCCTCATCTCCTCTAACAAATACTTAACTATTATAAAACGAGTGGCGGCCACTCATCACGGAACGAGTGGCGTTACGTATTTACGAGGCTGCTCAGCTCTGTAAGTCAGCTTGTGATAATACTATGAATATTCAAAGGCTTCGTCTGTCCCTGAGGATAGAACCCTTCCGAGCATAAGAGAGGAAACGCGGATGGTGAGTTTCAAAACAATATGATATTATCGCCGCGTTTAAGCGGTCCTAATAAGATTTACCTCAATATTAATTCGCATCGCAGCGTCCATTATTCGAGAGTATTGTCTTAATACAGGCTGAGTTTCATCTCGGCGTTGCTTACAAGCGTTACATAAATGAACAACGGTAGAGTTGTGTTCCGACACAATCTGTTTATTTAAGCTATCTATCACACTGCGTGTAAAAGGCGTTTTCGATTTCATGACAACAAAAGAACAACCCTAACATTATAGAACAATCATGTCCTCCAACCTTTTCCGGTATAAAAGAGCGAAATGATTAATTATTTTTCCGACCTCTTCAAAACACCGTCTTATTCTTTTAAATACTTCCGCTATTTTCCGACTCGATGGCGGTGAGGGTGATTTTCGACTATAAATTAATATTAAATTACGGATTTCAAACAAAAACATATTTTTCATGGCTTTTTGTAGTAAATTTATGTTGTTAATTTAAGAAAAATATTTTTTTCATCGTAGGGTTGATGGTGGCAAGAGCGGAAAAGACTCATATATTATATACTCGTAATGGTGCCAATAACATGTAATTAAACATTATGATTAGAAGGTTAGGTATTTAATACCAAAAAAACTTGTATGGTATCTTACACTGCTGTCAGATACAGAAATATTAGTCACTATCAGTACCTATATTACTACTAAAATAGTATAGACAAACGAAAAGGTGAGGACTGTATTTTTACAGAAATCATAAGTGTTTTGTCAGTAACTAATTTAGTATTGTTTTATTCTCAAAACCAATATTTCCCGTATGTCTCATGCAAAACCTTAATTAAACGTGTGGATAGTGTTAAAAGTCTGCAATGATAGATGATCACAGGACATTTCAGACTTTTACCATTCAGAATTGATCAATGTTAAGTTTTACAGTAACATACTTATACAATTAAATTAATATTTATACAATTAGTGTATCAGAAAACATGTACGTGTTACTGAGAGAGTCGGAGCCTATAGCTAAACTTGTTAGTGAGAATTTGCCGTTGGGAGAGTAGAGGAGTGAAACGTGAAGAGTGAGAAGAGAACTAATGCGTGAATTCAATCTGGGCAGCTCACGCGGTGGTCGCACTTCGAACAGGGCCACTAAAAGCGAATCGCCGTAAACAAGAATTAACGCCAAACCTGCATCGACCACTGCACTCTCCTTTATGGTGACATGATAAAAGCGTTCCGTTTTGAAAGCGTACTATATGGAACATAATCTCAGTATCGTATAGCCTCTATTTGGCTTCTCTCATAATGCCGAATAAGTATAAGAAAACATATTTAATGTCCAGCGGTATAATAGGTACCTACTTCCAGTTCAGTATACCCATGTAATATAACACAGGTCAGATGGGCGTCTTAAGTAAAACTTCAAATGAATACGATCTCCGTATTTCAAAGTCAGCTGTATTTTCATGTACCGCGATAAAGAAACGTTTTTGTTGTTATTTACATATATTATGTACGGTCGCACTATGAAAACGTTTGTCAGTTTTGAAATTGATTTGTTTAACGCACCGCGAGCACATGTTACCCTTTCAAACTAAGTAAAAGAACAGGCTGTTCCACAGAAAATTATGTTAAGTAGTTGAAAGGTTTTAAATGCATTATGAATGTATCAAAACCACTTCAGTCATATAAAAAATAAGGTTTAAAATGATTTTACAAACTGGAAAGTTGTGTCATAAAATACCATGGCTCTAGTAAACGTAACAAAACTTAAACATTGATTAAAACATTGGATACTGTTTCTTGCACTCGTGCAAACAAAAGTCAATTTTAAGGTGATGAACCATTTGAAACCGCGAGTGTACATAACTTTTACACAATGATAAGGGACAGACTAATTTTGACGCACTTGCGTTTAATATTTTTATTTACAACAGATCTTTGCCTCGACAACCAATCTTTGTCTGGATAAGAATTCAAATACAACTCCCGTGATATATAATATTTACATAAACAGTACTTATATTAAAGTACCTTAATACGGCTACTACGCAAGTCTTTTGCTAGAATTAGATAATGTACCTATATATTAATACATGGAAAGCTTTTGCGGTGTACAAAGGGTTAACAATGAATACATGTATATATTTTATTAAAGTTATTTTGTGTGTATTACGTTATACGATGAAGAAAATGCCAGACGTCTCCATAGCCATAGTTAGGTGAAGAGAGATAGGTGTGGAATCACCCCATCGATGCTCGTAAAGAGGAATTAACGTAGCACAGCCCGCAACCTCACCGTTTTATGGCTTTGCGATAACAACACCCGCGGTTTGATTTGTTCTACTACTGATACATATACTGTGATATGTAAGTCAGCTGTTTGTGTTGGTGGTACATATGATACTACAAACTGTCGTGAGTAGTACACATTCTAAAGACCGGTTAAACTCACTTGTCTTTAGAATCTATCGTTGTTAGGGAGATGACGTTTCGAACGTAAACGTTCTTCATCAAGGGATTTTCTGCAATAACATTAAAATATTGCATTAAGTAACATCAAAATTTCATTTGACATGGCACCCTGTGTGAAATTCTTTATGTTACCGATGGACTTGTTTGCATCATTGTGAGCGTTAAGAGCAAATTGCAATGGCACATAGATCTTAAAGCTCTAAGTTTGGTTGAAATTGCAACTGCAAAGGAGTTCATTTCTAAAATACACTACCAATGAGGTGGTAATCGTTATTATTCGTCTGGATTTTTTGAATTTGTGTTGATGCTACACAAAAAAACTATTTATTGGGCTTAACTTATTTTAATTTTCAGTAAGATCCAGGTGAGGCAAATGTAAACACCTAAAGTATATATAATTATTGTAGAATTCCAAAATGCAGTTAATTATGAAAAATAATTCGTATGGTGATGAGGCTTTTCTAGTACCGGCTCGAACAAGTACAGATAAAGAATGGTCCCTCAGCGGTCCAGTTTTATTAAAAAAATATATATATCCATACTTTATAAATCTAGCGTTTGACCACTATGTCTCACTTGATGGTCAGTGACGATTTGGTCGAAGATGTTATCACACTAGACCTAGAAAGGTTACTGGCTATCAAGGACTGTTGCCTGAACACACTGTGTTTGTTGACAGTTTATCAAACTTGAGGGTGGTAACTAGCCAGGCGGGTACTCGAAAATACCCTACCACCATTACTAGCTCTACACAACTTACGATCAGTAGCCCCAGACAAAGTAACATTCTACAAGCGTTAACTTAAAAGCGATACATCACGTGATCATCGAAAACGAATATAAAGCGCTTACGGTCAGAGCAAGAGAATCGATACATTTAGTCTAGGCCCACAGATCATTATCAAGCAAGATAGTGATCAAATACTACACCAATAAATAGCAATGATGAACAATGCCACGTCAGTTTTACTGTGAATACATTCCAGTATTTGGGTACACGGTAGCACGGCCATGTTTCACAGCTGATATATCGCTAGGGTGCGCCTTTTTTCTAACAAGACGGACGCCCGAGGCCTGCGGGACGCCGCCGCCGCCGGCACCAGAATGTTAAATACCGCCCTCATTAGCTGACTTTCGGCTACTCTTGCTTCCGAGTGTAGATAAGATAGCCGAGCTTAATTATTGCATCTAACTATTTTGTTTGTTACTTTGGATATAAATTGCATTGTATCTACTAAATACAATTAAAAGTTAGATATAATGTCGTGTGTTATATAGCTATCTTGAAAACGTTGGGCAAATAAATGAATTACAAATTTTACGTAGTCCACTTAACATTTAAATACTAAATTATCATGTTTTTAAATTGGCAAATGCCATTATTAAAATAAAACACTAATAACTAATTACAATACTACAGCTACTACAATAACATTTGAGCAATCCACTAGCTATTGGTAGCCTATAGATAACTCAAATGCTCTAACCTGCTACCGGCTGGCAGCGTGCCCAGAATGATAGCAGCATTGCCACGTTGAATTGCAATGCTAATTCGTTGAGCCCAATATGTGCCAGCATTTTGGTCACGCGTCGCATCGATCAAACGCTCTGATAAGTTCTTTCGAGCGATGACACCACACCACGATTCAAAGAGTTTCATATGTAGTTGTCTAAGATTAGCCAAATGTATTCCTTCAAAAATATAAACGTAAGATGACGTCAGTCAATAAAATAAACGGTTCATTGTTTTAAAAACTCATAAATTAAGTACAAAATTTTATTGTACTTAATTTATTTAATTACTTTTGTTGCCTTGAAATACGTTCAGCTCGATGGTTTTTCGCAGTTGTATCATTTGAAACGGAGAAAAGTTCAGCTAAGACAGCTGAGTTATGAAAATAATTTAAACTAGTGTACTAATTTTATATGGAGTCATTGTTGCGTCGAAACCGATTTATTAACTTAAAGTTGAATCACCGCGAATCGCTGCCGTTCTGAGTGAAAGCTTAAAGTTTCAGCGAGGCAGTTACGCTCCCCTTCTGGGCGATCAACGTAAATTATTCCCCCAGAAGAAATCTCCAAGGGCTGAATGACGGATAAAGGACGAGCCGTTTTATTGCCTACACCGGCCCGCGTTTGTAACCGCCTTAAAAATCGACCCTCGAATGTTAATTGAGGGATAATGCTATTCAATATCGGACCGCCATTGATTTAATTATGCACGCCGGAAAATATGTCAACTCCATTAAGTGATTTGCAATTATTATCCTTCGTAAACCCTGCAGGACAAAGTCAATTGCATTTTAATATCTATAGTCTAAACCGTTTAGACATCCCCGGTGCTAAATGGGCTATGAGAGTAATTCCCCGCGGCTGAAAGGCGTTGTAACTGATAATTAAAACTCCGTTACTGCAGCTGTTCCTGGCATTATTTCAGAGTTTTATTATTACTTCTCCGACCAAGAAAGAGCAATCAAGTGCGAATATTGTGGAATATAATAGATCGTATCATTCGATATTAAATTTAACGAGGGTATAAGTAAGAGATTGTAGAAATTTCAGGATATTTCGTTTAGAGAGCGAATGTATGCAAATGGATATTAAGCACGGAAGACGAGGAGAGCTTACCAGTTTGGTAGCGCATTCGTAGCACGCCGCCGTAACCCCGGCTGTTACTTCCTGTGTCGAGCGCCGCCGTCTTGTCTTTTGTCGCTTGCTACTACTTAGCGAGAATTACTTAAGTACAAACAAATAATCATGTGATATTTTACTGACTGTACGAGACATCATCTATGAGACATAATCAGGTATAATCCCCTTACTGAAAGGGATTTCAAAACTCGTTCGCCTGACATAATCGACACGAATTTTTCACGTATATTTCTTTCACTCGCAAATCCAATTTAATTAAGGCGAGGAACTCGCGGTTAAAATCCTATTTAAGCCGTTTTTATTACCGCCCGACGGGCAAAGAAGGTTCGCTACCGCGCTCGAAGAATTTGAGCTTGCGAGGATTTCCCTGGCTTTTATCTCAGCGGTGTTCGGCTGGATCGTGAGCGATATCAATGCAAATTATTTGTTATTTTCCATCGGTTCAATTGACATTATAACAATGTAACTTAACATTCAACCCTCAAACGCAACTTCCTCTCGATTTGAATTTCGAAAACACTCTCGACATAAAAATCAGTTGAGATAATTAATTGGGTATAAGACTAAAAATATCCTTAAATAAAAAATGCTGCATTATGGGAAATTTGCCCACTGAGACTCATCCAATAAGGAAGCACTTCTCTGAAAAGGTGCAATTGATTATAATGTTTTTTTTTTATGTATATTGGTACTAGCGGTCCGCTCCGGCTTCGCACGGGTAAAAAAAATGAAAACCTAAAATTATAAGGGTACCTAATTTTTTTAAAATTATAATATAGCCTATGTTATACTCGTACTCAGGGTGAATGTAGCTTTCTTGTGGGGAAATAATTTTTGAAATTGGCACAGTAGTTTTGGAGTTTAATCAATACAAACATACTTACATACAAATCTTTCCTCTTTATGATATTAGTATAGATGTATGAGAATTTGACGTACAGTATTTTTTACCCTCCCCTCTTATCCCTCCCCCCCATTAAATGGCAGATTAACGTTTCCCGGGCCAGCTTGTTATTATCACATGTTTTTTAGGAATTTATTTATTAATGTTTTTAAGTGACCTATATAAATAAATAAGTATTTAAAAATATAATGGAATATTTAATTCGGATGGTATTCCGGTAGATAATAAATAATAATTAATCAACTTATTTATTCAAGAACGTTTTAAAATATTCTACTTACGATTTTAGAATAGCATTGGTAGTGATTCTCTTGTTCAACCAAACTAAACTAAATTTCTGAAAAATAATATAAGCAAGATAAATTCTTATATGGCTATGATAAAGTCCAAATTAGTATGACATTTATCAATGACAACACTAAAATGAGATCTTTTTATTTAAATTGCGGATTTATTTGACGTAAAACTACGTAAAATAAGTCGCTAGCTATTTGGTGCCAACTAAAGCAACCCGCAATTAGCCAGACATTAAAAAAAACTCGTCTAATATTAGGGATAGCGTTGTATGGAGTTATACAAATTTGAATTTAAGCGTAAGTAGAATACGAGGTATTTCCTTTTGCAGAGATTAGTGAATTTTAGCTGGTTCGAGTGAATAACAGAATGAGGGCCATTGTTTGCATTATGTCTCGTTTGTATCTGCAGCCGAACTAGGCTTATAATCGTGTGTTTCAGCATGCAGCGCCCTCCCCCGAGATTGAGTTCTGTAAACCAGCACGCATAAGTATGTCACATAATACATATAACAACGGATAGGACGAATTAACAAATCCTATCCTACTAATATTATAATGCGAAAGTTTGTTTGTTTCTTCTTCACGCTCAAACGTCTACACCGATTTCGATCAAATGTGGTATGGAGGTAGCTAATACCCAGGATAAACACATAGGCTTATTTTTATCATCACCATCATCACCACGCCGGTAAAACCTCGGGGCGCAGCTAGTAACATATATTATGTTATTTGTGAATTCGTTATACATGACCATATTTATTATAACATCAGCTAAACGTGGTCTCTGACTACAAGCCTTGTGAACAGGCTCAATTTCGCACAACGAGCAACAAAGATAGATTATAGTCTGGAATAGCACATAGGCTACTTTTCATCCCGGTAAAATGTATGATTCCCGTGCAATAATTGATGTAGCTTAAAACTGTAATCCATGCGGGTGAAACCGCGGGGCGCTACTAGTATATTTTTTTCTATCCTCACACTCAGACCCCCGCACTAGGATTCCCTGTACCGCGGGAGGCATGGACACACACAATCTCAGCACACAAACATCCAAGACCCGGGACAAACATCTACACTCATCGCACAAATGTTTGCCTCTGCCGGGATTCGAACCCAGGGTCCCGGAGACACAGAAGTCATGTCAATGACACTCACCAGTGCGCCACGGCGACCGTCAATAGTAATAGTATAGGAATATTATAAATGTGAAAGTTTGAATGGATGCATGGCTGGATGTATGTTACTGAATCACGCCAGAACGGCTGAACGGATTTGGATGAAATTTGGTATGTAGATACTTCTGGTCCTAGAATAACACATAAGCCAATCATCACGATGCGGGTAAAACCGCGGGGCACAGTTAGTATCTACATATTTAAATAGTCACTGCTAGTCTGTGGCTAGTCTTACTCCGAGAAATTTCTTGTGCTAAGCGTCGAAATAAACTATGTAATCGTATTATTGTTTCTTCCGAAAAACATTACATAGGAGCAGATTTTAGTAAATTTGAACTCTATGGGCATTAATGGTAACACGGCGATTTCAGATTCAGAAGTTATACAAATAGAGTATACAATAGGTAAGTTCCGAGAGGATAACGGAAAACCTTCTAATAGGTGATACCACAGAATACAGTTTAGATATCAACGGAATCAATTATTTGCCTCAGCGAAAAGTAACGATCTACGAAATTGAACGTTGAAGTAATTTGTTTAATGTATCTATTATGAGTTTCTAATCATATGTAATAGTATTATATCGCTTTCTCTTCAGCACAAATATATAAAATTGAACCTACTTTCAGGTACCCTCTGCAAAGTTATACAATCCCACAATAACAAACGCTCACCTCAGCTTTCTCTGGGGATCTGATGTTCGCCCTCAATTCTGAAAAGATCTGGTTAATCCGGTGTCTCCTGGCGCCGGCGCGGGCGCGGGCGGGGCGCGGGCGGGCAGCTCATGATATGTTACCTATGTACGTACGTATTTCTATGGGTTCGACATATTAAAATATTTGGTAATGTTTAATATTTAAAGTATTAAAGCCGATCATTGTTTGATATAAATTAGGTGTATAAAAGTAAAAATGTCTGTCTGAAAAAGGTTAAATTATAGGATTCTAAAGTATTTTTACCATTCTGCCCCCCCTTATTTACTATCGTGATTTTAAATTAAAAGATCTAAAAATGAGACTAGTATTTTCTTTGAGCCCGTAAGTACCGTACCTATTTGTAATATTTTAAGTCAACACGCATCAGGATTTGTCACGCTCTCACTACCCGTAAACAACCGCGAGCCTCGGAAATGTCATCGACACCTGTGAAGCCCTTAAGTTAATATTTTAAAACAGAGCATACATTATTCTGGCAAAAGGCCAATATTTAAATATTGGGTCATTTATTTAATAAATCATCAATTTGCCAATTAAACATTATATTCATTCCTGCCTATAAAAAAGTTGGAGTGCATATAACAAATTAAGTAAACAATAAAATATTCAAAAACTAAGAATGTATTTAATAATTAAGTGACTCTTTCGAAGACTGTTTGCTACAAAGCAGCCTTATGATTTTGAATGGAGGCTGGAACGCGGTAATGATCCGAGAATGCATGCATAATTAACCCGAAACAGCTCGTTTTGTAATGTTATTAGTCTGTAATCTCGTCGGGAAATATCTAACTACTTTACTTCACACCGGTTTTATTATTGAAAATATAATTTTGTAGTAATTGAGATTTTATAATAAAAATATTCTAATATTCTAATGGGCTTTCATATTGTTGCCTGGCTGCTTAGAAAATTGTACTACATTTTTAAATTGACGACACACTAAATAAGGTGGAGATTATGTTCAAATATTTGAAGGAAAGAGAGGAAAGAGCATACAAGAAGTCGAATTCATTTATTTATCACACTCAAACCACCGCACTAGGATTCCCTGTGTCGCGGGAGGCATGAACACAAATTAAATATCCGCAAAAAAACGAATGAAGTAAGAATGTATTCAGGCTTCGAAACTTGGCCGTTCAAACGCGCGACAATATTTCACTTTGTGTAGGTGTGTCGAATGATACGCATGTAAAGCATTTTCTAGAAATCTTTTGTTTGGGGGTCGAAACGCGTCACTTTTAATTGTGACATATTTGATTGAATACCCAATGGCAGCTAGGCTACAGCCAAGATGCTATCTGTAAGAAACCAATATGCTATTATCATTTTATTTTAATGACCGCAAAATTATTTGGCTTTTTATAAGCTTACTTTTGACCCCTGTACTCGGTCATGCGTCGATTTGGATCATTTTAGCTAAGTTGGGTTCATTCGTAAGCACACTTTACTAGAAACTGACCTGCTTAATTTAAAGTGCATAGTGTGTTATAACTTCTTAGTTTGCGTGATTAATTTGTGGTATTTCGTTTTTATATACAAATATAGGCTGTGAACGATCAAATTTTAAGAAAGGTGAAGCAATACGTTTGATCGTGCACCGCTATACAATAACTTATCTGTGGCTTTTAAAATCCATTTTCTAAATATACAATTTTGAGCCTTTTCAGCTTATTCGTTTGTAAGTCGTGTGTGTAAAATAACACGTAACCAGTTCAAGCAGGTCAATTTTGTGTTATATATTAGATATAATACCTTTTTATACTTATTGGTTGCAGACAATCCAATTGTACAATGAAAATATAATATAATATGAATATATATATATATATATATATATATATATATATATATATATATATATATATATATAACAAATTAGTCGTACAAAATCAATAAAATTTACACTGTGGTGAGATCACAAAGTATATTTCTTTAATAGATATATAAAAAACTTTCTATATTAAGTCATCTCGCTAGATAATTTGTCAGTACATTTCCAAATGTAATGTACCTTATAATGGGATAAAAATGGCAGAGTTCCATATCGAATAATGGTAATGCACCTGCAAGGCGCTCGCCGAAGTTTTCATATAATTTAAACAAATTTAAATATTACAATAATAAAACGTCTGAGCTGATCCACTGGCAGCGATGAGCGAGAAATAACTTTGCCCGAGTCCGACTTTGCAATGATAATTTAATCACACTCTAAGTGAGTAGACGTCTCTTATTATTGTCTTCAGTGCAATAAAGAGTAACGTAAAGACAGTGTTTTATGAGGCCCTTAAATTAACTGGGTGGGCTACATTTTATTGAGAAGGTAAAATGAATGAGTCAATAACAATTTAATAATATCTAATTGTTTCGTCAAGAAACTATATTAATTATAAGTTTCATGGTTCATTAACATCATGCTAGCTGATACTACATTTCTAATTTTTGATTGGAAAAACGACATTTCATTTCATTCATTTCATTTCTTAGATGGCAAAGCGACAGGACTGTATTCTGTAGTCGTGGGTTCAAATCCCAATAGTAGACGAGTTTTTTCTATTAACAATGTTTATGTTAAATAAAAAAATGTTCCATCCCACGTCTGACAGTCTTAATAGTTGCTAATTAATAAAAAAAAATATACTACCCAATTTTTTTATAGGACCTTTATTATAATAAAATACTGATAACTAATTACAATACTGCAGCTAAGTAACATTTGAGCAATCCACTATTTATTGTTACTCAAATGCTCTAACCAGCTACCAGTTGGCAGTGTGCCCAGAATGCTAGCAGCATTGCCACGCTGAATTGCAATGCGTATTCGTTGAGCCAAATATGTGCCAGCATTTTGGTCACGCGTCGCATTGATCAAACGCTTCGATAAGTTTTGGATAATCCGATGAATTATACCCATAATGGTACAGTAAATGAAAAAAATAGAAAGTATAGACTAAATAAAGGCATATTAATTTCGACTAATAAACCTTTTTATTTGTCTACGGCACTAATTTTGTTCCCTTAGCTAAGTAACGCTTCGCTAATCTAAGAATATATACTTCACAAAAACATAGAGCACAACACATATTTGTAGCGAAATACCCTTCAATAAAAATGAAATATCATTAGTAAAAAAAAATTTAACATTTACTACGATTAATAAAAAAAAATACCTATACTAACAACGTTTGTAAGTTTGAAGCCACTTGTAAGAATAATGAGGAGTGATCTAAGGAAGTCTTATCTATGTGTGTTCCATAAAATATGTTGACATAAATAGGTTATCCCAGAACAAAATACGATGATGATTACTAAACAGACGACCGCCCGACGCCCAACAAGCAGTCCTTTACTAACCGATACCGCCGCTCTGTAAACACTTAACTATTCCGCACACAAATTCACTGGTTTGTATTGTGTTTGGGGATCGTCATAAAGAGAATGATTAACCTTAGCCAGCCGGTAATCACGTGGACTAAATGTACGGGACGTACGCTACAGTTGTATCTGAGCATGTCAACACTACTCAGATGCGAATAGCATTCAGGAGTACGCAGCACAACTGTCGATTTGCCGCGCTACGATTTGATATACAAGCTCTGTAGCTTCTGACTCACAATTGGTAGCAAACCAGTCGAGTCGAGTCTATTTCATCGCAAACCATTGAAAATGAGATCATCCTATGATGTTAGTATAGTAACACGTAAAACAAAAACAAAATCACTGATTTAACCCCGCAAGAACCCTTGACTTACATTGCAAATGAATCGCGCCCATTTCTATTTTACTAAAATTTTAATTGCAATACCAAAATAAACTTATTAAATGTGATTAAAAATACCCATGCAGTAAAATTAGTAAAACAAATGATGCTATATTAAATCAAATTAAGAAATCACGAGAACGTCTACGTTTTATGTTTCACATAATCAAGTGAACATATTGTGGTAATATACAATGAAAAGTTGGCGCAATCAACCGGGGGCGAGGTTGGGTTGGTCTGGCGAGTGCATTAGCTTTAAGAAAATTGAATTAAAACAACGATATCCGAGTTGGCATCCTACCCAATTACCCATCTCTCCAGCTATAGTGCAGCAGTATATATACGTGCAATTTACGCTTTTAGCAGATAATGACTTTATTGATAGTCCATTCGGCTCGGACCTCTGGCGACCTAGTGACCAGATGAACTGTACCCGCGAATTTGAGTGGGTAAATGGTTTGACAGTTATATATAAATACACGCGTTGGGGTAGTTTAATAAAATAATTAGAAATAAACTTATTTAAACTTTCGAGATTATTGTCGCAATCTTCTAAATAAAACATGAATTAAAAAATTGCATTAAGCTTACTTTAGGATAGGATCCAATAATGTTCGAAAAAGTCGAAATTATTAGCCAATTATGTCGCATTTTATCAAATATCAGGAATACTTTTTATTTGGGTGGATATGCCAGGTTTAACGGGAACTCGTCTTGGGACCTCAGTGTCGTGAGCAGGTGATCAATCTACGTGCGCCATCACTTCCCACTAACGAGACAAGTTGTCACTGGCGCGGCTTGCTTGCAAACATATTCAAGTAACGATTGTTAGAGCGTACCGTTCCGTTTAGCGTGACGTTTTTATCAGTTTAACATAGCCAACATTTTTTCTGCAAAATTTGATAGTTTGATTGGAGGATCGGCGGAATTTCCCCGTCCGATTTCGGAAATGGAGATTTTTCAACGCGGTTCAGTAGGCTCCGTGTCGTACAACTGCACCGATGACAATAAATATCGGGCGCGGCAAGCCGTGAAATCGAATAGGCTCCGTCTGTGAGCGCTTTACAATCAGCAGTGGCTGTCGCACGCCTGTACCCAACCTCGCCCTGCTATAACTTACTGACGTTTTCATGCATAGAAACCTATTTAAACCGTTTACTTTGAGAACTGTCCGTATTAAGTGATAGATGTATATTAAAGCCTTTGAACTTTGCTTCCTAAAATTATATAAAATAGTTAACTGCTTGATGTAAATGGTGTATCTATAATAAAGCTTCTTGAGAACATGTTTAGAAAAAGGTCACAGTTTTGGGTAATTTCTTAAGTAGGTATGTTTTTTCAAAATCATTACTACATTCATGAAAATATTTTTAAAAAACCTGTCTGACTCGCTCGCTGTGACTTGATCGCATTAATTGCACATAAAAACCTTCAGTGTCTATTTTATCTAGTCTTAGCTATTAGCCAAACATTGTCAGTGGCAACATTGTCACAGGCAACATTAATGTCCTACTGTCACTTATAAAAGCAAGCGCCCAGTCGATTACCGCCACATTTTGTTCAGTCGTCGGTCGGTAAGGTGCTTGGGCTCGACGCTGCATACCGTAAGATCGTTTCATTCTAATTTATGCTGTCATTTTATGTCTTTGTATAAATGTTTCATTTTAACATGTACTTGGTTAAACCTTTTTGTATAAGACTAACATTGTATTAAAATTCGACACCATGTTCTTTCTTATTTTTAATTTATACCACTTCTGATTTACAAAACTAGTTTATTTTTAAGATAAAATATAGACTATGTAATTTCTTATAAATGAGCTTTACATGTAACAAAAAAGGTATTTTTAAAGCCAATCACATCCATTTAGTAAGAAATTTATACTTATACAGTACAAACAGATGCTTTAATTGTATATATTCGAATCGAAAATCTTCTCAAATCTCGGCAATTCGGATTCTTATCGGAAGATTCGCAGGCGAATAATCGAAAGTCTTTACATATTTATCCGCTCGTAGGTTACAACGTCTGTTAAGATCTCAATAATACATTTAAAACATTCGCACGGAGCAGGTATCGGAGTAATTTGCGGTTACGACTCCCCCCACACCCCCCTGGTGTCCCCTGACGCGTGTTCGATTAGAGCCCAAGTAATTCCGAAAAGGAAATTGAAATCTTAAAGCAATGCCCCACAGACTCAATGTTTCTCGCTGTCTGTACAAAATGAAAAACAAACACGAACAACTCTCTCTGAAACCACTTTGCATTATAGAAACAACGCTATAACTTTTTAGTTTAATGTTATGTTAAAAGGCTCCAAAACGAGAATAATTTTCCTAGATATTACTGCAGTTGTTTATAGTGAAATGCCGTTTCTAAATCGAGCGCTGCTGTCGGAGATTCGTTCAGTTGTATGAATGGTCGTGGTGCGGGGTGTGGAGTAATGAGGCGGGTCTGCGAAGCCCAGGAGTTTAATTTTCCTCTTCCGCTTGGGTGTCCCGGTCGGTCGCTCATTAATGCCGCGACAATGCTCCGCGCTCCTCATTCTCGCTGCTGCAACCCATTTCTATCCAATACGAAACAATAGCTTCCAGCTATATAGTGTTATACAGAGAAATGTGAATGGTGATTAGTCAGGACGTTGTCATTTATATGCTACTAGTAGCTCCCCGCGGTTTGTCCCGCGTAGGTTACCGTCTTCCCGCTACATCGATTATTCCACGGAAGGCAAACATTTTATCGGGATAAATAGCCTATATGATATTCCAGACTATCCCTGTGCCAAATTTCATCCAGATCCCTTCATTCGTTCAGTCGTGATTGAGTAACAAACATTCATCCATCCATCCATCCAAACTTTGATATTTATAATATTTTTGGGATTTAGTGTTAGTACGCTTACAACAAATTATTTAGAAAATCGCATCAGTAAAACGAAACGCCTCAAGCCAATGTGCACTTATGGGTCAAATTTGTTTATTTGTAACTCTTTCACGCACAAACTAATGGACCAATTTTGATGAAGTTTGGTATTGAGGTAGCTTACCCTCTGGAATAGCACATACCTACACAGGCTACTTTTGATCATCACCACGCGTGTTAAACCATGAGGTGCAGTTAGTAATAAGTACATAATTGTGGTTCATAAGTTTATTGTTTGTCTATTTTATGTTTATTTAGTTATAAGTCTGCAGTCGATCTTGGAGTCTTGGACGGACCTAAATAATATAATAGCACCGTGAGAAACAGAAGGTGGGTAGAACATTTCAACGTTAGATTGAACGTTATCACAAAGTACTTAATTTGCGACAAAATGGCATTGCTGCCGCCAAAATTTTATATTTCGTAGTCAATAGCATTTATAAATGTGCTCTCACATATCAAGTGCAGGATTTCACTTAAACCATGACCGCCAATGTCCCATAATTTCCTTACCCTACAAAGGGCAATGCGGTTCAATAACGGCTAGTTTCTGAGTGGAACATTAGTCTCATGAATGAATCATCGCGATCGTGTCTACACAGTATACGCAGTAGCTTAGCTTCAAGTAAACTACACGATTCACTATTTCACACTGGTATGTATTTTAAGAATTACTAGTGCGGATAAAAAAAGCGTTCAGACCACTTAAATTGCTCTGTATATAGCATAGATACTTATATGCTCATATTCCTACGTATTTATCTTATGAGATAGAATAAATAAGATATAAAATAATAAAATTCGCAAATACGTTTAATTATCACTTTGCATTGGTATAAGGCTTAAGATAGCAATTTTGTTGTTCAAACAAGCTAAAATAAATAAAATTAGATCTTATACAGTTGCAGTAAAGTCTAAAACTGGACTATTTATGAATAACAATTTTAAAAATAGATATTTTTATGAAAATGTAGGTACTTTTTTTATTTTTATTCAAATGCCTTTATTAAAATAAAACACTAATAACGAATTAAGATAAGATAAAAAGATAAAAAACACTTTATTGCCATAGAATAAAATACGTAACACACAGTCTGAGTACAAATTTACATAAATATAATTTCTAAGTAATAGGATTATGGTCAGCATGTGCAGCGTTCGCATTGACATATGCACGCTGCGCTGTTTTTCAGAATAATCCCGCTCGGTTAGATGGTATTCGAGAATAGGTATACAAAAAAGAAAGAGAATTACAATACTGCAGCTACTACATTGGAGCAATCCACTAGCTATTGGTAGCCTATAGATATACTTTTAAATAAAATATCTTTCAAAGGTATTCACTGAAACTACAGGCAATTCACAAAATCGATTCTAATATTAGTATTATTATATTAGTACTAACTAAAACTTTACAATAAACAGCACAAGAGTACGTATTTCACAGAATTGAAATAGTGGGAGTAATGATACTGTCGTGGAAAGATATATTGTAGTGTCGGTGCGTCGCGGTCGTATTCGATTAGCGCGAATAATTCCGAAAGGGAAATTGAAAAGCTAAAGCGAAGCCCAGAGGACTTGCTCTTTCTGTATTTGTGGTAACAACAGTTGCGAGCGGAATACAGAACTACTGCGTACCCACACTGAACCCTTGAGATTGTTGTTATTAGCTCTTTGTGTTCGGTGAATATTCAATTGTGCCATATAATTCATAATATACCACATTTCAATTGCAAATATTTTTGTTAACATTTATTTAAATCGGAATTAGAAACGGACGTGACCACCAAATGTAAGTTTTGGAAACATTAATACTTATGATAAATTAATTATACATTTTATGAATCCCACAAAAAAGTCAAGTTCAATATTATGATACCTATGCTTGTGAACGACAATAGGATTTAAGTTCTAATGGGTATCGAGTTCTGTAGACAACCCTGGAATTTATTTACAAGAATGTATAAGTTATTGAAGTAAATTTAAGATAATCGGGCATCTTAAATGTCGGTGAACAGTCATAGCCTAAGGTTGCTGTTAACCAAAATTCAAAACACCCGATTATCAATGTAACCGTCGTTCAAACAGTTTTTACCATATAGTTAGCCGACGGTTAATTGATAATCGGACGTTTAAATGTTGGTGAACTCCACCCTTAGTCGTTTAATCTGTGTTTATAAAATTAAGGTACTAGTATATCTACAGGTATCTAGAGGCTATATGTACAAAGTTTGGTGTGTTTAGGTAATTTGCACTTGTTTTTAAGTTATAAAAGAGTCATAAGCAGCTTCAAATACCGGTTTTCTTTTCTTGGCTTGAACTTGGCTTATCAAGCTCTCGCGTTTATATATAATATAATCCTAGATAAGTTAAAGTGTTCTGCTGTTTAATACCACTAGTAGGAAAACCATTCACCAATATGTACAGAAACATACATTATTTGCTACCCACAGTACAGACACAAACAGAGAAAATTTCCAAACACCTTTAATTCCACAATACAGCAACAACAGAGCTAATTAGAGGTATTGTTCGGCACATTATTAGATCTGTCTTCGAATTTAGTTGTAAACAGTAAGTAGCCGACTGCCCGGCCGGCGGTAATCCTCCCTTAATTAGCAGTTGGTTCAGAGGTCGAGACATACGGACCGATAGTTCCAACAACATATAAATTCGTGAAGGTATGAATTAAGGCGAGGTTTTCCCGACAGTTTAGGGAGATAGAGCACGTGCTTATCTGTTTAAAATAAGCTAGGAATGTTTGGGAGAGAGCAGAGCGATTAAGCATATGTATGACGTTGACAGTGGTCATGATTAGAATGAGCGGGTGAAGCCGCGCGGACTAGCCAGCTGAGGTCACAAGATACTGGGTGGCAGTAGGAATTTTACAAACCTCTCATAAAAACCCTTTTATTCCACAGGAAACTTTTCAATACAAGTTTTAAAATTTTTATTGAAAAGTATGTGTTATTTCTAGGGTCTAAGAAATCGCCATAACCGAGATGTTGGGTTCGGGAAGTAAAGGAACGATAGGAATTAGAAAAAAATGCAAATCAAAAATCATTTTAAGCAAACCTCAATCTCTCCGACGACACGAAGGAAACGTTTCGAAGAAATTGTTTTTATAAAGTTATTATAATATTATTTATATTTTTATATTTTTGCGACATTGAATTAAATTACCACAAAAGTGATTATTTAGAATTTGTGTGAAAATAAATATGAAAAACACTTAAAGAACTTCCTAAATAAAAAACTACATTATCAATATAAGTTATTTGAAAACTGACGGACGGACTGATTGAGTTTGAAAAGTCACAGAATCAGTACCTACCTTACTAAACCCATGTTCACCAAACTTAACGCCTTCACCTCTTGTGTCCGGAAGCTATACGAAGCCAAGCGAACAACGTGTACGGCATACAACCAGTTTTGCGTCGCGTAGCTGGCTGGGGTGTGCCCGAGTTCATAATCACCTCAATGGATTACTGGGTTACCTTCAAATACATTTTTTTATACTGATTGACTACGAGCTGACTTGATGAGTGACGATGTGGTCGAAGATGATATCACACCAGATCTAGAACGCTTACTGGCTCATAAGGACTGCTGCCTGAACACACTATGTGCTTGGTGACAGTTTTTCGACCTTGAGATAAGTTGAGTTAAATAACCCTACCACCATCGGCGGATCAGCAAGTTGAAGTGGCAGTGGGCAGGGCATATAGTTCGAAGAACCGATGGCCGTTGGGGCCGAAAGGTTCTCGAATGGAGACCACGGACTGGCAAGCGCAGCATAGGACGGCCACCGACTAGGTGGACAGACGACCTGACTAAGATCGCAGGCAAGGGCTGGATGCGGGCCGCTTCCAACCGGTTCTTGTGGAAATCAATGGGGGAGGCCTTTGTCCAGCAGTGGACGTCCTATTGCTGAGATGATGATGATGATGATGATGACCACCATCCTGGGAATTTGATAACGGTGTTACCTTCATCAGAAGCTCAAGCCGTTGGTGGGGATCAAACTAGCGTCCGTCAGTTTGACAGTCGATGCTCCCACCGCTGAGCTAACATCGCTTCAATATGTTGTCAAAAGTAAAGTAGGTATCACTGTGTTACATAACTACGTATATATAAAACATTAAAAATAGTTTTAAATATGCAGTATAAAATACTTAATGCAAATTATAGCACAATAAACACTTGAAGGAGACTCGATTATTTTATGAAAGTAGATGCATTTTTTCCAGAATTAACGTTATTGTTATTATTATTGGGCGTCGTGGCGCAGAGATCAGTCACTGACTGACGTCGAACCACCTTTCCAGGTTCGATACCCGGCTGGGGTAAACATTTTTTTTATGTTTGTTCTCGGGTCTTGGATGTTTGTGTATTAGGATTGTGTGTGTACATACCTCCCACGGTATAGGGTATCCTAGTGCGGGGGTGTGAATGCGTAAGTAATATTAATATTTTTATTTGATGTTGAATTTATGTGGTATTCAAGAAAAAAAATCTCTTTAAGTAATCAAAAATCATTAGGATTACTGGCAATAGTGTGCTGCACGGTGCATGCACTTTACTTATATTATGTAATAGTTCCTAAAAAATATTAATTGAATAGTATTCTACTCTACCAATTTTGCGTTATCGTATGAGTGCGGGGCACATTAAAATGTATATTATAATAATATTTGTTTTGTTTCTGGCAGTGAAATGGTGACATACATAACATAAAACAACTTTTAGCTTAAATTGGACAATACAGCCCGTCTGCCAACTTTTTTTTTTTTAATTCACAATAGGCAGGCGTTTGACCACTATCTCACCTGATGTTAAGTGATGATGCGGTCTACGATGATTCACGCCTGCCTAGAAGATACCTGTTCACTCGTGACTTGAAGATGCCCAGATTGTATTCATATGGAAACACAGACTTAGGCAATGAGTTCCACTCGTTAGCTGTACGCACTATGCATGTGGAAGCAAAACGCTTAGTGCGACAAGGTGGAACGTCTACCATATATGGATAACTTAAAAACTTACACACACACTTAAAAATTGCCTTTATTTTTATTCTACTATGAAACTAGTTGTTTCTTTATTAGGATATGATCGTTTACTCGAATGTATACCCTGAAATAATTAACAAGCACTTTCCTATTACCTGCGATCTGCTCGCACCGTCCCACTAATCCCCTTCTAATTGGTGGCCGGAAGACTATTGGACTGGAAACGGCAAAGCCAATGCAATTATAAGAGATAAAGGCTTTATACAAAGCTAACAATAATACGTAAACGCTACAAATTTCAGTCAATCTACAAACTTTTAATGAGAAAACAAAAAAGGCGTCTCGAAAGTTCTCGAAGGTGACTCGAAAAATATTGTTGCCCAAAACAATATTGAAACGTGATTGATAGCACTGGGGAATTCGTAAAAGAACCTGTGATATTGAAAACCAAAGTTAGAACATTCTGCGACACAATATAATCCCAAGTAAAGTCATCTGCGACATGAAAGAAACACATCGAAATTCTTAGGGGGAAATATTACTTTGCAATCGGGAAATTCTTCGGTGAAACAACTCGCGGGGAGGTAACGTTCATTTCGACAAAAGACGAGCAATATTCCGTGCACAAAGGAAAGCAGCCGATATATTCAATGCAGTGACACAAGAAATGGTGCCACAAAGCGGTAACAAAGCTCATATTGAAGTTACGTCGCTGTGAAGCGCAGTCACTATCGTCTCGACGAGACAAAGTCCCGTTTGAGAATACTTATGATTGCGTTCGTTTGAAAATAACGTATCTTTTGGAATTCAAAACCTCTTTTTTTATTAATTTTGTATAATGAACATATTTAAACCTTAGACATCTCCTGAACATAGGGGCAGTTGACACGTCGTTAAATGGTTTAAAGTAAACTGAATGCGTTTAATGCGCATTTCGAGAATTAAACGCTATCATCATGAATTTATTTCTCAATTCATAAAACGAAGTGTTCACAAGTAAGCTTGCCTATGCAAAGTTAGTTTTGTCAATGTCATAATGTGTACACGTCTGCCAATAGACACGATCAATTTACATATTTTTTTAGACTCTTTTTCGTTTACTCTCGATCGAGTTGTTAAGCTGCCGTTAAGCTGCTGTTAAGCTAGTTATAAGATAAGACCGCTAGTTGAATTTTTGGCTGAGTGCTTGGCACCACTGGTACGTTAAGTCGTGATCTTGGTGGTTACCTTGCAATAAAGGTCAGGAGGCATTGAACTAGCGAGTAGCCTAATAATGACTTCTCTCTCGTAGAAAAGAACCGATTCCCGAAGTTATAACGTAACGGGTTAATATTTAATCTTAGCGATTCGGTAAACGCTAAAACATCTTTATTTACGAACAGACATCTAACTTCCTGCGTATAAATTCACATTGCTATTTTTCAAAGAATTAATCTTTGTAATCTTAATTAGCTTAATTAAAGATTTATTATTGCGTTATATTTTTATATATACATTAGTTTTTTGCTGCACACCGCCGTGTATCTATCTTTATGTCCATCCCAAGGTTGTCTGTCAGAGATTGCATTAGCGATAAGACCGCCGATTGCTGTACTATTTAATGTAATGATTTCTATTCCTGTTTCTTTTACATGGCATGCAGTAAAGAGTATTTGTATTGTATTGTAATTATCAGTATTTTTGGGGCCTTACTTGCCCTTTCTTCTTTTAACCGTAAATCTTACATACAAACTGTCCAACTTTCACTTTTATATTTATTTTTCACATCTTCTCTTGCAAGTTAATATTTTGATTCATCCAAGCGTCTGTTGGACACTTGACGTCGTTTTTTAAAGTACTATTCGACCACTCACGGTTAAGTAATTCCATCAATTCTGTAAAAAACTGTCTATCTAGTGCAGACAAGAATCTTATTATTACGCCGTTAATTATTTTGCTCACACTTTAATTTAGTTATCCTTCTTATTGTTGTTATACCACACTAGGTGGGGTTGGCACCTCAAGTTTTTATTCTTTTCTCTTCTATCATTAGTCACCTCAGTGCTCACACCTTTATTAAACATACCATTTTTTGCACAGTCCATCCATGCCTTCTTCGACCTTCATCTACCTATAGAGGTGGAAATTATACTATTAAAAATATACCAAGAAAGATATTTTTAAACATAAGTTTATAGTGAAGGTGGTTGTTTCAATGGTCTGCAACATTTTACCAACTTGTATAATAAACCAAAAAACACAACATACCCGCTCATTCTGCGTATTTCAATTAACGACCGATGAGTTGGCACATCACATTTCAATTTATTACCATGCTAATGAAATAACAGATGCCATGAATAATTGGTGAGGATTCGACACCTCGCGCGTTTCGTTGGGTTTTTGTTACATTTTTAACAGTTTTGGGCAAACAAGAATATATTAGTTCAGACTGATAGAAATATTTTATGTTATGTTCAAGGGCAAAATTAAAATTATTTTACACAAACGGTACCTACTTGAAGTTCGGTACCTTAAACGAGACATTTCTGTTGTATATCTTCATGCCTTCTTATAGAAATGGTACCAAAGATAACGTTTTGCTTTAAACTTTTATTCATATACGTTGATAAGAAATGTGCCAAAAGAAGTTATAGGTCGCTTGGTACTTGATTATAAAGCCCTAACTTCTTTCAACTCAAGCTTTTTCAAATAAGATAAAATAACCCCAAATAAGATAAAAATGTAGATAACATCCTGTAGGCCTTGTCATAGGCTCTTGCGTGACCTGAAAACTTTGAAGTTCGACAGGCCAGATACGCTACTGTGTATCCGTCAACCCGTATTGGCCAGCGAGGTGGATTATTGCCAAATACTTCTCACAAGCCCACGTCACGACAGATGCAGTTCGAAACTATTAAACAAACTATACCGTCACTTTGGCGGAATGCTTTATTTTGATAGCCCCTATTATGATGAACCTACCTGAACGACTCTCTGTCATACGTCAACAGAGAGTCGTTCAGGTAATACGCATTTTAACTGTATTCGGTATAGTCATTTATTTTTACATTATCTCAATAAAACTGTTAATTGAATCATCGCACTTTTCGGACAAGTTCAGTTTGGTAAAAATTTGATTTACGCATGCGCCCGATTTACGCGCCACCCCTCGAAGTCTTACGACCGCCTCCCTTGCTAACGCATTACTCCTAAAATGTGCCTTCAGACTCTGAAAATAGAAGCTTTCACTCCATAGTCACGTCATATCGCGAAAATTTTGGGACTCACATCATCTTTAGTTCTAAAGCCGTCATTATGTTCTCGTAAGAAGAATTAGAATTTCGTGACGAGTTCTCCCGAATTCTCACTCCATCGTCAGTTGAACTGAAATTTGTTGTTCAACGTAAAAGAGACCTATTGTAGTGATATTAAAGTGTATAATTGTTAGAAGGTTATATGAAAAGGATATTAGTTTGGAGCAAAGAGTACAGTCGTCAGTCGGCCGCGAGCCTTGAGGGTGAGTGCACGAATCCGTATTTGCACGTTGCGCGTAAGCTGCTCAACTTGCTACGTCCGTGAAAAACTTATTGGCAATGTTTTACAAATTTTCAGTGGTACACATTTATACAAAATAAAATAAATTATATCGAGTGAGCGTACATTCACGTATTTCAAAACATTATAATAAAAAGTTTATATTAAATTCAGTTTATATACACGTAATAACAGGTTTTAATACAGGTAATTCATCTGTTACACTAGATTTGAAATGTTAATTATATTCCAATTAAGAACATAAATATTTTTATAAAAAAATATTGAAATAAAACTAAATAATATACTATTCATTGTGTGATATAATTTACTATTTATATTTTCTTTGGCAAATATCTGCTGAAATATTATTTTATTATTGTTATGAGGTTAAATATTGAACTTTTACAAAAAAAGAGAGAGAATAAATGTAAATGATGTTACCTCTTAATGTTACATTTATAATTGGGTTCAATCATACCGTATTTTAGCATTATAATTAAGAATATAGAACTCCTTTGAAATGTCAGTTTAGTTCTCTTGTGTCTGTTTTAATGTCCCGTACATCGGTAGGTAAGTAACGTTTACTTCATTATTCGCAAAAACATTATCATTCACGGTGAATTAATTAAAACCGTGTTACTTGCTTTGTAAATAAATAAGACCGGATGTAAATCGTAGTTAGCGAAGGCGGAGCAGTCAGGCGGCCGGGCCTGGCGTACAGGCAGGCGCTCGCTGGCCCAGGCCGGGTAACCGATCCGGCATATTTGCCGGGTGCCCGACATTCCCTAGTTAATTGAACCTCATTTGTATACTGTACAAATATAATTTATGAGAAAAGGAAACGTTTTGCAGAGCATTTGACTACTGCAAGCATACTAAATAGATAGAAAATTTAAATTTACGATCATTGCAATTCATCGGTCTTGTTGTCGAAAGTTGTCTTAGGCCCAGCAAATTTGTGAGTTAATCCGAGTTTAAGGCAAAAATCTCCGGCAATTTGGTTGGTGTAAGACGGTGTTAGCTATAATTACCAAATGTTGAGTAAGTTCAACGTGCAGTAAAGTCGAGTAAGTCTCAAATCTTTATGTAATTCTTGAGTATTGACAAACAAGTAGATGCCTCCACCTCCTTGTCAATGCCAAATAAGCCCGCCTCGAGCTGAAGCTCCGCCTACCCGAACAAGGTAAATAATCGCTGCTTATGTAGAGTTTTATATAACGTAAAGTATACATCTACTTAACAAATAATCTAAGTCTAAGGAAATAGGCATTGTTTATTATATTAATCACTGCAGTGAGCTTCCAGTGTGTCTTAATCATCATCATCATCATCATCATCATGTCTTAAATTAAAAACGAAATTAAAACTCTGCTATTAAGCAGAGTTTTAATTTAACAATTACAATATAGATTACTCTGATTGCTAATGTAAAACAAATGACATAAGCTATGTAGAATTTAAAAAAGCAACATTATGTATTACACCGATGTGCATAAGAATTTCATGGCATATAAGTAACATACGGAAACTTTCAGTAAAAAACAACCATAACAAGACAAACCTGTGTTGAAATAAAAGGAGCATTCAAAACAAAATGGACACATCGAGCTCGAATAAACGGCGGAACAAATACAAACAGAGGGTTTATTACTGAAATACAGTTCTTCAGTAACAGGACAACGTTAACAAACAAAATCAACAAAGCGGGCGAAACTTTCGCAGCTAAGAAGTCGAAACTGTGTATACAATGTCGGGAGAACTGCGAGCTCTAACAAGGCGGCCATCCGAAGTTGTTGAGAGCGCCCGAGCGGCGAGAGGCGGGCTCTACGCAGTCTAGGCACCCAGAGGGGAATTATTTAGGTAAAGCGGTCAGTAAGTGGACGGACAGTTTGGAAGTGTTCGCGGCCGTCCACGTCTGGTGCAGTCGGGCCGCAGCGCGGGATTTGTCGCGGTGCAGCCGAAACAAGGAGCATGCCACGCTAACTATGGAGTCGCAGTCGGTCGGACGCGGGCAGATCCCCGGGGCTAGGAATCACATAGTCTACACAGACCATAAAGGCAGAAAGTAAGTATGATTTATAATAACTTATATTTTAATAATGTTTAAGTGATTTATAAAAATCCTTTCTTTAAATTGTTCTTGTTAATTTATTTATTTTATTTGTCAACTTAGAATTCCGTCATCTGTGGACTCTTAGAACATTAATTATTTTTCTATCAGAAAATGTATGCTTTTTCAATTATTCCTATACATTTGTATTGAAATTGGTTCAGCTCTTCTTTATATTTTCAGTAAAATGTTCCAGTTTTAAGTAGGTGAAGTAGGTTTGTAACCTTTTTACAAGACGTAACAACTACCTATAAAAACCAACATATTTCGGTACTTTATATTTACAATCATATATGCGGTGACTATAGATATAAAGTGTCAAATCGAAATGCCTTATTCACACGGAATATTACATCTTATAATTTAATCTTCTGGTGATACCAGTTAGATTGTGCTTATACGCCACAATGTTTTCTGAATTCTAATTGAATACATTAACATCAATTATGGTATACGATTAAAATAAAAAATAAACAATACACGCGTGTTTTGTCTTCTCAACAAGCAGCTTCATGTATATTATACTAATATTATAGATACAAAAGTTTGTGTGAATATCTGTACCTATAAGTATGTGAGTGTCTTACTTCTTCACGTTTAAACGGCCAGATAGATTTTAATGAAATTTGAAATGAATGTACCGTATAACCTGGTTTAACATATAGGCTACTTTTTATCCCAAAAAAAATGATGATTCCATTGGTATACAACAAAAACTTACTAATATTATAAATGGGAACGTTACTCTGTTTGTCCGTTACGTTTTGACGTCTAAACCGGTGAAACAATTTTGAAAAATGTTGGTATAAAGCCTGGACCCATATACATTGGTTCATGGTATAGAGATAGATGGAAACTTGGAGTTTTTATCCCGGAAAAAGTATGGGAGAATTATTGTGGGATAACAGAGGTAGCGGAAAAACCGTCTTCCACACGGGAGAAACAACGGGGTGCAGCAAGTTATTAAGAATATACACAACATTTTGTGTTTAGTGTTTGTGGCACCACATAATTACACCACCCAAAAAGGCCGATCTTCGTACCTAACTTCATCAAAAAGTATTAGAAATACGACTAATAAAACGTTAATTAAATGAAAAATAGTCCAATAAATCTCCAGTTTCTTAAAACGTATTGCAAAATTATTGTTTTAATAACAACCGAGCTGTGAAATACAAAAAATGCAAATTAATTGTTCCGTTTTGGCTGCGGTGAAATAATATCGGGTGGGGTGAAAGCGAGACCTTTAAACCAAACAAATGGCTCCTATTATTTCTCTCAATTTAGTCTAACAAGCAAGTTAGAGTCAAAGGTTCGACGGAGCGAGGAACTCAATGGCCGTGAATTTTGTAATCTTCATTAATTACAACTGAAAGTTAACTTTTGCTCTTCTTCCTTCGGTTGTTTCTATTAATTTTATTGAAGTTCATAAAAAATATTTATTTCCTTCTTGATCATCTAATGTAAGGTACATTAGATGATCAAGAAGGAAATAAAAATTTTGTATATTTTCTAAAGAAATTGAGAAATATAGAATGTAAAATAAAATATACTTTTTATTTGGGAAATGGTATCATTATATTGTAGCACGAGTGTGACTTGGATGTACTCGTAGCTAATAGATAGATTACATGAAATTGGCTGAAGAAATTAAACATATATAGCATTAAAAATTTTATCTTTCATCTTCCGTATTTCAAAGATTTCGCAAAAATCTATTAACCACATTGGGGCAAGATTATTTATGTGAATCGCCAAAAAATATCTTAAACTGCAAAAAAAAGCGTTCCTTCTTCTTTAGTTGCAATGTATTCAAGTCATTCTGTTTTTTGGAATGGAACATTTTTGGCGATACAATACATTTTACTTGATCTTATCGAGTGAGGTATATAAATATGATTTTTAAGAAGTTTTAACGTTGATTTGAATGTTTGAACATTGAATTCAAAAAGTTTGTATTCATATCAATAAAAGCAATAACTAAATGTTATTTCTAATTAAATTGATTACCTGTTTGTGTACATTTTGAGCTTTGTTTTTAAAAATTTAATATACATAATGTTTAGCGTGGGGCCATACGGGTACCCGCAGTTACACTACCAACATGCCGATGATTTGATATTGATGTTATGTAAACTAAAAGCTGAAGATGAGAGTTGGGACTAAACTGACGACCGGCAGATTGATGGCCGTTTGTGTATATTCCAAATAATGATCACAATAGATAGCTGTTGTCAGCCTATGGTGATTCGCTGTGCTAAATATGTGCCAGCATTTTGGTCACGCGTCGCATCCATCAAACGCTCTTATAACTTTTTGAAAACCCTATGAGCTCCCGGTCCCCACGGGCCCAATATCTTTACCGCAAACGATTCAATTTATGATTATAGTTATTAAAGAAAACTTGGTATAGGATTTTTATATAATAGTATATTATTACTAAAAATATTTATTATTGTAAATTGGTTTTAATAATAAATTTACCATGATTCATAATATTGTAACGAAATTCATGTCATGCAATAGAAAAATGTCAAAACACGGAACAAGAGTGCTCTCAGACACTGCAACTGTTTAGAGATCAAAAACACAAACACTTCTTTTTTTATATGCGTTAGAATCTTATTATAGTTTGTGGTAACTATATAGGCTTATGTTAAGCGTAAGCAACTTTATTTTTTTAAGGGTTTTGCTACCGGTTTTGAAAAAATCCACGGCTACTGAAATACTTCCTGACACTGCAGCTCAAAAATATTTTTTTGTAGAAATTATAATATACCCATCTCATAAAAAGTAATAACAATGTTAACTCTAAAAATAGAATCATTTATTTCAAATCTCAGAATGGTACTGGCCAGTCACAGTGGAAGAAATTTTCATATAAATTAAGTGTGCAAACTTCCTCTAACCGCTACTGCGAGAACTCGACCGGGTAAACTTCTGTGGAACATTTAAATTCACTACTAGCTCCTTTATGACGTCTCTGTTGTTACTTCACTTGCTCCATTCGTTATTATGAGACTCCATTGTAAGATTTCAATTTATATGACGTCATATTAATATGCACGTCTGCATTTCAGATTTGGATGGTTACATTTTAGGATGATGTATGAGGGATCGCTGGTGAATTATGATTAAAAACGAATAACTTAAAACATTTTTTTTCATTTTGATTGGAAATTCTCGTGAGTTTGAAACATTTTTTATTTTTATTTTTTTATCACACTCAAACCCCCGCAATAGGATTCCCTGTGTCGCGGGAGGCATGGACACACACAATAACAGCACACAAACATCCAAGACCCGGGACAACCATCTACACTCATCGCACAAATGTTTGCCCCTGCCGGGATTCGAACCCAGGGTCGCGGTGACACAGAAGTCATGTCGATGACACAAACCATTGCGCCACGGGACCGTCATTATTATATATATGTGGTATCCGGCTTTACTCACGTTTATAGTCGAAGTTTCGACCTAGGTTTCGAGCATGTCCGATGCTCATCCTCAGGTGAGTTTACGCTGCCGCTGCCTGGTCGCCGCGATCTGGCAGCGTGAACTCACCTGAGGATGAGCATCGGTCATTCTCGAAACCTAGGTCGAAACTTCGACTATAATCGTGAGTAAAGCCGGATACCACATATACATAATTTTTTTTTCAATTTCTTTTAATTAATTGTGAAACATGTATAAACCTTATATTATATGTATGTTCTAACATTTTATAATGTAACTGTTGTTTGTTAACATGTACCCCGACGAGCGCTACAGAATAACATGATGTTTTAAAATTGCAGGCGTGTTTTAATGAATTTAAGTATGTTATATTATGTTTGACAAATATATTAATTGTAAAAAATTCTAAGAAGCTCTATTTATAGATTTATTTACTTCTCGTTAGTGCGTTCTGGTAGCCATCAACAAACCTGACCTATTCCACCGAGCTCTTTCCCAGTAGAAAGAGAAGAAGGCAGTACAATAGAGATTCAATAACTATTCGACAGTAATTGATACTGGGAAACAATTTAACACATCTCGGCGACTTAAGTGGTAACTAATTCATTAATTACCATCCAGTGAGATAGTGGTCAAAAGCCAGATCTATACAGTATAAGAAAAATATGCCTATGGTACGTTTTAAAAAACAAATTGTATAAAATGTTTGTAAAATGATTGAGAACAAACTCGTGGCAAATAATTTGTGATTAGTTTCGCTGTAATATATTTTGTGATGAAGTTAAAAGCTTCTTATCTCTAAAGTTAAATGTTAAGTGACCGGTCTGACCGGTTGGCGCAGTTGGTAGCACTCTGGCTTCTGAGCCGCTGGTCCCGGGTTCGATTCCTGGACAGTTCAAACATTTGTGTGTATGAACATGTCTGTTTGACCTATGTCTGGTTGTATATGTGTGTATAAGTATATATATCAGTCATTAGATTACCATAGTACGGGCTCTGCCTAGTTTGGACCTAAAGACCTTGTGTGAATGTTAAATGTAAAATTTGTCTATCTTGTGTTTGTATGTTAACAAACATACATAGACACAATAGACAAATTTTCCCAAAAACCCTTCACGCCAAAACGGCTGAATGCATTAGCATAAAACTTAGAATAAAGATAGCTATAGCTAGTTTATTATGAAGAGGAAAGTGGTAAGTACGGTAGTTTTTTAAAACTACTGGACGGATTCTAAATGTAACATAAGAGATAATACTAAGGGTAACTTAATATCGTTTTTTTTTATGCTGAAGGGTTATTGAAATCATCACGAGTGGAACTGCAGAGCGCGGAGCATGCAATAAAATGGTTGCAACTGCAGTTTTTTTAAATATCCCTCCATAAGCTTACTTCTTGTAACATTCATTAACCAAAAGAAAAAAAAAGATGAAAATATAGTAACCAAACACAGAGTCTACAGGCAGCAGTCCTTGAGAGCCAGTAAGCATTCTAGGACTAATGTGTTAACATCTTTGACCACATCGTGACTGGTTTAGAAATAATTTACATCATTCAATGGCCAATCCTTCTAGTTCCTTTGTTTAAGTTTGTTAGTAGCTTAAGAAATCATACCAAATATTTTATTTGTGTATTTGTACAAAGACAATAATTGGCCGGATAGCTTTCATCCGCTAAACAGTAAACCCACATCTTGCCCTATCTCTAGTCAGCGTCACAGAATAAGTTCCGGGAAGGACAGTAGAGTTACTTGTGCAGTTTCCGTTAGTCACATTTTCGCAACAAGGTATTCACATTTCGAGCAGTGGAAAGTTGGCGTTATCGCGTTTAAAATAGAACGGCCAACACATCTAACTTTGTGATGCAAAATGGACACGACAAGACGGGCGGATAAAAACCAGCACGTTTCGGTTAACAATTCATTCTTTTTTTTAATTCTTGAAGCTAAGGCTTAATTTTTTTTCTAGCATTTTTTATACATTTTTGTAATCTTCAGCGATTTGCCTGAATCATTGGGCACGTGTATAATATAGTACAAAATTGTTTTATTACAAGATATTAATAAATGAAACTAAAATAATTTATATTAAAAATATTTCGTTTGCAGCAGCTAAAATACAAAGAAAGAGAAAATAAAAGTTACAAGAAACTAAAAAAATGCAGTAACAAATGTTAAGCGTCACTATAATTATAGGGGAAGACAGCTTGCGTATATATAGAAAAGTGAGCGAGCGTATCTGTATGCGAGCCGTCACAGTATCTATATATAATATGGATTTGTTCGTGATTGTAGTAATTAGGTTGTCTGTCCATCGTAAAATTTCACTGAAGGATTGGAAACAGAATATCTATTCCATTATTTTCTGCCTACATCACATTTAAAAAAAAAAAAACTCGGTCCAAAATTCTATAACATAAGGATAACAGTGTATTTTCCTAACGAATTCAGTTGAAAATATTTCACTACATTGTACAGATAACCATAGTAACGTGCTTACGCAAATAAGCTTGAAAGCGCAGCGTGAGTAAGAGTGTTTCAATGTTTGTGTTCAATAATTTATAGCTTTGTCGAACAGCGCGCATACATGTACATTTGAGGAATGTGCGAAAATGACGTCATCGGTGTCATCTGAGCTATGAGACTAATGACAATATTATTTTTGTGAAGTGAACTCATATCTTTTGTTATACTTAACTAGCTGGCCTGCCGCCATGGACACAGTAACATTCTACAAGCGTTAACGCCAGAGAAAACATAAAAAAGTATAAAATTGACACTTCGAAACGATATGTCACGTGATCAACGGTAACAAATATAAAGCGCAGAGAATCGATGCATCTGGTCTAGGCCCACTGGTAGAAGTTGTTCTGCCGTATACATTTTCGATATGTCATAACGATATGTGACACTTCATTTGGATTAATTCACGTCAATGATCGCCGGTTATATTATTTGGATATTTTTTCATACATAAAAAACTAAAATTGCGATAAAAATGGGGCTTACGAGTAGGACGGTGCAAAATTATTAACGACCTACTAGACCTACTAAATATACATGGCTGGCCGGTTGACGCAATTGGTAGCACTCTGCCTTCTGAGCCGCTGGTGCCGGGTTCGATTCCCGGACAGGTCAAACATTTGTGTGTATGAACATGTCTGTTTGACTTATGTCTGGGTGTGTATATGTATATAAGTATGTATATCAGTCATCTGGTTACCATAGTACAGGCTCTGCCTAGTTTGGGACCTTGTGACGACCTTGAAGACCTTGTGACGACCTTGAAGACCTTGTGTGAAAGGTTAATAAAAAAATAAAAAAAATACACTAAAAATTCTTATAAATCAGGTCGGTAAACGATAAAAAGGAGTAGTACAAGCAAAACAAACAAAAAAATAAGTTTATTTAACTAGGCGAAATATAGAATAAAGATAGTACAGAATAGAGAATAGAATTGGCGAAATATTTCTATTATTTTAACCTTATGAAGATTTCTAGGCAACGATACCTAAAGTAACAGGTAAACTCTTACTCGGCGGTAACCCCTTTATCTCATCTTAATGTATCCAAAATAATACAATATTCAAATACAATAAACCACAATTTAAAGAGTTTTATTTAAAATGCACACGGCGTGTCTTAAATGAGTTCATATAATACTTTATTGCGAGCACATTGTGATCTGATTGTAACATATTCAGAGTGGGTCGCGACACGTCTCGAACAGAGTTCCGTGCGAACATTACAAGTACCTACGAGTGAGTGTACAAATTGATTTATTGAAGTTGAGCGTGTTCAAGACTTGCGCCTGAGTACTCACAGTCCTTTGCATTACACAGATAAAGTGGAAATAAAAAAGAAAACTTCACAAACAGAAATCCCCTTGTCGCAGGATTTACGAGCTGACGCACCTCCGACGCAAATAACTTATGTACATGTAAATTTTATGTTTCGACGAATAAACAATTCCATCTACAAATTCTACAAACTATAACATTTTTTATTGTAACTACGGATACGTTCATGTTTACGTGTTTTGTGTAAGTTCAAACGTACACGTACGGTTTGATCAAGTACGTGTTGTAGTCACAGAAAACGGGGTTAATGATCGAAAATTTCCAACAACATTAGCGATCAATTTTCGACTAATACAATTGAAAGCAACTTTTAGTTAAAACCAACAATTTCCTTTATGAAATCGGAATGTATAGCATCCAAGTAAATGTGATCATTTTCGTGATAATTACGTGAAGGCACGCGAAGGTGGCTTTAGGTGGAATCCGGCAATAGTTAACTTACTTTATTTAACGAGTAATGATGTCAGGGCAAAATATGTAAACCGTACGTCTAAAGATAACATTTTAAACATAATTTAGATTTAAGAAAACTGATATGAACAAAATACTGATCATAAAACAGGAAATAACAATATCATAATATTTACGAGTAAGCCAAACAAAGCGCACTGTGGAAACGCTAATAAACATGTAAATACTTTCGCAAATAGCAAATTTTACAAAATTACAATTTTGCAGACATCCATAAAAAAAGTATTTTCTCAAAAGTCGGAAAATTGTTAAACCCATTTTCAACACCAGACAACAACATTCTCATGAAATATTTAAATGTGTCGAAGGGTACGCGTGCTCTGAACTATCACTCAATAATTAAAATATTCTCCAAAATCAATTACATATGATGTATTTGGTACAAAACATCATGTATTTATGTATGGGACGCTCCTTTGAGGCGCTGTATGGTTTGAATTAATATTTTACAACTTTCTTCAACGTATTATTCTAACTACATACAAAATCAGTGTTTCGATTTTTTTATCTCATTTTATCAAAGCTGGAAGTGGTTTTCAATCTTGTTCTGACTTGGTGTTTATTCAATGAATTAACATCTCGCAAATGCACAATTTAAGCGCTATTTTCCGGCCATTTCTGTTTGTCAATTAAAATATTTGGAATTACGAAATGATTTCAGTAGCGGTTTGTTTGATTGCCCGGTAAACTGACAAAAGATTGCAACTCGCTGTTATTTTCTTTTATGCATTTGCATTTCAGATTATTTTCACTATGGTGTATAAATACATAACTTAAAAAGTTTAATGACCTTATTTAATTTTAGTCGTAGGTACTCTTTGCTATTTAAATTAAAACGTTCAATATGAAAGATATAAGAAAACGGAAGTGTGTGAAGAAGTCACACATTTAAGACTCTTAATTGCCTATTTTACAAAGCCATAAAAATCCTATATTGTTTTTTATCATTCTTTTACAGTTTTGTTAGTTTACGGTGCGGAGAGGAGACAGTGCTAGTTAGCACTGTTAGCGGTTATACAAGTTATTTTTGAAAGTAAGTAGTATTTATCGTTAACAGCAAGTTAAACAACTTTAAATTAAGTTTTTATAGGCTATAAGTTATATATAAATTCGTGAAATAAAAAATAACTTTAGGAAAGACATATAAAATACTATGGAATAAGTTAATCTTCTTAAAACACAATATATGATATGTATTATAAGAAGATGTCCAGTAGAATTTACAAAAATATAAGCTGTTAGTTACTTAACACGCAAAAATAATATTTTTTATTTCAAACATAAAGAAGCAAGTCAATTTATGAAACGTTCATAGCAATAATTCCACGTATGGAAGAAACCGGATGGAATAAAAGCGACAATAGTGTGAGTGCGGAA
This sequence comes from Apeira syringaria, assembly GCA_934044485.1. Taxonomy (NCBI): domain Eukaryota; kingdom Metazoa; phylum Arthropoda; class Insecta; order Lepidoptera; family Geometridae; genus Apeira; species Apeira syringaria. The sequence goes on along the minus strand of OW203663.1, from coordinate 17,681,884 downwards.
TGCGCCCGCCGCACCGCCGCGCGCCGAACAAACAATCCCGCCCGCCGTGTGAACACGTGACGAGCTTCACAAACACCTCCACATTGGAACTGAAATTATTTTACTTTACCACGTTTTTATACCGGTGTTTATCTGTATACTCGGAGTACACTTTGCAAATTCTGAATGTTAAAGGTTTGATGATGTGTATTCTCAATATGTCGATCGACAAACATATGAATCGCCAAAACACCTCACGAAGAAATTATGAATATGTCGTCGGTATTACTTATGGATATCTTTTTATTTCATTGTAGGCACAAACTCAAGAAATTTGAAAGGAATTTACTTTTACCTGGAGACTTGAATTTTTAAATCATCATCATTATTATCATCATAATCTGAGCAATACAACGTCCACTGCTGGACATATGCCTCCTACACGGCCCACGCTAGTTAGTGCTATGTTGCAAAAATTGTTGTGTTTTACTCATAGGTTAAGTTTTTTAGCGTTCGTGTCTTCGCTTGCTCAGCTTTTAATCTAAGAACTCCCGCCAAAAATCTACTTTACCCACATGTAAAACAAATAACTATTGTTTCTATGTTGTTTTTATATATTTTCTAGATCGGTTAGCCACTAGACTCACTTCATGGTCATCGATGATGTGGTTGAAGGTGGTATCACACTATACACAACACAAAAATGTACAATGTTATCTTGACCCGTGGCGGGTAGCAAATGATAATGAATCGTTGTATATCTTCTTCTCAGCACTTAACATCCACTGCTGGACATATGCCTCCCCCGTATAGGGGGGATTTGCCAATACTCGCCACGCTTGGCAGGCGGGTTGGCGAGCGCAGTATGATTTCCGATCCTCAGAAGGCGCGTATATATATATATATATACCATATCCTCGTTGTATATGCGTGAAGTTAATAACATTTTTTGTATTTTACATGATTTCAGTTCGTTTGCGTGAACAGAATTGCCACCAAATCACAGTTGATTTAACTAAAGACAATGTTTCCACATACAGCTTTCCATGTCATTTGTACTGTAATGCTCACAAATAAAATATCGATGAATAAACAATTTAACATCAATATTGACTCACATAACAAGAGACGGCGCGCTGAGTGGAATAGATTTATAGTGCGCAATCACAGATCAGATGTTGGTATTCCATCGGGGCCGTGATTTCCGTAGAGGTATACACTGAATTATTTACTCGCGCGTTACTGTGAATGTTGTATACAGTTGTTTACATTTTAATCACACTTAGACCTCCGCACTAGGATTCCCTGTATCGCGGGAGGCATGGACACACACAATCACAGCACACAAACATCCAAGACCCGGGAGGGCCGGGATTCGAACCCAGGGTCGCGGTGACTCAGAAGTCATGTCGATGACACAAACCACTGCGCCACGGGACCTTCAATGATAATAAAGGTTATAAGATAAACAGCTGAACCCAAAATTATGGTATTATTACTTTTTAATAGCCGTACTTAGAGAATAGTTATTTGTTTTACAAGTGGGTAAAGTTCATTTTTGGCGTGAATGCTTGGATTGAAACCTGAGCAAGCGAAGGGTTGAAAATAAGACATGCTAAAAATCGCTATCCATGAGTAAATTTGAAATATATATTACACCACACTAACACTAAGTAAAGACAAACGTGCAATACGATGGTAAGTACCTACAGCTGTAACTCAGAGTGTCTAACCTTGTTATTCGTGCTACATGTTAATTTCATCAAATTTCCGACATGGTGATTGGGTACTTTCGAGTACCCGCCTGGCTAGCTACAACTTTCAACTTTGAAAAACTGTCACCAGTCGCGTGATGACGTCTTTGACCACATCGTCACTGACCATCAAGTGAGATAGTAGTCAAAGGCTAGATTTGTATAGTATAAAAAAGTTCGACTTGTCAAAGTTTGTTGCTGCTGTAGGCTTAATGTGAATATGAAGTTGAGGTACGCGGAATGAGTTTTTATTCGGTATGTTGGAATTAAAATCGCCTCTTTTGCATAATTTATGTCGTGTATTATTCGGTAATCGGTGCTAAAACCTAAACAAGCAACATTTTTTTAAATTTCGAATGCCCTTATTCACTTAACACTGTATGACTTAAAATTGTATGACTTTCAACAATGCTATCCCTAATATTTGAAAAGTTTTAGTCAAATTGACTAAAACTTTGTTAGTCAAATTGATTAAAACTTTTGCAATTTTTTTTTTCATTTAATATATTAAGTCTGCATTACATGTCAACTTATTTAACGTAGTGGTACTCACAATGTAATTGATAAACATTGAGCATTAAAGTTTATTTTCATATCAGAACCATAAATAAATGTACCAATTTGGACTTTGTCATAACTGTATAAGAACTTACCTGTTGTACGCAACTTTAATTAGTTTGATTGAACAACAGCATTACTCGTACGACCATTACAACAAACAGTCAAACAATTAGACGATAAAAGGTAAAGTAAGTAAGGATAATTAAAGTTCACCCTCTGAACCTAGAAAGAAGATCACCTATTCATATACACTGTGTTGTGTATCAGATATATATTTTAAATTAAGCAGCCAATAAGTAAACGCCTTCTACAATGCTGCGAGTTCATTACGATATTACTTTTACCAAATTTTAACTACTTGTGAGCACCGAGGGAGGAAGCTCGTTCCACATTTTGCAGGTGTATGGCAAAAACGGTCGGTAGAATCGCACAGTATGTGACTCCCATGAGTCAATAATATGTGGATGAGCTTTCGAACTGTGTCGGCTAGTACAGTGGTAAAACCGTGAGGCTGGAATAAGGTTGAAGAGCTCTTCAGTACACTCCCCGTGGCGAGAGAGATCACGTGAGTCATATACGATTTTTATATAATAATGATGAATGAAACTCGCGACAGTTTTTAAACTCAAAATGTACATGTTTATCAATTTGAAAAAAATACCAGAACTTAAAGGAACCGGGTGACTCGACTTACTTTAAAATATGTTACATATATATTGTATCTAACCCAAACGCGGCGGCATACTCAAAGTGAGCAAGTTGTCGTTAGAGACTGTATGAGTGGGTGAAGTCGAGTAACTTTGCTCGAGTTAACTTGAAGTGTTGTAAGCAAAACATATGCAGCGACAGCGCCTTTGCGGATTACTTCCAAATGATTTCGCGATTCACGTGAGATGAGTTGCGTCGGAGAAAAATCGATTCAAAATAGCTAAATCGATATTTTACTGCTTACGACCGCCGCAGCTTTAGTAATGGTATTTTTTTTAACGAACGTGTAATTATATTTTTTTAAAGTACTCGATGATTTTTTTCAAAAGCCAAAGGACTGTGATGGTTATACTAACTTATTTGCAGCCGTCAAGTTTTATTGATAGCTTTGATTATTGTATTTGTCGTGATGTTGATCTTAAGTTTTTAGTAGTGGTAAGTGGTCACTTGTACAGAGAAAATTGTGGTGTCACGCTGATACTGGCAAAATATCGTTAATTTGACTATAATATCCAGGTTTTAACAGAATAAGAAGAATACAACATACAGTCACAATTATGTGATTTAACCCAATATAAAGAAGCTGCATTTTGTCATTTTAAGCAGGTCGTCTCACGTAAACTGATCTTTTAGATTTTAGAAAAGTGAGAATAGGTAATTTTTCAGTTGCTATTGTGATATTATAACTTTTAGAACTCAGTTATTGACATAAAATGTGGATGTTTACAGAGCTCTGCCTATCTAAATGAGTTTATGATAATATAATGTAATATGAAATATCATTAGAATCAAACACACATCAACACACGTTTAATGCAGACATTATGTTCATACCAGCCTACTATGACACGTAATAAAATGTAATTAATATGAAAATTAGTCCTGATTGTTGGAACTTTGATTCATATTCACAAGCTGCCTCCACGCGTACCGTGTTGCAACACCGTTAATAATATCAAGTAATTTATAAAAGAGTTGCAACGCCTGTGGCTTCACTGTGCTTTTTAATACACTTGCTCGGAAAGTGAGCCTTATTACATCGCTTTTAGAGCCATACACTGAGTTATTATAAAGTATTACATACGTGCGTAATAGAATAAAGTACTAGTGCGTATATTAGATTGATCCCTACGAAGTTAAACCAGTTCCTTACTGCACTGCAAGTAATATGCGAGTAAACAGAGCATTCTCAATATAATAATAAAATGATCTAAGTAATAATATATAACATGACATATATATTTTTTCCTCGAAAATGTGTTGAAGAACGTCGTATGTAGCTTATCTAATTTGTATCATAATAAACTATTATAACTCTTCTGTCTATTCTATCTTTACTACATTTTTTGTTTGATAAGCTCTCCCTAATTTGCTGTGCACACTGTGCTTCCAGTTCTTCCAAAATGATTATTTGAATTTCGAATTCGTTATTTATACCGTTGTAGCATTAGTGCGTGACATATTATAACGATAGTTTGAACATCGATAAAACATGAAGAATGCAGTTTCAACGCAGTACAACAGAAAACAAATGAGCGTATAATAAGCTTATGGCTGGTACAAAGAGATGCATCATCTTACACAATTTGAATAATCTAAAGGAATTGAGAGATCTGCGTTGCACGGAGTCGAGTGTCGAGACACGCCCCCCTCAGGGCCGGGGCGCGCCGTAAGCGTTGTTTTACGGTCGTCGTGTGCCAACAAACTTCGGCAACTGCTTTATGATCCTAATTTATAAGTGAGCGGCGTCGGGAGTATTTATGACTCTTTCTGGAGTCCTCCCGCGAGTGCGTTCAGTGGTTCCCCTTCACTGGCTATAGACACACGTCCCTTGCTACACAGATTGTTTTCCACTAACAAAAAGAGGTTGAATAAGCTTTTTCTATTTTTGTGAATCGATGCTATAAATAGAGAAAAAGAAACGTTGGTCAGATTTGTCGACCCCTGTATGTTTTTTTTATATTGTAGTTATTGCAAACAAGCAGTGGGGACGCCTGAATGTTAGCGATCACCGTCGCCGGTTCTAAATATATTAAGTATAGTTGAGCTGCCGAGAGAATGCGTGTAACAGTGTACCCTTTTATTGTCTTTGTGGCTTTAAAATTTATTAATATATGTAATTACGATTATGTATTTGACAGTGGCTAGACATGGCTAATACAATACTATGTGATCAAACTGTCAATGAACCATCAAATGCATATTATTATCGGTATTAAACTAACAACAACAAACAAACACATTTACATTACACTCCCGCACTAGTATATCCTGTGTCGCAGGAGGCATGGACACACACATTCACGATATATGAACATCCAAAAACAAACATCTAAGTTCATCAAATAAATGTTTCCCCGGCCGGCATTCGAACACGGGTCACGGTTCCAATATCAGTGTATAACTGATCACTGATGCCACGACGACCGCCTTCGTTTTTAACTGATTTCAAAAAAGAAATAAGAAAGAGGTATATGTTTCACAGTATTTTTTTTTCTTTTTATGGATGTTCACCGATTTCCTCCTATTTTTGGACCGATTCCCAATTTTTTTTTGTTTGTTCAAAGGTACCTCCGAGATGGTCCCATTAAAATTTCATTAAAATCGGCCAAGCGGTGTTTGAGTTCCACTCCAATAACTGAAAAGTGTTGAAGACATCGGTGAACATACACAATGACAATAATTGTCATATAACTCACGGGATCAATTTTTGATTCCGTGAGTAGCCAAGGTCACTGAAAAGGTGCAAAAAATTTCTTTACCAAAAAATTGAACCGACTTCAACACTCAAAAGTGTGAAATAACATGTCGAAGTCGGTACCATGTGCGCAAAATTTTTGATAATAGTTACTTTTGAACTATCATGGTACCAAGTTCAAAAAGTTATTTTACACTTTTGGGTGTTGAAGTCGGTTTAATTTTTTGGTAAACATTTTTTTTAATATACTCAATCCAAGTTTATTCTCAGCGTTGATCTGAACGCAGAAGTGCTAATCATATAATGATGTATCATGGATGTGTCATCACTTATGCTTCAATGAGAAACGAACAATTAGACAAAAATTTTAAAAATCTACTTTTTCTTCAGCGCCAACGATCTGTCGTTTAAAACCTTTTAGCATTCTTCTAGCTATGGAATTGGGTATTAAGCAACATTGTGAATTGCTTCTATGAATTGAATACAGCACTGTACTAATAGTAAAGTTGTTGGACTATCAACATTTAAAAACATACATACGTTCAGACTAACAAAGCACAGTTATAGTTTCATAAAACTTGGTAAAGATCCTGAAACTGTTACAGACTTGTCAACATTTTAACCGTATCTCTATTATTTTACCTAAATCACATAGTTGCATTAAGCCGTTATGCCGGTAATACAATTATATTTCTGAAACAAAAGAAGTACGACACGCCTATCATTTCAAAAATAATCGAAACCCATTAGTAATCTCTTATGTGCATTACTTCAGACTGATTTGCAGTCTCCAAAAGCCGAGGCATAATAATTTGAGAGCATAAATTAATTTTCAATTTCGCTTTGACGTTTCGCTGAGCCGGCCGCCATGTCTCTCAGGGAAGGTATTAACCTCATACGTGACGTTCTACGCGTGTTCACTGCACCCAAATCGCTTCGCTATGTTTCAAATATGACGTTTTAATACGAACATGGCCAGCCTTTGGTGAGCTGGGAAATCTATTAGATAGTGCAACTCGTATGAATGCAGATTCGATTAGATTTAGATCTACCGGGCAATAAATTGTGTGAAATATAAAAACCAACTTCTACAGCTGATGATTTTCTTGAAAATAAAAAGAAATATACTTGATCGCTTTATACAAAATTCTTAACCAACTCCAAAAAGGAGGAGGTTCAACTCCTCGGATTTTTTATGTGTGTTAATCGACTACTCCGCCAATAATGAATCCATTTTGATAATTTTTTTTGTTTTGTTGGTCTTGCCTCATAGGTGGTCCCATATCAATTTTAAGATTTATTTAAATCAGTCTAGTAGTTTGGTTTTTATCAAATAATCATCGAAATAACTGAAAAACATGCCATCCTAGAAAATGAATTGAGGCGATTAAAGATGGTCGTCCTCATTTTTGTCAAAAAATAATAATTATTTTAATGGAACCGATTTGACAGTAGGTATATCATATTACAAATATGAAGGATTCCCGAGGTAACATAAATAAAAAAAATACAAGTCAAATTAAGAACCTCCCCCTATTTGGACTGGTTGGTTGGCGTAGTTGGTAGCACTCTGCCTTCTGAGCCGCTGGTCCCGGGTTCGATTCCCGGACAGGTCAAACATTTGTGTATATAATCATGTCTGTTTGACCTATGTCTGGGTGTGTATATGTATATAAGTATGTATATAAGTATATATCAGTCATCAGGTTACCATAGTACCTACAGGCTCTGCCTAGTTAGATAGATAGATAGATAGATTAACTCTTTATTGCAATTCATAAAATGTACATCAAAAGTGTATTTTATACTATTTGTAGCTTATGGTTATACAATCGGCGGTCTTATCGCTAAAGCAATCTCTTACAGACAACCTTTGGATGGACAGGATAGATTGAACATTGTGGATGTGATGTGCAACAAGATCTTAAATTTATATAATAAACGTATACATATGCTGAATATTATACAATTAAATAAATATGACATTAATAATACCTAAAATACTATACAATATATAAATACTATATTAATATAAATAAATATATAATAAATAAATAAATAATAACGTAATGGAAAGAAAACTAGCGGATTCAGTGAGTAGAGGACAAGTAATGACAAGTAGTTAATTAAAAAAAATTACATGAAACAGAAAAGAATGCCTGCATTTTATTATTTATTTATTTGAAGCTAAACTGGCAGCAAGACGGCTTAAAGAGCAAATGAACACTATAATGATCCGAGACCGAAGAAGGTGAGTGATTACGGAAACCGGTATTTATAGTAAAATATATTGGTGGTATCGGTTTGCGAATTTGGTTGGGGTTTACCCCTCGGTCAGCAACATTCATTGTGTAACAGTACAAAACATTTTTATATGACCCACTATCAGCAAAATATGTATAATTAAATGCATTTTAACTGTTACCGATGTAAATGATTTTAAAAAAGAATAATAATCAGATATTCAAACTTCTTAGTCAAAGAGTTCTTACTACACCGAGAAATGTATTACTTGGAATATATTTATTCAATATTCTGAGAGTATCTTTGTCATAAAACAGCAGTCAGAACTCTCACATATAGTTTAACTGGCGTGTGACAAAAGTCATAAAAGACGAGTAACTTCAGTTTTGGATATATTCAATATCGCGACATCGCTTGCATTACAATTTAATGTTAGTGTGAGAGTACTTTATATGCTGGAGCAAGTTCGAACTCCAGAATGCAACATGCAAAAGCCATTGAGTGGCATGAGAGAATGGATGCGATGTGAACATCGTCGGGTACCACCCAATGTCTGAACATGAAAGTGACATTACTTGCTCACATATACCTTACCTTCAATTCAGCTATTCACGTGCGTGTCGATCGGCACACTTCAGTAAAAATTGCTACTTCAAGGAATGGCTTTGACGTCTACGTAAAAAGAAGAAGTATTCCTATTTTAAATATTTAGGCACATTAATTTTGTGTAGGTATATCCTATTCGTTTGTTATGGACACTGTTTTTTGTTCACCGTCATGATCATCTCAGCCATAGGACATCCACTGCTAGACATATACCTCCCCCATTTCATGTATTTGTAATAGTATTATTATTGAAAAAAACTATATTTATGAAACAAGCAAACACAGCTATGTCACGCACCAAATTTTCCTAGATCACATAGAAACAAGAGAAAACAAATCACCTCTTCGTTCGCGCTCGCTACAAATCAACATTTGAGTTTCGTCTCTGCGGATTTCGGCGAGTTGTTGGCACAAATGTATACATGTACGCAGCGCAGGTTCGGCGGTGCATTGGTTCAAATATCCGTCGCTCGCCGATGGCTCGTCGACACGAAGGAGGAAGGAGATTTCAATGCGCTTGATTTATGAGCCACATAATGGAGCTCTACGCTGCATTTTGCTGCATGCAACCTCTAACCGTCGACCATCTAGCTTCTAGCCTAAACATCTTTTGTACGCGTAGAAATAGTATACCTCTCTTTGTACACATTTATGCAATACAGCGCAGTTACTTATGCAGTCAGAATTTAGATAAACGCTGTATTCGAAATTCAAAAATGTGAATTTATTTTGTCATATAAATTGATGTCTGCACCCTATATGATAGACGTGAACGAAAGATTGTGTAAGTTACACAATCATTTTTTATCATACTCCTATGTATAAACAAACTATTACGGTCTTCGTGGCTTGGTGAACTGTGACTGATCTAAGAGGCGCGACCCCGGGTCAAACTCTGGCTGGGGCAAAAATTTATGTGATGAGCATAGGTGTTTGTTCAGGAGTCTTGATTTTTGTGATTATGTCCATGCCTCTCGCGACACTGGGTATCCTAGTGCGATGTTTTTTTCTATCAACAAAGTTTTATAAGTTTTAATTAAATAATACATCATTTACAAGATTTTAGAGTTTGTCAATTATATTGCTAGTGCAATTTGAAGCCTTTTATCGAGTTTTGGAATAACATTTTACTAAGACTCGTGTGAAAACATTCTTATAAGGTACGAAAAATGGCCAGTAAACTTAAAGATGTTAAGCTACAAATTTATCGAATATTTTGTGAAAGCAAAGTTGTAGAAAATTCAAAATATTAGTCACAGAGCGTGTTCGCCCTCCGCCAGTCTTAGCGATACGTCATTGGCAAATTGAAAACTTAATTTATAGCTCTCCCATCGTCTGGGCTTATGCAGCTTACTTTGGGCGACACCCGGAGTGCTAAGGATTTTCTTATTCAAAGCTCTCTCATTGAAAACACGCTGCCTACAAAAATAAACATTTGACTCTCGTAAACTCACATTTTATTTGCATTTACAAAATAATGATTCAGTTTTAGATACGGCAAGTAACTTAAGCTATAAATAGAGTTGACTACAAAACGATCAAAGTTGCATATAATGAGAGCGTTTACTTGAAAAATAGTGACTCGAAAGCTTGAAAGTTTTTCTATAAAAAGTTCTAACTGCTTTTTTTTTCATTTTGTCTCCGCATGGTCAAGTAAAAAAACATTGAACTTTGTTTAAGCGTCATTAAGCTTCGCCTGAAACTTTACTGCATCCATGGAGAACCGTGTGTTCTACATTAATTCAATAAAGCTGTTAACATTGGACGGAAACTGTAAGACACTATATACGCCCAACTTAAAGAGCTGATCTTTTAATTTGGGCCTGGTCATTGCATGCATAAGCATCTTTTAAACCTCTGGTGCTGTGAATGTCCCTGATCAGTGATCACTCACAGACAGGTGAGCTGCTTGCTCATAGAAAAATAATCATTGCATAAAAAGTTTGATTTTTTTTCCATATCTATGGATACTTAAAATTTTATAATACTAATATACTCATACTTATCATCATCAATCATACTCAATTTGCAAAGCGTATCAATTTCGATGCTGACGTCATCAACTTCCAGCATGATATCCGAGCACTACATTAGTGCTAGGGTATGTTATGTATATACAAAAATGTTTTATTTGGCTGTTTTTTGCGTGTTAATGAGCCTATCTCGCATAAGTATTGAAGCGATGATAGCTCAGGGAGGAGCGTCATCTGTCAAACTGACGGACACTGGTTCGATCCCCAACAAGCAGCCTGACATTCCGGTGAAGGTAACACTGTTATCGAATTCCCAGCATTATGGTAGGGTACTTCCAAGTATCCGTTAGCTACCACCTTCAAGTTTGAAAATCTGTCACCAAACACATAGTGTGTTCAGGCAGTAGTTCTCGAGAGCCAGTTATTCTAGGTCTAGCATGATAACATCTTCGACCGAAACGTCACAGACCATCAAGTGAGATAGTGATCAAACGCTAGATATATATCAGTAAAATCAGTGCAATATGACATTTGATACAATTTTTGTGTAGAATGTGTAAAGCTGCATTAGTGTTCGTCTCGCATCATCCCGTGCGCGCTGTGTACAGTATTCGTAGCGCAAAGTGCTGCGTTATTCAACTTAATAGCCATTAGTTTGGTTCGTTAGCGGAATATTGCTAACGAATGTGTGGCCTCCGCGCATTCCCGCGCCGCCACTGCGCCGCGCCACATTCCAGCGCTTGGCAAAACGCTCAATTAGCACTTACTGCTAAACACGTCCCGATTATAGTATTCTAATTTTGATTTTTAAATTCTATACTTAAATAGTAGCGATTTGATACTGGCGGCTGGCCTCTCTGTGTTGTGCAATACTCAGCGTCGGAAAGTATCGCTTGAACTCCTTTCTCTGAAAAGGTCTCTATCCAAACATGGAACTCATACATAATGGCCAAGCTTTAAATATTTATATATGAAGTTTTTATGCGCATGCGTATCCATATTTACTTACTAGATGCCATATGTATTATGTATAAATATTAAATCTCTAAAAAAAAAAAAAAAATTTTAAAAAGAAGAGATTTTTAGTGAGTGTTAGCTTATTTTAGCTGCTGCTAGTCGCTTCTGCTAGTCGCTTCTGTTAATCTAGTGATTAACAGAATTAGGGCCATTGTCATACTAATTTAGACTTAGGCTAAATTAACCGTCGGTTAACCGTATGGTAATTTTTACCATACAGTTAATTGATAATCGGGCGTTTAAATTTCCGTGACACCCTTAATCGTTTAAAACTATCTTGTTTACACAATTTTGGTTTCTATATGTAGATAGAATAGCAACATTACAAAATAACAGTACATTTGTCATGCAATGCAAGAAATGTTAGCGACTATAATAACTGGCGAGAAGATTCATGAACTCTGGCGCTAGGAAATTATGAGAATGTTTCGCGAAGGCCCGTTTAGTGTAAATACGGCGGTTAGTTAATTATTGTGGCTTTGAAATTTATCTAATGGCGCATAATGTGACTTAAATTATATCATCATAATTGCGTCTTTTGTATTTTTATTTATTTACTAGCTGCGCCTTTTCCAGCCCTTTATAGCTTACCACCCTCAAGTTTGAAAAACATTCACCAAACTATGTCGAGCATGCTAGGTGTAGCGTGATTTTTATCAAACGTTTTTTAAACTTGAGTGTGGTCGCTAGCCAGGCGGGTACTCAAAAGTACCCTACCACCATGCTGAAAATTTGATAACAGTATTACCTTCACCGGAAGCTTAAGCTGTTGTTGGGAATCGAACCAGTGGCCGTCTGTTTGACAGCCGACGCTCCCCGCGCTGAGCTATCATCGCTTCAAACACTTTTAATCACGCAATCAAAAGATAAGTAATTCAAAACTATATACTATTTCTATGTTGTTTCTCGTTCTCGCAGAATCATAAAATTTGCAAAAAATAAGTAAAATAAAGCGAAAATAAAGAAAAAATCCATTAACAGTTAAGTTGTAGTTTCCATCAACTTTTTTTGAAACTATTAATCTATTTGCAGCAAGTAAATAGTCGTTTGTTAGAACTATAGTTTTACATAGGCAAAGCTAATTTTGTCCATGTACGGAACCATCGCATCGGTTTGAAAGTCCGACTCGGAATTGACCGGCTTTTACATAAATATTTGTTTGTTTATCTGTATTTTGTATTTGTGTATTGTCTAACGAAACTTTCACGGTCAGTTCGCTAATATTATAATCTGTGACCAGATTTTAATTATGATCTGAAGAGTATTATATTGTTATTGGAAAGATTAACTTTCTTACCGAAGAAAATCTGAGAACACATTCCTGAGTTCAGTTCAGAAGTCAAGCTGGCGTGATGGAGATGATTAATGATAGCTCATTTGCGGTGCGCTTGCTGCTACGAGTCGACTACGAGTCGGCTACGAGCTACGAGTCGACTGACTGCTGCGGGCTGTGAACGCCACGTGGCCACAGTATAATAAATGTAGACAGTACTTATTCTTCTTCTTATACTTATTCCAGACTATGTAATTATATAATAATTATACTTTAGTCTAGTATGAGTGTCTGGTTAGGCTAGTGCATGAAATTAAAAAGCAAAGAAAAATATAACAATGCTATTTATGAAAAGAAACACGACTATTTTAAAAAAAAAAAAATTTTATAGTAAGATTAGCTTCCTTGTCCTTGTTTCTAAAACCATATTACAAAATAATTATTAATATTTGTTCAATTCGATTTTGCTTTACAATGTTCTCAAAAAATCTCTCCACTGACAGTTATAAAATTAGAACACATTTATTCAATTTCGGAAGTGTTAATTATAATACAAACCCATAAATAAAATATAATGAAACACTCACAAAAAGTAATGTATTATTATGACCGTCATAAAATATATATTTAACATTATAATAAATTGGTTGAACCGTTTAAACGAGAAGGAGTAACAGAGTTTCTTAAATTATTTGCTTAAGCCTCGAGAACAGCAATTATTTTCGGGACTGAAAATAGTCTATGTGTTAATCTAAAGTCTAAGCCATCTCCATATCAAATTTCATCGAAATCGGTCCAGCAGATTGAGCGTGAAAGAGTTACAAACATAAACAACAACAACAGCACACATACAAAGATTCGCCGTTACAAGTTAGTAGTATTACATTTTGGTGTTTTTTTATTACCTTTTTTTTAGTGTTAGACTCAAGCGCATTTGACATTCCTGCGAGAATTTTTGATAAAGGAAAAATATGGTCGCTTGACATTATTTTTTCACTGATAAATTATTAAATAGAAATTATGACTCTCAGACGTTTTTTTTTGAAACTGCACCACTGTGTTGATCATTTGCTGTGGCGCATCTACGAGACGATGCTACGTGCCGACTCGCGTCTCTGCGTACATCGTTTACGCTTCCGTTCTTAGAATTTATGAGATCCCTCCCCATTTCTACCTTTTATCTCTATTATGTGTTTAATGCAATAATGTATAAAGGACCATAATATCACAGCGCTCACTAATAGGTACGTAACCGGAACAATGCGTTCAATCATCATTACCGAGCTACGATTAATTCTGTAAATGTGTGCGCTATTTTATTTATAGGAATTCCAATTACGAATACGATAATTTGAATGCGTATATGTATTGATTTTTGAAATACAATAAATTTTTTGCAGCACTCAAGTGGTAACAAAAATGCAAAAACAGCAGTTGCGATAAGTTTTGACACGATATGACTACATTAAACATGGGAAATATTCACGTACTAAGTTAGAGTGTTCCGACTTTGGTTTCGATCACATTCGGTGGTCGTTTTCAAGGAGAGTGCAAGGCGAATCGGTAAAAAGATCACCGAATGTGGTTGAAACTATAGTCGGAACCCTCTGTCTTACCAAGTGAGTAATTCTCGTGTTTTATATATTTATAATTACGAATAGTACGATAACTTACATGCCTTTCGATTGATGTATCTACGCACTATATTTACCGTAAATATGTTATTTGCGAGATTTATAAAGATTATTAATTAATGGATTTGATTTTTTTGAAGTCATTTTTTTGTGTAATAGGTGGTTATCAAGCAGACGAGCCGCTTGGATATCTGTTGGATATTTGTACCACTGGAGGCATTACGATACGTTGATATCTTTCAACAACGTTAAACCTCTTTTATCAAAACTGATTTACCAAGAAAATACTTCGTAAACAGAATTTTCAACGGCGTTTATCGATTTATCCTGGGAAAAGTACAAAAGCGATGGACTGCGGTCGGTATTATTCGTGTAATTGGTTTCTAATGCCACGTAAACCCCCCAAACGTGTTGGCAGACTGGACCGGGAGATAAAGTGCGCGAACACCCTCGCCTCACTTCCTACCTATTGGTTTACTTGTATTTTTTAAATCTTACTCAGATGGTACAGGGACGAGAAGCTATGGATCAAGGATAAATATTTTCGATTTAGAATTTGTGTTTTTACAGGCATTGTTCAACATATTTAGGCAAAAGATTTCCTGTCAGTATTTTGTTGGTGGAGAGCTAAAGTTTAAATACTATTTGATATGATTAGTTTATTTTACAATCTACGCATAGATCTGGCATTGAAGTGATGAGAGCATCATAATGTCGGTAGTTAATCTAGTGGCAGTAAGTTCGATCCCCATCCACGGCTTGAGCTTTTAGTGAAGGTAACATTGTTATGAAATGTTCTTAAGGTCCTTTCCAGTACCATCAGGCTACCACCCTCAAGTTTCAAAGCAGTCACTAAACACAGCGTTCTTAAAAGTTGAGAGTTACTCCAAATTCTAGATCTAGCGTGTTTCCGCCTTCGACCACATCTTAACTGATCATCAAGTAAGGTTAATCAAACGCTCTTGCGCGAGCTCGAGCGAGCTTGTATATACAAAATCTTTAAAAAAGATCTTGACTAAATAGGAAATTTAAGAAAATATCTTGCACTGTCGACTATTGTTTTTTTGTAATTTCGAATTACGGTTGCTCGCATATTATAAACCTCAAGGATGTACGAATATGCAAAAACTGTAATGTCTCACAAACACGACTATTTTTTGCAAGCTTTTTACTTTTTAGAGATGCCAGTGCGACATATCCCTTAACGTCCCGCGGCGAGGTTGCCAGTCGAATTTTTCAGTGTGTCGTCCTCGAATCCTTGAAAATTTATGACCATAGTTTGCTGACGGTGGCCAGTTTTACGAATACCGGATACGGCGATTTTGTATACGTCTTTCAAAGATATTACTCGAATACTAGTTTCTTGAGAATTCGGTTTGTATGTTTAAAAAAAAATATATAGTTACACTCAGACCCCCGCACTAATAATCCCTGTGTCGCAGTGAGGCATGGACGCACACAAACAACCAAGACTCGACACAGATGAATGTGGGTGTGTGTCACACACCAAGTACTTCTCACACTCTACTTTCACACACCGTACCTTCAGCAAGTAATTCATCGCACAAATATTTGCCCCCTGCCGGGATTGGAACACAGGATCCCGGAGACCCAGAATGTGTATTTGTAAGGTAATCTGCGAGCCCACTGGCTTTCTTTCGTCTATTCATCTGCAAACACATCACAATCAGGCACCTTGGTAATGAGGCAAATTAAGCAATTATGTTGAACCAAAAATGTAGAATAACGTTAAGCCGCGTGATATTTCATATGTTTCCGAGCTTAAGGTACACCTTAAGCTTTCGGTCTCCCTGATCCCAATGTTTCGACATTAACTTAAAAGATTTATAAATGAGATCTGAGATATTTAAAATAAAATTTCCTTGAGAATATTTTTTTACGATAACTGCGTACAATACATAATTAAGTGCCATTCTTGAGTTAGAATATTTTTGTATCGCTATATTCCAAGTTAAATTAGGACATGTGTGTCTACAGAAATGTATACTAATATTATAAAGAGGAAAGATTTGATTCTTTGTCTGTTTGTTTGCAGTTAATAGGCTCTGAAAGTACTGAATCGATTTGAAAAATTATTTCACTGTTAGGAAGCTACACTATCCTCGGGTGACACAGGCTATGTTATATATTACGGATAAAAGTAGCCCATGTGCTATTCCAGACTATAATCTATCTCTGTGGCAAATTTCATCCAGATCCGTTCAGCCGTTCTCGCGTGATTGAGTAATAAACATCCATCCATCCATACAAAATTTGACATTTATAATATTAGTGGGATGGAATGGTATGAAAGAATTAAGTACCTACATATCACTTTTCGGTACGTCGGTAATACATATGCAACGTATCAAACTGAAGTTAAGAATTAAATGTAATGTGCTGATATGAAACGTGAACAATAAAACCTTTACGACGCTCAAATCGGCCGATTTCATGAAATGGAATACAGGTATCTGTAATTTTTCAACAATAAAACCTTGTTTTCACAAAACTATAAAGTCAATCCGTTAACATAAAACTGCAACCGTTTTACACGTCACCATAATATTAAAAATATATATACAGGGCAAAGCCTGGGTATAACTTTTTTTAAACAACTACGATAAAGATCTATATCATTAAAAACTTTGATGTGGGCGTTATAATACTATAAACTGTTCGAAAAAAAATGATTTTTGATTAACTATTATTTATTTTTTGGGTATAGGGAAGGGTTTGACCACTATCTATCAGTATGTCCGCATAAAACCGCGGAAATAGAAGATCATCAATTGATACGTTTGCAAATCCGATTTAAAAGACAATTATACTTAATTTTACGCGAAAGGCTTAATGTTAAAAAAAAACCAATTACCTAATAATTCTAATTCTAATATTCAAATAAGACCATGTATCCAGCCTGTCTCTGCGATCTTAGTGAGGTCGTCTGTCCCAGGGAAAGGGCTGGATGCGGGCCGCTTCCAACCGATGTTTGTGTGTGTCCATGCCTCCCGTGACACAGGGAATCCTAGTGCAGGGGTTTGAGCGTGATAAAAGAAAACAATGAAGGTGGCCTATATCCAGTAGTGGACATCCTATGGCTGAGATGATGATGATGAATACCAGATATTTTTACTCCTTACGTAACCTTATCACAGTTATAATCTCATCTATAACATATCTTCATTTATACACAGGTAAAGCTTTCAAACTTATAATATTAAATGACGCATAAGATACGCATTATATTATCTCAATGCGTGGCGGTACCGGCTTACAATTGTAACCCCCCCCCCCCATCTCTTCCCGCTTGTGGGTGCCGTAAGAGTCGCTAAGGGATCACGTACCAGGAGGTGGGAAGCAGCGCCTTTGAGGGTTACAAAATATACTGCTTTCGCCAACCCGCCTGCCAAGCGTGGCGAGTATTATAACCCCCTCTAAATGGTGGAGGTCTATGTTCAGCAGTGGACGTATCATGGCCGAAAAAAAAAAATCTCAAAGAGATGAAACACTTAACTTGCACTGATTCAAAAGTAATAAAGAAACGGGAGGAGAATTACGCGTTTGTGCTATTCACGGTACTATAGGAAATAAAGTTGTGATTTATGCAAGTGAAATGTGTTTTGAACAACGCTTGCATTCGTAGGCGCCCGTTGTGACAAATTTAACTCACCCAAAAGCTTATTCATCGCTATTATGCGAGTTCAGTCGAATATAACGCTCAGTCTTTGTAGAGAAATTGGGAATGTTGACTAAATTAACCTTTTGGAGGAATTGTAATGTTTCTAATATTGATAAATGTGTTGTCATATTCGCGGTTTTGGGATTTAAAATGTATGAGGGGACTTCTGTAAAGGTTCAGATTTGTAGTGGCTATAACAATCATTTAATACCTTAAGAATCTTTCGCACAGAGCAAGCGGCTGGTCCTAGGTAAATGAAATTTGGAGGGTGTATTTGTTTTATTACGTAGAAGTGTATTATTATACATAATAATACGAATATATATTACATTAAATATTAAGAACGGATTTTTGGAAATTCCATCCCTAAAGGTATAAAAATATATAAATATATTTTTATAAATGGGGTAAAAAAGTTTGTATGAAACTTTTTTGCTTTTGAACTCCTAGCATAGCAATTTGGTATTAATTGGTTACTTCAAAATAAAACTAAATGTTATCAATAAAATGTGTCTGAGACGCATTTAGGGTGTGCGATTGGGGCTGAAAGTTTAAATGAATATTTCTTTATTTATGAAGTTAAAGTTTTGTAAGTTATCATATTAGTAGTTAATAAAATGTTTAAAATAAAATTATAAATTGTTTTGCCAGGGGTGCATTAAGAGGGATGGCATTGGGGTTGAAAGTTTTGTGCTTATTTCAGGATTGGTATATAAATACGTCACATAATGGTAAAATTTTATTTCTTTTTGCCGAGGATACATTGAGGGTAGAAAATTAATATTGAATGTTGTTTATTTATAAAACTAAAGTGAAAATTAAAACCTGAAACTGCTTGAACTTCTATTTTTTTAGTTTTATCGTACTACCCTCAAACGTTTTAGAGGTATAATTCCTTTGTAAATCAAAATCTAAATTAATATTGAAAATATAAACCTGACGAGTTTGTTGTTTCGTTGAATGTGCTTATCTCAGGATCGACGTAGACGAGTAGGAGAAATTGAAAAAATCTTTTGCTTTTTTTTTTGTTTGATAGTCCATTTATCGAGGAAGATTTAAAATTATATAATATCATGATACAACTAATAGGAGCGGAGTATAAATGAAAAAGTGAAAAGAATGTGAAATGTGAAAAATGATTTCTCGAAGCAACTTTTCCACGCGGTCGAAGTCGTGGGCAGAAGCTAGTATGTAATAAATGTTTTAGTCAGGTTCACAGATGATCCAACTGATAACCTGTGGACCAGACTGAATATTTATATTTAGTCATTGCAAGCTACCCACTGATCCGCGACCGCTCCATTTAGTAATCCTATCAGATTATCCTCCATTTACAGATATTCTATCTCAAAGCAGGAATGTACAGACAGTATTCCGGTATGCGTTGTTAAAAGTGAAATTACCTCGCCGGACGAGATAATATCGGCTTTGACTATTGATAACAAAACTGCAATTGACCAGTCACGATAGAAAAAAATAAATTATCTTGCCACTTGCCATAAAAACATAAACAGGCTGTGCAACCTGACATTCCTATCAAGCGAAGGTTTATTCTTATGCTTATTTTTTCCCAGGATACCGTACGCCGACAAGATAACCCCGGAACCAATTCTGCACAACAATGCTCGGGATACAAAGGACGCTATCCGGAACAGTTACAACAGCCAATTCAAAGTTGGAATCTATGGCTGGCGCAAGAAATGCCTTTATATCCTCGTCATGTCACTCATGTTTGTGATGATCATTAACCTGGCGCTCACGCTTTGGGTATTGAAAGTTTTGGATTTTAATTCGGTACGTTTGCTATGCTTTTTAATAATAATAATAATTATATGGGACAACATTCACACAAGGTCTACAGGTCCCATACTAGACAGAGCCTGTATTATGGTAACCTGATGACTGATATATATACTTATATACATACTTATATATATATATACTTATATACATGTACGCACCCAGACACAAGTCAAACAGACATGTTCATACACACAAATGTTAGACTTGTCCGGGAATCGAACCCGGGAACAGCGGCTCAGAAGGCAGAGTGCTACCAACTGCGCCAACCGGCCAGTTTCGTTAAATTGAAATTAATTAATACGTCATTGAGGAAGAGCCTCCTCCTCTGCAATTATCAGAGAGTATATTGTTGGTCTTTAAGTTCAATGCGAGGTGTTTTATTTTACTGCCCGGCTTCTTACCCCCACTCCTTCTAAATACTAAGACGTAGAAAAGAATATGAGCGCGGTAAATTAAAGGCTGTCCTGTCTTTCTATTAAAATGTTTAATTCCAAGTGCCCCTCATAGACACCAAAGGTCTGCAGTCACATTTTTAAATTCTATATAATTTCGAGTAAAAAGAAGACATTTAGGTTGCCAAATATTAACATAACTGTAGGTTAAACAACGTTCAATGCAGAACTTAATTATGTAGTACGCAAAGTAAATTCAATTTTTGAGTGTGAATATTCTAAACAATAAGAGTAACGAAAAGCATTTGAAGACTAATATTAGTAAGCTTACCATTTAATGCAGACAGACACAAAAACCCAAGAATAGAAATCGTTTTATAAAACGTACATATTATATTGAGAAAAATATTCGAAAAACCTTTGAGAAACACAGAAGTTTTTGCCAATAAAATGTAACGTGATTTATACAGTTTATATATTGCTTTTAGGAAGGAATGGGGCAGCTACGGATAGTACCTGGTGGCTTACAGCTTCTGGGACAAGCTCTAGTCCTGGACTCATTATTCGCGTCCAGCATTAAGTCACGCCGCGGGCAGCCCATCTCCATAGAGTCGAGTAGAAACTTTTCAGTAGCCACCAGGGATGAACACGGCTTGCTACAGAGTAGGTTATTCTTGGGTAAGTTGCATACTAAAAATTTAAAAAAGAATTCAGAAACTGGTAAAGTAGTTTAAGATTGTAGATATATTCTAAATTTTCTCTCTATTTTTTGTGCAAGAGGTATAGTTATAAGTATATTAAAATGTTTTTCACTGGTAAACAGCGATATTAGGTGTTTCTTTAAAATATTTTTTAAGCTGAACATTTTTATTTTTGTACAGGTCACGATCGCTTAGAAGTTAATGCTGCAAGGTTAGATATTCGGGACTCACGAGGAGTATTGCTTCTGGGAACGTCTGACGGAGCAGTTACTGTAGGGGCTGAAACTTTGACGATAGCCAGCCCAGCTGGAGTTACCATACAGTCGTCTGCGCAGACACCACTAGTCAAAGCACCACCATCGAAGCAATTGATGTAATACATTTCAATGCATGAAAAAAATCATAAGTATGACTTCTCTATTATATAGGTAGGTAAAAAGAGACAATAGAAAAAGAGGCCTAATAGCACTATCACAAATCGCTGAATAAGTGGATCACCATCTCATTCAATGATGATACAATTAATGGTATCGCACACTTAGACCCAAAATTGTAACTTAATCTTGAGGACAACTACAGTGACACAAAATTTGGTACTTGGTGATAAGATTGTAGATTTTTTAAAGGTGTTTGGTAACGAAGCCAGCTACCTCCTTAAGACGCAAATGCTTGTTAATGACAAATCATGACAAAACTTCGTAGCCAACTTAAGCCTGAGGTATATATACATACTATCGGCGCCTCTGGTGACACGGCTGTCCGTAAGGGAGATGATCATTAATCCACCTATCCCATACAATAGAAGATAATCTTGTATGAGAAAAGGCAGTTGAACATATTGGAACATATTTACATCTGTTAAATCATATCTATTTATCAGAAACACTAACTTAATAGCTTACTACTTCCTTGCTTGCTTTCAATAAGGGGCCTCTCTACTGTCGGAATGTGCGGCGAGGAATAACGACTGCGTCAAGATATGTGAACGATTACCGGTTCATTTCTTAATAATGATCTTAGTTATGGTAGATTTATGACAATACACAAAATGTTTATGTACTTTCATATTTGCACCATTATTTTATAAATATTTTTCTTCCTTCTTCTTTCTGTCCGACCATAAGGATATGAAATAGTACAACTCCCTGGTCAGGTACTATTATTTCTTATTTTCCTTTGTAGGTTGGAGTCGCCGACTCGGTCGCTGCAGGTATACGCAGGGCAGAACATAGCCATAGAGTCCAGAGCTGGCGACATCAGTGCCAGCTGCCTCACCACCTTCCGAATCAAATCAGTTGCGGGATCTGTAAGTATTTATAACTGAAACGTTGGTTGGGTGAACTGAATTTGTGGCCAACGCTGTTGGTGATTTGTGACCAATCGATCAAAAAACAACCGTATCGATATCTAATCTCATACTGAAATATAAAGATTTACAAATCAAAAACAGAACTTGAATGACAGTCTTTATAGACAATATATCGAAATAAATTTAAAATGTTAACATATCTATACAGCTCTTCTTCTCGTATCATAACTGTATCGAAATGTTAACTTGTATACCATTAAGATACAGCTTCAGTTGGACCAAGGAGATTGCAATGCAGTTTTTCTACACAATGTCTGTGGACTCCGCGAAACACGCATGCGCGACCTGTAAATGGGTTTTGGTGCTAAACGTTTACATATAAATGCAAACATATGCTGTGATTTTACGTAAATTTCATTATTTTATGAGATTAGATAATATAGTGTATGGCACTGCACATAATTTGGTATTAAAACACTCGTGTAATGCTATACACTCGTGTTTTAAGAACCCTTATTGTGATACAGTTTCATAAACTACTACTACTAAACATATCAATGCGTTATGAATGTATAAACCGCGTCACTTCGTATTCTCCTTGAAAAAGACCAGCAAATCTGGTCGTAACTATAGTCGGAACAATCTGAGTTATTCCGTGAGTAATTCTCGCGTTTTACACATTCATAATGTGTCAGAACCAAGTCAGTTTTAATAACTTATCAATGCGGTTGGTCGTTTAGCGCGTAACCTCAAAGACAGAAGAGTGGGCTTTTTATATTTGAAATAAGTAGTAAGTTCTCAACTGTTATTTATGTCAGATACATAAATAATTTTAATAACTAGCGTACAGTAATTCATTATAACAAATAATTATCTACATTTAGCTGATCTTTAATCAGTTTATAACGCCAAATCTCATTTGAGTGCCTAGACGATTTTTTATGCGGGTTTAACACAAAATATTTACTAGGTATTATATATTTATTCATTGGTTAATTTCCATGTCAAAATAATATCAATATGAAATATATCAAAATACATGTCAAATTATTAAAGAATAATTCCTTTCTTTGAGGTAAATAATAAAAATATTTAAAACATGGTGACATTTATACCTATATAATATATTAAATACTGGTGGCTGTTTGTAAATGGAGATAAGATATATATATAACTTGAAATAAGAAGAAACTAGAATTTTTTTTTGCTTATCTTTTGTCCATGCGTTTGTCCATGTGTTGTCCGTGCGTTTGTGCTAATTTCAGAAAAGGCTTAAAAGTCTTGAGTGCGGTTTTGACCAAAGTTTTGGTAAGCTTCACTGAACATTTCAATCAATTCATATGTAAAATGTTATGCGGAAAAACCATAGCCAGCGCAGGTAAAACCGCATGGCACACGTAGTGTGAATATATGTCGTATATACCTATGAATATATTTGTCACTCGAGCAAAAGTTGGTTAGTTCCATCTAATACTTAATACGTGGCGAACATGCGTGTGATGTAGTTGAAACTAACTTTTGCGTGTTTCCAGCTATTGTATCTAATAATAAGAGCTCGCAAGTGAATTTTATTTTCTATTATTTTATGTTTAAGAATGTCGAATCAAATTTCTTTTTTCAGATTCGTTTGGATGCCCCCAGTATATACATGCCAAAACTGAAGTCAGCACTACCGCTGCCTCCTTCATCATCACACTCGCACGATCCCCATCATCAGAACATTTACCAGCTGTGCGCGTGTGCAAACGGAAAATTGTTCCTGGCGCCACCTCACGGCGTTTGTGCTGCAAGGGAAGAAAGCCTCATTTGTCGATGATGACATTTACAACATTATATTTTTTTATTATAACTGACTGAAAACTAATTTGGCCACTACAATACGTCAATCCCAAATAAGATCATTCAAACGTGTAGTGTAAGCTAAACATTAATTATTACGATGTAATGTACATCATTATTAGGTACTTAGCGTTTATTTATTGCCGAAGAGCATAACATTGTTTCTACATTCTTAATGTCTCTAAGCAATAATTTATTTTCGCAGCTTTCTAAAATAATAAATAAATGGCAACTCTTTATACTTTAAAGTCAATTGAGAGCGTATAAATGTACTCTGTGGAGAGCGTCCGGGCTGCACCAAACACAAAGAGCAACTAATAGAAACAGCTGACAGCTGAAAGACGAAGTTGAAAGACAAAGTAAAGTGACATTAAGAAAAAAGGAGCACTGTACCTTCTCTCACTATGTGATCGCCGGTGTCATACCCTTGCACGCCAAATAATTAGTGTCCAAAAAAAAGCATATATGTAGTAGTTATCTATGGTACTAACGCGGCAAGTTGGTTTTTATAAAGTAGACGACCCCGAGACGAAGTCACGGACTTGCCATAGTAAAAGCGATGTAATAAGGCTTAATTTACGAGCGTGTTGAAAATTATATATGTACATGACTAGCAAAGTCTCGTAAACTATACCTATATATCGATGGCGTATTGTTTTCTCTATCGGTCGATGTAAGTATAGTTTTCTCTATTATTTAAAACTGCATTTAAAAATGGGTGCTTAAGGAAATAATTTCTAGAATATTCTACTTACAACGAGTTGACAGGTCAATCATTTATTAGAATTTGTGCCTTTTTTGGAATACAGTACATACGATACCGAACATATGATATTTTGTCAATGTAATAATTTGCTGATTATGTACTTACTAGGATTTTTATATTTATTAGAGATGTTGAAATAGGTATGTGTGTAAGATTATAAAGAAACCAACTAGGAACCAGGACTGTTTATTTTATATATACCTATATCATGTCAGGTGCCGTATATAAAAAAAAAGCCAAAATCATGTCATGATCTGACATGGTTTTGGCAATTTTATTAGGGTTTCTTAGGGTTTATTCCCTTAGTATCAATAAAACACGTTAAGAACTATGATTTCGTACTGTTCCACTGGATCAATAATTGCAAATGGGAGTTTTTAGTAGTAGTAATCTGCCCGAAAATTAAAATGTTTTTGAATATCATTTCTCAGGTATGGCTCGATAGTTTACTTTGGCGGGACATACTTGCAACTTCTGTCAATAATGCAGAAAGAAGAAAAAAAAACATGACTTTTACCTCTTTTTCGCTATTTTTAATAATAACTCATACAAGACTTGTATAAAATGTATGCCTCTACAAAAATGAAATCATCATCTGTTTAATTGATGGCCAAAATTTCAAGTTTTTAAAAATAAAAATAAAACCGCTTACCTTTTAATTTATTCAGCATTCATAAGAAAATAACCTAATACAAATATATATATATTGGCTATATAACTGGTTGAAAACTTAAATAAATATTAAAATTTTAAATATAAATTAATAAAAAATATTTAATGGATTTATGGACAAACGGAGAGACTGACAGATGGAACGAAATTGCTATGATTTATTGTACCAAGGAACCCCAATAAAAAATGCATTTGAAAGTTTATATACATTGCAAATTTATTTTGCTCAGTTACAACTAACATTTACAGTCTAAATAAATATCAGTCAGCAATTTAGGTTGCTAAACATATTGTTAATGTATATATTTCTCCAATTAAAAGCCGCAACGACAATACGAATGCAAATTGTGAAACGCATTCTCTCGGCGGCTGGACGTATATATTAGAGGGGTTTCACTTACAAAAGCGTACTCATATGTTATATTTATTAAATACATATTACAATAGGTTTTTTTTTGACGTGATAACGTTTTATAAATTGATGAATGCCAAAATGAAAAATAGTAACGTTCCGCGTAACGGTGAATGGTCAATGGTCAATGGTCAATGGTCAATGGTCAATGGTCAATTGTCAATTGTCAAATGACAATTGTCAATTGTCAAATGACAATTGTCAAATGTCAAATGTCAAATGTCAAATGTCAAATGTCAAATGTCAAATGTCAAATGTCAAATGTCAAATGTCAAATGTCAAATGTCAAATGTCAAATGTCAAATGTCAAATGTCAAATGTCAAATGTCAAATGTCAAATGTCAAATGTCAAATGTCAAATGTCAATTGTCAATTGTCAATTGTCAATTGTCAATTGTCAATTGTCAATTGTCAATTGTCAATTGTCAATTGTCAATTGTCAATTGTCAATTGTCAATTGTCAAATGTCAAATGTCAAATGTCAAATGTCAAATGTCAAATGTCAAATGTCAAATGTCAAATGTCAAATGTCAAATGTCAATTGTCAATTGTCAATTGTCAATTGTCAAATGTCAAATGTCAAATGTTTTATTCAATAGTAAAAATATAAAATAAATTGACTTTATTAATGTCAAATGTCAATTGTCAATTGTCAATTGTCAAATGTCAAATGTCAATTGTCATCCTTGATTATGTCGTTATCACGTAAATCTATCGTCCGTAAACCGACTTTACAGACAACCAATTTTTTTTTACATATTATAAGTTTGCGTTTGACAACTGTCTCACCTGATGTTAAGTGATGACGTTGTCACTGGCACGCAAACCTAGAAGGTACCTATTCACTCGCGACTTGAAGACTCCAGGATTATACATATCGGGAAACACAGATACGGTAATAATAATAATAATAATAATAATGACTGTCGGATCAGGTGCGAGCTATTCAACGGCTAAAGCTGTTGAATGAGTCTGCGCTTGATCGGCTACGCCTGGCAGCGCTACCTATTTCTACGATATCTTCCTCGACGCAGGACCTATCCGTCGCGCCGTCGGCTCCGGAGCCGATTACCGTCCCGGCATCGACGGCGACATGGGTGGATCCCGATGCCGATGAAGAGGATTGTGCAAATATGAGCGTAAGTACCCAGGCCAATGAGCAACTGAGAAGGGCTTTGGATGACGCGATTCTGCAATATCGATTTGTATGCGACTCTAGGCCGCGATTACCACGTTTTCCCACTCATAGACGCAATCTGGCGCTAATGGGAACCCTGAACGTTTTGCTAGCTCCATATATACGAGCTAGTGAAAATTTAGTTGATACCCACTCGATCCTATATTGCGGAGCTATTGCGGCGTGTCGCGTGGCTCGAGTAAAGTTTCCGGATACTGACCGATCACCGCGACCCGCCGAAACAGCTCCCGCCTGGCAATTACGCATCGAGCGGCGTATCAACAAGTTTAGGACTTTCATTGCAAAGCTAGTCTGCTTCAGCCGAGGGAACAACCGCCCCCGAGTTATGCGTTTTGTGACTCAGGCCTTCGCTGGGACCAATATTAGGCCCCAGGATTATATGGCCTGCGTCACGGAACGCATCGACTTTCTGAAGCAGAAAATCTATGCGTGGGCAAACCGTATTCGCCGCTACAGAGAGCGTGTAAATAGATATAAACAGAACCGCCTCTTTCAAAGTGACCAAAGGAAGGTGTACAGAAATTGGGAGGAAACCGACCAAAGAGTGAATGATGGTCAGTTACCAGATGCTAACGTCATGATTAACTTCTGGCGGGGCATCTGGTCAGTGCCCGTCGAGCACACGGAGGGTGACTGGATGCGTATTATAGAACGTGCTTGTGAACCTATCGAATCCATGGGGCCTGTTTTAATTGACCCCGTTGATATAAGTTGTGCAATCCGTACGACACAGAACTGGAAAAGTCCTGGACCGGACGGATTGCATAACTTTTGGATAAAATGGATTCGATGCTCACACGAACGTTTGGCAATACAATTCCAGGAAGCACTCGAACTCGGTTCTCTTCCAAATTTTATGACCACCGGTGTCACCTTCCTGCTCCACAAGTCCGGTAGTACCACGGAAGCTAAAAATTACAGACCCATCACGTGCTTACCTACGATGTATAAGCTCCTTACATCAATTCTTAGAGCAAAATTAAATTCGCACATATGTGCAAACAACATTTTGGCCACCGCTCAGAATGGATGTAGGGTTGGGTCCCGTGGTACTAAGGAGCTCCTTCTCATAGATACGACCATTTGCCAACAAGTCCGGCGGAACAAAGGAGCTCTCTCAACAGCCTGGATCGACTACAAGAAGGCCTACGATTCAATACCTCATTCATGGCTACAAAGGATTTTAGAGTTGTACAAAATTGATGCAACTCTAAAATCATTCTTAGGCGCATGCATGAGGCAGTGGACCACAGTCCTTCGTCAACCAGGCAGCGGAGATAGCTTCTCTGGTCCACAGGACTTCATAAAAATAGAGCGAGGTATCTTTCAGGGCGACAGTCTGAGCCCTTTGTGGTTCTGCCTAGCACTGAACCCTCTCAGTACTTTACTAGAGGATTCAGGTCTAGGCTATCGACTTCGTAGAGAGAGTGAGGTCATTTCACACCTCTTGTACATGGATGATCTCAAACTGTTTACACCGAAACGCCAGGATTTGATGGAGTTGCTAAAAATCACGGAAGTTTTTAGCAACGCTATCAAGATGGAGTTCGGTGTTGATAAGTGTGCGGTCATGCATGTGCAGCGGGGGAAAGTTGTAAATTCATCAAATTTACAACTCTCTGAGACAATGTCTCTCAGATCTCTCTCAGAAGTCGAAACCTACAAATACCTTGGTATGTCAGAATCATTGGGTATCGCGGTAGGGGATATTAAGCGTTCGGTGAAGGAGCGCTTCTTTTGCCGTCTGACAAAAGTACTGAAAAGTCATTTGTCGGGTGGCAATAAGGTGCGTGCCTTCAACGGATGGGTGATGCCCCTACTGATGTACTCTTTTGGCATATTAAGGTGGACTCAGACTGAGCTAGACGCCTTAGATAGAAGGCTTCGTCAAATGCTCACATTGCATCGCATGCTGCACCCGCGCTCGTCTGTCATGAGACTGTACATTCCGCGGAAATGGGGAGGTCGTGGCTTTTTAAATGCCAAAAACCTTCACAACCGCGAAGTGTACAATCTCAGGACATATTTTCTAAATAACGAAAGCGGGATGCATCGTGATGTTGTGGCAGTTGACAAAGGCTTCACCCCGCTCTCCTTGGCTATCGAAAACTGGCGTAAACCAACGGTGTTGACCACTGAGGATCGCAAGGACATATGGAAAGGCAAAGAGCTACACGGCCGGTTCTATCGGGCCTTAACAAGACCCGATGTAGACCTACTCGCATCCGTGAACTGGCTACGTTTCGGTGACCTTTTTGGGGAAACCGAGGGTTTTGTCTGTGCAATTGCGGACGAAGTTATCATGACGAATAACTATCGGAAATATATTCTGAAGGACGGTACGGTCGACGTTTGTCGGGCATGCCGCCGTCCGGGAGAATCCCTCAGACATATTATTTCTGGTTGTTCTCATCTTGCTAACGGAGAGTATTTACACAGGCATAACCTAGTAGCCAGAATAATCCACCAGCAACTTGCAATTCAATATGGCCTTGTTCAATCCGAAGTGCCGTACTACAAATACACACCAGCGCCAGTTCTTGAGAATGGTCGTGCGTTACTCTACTGGGACCGCTCTATCATCACGGACAGGACTATTGTTGCCAATAAGCCTGATATCGTTTTGGTCGACCGGTCTCAACGCCGGGCAGTGCTCGTCGACATCACCATCCCGCATGACGAGAACCTCGTAAAGGCTGAGAAGGACAAACTCAGCAAGTACCTTGACTTAGCTCACGAGGTAACCGCCATGTGGGATGTTGACTCGACGATCATTGTCCCGATAGTCGTTTCGACGAACGGCTTAATAGCGAAGAGCCTCGATCAACATCTTAAGAGGCTCTCGCTAGACGGTTGGATCAAGGGTCAGATGCAGAAGGCGGTACTCCTTGAAACGGCGCGTATTGTCCGGAGGTTCCTCACTCTGCGGCCCTAACCACCGGTAGCTTGGGCCCTGCCCCGCTGCTGGCGGAACTCTAGGTTTAGGTTTTTTATAATATCTTTATTAATTTTTGTTTTTGATATTTATACTGTAAAAAAACTAAACCTAAGAAAGAAAGAAAATAAAGAGATAATAATAATATAATACGGTACTCGTATATGTACCGTATTGTATATTATAATTTTCCATAACCGAAGTAGTCTTATTGTTGTCAATTAGTAGTATCACGTATTATATAGTTAAGTACTGTTATTTGATGTATTGTTGTAAACTACTAAAATTTTGACGGAAGTCAATATTAAACTTATTATTACTTTTTACTTACTTTACTTAAACACACAACACTAAAAACATAACGTACCTTTACCGGAAGCTCAAGCCGTTGGCAGGGATTGAACTAGCATACGTCAGCTTAACAGCCCTCGCTCGCATCGCTGAGCTTCGATCTTATAGTCTGGCAACAGCATTAAATACTGAAGACTCCAAATTTTGGAGTGACAAAGAAAGTGTCAATGTAGTAGAATGTGGATAGATGTAGCCTCTGCCTACACCAACGGAAATGAGAAATAAGTGTATAGCATAGGTATGTATTTTATTAAGACATCTTCAAAAAAGTACTTAATCTGTATAATATATATGTACATCTATAGAGATATATAATCAGCTGTATTTTTTGGGCTATAAAAGGGTAATTTGGAATCATATTAAAATTATGAGAGCTGTTAGGGATCAGTACTTTAAAAATAACGCAATATTGTCATAGAATATGATCATAATATGTGTATAAATAGACCATCCCTAGAGATTTATTACTGTATAGCTATTCTCTTGTTGTATAAGTGTACGTTATTAATTATTGTTAATTATTTGTTGTAAATATTTGAAAAATGCGTATTTGTATAAATGATTACGTATATTTGATCTTTGGCTTTTATTTATCCTGTATGATCTTATCTGGAAACCTATACTAATATTATAAAGAGGAAAGTTTTGATTGTTTGTTCCTTGGTATTGAATAGGCTCCGAAACTACTGAACCAATTTTAATAATAAAAGTAATAATAAAAAAGTATAGTTCTCGTGGGTAATTAATATACCGGGAAAAACATCGTCCACGCGAGTGAAACCGCGGGCGCCACTAGTTTTCTTTAAAAACACAAATTAATTGAAAATTACCCTCTCCTTTTCGACGCACGCATACCAACTATAAGCCTTGTTGCCATGTCTCTTTGTCCCGCGTCTACCGTTATTGTTCATTGTATGTTTCTTTGTAATTATTTATTCAAAAGGAATGAATAAACAAGACTGCATTGTAGACTTAATACTGGAGAATAATGAAAAGCTTATAACTAGATATAATACATTTTGTAGACTTCGTAATTGAATCGTACCTGAAAACTGACACAAGTCCTTCATAGAAATGAACTTTGGAGAACTTCCAAACTTCATTATTTCATTTGCTGTGAAATACAGCAGGTTATGCAACCAGTCCGTGCGTTATTTATGAGTTACTGTAATTTTTTTAACCAAAGTTCCAGAAAAGGAGAAGGGTTATCAATTTGTGTTTTTTATATTTGTTACCTCAGAACTGTGTCATTTGGCAGAGAAAAGAGACAAGAAAGAATTCACGAGAAATAATATTTTTTTTATAAATCAACTCTACTTTAGCTTGCTCTTAACCAGTATACAAAATAATTATCTCGCTGCAGTTACGGTGCTAAATTTGCACAGCTTTGCAATTTTTGTCGGGTTTAAAAACAATCTTTGCAAAAAAAGAAAACAATTCAATTGTGACTAGAGCTTTTTATGTCTCCATACATTTTTACAAATATTTTTTACACATCTAATGCAATATATTTTATGTAAGTTTAAAACAACGCGTTTTGGTTATTCAATCGGCGTCATCGACGTCATCGTCAGCTAGACCGAGGTTCGGTTGGATGTTGTCGCCAATTTGGCCTTCGTGCGTGTTGATAGCTGGTGTCCACCTGGAAGTGGTGTAACAGTATTATTTTTGGCATTATCTTTTTTTATATATAGAGCAAATGCCTTTATTAAAATAAAACACTAATAACTAATAACAATACTGCAGCTACTACAATAACATTTGAGCAATCCACTAGCTATTGGTAGCCTATAGATAACTCAAATGTTCTAACCCACTATCGGCCGGCAGCGTGCCTAGAATGCTAGCAGCATTGCCACGCTGAATTGCAATGCTGATTCGTTGAGCCAAATATGTGCCAGCATTTTGGTCACGCGTCGCATCGTTCAAACGCTCAGATAAATTTTGGAAAATCCGATGAGCTCCAGGTCCCCACGGGCCCAATGTCTCGACCCCAAAAGGTTCAAATATGTAACCACTACCTAGGTTAGAATATTTGGCATTATCTTGTATATGGGTTCAAGAACATTACATTGCGTTGGGTCCGTGGAGTAAGTAAGTAATCAGTAGCATCACAATGAAGTCCGACAGAAAGCTGGATGAGCATTATTTTCATACTTGTAGACAGCACTCTAGCCTTTTGGTAACTACCACCTTCAAGCTTGAAAACCTGCCCTATCTTACAAACACTAATAGTATTCAGAGAGCTGTCTTTAAGAGCCAGACACCACATTTCTACCGTGAATTTATATTCAAAAGTATCGTCACTGACCATGAAGTTAGATAGTGATCAAACGATCTCACGATCTGGGTAGAGAGAGCGTTGGCTGTGACCTAATGGATACTGGCTCGATCCCCACCATCGGCTTGAGCTTCCGATGAAGCACCGTTATCAAATTTCTAGCATGGTGATAGGATACTTTCGAGTACCTGCGTGTCTAGCTATCACCCTCAAGTTTTAATAGCTGACACAAAATACATAGTGTGTTCAGACAACAGTCCTTGAGAGCCAGTAAATATTCTAGGTCTAGCGTGATTGTATCTTTGACCACCTCGTCACTACCAACAAACGAGATAGTGGTAAAACACTAGATCTATAAAGAATTAACAAATTCTTAACTATAAGTTAATTCTAAAAATAACTGCAATATTGTCACTATTTTGATGATATACAAGTTATTGGATATTCGTCTGTGATATTTCAACGTTGCCGCTCAGTAAACAAGAGCTCGCGCCGTGTAATTGCAACACAATCGATACCTTTAACGGACTCGGCGAAGCACAATGAGTGTCTGTGAACAGTCACTGCTAAAGTTTAATTAAAGATTCATGATAAATTGCCGCAGGAAGCTGCATCGCGCGCCGCGTCTCGCACGTGAATAACACCCTTTCTGCCGAACTTAAATAACTTAAGGCAGTAACCTAACAATAAATTCATGCGACCCCTGCTCCTTTTGTTTATCTTGTGGCGGTTTTACGCGGCTAATTGGCAGGAACCACCGCAAAACCAACACAAATGCCTTATATAGTGAGATAACTTAATACTATACGAGGCTAATCTTAATGCATTAGTTGACGTCGTAAAGTATTTATCAAGTATCTACATAGGTATTGTAAATCCGCGATATCTGCCTACCCCTCCTATAGATAGTTCTCATAAAATGTTTTATAATAATATAGAAATAAAAATATAACAGAAACTTGTTAGTGTTAAGCGTTTACGAGTAGGTAGACATTTATCCTAGCAAACTTTTATTTGCTTAAATCTATAGTATTGTAAATGCTTCTTTCTAATATTCTCTGTCTTGCGAGTTAATAAATTAATAAACTTACAAAAATGTTTTTTATCTGAGCGCAAGAAAGTTATTAAGTTTTTTAATTTAGTTATTCTAGATATATATTAAAAGACAGCCAAACGATGAAAAACTATGTATGAAAAGTGTATATACCAGAAGTAAGATAGTTCCGCGTCCAACGTGCTTCAAGCATTAAATTTAATATGAATAATAATGTTAGAGCTTTTCCCTACCATCTACACTTAATTGAATTTTGCAGTTCTTTGTTGTGGTATAGCCGTGCGAGAACTCTTAAAGCCATTTCAAAGACACCTCCTCAAGCCGGCATCCGAGCGAGAGGAAATAAAGTTATGATTTATGTAGTGAAATATGTTGCAGGCAGTGGGCCAGCTCTGAGCGCCGACTGCCGACTGCCGACGCTCGACGCCTCGTGTCGTTGACAATATAAATTCGTTTAGAAACAAGGAGATTGTTTACACAATGTTTACAAACGTCGATGCTCTTTTGCCCATTTTTGTATCACATTTCATTGCATGCGGCATTTGTATTATTTTGTATGTATGGTGGCAAAAAAGTTAACTAAGGAGTTAATTTTTCATTTCGCATGGGTGCGCTCGGCAAACCTCTTCACCGCCGTGAAACAATGATTTCATGGCAGTATTTTATCTATAATGTCCATGTGTATTACAAGTCACCTGCTTGAGTAACATATTTTATGCTATAAGCGAAAATATACTGTAAATATATAATTATATCGATGGATAATATATATTATATATTAAATGTATGTTTTTAACGTTTTTAACTAAGGGTGAAGAGTTTATTTTGGGGTCACCCCATTTAAAGATCAAAATGATGTTGGATTCCGCCTATTGCAACTGGACAGCAGTAGCCCTAGACCGGGGAGACAATTGGCTTATTTTAAGTGGTTACTTGGTTGGTCCTTACAGGTGAAAACCTCCTCGGTCTTCGCCTGTAAGGACGGGGTTCTCGCTTTAAGCTTTACGATATTAAAACTTAACAAAGAATGTGCATAAAACTAACCACAGAGAAATTAATTGTAACAGAATCTACAATGAACAAAAGGCTTATGAATTTAGAATTTAATTAATTTTAATTTATTATTATTTAAATATCTTTTTTAAAGTGGGCCTACCTACCTCGCGGAGAGTTGGTTTGGGAAAGCCCATAAAATCATAAATCAACCCTTTCAAAATATATGGAAACAGAATCAGATATAAAGGTATCGGCCATTGTGAAAAACAAACAGATATTGTACTGACGGCATATACTTGGAGTTGTAAGCGTAGAAAAAAGGTTTATAACATATGAAGGGTACGGGTTAAGAAGGGTCTCATCGACATTTTTAGTAAAACCTAACTAACTATGCCATCCGAATCATTTTATATAGGCCTTTCATTTGTTAATTTGAAAACAGTTTCAAAACAGCCAATGCAAAGATAATCAGAAAACAAAAAACCAAGAAAGCATAATCCCATTATAGCTTAAGCTTGACTTAGAAGTTACTTTGAAAAAACTTATTTATTTTAGGTAGCATTACATAAATTGATTGAAAAAACCAATAAATACAGACACACTGTAAAACTTAAATATATAAGGGCTGTACAATTCACAGCTCATAAATAAAAGCGGTAGTTTTAGACACTATAATTACGTGTTGAGTATTTAATTAGCAGTTATATCTAAATACTTATTTTTTTGATGAGCCCGTTCTTTCCCTGTACCCATCATAATTATGATATTAATATTATCAATGTATAAAACACGGGAGTTACTCACGTAATAAGTCAGAGGGGACTATAGTTTCAACCACATTCGGTGGTCTTTTTCAAACACGGGAGTTACTCACGTAATAAGTCAGAGGGTTCCGACTATAGTTTCAACCACATTCGGTGGTCTTTTTCAAGGAGAATACGGGGCGCTCGCGGACGCGGTCGCGATTCGCCTAGTACTCGTACTCAGTACTAGGCGAATCGCGACCGCGTCCGCGAGCGCCCCGTATTCTCCTTGAAAAAGACCACCGAATGTGGTTGAAACTATAGTCCCCTCTGACTTATTACGTGAGTAACTCCCGTGTTTTATACATTGATAATGTCTCAAAACCACGTCAGTTTTGATATTAATATTAATTGAAGGTTCCTATTAGTTACATTACCGTTCTGTGCCGTGGTGGTACCGGCCTAGAATAGTACCTACTCACCATCTCTTTCGTGGGTGCTAAGGTCGGCTAAGGGATCACGTACCAAGAGATGGACAACAGCGCCTTCTGAGGATAGGAAACCATACAGCGCTCGCCAACCCGCCTGCCAAGCGTGGCGAGTATTGGTAAATCCCCCTTATGGGGAGGCATATGTCCAGCAGTGGACGTCCTATGGCTGCGATGAATGAATTATTATTATTTTTAAGTAAGTTAATATACCATTGAGTTTGTAGTAGTTTGTCCGCACATTTTTTACCTGTTTCTAAATAGGTTCGAGCAGTATCACGGGGTAACATGACCATTATATACACGCACTTATTTAGCGATTCAACAATTATCCTTGAAAAGCAAAAACGACTTATGCGTGTGTGCGAGTCGCTGTACCATAGAACTCTTACCGAGTTTACACAGACTCGCACAGTACATCGGTAAAGTTTCAAAACTCATTGTCAAGTTTGTCACGTGATTATTATACAAATCTGCAAAAGCAAGGTCTGATGGATAATGACTAACGATCAATTAGTTTAATAACTTCATTAAAGGTACTTTGAAACGGCTAATGAAAAGCGTGCCGTTTCAAAGGCGGATAGTACGACTTGTGAATATTTTCATCGCTTTTCATTTGTTTCGTTTCTGTACGGGAATCACAGTGTCACTTTAATGTTGGAACTTGCGAGGTGACTATGGCACCTCTCACTTACTCACCACTCACTGCGGTAGAGTATTTTATTTATGCTTGTAATATTCCTTGTATTTATAATGTATTAGGACATGATCACGTGTAAATCGTTTAGCTGGTCAGACGAATACCGGAAGGAAACCTACTACTTACCATTACTTTACAGATTATTTGTCGTTTGACCCCGATCGCACTCGATGGTCGGTGACGATGTGGTTGAATCAAGTTAGGCCTAGAATGTTTAATGGCTTTCAAGGGCTGTCGCCTGAAGACACTGTATGTTCGTTGACACTATTTCAAACCTAGGGGTGTTAGCAGTTCAAGCTGTGAACCAGCGTCGGTCAGTTTGACAGCCGACGCTCCCACCTTAAGATTTTCCATTCAGGTGTCTTTGAGCAAAAGCATCTATCCATCTCAACTTTCAAATTTCTCATAGCAGTGAGTTGTTCTCTGGTATTGAAGATTTATATTGTTATTCGCTTCTTAATTTTACTATTGAACATTTTCCGATATAAAATAATTATATATATATAATTTTACAATATTAATAAATAGTTCATTTATTATAAACGTAACTTAAAAAAACAAAATACAACTATTGCATAATGTTATATGAATAAATAGTATTGAATAATACGTATACCACGAGAGATGTATGCAGTTATCATTGCGGTGTGAGTCGTCGGGTTCCTTAGCCCGATTTGACAGAGGTCGAGAGCGTGGTCTGTGTCGATTTGGGCTCTCACTCCGACAGGATTTGATTACGTCACTTGGATGCGACTGGGGATTATGGTAACACTATACATACATACATACATACCTATTCTATCATATATGTTGCATTTAAGTTATATTGAAGCTCCTTCTTTACGTCTGATATTGTGTGTTAGAAAAGATGAAAATGTATTTAAGATAGCAACGATTTTAAATCACGTATAGAATTGTGGAAACTGTGGAAAGAGATTGTTATTATATTTGAGGGCGCGGCTTTAATTGAAGAATTAAATTCACCGACGTGAATTATGCTTTACTAAACGCGTGGAACGCTGGGGCGGTTCTAAACTAGTCTAAAACTATAATTTGCTATAGGATACGGGTATCTTTAAATAATTATGCATATATATATATATATCAGCATAATTATGCTTATGTATATCACTTTTGAATATGTGGTTAGAGGTTAAGGGAGGTCACCAACATTTAAACGTCTGATTATGATAAACCGTCGGTTAGACGTGGTAAAAACTGTTTGACCGACGCGACGGTTAAATTGAAAATCACAAATTAATTTGGTAGTTTATCTGTCGCCAATTTGTGTTACTGCTTACATCACCCTCCTTCTAGATTTATTAAAAATATCTAGCCTTATTTTATAGACAACTGTTTGTATGATTCCTAAAGGTATCAACTGAAATATTTTTTAATTGAAAAATAAGATGTTTTGTGTTCATAAACGCGAGGATAAGGATAACGCGCGTACCTTCCTAGTTCGTGATACAAAGAAATAGGTGCTATCGTGTAGCTAGACAGTCCATCGATTCAGTGCAGAGCGTCACGTCTCTGACATTAGATGAAGCGAGTGGGTTCAATGGAAGGGCAACCTGGCCTGGTCACGCGCTTCCTTATGATTCAATTTGTTACGGCGCGGTACCGGCAGACCGTCTTCAAGCTGACCTGTGTCTCGCCATCGCAATTCGTCGAGGGAAACGTCATCGTTAATGAAATTAACAAGTTTAACCACTCCAATGTCACAAACAATTGAGTTCGTGGAATTTATTTACCATGGGTACTATGTCCAGTCGCCGAGTTAAATTATTTGGACCAGCAAATCAGTTCGCTATGCTTGTCGGGCTTTACGCTGTCTATTTTTGCGAGAATAGTTTGTATTTCCGTGTGCGTGTGCGTATTTCCCGCCGCAGTAGGCAGAGACTAGATCATTCCACTTGCTTCGATTATTCATTACACTTGTTTTGACGGTCTGCTTTTGTAAGCGTTTTCAATAATGATATGCTGTTGGATTCTGACCTTTCTTTAAACTAATACTAATTAGCTCTTAAGAATTGTAATATTTGTGGTGGCCGAAAAGTTTGAAATGTTAGTCATAGCTACGAGTATGTATTTATAAAAACTCATTTGAATTACCATGCTGGTGCTGCCAGAAACAAACAGTTTTTGGCAATAATAAAGTAACTATTATTATTACTATGTCTTAGAGTTTTACTTTGGGATTATATTAACCATATTCGATAATTATGAAACAACACCAGCGAAACAGATAATATTAATTAATTGTCTCGCCGGTTTTATTTCATCCCTTAAAGACTATATTTTATGTAATAAAAAATGTTTGGAATTACTAAGACAACAACCATTTAATAAAAATATCAAGATTTATTATTTCTAAGAATGTAGAATTTCTCTTTGAAACTATGCCTATCACCATCATAAGAAAGGCCGGACAGGTACCACAGGTAAATAATACTAAAGCTATACGTAGGTATTATTCAATACTGCTGCTAGACTGTTTCAACCAACTGGTTTTAGCGCAAGAGGAATGCAATGTCTAATGTAATGTAATGCTAAGCTAGCCACGCGGCCGGGCGCCGGGAGTCGCCGGGAGCCAGTCGAATTCCAAGCAAGCATTCGGACACAAACTGCTGGACGCTTGATGCTTGCACGCGATTATTTGTACATGCCAGGGGTACATTGCTTTACCGTGTTTACAATGATTATTGTAAAACACTCAGTACAAGTAATGGTTGGATAATTAAGTATAGGTACCTCATTGATATGTTAAAAGGGGGAGGTATGTGACGATCTAACATTGCCTGCTCCTACTCAAGTAAGTCTTGTGATCTGACATACACTCAGTCGCGCGTGGAACTTGGTCTTGCTGGCTATAGTCGATACTGCAGCCTGACATTACATTTGTGCTAACGATAAACATCACAAAGCCCTCGTGTGCATTCTACAAGTGTCTTAATCACTCAAGGATGAAAAAGCGGGATTACTTTTATCTCGTAAATATAGCCAATAATGATAGTTGGGAATCAAAGTGAATATTAATGTAGATTCGCCATTTTGATGAAGCGAGAAAGATAATACGCGAATATTCGGCTGGAGCCTATGACACCAGCCGATGTTCAATACTGTCTCACTCGCACAAATGGTTCCACACGTCTCTTCACCCTTGTCTAATTGAGATTGATTTGTTTTTATACTGATTACAAATGTGTTACTTTCCATGCATGTAATTGCACGCTGAGCACATGTTTATATTTTGGAATTTTAGAGCGCACTTATCTTCCCCTTTTAACACTATCAATGAAGTATCTACATTTATGTTACTAGATGACGAAACTAAGACTTCATTTATGTCTAGTTGGAGCCTTAAACATCCATGACGAAGAAAGCGATAGATGCGTTATCCATTTTGGTTGTGGGCCTCTGGATACAGGTGTCATCGGTGTCCAAAACTTATCACATCAGCGATGCGGCGCGTGATCTAAATGCTAAACATTCTGCCATTATAATGAATATGCACAGCAAGGCCTCCAACATATTACGGATTGGAACATTTGAAAAATCTGTAGGCTAACTTGGGTAACACCCAATAGAATGAACTATGCTTGCAGTAGCTGCAAATGGTCATGAGTTTGGTATGGTTGAATGTAATAAACACATCAGCCCCCACAAAAGTATAATGTTATTACAACCCAAATTCAAAGAAGTATGTAGAATGTTTAATTTTAAACATTGCGAACTTGTCGTTTACGTAGGGAACACTTTACCAACCCCAATTAATATTCGGAAGTGTCATTCTAATTAATTTACCAGCGAGTGCCTTACTTAATCTGACGTTTAAAGGCGGTAAGCCGTCCCTTCGATGACACGTTATGCGCGGTCCTAAACGTTTTATTTTATTTTAAACTTCGAAAGGATTTGATTCAGACAATTTGACTAGAAATAAGACTAGCAATTGTATCCTAGTAATATAATAAATGGGAAAGTTTGTGTGTATGTTTGTTACTTCTTCACGCTCGAACGGCTACACCGATTTTGATGAAATTTTGGATGGAGAAAGATTCCCTGGATAAACACATAGGCTACTTTTATCCCGGAAAAAAGTATAGTTCCCGTGGGATAATTGAAGTTACGAGAAAACCGTAATCCACGCGGGTAAAACCGCGGGGCGCTACCAATAGGTTTATATTTACACTAGCAGCGCCCCGTAGTTTCACCCGCGTGTAAATTTCAGTTAATTCAATTTAAGTCAACATAACGAACTGTCAAGTAGGTTCAGATTTAGAAGTTGGTACCTATAAAGTTTTAGGGGCTAGTTTGGCTAGTTTGTAAGGATTGAAGACTTGGGTAAGAACATTCTATGAATAGTACATAATATGAAACAAAAAATTTGAGCAAGTATTGTAGTTGATAATGCTAATCTTAACATTAGCATCAGCCGGATAATAGCTTTTCTGATCAACATAATTTTAATAACTTTTGCCGTGGTGGTACCGGCCTAGAATAGTAGGTACTCTCCTATCTCTTTCCGTGGGTGCCGTAAGAGTCGGCTACGGGATCACGTACCAGAAGGTGGGCAGCAGCGCTTTCTGAGGATCGGAAATCTGCGCTCGCCAACTCGCCTACCAAGCGTGGCCAGTATTGGCAAATCCCCCCTATATGGGGGAGGCGTATGTCCAGCAGTGGACGTCGCATGGCTGAGATGAATGAATAATAACTTTTAATGGACAGCACAATATTTATCACTAGCTGGTATACAAAATGGATGTAAGCTATCCAGCGCGAGGCATATAATGAACGTAGAGTATTAAACTAACTTTCAACGTCACCAGCTCACTTTGTCTCGACTCATGTTTTGTTTTAAAAAAGAGATTGTTTAATCTTAAAAAGGTATTTCAGATAAAGATCTCTCAAAATACGGTGAGATGGTTTTGTGGTACAACATTAGTGCATACTATCAGGGACCGAATACAGTCTAAGCGAGCTGTATGAATAGTATAGGTACATAATATGTAGTTACTTGAAAAAAACATGTATAGTCGTGTGAATGGAACTTAACTTTTGTTACTTACTTGTCTATTTGTATAAAAGCTCGTCGCAGCCAGAACTAATCTGCTCAAGTTTTCGCCATTGCCACGAGCCATACGTATATTAAATATGATCTCTGAAGATATTGATATTTTTGCATGTACTATGACGAAATTCATGGAAGTAGCTAGGCAAAGTGTTGAGAATAATTACTACTAATGTATCCTTAGCTCGTCGTCTTTTCGTCTTTAATACATTTTTTTAATATTATTATCTAAGTATAGAATAGGTACTAAGTGTTTTTAAACTCACAGCATTGTGTTGGTTTTTTACTGTGAAGGTGTTGTGAAAGTGTAAATAAATAAATAAAAACAAAAATAATAAAAATAAAATGATATCATCTATATTAATATTATAAAGAGGTAAAGTGTGTGAAGCTGTAGGAGGTAATCTCCGGATCTACTGAATCGATTTTGAAAATTATTTTACCAATAGAAAACCACGATATTTGTGAGTGCATAGGCTTTATCAACATGATCATCATCACATGGGCTAAGCCGCTGAGCGCAGCTAGTAATATTTGAAGCTAATGAACGTATTCTCTTGCAGATGCAATATTTAAACATACAGTAATAAATTCGTA
This sequence comes from Apeira syringaria, assembly GCA_934044485.1. Taxonomy (NCBI): domain Eukaryota; kingdom Metazoa; phylum Arthropoda; class Insecta; order Lepidoptera; family Geometridae; genus Apeira; species Apeira syringaria. Next base: position 17,639,447 of record OW203663.1, on the reverse strand, counting down.
TGGCACTGAAGCCTGAGTACTTAACATTAATACTTATGAATAGAACATACTCTACAAGGTCGAATTTTAATGACTGGAAAAAAATATATGGTTCGAATTGAGAACCTCCTCCTTTATTTGAAGTCTGTTATAAAGAAGGTAAAATACAAAAGAACACATATTTCTACTACAGCTATTTATACAATGATACGGCAAGTAACTCTACAACGCCAAATTTTATGACACCCTTCATTAAAATGGCAACAGGGATATTAAGTACGTGCCAACTCAAAGAATTCATTATTAAAATACCTCCGAGACTACAGCTGTCTTAGTTAATGCGCGCTAAGATTTAAGACTTAATACGTGCCTGGGAGAAATAGAAAATACGACTCAAAATATTTTCTTTACTCTGCTTTCTTGTTTTATGATGGTCAATTTAAGGCTTTACTTTTTGCTAAGTAGACAATTTCGAGGTTTTTCAGCTTTCTTTGTTGAAAATGCTTCATGTATAATAAACTTAAGGTCCACTTAATAAGAACAGTTCATAAACGTTAATTTTGATTGAACAAAATTAGAGTCCATTCGCTAATAAAATTTATTAGTGAAAATATATTTTTTTTAGACTCTATTTTTCCTTTATTAAAAATTCTCCCAGTAACGGCAAATGTTTGCCGTGTGCAGGGCAAGTGTCTCTGACTTACACCAGAAGAATGGCAATTAAAATGTCTAAAAATGGGATTAGTAATTTTACACATTTATAAAATTTTAAATCAACACGTCAATTGAATTGAATCAACAATTCAATCACACAGGGTTTGTCCCGCCCTCTCTGCCTGTAAACACCCGCGGGCCTCTGTAATGTCATTGGCGCCTACTAAGCCCTTAAGGTAGCTTTCACAGAGAGTATTAAAGTATTTTCTTTTATGTTATATCGGCTTATTAGAAGAAACAATATGATTAAACAAAAATGACTCCCATGGCCATTCCTCAATAATACATTGGACAAATTAGATTGGACGATTAGTTTAAATACGAACGTGAAACAATCTGCTTTAGTATTCTATTGTTTTCTATTTAGATAGATTTAGATAAGCCCAAAGCGCCTGTTGAAATACAAAGTGAGCACTTTGTATTTCAACAGGCGCTTTGGGCTTATGAATGTCATATAATATAAGTAAATTAGTTTATTTCCTCTTGGCGACAATTTAGCTCACGCTCTTGTCACAAATTGTCGGCGGGGCTAAATGCAGACTATTAAGGAAATACAGCAATTCAAACAGCCCTTACCCTACATTACAGCGCAATCTTACACCGGCGAAATTATAAGCAACACCTACAGGTGCCGTGATACAGAGCAATAACGCTGGCAATAAGTGAACGGACATAGTGCTTCGGAAATTTCATATAACTTCACACAAACTTGTATTGTGAAGGCATAGTGTGTAACAACGAATAGTACCGAATAACTTTCTTAACTTTTTCGTGAAAGCGAAGTGCACTCTTTTGTCGGTAGTTTTATAGGTAAAGGTGCTCAAAGTTTTGTAAAGGAATTTTAAAATCTGCGAGGGTTGTTCGCGAGACAAGGTTCGGCGACCCCGGCGTTAGGAAACCGACGAATAAATTTACAATTCCGTATGAGAGTTACGCGACCTAGGAAATATAGCAAAACTTTTTCTGTGACATACTACACAATTTTTATAGCTAATGTAAAAAATATTCATAATGATCATCTTAGCCATCATCATGTTTTTTTATTAGGGGGGGCTACTGCCCACCCACTACCCTTCTGGTACGTGATCCCTTAGCCGCCTCTTTCGGCCCTAACGGCCATCGGTTCTCAATGCTGTGTGCCCTACCCACTACCACTTCAGCTTGCAAATCTGCTGGGCTATATCAGTGATATTCGATCTTCTACGGATCTCCTCATTTCTGATTCGATAGCGTAGAGAAATCCCGAGTATAGCCCTCTCCATAGCTCGCTATGTGACTCTTACCTAGAAGGCACACAGTTAAAGACCACATTTCGGATCCATATGTCATCACTGTTTCACACACACTGTTCGAAGACCTACAATTAATTGAGGTACGATTTTATCGTTATTACTGCATTTTCATTATTCCTAACCTAACTGTTTCTTCTACATACTATTAAGAAATGCTCGGACTCTAAGAATTTATGGCCATTGGACATACAGACCAAGCTGAAGATATAGCATTATTCTGTCGAAACCGATGACTGCTACTCATATAGTTATTTATATGCTTTATATTTTAAAAAAAAATTAAGTGTAAACATTTACGGCAACTCGATGTCAGGTCTGAAAAGATAATTATTATATATTTAACGTTCCTTATATTATGTAGTCTGTATTTATGAACCATATGCCTGATGTAGGCAATTGGTAGTACTGGTTTTGAAAACTACGTATGAGAATGAGAATATGAGAATAAATGAAATGTGTGATATTCATGTTTTTATTCCTAGAATTCCGTAGGAGGCGTATCGGCGGCAATGGAGTCCCGAGCCTCGACAGGTGCTACACGAAATTGATTTGTTCCATGTCAATCTCCCACCCGATTCGATTAATCACGACTCGTCCAGCCACATCGAAACGATGCTATTTGAAATTGAGCGTACTCATATACAATATATGGTTCTGTTCTCAATGGATTAAAAAATAAAATTTAAAATTATTGTAACGAATACTTTAACGGTTCATTGCAATAATATCATGCAAGGCGGAACTTAGGTTCAAACTCTTTAAAGAAAAAATCGGCTACTAGTGGAACTTGAATCCACGACTACATAATACCGCCCAGCACTGCACCAGCCGTCCGAATTTATTGTTTTAGAGAACATCTGAGGGGATGTTTTTTAGCGCCATCTACCTTTACTTGTATAAATTATTGTTTATTCACTGTGATGATTAAACCTAATAATAGTTCGAATAGTAGACATTTAAAAAAAAATGTATTTAAATAATTACGACTATTTTATTTATATGTAACTTAAACTACGCCTTTTCTTATCGAAAATCTCCATTCGCAGCACTAGGGTCCAATTGTAAATATTAACAAACCAAAAATCCACTTACACGCACCAAATAACTCATCAACTATGTCCTGCAGTTGTGCAGAATTTCAATGACTTATTACACGTACAGAAAAGTCATGTATATAAAAATAAGCAAATTAGAACCCATCAGTCAACTGAATCGCAATAAGAGATAAACTGGCAGGCTGTGGACAAATTTCATTTTCACATATTATTTAGTGTGAAACTTCTTTATCTGTCTAGGCACACTCCGTCTCATGGGCACATCCCGCCGACTTGTTCTGTGTAAGTATGAAATATTGTACCGAATGTCTCCGAGACGGAACTCGACGCGGTGTAGCCTTATACAATCTGTAGCTTCCATAACACACAGACTGCTATTTATTTACAACTGAGCTCCAAAAGAGGGGGACGTTCTCAATTCGATCGTGTTCTTTTTTATGTTTTTTACATTAGACCTTCGTTATTGACTAATAGATATTTTATATTATTCGGTTTGGTATACTTTTATATAGGTCCAACTAGTTTTTTTTTTTTTGTAAATACCGAAGGTCTATTGTAGGAAACATTAAAAAGAATACGATCTTATTGAGAACGTCCCCCGTTCTCAAATCAAACGTATCCTTTTTATTCATGTTTCTTACATTAGACCTCCATTATTTACAAAGAAGTTTTTTATTATGAATGTATAAAACACGGGAATTACTCACTTATTAAGTCAGAGGGTCCCGATTGTTTTTAGTTATTACATAATTTTAAATTTTATATTATATTTTATAATTATAATAATTATAATTATATTATTTTAAATTATTTTAGGTTAGGTTAGCTAATTGCATCGAACATGAACTTTTTTTAGTGCTTATACGATTGGTGGTGTTTACGTGAGGGAGGCATAGGTCCAGCAGTGGACGTCCTATGGCTGAGATGATCATTATAATGTGCGTAGTACTTGTACGTTTCCGATACAGTATCGTGTCTGAAAACTGATCAATTCCAGGATGAAAGCATTCAGTTTTGTGATGAAATATTAAATTTTTTGGCGCTAAAATGATTGGTGGTCTTTGAGTATACAGCCTCCGCTGGTTGGTTATTTTATCTGAGTTGGTGGTACTTATGTGCGATGCGTAAACATATGCAACGCACGTTTTTGATGTAGATAAGCAACGTCATCGTTGTTTGATGCATGTACAAAAACATAAGTATTCGTAAATATACATACATCAAACAAAACCATTATATATATATATAATTTATGATAATTATATAACATAAGACACAGTCAGTTTATGAAATAATACTTCACATATTATATTTACTCAGGAGTTTCAGATACAACATTTTTATGTATATTCTTCGGTGGTTAATCAAAATTAATCCTGAATTCTTTCAGGTATTTGTTGTATTAATGTGAGAATCTATAATTATAATCTGATACTTATTTAAGCAAGGCCATATTAAATAATATGTACTTCACTGTTAAATTTGTAGATGAAAAAAAAGGGTTCCTCAATGATTAAATTCTTGTCAGTTTACCTGTCCAATACCAGGCGTATAAATTCTACTACACATTGCTCGTAGATTGTTTATGAATTATGGTTTATTGCTAGTTTCGCTATTCTACTTGGATATTAATTGTACTGCTTACATCTAATTTCTACCGTAATGCAATTATCTAAAATGCAATCGAGAAGCATTCGTTATTTTAGCGGAATACCAAGTTCATTTATGACTACATTTTAATTACTGTTTCATTGCTTATGAAATGCTTTTCTTAACAAATAAGAGAATTGGTACCCAGGTTCTTTGGAAATGCACGTTCAATATATTTATCGAGCGTTCGATACGCTTGTCGATAGACACAGTTGTTTGGTGGACTATTTTGGTAAAGTGGATAAAGATCACTTTAGATGTTGCATAAACAATAACAGTTGAAAAAGCCGAAGAACCTTAGGTATAGAAATATTCAGTGCTCGTTAATTATGTAATAGATTATTGCAAGTTTAATTTTGTTCTCTTCTCTCTCTTCATGTCAAAATTGTTACGCAGTAGTCAATAAAACTACAACGGATACGGGTAATAAAGGTGTCTACGAGTGGCGTAGTGTTCGAGTATCGAACGCTGTCAGTGCTGGCTATTCCGACATGTCACATCATTACTCATGCATCCAGTATCTCAGTTCAATACATTTCAACTGCAATTTAGAAAGAAAGAAAGAAAGAAAGAAATAGTTTATTTGTGACATACGTACACAATTTTGTACAAATAATCATCACAACAATACGTGCAATAGGTTTATAATAAGTTATGAAGAGATTTGAAAAAGAACTACAGATGTCACAAATTGGCCCCAACTCAGCATAATGTTGGCTGCTAGCCAACGCTGTTAATTTAGGGGAATCATCGTATAGTAAGCCCGCGTCAAAAATGCTCTGTAGTCCACACTATAATAATATTATGAAGTTATGAAGAAGAAAGATTTGTATTTTTGTAGTGATGATAATACTGAGTAGCTTATTATATACTATATTTATTACTATGAAAAAATAGGGCTGCCTACTAAATGTTCAAAGTATGCGAAGCCGGGACGGGCCGCTAGTTTTCTATACAGTGGATTTTCGATTACAGTTTTTAAATCAATAAGAATCCATTTACGGATGGAATAGAATTTAAATTATTGTTTTGCCTATCTCTACGAATAGCCATGGAATCGTAACAACGCCTATGGTATATGCAAAATATTGTGTGTTCGGATGTTTGTTGCTCTATCACGACATAATTACTGAATGGATCTGAATTACATTAATTTACATTAATACATATACAACTTTTAACCCGGAAAAATGTACGGTCCCCTTGGAATTATTGAGGTTACGGGCAAAATGTAGGAAGCACGAAAAAATCGCAGGGTAGCTATGTAGAAATAAATAAAATAATCGAAATTGTAAACAGATCTTACTAATGAAATAATATATTTTCATGTGCGTAATTAAAGCTGAATAATTCAATTATGAGAGCTGGACATACTTTTGACGTTTTGAAGTTATTTTGAACTACTAAGTATTAATTTAATATGTTCGAAAGTTTTTTTTTATTGCGGACGGACCACTTTTTTTAATACTGTATAGATCTAGCGTTTGACCACTATCTCACTTGATGTTCAGTGACGATATGGTCGAAGATGTTATCACGCTAGATCTAGAATGCTCATCGTATAATAAGTGGTAAGGCTCATGTTAATTCCCATTTGAAGGCAGTGCATTAACGTGGCTTATTGTACAAAGATTAGTTACTGTTAGTATTGTAGTCGAGTTGAGGAACTTTCCCTCTTCACACGGCATCGACGCGATGAATTATGCATGAGAATTAACTTTGACGGCAGATAAGCGGCCGAAAGATTTATTTGCCGATATGATGTGTAGAAAACAATCCAACTTGTTTCCCACTTTCTGAATTATGGCTGTTGTTTTATTGTGAGCACGTCAAACGGTAAAGTTTCAGAGGACACCTTAAAGTTCTCTATAGTTATTGCTATTCACGGTCGGAGTCATAGACTCATGAATATTTTATATCCAAAAATATGAGCATATTGCAGTGATCTTCAAATGGCGATATTTGGCATTTCAATTTTGTATTTATTACTCCAAATATGACATAAACACAAATCGGTATTGTGGCTGTGCAGCCTTTTATCAGAGTTACGCACGCTCTTACAGGACCTTCCCGGAAATTTAACTTCGTTAAGAATGAAATATGCCCCGTCGTTATTCCACGGCTTGTTGCGCGAATACTTACACAGCGAGCTTTCCACCTCTAGTTTTCTCATCAGACACAACGGAAATAATTTCAACTGAGACTGAATTATGACAAAACTCCGTCGGACATTGCCGCATCCGTAATGAGAATGAAGCCGAGATATGTCCGTTATTTATTATCACATGCTTGCTCGGACTAGCAGAGGTACGCAATTGAGTGTTTTTACCACTAATGACATAGTTTGATATAGTGTTACTGCATTCATAAGCGTTTCAGAGCAATCAAGTGGGTATGCAGGGTCGTTATTAAAATACTAACAATGTTGTGTAAGGGAGTGATAAACCGAGCGAGTACAAAGTGAAATAGTAGGTAGGAGGTACAAGGAAGTATTTAATTAAATCTAGCGGCGGGGGCTTTGGGCCGCTTTACATCACCGCGCTAATCACAGGTAGGCCGTCGACACGTTCGCCTATTTGAATACCGAACCGTTATTTTGTAACTGCCAGGAAACTCATTAAGTAGCGCTAGGTTATTTGAGCTTTTTATACTCCCTAGTCCCTACAACTATGGTTTTGTTAGATATTAGCGAATATTGTATTTTGTTTCATTATATTAATAGACTTATATTTAATCATACTACGGGCCATCAGAGCAGGGTTAGAGTCGCACAACGAGCTATGGCTATGGTCCTTTACGGAATTGAATCAGAAATGAGGAGATCCGTTGAGAAGAACGAAAGTCACCGCCATAGCCCAGCTGATTAGCATCTTGAAGTGGCAGTGGGCAGGACACATAGCTCGAATAACTGATGGCCATTGGGGTCATAAGGTTCTCGAACGGAGACCACGGACTGGTGAGCGCAGCATAGGATGGCCACCGACCAGCTGGACAAACGAACTGACTAAGATCGCAGGCAAGGGTTGGATGCAGGTCGCTTCCACCCGGTCCTTGTGAAAATAAATGGGGGAAGCATATGTCTAGCAGTAGACGTCCTATAGTTGAGATGATGATGATGCAGATACATATTTGTATAGCAGTTTATTGTGTATCTCCGACAATAATGCTTTCTTTTAAAATTACCGCCAGGGATTAACTTCATATTATAAAGGTGTTGGAGGTGCGGAATGTCATTAAAACACGCAAGCGTTTAGTTCAGTAAAATCTTGGATCATGTATAGTATATAGTCCCTGATAAGAGTAACCTGAAGTTCCTAGAGCAGACGGTGTACCGGCCCCATGACAGCTATGAATTTACTGCTATAATATAAATATATTCGACTAAAGGAAAATTAATGGGCGAGCTTACAAATCAGAAATTCCTCAATATTATCAAGTGAAAACGTCAAACGGTACATCTGTACGAATCGGCAAGTCGCTAGACAGTTAGCTAGATTTTCTATTTTGTGATTGGACTATTTTCTATTTTGCCGTTTATCGGCACGTGAAATTATATAATTCAATAAAAATATACATAATGCAATAGTAAATTAAAAATAATTCAAATGGTTTAATATATTTTTTATGATATATGCTTAATCATCTAGTCAAGTTCAACGCTACTAAGACCCAGGCGTGTCTATTCTCTGCCAAACGGAGTGAAATCGAACGGTGCCCCACTTTCCGAGATGATCCCGTTACCATTACCGACACTCTGGAGCTTCTTGGCGTCACACTGACACCCACGTTGAACTTCGGGAGCTACATTGAGTCCAAAGCTCAATTGGCTGCCAAAAAGTTGGGTGTTCTTGCTAAGGTCAGACAGTACTTCACGCCGGTGCAGTTGCTCAATCTGTATCAAGCACAAGTCCGGTCGTGCATGGAGTACTGTTCCCACCTTTGGGATGGGTCAGCCAAATACCAACTAAAAGCTCTAGAGTCAATCGAGAGGCGAGCCAAAAGAATCATCGGCAGTAACTCTTTGGTGGAACGTAGGCTTCAGAACCTTGAACCCTGGCGTAGAGTAGCAAGCCTATCGGTTTTCTATCGGGTGCATTTCTGAGAATGTGCACTGGAATTACATAATCTGATTCCACCATCCTCTTTCTATCATCGGTCGACTCGACGTACGGCAATGCGCCATCGCTATATGGTAGATATACTACCTATACGTATGAAGCGTTTTGCTTCTACTTTCTTAATGCGAACTGCCAAGGAATGGAACCCGTTGCCCGAGTCTGTGTTTCCCGATATGTACAATCCTAGAGTCTTCAAGTTCAGTACTTCATATCAGGTGAGACAGTTGTCAAACGCAAACTTATAATAAGTAAAAAAAAAATCATTGTTCTTTCTTAAGTGATATTTTGTTCTAATGAAATGATACAATATTACAATCAATCTTAATCTTTAAAATGTAGGCTCTGTATTGAACAATTATTCCACCTGTATTTTCAAACAATTTATGCAAGCGATCTGACTTCCGTTTAAACCGTACTTACGCTAACATTCACAAGAATATCGCCTAGTTATTGTTAAACATCGTACATAAGAAGAAGATGAAGACGATATGAAAGCAACCGATATTTTCCCGGCTTATCTTCAAGACTATGAAACTTAAGAAGAAACGGTTGTATATTTAATATTGTAACTCCTTGAGTGTGGTTTGTAGTTTATGTTTCATAAATGACAGGTTACGTCATCTGTAATAAAACCCTGTCGTACCTCTGTAAAGTAGCACTATTTTCCTCTATTTAGTTTGTATTTGTTATTTAGATTTTGGTAAATAGCACTACACTATTTAGTTTGTGATATACAAAAGAGTACGTTTCTTTACAACAATGATGACATAATAATTTTAGACATTTTTATTATATTATTTTATTTCCAAAGTTGCTACTGACTGAGTATATTTCACAAAATATTTTATATGAAACAATCTATTGTATTTTTGCGAAAAGAGAAAACATAACCGCTACTTTTCGGGACTGGAAAAGTAGTAATATGGATAATAATGTTATAAATACCCTTAATGAAGGAGAGCGTGTTACAAGTACTTATGCAGATATTTATTTTGACGACGAATACTGTGATTTCAAAAAAATAATCAAAAGTGATTCAGGTAACGAGTTAGCAGTGAAAAAATGTCTTGACAAAACCGTGGAAAGCGTATGGATTTCTCCAAGTGACTTGCTAACTGATATTATAGAATTGAAACCACCTTTTACATCAAAAATAACTCGAGGTATAACTCATGAAGGTATCTTAGCTATTGGTGAAGAGCTTTTAGCAGGAGAACGCGCAAAGTTTGTAACTTATCTTACTAAATTAATTAATGATAATGATTCGGCTTGGAGTCACATTTTAAGTCATGAAATGGCAGCTGTAGTTCAAAATGTGAATGATGTTTATGGTAAGATATTCATTAACAAGAGCGATGTAATGACAAAAGAAATATCAAAATTTTATGAAGACTCACTTTGTGAATTAGAAATTTTTCTAAAATCAGAAGTTCAAAATGTTTTGATCAGCACTCATGCAAATACAATAAGTAAGCTAAATACGGAGATAGAAAATAAATTGAAGAAAGAAAAGAAAGTATTGGATGAGGTATTGAAAAAAAGACACGCGTCTGAGGTAGCCAAAATTCGAAAATATTATAGATTATTATTAAACAATGAATTACTTCGGAATAATGAATTGATTATTAAGTATATAACAGAAAGGAATGATGCTCTTAAAGCTTTTTATCAACAAATTGATTCCCAAAACATATGTAGCACTATGTATGTTATGTGTACAGAAAGGAAAAAATGTAAAATAAAGAAGTTCATTTTGGACAACTATCAAAACATCGAGCTAATGGAAAAAATTCAAAAAATTAAAAACAAGCAAGATGTAATTGATTCTTTAAAAAAAAAAGATGTACAGATTTCTCAGATCAATAAAGAATGGGAAGATAAAATCAAGAAAATACTTAAATTATTCCTAAAGTTTATTAGTTACAGCCTTAAGCTTTTACCTGAACAATCTTCATTCCTACTCGAATTTGAAAAAATGGTAGTTTTACAGATAAATGAACTTCAAAAAATGCCTTGCAAAAACATGGTTTCTCCAATACTCATCGATGAAGAAAAGATACAAAATATATTTGAATTCATAGAAAGAGAAAAAGAAAACGACGAATGTATAAAAGAACCTTTTGTTATTGAAGGTGACTTATTGCCTACTCCTTCACCATCGTATGGAAGTAGAGAAACTTTACCGGAAGACGTAGATTTACGTACAGTAAGGTTAGCAAGACAGTTTGTATATGCCAAATGCCACCACTATGAAGAAATTAAAGCATTACTCGATGCAGAGCGTTGTAAATGTTTAGACTTCTCAGTTAACCAACACTCTGAGTCTTCAGAACCACAAGATGACGACCAAGGCAACGTGCCGGTTGAGTCAATTGACAGCGAGTCTTCTTACGAAACCTTAATTATAGACGATGTTCACAGGTTGAAAGAGTGCCCTGTGAGAAACTGTAAAGGTTGGGCCACGAAATCAACATTCCCTAATTTAGAATCATATTTAGATTTCGATGAGGAGAAATACAACCAAGTTCTAGCTATATTAGGAAATTTACCTAAAAGAAGAGATGCACCTAGTTTTATTGACCCTAAAGATATTCTGTATAAAGAGCTACCGTTTGGGCGAACTAAGGAGACACATCATACTGTAGAGACACAATATTCAAGTCAAGAAGACGTTTCTATGCCTGATATGAAATGCACTTGCGTTGACAATTTTATACCTAACAAACAACCCTCTACTTACAGACTTACAGAAAGCCAAAGCAAAACAATATTAAGTAACATAGCTAAACGTAGAATTTCTCTTAGAAGGTTACTGAATCAAAATCCTAATTTGATGAAAATGTTTACAGATGAGAGTTTTGATTTACAATTTTTGGATTAGACTTTTCAAACTAGTTATCATATTATTTGTTTTATTTCGTGTAGTATCGAAAACGTTGTATAGATAGATTAACTCTTTATTGCAAATCATAAAATGTAAATCAAAAGTGTATTTTATACTAATTGCAGCTTATGGTTATACAATCGGCGGTCTTATCGCTAAAGCAATCTCTTACAGACAACCTTTGGATGGACAGGATAGATTGAACATTGTGGATGTGATGTGCAACAAGATACTTTACTGACTTTTATATTATGCTTAATCCTCAGAGTATAAATCATATTATCAACAACAGTTGCAAGGCTGCATTTTTTAAAACTTTATCGAACTACATGCTGGTGTATTGCCGAACATTTAAAAAAAAAAACTCATTTCAAGGTTCACCTCACTTGGTTGTCTGTAGTCGTCTGACGATGTGGACAGCAATGGATTCATGCAAGACCTAGAATGTTGACTGTCTCTCAAGAAAATCTGCCTGCACACATTGTGTGTTTGGTGTGGTCAGATTTGGAAACTTGCAGATGGTTCCAGGTGGTTACTTAGATCTAGCAAGCGAAGACGCCTAGGTTCAATCCCAGCAGGAAGAGGATGGATGCGGGTCGCTTCCAACCGGTTCGTGTAGATATCAATGTGAGAGGCCTCCAGGCCAATCCAGGAGTGAATTCCTTTAGTAACCTTTAGTCCGCGCGAATGCGCGTGTTAGGGCACATATAAATAAACATAATGAGAGTTTCTATTCATACATAGTGTACTGGTACGCTCGAGACCAAATAATGGATTTATTGAGCGAATACATCACAATCATATAAACAACAGCGTTAGCTAGGAGTAATGCCAGTTCGGGCGCGACGAGGATATTGGGCGTTAAGGTAAATTTACACGGCGCTAACAACTTAACATATTAAGTCGTCTCCTCGCGGCGGGAGCTTGTAATTGTGAAACTCGTCTTAGAGCCTTAGGAGCCTCGTTTCTAACATCCATACCTCTCTGTTCCGCACTGACATAACCATTGTACCACGTTGTAAACGTTTATTTAAGCGCATATACTCAACTTCAAACTAAATCAAACCACTGACAATATATTGCATACTGTGATCAAAAGCTATTCACATACTTAAATAAAACATTCCTAGAAAGCGGACGTTATTTTCAGGTTAATTATGGTAAGAGGCTGATCATCATCATCATCGACCTGTTGGAAGCGGCCCGCATCCAGCCCTTGCCTGCGATCTTAGTCAGGTCGTCTGTCCACCTGGTCGGTGGCCGTCCTATGCTGCGCTTGCCAGTCCGTGGTCTCCATTCTAGGACTTTTCGGGCCCAACGGCTGATGCTTTTATTAAAATAAAATACTAATAACTAATTATAATACTAAAGCAATTACAAAAATATTTGAGCAATCCACTAGAACTCATTTACACACTTATATTTTTAAGGAAGTGTTATTTACACATACAAAATTGGGATATACCTCAGCGAATATACATAATATACTAACTAGATTGAAGAAGTTCTAGACAAAATCTGAGTTGCAACAATTTTTTTAATTGTAAATTTTGTGTCTCAGTTTGGAAAAAAAGCACGCTACTAGTAAATATCGAACTTCTAACTTTAAAATTTATAGAAATGTTGTATCAGATAGTACTTTGGTATTGCACTATGCACATATTAGTTTCTATGCTTAAATAAAAAAAAACCCAGCTTCTAAACTCCAATGTGTGAAATAACTTTTTTTTTAAATACTGTATAGATCTAGCGTTTGACCACTATCTCACTTGATGGTCAGTGAAGATGTGGTCGAAAATGTTATCACGCTAGACCTAGAATGCTCACTGGCATTGTTGAAGTCGGAACCATAACTGTTCAAAAGTAACTACTTTAATATACTATCTGTTTAAATAAATAAAAAATTACACCTCACGGGTTCAGTTGTCATTGTATATTTTTATGTCCACCGATTTCTTCACCCTCAATTAGGAAATCGTCCAGATAGACGTAACACTTTTTATTTATTGGAGTGTAACTCAAAACCCGCTCGACCGATTTTGATGAAATTTAAATGTTGGTAACATTTAAATTTTAGCACACGGTAACATTTAAATTTTAGCACACGGTAACATTTAAATTTTAGCACACGGTAAAATTTAAATTTTAGCACACGGTAACATTTAAATTTTAGCACACGGTAACATTTAAATTTTGGCACACACACGGGAAGCACACACGGGATTTTGAGATCAACTTTTCGTTAATATAAAATTAAACCTAAAAAAATGATGCTCCTATCATATAAATATTGTTTCGTAACTACAACGGGCCTAATCGAGATTGTTAATTGAGTTAAATTCTCTTTCAAAACGCTGTTTAATTCGAAAAAGTTTTATAATAACATAAATTTGAGAACAAAACGATGTTTGCTTAATGAAACATAATCTTATTTAAGTTGCTGTTAGGAACTGACATCGTCTTCACAACTCCAATGAAGATAACAATGCTTTTAAGAATGAGCATTCAAGTTTCCTTTCGCTTCCTGCTGATAAAGAACCGCAACAATATCAGTTTGTTCCATGAAACAACAGAAACAATGTAATGATTCACTTACATTTTATTATAATAAATAAAATAAAAGGTATACAGTAAGTGTAATTAGTTCACTGAGGAGTAAGTTCCTTAATGAGAACGATTTAAATAACTTAAAAATTTGAGTCTGAAACGATACATCCGGGCTTTGGAAACATGAGGACGACACGACAAGCATGGTGTGTAAACCGGCCTCCTACCATCATCATCACCAAAGTGACAGTGACAATGAGACTCTCAGTGACAATGACTAAAGTGACAGTGCGCACCGGGACAATTTGACTGATGCAGCGCAGCCGTCTCAACGCCAGTTACGTGCTGAGGCTCGCGCTCGCCGCCTGGCACGATCATAACTCCCAGATGAAGAACTGCAAATAAGTTCGAAACTGGTCGGAGAGTAATTTTCCAGTGTTTACCACGTGAGTCCTAGTCGGTTTGTTACATTACAATTTAAAAATTGACTTCTAAAATTCATGTATTAATGTGTGTTAATTATGACTAAGGGAGCTGATACGTGGTCTCTGACGAATGGTCTCATAAGCATGCCGAAGTCGCCGAAGCTCAACAACGAACTAGGGACAGTGATATGATCATAATTTCTATATGAAATAGATTAAAATTTTTTTGGATTTGGAATTGAAATTGGTGGAAATCTCAGTCATTAAGTTTTGTGTACTCAAGCCTTGAGGAATAGACAGTCGGAAAGGCAGTGGGAAAGACGCATAATTCGCAAAACGTATCTATATTAATATTATAATGAGGCAAAATTTTATTGTTTGTTTGTTTGGTTGCATTGAATTGGCTCCGAAACTACTGAACCGATTTAAAAAAAATATTTCACTGTTGGGAAACTACACTATCCCCGGGTTTCATAGGTTATATTATATTTTCAAAAAACTAGGGATCCTTATAATTTTTAATTTTTTTACCCGTGTGAAGCCGGGGCGGACCGCTAGTATAGGTACTTACATATATATATAAATGTCGGATGGTTTAAGAGACCACACCGTAGCAGACCGCTCAACAAAACGGTGCACAGGCAATCTGAATCAATGCAGGTACTTTCCAACACGTGCTAGTGAAGGTCAATGGGAAGCTTTTTGCGTAGTACATGCATAGTTATATTTTAAGTATAGCTTAAGAAAGAAAAACAAAAGGGTGATCATATTTTTGACCTGACATAAAATATACTTATGTCAGCAAAAATACGTGAACACATTTTTTCGACAATTTCATTTAATACTTATGTTGCAAATGACTGCTTGCTTAAATTCTATTGTTATGCATATTAGAACAAAAATGCAGCATCACAATTGATCTTGATGTCTGATGTGATGTAAAATTATTAAAACTGAACAATTACTACAATTACGTCTTTGCTTAAAAACATGTCATTATTCTTTAGAAATTTCTTTAGTCAATTTATTTCTTAATTTATTTTATTATGTCTATATTACATATTATATCTGTTACTCGTTCAAATAATATAAATTAATCTTGCATGTTGTCTACACCTTTAACTGCTGTGGCATTTGCCTCTTAGTGTGTTAAGCGCAATCCTTGTAAACGCATTAGTGTACACAGTGTTGGTGTTCTAATAAATAAATTAATAACCAATTTCAATGTTAATTTGTTTGACATCCAATTTATTATAAATGTATAAAATACGGGAATTACTCACGTAGTAATTCAGAGGGTTCCGACTATAGTTTCGACCGCATTCGGTGGTCTTTTTCAAGAAGAATACAGGACGCTCGCGGACGTGGCATGTGTACATCTTATATCTGATATGAACGAATCCCTTAAAATTTCACCTAACATGGTATAAAAAGACAGCTTTTTATTAACGCGTCATGCGTATAGAATAAAATAGTTTCTTTTCTTTTCTTATATATGTTACCTCAGAGCTCTATTATTAGTGAACTGATTTCTGTAGGATATTCATAGGTTCAAAAAAATGTTAAAATACTTTTTTATTTAATTATAAGGAAATTTTAAACTTTTTGTATAAATTAATAGTGGAGTTCGGTTTATGTACTTTTGAAACTACGTTATGTTAAAGTAGTCTTCGTGTCGTAGTCGTCTGATAATCGAGCCTTCAATGTCTAGCGTGATTACGTCTTCCACCACATCGTCACTGACCATCAAGTGAGATAGTGGTCAAATGCTAGATCTATACAATATAAATATTCAAAAAAATCTTGTTTCACTTTTGATCAAGCAAGATAGTTCTGAAACACTAATTTCCAGCCTTACAGAAAATTTGACGGTCGCCGTTGTTCAGTGTTCAATGACATGACTTCTGTGTCTCCGTGGCCCTGGGTTCTAATCCCGGCAGAGACAAGCATTCCGGAGATAAGTGTAGGTGATTGTCCCGGGTCTTGGATGTTTGTGTGCTGTGTGCTGTGTGTCATGTCTCCCGCGACGCAGAGAATCCTAGTGTGTGAGATTCAGTGTCATAAAAAAAAGAATACACTAGACCCCAATAAACAACTCTAGTTAATATCTAATTCAACATCTCCATTGCTGCGATGAATAAATTTTGTGGTAAGTCTTTACCTAAACTAAAATAATGAGAATTTTTGTGTTAACCAACGACCAGTCTCTAGTTTGTAGTACAGCTGTAACTAATAGTGCCACTATTGATCAAACACGATCGTACTTCAGAACCAAATGTGCCTCTCTGGTTAATCTTTCTGCGGATGAATAGATTTCACAAATGCAGATCGCAATATTAAATATAAATAAAATAAAATATTTTAAGTTCCCCCGATACAAAAAAAAAACAAAATAAAATTCTAAGATTAAAATTAAAGTCTAGCATGCGCTGGAACTGAAAAGTACTCTTTAGGATGAATCTAATGAGCCCAAACTTGATGGGTTAAAGAACTAACAGGTAATCCAGAATTTCGTTTCCTACCTTCGAGCTCCACCAGTGTGTATCACACTTGTACAGTTGCACACTTGCATGGTGGTATGGTACTCTCGAGTACCTACGCCTGGCTAGCTACCACCCTCAAGTTTGAAAAACTGTCATCAAACACATAGTGTGTTCAGGCAGCAGTCCTTGAGAGCCAGTGAACATTCTATATCTAGCGTGATAACATCTTCGACCACATCGTCACTGACCATCAAGTGAGATAGTGGTCAAACGCTAGATCTATACAGTAGTTTTTAAAAAAACACTGAATATTTTTGGATTGTATTATTTCTACAACACGAAGATTAAACTAGCGTATCAAAAATTTCTGAACCTCTGAAGAGATCAGTCCACCCACAACATAGGTTATCCTAGTGTGGGAGCTGGTGTGCGAATTGAAATACTTTAGTTGTACCCATATATTTTCTTTGTGTGCTTTATTTATTTGTACCAAATTAAGGAATTATCAACATATTTGTATTTGTATGGATGGTAAATTTAAGGATATTTACAGTCATTAAAGAAAATAATACCAGATTTGACAAACGTTCCAAGGTCATATGACCATAGCGTGGAACCTATTTAGCTATGAAAGAAATACGCGAGCAAATCAACTTTGTTGTTTTATGAAGGCAAATGATCTTCATTTGAAGGGTGGTACACGACATATTTTACCGACTGTGCCTACCTAGTTAATTTTGAATGATAATTTTGTATAGATAATGCTGTATTTAATCATAACTTTTATTGATCTAATAAACAAAGTGTGCTCCGTATTTCAAACAACCGGAGTATAGTATCTATGGAAACAGCGTGGGCGTCGTGCCGCAGTGTTATAAAGATAAATACATGACGTAACGGACATTATTATACTGTACAAAATTATATCATTAATTTAATTTAAACATAAATTGCAATATAAGCAATGGAGGTTAATCCCTTTTTGGTTATTTGATGAATATAAATAGCCCAAGTTGGTACCATATTCTTATCCGAAGTGGAGCCACTTCCATGTTAAATGTCTACTATCAGCGTATGTGTTATATAATAGTTTTGTCTCAAAAATACCTTTAAACCAACTTCAAAAAAGATGGATGTTCACAGTTAAATTGATTTTAAATAAAAGGAATTTTGTGAAATGAATTGAAAAACTATTTATTATTCATTCACTTTCGAATTAGTTTCATATTTTTTCATTAACAAATAATTATATTTTTTATTTCAGAGGGAGAAAATGGCAAATTTTCTTCTGATGAGTAAGTCGTTATAGCATAACTCTGTCATTATGAAACTATTTGCATTCTTTTTATTTAAAAGGCGTATATTACAATATTGGTACCATTTCATGAAAATTGGGTTTTCTTATTATTTATAAGACAACTTTTAAGTCGTTCCACGGATTATAAGTGAAAGCGGGCTTATATAGTTTTAAAGTACCTTATCATAGTACTAAAATCAATTTTCAATGTTATACCATCATCTACAAAATCAAACAAGGCTGATACAAAAAAAGGTCATTTGTAGTTTTTTTATGCCAGTTCTATCAATTATTACATCTACACTTTTGTTTTCGTTCGGGATTAGTCGGTAAAGGCGCAGTAGGCAACACTCACTGTAGTTGCACACACGTGTGGTTTTAATAGAAAAAAAAACTACGCAATAATTGTAAAGACTTCTCACGGCAAAGTTATACCGCTGTCAAATTGCCTGATGGATACTTTCAGTAACGGATGGTACATATCTAGATGGTTATGAATCTGACATAATATTAAGGATTAAATAAAAATGGAAGGTAAGGGTTTCTCTTACAGTGGACACTCAAAAAAAACGCGTCAGATAATGAAAGTAAAGCCTTCAAAATATGAGGTCAGTGAAGCTGTACATGCGAACAAAAGACATTGGTGCAGAGTTTTCAGTGGGATCGATATTTCTTCTAGTGAGAAGGTAAACCTTGTGAAAGCTTTTTTCATTTACTAGTTTTTAACACATTATCGTTTTGTGACAGATAAGTCGCGAGTGGAAACTTAGCAGGTTAGCACTATATATACTGTGCATTACCAATATACAACATACAGAAGTAGCTAAGCTCTTATATTATACAAGTAGCACCCCGCGTCATACGATAGCCATCGTATGTCACTAAGGTTTATCTATATCTATACTAATATTATATGGAGGAAAGATTTTATTGTTTTTTTGTTTGTAAACTCTAAGGCTTTCACGGCCGGCGTTGCATGTTGTATGTATGGCTTCCGGGCTGTTTGGCCGTGGTCTATGTGTAACTTGTGTTCCAGACGTTTCGTCGATCACTGCGGTTGACATCTTCAGTGGTCAGGTCCGAGCGGCGACAAAAAGCCGTTCGCGGCGTCTTCTCTGTTACTGAAACGACGAAACGTCTGGAACACAAGATTCACTTAGACCACGGCCAAACAGCCCGGAAGCAATCCATACAATATGTTTTTTTTGTTTGTTTGCATTGATGAGGCTCCGAAACTACTGAACTGATTTGACCGGGTGACATATGCTCTTCGAACATGTTCGAAGCATAGGCTATATTATATTTTCAAAAAAAATCAGACATCCATATAATTTTATAATTTGAAATACTTTACCCGTGTGACGCGGTGTCGGATGGCTACTATTATATACTTCCGTTCATCAAAGATAGTATTTAATACATAGGTAAAACCTAAGTATTAAATACCCTAACATAGCAAATTACATTATTAATGTAACTTGAACAGAGACAGCTATAGTTGTTATGACGTAGGCATTAAGGACCGATTTAACAATAAACTAAAAAAATAATAGCACACGCGGGTGAAACAGCGGATTGTACTAAACCGCTTTGTAATATATATGTCATACGAATATAATAATACAACAATAATACAATAAAATTACTGATTTCTTAAGAAGGAGGAGGTCCTCAATTTTATTGTATTTTTTATATTAGTAACTTACGACGCCAAAATTTCTAGACATTACATTGGAAAGATTTTTCACAAATAATTTATATGTTTCAGATAAAAGAAAGCGGACTGTTGGCTGAAACACTTCCAGAACATCTGTACGACCAAGTTTGTTCCATTTTAGACTTACCCATACTATCTCGAGTGATGCATAGTGATGAGAAATTCGAAGGTAAGACAAAATAATCAGCAATTAATATTTTCTCGTAAATGCAAAAAGCATCATTTCGAAGGTATATATTGTTTGCTTAAGCAGTTTTTTATAATAGAAGTTTTATGGCATGTCTGGTCTGGTAGTAAAGTTTACCTACTTAAATAAATTTCCGTAATCATACAACACTATTAAATATTGTTTTAAACTTTCATGGCTTTTCATATTATAAATATTGTTTAACACGGGATACGCATCATGAATTTGATTTTGATTGAGTTTCCGATATTTCGGCGCTGTTCCACGCACCATGATCACGGAGAGACTGAACTCAATCAAAATCAAAATCATGATGCGTATCCCGTGTTAAACAATATTTACACTATTAAATATGTATATCTCTCCAACTATGTATGTCTATACTTCCAACAAAGCGATGATAGCTCAGCGGGGGGAGCGTCGCCTGTCAAACTGACGGACACTGGTTCGATCCCCGACAACAGCTTGAGCTTTCGGTGAAGGTAACACCGTTATCAAACTCCCAGCATGGTGGTAGGGTACTAGGGTACTCAAGTTTGAAAAAGTGTCACCAAACACATATTTTGTTCAGGCAGCAGTCCTTTGAGAGCCAGTGAGCATTCTAGCGTGTTAATATCTTCGACCACATCGTCACTGACCATCAAGTGAGATAGTGGTCAGACGCTAGATCTATACAGTATAAAAAAAACCTAAAATATCTAGTAAAGTCGTAAAAACTATGCCTAAATAAATATTATATTTATATTATATATTGCCGTGGTGGTACCGGCCTTTGCCGTGGTGGTACCGGCCTAGAATAGTACTCCCCCATCTCTTCTCGTGGGTGCCGTAAGAGTCGGCTAAGGGATCACGTACCAGAAGGTGGGCAGCAGCGCCTTCTGAGGACCGGAAATCATACTGCGCTCGCCAACCCGCCTGCCAAGCGTGGCGAGTATTGGCAAATCCCCCCTATATGGGGGAGGCTTCTGTCCAGCAGTGGACGCACATGGCTGAGAGAAGAAGAAGAAGATTATATATAAATAGTAAACACTTGACTAAAAACTTAAAAATAAATATTTAAGCTAAAACCTAAGAATAATAAATGCAAAAATTAATCCAAAAATCCAACCGTGGAAAAAAATAGCCAAAATAATCACAGATTTATTTTAAACATTTCACATTACCAAATAATAATAATAATACTTGATGACCTTGTCATGACAATCAATGACGTGATTTTAGGGTTTGAGTTGTCGACAAGAATTTATTTCTCAAAAAGACTAGTATGAACACATTATTTTTTTAAAAATATTTATTAAACAATATTATTAAGCCGCTGAAATAACAAATTACGCTTAATGGGATTTTCCTTTTCAGATGGAAACACTTTCATGAATACATCCTTAAAATAGTGGCTTCATTTATAGATTCCAGCGCGGTGTCTTTCTTTCCTTTGGTCTGAGGTGTATATATTACGTATACTAATATTATTGTCGTTTAAAAAGGTGAAAGATTTTTTCCATAATTTAACATCTTCTGAGACAACCAAACCAAATAATATAATCTTTGTTGTATGTATTGCTTTCGGGCTGTTTGGCCGTGGTCTATGTGAAACTTGGGTTCCAGACGTTTCGTCGATCACTGCGGTCGACATCTTCAGTGGTTCAGGTCCGAGCGGCGACAAGAGCGTAGAACTCTCCTTCGCGGCGTCTTCTCTGATACTGAACAAATAATCTTTATTATCACCAGGTATCTACATACCAAATTTCATCCAAATCCGTCTAGCCGTTTGAGCGTGAAAGAGTAACAAACATTCAAACAGGCTGTCGCGTTTATATTATTAGTAGGATTAATAACGAATTACAATAATTAAGTACATTACGAAAATCTTTTCAGGTCATTTCCCACGTCGACTAATCAAGGAGCCAATGATATCGTACAGAAAATGTCTCTTCATAAACAGAGAAATGGACTCAGACACTGATGTAGAAATTTGTGACAGGTTAGTAATAATAAAAATTACACCACACATTACCTATATGAATGTATAATTTTGCGTGTATTTGAAAGCTTCATGGACTATTTGATTCGCTTAAACTAAATCTAAAAAAATGCTTCTTTGATTTAACAGCTTTATTACTATTATATTTTAAATCTCAGCTGTGTCTCTTATTTAACTAAACTAAAGTAAAATTCTGTAAAAAATAAGTTATGTAAGATAAGTTCTTATATGGTTACGGTAAAGTCCATATCAGTATGATACTTATAAATAAAAACACTAAATTCAGATTTTTTTTGTGATATTTGCGGGTAGTTGATATATATAGCTGATGATTAACAGCAGATCTCCAATAACGAGGTCAGCGTCTATATTAGCGAGGAAAAATGTTCTACCTTGTCGTGATTGTGTCTTACTTCTTATTTATTAAGCTGACATTGTATTGTTTAACCCTTTTTAATTTTATTATATCAGAACTGGCTAGGATTCACGTGATATTTGCTGGAATATTACTCTCTAAATACGGGTGTTTACAGACAGAAGGGGCGCAACAAATCCTGGTGCGAATATAGAATCATAGAAATAGATACACAACATAGAAATAGATATAGAATATAAATATATAGAATAGACATTTTAATTTCCTTTCGTCTAGTGTAGGGCATAGTTCAAGTGCATTTGTTGTTACCGAATTTTAAATAAAGGAAAAATATGGTCGTTAAAAAATATTTTTCATTAAATTAGCAAACGAAATCAAGTAAATCAGAATTAACATTCATAAACTGTTTTCATAAGTGGTATTTGTTATAAATTAATAAAACATGTAGGATTTTCAACAAAATAAGCTGTAACGACTCAAAAATATCTATATTCCAAATGTTCAAACCTTAAAAACAATGACAATTTTTTTAACTTTACACAATAAAATATAATTAATTTTTACAGCGGCGATGAAGATGATTTGAAACCGAGCATATATCAAGAGTTTCTTAGCAAGCCGGAACGAGAACAAATAACTTGGAACACGCATTACTTGCAACCCGAGAGAGAAGATGAGAAAAGCCTCATTAAAAAGGCAGATGATTTAACTGACAGAGCAAGTACCATTCATATTTTATATATTAAAATACGTTTTATTTGTACCAAACATGGCAATTTTCATGGAGTTAAAACTATGGAAATAAATATTTATTGTACGAGAAATCGCTGTTTAAAAAACCAAAGGATCAGAATCCAACTTGATATGGAAAAACTTTGATGATAGATTCACTTAAAATATCGGTCAGCGTGGCGCAGTGGTCAATGTCAGTGACATGACTTCTGTGTCTCCGGGACCTTGGGTTCGAATCCCGGCGGGGACAAATATTTTTCGATGAGTGTAGATGTTTGTCCCGGTGTTTGCGTGCCGTGATTCTGTGTCCATGCCTCCCGCGACACAGGGATTAATAGTGCGGTGGTCTAAGTGTGAATAAAAAAACAATCGTGTTTCACAGTAGCATTATTTTGTTATTATTTTATTATACTAGCTGCGCCCCGCGTTGTTACACGCGGTCAAATGGTACGTGGTATTGAAGATTTTTGTGTCTTCCCGTTATCCCACAGGAACAGTCATTATTCTTTAATAAACTATTCTATAAGAAACATCACTATTTACTATGTCGAACTAACGTGTCTGTTCATGAGGCATTGAGCAGATGCCTATGTATTGTCTATTGTATTCTGTATAATATAAATTAGGACTCATGTTTAAATAATCCATGTCTATTTTCGGGATTAAAAGTAGTATATTTGAGAGGTTATCAATTCAGTTATATTTTCTTTTTTTATGTTGGTTGCCCATCGTTTCCAGCCGATTTCAGATGGTAACGTGAAAAATGGAACTATAAACTGGGCGTGCACGTACAAAACTCATTCAAATATTTTGCTAAATTAGGATGGCCCTAATCGCTAATATTCAACATTGAGACTCAAGACAAATATATTTTAAGTTTATGAGTATTAATGGCATGAGCTGAAGATTATGAAAAAGTAATTAATAAAATATAAAATAAGTCACTTAATGACACTCTTATATACTTTTATTTTAAAGTACAATCAGATATTTTTATTATTTTGTTACCACATCATCTAACCGGGTTCGATTCCCGGACGGGTCAAAAATTTGTGTGTATGAACGTGTCTGTTTGACCTGTGTCTGGGTGTGTATATGTATATAAATATATATCAGTCATTAGGTTACCATAGTACAGGCTCTGCCTAGTTTGGGACCTGACGACCTTGTGTGAATGTTGGCCCATATTAAAAAAAAAAACGATAATAGACACGGAATCAAATTATCAGTCAGCAATTAAATCATAATTTATATTATTGCAACTTATGTATTTACAGATCGCAAAAGACTTCTGCCAATATATGAAAGAGCTGGGTGGAGACCAACAGTCCCATCTTTTCACCCCAAAAGCAATCAAGGAATTATTCCAGGTTGGTTTTATAACATATATTGTGTTACACACATATGGTGGTTCGGTAGATTATCCAAACGTCAAAGTTCGCACTAGATAACGTTACGGTTTAATTCCAGATGAGAGACATATGTTTGTATAGATTGCTACCGTTATTAAATACCATCCTGACATAATACCTGGATGCCATCCTGACCGCGCATTGGCTTTTAGCCCTTTATGCGCCGATAAGCAAATAACTGCTTTGTATTTTTAATGAAGTTGCCTAAGTACGTTCAATCACAATTATTTTGAGTACACTTCATAACTATATTAGGTATTATATATGTATATTTTTTTAATTTTATTTATTTTAAACATTACTCTCCGCAGACTCCAGGGTCCGTGCCATTTTTTAACATTTAACTTAATGACGAATATAGACATTTCACGTACAGTGACTTTTTTTTGTTTACTGTCATTTTAAATTACATAGAGACAGTTGTCAAACGCAAATTTTAATATGTAAAAAAAAACAACATAAACCTATCTACTTCTACAAAAGGATCCAAGCTTAGCCAATGGACAGAATGCAGAACATTTATGGAAAATATTACAGAGACTTTTCCATTTTCAGATTGAATTCGACACCCACGTCGCTCGCAGCCTGAGAGTTATCCCGAAAGAATTACCCTCTATTGAAGAAAAAGTAGCTAACGTTACTGGAAATCCTGAGGTTACTACAATCATTTATTTCAAAAACCCAGCATTTTAAAATAGAAAACGGGCTTGAAGTGACACAACTTTGTTCTATATTTATAGCAGATGCTTATATTAAAATAAAATACTACTAACTAATTAAAATAGGTACTACAATGAAGTTTGAGCAATCGACTAGCTGTTGCCAGCCTATAGCTCAAACGAAAATAGGCCATATTCACGTTGTTTTAAATATTGTGAGAGTTATCTATTTGATTTTCTTATAATTTATTTGAAATATCAGCCTACATCCACTCATTTACAAACGCTTTCGGGCCTTAGCCAACAATGAGAATTTAATGTATTATGGTTCAAATCCCCATAGAAGCCGAATTTTTGCCGTCAAAAATTTGAACTTGTGGTTCCACCTATTATGTCATTAATGCAGTAAGCAACAAAACTTTTTGAATGAGGGAATGGTGCCATTGCTCGATATGTTACTGATTGCAATATTGGTGTATCGGCCTTATTAATAGTTCACACAATAAAAGATAGATGGGGCTGATAAAAATAGATACTTAAATCTGTAATGAAAGAACAAATTCAGACTGCTATCCACTAGCAGGATATAAGTAAGTTTTGAAGGATATAGGTAACACGAAAATTAGCAAATATTTTTTTATTCTAAGTGGGTACTTAGAATAAAAAAATATTTGCTTAGGTATGTGTGGTCTGGTTTTGAAAGTCGGAGGAAGGAACGACGAAATCAGTTCACAATATACCTGCATAGCTGAACGAATTTGCAAGTTCTTCTTGTTGACCAACATTTGTTATAAAAAAATAAATTTGAAATATTATAGTTCGTGGAAAAAGAGTCAAAAACTTGTTTGCAATCTATTACATAATATATGTGATAAAAACAGAAAATGAAGAGAAGACATGCTGTCTTGTGTGGGATATATAATGCGGAATTAAAGTAAATATAAGACCCCTGCGATCTTGTTGCAATATTTATTATTAGCTTTACTATTTAATTATTTACGTTTTTCAGAAATCACATTATGCTGCCTTAGAACGAGAAATTACCAAAGACATCAGAGCAGAGCAAAGGCCAGATCGCGTCAGAGCGTTTGGCCAGAGTCTCCCGTTACACGACCAGTACCGCGCCCCGCGCAACAATACACGCAAGCTGTGGCGATCAGCGCGCCACGTGCCCAACGATTTGGTGACTCTGAAGACTGTTTGGGAAGGCATCACAAATTTGAGGTAACTAAAAACGATCTGTTGTAGTGTACAGTCGACAAAGAAAGTGGTTTACCAGTTTTCACAAAGTTTCCGTGCAATCACAAAAGCCATAAACCTTATAGCTATCTTCTTAAGCCTATGAGCCCGTGTTCTTAAGCGTGAACGGGTGCTATTTGGGAACATCGGTCTGCTCTGGATACCATCTAGAATACACCGATGTCCGCAAACAGCATAGTTTATATTATATTTTATTTTTTAATACAAAATATTTTTCCTACAATAATATATTGTATGCTTCAATCAAAGAGTCGGTTACTTTAACCAAACCCTATATTGTAACAAACGTTTTCTTTTTAAATAATGAAAAAAAATATCTTTAGAGTTTAAAAAAATACAGTAATCAAGTTTTGAGAATAATCAAATCGACATATTTTATCCCTTTGCTTTACAAAAAGTTGGGCACCTCATAGAATGAAACTATTCACGGAAAATTAGGTTGATATTAAAGAATTGTAAAAATTGACCCTGGACTACATCTCATGGCTATATTGGATCAGTAAGATATTTTATCAGGCTGAAAGGAAGCAATTTTATAAACAGAACGTATAAGTTTTGATTTTAATGCCGCGTAAGTTAAGTAAGCCTTTCAAGGTGACCTTACAACTATTGTTCTAAGCTACAACTGAGACTGACGGCCGAAGCACGGAAACGCTCAGTTGAAAATGTCACAAGCTGTCAGCCGAAGACCGCTGAATGCTTAATCCCCTTGATCGATTTTGATCATATAGGAAAACTCTTCACAACGATTCTAATAACCAGAAATGCTTGCTTTTAGGGAATAATTGATTTACTCGGTTCTGACTTATATCTATTATAAGTCTTGACGACTTTATCAAGCATTAGTGTATGTCATTTTTTAACAGCCAGTTGGAGTTTGAACCTGGAGTCTAGAGTTCGATGTTAAGTTAAAAAATATTTAAATAAGTTATATGATCGACTGAAGCGCAGCATAGGACGGTCACCGACAGGGTGGACAGACGACCTGAATATGATTCCAGGTTAGGATTGGATGCGGGCCGTTACCAACCAGTTCTTGTGAATATCAATAGGGGAGGCATATGTCCAACAGTGGACGTCTTTTGGCTGAGATGATGCATTTATATTTAGTTGGGTAGTATTAAGCATACCAACTACCCTCAATATGCTAATTTGGTTTATTTCAGGAGTGTCAAAGAGTACTGCCGTTGGATGATAGACCATCCAGAACATCGA
Organism: Apeira syringaria; assembly: GCA_934044485.1. Classification (NCBI taxonomy): domain Eukaryota; kingdom Metazoa; phylum Arthropoda; class Insecta; order Lepidoptera; family Geometridae; genus Apeira; species Apeira syringaria. The sequence continues at coordinate 17,611,464 of OW203663.1, read as the reverse complement.
AAGCCTCCTTACCTAAGCAGCCTAGGCATGTTTGATACTACAGTACTAGATACAAAACTTTCCTTTGAAGCCAGTAATTACAAAATCGACATGGCCACGACATCACCCAACGTGAACCCAGCTCCTATTGAACATATTCGCCGAAGACTCTCACAGTTGGCAGACTCTAACGAATAGTTTGAAAATAATCACAATCAATAATTGCGTAGTTCTTTTAGTCTCCTTAAAGGAGTGAAACCTTTTCAACATGCTTTAATTAATTTAAAAAAATCACCTAAAAATGGAACAGACTTCAACATTCAAAAGTGTGAAATAACTCGTCGAAGTCGGTACCATGATAGTTCAAAAGTAACTTTTATCAAAATGAGCACAATGCTCATGGTACCGACTTCGACAAGTTATTTCACCTTTTCAGTGACATTTGCTACTCACGGGATCGGATCGGTGTATGTTCACCGATTTCTCCATCCGCAATTATAATGTCGTCCACGTATACGTAGCACTTTTCAGTTATTGGAGTGTAACTCAAAAACCGCTTGTCTGATTTTGATAAAATTGGGACCACACGGTAACCACCAGCTTTCAAATAAAAATTAGTTTACCCAGTCGAAAGTTCTGAGGTAACAAACATAAAAAAACATACGTGTAGAACTGAAACCTCCTCCTTTTTTGAAGTCGGTTAAAAAAGCACTGAATCGATCTGATCTGAAATTTTAATGAAATGTCTATGGGACCAATGTTAACATATATTTTAACTTTTTAATTTCAAGATAAAGAACATAAAAATATAACGAAATTTATTGGAAGTCGGTTAAAAGGCTATTTACAGTAATTGCGAATCAAAAGAGGTTTATTAATAAATTTGATCACAAATTTCTAAAATTATTTTCATTTACATCAAAATCCTTACATTATTCAACGTCTCATCACTAACATCCAAAATATAAGTAATGTTGATCCGAAGGAATTATTATTACCCTAAAACCTATCCTACTAATATTATATAGGAAAAAAATTGTGTGTATGTTTGTTACTTCTTCACGCTCAAACGGCTACATCTATTTCGATGAAATTTAGTATGTAGATATGTACTTCAGGTCCCGCAATAACACTTAAGCTACTTTTCATCATCATCAATCATCACCAAGCGGGTAAAATCGCGGGGCTCAGCTAGTATTTAATATAGCAACTTTTTACATAGAAGTAACAATAGAAGATATTTTGTGATTCAGCCCAGTCAGTAATCGAATTGTGATAACAATACTTTTACCCAGTATGGCGAATAAAATGAAGGAATGCATGATGAATATTCTATACATTTATGATTATCCTGGATATTTACATTATGTTATGATGTTGGAAGAATAATTTCTGAACTTGCAATTTGCTAAACGGAAAATTTTGAGTTTTTCTAACTTATTTCGTTTGAAGTCCTTCATGTCTTCATTCAACTTTAAAAAAATACCACTTGTGATAGCAGTTCATGCAGTTCAATTTTGAGTGAACATCATTTTATTACATTTCCTAATTTATTTTAGTCGGGTGTCCCCCGACATGGTGGACAGACGACCTGAGCAAGATCGCGGAGGAGGCTGGATGCGGACCGCTTCCAACCGGTTCCTGTAGATATCGATGGGGGAGGCATATGTCCAGCTGTGGACTTCCTATGTTTGCGTGATCAAGGAAATGACATAATATTTTTTAGTCAAGCATAAACAATATAATTAAATGATAAATACGATATTTCGTCATATCCATAAAAAGTATCTATGTGTTGAGAATCTTGCATTATCAAATTCAGGTAAAGATTTAATTTGTTTATCATAGTACTAAAACTGAAAATAAATATATAGAGTGGATACCTGTTTCAGATTCAGATCATTAGTATTTGTAAGTCTCGACTGTAAATCTATTTTAATTTCGTGACAGTGACGATATAAATAGAATTAGTGTATGTGAAGCCACGCTTGGAGTTTGAACGGATGATATTTAGCTAAGATAAGAATCTTTTCACATACCTACAGTTAGTTATTGCGTGCTGTATAACGATAACACTGAATATAAAACAAGCAGTCTGTTTAATTTATCAGATTATCAAACATATCTAACCGGTTATAACACGTGTTCTACAACATGGATAAATTGTCGAGTGACAGTGAAGCAATGGAATTTGAGCCGATATTGAATCGTGAAATTGGGCAGTTTGGAAAATATCAACTCTACAATATATTTTTACTGGCATTTCCAGCAATTGTCTGCGCATGCATGGCCGGTGAATACATATTCACTGCAGCGAGTTTACCAACACGATGTTTCATTCCCGAATGTGACGAAACCCAACCTGAATATGCACCGAAATGGATATTAAACGCTGTACCTGAAACCCCTTTTGGATTTGATAACTGTTATCGCTTCGCCAACCTTACTGATAGCGCTCAGGTGATGCGCGATGACGTATGCCGTCTTGAAATATTTGACAGAAATAATACAGTGCCTTGTGAAAGGTACGTCTACGATAGAACGAACACTGTGGTTTACGATTTTAATCTAGAGTGTAGAGAATGGTTGAGAGCACTTCCTGGAACACTGAACAGCCTTGGAGGAATGGTAGCTCTTGTTGTGGCTGGATTCATTTCTGACCGTTTTGGGAGACGTACGTCTGTAGTAATATTTTCGTTTTTTATAGCTTTAGTTGGACTGGTTCGAGCGTTTTCTGTGAACTATGGGATGTATGTCGCGTTGCAGTTTTTGCACACAGCGCTCGGTGGTGGTGCGTTTAGTGCAGCGTATATACTGGCGGCAGAAATTGTCGGGCCTAAATATCGTGTGCGCACTAGTGCCACAATGTCTACCTCGTTTGCCCTCGGACAAGTACTACTCGGCGCCATGGCATACGCAGTCACCGAGTGGCGTAATCTTTCAATGGTATTGTTTGTTCCTGTATTTCTTCTTTTAACTTATCATCGGTTTCTCACGGAGAGCCATCGTTGGCTTCTCAGCAAAGGTAAACAAGAACAAGCCAGAGCTACTCTTGAGAAAGCGGCACAAATGAATGGTAGAAAAATCTCTGAAAAAGGTATGAGTTTTCTTCTTACTGCCATTCCCAATCAAGTAGAAGCCAATAAAGACCTTTACAAAGAGAATTTATTTTTACGTGTCATAAAATCTCCGGTCATGTTTCGCAGATGTTGCACAACGCCAATTTTGTGGATCACCACGGTGTTTATTTATTACGGATTGTCAATAAATTCTGTTAATTTGACTGGTAATATGCACATTAATTACATAGCCACAGCGGCTATCGAGATTCCAGGATTTTGGACTGCTGTCCTGGTTCTAGATAGAATAGGTCGCCGTATTACTTTATTCTTGGGTTTCTTGATATGCGCCATTTGTTGTGCTGCATTTGCTTTTACCCCTAACAATATGTATGGGCTATCGTTGTTCTTATATTTAATGGGTAAATACTGTATTGGAGCAGTGATGACATCTTTGTACCTTTACACTTCTGAGTTGTATCCTACGAGGAATCGTCATTCGTTTTTAGCATTTTCATCAATGTTGGGACGAATTGGATCAGTTGTAGCGCCTCTCACACCCCCTCTTATGGTTTACTGGTCTGGTATACCTTCCATGATGTTTGCCGGTATGGCTTTCTTATCTTCATTCCTAGTACTGACTCAGCCCGAAACTAAAGGCCTGAAAGTGCCGGATACAATAGAAGACGCAGAACGACTTGGCAGTAAGGACTCATTTGCTACTTAAATGTACGTGATTAAAGGTTATGTTTATATTTTTTTATGCAAGGAAAAGGTTGTATACGTGTCAGGGAGGACATGTATGTCCAAGATTTATGGATCTCCTAAGGCTGCAATAGTTGCAATCTGAAATGGTGGCGACAACTCTTGATATTTAATGGTGAAGAATTTTTTAAATTGTTTTTATAATTAGTAAACTAAATGATATTTTTAAGATGTACATTTTTATCAGTATTGTTTTTGATAGTGTCTTTACAGTTTTAATAAACATTTGATGGAAAGAGTATTTTCTGTTATGTTTTATTTTTATTTAAGTGGAAAATATTTTATTTCTACTACTTATATGAAAATATATATTTACCAAGCGTCAAGCCGAGCCTCAGCCTCTGTACCATAATTTTTAAGATACGTTATATAAAGTAAGTTCTATTTTAATATGTATGTTATGTAGCTCGCTACTTTCTGAGGAGTTCACTTAATATTTATGCTCAATCCAAAGGTAGACTGAATGAGTTCGCTCTTAGCGATACGGCCGCCTATTTCGCATACATATTATTGAATATTTCTGTATTAATTTTATTTTTTTGTGTCAATATAGTGTTTTTGTTCCAAGTTCTAAGCAAGTGCATGTCCAGAGGTTGGTTTACTAAACTATAAAACTTCATATATACATACATATTTTTATTAAACACTAGTAGCGCCCCGTGGTTTCACCCGCATGGATTACGGTTTTCACGCTACCTCAATTATCCCACGGGAACTATACTTTTTCCGGGATAAAAGTAGCCTATGTATTAATCCTGGGAATAAAATATCTCAATACCAAATTTTATCAAAAACAGTGTAGCCGTTTGAGCGTAAAGAAGTAACAAACATACACGTATGTTACACACATACGTGTATGTTACACTTACACACATACACACAAATTTTCACACTTATAATATTAGTAGGATAAGTCTCATTCGTGACTAGGATAAATACAATTTGAACAATACATTGAAGTGAGTCGAAATTATATTAAGATAGGTGGATAGACAAACTAGATGCTGGGCCGCTTCCAACTGGTCTTTGTGGAAATCAACGGGGGAGGCTTACGTCCAGAAGTGCACTCCTATGGCTGAGATGATGACGATAATTCAATGTCTGCAAATAAATCTCATGAGTTACTATATTAATTATTTATTAATCTTTGTTTTATTAGACAAATTTTAAACATGAATCAGTTTGCGAAGGCTTAAACAAGGACATTTTTTTTATTTTTTTTATTGGGAATAGGCAGGCGTTTGACCACTATCTCATCTGATGTTAAGTGATGATGCGGTCTACGATGGAGCACGCCTGCCTAGAAGATACCTATTCACTCGTGACTTGAAGATACCCAGGTCGTATTTTTTCGGAAATACAGAGTTAGGCAATGAGTTCCATTCGTTAGCTGTACGCACTAAGAATGTGGAAGTGGAATAATAATAATGTGGACATAGCATATAAACAATAATTACTGTTATATTTCTACTTGAAACCATATATAATTGCATAGTGCAGTTTCTAATCTATATATATAAAAATGAAACCCGTTTTCCGTTGTCACGACATACCATGAAAACGGCTTGACCGATTTAGATAAAATTTGGTATAAAGATACATGGGACTTTGGAGAAGGACATAGGCTACTTTTTGTCCTGGAAGAAGTATGGTTCCCGTGGGATAACTGAGTCAGCGGGAAAAACGTAGTGCACGCGGGTGAAACCGCGGGGCACAGCTAGTATGCAAATAAACAAGTTTTACTGGTGTTTTATGCTTAAGAGGATTTTATACCGCGTACTTGTCCCATACACAAAGAAAAAACCTTTTTTATACCTTTAAATATTGTCCGATTTCGATTATTTTTTATGCCTACGTCTTATTTTCTACCGCTTTTTATATCACTTTAAAGTTACAAGCATCACGACAAGTAAATTTTTGCGCTGACACCATACAAAAGTAACTATGGCTGACACTTTGGTCATTTAAAGTAAATAATTATAATTACCATACACTTAAAAAAGAACGTTTAATAATATCATCGGCCATCCATCCTCTCATACCATCATACTCAAGCGATTGACCTCAATAACATTTTTGAAATATTTTTTGGGGGGAAAAGAGGTTTGCCTCGGAACGTAAATTCTATCAAGCAATTTACTTAATAAATCTCACGAGCAGCAATTCTCCCTATCGGTTGCATAGGGGCATAGATAAATATATAGGGGGTTGGGGAAACCCTGAGATAGCAATACGTTTGCTTAATAGGTGCCTAACTACAACGCGAAAACAGTGTTTGGTATAGAATCCTCGTACAATAGCTTGCATAAGGCAAAATATACGAGGGTGCTAGTCCGATGTTTAAGTCACTCTCTTCTCTAAGTTGAAATCTATCCTCGCAAGTTAAAGTGTGCGACATTGCAGGCCTTAGATTCCACCAGACTAACGGTTGAACGTACTTAACTTAGGCTATCTCCATACAATATCAAGAATCGTTCTCGTAATGAGTATATTTTATGGCTATTACTTGTGTAAGTACTCATAATCAAAGACCGACGTATCAGTTTAAGCTTAACATAGAACGAAAGAAATAAAATTAAAATGCTATTCGCGGTGGTGACCGTAGAGCAGAAATAATTAGAAAGCAGTTCTGTGTGGCACTTCAGAAGCACGCACGTTCCCTACCATTCTCGTACGACCTCAAGCCGGGCTATGATGCGACACTCGAAATAATTTATGTCGTGGTTTTTGCCTTTGAAAAACCACGACATAAATTATCTCGGGTGCCGCGTCATAGGCCCGCAGCTCGCCACTTGAAGCCACTATTGTATACTAAAAAATGTCATCTTTGCAAAATGTTTTGTAGATTCGGTAAATTTCAGGCGAGACAGTAGTTATACGTCAGCATATAACCTTTAAAATAAAAAAAGCTTTATTGTTTTATGAATACATAATTTTTTAAGTTTCAGTTTGGATTACTTATAAATAAAATCATTTTGTACCAAATGCACGTTGTAACAAATGCACATTACAGTATAATGTAAACCACGCCATCTACAGTATTGGTATCGAACTTCAAGTAAAACACATTGTTCACTGTAGTTTGTTATATTTTAAGCCGCTGAGATTTGGAGCACGTAGGCTGCGATGACTATGAAGCGTTAAATCAGTTTTTTGGCAGATGGCGCTGTTTTCAATAGTTTATTATTTAGTTCGTTTTGTCGTAGTTTAATAATTATCAAATGTGCACAAAGTTTTTAAATTCAGTCATCTATGAGCTGTGCAGTTTATACTGGAATACATTTTTTTTTATCGGGCCGATGCCTGTATTATAATAAACTACTAATAACTACAATTATAATAGGGTACTTACCTACTACACTTACCTACTTCGATAACAATATAAAACAGTCCGTCTACTAGCTGTTACAGCCAAGATATCACAAGCCTCTATATTTCAATTGCTCCAACCTGCTATTATATTATTTTAAAACGTTATAGTTGCATTCAAGTCCCAGTACGAGATCCCGCCAGGCACTTTTTAAAATTAATTTTGTGTACCTATTTCAAAACGGTAACACACACTTAATTCAATTGGTGCTTAATATATGAGGACTCTTTTACCTACTGCTGTATTCCTGGCTATGGGCCTTCTGATCTGAGCAGGCTTAGAGTCGCTCAACGAGCTATGGAGAGGGCTATGCTCGGGGTTTCTCTACGCGATTGAAAAATAGGGGTTGGCGTAGGAGAGTGAAAAATACTTTACTACTACTCTCAGTCCTACCTTACACAAAAAACGGTCTAGGCGTTTCCGTCGGTAATAAATACGGTAACACGAACATTTTATCTATTGAAAGAAGAAAAGAGTGTTGAAGCAGTTGTTTATATACTTCGTTGTGTAACTCTTAATATATATAATATAATGATAATAAATATATAATATATAATGTAAAACGGAGTGATTACATACTCATTGTATATTTAAGTTTTTGAATTTTCGATGTCATCCGTCATGCAAATATTCTATCATTAAGTTATTATCATGATTTTTAAAAACAATATTATCTAGAAAATATAGCTATCATTGTCCTCGAGAGAATTTAAATTTGTTTACTTTTTGCTATCGCTGTTCTTTGAGTTGGCAGCTATTTGCGTTATTTTTAAATTTAAGGTTATGCCTTGCCATAAAAGACCACTTGTGAAAAAATGGGATAAGCCACGAAATATCAGGGTGATTACACCATCTCGCTACGAAAAAACCGAAGATTCTGTAAAAGTACACTGGAAGAAAGTCATTAAAGATTTAGAACTTTACTATAAAGATGATCAGGTAACTGTTCAGGCACTTTATGTACGAATTATATGCACTTGTTAGATTCTAATAAATGTGGGCAGTTAGAAAATACAATATTATAATAAAAATGATAATGTGGGTAGTTAGAGAATACAAGATTATACTCATTGTATAATCTTATTTTTAATCAAATAGTTATAATGACTAATAGTTTTGAATACTGTAATTAGATATTCGACATATCGAGGCACAACTCAGCCGAGGTACCAGGATTTACTGCTATGTTAGGAGTCACTGTGATTTATCTACCTAATCAGGAACTAAACAGGTAATATTGGAATGAAACATAACATCCATTGGGTTGACTTGCTTTTAATAATTATTGTAATCAAGTTTGGAGGGTAGGTATAGCTACGTCTGTTCGCAAGGGACTTCCACTATGAGAAGAACAGACAAGAAACTCATAGGGCTTGATTCTTTTCAATAGCCACTTCTTAACACTATCTCACATCACATTTTACAATAAATTTAAGACAAGTTAAATATACATGATACACCAAATACATAACACACCAAATACATAGAAGTTATATAATAAGAACAGTTATCGTACCTGAATTGTTCACTCCGAGCTTGCCAAGGGAAGACTGACTATGCGACAGACACTGACACTGAGACTGAGAGACTGACTGGCTTGCTGTGCCAAGCGGCCCTTTTTATATTACAATTGTGTTAGTCTATGTCAACGCCAGTACTTTCAAACTATTACAATAACACTAAATAATTGAATAAAATAGAATAAAAGGTACACTTAAATAACTTTGTTAATTTTCAATAATTATTACATTAATAATATGATCGATTACTAACAATTTGATACTAAGTAAATCAAATGACTAATATAACGAATGTCAAATATAGTATTCTGTGGCAGACTTTATGAAGGTACTTAATGTTTACAAATTACATTATAAGGTAGTCAATTCTATTTCACAATTATATCTACTTTAAGATTTAAATAAATCTTCTTACTTACGACTAAAATCTTACGATTAGGTAATACTTTCATAACCTGACACGGCCATACTGACAAGTACTTCGTTCTCGAAGTACCACAAAAAAAAAATTATGAAAATTATTTAAAATAAATAAAATTTACTTAAAACTAATTAATTAATATACTATAAGGTAGTAAATTCTATTTTACAATGATATCTACTAAAATTTAAATAAATGTTCTTACTTGAAACTAAAATCTTACGATTAATATTTTCACAACGCTTCGGCCATACTGACAATTACTTCGTTGTCGAAGTACCACAACCTTAATCATATTCAAAAGTGATTGTATACATTTTTGCTCGTATACCGATTACCCAGGTTTTCTTGCTTGTCCCCTCCACCCGCTGCCAGTGGGATAGACAAACACCAAGCAAACGGTCGACCAGCGGACTACGAGTAATACCAACTATTAATTGCCTCGCCATACAGACTCCCTCCACCCGCTGCCGGTAGGATAAGCCAGTACCAAACAATTAATCGACCAGCGGACTAAAACTATTAATTGCCTCGCCATACAGACTCCCTCCACCCGCTGCCGGTGGGATAAGCCAGTACCAAACAATTAATCGACCAGCGGACTAACACTATTAATTGCCTCGCCATACAGACTCCCTCCACCCGCTGCCGGTGGGATAAGCCAGTACCAAACAATTAATCGACCAGCGGACTAATACTTTTAATTGCCTCGCCATACAGACTCCCTCCACCCGCTGCCGGTGGGATAAGCCAGTACCAAACAATTAATCGACCAGCGGACTAACACTATTAATTGCCAAATAACAATCAATCACTTTTAAAAATGAAAAGCTGAATCAAATGACATACAACTTTTTTCAAAAGCAATAAATAATATCGTCAATCAATTTTAATTGTAAGACTTTAAATATGAGATAATAATGAATAATATTTAGAATAAAAACTTATCACAAATGTCAAATTTTATACAAATAACTTCGAAAACAATAAATAGTCCCAAGATCGTCCACTAGATGGGTCCCACGATTTAAACCATAGTAAAGCAGAGCCCTTTAAGGCCTTACCAGCATTAGCTACAGTTTCAACGCTGTTCCATCCAAGTTCCTTAGAGATCACCTCGATGTTGTCGCACCAATTATTTGCGCCGTGGTAGCTTGTTGCCGGATTGAAAATCGGCAGCGCCACGTCGTCATCTCGGCGGAGGTGGGTTGAGACAGCATCGCGGATCGCCATATGAAGCCCCTCAGGGATGGCAGGATCCATTCTGGAACTTACAAACGCTTGTATTAGAGAAAGGTTCTATTATCGATCCCACTTCTGATGTTAGATTCTAATAAATGTGGGCAGTTAGAAAATACAATATTATAATAAAAATGATAATGTGGGTAGTTAGAGAATACAAGATTATACTCATTGTATAATCTTATTTTTAATCAAATAGTTATAATGACTAATAGTTTTGAATACTGTAATTAGATATTCGACATATCGAGGCACAACTCAGCCGAGGTACCAGGATTTACTGCTATGTTAGGAGTCACTGTGATTTATCTACCTAATCAGGAACTAAACAGGTAATATTGGAATGAAACATAACATCCATTGGGTTGACTTGCTTTTAATAATTATTGTAATCAAGTTTGGAGGGTAGGTATAGCTACGTCTGTTCGCAAGGGACTTCCACTATGAGAAGAACAGACAAGAAACTCATAGGGCTTGATTCTTTTCAATAGCCACTTCTTAACACTATCTCACATCACATTTTACAATAAATTTAAGACAAGTTAAATATACATGATACACCAAATACATAACACACCAAATACATAGAAGTTATATAATAAGAACAGTTATCGTACCTGAATTGTTCACTCCGAGCTTGCCAAGGGAAGACTGACTATGCGACAGACACTGACACTGAGACTGAGAGACTGACTGGCTTGCTGTGCCAAGCGGCCCTTTTTATATTACAATTGTGTTAGTCTATGTCAACGCCAGTACTTTCAAACTATTACAATAACACTAAATAATTGAATAAAATAGAATAAAAGGTACACTTAAATAACTTTGTTAATTTTCAATAATTATTACATTAATAATATGATCGATTACTAACAATTTGATACTAAGTAAATCAAATGACTAATATAACGAATGTCAAATATAGTATTCTGTGGCAGACTTTATGAAGGTACTTAATGTTTACAAATTACATTATAAGGTAGTCAATTCTATTTCACAATTATATCTACTTTAAGATTTAAATAAATCTTCTTACTTACGACTAAAATCTTACGATTAGGTAATACTTTCATAACCTGACACACTCAATTTTTTGGTTCGAAAATATTACGATTATTTGGAACGAAAACACTTTCTTCTTTTGCCACGCGGACCCACCCTGGCGATGGCTGCCCTCATCCAGCCACCGTCTTTCTCACCCTTCTCATCTCGTCTTTCAAACAGAGGGGCACGTGCCCCTCTGATTAGCAGAGGTGCCGCGGGAAGACCGACCTCGTGGGCATAAAGATACAAATATACCTATATAAGTAGGTACACATGATTTGTTGTGACTATTTCAGAAGGAATTAGATTACTAATCACAGGAAGCACCACGGGAAGGTAATCGCCAGACTTACCTTGAGGATCGTCACGACCTGCGCTACCCTCAAGATGAGTGTAGATGTTTGTCCCGGTTCTTGGATGTTTGTGTGCTGTGAATGTGTTTGTCCATGCCTCCCGCGATACAGGGAATCCTAGTGCGGGGTCTGAGTGTGGTAAAAACAATCTATAGTGGCTGGTTGCACTACTGCTGTTTTGCACAATTATAAATGGGCCACCAGTAAAATCTTTAATGTTACCGACTTATTTCTTTTCCAGTTTTGGGAGTCGCAGTGTGACACAGTTCGTGAACTAATAGGCCCGATACTATTTCAAAGAATTGCAAAGATTTTTAATTTGCCACTTGAAGCAACGGCCTATGTACCTCAATCGGATATCACATCACTGGTTCCTTCTGAAAATTTCTACCACTCAAGAGAGGCAGATAAGGTTAGTTGGCATTTTATTTACTTGGTTATACATACTGAAAAATAAAAAGCAGAAATATAATAAAGGTTATATTATATATTATAGGTTTGCATTAGCGTCTGGCGCATTCAAACGCTAGGCGAAACGTTTGAAAGAAAACAATCTGATATCAATCTAATAACAGAAATTATGCATTAAAAAGAATTTAAAAGTTAAAAGAAGAGATAAAAAAATTCTCAAAGAGGATTGATTTCGCAATGCCCTTGAGTGGTACAGATATTCAGTATTTATAGGTGACAGATGGGTTTCATCACAGGACAGATCGCTTACTATCAGATGGCATACTTCCTTGTCTGACATCTATTGCTTAAAAAATATTAATATATTTCCCTACATATTATGGTAAATAAGGCAATACATTGATGAGTATTGATGTTAAGAAATTATCCCCTGCGTATAACTTTTATAACTCACAGATCAGATTACCACCTAACAAATATATCAGGAAATTATTAGTCTAAGTACGTCATTAGACACGCGTTTTAGGGTGCGAATAAAATTGCCAATAGTACTAAAATTATTATTACATTTAAATTATTATTTGTAATTGCATTAATTGTCTTTTATATTAATTAATCCTAAGACTAAAATGTGAATAATAGCAAAAAATACTCTGCTTGAACCCTATTGGCTAGGACAGAATAGCTAATATGCTATGGCATCATTGGTACTAACCATCAAGCTACACGAGCAACATATATCCTTATGAAGCCTTTTATAATTCTTTGTTATAATCCTTTATACATTTTAATACTATTTCACTTAATATTTTGTACCTGGTGGGAGATTGTTACACAATTCATTTTGTCTAGGTTCAAGTTCGATCACAATACTCTATAAGTGACTTTGAACCATCTATTGAAGAAGAAGAAGGAGATTATGATGAACAGTCCGAACAATGGAGCATTTCATCTGAACCATCAAGTTATGACACTAAAAAAACCCCAGGAAAAAGCACTTCAAAAATGAATAAATCTAGTTCAAAGTTTTTCTCAAAAACTTTAGTGAGAAACTTCTCCAGTAAATCTAGAAGTGTTAAATCTGAGCCGACAACCTCTGATGTGACTGCTAGAACCGAAGACAGTGCACAGGTGCAATATAGTAAAGCAGCTAAGTTAGTAGTTTTTATTATCTTAGTATTCACTCTCGCTTAAATAATCAGTAGGTATTCTAGGTGTCTATGGTTGAAATATTGGTGAAAATGGTTAGACGCAAAAAAATAGAACCTTTTTTTTCTTGAAACTATTTTGAATTGGCGGCTAATTTTAATAACTATCTCTTTCGTTAGATTGTATCGAGACGTGGGGGGGGCTAGAGTCTCTCCAGCGGTGCCGTATTGACCATCGGTGTATCGAAGTGTTGAAGTGTTTGCACAACAACGCCACCATGTCGGTCCGATTACAAGAGCAAATTTCGAAGGCGATTCGATTGCAAAGAGGCGTGAGACGGGGAGACGTTATCTCTCCGAAACTGTTCTCGAATGGAGACCACGGACTGGCAAGCGCAGCATAGGACGGCCCCTGACCAGGTGGACAGACGACCTGACTAAGATCGCAGGCATGCGGGCCGCTTCCAACCGGTCTTTGTGAAAATCAATGGGGGAGGCCTATGTCCAGCAGTGGACGTCCTATGGCTGAGATGATGATGATGATGATGATGATGATTGTGAAAACCATTGGGTAGTTCGTTTTTTGTATATTTTACATCCATCCATCATTATCCATCGCTCTTCATTTATTTGCACATCTCGCAGGAAAATTTGTGCTATGATTTTCTGGGATTATAAACGAGTATTAGTCCCTTAGTCCCGGGGCCCTTAGATACCTTCAAAGAATCTATCCTTCTGAGCCGCTGGTCCCGGGTTCGATTCCCGGACAGGTCAAACATTTGTGTGTATGAACATCTCTGTTTGACTTGTGTCTGGGTGTGTATATGTATATAAGTATATATATATCAGTCATCAGGTTACCATAGCACAGGCTCTGCCTAGTTTGGTACCTGAAGACCTTGTGTGAATGTTAATAAAAAATAATAATAAATAATAATAATCTCTAGAAAATGTACAAGCTCTTTTTAGGGAGTCTGCTCCTGTGTTACCAACTTTTACCTATTGGTTTCGTTTATACAAATTAATAACTATTTGTATTAATTTATATAGATGCAATCTCTTATTTATTTGCAGTCCTCCAATCAAGCGCCGCCGTATCAAGAATCCTCATTATGACATGTTGTATTGCAATAAATCGGAAACAGACATGATCAAATGGAAATCTAAATATAAAGTTAAAGTTTTCGAAGTTTCTGCATCAGATGAATTCAGCAAATTAGCTGAGATTTTGGCGAAAAAGGTACTTTTGATAAATTTAACTAAACAACTATTTCAATGAGATATTTACAAAAAAAGAACTAATTATGATATTATGTCTATAGATTTCCAAAGATTTTTATGACTGGTGGGTCGCCTTGGGTAATGTGGAGTTCAAAAGTGAAATCAAAAGACCTGAAGATATCGAATCCCTCTTCCAGGTAAAACCTACAATTACTTTACCTCAACACATTACCGTCCCCGTAGCACGAACAAACTGCTTCAAAGGATTCTTGTCGCCCGTGTATATATTTATTTTTAATTTTTAATTATGTAGCCAAGATTATATTAATTTCGTCTTTTTAATTAGGGAAATATTTAGTCTTTTTCACATCATTTAAATACATACAATATAAACTTGGTGGGACAGATAAGGGATGAAATAGATTACAAAAAATGTTGTTTGAATTAATAGATGGGTTATGAAAAATACTACGAAGCGAGACTTGTTTGCAGATCAAGTTGATAAGTAGCCTCAATAACTATAGATACAAAATGTGTATAATATAGAATATATATAATTAAATATTTGAGTGGCCTAAGAATTTGCCTAACATCTGCAATTTTTAAATCACGAACTGTGCTACAATAAAAAGGTTTGTTTAGTCGATCTCATAAACTTGTTTGTGATTGGTAATGTTATGTGATGTTAGTATTATCGATGATTGGACAGATATCTTCATTTTTTTTATTACAGGTTTGGTTTGATGAACACGCATCGCAAGCCTTGGTTCTGCATCCAATAATACTTCCTTGCGTGCTTCCATCGATTGCGAAATATGCTGGAGTGCCGTATGTAAGTATTTTAATTTTTTGGGTCAATGTTATTGCATATTTCATTGATCTCTATACTTATATATCTACATTGTTCCTAATTTTTCAATCACATCAACTAACTCAAATTATTTATAGTCAAAATGCTCATATTCATTTGCGCTCAAATTTATTTTCCTTCTTACAACGCTATTTATAATATTAGATGAATTTATTCAAATGCTGGCCAATGCCAATAGTTTTAGTCGGCACCAAATGAGTGATGACTTATTTTGCCTAAAAGAATCTAATTTGAGCATTATTTTTTATATCACGTATTAAATAAGATAGTATCTACCATTATCAGTATTTTGAAATTTTGCCATTTGCTAAACAGACAACTTGTCTCAGCTTATTTTGTTGAAAGTCCTACATGTGTAATAAACTTATCTACTTAAAAATCCTAGTAATGAAAACAGTCCTTGAAAATTAATTCTGATTGAACAAAATTTGATATCTTTCGCTAATTTATTAGTGAACAAATATTATTGGTCGACGACATTTTTCCTTTATCAAAAACTTTCGCGGTAACTACAAATGCACTGGAACTCTACCTTACACCAGAAGAGAGGAAATAAATACTTCTAAAAATGTAATAATATTTTTTTGAGCCACGTCATCTATAAAGTACATATATGTTCTATTTGACTCAAAGCGGATCAGGATTTGTCCCCCCCCCCCCCCCCCCCCCCCCTCCCTGTGCGAGCGTGTGAGCATGCTGTGAGCTTCTGTTATGTGACCAGTAGCTGTTTACCCCTTAAGTGAACTTGATTAAAAATGTGTATAATATCATGTACATCATGAAATTATATTGTTAAGATTATATACAACTAAATCAAAGCACCGTCATAATATAAGATAGGGTGTTGTTTTGTAGTATTTGTCTGCAACATTGGGACTTTGTCCGGTCCCTTGTAGACCGTTAGTGGATACAAAGCATACCTACACTGAGAGATAAGGATTTCTTGGTGTATCACGGTTGCTTTGTAAGGAACATGTGGCGATCGGAAAGCAAAATTGATTCCAATTTCGTTGTCAGGAATTGTTTTTACCCATAAGGACATACACCAAAAAGCTTTCAGGTTTCATAAAATGTCGAAAGTCAGATCGCCACGGGCTCTGGCTCTATATGTCTTCATGGTCAAATCAGAATTATATATGAGACTGTGGCAACTGCCCGTTTCATTCTCACCGTAAACTGTTTAGGATTGTGAAGACTTGACACCTAAGAAACGTGGCCTCGCTGTCGACATTGTGAGCTGTGATTTCATTTGAGCACTACTACCAGCGTCATACTCTTTAACGATTCCACCCATGGAGTTTTATTAACCGACTTCAAAAAAGGAGGATGTTCTCAATTCGACTCTTATTTTTTTATGTTTGTTACCTCAGAGCCGTCCACTGGGTGAACCCATTTTGATGACTCACAACAAAATTATTAAATATTACAGTAGTAATTAAAAATATTATTTTTGTATCTCAGGCTTCATGCCCGAGAGTTCTCAAGAGGCAGATTGCTGCTGATATCCTCGCTGAGACCACTCCAGCCCACAAGATGGCGTTTGGTACGTGTCTCCCGGAGAAGATGAAACATATCCCGCCTCAGAATAATACCAAGCAGACCTGGCACTGCGTCAAAATACCAGAGGATCTGCGTACCATGGCATGCGTTTGGGAGGACATCAACCATCTAACGTACGTATTTTTGAAGGAAGACTATTTTAATCTAGTTCGATGGCTGCAGTGACTGCGAGGATTCACCCGAGAACATGATTCAATACAGCATGTGAGGCCAGAGCATTTTCCAAGATTTTGTATATTGCCTAAGGAATTACTTCCTTCCTGTGATACTTGACTATAGTCAGCAAAGCAACATATAGACTCACTAGCTGCGCCCAGAGGTTTACTCGCGTGGTGACGAAAAACGGTGATGATAGTGATGATTAAAATAAGCCTACGTGTTAATCCAATGATGCCAAATTTCAACGAAATAGGTGTAGCTGTTTGAGCGTGAATAAATAACAAACATACACACATAAACACAAACTTTCACACTTTTTTCACGGCACGGATCTTATATACCTAATGTGTAATCTGTTATACCCTATACTTAATGTGTTTTTTATAAACAAATGTGTCAAAATTATACCATTCGATATTTGATAACAATCGAATCGATAATTGTAATGATACGGCGCAGTTATCTCTTGTTTGCATCAAAAAAGTGAATAACCTGGTAGTCTACTTAAGTATCATAACATGTATGCCGTTTGTTGACTGGTGATTCATCAACATTCTTAAACTGGCAAAGTGTTTAGGGACATCCCCTCCCTTACTCAGAATAAAAAAACTTGAGAGGTGTCAAGGGACACCCGGACGGAACGTAGTTTCTTTCGAAAACAAACAAAAAAAAGAGTACACATACACACCTGGCAGTGTTTCTGCACTCTATATATATATATATGTGCAGAAACACTGCCAGGATTCATTATTGTTATTACGATAAGTTACTTGCTTCGTCAGAAGCGATGCGATGCAACTTATATATATATTTTATTTCATTATATTTTGTACTTGTATTATTTGATTTAATAATTACTAATTATTAAAAAGAAAAATTACTCGATCGAGTGTACAGCAGTAATACCTCGACTTGCGGTAGCCCGTTTTACGCGAATTTGGAGATACGCGGTTTTCCTCCGCCTTGTTAGTGTTCCGTATACGGCAGTTTTGGACGAGTTTGGCGTGTAAATGTATTACGTACGCAGTGCGTTTAAGTGATAACCTCTAATTATATCATCCAGAACAAGTAAAAATAAGTCATTTGAACCTAACAATAAAAAAACCACTGTCTTTGGAGCGTGAACTGAATAGGTCTTATCAAAGACTCTAAACAAAAAGTAAGATTTATTCATATATGTAAATCAGTCCAATATTATCTCTACATTGTAACAATATTAAGATCTTGAAATGTAGTGTTTATTCGAGAATGGCATGCTAGTTGGTGTATGGTTTGGATGAAGGGAGAGGGGAGAGGAGCATAGCTGGCATATAAGGCGATTGTGAAAGAAGAAGACTTTGGTGAACATATTCTAACCAGATTGAGGATGTTCTCGTAAAAGGCAAAGTTAGGGAGTTCTCCTAACAGAATGGTGTACATGAAGAATCCAGTGAGAGTGTCAGAACTAAAAGAGATGTGTCGAAAAACCAACAAGTGTAAATCCGTGATGTCGCTTACCCCTCCGGGAAACGGGCGTGACCTTGTCTATGTATGGGAATTGATAATAGTATTGAAAAAAAAACAATACTTCTAACAATTCAATGAATATGTTTGACTTGTATATTTATTTTAATTCAAAGTAGCATTTGTTTTCTTATAAGTATATCTGCTTATTGCATGCTGCCTATATATTGCAATTAATATATTTATGCAACATTGTTAAGGTAGGATATCTAGGATAAATCCTATCCTACTAATATTATAAATGCTAAAGTTTGTGCGTATGTGTGTATGTTTGTTACCGCTTCACGCTCAAACGGCGACACCAATTTCGATGAAATTTGGTATGGAGATAGTTTAGACCTTGGATTAACACATACTACTACTTTTCATCATCATCATAATCAATCATCACTACGCGGAGCACAGCTAGTTCTACCTAATATTGTAAAGTTTGTATGTATGTGTGTATGTTTGTTACCTTTTCACGCTCAAACGTCTACACCGATTTCGATAAAATTTGGTATGGAGATAGCTGGATTAACACATAGGCTCATTTTCGTCATCACCATCATCAAGGTTTTACATCACCGCGCGGGTACAACCGCGGGGCGCGGCTGGTAATAAAATATAATATTAAGAACGGCTTTAGAATAGGTCAACACGCAATGGGTCAAAAAATAACCTTATCACAAGACTTGACATTTTATACTCACAGCTGCGAACACCTGCGTATGGCTATTCCCCGTTCCGGCCCGCAGCCTGCCGGCGCAAGCGTTGCTACGTCATGTGCTCCAACAATGTTACTCCTACCATGATCATTTCTATTTCAGGTCGACCAAAGCTTTCCAAAAATGGCTAGAGCAGCATCCACACCTACCAATGCCGCAATGTCTCAAAGCTGTCGACACTCCAGACAAGAAGCCATTATTCGTGGTGCCTTCGGACTACGTCGTGAAAGACAAGAGCGTTTCAGACTCTGCACAAGACCTGGCACTACCAGTGTCTCAATTCTCTCTTGAGCTGAAGGAAGTGCTGAGTAAACTTATGAATCAATAGAGTAGTCTATCTTTGCGGAAGTATTTATCGATGTTGGTATTATGATAACGGGTATATTATTTGTATTATCGAAAAAATATGTCGTGGAGATTTTTAATAAAAAATAAAGAATCTGAGTGTATGAGACAACTTCTTTAAGAGACTTATATATATATTCATGTATGGTCTGTCTTATCTAGGTTATATAATTCGATGACAGTGATTGAATGGGTAGAATATGCCTACCTCCAATTGATCCAATTCAAATGTAATTGCTTAAATTTTTTTAATGAATTACTCATGTAAAGTCTAAAATGTTTTAACCTTTGGGTTCATCTTGTTTTGACGGTACCGTTTTTTGAGCGAACGATAGGGTTTCTGCCGTATTTTATATCGCTGATTTTATATGATCAAATATCCAAATTATTTAAATGTCGATCATTAACGTGAAGTAATTTAAATGAAGTGTAACTTTGATTTTTCTACAATTTAGATGGCAGAACTACGTTTGACAGGTCAGCAAGTTTTATCTTTCTAATTTATTTTTGAAATTTCTAATGTTATAAAGAGGAAATATTTGTGTATTTGTAACGAATAAACTCTAAAACTACTAGACCGACTTAAAAAATAATTCTCCATCAAAATGCTACATTATCCCTGACCAGTATAGGTTCAATTTATTATTAGAAAAGTTAAGGATCATTATCTCAAACTTTAATAATGTAACCCAAGGAGTATAAAATTTAGCCATAAAATGTCTTTCATCGCATATGCAGGCGTAGAATTTTTTATTGTTCTATAACAACAAAGATATCAATAACTAGATTAATAACAAACAAAAATCTACCAAATAAAAAACATGTCAATATTTACAAAAAAATTGCAATGCTATATGACCAACTATTGTAGTTATGTCACCAAAGCTACTTTTTTACATTTTATAAGTTGATTGTAATTACGACCAAAATCAGACCATGTTATCCTTTGTATTAATCCTTACCCAAATATGTAACTAAATTCGTAATTTCATATCCAAGACTGATTCAATACTGTACAATAGGTATACTCTTTGAATTATATAATTCGGACATCCCATTCAGAAGATATTAAGAATTTCAAAATGTCTTTTTTTCTTTTCTCAGCCATGTGCGTTCACTGCTGGACGTATGCCTCCCCCATATATAGGGGGTATTTGCCAATACTCGCCACGCTTGGCAGGCGGGTTGGCGAGCGCAGTATGATTTCCGATCCTCAGATGGCGCTGCTGCCCACCTCCTGGGACGTTATCCCTTAGCCGACTCTTACGGCACCCACGGGAAGAGATGGGGGAGTACTATTCTAGGCCGGTACCACCACGGCCCACAGTCAAAATGTCAATCTAAACAAAATACTAACAAGGGCGCGCGTTTGAGTCTGACTCAGATAAAATAATATAATTTATGTTAACATGTATATGTCTAATATTATAGAGTTATATTTTTAAGTTTTTTATTTTTTAAGTTTATTAATCTGTGGTCTACGCTGTTGGTACATTAACACCTATACTTATACATATATTCTTCGCACCTAAAAATCCTAAAATGAATAAAAAAAAAAATTAAAAAAAACCTACCCCGAGGCTGTATACTCAAAGGAGTCTGACATTGAATATTTTGACTCGGTTTTGTAGAAAAAAATATAAATGTATATACTTTGGAAGCCGGGATAGGCCGCTAGTTATAAATATACTAATAGCTATATTATATTATACTATATCACAGTCACACAGTAGCTTCATGTCTGATAAGCAGTGTTTTATATACTTTATCAAGAAGTAACATTTTATTGAAAACATATGTACCATTCATACCGGGAAGAATAAAGAAAAGCAACCAATTAGTCACACATCGATATAGATAGCATTTACCGCGGGTGTTGTAAATTGTTAAACTTTTAGACCTACTTGTTAAAATTGTGACTATTTTTATTGCGGAATGTAACAAGCGATATATTTAGACTATGCCTACTATTGTACTGTTGTATCATGAGACATATTCTGTTCTACAATTTAAGGTTATACTCATCTAATCCAGAGGTTCGAGGCTTGCACAACATGTGTTCCTCTTCCATTCTCTTCTATTATTAGTCGTCTCAGTGGCCTTTTTTTTAGAATTAGCGTTTGACCACTATCTCACTTGATGGTCAGTGAATATGTGGTCGAAGATGTTATCACGCTAGACTTAGAATGCTCACTGGCTCTCAAGGACTGCTGCCTGAACACATTATGTGCTTGGTGACAGTTTTTCAAGCTTGAGGGTGGTTGCTAGCCAGGCGGGTATTCAAAAGTACCCTACCACCATGCTGGGAATTTGATAATGGTGTTACTTTCACCGGAGCTCAAGCTGTTGTTGGGGATCGAACCAGTGACTGTCAGTTTGACAGGCGACGCTCCCCCCCGCTGAACCCAGCTTGACTTTAGCTCATACCTTTCATAAACATATCATTCTTCACACAGTCCATCCATGCCTTCTTGCCCCCCCCCCCCCCCCCCTATTAGGTTATTCCAGGTACATTCGGCTTATTAACTCGAAAATCTAGACTGATCCCGTGGTATGACGGCTAGACACAAAAATCGTCCATACCACGTACCATTCCACCGCGAGTATAACCGCAGGGCGCAGTTAGCCCAAATAAAATTTTGAAAATAATTTAGAAAATGTTCTTCTCTCATCTTTTGTAAATTGGTGGTCAACCTATCAAATGTAATTCCACAATCACTTTTTAGTGGAGTGCCGTAAGGCATAAAAGTTGTAAAATCTCGGAACCCAGGGCCAGCCAATGAATCTGTACAACGAGTGTTTGGCTGCATTTTAAAAGCTCAAATAAAAAAGTTTAAAATCAAACAGCTATCTCGATTACAACAATTTTTAACAACAATTTACTGGAAAATGAGAGGTCGAAGAGGGAAGTAAATGTTTATAGTAACAATTTCAATTTTATATTTAATGAATTATATTTACATAGTTACTTTAATGTTAATTTATTAGATTTTCGCAAAAAATAACGATGAAAAAAAATATCATAAACTTAATAAATTATTACATTATTATCATCATCATCATCTCAGCCATAGTATGACACCTGGACGTATGGCTCCCCCATTGATATCTACAAAGACCGGTTGGAACCAACGCAAGAATAAGAATAGTTAAACAGCAAGTGCATTCATCCTAATGCACAATCTCATTTCGCTAAAACGCGTTTGAAGATGGCATTTCATTAATTCTCATCATGCTATCACACTGACATAATGCATTATTTTCAATGGAACGTCTGCTTTCAGTAGTTAATAATTCCAGAAAAATATTTCTTGTCTATATTATACAATTTTTTCAATTCGATAAATGTACAAATCCTTTAATACTCAATACACGCTCAATCACTGTCAGCTATGACTTTTAGCAATCTGTTAACGTTATTAATTACTTAAACATTTAATTCGTAGATAGTGTAGCAAAAATGCGTGGTTTTCCGTTTTTGTACACATACTGATAAACATTACATAACAAACTGATTATAAATAATAACTACTTATAATAAATGTAAATACAATTTATTATTAATTTAAATGTGTGGACGATGGGCACCGATTGATACTTTATTTATGTTTTATTTTATTGTATCGAGAGCGAAATCTTCAGGACACTTAGGGTGGAGTTCACCAAAATTCAAACGTCCGATTATCAATTTAACCGTCGGTCAAACAGTTTGACTGTATGGTAAAAACTGTTAGATGTTGAGATACGGCTGAACAACCGATTATATGTTAATTAATATGTAGATTGATACATTGCACATGGATTGTCTAGCGAAATCCCGGAACTATACTGTTCCATAATATTAACTTTAATATTAAATAGTTTATTTAACTGGTTTTAAAAAAATGCTTGTTTTATTGTCTATCCAATAGTATTAGGTTGCCTACTTATAGCTGTGTCATGTTCGTGGTTGCTTTGATTTTTTAAAAGTTCAGATTGAAGTGCGTGTAGGGAGAGTGACAGAGAAGCGTTGCGCTCTACTCCATGCGAGAGACAAAGACGCAGAGTTTTTTATAATTATTATTGGGTTATGTAACAGTATAGGTGGGGGGCTTAGCTCGGTAACCCATATGCATTTGCTCCATTTAAATATTATCTAACATTTAATCCTAAAGATGAGGATATATATTTCTTAAGCCGTATCTTAGACCATGGTAAGAATTGTGCAGTTTTGTGTGGTTAATGTTATTAATATACAAGCTAAGAAATACTATGGTTTTTATGCACCATCATAATTTCAGCCTTGAGTCGTCCATTACTGGACATACTTTTACTATAATTACTTTTTACTAGAACTGGAGAATTGGAAGCTGCCCGAATCGAGTTTCTCCATACAACAGATCGTCTGGTCTACCTTATTTGAAGATTTCCTACACTAAGCTTGTGCTGAGATGAATAGGCAGGCATTGCACTCGTTGTTAGTGATGATGAAGTCGACGAAGAATCACGCCTGTCTAGATGAAATATATTTTAGCAATAAACAAAGCTTTTCAAATAACGCAGATTATTTTAGTCCTAGACGTGATACGCATGCCTGCAACCTGCCGTCTGAGGATGCGATGATTTGAACCTGGACGCCAGTGCAAATCATATGGGGGAAATCTGATGAATCATTTTTTTTATTACATTCAACCCCACACTAAGATTCCTAGTATCACGGGAGGCTTGGACACACAATGACATCACAACACACATCCAAGATCCGGGAGAAACACCCGTTCTCATCGCATAAATGTTTGCCCCTGCTGGGATTCGAACCCAAGGCACCAGAGACTTGAAATCATGACACTGACCACTCAGCCACTGCGACCGTCAAATATAGAGGTTTGTTAAAAATGTCCATAAAATAGTTATTTTAGGATTTATAAATAAAACCAGAAGATATAAGCTGACCGATCAATCCGATTTATAATAAATTATTATTGTATCTAGTCATAAATAAGAATTGACAGAAACCTTAGTTTATTGCAAAACAAAGAAGATTAAAAACGGTAATCAGAAGCGATCAAGATTGTAATTACAATTATTGGGATATCTACAGATACGCAGTGTCTTGAAATGATAAAAGATATCGATTTCATTTTTTTTTTATTAATTCATTTGCAATCTAAATCGCATACATTCAGAGTACGCTTGTATTATCATGACCATCGATTAAAAAGAGTAAAAGATTAAGTGATTCAAAAATAAAATAGCTTGAAATTTAAAATGGAGCAAGGTGGAGCTATGACTGATCCGAGGGAAGCCAGGAAAAAAGTGTTGGAAGAAATTGTGAATAAGAATAACATAGGTAATAAAAGATATCACTCTGAAACTTCTTTACAACAGTTTGGTGAAGATGAAGACGACGTGTTCGAACAACCAAGCAGAAAAGATCCTGGGGTAAGTTGAACGGTTATTTTGTTTCTAAAGTAAATATCGACGCAACACTTATCACGCCAAAGCGTCTTTATTTTTTTTTTCATTTCAAACTTAACTCACGTGATTGAAGATTATGGTATGTGCAAATTTGTGCGACTAGCTGCGCCCAGAGGTTTTACCCGCGTGGTGATGATAGATGATTATGAAACATAGTCTATATATATTATTCCGGGACTTGAAGTATTTACATATCAAATTTCATCCAAACCCTTCCATACAAACTTTCGCGTTTATAATATTAAGGTAGGATTATAGTATGAAGATCGGTGATAGTATAAAAAGGCAAAACTTTTTAACAAATAATGATGGACGAGTTAGGTTCAAATGTTTTTAAAGATTATTCGGAGTGTAATGACACTTGAACCCACAAGTAAAGAACACCGTACCTGTCACTTTGCCCATTGAGCACTAGGACTCTAAATTTGTTTATTTATTAGATGCAGCTACATCTGAGGGCATGTTAATCCTGGATTGCTAATGGAGCACTATTATAGTTTAGTTGGAAAAGCGACAGGGATGGCAATTTGTAGTCGTGGGTTCAAGTCTTACTAGTAGCCGAATATGTTCCATAAAGTTGACATTTTATTAATGACGTAGTATATATATATACTCGTCTAATAATAGTTCATAGGTTTAAGTCTGTTTAACTATGTTTTAATATATCGTTAGTGTAATTCGTTTTTAAGGCGGTACCAATAAAAAAATAAAAAAATTGAGATTAAGTTCCGCCTAGAACGACATCAAAGCAAAGAAAAAAAAAAATTTAAGTTGTTAGTCAACAGTTACTTAAGAACAAATAACTGAGAAGTCTTTTCACAAAATCTCCTTTTCAGCATTAATATGAGCTTCAATTTCATCAAAGAAAATAAAATATCGTCATCATTAACGATGTAATGAGCAAGTGAAGTACCTCAATGTTACGCCTTTGGCACCTCTAAAATCCCCTAAAATTCTTCAAAATGAAATAGCTCGTATTCCATCTAAAATTCAAATTTAACTCTATACAGAGCATACGTCTAATATTAGTCGGCAATAAACAATTGGCGACTTGTTTTGCCTAAAAGCACCTGCAATTTTTTTTAAACTAGTTTTTTTCTTTTAAAAGTTCCATACTATTTTCAAATTTATGTTAACCATATAAATAAGTAATAACTTATCTTATTATCTAGATTTTAGTTTAGTTGATCGTGACAATGACTACCACTGTATTACAAATGAGCTTAATTATTAATTATGCATTTACAGGTGCATAATGCTTCGCTCAGTGACTTGTCGAATATGGAGGACACGCTGGCGCTGGCTCGCCGGCGGACCGTGTCACAGCCGGGCCCAGTCTCTGGAGGCATGCTCACAGCCACCGCAGCACGTGCAGCTAGGAAAAGACCTATAAGGAACGTGATGTACGCTCCTGAACTAGAAAGAACAGTAAGTCTTTTGTACTACGAACATATGTATCACAATACATATATGTATATACAATATGTTGCAGCCAACTAGCTTAATCAGCCGTTCAATTAACAGCCTAGCCTTTTTAACTAAACAGCGCCGTTCAACTAGCGGCCTGAATGATATTCAGCCATATGATATAAAAAATAAGCCAAAAAAAATACAAATGCAGAGATATCGAGAGGGAGTACTACTTGAAACTGATCGGACCTTTTACGTATCATACATTCTTGGCGTACTTAACTTATAAAAAGGTATAATTATATACATTAATAAAAAAATAAGGAAATTATATCAATTGACGACAACCGCTCATTTCAAATCTGATAAAGACTGTAGATAATAATCATTTTGGTTTCACAATATGGTGAAAGATAATACAAGATGGCAGATGCCAAAAAATACAGTAGAAGGCAAACCAAAACTATTATTTATAATACTACGGGCTCTCGTTACTATTGCGTCGGTGTATTGTATACATAATATAAACCTTGTTTATGTTGTACTATGTGTGTCAGACAATATCAAGTTAATTAGATAGATAGTATGACTATTTTTGCATTTTCCGCCTAATTTTTTTAATATTCAAATGGTTTAAGGAAAATATTTGGATTTAGTGGGATTTGAACCCACGACTACAGAATACCGTCCTGTCGCTTTGCCATCTAAGCTATAGTAGCACTTCACACTAGTAGCAGGAATTATAAATTAAATAATCAAAACATGAAGCTGTACATGCATGTACGCTCCACCTAGGACTAGCTTTATGTTTTGATTTTAAAATTTCTGCTACTAATTCAATGAACCATAAAACTCTTAAATTACTTTAATATTTTGTTGTTTAGTGTCCGTTCATAAATAATTTGATGACAATGACAGCTGTCATTGTCATAAATAATTTGATGACAATGACAGCTGTCATTGTCATTTTTGATGACAATGACAGCTGTCATTGTCATCAACGGACACTAAACAACAAAATATTAAAGTAATTTAAGAGTTTTATGATTCATTGAATTAGTAGCAGAAATTTTAAAAATTTAATTTTTAATTTTAATTTTTAATTTTAATTTTAAAGAGATTTAATGCTTATGAAAGGTCTTAGAAATCTTAGGGTCTTAGAAGCTAGTTATTTTAAAAATAATATATTTATGAACTTCATTCAACCTGCTTAAGGATATAAATTGTACCAAGTAATTCTTTATTTATACCACAGGATATATTTACATAGCAGAATAACACGAAAGTTATTATGATAAGCTTGGTTTTGGGGGTCATTTACAGGGACTTTATATTTATCTTATCTATAAGTATATAAACATCACAAAAATTACATGCTATAAAAACCATAGCATGCCGTATAGGACACAGGCGTTACATTTGAGTGAACTTTTTGTTGTCATTTTCTACAGTGTAGAAAATAAGTATAGGTATATGTAAGTGTGGAAAAACTTACAATTGCAATGTTACTCACCAACTATGGATTCTATGTAACATTAATATATAAACTAATTTCACTTATGACGTCACTCCTCGCTTTATAATACACTTTCAGGCACCATAAAATCAATAAATAAGGGTAAAGTTACGCGTTAATGACGCAGTAAATCTACGTGCCTGTTACGTTTTCCCGCCTAAACCGCGGAACCCATTTTGATGAGTTTTTATATAGACTTTGGAGAAGTACAATATTTTACTTAATTTATAATAATATAAATATTATCATATAAGGATTATTTTATTGTATATATAATTAATTTTTATTGTATTTTTTTTAATTAGCTTATTATTTAATTAAGCTTTCTGTATAATACGTAAGGTTGTGGTAAAACCGTAGGCTATGTCACTGTATATGTGGATAATTGAAAGTTTGTATATTCTATACTTTGGCCCACATACACACTTGCATATTTATCTAGATACAATAAACAAAATTGCGTTGACATATAGCATTTTTATAGTATATTCTAGTGCGTCAGAATGCTATCTATAAATATGTGTGATTAAATCGTTCTGCGATTATGCGTCATATTTATTATTATATTCTCATACGAGTAGTGTGGTAATGTTTACTGCAATATCGATATAAACAGTCGATATCTACACTTTTATACAACACTAACCAACGTGGTGGTTGATTTGCCCGTGTTGCCTTTTTCTAATTGTTCCACGAAATCAATTGTTTAAGGTAGCGGAGATGTTGAACCTCCCAAGCTCACCATAATTATTTCAGTTGATGATTTGAACAGAAACGCAAACGGAGCATACAAACAAATACATATGTATATATATCATATTGTTGTATAATTTATAATGTTATACGTTGAAGGAAAAAAATCGGCTACCTGTGGGACTTGAACCCAAGGCAGTCGTGGGTTAGAGTCCGCTTAGCGTGTTGTTAATGCAATAAACCATAAAACTCTTATAATGTATTATTATATATTGTTTAATGTTACATATACATATTTATATATAAACATCAGATTTCAAATCTGAGTTTCAAAATTATCAATTCAGTCTCCAGGATCAAAACCCGAGTTTTTATAAGGTTAAGAAATATTTATACCCGAACCTGTTGTATAATGGTGAAAATGATTATTTTTTAGATAAAAAGTAGATTAGGCCCATGTGCAATTTTACTTGAGTTGGATATTGAACCTACTCGTATACTGTTAGGGCTGTATACTGTAAACGATTCGCTAAAAAGACAATATGTAGGCAATATTTCATTTTTCAATTGAACGAAGTTTAATTTTATTAGTGATAAAATATTTTCAGAAAACACATTCACTTTCGTATTTATTTTCTCTTGACCAAAAACTCTCGCC
Source organism: Apeira syringaria (assembly GCA_934044485.1). NCBI lineage: Eukaryota > Metazoa > Arthropoda > Insecta > Lepidoptera > Geometridae > Apeira > Apeira syringaria. Next base: position 17,582,052 of record OW203663.1, on the reverse strand, counting down.
ATAACGACAAATGCGCTTGAACTGTGTCTTACACCAGAAGAAAAGAAATTAAAATTAAAACCCGCAGGTCATCTGTAAAGCACATATTTGTGATATCTTAGAGCAATGCAACGCATCAGGATTTGTCCCGTCCTCCCTGCCTGTAAAGCACCCGCGAGCCTCGGTAATCTCATCGGCGTTTTTAGCCTTTAAATAATCCAAACATTATATTAATATATCTGCATCCTTGTCCGTCGCATGGGATAGCGCACGCAACGCTTCTTTGTTACTCTCCCTACTGTGACTTTATTGGCATTTAAAATCAAAGCAGTCAAGGATCACCTGTTTTAAAGAAGGCAACCGAAGCTGAAAAAAATATGCTATCATTGAAAAACCAGTCAGTTAACGCTGTTAAATAAAAAAGTGCATATTACTAAATAGTTTGGGTCCAGGATTCTGGAGGTCTTGGATTACAATTGATTAAACTACGTATTTTTTAACATGAGCTAATAATAGAAAACTGGGTATATAGGTATGTGTATTTTGTGGGTGAACTAAAGCGTGAAACTCGCGTCATCGTCACCGCATACTTTCCATGTTAGCTTAGAAACCATGACGTAGGTTTCACTTTTATCGGCAATCTCCAAAGACTACCCCGCGTTTTTTTATTCTTGCAATTCCTCAATCTCAGGGGTTCGTATACATTACACACTTGGCTATTTGTTATCGTAACGAGTTGATAAAATAAGCGCCTAAATCAAATCCGCACATAGGTATTAATTACCTAATCAATTTTAAGTAGAAGATACAATACATGACTTAAAACTAATTACGATAAGATAACATTTTTATCAAATATGTAGGTAATTACGCGATTGTTAATAGCTGACGTCGCACGCATCTTTATAATACGCATATACATATACATGTACCAAAACTCACACTCTTACAAATAAATCCACATAAATATATAATTATATAGGTATTTATTATCGTTTCTAATTATGAATAATATGAGTGAGCACGAATTAGGCAATGCTGTGTACAAATGGCAAGAGAAAATATCCTAGTGGTGTTGCTATGTGCACTTATCCCACTAATATTATAACTGCGAAAGCTTGTGTGTATGTGTGTATGTTTGTTACTTCTTCACGCTCAAACGGCTACACTGATTTTGATAAAATTTGGTTGAGATAGTTTCAACCCTGGATTAACACATAGGCTACTTATATCTCAGGAAAAGGATAGTTCCCGTGGCATAATTGAGGTAGCGGGAAAACCGTAATCCATGCGGGTAAAACCGCGGGGCGCTACTAGTTAACAATATTTATGAGCAGCAATGAATTATTTATTATTTTCTAACTGCACACCGAGGTTTTACCCGTGTGGTGATGATTGATGATGATGATGATGATGAAAAGTAGCTTATTTGTTATTCCAGGACCTGAAGTTTCTACATACAAAATTTTATCCAAATCCCATCAAGGCATTTGAGCTTGAAAGAGTAACAAACATACATTCATACTCACAAACTTTTACAGTTCTCATCTATAACAATTAATAGGATTATTATATAAAAATGTCATAGAGATATTCTTTGAGAAGTTTCAATCGACTGCTTTTTTGAGTTAACCAGTTATCGCTCTACAGCTATTGGTAGGTGTTTTATACATACATTTATATATACTATTGAATGTTGATCTAAAAAATAATAGTACATCTACGAAATAATTGTGTGTCAAAACATATTTGCCTACTTCGCGGTTTTTTATTGAGAATAGGCAAGCGTTTGAAAAATATATCACCCGATGTTAAGTGATGATGCGGTCTACGATAGACTGCGCTTAAAAGATGCCTATTCATTCGTGACTTGAAGACACCCAGATTGTATTTATGCAGAATCACAGATTTAGGTAATTAATTCCACTCGTTAGCTGTACGCAATATGAATGTGGAAGAAAAACGCTTCGTGCGACAAGTAGGAATGTGCTGAACTAGGGTCTGATGATTGTTACCTCTGTATCTACTCTAGATAAAGATAGGGATCAAGTGAATCTGGTCAAACAGGCTTTTTTAGTTTCGGATACAGATATTTTCATATCTGCTTGCATTCTTACAGTATTTTATGCCATAATTTTGTATCCACTTCCTATCACCTGTACAAAATTTGTGTGTAGTATACGCATTAATGTGGTTTTAAAATAAACTTATTATTAATTTATTATTTATACAAACATATACCGTAAATTTCAGTGATCACTCAACTGTATAACTATGTACAAATAAGATAAATAAGAACATGTTATTTGTGAGCCCTTATTAATGCAATTGAATCCAAAACAATGTATGTTTGAATGTTTGTTATTTAGTCTGTATGTGTGCGCGCTAATCTTAATATCTATCTAAATTTCAAAAAAGCCTTAAAATTATGTTTTTGTTTTATTTAAATCAGCATATAAATAAATAGGTACATGAAATTAATGAGTCATATCCATCATTTTTGTTTTTTGTTTGTTAAAAATGCTACAAAATACACAGCTGAATAGTAAATCTAGTATACCATTTGCTGAGTTCGATTGGCCAAAACTCTAGTTATCTATATATTATCTAAATCTAAAGTAATGCCGTAAAGCTTAATAGTTTGTTTGTTTGGTTGAACGCGCTCATCTCAGAAACTACCGCTTGGAATTGATCAATTTTGTGTGTGTTTGATAGTACATTTATCAAGGAAGGCTATATTATAACATAATGCTAGTGATAAGGGAAAACCGTAGTCCACGCAGGGCGCAGCTATAGTGTATAAAATTTTGTTAATTAAAAGTTTATGTAACGTTAAAAAGCATTAAAATGCGAAGCTTTATTACGGCTCAATTCATAATAACGCTTAGGTAAATTTCAGATGTTTTGGGTTACTTTCTCATTATTGCTTTTAATGTGTGATACAAGGATACACCTACTTAAATTTAAAAAGAATTTACAGATCCCTTGTTAATATGTATTATTCCGTATTCAAACCTTCAAGTATTTGCTTACTCATCGCGTTATTTTTACCCTAACAGTGTGCTAAATGAGGGGTGAAAAAGGGTGTGAATGATTTTTTGACGGCTGATAAAATGGAAGAAGAAGTACTGCGCCGACCGTAACTGAACTGGGACAAGTCTATTATTCAATATGGCAATATTCTCGGCTCACAAAGGGCCATTTGACAGCTTTGGTAGTCTGCTAATTTTAATTTGTTCATATTGATTCAATCTTGATTCAATTCTCAGTTATACAGTTGACTGGCCGGTTGGCGCAGTTGGTAGCACTCTGCCTTTTGAGCCGCTGGTCCCGGGTTCGATTCCCGGACAGGTCAAATATTTGTGTGCATGAACATGTCTGTTTGACCTGTGCCTGGGTGTGTATATGTATATAAGTATATATATCAGTCATCAGGTTACCATAGTACAGGCTCTGCCTAGTTTGGGACCTGAAGACCTTGTGTGAATGTTAAAAATAAATAAAAAAATTCTAGGTACAGTGATATAGCACGTCATTTTTCGTAGTTTTCTAGCATCTGAATTATTAACTTATCATATCGACAGCAGAAAACTAACATATGCTGAACAGATTAAACATAGATTTAGGCCGCTATGAACTTAGCAGATTACGGATTTTTGACGCTGTCTTATCGGTATCGTGTCGGCCTCGCACTGGACTAAATCTGAACACGAAATAAGTAGACTTGACAAGAAGAATAAGAGGAAGTTTGCTAAATTAGAAAGTTTGGATTTGGGTGAGCATATTCGTTTCCTTTCTTAACTTAAATATAGTACTAAACTTACTTAAACCCTCGATTAAAAGATAGGACTTTTATATTAGAAAGCTAAACGGTTCTTGTATGATAACGGAATGTTGACGAGCGTCGATCGGAAATGCATAGTCGCCGATATACCCGCGTGGCACAGCTAGTATGAACATAAAACCAAAACGTGTTATAAAATATTGTTGATAGTGCAGTTTTTTTTGTAAAAACAATAATTCAAATAGTGCAGATAGGTGGCAGCATCTGTTACAGAGTGTTTTGAACTATATTTAAATTGATTCAAAGCGTCGTTTGCAAGAAACGCGTTTGGGCTTCGGATTGTGACGATTTTAAACGTAGGAGTATTATTGAAATGTTAGGAACAAAACTACATCTAAAACTTGGTAAAGTAATATGTCAATCAACCAGCTGACTTCTTTGATTTCTGGGATAGCTGCATCCCAGAAATCAAGTTTGCATTAAGAATCATTAGTTTGCGGTTTTAAACTTCGGTCACAGTGCCCGACACTTACCGACGGGAGTCAAATATGGGTTTTAAGTGTTTCTCATATGATGTCACTAATCCTACGGCTCACATATCCATATCCATCACATACACCATATCACACTTCTTAATTCTTCTTCATTTATGGATGGCCCATAAAACATAATTCTTAAATTAAAAGAAGTGAACACAAAGCTCAAACCACTTAACAAATTGAGCTGAAAATTGCAAGATAGGTAATTCTATTGTTTAATTATACTAGCTATTTGTGTTTCCACATGAATACAATCTGGGCATCTTTAAGTCACGAGTAATCTTCTAGGTAGGCGTGAATCATCGTAGACCGCATCATCACTTAACATCAGGTGAGATAGTGGTCAAATGCCTGTCTATTGTGAATTAAAAAAATGGTTGTCTGTAAAGTCGGTTTACGGACGATAGATTTACGTGATAACGTCATAATCATTTATGACTTTGACTTTGACTGACTTTGACTTTGACTTTGACTTTGACTTTGACTTTGACTTTGACTTTGACTTTGACTTTGACTTTGACTTTGACTTTGACTTTGACTTTGACTTTGACTTTGACTTTGACTTTGACTTTGACTTTGACTTTGACTTTGACTTTGACTTTGACTTTGACTTTGACTTTGACTTTGACTTTGACTTTGACTTTGACTTTGACTTTGACTTTGACTTTGACTTTGACTTTGACTTTGACTTTGACTTTGACTTTGACTTTGACTTTGACTTTGACTTTGACTTTGACTTTGACTTTGACTTTGACTTTGACTTTGACTTTGACTTTGACTTTGACTTTGACTTTGACTTTGACTTTGACTTTGACTTTGACTTTGACTTTGACTTTGACTTTGACTTTGACTTTGACTTTGACTTTGACTTTGACTTTGACTTTGACTTTGACTTTGACTTTGACTTTGACTTTGACTTTGACTTTGACTTTGACTTTGACTTTGACTTTGACTTTGACTTTGACTTTGACTTTGACTTTGACTTTGACTTTGACTTTGACTTTGACTTTGACTTTGACTTTGACTTTGACTTTGACTTTGACTTTGACTTTGACTTTGACTTTGACTTTGACTTTGACTTTGACTTTGACTTTGACTTTGACTTTGACTTTGACTTTGACTTTGACTTTGACTTTGACTTTGACTTTGACTTTGACTTTGACTTTGACTTTGACTTTGACTTTGACTTTGACTTTGACTTTGACTTTGACTTTGACTTTGACTTTGACTTTGACTTTGACTTTGACTTTGACTTTGACTTTGACTTTGACTTTGACTTTGACTTTGACTTTGACTTTGACTTTGACTTTGACTTTGACTTTGACTTTGACTTTGACTTTGACTTTGACTTTGACTTTGACTTTGACTTTGACTTTGACTTTGACTTTGACTTTGACTTTGACTTTGACTTTGACTTTGACTTTGACTTTGACTTTGACTTTGACTTTGACTTTGACTTTGACTTTGACTTTGACTTTGACTTTGACTTTGACTTTGACTTTGACTTTGACTTTGACTTTGACTTTGACTTTGACTTTGACTTTGACTTTGACTTTGACTTTGACTTTGACTTTGACTTTGACTTTGACTTTGACTTTGACTTTGACTTTGACTTTGACTTTGACTTTGACTTTGACTTTGACTTTGACTTTGACTTTGACTTTGACTTTGACTTTGACTTTGACTTTGACTTTGACTTTGACTTTGACTTTGACTTTGACTTTGACTTTGACTTTGACTTTGACTTTGACTTTGACTTTGACTTTGACTTTGACTTTGACTTTGACTTTGACTTTGACTTTGACTTTGACTTTGACTTTGACTTTGACTTTGACTTTGACTTTGACTTTGACTTTGACTTTGACTTTGACTTTGACTTTGACTTTGACTTTGACTTTGACTTTGACTTTGACTTTGACTTTGACTTTGACTTTGACTTTGACTTTGACTTTGACTTTGACTTTGACTTTGACTTTGACTTTGACTTTGACTTTGACTTTGACTTTGACTTTGACTTTGACTTTGACTTTGACTTTGACTTTGACTTTGACTTTGACTTTGACTTTGACTTTGACTTTGACTTTGACTTTGACTTTGACTTTGACTTTGACTTTGACTTTGACTTTGACTTTGACTTTGACTTTGACTTTGACTTTGACTTTGACTTTGACTTTGACTTTGACTTTGACTTTGACTTTGACTTTGACTTTGACTTTGACTTTGACTTTGACTTTGACTTTGACTTTGACTTTGACTTTGACTTTGACTTTGACTTTGACTTTGACTTTGACTTTGACTTTGACTTTGACTTTGACTTTGACTTTGACTTTGACTTTGATTATTTTATGTAATCAGGTGGAACGTTACGCGGAACGTTACTATTTTTCATGAGTGTTGCTGGTATTCATCAATTTATAAAACGTTATCACGTCAAAAAAAACTAAACTAAATATATTATCGTAAGTACGATAATATATTTTATACGGTCACGATAAATTCAAAATTAGTATGACAATTATGAATACCAACACTAGGATAATTATCATAGTAACTATCTTTTCATAGTATCTTTTCATTCAGAATAAGTCATCTCATATTAGAGCTAGCTTTGTTAGGAAATATCCGCATTTGAATTTAAGCGTAAATATTATAAAAGCTCTTTCATTTTAAAGAATTTGAGACAATTTAAGCTAATTTGAATGCGACCGATGGTCGTATTTTTGGCGAAAATTACGGCATAGAAATCCGATAAAAAGGGTTTTTGAAAACTTCCAAAAGAAAGTGACAAGATAATCATACTTGGTTAGAAGCAGCTTGCAGCTAGTTTATTTATCGATATACTGTGAATGTACAATAAATATTTAAAATAGAGTTTAATATATCTAGTGCTGCAAACAAAGGATTTCTTACAGTAGTTAATTACTTATAATTCGGCAAATTACATACAATTTACCCACTATTATTATATTAGACAAGTATTGAAAATAACCGTTTATATTTTACAGAATACATTACAGTTGTGTAACTTTCTACAACAAAAATTAACAGGAGCGTAAATAGATGACACGTACTAAATACCACCACCATATTAAATTGTATTAAATAATACTGAATATCAAGGTGGATAAAACGTAGAAAGAACGAAGTTAATGATTCTTTAATAAAACCTTTCATAAGATAAAAGTTATGAAAGGTTTGTTGTGATGGGCGAGTAGAATTCTATAGAAACGGAGCAACAGCGTCCGGTGAGCGCTGGCCGTGTTTGCGAGGCGGGTCACTCTCGCGCAGCCAACTGTAAACCTTTTGAGTCCAGTCAGCCGAGCCACCCCATCCACTCGCCCGCCACCCACTCACCCATTGCAAGCTGCTAACGTGTACACGGTGCCGCCCCAACGCCTCGCATAATGAAAAACCGATCTTTTTTTATTTACAAGCACGGGTAACCTCATAAATACTCAATCAATATTACGTTCATCAACTTCGCTTCACGTTCATGACTATCACAGTAATGTTATTCTATCTACTAATATATAAATGCGAAAGTTTGTTGTTTATGTATGTATGTGTGTATGTTTGTTACCTCTTCACGCTCAAACGGCTACACCGTTTTCGATGAAATATGGTCATCTCAACACCATCATCACCGTTTTTCATCACCACGCGGGTACAATCGCAGGGCGCAGCTAGTGTTATTATAAAGGCGAAAGTTTGCCTATCGTTTGTGTGTTTGTAGATTTTTTACACTGAAACGCCTGAAAGGATATGAATGAAATTTAGAATCAAGATAGTCCTGGACCCTGGAATAAAGCATAGGCATCTTTTTATCCCGAAAAAAATATAGTTTCAGTGGGATACTTGAGGTAGCAGGAAAACCGTCTTCCACGTAGATGAAACCGTGGGGTGTAGCTAGAGTAACATATAGATAACATTACAGCTATACTTGTCATTAATTTCATTTACCATAAACTAAATTCATACATTCCCTTCATACATTGTAGTAAGTTTTATACAGAACTTAAAACAACAAACAAATATAAAAATCCGATTCAAAAATGATGTATTACAACACATATTATAATTAAAGCCATAACATACTATTGAACATCTCTTACGTAATACAAAAGTGCAATAAATAATAACATAATATTAATTTTAAGTAGGTATAATTTATAAATATACTTATGTCGTTTCTATAATGTTAAACTTAATCTTCCACTAAGTTGTAATTGTATTTAACTATTTCTATGTTCACACTATTTATTTTAACACATAGTGTGTTCAGACCGCAGTCCTTGAAAGCCAGTGAGCATTCTAGATCTAGGTCTAGGTTCATGTTTTCAATAATGTGAATGAAAAATATTTTTCGTTACCAAATTTATTTTCAAATTAAGAATATCGTATATCAACTGCGACGTATTAAACATTTTTTACTATTATTGAATTTTTTTATTTCTAGAGTTTTATTTAGCGTTTGACCACTATCTCACTTGATGATCAGTGACGATGTGGTTGAAGATGTAATCACGCTAGACTTAGAATGGTTACTGACTTTCAAGTGCTGCTGCTGGAATAGACTGAGTGTTTGTTAACAGTATTTCAAACTTGAGGGTGATAGATAGTCAGGTGCGTATTGGAAAGTACCCTACCACCATGCTGACTTTCATAAAAACAATACCAAACTCAACCTATACCTTCTGTCCTTAGGAGTCTGAGTAAGAGTCAAATTTAGCAACTAAAATAATGCAACTAAAATTATATGACGCATGTTTCGTCCGTCAAAAAAATTATCTGATATCAATGACGATATTTTCTCCTTGAATTTAACAAGAATCTTGATATGAATATCTCTACGATACTTTACCTTATTGATTTGTTTTATTGCTTCATATCCAAGTGCAAATAGCGATATAACTGATAAAATGAGGAAAATATAAAAAAAAATGTTCCTTATGGCTCCTAATAAACCAGATCGCCAAATGACACACTTACAGTTGAACGTTCTGTATTATTTTTATACTACTATTTATAATAACACTATTAAAACGGTCCTGCTAGTAGTACGGTAGTGATTTAGTAATTGCCAAGTGCATACATCATGTCCTGGTTTCCGGTGAGTAAACTGCATACACCTTGGTCACTGTACCAGATGTTCATTCATCTCCATTAGTTTCCAAAGCCTGTATTTGTCTAGTCCTTTTTTAATATCGATCGCTCTTTTTAATCCTCGCATAAAATAAGGCTTTTCAAAATTGCATTGTTTGGGTCCCGCGTGCCTATACCCGGGTGATATGTTTTCGTGTAAAGCTTTTTTTCCCGGCGAGGCTGCACAGTGGACCGAAATTCGAAGCAGAGGAAACGTGCAGCACCGTAATGGGATTAAAGTGAAAAACACGGCAATGTCGATGCGATCGAGAGAAACAAGCGACTAATGAAGTTATTAATCCCATTTTATACGGCTTTCGATGTTCACGCTCACCACATTTTTAGCCAGTCCGGTGCGGTGCGAATATATGAATTTGTCAGGCAATATGCATTATGTGATTTACAATGCGGCGATTTGCATTTTTCCTTTATTTTGTTCCCAGGATTCCGCTAACGAGAAGCAGTCAGTGAAACTCAATATGAATAAAGGTGACGAGTCCGGTACTGTCACACCTACTACAGGTACGCAGTGTGCCGTTTTATTTAAAACTTTTGAGGCGTTTGATGCCTTATTAAACTATTATATTTATTAGCGGGATTATTATCATGAAAAAAATGTTCATCCTTGTTAAAAGCGTTTACAACAATGCAGTGCCGTAATATTTTAAAATTGAAATCAATAGGTATTATTAGTGATTTATCAAGAAAAAAATTTAAGGTATATAAAATAATATAGCACATTTAAATAAAAAAAATATCTGAATTTTTACAAGTCAAATGTCATACATACTTCATTCGTCATACTTGACCCTCCAAGCATAGATTCGTAACTATCAATCCACGCTTTGGGGGTAAATAAATACAGATCATAATAGATCCAAGATTTTATTTCGAATAACTATTTAAAATAAAATCTGTAGGATTTTTTATCTGTTACCATATCAATGTATCAACACATAAACTTATCATCTATGAATTAATTGCCTAGATCTGTGTTCCCGCATGAATACAATCTAGGTGTCTTCAAGTCATGAGCAAATTCTAGGCAGGCGTGCTTCATTGTAGACCCCATCATCACTTAACATCGGGTGAGATGGTGGTCAAACGCTTGCCTTACTCTCAATTTAAAAAAAAAAACATTCCTTATTCCGATACCATAGTCATAACTTAGAAAGTGTAACGTAAAAAATGGTTACTTTACTTTTTAATTTCCTCTCTTGCGAAGCATTGGCTTTGCATTTTCAGAAGGTTTAATAATTTTTTAACATTATGTTTTAAGGTCCAGATCCTAATAGCCCTCAACTTCCTTACAATACAATGAATGGACTTTACAAAAATGGAGATGCCAAATCAATAAGTAAGTATCTTTGGCGCATTCCTCATTCAAATTCAGTAAGATCATGATTACGTGTCATTGCAATATTCGTTCAATGCATTAATTCCATCACAAAACCAGCAAGGTCATAGTAAACGACAATTAGCTTCTCAATTTGTGAACGGCTTTGTATTCTTGTATGTTACTCGAAGACTGAAAAATCGCTGTAATGTTAAATACGGACATTTCTTTTGTGGTAAACCATTAGAGTAATTATTCCGGTAAAGGCATCGAAGTGAATGCCTTTGATTGACGACTATCCGAATTACCATTTGAACGATACGATGACAAAGGCGTTTTAAAAGAATTGTTCTAGACAACGACTTCGTTAAACTGCGAAGTCTAGGTAGTCTTTCCAGACGATTCATCATTACTGCTAGTTTTGTTGACTGTTCAAAAACAATATCGTCATGGTGCTCTTCCTTCAGTCAAAGTGTTGAAAGTTGCAAGCGATATCATGCTTTTGAAAATTTGTGATATGTGCATTTTTTAATTAAAGGTCAGTACAATGCATTTGTTATTTTGTCAGGTAGTTATCGCTTGTACATTCCGTACAGTGATATGCGAGGGAATGGGACCCCTCGCAAGAGATCAGTGGCCACTATGGATGCGCAGTCCATACGATCAGTCGAGACCCTTGCACCACCCCCAACAAGCCCTGATGATAATAAAAAGCTTACTGCGTAAGTACTATAGACAAGTTACTAGTTACTCATTATACATAAGTTATCAATGCAAGCACTGATAAAGTTTCAGAAGTTACTTTTTTTTTCTTGTCTTTGCATAATACGACTCTTGACTGTCAATAGCACGATAATCTAATTGCATCCTTTTCCTATTAGGTAAGCAGAGGCTCCGTCTTTCCGTAGACTTAGTTCTGATGATTGTACTACATATTATGAATGACTTATTTAAATAAATAATTGTTTCATCTTAGCCATCTTTGTCATCCATTCCAAAATATAATGCGGGTCAAAGAAACTTGAATAAGTTCAAATTAACTGGTTAATGTCCACATTTTATGGGTCACTTAAAATAAAGGTAAAATTATGGTACCTATGTTTGTGTACGTATCTTTTTTTTTTTTAATGAAATGTTAAACTTTACGAAACCTATGTGCTTTTTTAAAATACAAATATATATATTTTGTGAATGTCTTTGTGTGTTTGTGCATTGAGAGAATCTCGATGGGCGTGTCTGTTTTTATCTTGGATAGCTTTTTTGGATTTTACCTTGAGTGCCTACTGTATGTAACTGTATGTTCAGACGTTACAATTAACATCATTTAACAGATTTGATATATAATTATATGACAAATTGTATTTATCGCATTTTTACGCGATATATATCAATTTAGAAATCATTACATTAAGACTACATAAATAAATCTAAAATTAACAAAATGTTGAGGTACCAGTCAGTGAGAACCTCCGAACATCTATGCTTAGCGTGATTACACCTTCAATTACACGATTACCGACCATCAAGTGAAATAGTGGTCAAACGTCTATAAATTTCAAAGGTCTATAAATTATAAAGAAAGCCTGTGCACTCAAGTAAGTTCCACTAAGTTTGTGTGAAAATAGAATGTATGTTACGTACTAGCGTAAAAAAAGTTACACTTGAGATAATATGTGTGCGATTTTAATTATATTATTTAAATTTTTCAGTGATTACCTGACTCTAGTAATGAGTTCCATATATGCGGTGTTGCTAGTTACTCTTGGCATCATTCTATACGTAGGAGACTCCTTTGTAGCGTCGTCAATATCTGTGGTGCGTATTACTGTAATGTCTGTCTTGTACTTAAATGTCAAGTCATGTCCTTCATTTTATGTACGAATGCTATTTGAAAAATGGATTTATGGGAAGTGAAGAAAACGGTTCTTCTCCACTGGCGCTTTACTATAGGAATACAATCTTTTAAACACTATCTTTTTTATAATATTTTTTTGTTAAATATAATGATGGTATTGGTATTTGTTAAATATAATGATTTGACTGGTCGGTTGGCGCAGTTGGTAGCACTCTGCCTTCTGAGCCGCTGGTCCCGGGTTCGATTTCCGGACAGGTAAAACATTTGTGTGTATGAACATGTCTGTTTAACTTGTGTGTGGGTGTGTATGTTTATATAAGTAAATCATCAGGTTACCATAGTACAGGCTCTGCCTAGTTTGAGACCTGAAGACCTTGTGTGTGTTTAAAAAAAAAATATAATACAAAATTGCATAGAATAATGATGATGATGAAGGCTCTCCGTGATAGTCGGGCTTACTTATGAGCCCCATAAATAAAAACACATTTTAGCTTCACATTGTTACAACTTTTAGGAAGTTGACCGAAATTTTGTATTATTTATTTTAAAATGTCTAGAGATATTTTTTTGGAGAGATCATATGTATATTTTGTGTATAAGATGCATTGGATCTGATTGCACCTTTCTTTAACTAATATATATGCTTTATTTCAGATTTACTCGATTTGCCTATGCGGTATGGGATTTATCTATCTCATATATTTAATAATAGACATTAATCGATATAAATCGATAGCTTTGAAGAACCAAAGAATAAAAGACCTACATGATGAGAAAGTGACGGAGTATTTCAGACGACAAGAAGTAAGTATTATTAAAACTATCACGTTTCACACTTGCATCTCGCTGTTAGCTGAGAGTTTTAGTTGAATCACCGAGGTTTTCAAGCACATATCGACCATATGCTGCCAATACCTCTAAAGTGTCCTGACAACAATATTACAGGAGATCATCATCACCATATCAGCCATAGGATGTCCACTGCTGGACATAAGCCTCCCCCATTGATCTGCACAAGGACCGGTTGGAATCAGCTCTTACCTGCGATCTTAGCCAGGTCGTCTTAATCTAATGATAGCTAACGCGGGCTGTTGATTGACACATGACATAGGTTATTGGTCATAGAAACGCAGGTGTTCGCGTCGTCATAGCAACCTAACAACAATAACATTTGAGCAATCCACTAGCTAATGGTAGCACATAGATATCTCAAATGTTCTAACTCGCTACCAGCTGGCAGCGTGCCCAGAACGCTAGCAGCATTGCCTCGTTGAATTGCAATGCTGATTCGTTGAGCCAAATATGTGCCAGCATTTCGGTCACGCGTCCCATATTTAACAGCACTGATAAATTTTCCTTTATATGAAGTAACAATAATAATATACATATTATCTCAGACAGTTGCGTCAACACTATTTACGTACACCACCACCCCATCATTTCCCACCCTCACCATAACACTCTCTCCCCCCCTCCCTCTCACAAACCTACACTTATAACTATCCTCCTCACACACAACAATATATGGTATATTATAATTATATTGTACATCGCTTCACATTCACATAAATTAGAACTAGTGGTACCTTTATCAGTTAAGAAACCAACCATGCAAATTATACCGTATAAAAATTCGCATTTCTGAGATCCAAGACACAAGTTTTTCTTAGTTTGGGTCTCAACGTAAACAAGGCTTAGATATATAACAAGTCTGTAAACATGTGTACCACATAACCATATTTGTAAATCTTTTAAGGAAATAAACATATTTGTATTTGTATTTGTATTTGTACCTAACAACGCACGCGCACATCTCTCGCCTTTAATGAGATCCACGCATCTTCACAGTGCGCCAGGCTAATGCAACAACGATGCGCATGAGTCGCGCGTACCACACTTCCCGTGGAAGTGTCGTACTTACGTCGCCTTTTCGTAGTTATATTTTTAAACGTAATATTTTTAATAGTTAAAAACAAAAATACTGATACATCACCACAATCAGTAGTATAACTTTAAATGTAAGAGCTTACACATTTTAATACTTTCAGGAAGAATACAATGCAAGTAACCCTGTGACACCAGTAAGCCAGACATCAGAAGTATACCGGCCGCAAGGCATTCCTCCACCTGTATTAATACCCATGAAGCATTTGTATTGTTTTAACCACGGACGACATTCTGGAAGTTTCTACCTTAAACTGGGCGCCGCAGGTATAAAAATGTTTTTACATGTTCAATCATGTTAAAAAAAAATACTCACGAAAGTCACTTTAAACAAACAAAACAATGAAATCAACAGTTTTTGGAAAATAACAATTGTTTAGTGGATTCAAAAAATATATATATTCAAATAAATTTGTATACTGACAGGTTTCGCAATCGGTCATCTGGTACACTCTGTTCTCCTGATCGCTGTTCAAGTTGGTTTCATGATTGATGGTGATGTCAGCAACGAAGAATGTTTGGATGTCCTGCAGATTGTCTTGGATGTGATGTTCCCGTGCTACTGCTTCCTGCAGCTCTACTTTATCTTTAAATACTCCAACGTTATCATTCTCCGAGCTCAGGTACGAGGAAATATCTATTTTTCTTTCTTCTTTTTTAACCGACTCCAAAACAAGGAGGTTACTCAATTCGACAGTATACTTTTTAAACCGACTTCAAAGAAAGGAGGTTATTCAATTCGAAGGTATATTTTTTTTGTGTGTGTTCGCGGATAACTATGTCTTTTATGAACCGATTTTGAAGATACTTCCGAGAAATCTTTAAATGAGACCCATTTAAATTTCGTTAAAATCGGTCAATCGGTTTTTGAGTTGCACTCCAATAACTGATAAGTGCTACGCATACATCGATGAAAATATAGTTGCGAGTGGAGAAATTAGAAGCAGAAATACACAATGACAATTGATCCCGTGTGCTACTCACGGTCACTGAAAATAGTGAAAACAAAAGTGTTACCAAAAAGTGGAACCGACTTCAACACACAAAAGTGTAACAAAACTTGTGATTTTTTTAATGTTCTGTCTAAATGAAACTTGTGTTCCAGACGTTTCGTCGATCGCATGTCGACCGCAGTGATCGAAGAAACGTCTGGAACAGAAGTTTCATCTAGACCACGGCCAAACAGCCCGGAAGCAATACATACAATATGCAACGCCGGCCGCGAAAGCCTTAGAGTTAACATATCGTCTGCACGTTACAACTTCATAACATTTTTTTTATAACTATAATCCAGCGAATAACCTAAGGTACCAGCATAATGTATAAGTAAAGCTAACTGTGAGAAACATAAATATCTATTTCTTTGTTTATAATAAAGATAATCTCATCTCACTCTCACGAGTAATTGTTTATTCTTCCAATTCCAGGGTCTGGCTCACTTTGCCTTCATGCATATGATAGGCAGCAGTCTTTGCTTCTGGATATCGGCCATCGTTCGCGAAACAATTTTAGCACTGCGTATCTATGCGAACTCAGTTTATGGGAACGGAGAATATGGCAGCAATGCAACAAGAAAGCTCGAGCTCGAACCTCACATAAGTAAGTAAAATTAAAATTCATTTATTGCACACAAAAGGGGACCACAATAAAGGCGATGACAATAGTGAAGTGGTCGCCGACATCTGCGTGAACTCGCCTGTAGCTGAAGTAGGAATCACTATGGCAGCATCACACAATTGAACTCATCACTGTCATTTACCTAGTACAACTGAGACACAGAGACATGACAGTTTGTACCTAAGATACGTGTGTTATTCAATTATTGAAACTACTTTCATAAGATGACGTAGTCATTCCTGTTTCAGCCACTGATGCTTATATTTTATTTTATTACTATGATCGAGGAGCTTCTCAAATCGACCCGTATGTTCGTATAGTTCAGTTTAAGACCATATGAATTTAGAAGCACCTTATTCTTCCCTTTTTATCCGTGGGTTTTACCCTGACTATTAAAAATAATTTGCATACTAGTTTATTTGACGGTTTTTTGAAGCAGTGTTAGTGGGAGGCCTCAGCGGCGGGAGGGTCGGTTGTCAAAATAACGGACACTGGTTCGATCCCCACCAATGCCTTGAGCTTTCGGTGAAGATACCATCGATATCAAATTTCCAGCACAGTGGTAGGGTACTTTCGGTGTACCTGCCTAGATAGCTACCAGCCACAAATTTGACATAACTGTCACATAGTGTGTTAAAGCAGTAATCCTTGAGAACTACTTTATAATGTAGGTCTAGTTAGAAGTAGTCATGATAACATCTTTGACCATTTCGTCACAGACCATAAAAATCTATTAAGTTTTAAAAAAATAAGTCTCCGATCATTCTATGAACATTATTATCTCGGCGGCCGTGGTGGTACGACGACTGCAGGATGGTTTTTAATTACAAATTTGTTTTTGTGTTCCGTTTCAGTGAAGAAAGTCCAGTCGAGATTCATCGATATCAGTAATCTGTACAACGAGAACTGCATCGGTTCAAGAGCAATCAACTCTATCGTAGAAAACTTCTCCCCGTACTTGTACCCATTCAGCGTTGAATTTAATATACTCATCGGTAAGTTCTCCAGCACTAAACACCCGTGGATTCAAGACCCGTGGATTAAAACTTAATATTTATATGTATACTTCAATAAAACATGAAATGTTCAAAAAACTCTCTACCTACTTACATCAAAACTATTTCCATAAATACCTATCAGAGTTGTTAAGAAGAATCAAAATAACAAGAATCAAGCGTTCATTTAATTTCTGTATGTTTTGTACAACTCAAGAACTGCTAAAAATAATTGAATATGTATAACAGCTTTAAATACAATAGCTGTATTGTAAACTCTAAGGCTTTCACGGCCGGCGTTGCATGTTGTATGTATTGCTTTCGGGCTGTTTGGCCAGAGCAGTATCAGAGAAGACGCCGCGGAGGAGAGTTCTACGCTCTTGTCGCCGCTCGGACCTGAACCACTGAAGATGTCGACCGCAGTTATTGACGAAACGTCTGGAACACAATGTTTCACATAGACCACGGCCAAGCAGCCCGAAAGCAATACATACAACAATAGCTGTATTGCTTATTATTGAGATTAACTGAAGATGACAGTGAGCCTAGTAATACAATCTTACTCCGGAATATAAGTAAAGTATAGTATAGTAATTATATTTATGCTACTATACTTTACTTATATTAAAATTAATACAAGTAAAGTATAGTAAAGTATAACTCGATAAGGTTTTTAAAATTGTGTTGTGTTTATATTTTCGCATACCGAGAACAGGATGAAATTTTGTATGTTTAGGAGAAGAAATGCGTTCATGGAAATATTTCTCCTTTTTGTGGATTAAATTTTTGCACGATTTTGGATACTTGCGAGTTGTTTGTAAAAACAATAACGCTTGAAATTGCAGTATTTACCACACTTGTAGGCCACATGAGTGAAGCTGCTAGCGGTTCAGCTGGTAAATAAATAAAATTAAAGTAATTTTTATTTTAATATGTACATATATGTATAGTTCGATGACCAGAGGCGATGTAGCCATAGATGGGTAGCGCCTTCTCGCGATAAAATCAACATACTGCGCTCACCAACACACCTGCCGAGCGTTACGAGTACTGGAAACCCGCCCCAAAAAAAAGACATAGGGCTATGGCTTCTATGGCTAAGATGATGAGATCTTTTTTTAATGTTGCTTTAAGTAAAATAAACACAATTTATTATACAGTCATTCTAACGTCCTCTGATATTTTTAGTTGCTGTCTACTTTATAATCTGGAACAACATTGGTAACTGCCACTCTGAAGAAAACAACAACAATTCAGACTCAAATTCTACATTTGAGGAAAACACCGTTTGCAAGTACGTATATTTTACTTATTTTACGAACATACATGGTACATGAATTTTTGCTGAATGTCATGTAGTTGCGGAACCAATTGAGAGTATAATTCTTAAGTGGTGCTGTTGCAATACATCCTAATACGATAAGGGATCATCATTAAAAATAGATATTTAGTTGCATTCCGCGTGAATTGAATGCTCCTTCTGTTTGAAAAACTTCTTGTCGTTTATCCATATATGATATGATACCTAACAGTTCGTTCAATATAAGTTAAAAATGAAGACAGTGCTTTCAGTGATACTGATTCCTAATATAATAATTTGTTAACTTATATTCGAAAAAGTCTCGCCTTAAGTTTAAAATAGAATCATAAATAAGATCAGTAACTGAAGAAAAGTGACCAAATTAGCCTAGCTAATTAGTAGCCGTTAGCGTATCAATGGCCAGAAAATATGTCATGCAGAACTATGTCTGAAAAGTATTAACGTCTTACTCAGATTATGTCCAATAGGCTACTCCGAATATGCCAGAAGATAATGTTACAAAATTGCAATTTATTTTATTGTGTAAGCATCAATCATCGGTTATTTTATTTGGTTTAGGCTGCTGTTCACCAAAATTTAAAACGTCGTCGGTAAAACAGTTTTTACCATACAGTTTGACCGACGGTTAAATTAATAATCGGACGTTTTGAATTTTGGTAAACAGCAGCCTTATTCTTAAAATATTCGATTCAATCAACTATTTATTCTCAACCATGGCATAAGGTACAAAAAAGTACATGACTTACGTCGTTGCTAACTGTGACTTCAGGATTCCATCTGCAAATGAAGAAAACGACTTCACGAGTAACATCGTCATACATGCTGACTGCCACGCTTCCAACCGCGGCCTCTTCGCTGGTATCATGCTCCTTGTGGTTGTCATCGGAATACTCATACTTGGTTTTGTCTTCAGCAGTGTTGGCGGGTAAGAACTGATTATTTTTTCGTAAATTAAACGCAGGCGGCTCTTGGTTCTTCATCAACATACATACCTTCAATTGTTGTTAAGAGGCTATTCTTAAATTAGGTCACAAAACATGAATAAGTTTTTGAGCCCCCGCTCCCGACTTATCCCAGGTGGTCATATTTGTGAGACCCCTGACACGACATCATGCAATTTTTAAGGTAAAATCCAAAAAGAACGTTTTGTGAAATTGGAGGTTATCCTTGTCTTCTGAGATAAAATAAGTCAAAGTTCGAGTTTTCGACCATAATATCTTTGTTTACCGAAGGGGGGCTAATTGTGGATTTTAAGTGTTAATATAAGATATTGACATGTGATGTCACAAAGATTAAGACTCACCTCCCCTCGCCCCCTTGTCACTACCATGTCACACACTTCTAACCACCCCCCTCCCCTCAAGGTGCGACGTAATTTATGGATAATCCTATATTATCAATTTGCGAGTAACAGATGAAACGAATGAGGAGATACGTAGAAGAACTAAAGTCACCGACGTAGACCAGCGGATTAGCAAGTTGAAGTGGCAGTGGGCAGGCCGCATAGCTCGAAGAACTAATGGGCGATGGGGTCAAAAGGTTCTCGAATGGAAACCACGGACTGGCAAGCGCAACATAGGACGGCCACTGATAACGAGGACAGACGACCTGACTAAGTAACCGTCAGGGCTGGATGCGGGACGCCTCCATCTGATCGTTGTGAAAATCAATGGGGAAGACTATGTTCAGCTCTGGACTTTCTATGGCTGAGATGATGATGATAATGAATGTCACATTATAATTGTGTAACTAGAATAATTGTAATAAAATATAATAAGAAGACACAATAGTACAAAACTGTCAGGGTAACATAGAACCCCACAATCAACAGTGTTAGTAAGAAATTTGAGGAAATAAATTAAAAAGAACTTCACAACGGCGTCTTATGAAGTTTTTTTTAATTTATTTTTTTTGTCTTCGCCGCGGAGGAGAGTTCTACGCTCTTGTCGCCGCTCGGACCTGAACTACTGAAGATGTCGACCGCAGTGATCGACGAAACGTCTGGAACACAAGTTTTACATAGACCACGGCCAAATAGCCCGGAAGCAATACATACAACATGCAACGCCGGCCGTGAAAGCCTTAAAGTTTACATTTTATAATTGCTTTTATAATTTTAACGTTGACAAGCTATCACTGTAAATTGTTCTTTTCAGTGATTTCCTAGAACTCGGATACCTGTTAAACGACTCCCTGAAGCTGGGCTTGCACAGCGTGATGTTGATTACTGCCGTCTTCACATTCAACCAATTACGAAAGCTGGACATCAATGAACATCCTATATCTCTACTCGACGATGTACTGCTGTTCATCTGCTTGCCAGCGTTCTTCTTGGAGACTGTACTCTCGATGGTCGCCACGGTCACTATCCTGAATATCGTGAAGAGCATTGACCTGATTGTGATGGTAAGATTGTTTTATACACAGTTATGTATAGTACTGTTGGATATATGGGGGCGTTTATATGTCGCCTCGTGCCGCCTCTCACATCCACCACGTACGCCGAGGCGTAATATTACTTAAATGTACTTATCAGAGTGACAGAACTGATTGATTTGACAGTTGAGTTCGGCTGATCCTTGCCGCTTCTCAACGCACCCCCTAAACACAATATACAGTGGCCAAAGTAATCGTGAACGAAAAAGTTACGTTTAAAAAGACCTGCATTACCCCTTTTTATATTTAATTTTACAATACTTTCTTGTTACTTGAGGCTTATGTATTTTTTAGATTGTAAACCAGATGCAAAAATCTTGAAGTTAATTTAGAAAACGAAAAAAATAACATTTAATTAATTAGTTTTTTTTTTTTACCTTAGATAAATTAGAGTTTGGATATGAGTCACTAGCTCCCACACTAGGATTCCCTGTGTCATGGGAGTCTAGTCTCTTCCTAAGGAACTTATTTAGATATTAAGAATGTCAGAATATAAAATTAAGGTCTATAAAATAGATTACCTACACAGTTCACTAGTGCCTTATTTTTAGTTTTTGCTATTGTTATTCCCTGCCGAATAATAGATGACAGCTCCCGACCGTCCGTCGGTAGCGGTCACAGTGCCGATGCGTGGAATAATCAATTAATAAAATACAGTTATGGGTTCTCAAATCCCCCGTCTTGTTCCAGGTGGTCCAAGTAATAATCCAAACGCCACTCATCATGGATGGTCTTCGTCGCTGCAGCAACAGCAAAAAGCACCGACGCTCCAAGCCCGGTAGGGAACTTCTTATGTTCCTCCTCATAGCCAACGTGAGCATGTGGCTCTTTAATACCTTCTCTTACAAGTCTCCAGAGAGCTTGGACGAGAGATATGAGTACTATGGTAAAGTGGTGTGGACTATCCTCGGGCACGTTAGTTTGCCATTGATTATGTTCTATAGATTCCATTCTAGCGTGTGTTTTGCTGACATTTGGGATTCTGCGTACAAACCTGGCTCGGAGCACTAAGTTTAGTATTTAAGTTTTGATTATGTCCTACGATGTATATATAGTTTTATTTCTGTAGGATCTTTATTATCTAACATCTTATCTTTTTAAAGCGCCGGTCGCCTTATTAGTTCTAATTCTAGCTAATATTGTTTTATGTTCATTATTGATTATTGAGTAGATGTGATTTACGTTGTATTTTATTAGTGATTTATAAGAACTGAAATAGTTTTAGTTCCTATGAGTAGGAAAATATACATAAGAATAATATTAGTCAGATAATATAAAAGTAAAGGATTAAAATGTGTTTCAGTATTTTTCATCCGTTCCCTTTTTATATCTCTAAATTGTCTTTGAGTATGGTTTTCGGTGGTTTACTTTAGGAGCCATTAACGATAGCAAGTAGCCGCTTATCAGGACACTATCCATAATGTATTTTCATCGTTTTAATTTGATCCTTCATAAAATATGACCACTGTGATGAAAGAACTGCACCAATATAAGTCTGTATGTCTACTATTGATCTCACTTTTTTTTTTAAATGACCCGATTCCTTTATTAAAATAAAATAATTAGCCTTATTTGTAGAGACTTATTGGTTCAGGACTGAGAGTAAATACCCTCTGATGACCTGGCTGAAGTCCTACCTATCATTAATATTTACTAGTAATGATGAAGCAAAAAGAAATAAAGGAGGTCCTGATTTATTCTTTTACAGTTTAATAGAGAACAAACTAGTGGCTCATTTTTATTGCCGGATGGATGAACCAAACGGCCAGACCGTTCAACGTTTCTACTATATTTCTGATTCATTAGACTTGTTTTCTCTAAATGTCGTTCATTAGTTGCGCGAAACGGGGGGATCATCTGTCTTAGCTACTATCATGTTATTTTTTTCTAAAATGGGAAATAACATTGCAATAAAACTGAATATAACTAAGTGAAAATATTTCTGTACTAAAATATGGGTAAATCCTTCTGATGTACCTACTATATATACAGTCTCTACCTCAAAAGTGTCCACTCGCCAGTGTGTACTTATACAGATATATATTATACCTCTCCAGCTAACATAAAGAAACGGCGGTCAAACGTAATCTTTTAAAAAAATAAAAAAATCCACAAGCGAAAATCGTTTCATTTTAGTTATTAACCTTAACACCCTAAGCAAGTAGCTGCTTAAAACGACACTATCCATAATGGAATAGAAGCGTTTCCATTGTAATAGGATCCTTCATTGAACATCGTGATGAAAGAACTGCACGATTATAAGTGTATATATGCTACTATTATCATATATACATCCCCACATCATACATACAAACTTTCGCATTTATAATATTAGTAGAATATGGAAATAATATTTGTAAGTAAGAAATATTTCATATTTTTACTATTAGCTACTTAATAGAATGTGTAAATCAATGCGAGCATTCCGGGCACGCTTCCAACTAGTATCGGGTTAGAGCATTTGAACTATCTATAGGCTGGCAACGGCTAGTGGATCTTTCAAATATTATTGTTGTAACTGTAGTATAATAACCGTATTAATGTAGCCTGCTGACTATGGTAGTGTTGTCAGACGCATTGTAATTGTTACATTATACAATTAAGTAATTTAATGTTAAATCGAATAATAAACGAATGTAATACACCTGGCAATACTAACGTATACTCAATATTGCTCAGGTCACGTACCCACCACATAGGTCACATATCGATAGAAGCCACAGGAGCATCTTGGCGGAGTCACAGCATCTAATTAGCGTTGCGACCATAATACAATTAGGTACGGAATATTAGGTTAAGTACTCGGACGGTCCACAGGCACTTAGTCTGCGCTTCCACATACAAACTAGTTACCTACCTCATACGTGTACTTCAATATACCCGGTATACTCACTGTAACGTACTCGCTAGTAGCGCGCGATGTTTGCGCAACCCGTATCGTGGCGTGTAACAGCGCAGGTAAATGAGTTAGAACAGCGCCGAAACTGTTACGGTACTAGTACGAGATACGGCGTGAGAAATATACACCCTCATCTGTTATTTACTTATGACACCGACTATATGTTAATTTATCTAATCTCATATTTAAATATGAAGATAAAATATCAAAAACAGAATTTAAACTAATCAAGGGGCTGCCTTTCTTAAAAAAAAACACTAATAACTAATTACAATACTGCAGCTACTACAATAACATTTGAGCAATCCACTAGCTATGGGTAGCCTATAGATAACTCAAATGTTCTAACCCGCTACCGGCTGGCAGCGTGCCCAGAATGCTAGCAGTATTACCACGTTGAATTGCAATGCTGATTCGTTGAGCCAAATATGTGCCAGCACGCTCTGATAAATTTTGGAAAATCCGATGAGCTCCAGGTCCCCAACGGCCCAATGTCTCGACCCCAAATGGTTCAAATATGTAACCACTACTTAGGTTAGTATATTTCGCCGTTTCAATTGCTCCGCCGAATAAGCCGCGGCGCCATCCCTAACATATTGTGTCTCAGAAAGATGTGACGGCGCCAAAGTGTCAACGCATGTGCGTCCCACACTAAAGGCCGACCTAACTTCCAGGGAATAAATATCATCCGTCAGGTCTTTTACCATCGTCACGCTTGAGACCATTTGGTTCAAGAATGGCTGCAACATTGGCGCTGATAAAAGCCCGACGGATGATATCGTTAAGAATTTAAATGACAGTTTTTATAGACAAAAAGTGACATTGATACAGTTCTTCTATAGACAACTGTATCATAATGTAACTTTTTTACTATTAAGATACAACTTCAGCTGGACCAAGGAATTTGTAATGCAGATTTTCACATATAATCTGTGGACGCGGCGCAACATGCATGCGCGATCAGTAAATGGATTTTGGCGCTAAACGTTTACAAATAAATGCAATCATTCTATTTTATGAGATTAGATAAAGTAATTTATGAAACTTTACATAATTTGGTCTTATGACGATACAGTTTCATAAACTACTATAATATGTGTATTGATGCATTGCGCATGGGTCGCCTAGCCGGAACTAACCTGTTCAACCATATTTAACTTTAATATGAAACAGTGCTAAGTGACTGCTTTTTTTTAAAAAAATAGGCTTATTTTATTGTTTATCCTACAGCATCAGATTGTTTGCTGAAAACTGTGTCATGTTGTTTAGATTTCAGAAGTTCAGATTCAAGCGCGAGTACGCAGATAAAGGTTGCGCGCGCTACTCCGTGCGAGAGACAAGGACGCAGGGAGATTTTATATTTATTGGGTTATTAAACAATATAAGTACCGGGCTTAGCTCAGCAACCCATGCGCAATCTATTATTTTATTTATCTGTCTATTCGTCTACATATTATCTACACCTATATTTAATCCTTCTCTTAATAAAAAACAGATGAGGGTATATATTTCTTACGGCGTATCTTAGACTATACGGGATTGAGTTGTTCTCAAAATGGACAAGTATCAGCTATGAAGTTAACCGTAAAAGCTTGCATGTCCTGTCATGTCGCTGGAATGCTAACTTAGTTTGAGCGTATTGAAGCGATGATATCTCAGCGGTGGGAGCAAGGCTGTCAAACTGACGGACGTTGGTTCGATCCCCATCAGACGGCTTGAGTTTTCGGTGAAAGTAATACCGTTATTTAATTACCAGCATGGTGTTACTTTCGAGTGACTACCTGGTTTAGCTACCACGCGCAAGAAAAGACTGTCACCAAACACATAGTTTGTTCAGGCAGCAGTCTTTTAGATCAAGTAACCGTCACTAAAAATCGTCACTGACCATCAAGTGAGTTACTTATTATCACAAAGAAAATAACTGGGTTGAAACAAACAACGAATATATCATATTATTTGTCTTTTCAGCTCTAAATAAAACTTGTCATCTTTGTATTATGTATATTATAATTTAAACATTGTATTAGAAATTATATTCTGTTTTAAATGTGTACTAGCTGGGTGCCGCGATTTCACTGTCATGCAGGTTTTTTCCTTTAACTCAGTTGTTCCACTAGAATCATTATCCGGTTTATCCGGTATAAAACGACATAATAGACTAGAGTGGACACACATGGAGTGTGTCCACTCTAGTCTATTATCACTCTACGAAATTTTATCCAAACCATGGACCAAACTAACTTCGTCTATGTCCAAACATATGACTAATATGATATTTGTTTAACCATTATGAAGTAATTGAGAAACAAACTTTCATTTTATTGGTTAGTTAGTGGCTAGCCAGAATTTAAATACTTGCTGTTAGTGTTAGTGTAATAATTTTAGCTACTTTGACCTTAACCTTAGACTGTGAAGCGTATTGTTTGGATTAAAATTTAGTATTTTTTGTATATCAATTTCTTATTTTATCTAGGTACATTACCGTAAACAAGTGTCGTTTTGTTTGACTTCCTTCTCATTGAGGGAGGGTGTTCTTTTTGTCTTATAAAGACAAAAAGAACACCCTCCCTACTATTCTTTTACTTTTTACATGGGTGATATATTTCTACATGTGATCTCTTTCAGGCAACATCTGGAGATCACACATGGTGATAAGGTCGCTATAGCGACACATTTCACTGTTATCGATTGTTTTTTTTTTACTTATTTGTACATAATAATTATAAATAAACGAATATTATGTCTATGTCTTTTTACCTGCATATCCATTTACTTGAAATCATTACTATTTTATAAAGGAAACAAACTACACATAAATGTGTACTAAAAAAAATCATATGAGTCTAGTAGAAAGCAGCACACAAGTTATATTAAAACGAACTGTCCTGGCAAACGTAGTTCTGCCATAAATGATCGAAAAGTCAAACTGACACGACGCTTGATTTAAATTATTTCACGTGAATTCTCGACGGTAAAAATACTAAAAATGAGATAAAAAATAATGGGTGGGCGGTGAGAATATTAAAGGAGGGTGAAAATACTTTACGACTAATTCTCAGACCTACCAAACATACATTCAAAAATCATAAAAATCACATAAGCCGTCTTGGAGGTTACAAACAGTTCGCTTACAAATAGTTAGACACGAGAATTTTATATATTGAAATAAAAAAAGAGAAAAACAGAGTGTTTAACTCTTAGAGTATATACTTTTTTGCATTTTTTATGGCACTGTAACACTAGATTTTTATATAGGTATTTGTTCTGCGTTGCCTTGGATCTGTTTTGAACCAATACGGCACTTCATCATTTGAACCATTTCTCTGACCCGACTTGACTTTCTCGCTTAACAATCTATATTCCAATATTGCATAACATTTTACCGTACATCCCGTTAATATTGGCGCACACTATTCACTTGCACATTTATAAACGACCCACGCCCGGCCTGGTGTTCGCATTTTAAATTCTTTCACATTTGCTCTAAAAGAGTTGCTCAATTACAATTCGTTTACATTCAGCCAGTGAACCGAAAAGCTAGTATTAAAATGATACAAAAATTCGGATCGGCCCGAGCCTGCACAGATTTCTCCCTTTCAGGCCATTTTTGAACTTCGTAACATGGTTAAGGGCTCTTTATTGAGTGTAAAATGTTGTGAGTTGTAACCTTTCAGAGTTGGAAAGGTATAGAAAAATATTATCAGCGAGTGAAGCAGTAGGGCAGCACGACACGCGGATATGCGCTCGGCTGCCCAATGCCACTGTTGTCTAATTGTTTCCGATCTCTGAATAACCACTGCGTATTGACAAAATTTGTACACGTGAATGAAGGATAAAAAAGTGCGATGGCTCACCGATCTTTTTTTCTCCGGACTTTCAATCAAACATAAATAGGCCAACTACATTATACATCATTTTATATAAATCAAATGTTTTATATTCAGTCACGAAGTATTCATAATTTTAAAAAAAATTGGTACAATTCACATTAACACTATAGATTATACCATTCTAGTACATATTAAAAGTCAAAGTCTAAGTAATCTTTGTAAAAATCTTGGCTTCCTTCAACCGGGAATCTTATTGATTTTTCAAGAAAAAACGCGATATAAGTACCCTTTGCGCAACTTGCATTATCGTTTTTACTTGTATATATTGCTAGGGATTAATTATTATTATTCAAGATATTTTTAAGACACTAGGAAAAGCATAAGAAATTCCAAATAAATGACAAAAAATCCTCACATTCTTTGACGTTCAAAACTTGTTTTGTGTTTTAAATGAATTGTATTTTTTGCAAAACTTCTTTTATTCTTCATAAATCAATTACAATACATATAAAAAGCATACAAGCAAGCTTTTTCTATCACCGCCAACTGGAATCTCCTGCCCGTTGTGGTGGTAAAAACCCCTCGGTCTCTTGCCGTAAGTAAAAGCTAATAATATAAAATGTAACTATATTTAAATATATTTATTTTTATGTTTAACGCTTATATTCTTGAATTCATCTACTCTCAACTTTCAGGTCGCTCTAAAAAAAATCAAAAAAAAAAACACGATTATATTGTTCTTTTTTTTTTTTTTTTTACATATTATAAGTTTGCGTTTGACAACTGTCTCACCTGATGTTAAGTGATGACGTTGTCTAGGATTTAGCACGCAAACCTAGAAGGTACCTATTCACTCGCAACTTGAAGACTCCAGGATTGTACATATCGGGAAACACAGACTCGGGCAACGAGTTCCATTCCTTGGCAGTACGCATTAAGAAAGTGGAAGCATAACGCTTCGTGCGTATAGGTGGTATATTTACCATACAGCGTTCTTAAAACGAAATCAGCATAAGTGTCGTTTATTACATGATATTCAGTAAGCCATTCGGGAATCGGTAAAGGGTTTTGTGATCCAATTAGTGCGTGCTGTTAAAATTTGTACGAAACACAAAAAGGAATTAATTTTATAGTGACATACTAATGGAGGGCGCCACCTGAGCCGAAGCGTTTTAAATGTTTTCCGTCATGTTTATAGGGTCCAGTGGAGCTATCCTGTATGGATGATCGAATAATTTTATTATCTGTGCACTATACAAATAAAGGTTACTTTGTATATTTTATTTATTTATTTATTAACATTAACACAAGGTCTTCAGGTCCCAAACTAGGCAGAGCCTGTGCTATGGTAACCTGATAACTGATATATATACTTATACTCACCCAGACACAGGTCAAACAGACATGTTCATGCACACAAATGTTTGACCTGTCCGGGAATCGAACCCGGGACCAGCGACTCAGAAGGCAGAGTGCTAACAAATGCGCCAACCGGCCAGTCAAATGTATGTTATGCTAAAAGTAAAAAAAGAAGCTTACTTAAGTTTTAGAAGTTCATTCGTTATTAGCACTTATTATTTATAAGTAGCGCTTCGCGGTTTCAATTTGTATCTTTGTGGAATGTAGAATAAAAGTAGAGTTAAAATAAAATCCTTCTAACAATATTAGATTTCATAACAAATCAAAACTTAATATTAATTTAATTCAGCTTATCTAACGTAGGCCGTATCTGTTAGTACATAGGTGTGCTATGTTTCTTACTTCTTTTTTATGCTTATAAATATACATACATACCTATACTTATTTTTCCTTTTTTTAAATTTTTACATTATATTGCATATTAGTATCATTATGCTCTAAATGGTATTATAATATTGTGTTTGTTTATATTGTAAGCTACTGCTGTCGAAAATAAAATTTGTAGTGTGTTTTACACAAACCGGTTCCAGCGGAAGACCAGCACTGGCTTCACAACCTGTAGTATGCTGAGCTGGGGCCGATTTGCGATTATTACATTGAACCTACTTTCTTTTCTTATGTCAAGTAAAATGTGTCATTATAAGTTAAGTAATATATTATCTTTTGTCTACTATTTTTTTATAATAATCGTAAAAAAATATGTTTTGCTTTCTTTCTTTCTTTCGGTTTCACCCGCGTGGGTTAAGGCTTTCCCGCTACTTCAATTATCCCACGGGAACTATACTTTTCCGGTATAAAAGTAGACTATGTGTTAATCCAGGGTTTAAACTATCTCCATACCAAATTTCATCGAAATCGGTGTAGCTGTTTGAGCGTGAAGAAGTTACAAATAACAACACATACACACAAACTTTCGCATTTATAATTATTACGCAAAATATGGGTAAACATATTTATTGAGACAAAATATTACAATAAAAGCGCGTCATATTTTAATGTGTGTAAAAAATTTATCCTTATTTTGTAAACATTCATACACATAATAACAAAATCTAATAAAAACATAGTTTAATTAAATATTATTTAATTCGTTTCGTGTGTTTAAATAATAATAACTACATTTTATTATTATCGAATTAATAACTAGTCATAAATTAAAATATTGTAAGACTATAATGATATTGGGTGATATTTAAGATACCAGTTAAATATCAGCCCCCTGATATAGAACGGTCGGTTACCAACCAAATATATTCGATTCGATATTGTTCATACGTGTTTTTTTTTTAAATCAAATTTATATTTGAGTCTGAAAACTTTAGCGAGTTTCTTCCATAATTGTAATATAACAAACCGACTAGGACTCACGTGGTAAACACTGGAAAAGCGATAATCAGTTACGTGCTGAGGCTCGCGCTCTCCGCCTGGCACGATCATAACTCCCAGATGAAGAACTGCAAATAAGTTCGAAACTGGTCGGAGAGTAATTTTCCAGTATTTACCACGTGATTCCTAGTCGGTTTGTTACATTACAAATTTATATTTTTTTAATACATGTGTAAGTGCATATTTTGTAAATGTAACATAATATTTGAAATCGATACTTCTATAATTGAATAAATTATCTTACGAATGTTATAGTTTGATAGAATGTGAGTAATACGGAATTGCTACATTACCGAATCGATTAGGTTAGTTATCGAAGTATTCGCATGGACTGATATGACACACAAAGCGTATGCACATCGGTTAATACTCCAATATTATCCAGAAAGTGACGTTTTAATTTTGTCATTAAAACTAACGTGGTTTTGACATATTATGAATGTATAAAACACTGGTATTACTCACGTAATAAGTCACAGGGTTCCTTCCGACTATAGTTTAAACCACATTCGGTGATCTTTATCAAGGAGAATACGGGGCGCTCGCGGACGCGGTCGCGATTCACCTAGTACTGATTGAAACATTAGTCGGAACCCTCTGACTTATTACGTGAGTAATTCCAGTGTTTTATACATTAATAAAGATTTAATCTCTATTTTTTCGTCAGATTCTGTTGAAATTCACTTTTCTGCCGAAGCAAGCATCTATGATGGCACAAGATAATATATTACATGTGACAAATAGTCTGAACACTGTTTTAAAAAAAAATCGGATTTTCAATTAGTTCAGGAGGACTCAAAACTGAATGAGTAATAAAAATATGTTGACTGGCCGGTTAGCGCAGTTGGTAGCACTCTGCCTTCTGAGCCGCTGGTCCTGGGTTCGATTCCCGGACAGGTCAAACATTTTGTGTATAAACATGTCTGTTTGACCTGTGTCTGGGTGTGTATATGTATATAAGTGTATATATATATATATATATATCAATCATCAGGTTACCATAGTACAGGCTCTGCCTAGTTTGGAACCTGA
This sequence comes from Apeira syringaria, assembly GCA_934044485.1. Classification (NCBI taxonomy): domain Eukaryota; kingdom Metazoa; phylum Arthropoda; class Insecta; order Lepidoptera; family Geometridae; genus Apeira; species Apeira syringaria. Next base: position 17,550,538 of record OW203663.1, on the reverse strand, counting down.
AGACCTTGTGTAAATGTTTTTAAAAAAATGTATTTTATATTTGTTTGTTGACAAATTTAAAACTTGAGACTGATACAAAGCGGGTAGTACAAGGTATAATAATATCAACCGCTAACATCGAATGGGACATCGTTGTCAAAATATCCATTCAATTTCCTCAAGTAAATATATATTTTTTAAATCTTTAGATTTTTTCTATAACTCCTCAACTTATGCACACACCTAATGATTTTTCAATGGCACAGTCATATGAACAATAAGCCCTTCAGACACTAGCATGGTTGACCATTTTTGACTGCATTCCAAACTAACGTCCATTTTATTTTGTTCAGACACAGTACTGATTTCGAGTTCATTTATTAGATCACAATGGGACATTACTAGGCCGCGGTCACGCTCGACGGGCGGCGCCCGCGCACACCGGAAGGGCGCGACGCGCGACGCTACACGCCGGAAGCGTCCCCATGGCCCGTGACCTGCGTCCGCGCACACGCGCTTTGTGATCTGACTATGATACACGCAAATTACATTTCGAATCAATAATCAACAGTGCTTCACAAAAAATGCCCATACACAAACTTTGCTATCACTTGAGAATTCAGAAGAGTTTCGGCCGGATTCGTAGAGTGTGTAATGAATTGCTGTCTGGTAGGCGTTAACACCACTCGATGTCAGTATGGAGTGCCATTTTGCCAAAGCAAAGCCGACGTTATAAGACAGATGGGTAACTCTGAAATACTCGACACCGACATCCTACATCTTCGCCATCCAATAACGGCCACTTAAAGGGTAAGTGAGTTTATTGTCATGTGGCCAATATTCTTTGTAACATTATTCGTTTGTTTTATCTTGTGATACATTTTTAGAATTATGTAACTGATTCAATTTCTCATACTATTTGTGCGCTAAAAGCTTTGTGGATCGTGATTGCATAAAACATGAGAGAAATCGGCCAAACTATGACTTTTAGTTCGGCGATTTAAAAGTGTTTCGTGTGCGTATTTTGTTTTCAGTATATGAATGGTTTAATCACAACCACTAGGTTAATAGGTAATTAAGTTAAAAAATATATATTTTTAAAAACTCGTATATATGCAAACCTTTGTGGGAATTAATTTAAATATAATATATAAAAATTAATAAATTTACAATAGAAAAATATTTCAAGTAGTTAAACTGGGAAAATCCGTGACAATGTTTGTAAAATACAAATTTAATTAAAGTTGGTCTTTTATATTAATTGATCAATTTGAAAACTTATTTTTAAACATTAGCCAGTCTGTAACAGTAAGGTTTTAGATAACGAATGCAAAATCATCAAATTATTCGCCATCTGGAGCATGGGCACGTGATATGCATTTGTAGGAATAGGAATAAAGTGCTTAGAATGATAAAAAGACAGAACGATCGGATGGTGTTGGTAATAAAACTAAATATGTTTTATTACCACACAATAGTGTGAGTGGTAATAAAAAATATTTTGGTTAAGTTATGGACGCAGTGTTCACCACCGGGAGGGGGGTGTACCCTTCCGTAGGAAATAACATGCACTACTTACAACTCAAAGTATCTACCATATTGTTATGTGATCAACAAATATTCTACAAACGGTTTTGGTACTTACATCAAAGGTTGGGGTAAATGAATTGAAATATTATCAATTAATGATACCTCAATTCGCACGCGAGTTAAGGATAATAAACACAAAATTATTATGATCATTAGAGTATTAATAATTACCAGTACACATGATGGAAATAATGTTTAAAAGGTTTTGTCGAGTTCCAAGAAGCACCAACCCTTGCCCTTTAAGGGTCTCATCCCTTCGGCGCACTAGATATACCTACATACATACAGATACAAATATACACCGGCAACCTATCCACATGTGCTCGCTTTCTTATTTGGGGTGTAAAATTGAATTACTTTCGGGAACAAGTATTTTGGAAAATGCTTTTAGTGACTTCCAACGGTAGAGTTTGGGTTGGTTTTTTGTATGTGAGGGTGCAAAGTGAATCAACATCAATCTAGAAACACTGATATATGTTTTTTAATTTGTAGGTTAGCTTCAGGTAACTGTCAGTATATGCTTAGTACTTATCTTTGACATTATAACTTCACATTATTTTTAAAGCAATTACAGAGTTGTTAGACGCATATAATAAACAGACATATTTTGAAATATTAAATCAGCATAACGTGGATATTAAGCTTTTTTATATTTCCATTGGTCCGTTCTAAATAAATAATGTAAAAGTTTAAGTATTGACGCAGAAAATATTAATATTAAACCGTTGTTAGATTCTAGCAACTGTCAGTTCCCAAAATACCTAAAAATGCTATTCCAGAAATATGAAAAGCTTCTCAAAGAGATACCTTTAGACTTAATAAAATAACAGATTGTGGCACTAAAGTCTCGTTAAGACGTAGTTACTTCGTTACTTCAATTTGACTATTCCTCGGCTAGTCCGCTCGATCAAAGAGTCGACGCCGCTCGCCCGGAAAATTGCCCGGGCCCAATGAATATTATTAAACTCTCCAATAGTTCCATGTTACTTTACGCTAGTTAAGAAAACATTGCATTTTTTATTTTGCACCCTTTTCCTATAAAACATTAAAGTAGATTTTCAACTTGCTATCTAACTTTACTGAACTTCCGATCTGTAGTTTTTATCCTACTAATATTATAAATACGAAAGATTGTGACTATGTGTGGATGTATGTTTGTTACTCTTTCACGCCTAAACGGTTGTACGTATTTTGATGAAATTTAGTATGAAGATGCTTATACCCTGGATTAACACAAGATTATTTTCATCATCACTGTCATCAACCCTTTTCATCACCATGCGGGTAAAACGGATTTGGGTTAAATTTCGTATGTACATACTTCAGGCGGGACCAAATTATATAGGCTACCACACACATCTTACTACTGTATTTTTTATCTATCGCCCCTTGATTCGAAGACCGAAACACGAAAGAATCCTTAATTTATCTAAGTCATTACATCTTCTGCTACACCGCAATACTCTCACTGCACTGCAATGTCACATAGTTTAACAAGTTTGTATACGTGTACTCAGATATATATACTCGGGGTACGGTGGTTCTTAGTCAAATTATTCAGAAACAATGGAATCTACGTCTTAAAGTATCTAGGTCGACTTAAATAGTAATCCTGTATATCTAGTATATACAGGATTACTATTTAAGTCGACCTAACCAATTAAACCTTTAAACCAATCCAAGTTAAGTAGCAATAATAGGGTGTGTATATGTATATAAGTATATATATCAGTCATCAGGTTACCATAGTACAGGCTCTGCCTAGTTTGGGACCTGAAGACCTAGTGTGAATGTTAATAAATAAAAATAAAAAAAATAAAAAATAAATATTGAAAAGCAGTTCCATAAGAATAAGCAAATTTTACTAAGCATTTTTAAGAGTAATTTGAAAATTAACAATTCATAAATAAACCTTGATTACCTAGGATATGGTCTTATTTAAAAATAAATTAACGTCGCCCGATTCAGCCATAAATGCCTCATCACTCACAGCTTTATCTTTCCTGCAATCGTGCTATTATCATATCGATATTTATTCCACTGATGTGAGCGCACCAAACGATGAAAGATCACCTATGTTGCGATAATTATGCTTTTAATCACAGCGGGGCGCTTGGATGCTACAGACGTGTAGGTATGCAGTTCAAGGCTTGTGACATACCACCGTTACTCTGCTATAATATTAAAAGATATTTATTTTTATTACACATGACTAAATTAATATAAAACTTAAGAGTTCGTTTGTCGGTTTGATTGAATGCGCTATTCTCAAGATCTACTGGTTATATTTTAAAAATTATATTTAAGTTGTATAGAGACTTTAGGCTATACGTTTAACTGAGGTAAGGAGAATAAAGTAGTTCACACGGGTGAAACTGTGGGGCGCGGCTAGTATAAAACAAATGTAAGTAACCCGTCTCTGATTTAAAAAAAAATGAATTTTGATCCTAAAAAATGTCTTGCGTCTCGTAAATATTTATATCACCCCGTTATAGTATAGAGCTTTCTGTACGATACGGAGCTAATTTCTGGGTCAATAAATGCATGCAAGGTTTAAATTGTGCCAATTAACAAATCTACTTAAAAATAAACTTTTCTTGTAATTCGGTAAGAAGTTATTGGCCTAGCATTAATATCATTATATTTACACATCTGATAGATGACACTATTATCTACGGAAGAAGTTATTTTTTTAATTTTGAGACAGTGACGATGGAGCCTAAGCAGGAATTTGTACATTTGCCCCAACACGCTATGTCATAAAATTATATGTAAGACTTGAGATTCAAGCTTTACAAAATATCAACCAGGATGCGGGATGAAATTAATCTAATGATTACTATGATATGACACTTAATGCCCTAAAACTTAATTTGCTTCAACAGACAACAGTCGTTATAAATTATTTAAGTTCGTCGTTATGAAAAAACGTGCGCTATACTTGATTAGAATTTATTGTTTGTTTGGACTTTGAAATTAAACTGATTACGTAAATTCTCGGGGCTGAAAAGTACCTTAATTTTGTGGAATCTCCGTCACAATAAGAAGTAAGTGTAGCAATATATATTTACTTCTTTTCTTCTCTTCTTACTTTACCTCGTGGTACTTACTTCCAAGCGAGAATGAGAAGTATTTAATACTACTTATAGTAATAGCACGGTGCAGTTTAAATGATTTCAGTGTACGAAATGTTCTATTTTTGAAAAATTTAGGGATACTAAGAAGTTTAAATTTTTGAAAAATTTAAATAGTTTATATACACATTTTTATTTTAATAATGAGCAATTTTATTAACACTCCACAAGCATTTCAGAATTTCTTCTTTCCATTGTATATATTAACATAGACCAACATACTATATTGGTCCGATATATTCTCAAATAGCGATTATATAGAAGAGTATATTGAATTGAGACTATAAAATTAAAAATTTTGCATTTGCATGTTTTTTCAATATCAGATTTAGTGTGTACTACGCAAGTGCTCGCCAAGGATGTTCAAATTTAAGGCTTTACCATTTGCTAAATAGCCAATTTTGAGACTATAACTAAAACTATCTTAGCGTAAAGCGAATGTATCTTGTTGAATATAGAATAGAATAGAATGTTTTATTTGTATAAAATGTTGGTACATAAAGGTGGCTTAATTATTGTACAATGCAGATCTACAACATTTTGTTGGACACCAGCGTGCAAATATTTATGGTTATATTGGACGTTTAACTAGAGCAGGAAAAAATACAATAATTATTTATATCAATAAAATCATAAAATTAATAATAATAACAACGGAGATGTACATTATTCGACCATTAATAGTTTTTTTTATTTTATTTATTAACATTCACACAAGGTCTTCAGGTCTCAAACTAGGCAGAGCCTGTGCTATGGTAACCTGACGACTGAGATATATATACTTATATACATATACACACCCAGACACAGGTCAAACAGACATGTTCATACACACAAATGTTTGACCTGTCCGGGAATCGAACCCGGGACCAGCGGCTCAGAAGGCAGAGTGCTACCAACTGCGCCAACCGGCCAGTCATTGATTGAGATAATCCTATATAGAAGTGGAGTATCGTCCTAACGCGAGTGTAACCATGTAGCAAACGTGACGGTCGGGTGACCATATTTAGAGATGTGTGACGATCCAGCGGCTGCCCAGTGAACCGGCAGAGGATGTGAGTTATTAAGTGGTACACTTTCAGATGATCTGTCGAGTGAGAGAATCGCGGAGCGAACACGTGTTGCTTCGTTCGACAAGGGTGGCGTGGAACTATGACGGTATTCTGGAGTGGAAATTTGAGGATAGCTATCTATATTTTAGTTTATGCGATAAGGTGAATACATCTTATATCTTTACCCATGTCTTTTTTAACATTTATAACATTACTAGTAGCGCCATGCGGTTTCACCCGCGTGGATTACGGTTTTCCCGCTACCTGAACTATCCCACAGGAACTATACTTTTTGCGGGATAAAAATAGCTTATGTGTTAATCCAGAGTTTAAACTATCTTCTTACCAAATTTTATCGAAATCGGTGTAGCCGTTTGAGCGTGAAGAAGTAACAAACATACACACATACACACACACTTTCGCATTTATAATTAAAATAGGATAAAGTCTATCAATCCCCCAGACGGCAGTTCCGACTGGTGGAAACTAGTTGGTAAATATTATGTCAGCTGTGACACGAGATTTTTAACGTGGCAATCCACGTTAAAAATCTCGTGTCACAGTGTTTGTTATCAAAATTATCCGAAACGGCTTGCATGATTTTTATACCAGTGTTTATGTGTATACATATTTGATAGGTCTGAGAGTAGGTCGTAAATTATTTATCATCCTACTATTTCTACCCCCCATTTTTTTATCGTGATTTTATTATATTTGTATGAACAAATATTCATTCCGTGAAGTAATTTAAATGAAATGTCATGTCACTTTAACATTTCGATAATTTATATGGCAGAACAAGGTTTGACAGGTCAGCTGGACTGGTCAGCTCAATATGTAAAAATCTCAGGTTACAGTGTTTGTTCTCGAACTTCTCCAAAACGGCTTGCCTCATTTGTATACAATTGTTTGTGTATATTTGGTAGTTCTGAGAATAGGACGTAAAGTATTTTTCAATCTCCTACTGAGAGTTCGATAACAAACAATGATACAAGATTTTTATCAACAAATAGTAATACGTAACAAAATACTACATATAATAATGACAGTCGCCGTGGCTCAGTGGTCAGTGACATGGCTTGTGTGTCTCAGTGTCAGACTCACAGGAGAGGTGTCAGGAGAGACTCAGTGTCTCCGGGGCCCTGGGTTCCAATTCCGGCAGGGACAAACATTTGTGCGATGAGTGTAGGTGTTCGTCCCGGGTCTTGGTTGTTTGTGTGCTGTGATTGTGTGTGTCCATGTCTTCCACGACACAGGGAATCCTAGTGCGGGGGTGTAAGTATAATAATAATAAAAAATATGTATTATATTGATAACCTACGGGTTGAAAAAAACTTACCGATTACAGTTTTTTGCTTTGGTGTACGATACAGTTCAAGCGCATTTATCGTTACCGCGAAAATTTTCGATAAAGTAAATACATGTAAAAATATCGCTTGAAGATATTTTTCACTAATATGTCAGCAAATGAATTAAATTTTGTTCAATCAGAATCAACCTTCACGAACTGTTCTAAGAAGTGGTATTTGTTTTTAACTAAAAACACATGTAGTATAAGCAACAAAATAAGCTGAAAAGACTCAAAAATGTCTATTTAGCAAATGGTCAAAGCTTAAATAATAAACCGCATCCATCAATTTAAATGTATGTAAACTATATGTGGCCATCCTGTATGGTTCATCCAAACGTGACGGGTCTCTGATGTTATTCATACTAAACGTTTAGCATTGCCATGATTCCAACAGAACTGTCCCGAGCGGATTTACCCAGGGTCCGAGCGCGGGAAATACAGCCTGTGTCCAACTACCTGTAATCCGAAGATTAATGTACCGTAAATTGTAGCGGCCTGTGTCATATATACATATATGCACCACAGCTAAAAATTAGAGATACTACGGAAAAAAATTGAACTCAATAGGACTTTATATTGAATACAAATATAAGATACTGCAATACCACACTAGGACGTTTTACAATTCTAGGCAATATCCTGTTTTGTTATAGATATTACTTACTAAGAATAACAATATTAGTAGTTTTATCGCCCGGAGCAATCTCTTCCAAGCAGCTCGTATATAGAGAAGAATGAAACATCGTTTTTTGGCCGTTGTGAATTATTAATAAATTATTATATAAAAGCTTAAAAGAAAATATAAGTCCAACACTCAACTTTCCAAGTCTTATAACAATTACGGTAGTAAAAACATATTTTTAAGAACAAATATACATAATTGTGTAATTCTGTTTGGGAAAAAAGTTGCTTCGCTATAAAACACGGTACGGAAAAAAGTGGTTACATAAAATAATTTGCGTTGAGTATGAAAGAACTTGTATCGGATTCCAATTGGTCATTAGGAACACATCAAAAATTTCAGCCAACATGTTTCAAACTCTATGAAGCATTGAAACTTCTCTTCGGTAAGAAACTTTTAATGAAACACGGTTAGTTGATCTCACTACAGGATGTTTTTCATTATCCTCGTAAATTTTAGTCTCTAACAGAACAGAGTAAAGTTTCTTAGCGTGATTAACCTTTCTAAAAGTTGGAACAATAGAACAAAATATGTTAATAACCATTGGCTCTTTTGGACCGTTGCCCGAGTCTTTGTTTATCCATAGATACAATTTGGAGTGTACAAGTCAGTGAATAGGTTCTTCTCACCTTCTAAGCTTGCGTGTTAAGTCTTACAACACTTCACCACTTGACATCAAATAAGACAGCGGTCAAATGCAAGCTTTGATAAATAATACTAAATCTAACAAAACAACACACTCATATTTATACCCCCGCACTAGAATACTCTGTGTAGCGAGAGCTATGGAACCACACCATCACTTTACTAACTTTACTTAATTATCTAAGACAAACGATTATGCTCATCATACACAATGTTTACCCCAAAAGGAAATCGAAACCGGGGTCGCGATTCTAAAATCAGTGTCACTAATCACTTCGAACCAAATTAAAATACATGGAACTTATGAAACTATATTTTATATAGTGTTTACACCAATTTTTTTTTTAATTGGCCGAAACCCTAAAGTCAATAAAATCCAGGACATTATCGTATTTGATCCCGATTCCGATAAATATGTAGCGGATTTACTGAAAATTGCACTATGCAGACGGATCCGTGCCTATTTACAAAACGTCTCCTTGTATATTTAAATATTTTTAATTACATATGGTGATTGTATGAATAATGATATTCATGTGATTCTTGATTAATTGCATTTGAAGATCGACCCATCAATAGGTAATTTTATAATTCCTAAATGTGTCTGTCTACACGTTACTTTACTGGTGATATACTTACAATATATTACAACTAGTAGCGCCCCGCGGTTTAACCCGCGTGGATTACGGTTTTCCCGCGACATCAATTATCCCACGGGAATCATACATTTTTCCGGGATAAAAAGTAGCCTATGTGCTATTCCAGACCATTATGTCAATCTGTGCCAAATTTCATCTAGATCCGTTCATCCATTCTGGCGTGATTGAGTAACAAACATGATATACATAAATATATACATAAATGTCAAAGTTTGGATTGGTGGATGGATATCCACCAATCCAAACTTTTACATTTATAATATTAGTGAGATTTATGCGCCACACAATATTCAATCACTATTCCATACAATTTAACTATTTTCAATATCATCTAATTATAAAAAAACAATTGTTAGTTAGCCACAAATTAGCAACATTATGTGGCTCACAGATTTTCACAGTAGAATTTGAATTGAGCCCATGGCTGCCAACCACCGGATATTGGTTTACAAGCTTGCTGGTTCCGGATGCATCCTGTTTTGTGCCCCGAGTAACAGTAATTAGTTTTCAGAGGACGCTGCACACCTACAAAAGAGTAAACAGGATATGTTATTATCTGTGATTATCTGATATCACATAAACTTTTACTATTACATACTTAAATGTCACAGTTTGTATGTTTGTAACGCTAACTGCGTTACAAACAGCGCCAGAACAGCTAAACGGATCTGAATAAAATTAAGCACACACATGTATTATATAGTAGTATATTTCTGGATTAGGACAAAGGATATTTTTCATCCAAAAAAATGTACGGGAACTCTGAAATCATAGTCCGCATAGATGAAACCGCGTGGCGCTAGTATAGTAAGGAATGGAACTCGTTGCCCGAGTCTGTGTTTCCCGATACGTACAATCCTGGAGTCTTCAAGTCGCGAGTGAATAGGTACCTTCTAGGTTTGCGTGCTAAATCCTAGACAACGTCATCACTTAACATCAGGTGAGACAGTTGTCAAACGCAAACTTATAATATGTAAAAAAAAAAGTAATAAACCCATTCCAAACAAAAACTTAAAAATCGAGAATATTCTGTAATCTCTAAATCTTCATGTTATTTATTGCTTTAATTTTAATAGTTTCTCAGGAATTATGTAGCTGTGGAATAGTTATTAGTTTGTTCACCATTCATTATTATTTTTATTGAATTCGCGCGCCTCTTATGGTTCAGTAATTCACCAAGAATAAGACTCTGTGGACTCCGAGCATACGCACTTTTCTCGGCTCTCATTGGTTTCGGCGTTCAGTGCTTGAGCGTCACGCGAGGGAGCAACGAAGGAAATCAACTAAACCTCACGTCAAGTCATGAAATTCGATTATTCTCAATCAATACTGACGATACCTATCACTGAACTAACTAATACGACGGTTAAAGCGTTGTATAGTAATAGCTTATATGAATCAAAGTGAAAACAAGACGAGGTCGTGGATGGATCAACCCAGGGCGAAATATGATGCGCTAAAGCTCTGGAGACAGTTGTCGACAGGATCGTTAGGGAAAGGTGTTGTACGTACCTGTTACCTGGCGATCTGGACCACAAAACAATCATACAATTCTACTTTGACCCAGAGTAACGTCAAAGACCGCATCTCAACCGAGTTGTTCCGTTACAGTTGTAGTGTAACGGACAACAAAAAAAAATCAAATCAGAGTTATTTAATTTCATTAACGTGCAAAAAACTTCACCATTTACAAACTCATTGGAAAAATATTTTTTTAGCTCCGTTAAAATAGGTACTTTTAGTTTTATTTGCAAGAAAATACTCTTAGATTTGTACTCTTAAGTTGTGTATTGTAAAAATATATGTAATATATATAAATTTAATATAATAAATATAAATATGGATCATTCTGTTACATTTTTACAACTCTAAAGATTTGTTTTTAGTTTTTAAACTGTTTAATAATTTTTAATTATTGCTGAGTTTAACAGATCTGTTTATTTAAAAGCTTCTAAATTTGAAAGGAAGTTTGAAAATTAAATATATCTTCAGGCATCGCGCCACGTAAAGAGCTAGTTAGGAAAATAATTAGTTGAAAATGCACATCCTGTTGTTGCACACGGGCTGGAAAATTGTTTCATAGAGCCATTAGAGGGCGCTGTATAAGTAACTTTAGAAAAATATATTATGATAATCATGCATTATCCAATCAACTGCGTTTAGCAACACTCTCTTCAGTGATAGATTGGATGGGTGATCTTTAGTAGCATTTTTAACAGGGCGCTTCCATATTCTTTCAGCACATTAAGGCGTCAGTTCCGAAAATTAACCTTTTATATATAAACACAAACCATTTTTTTCTTACTTCAAACGAGTCAATATGGATGCGGGCCACTTCCAACTAGTCCTGGTCGAGATCAACGGGGTCTATGTCCAGCAGTGGACGTCCTATGGCTGAGATGATTATGATAATGATACGAGTCAAGAATGAAGACCTTAAACGAGATCAAATGATCTTATATTTGTTATGCTTGGTACGTGTGGATGTGCAGTAGTTCGGTTTAAGGATAGGTTGATTAGCAATAATAATAATAATAGAATTGTTATTATATTCAAATTTAAATCTAGAAATGGGTAATAAATTGAAATTTTATTTTTTCTGCAATTATGGTGTAAGTGGTCCGTAAGCACACAAGCAGTAGTAAAAATAAAAAAATATTGGTTAATATTTTAAATCTAAATTGACAAAGAGTAGCTATTTATCATAAATTTTACAGTAAGATTTTAACCATTAGTTGGCTTAACTCTTGATAAAAAAACTGACCTTAAGAACAAGGGTATTATTAAGTAAGTAAATGAATGATTACTAATAGTCAATTCGGTTCTTCATCTGGTAGAATCTTTATACTGGTACCTCAACCCTTATGCACTCCTAATAGAAACAATTATCTCCTCTGCTTTGTCATACATTTTGAAAACACTTCATTTTGCTTGCAATGTCCATATGATAGGCAATATCAGTTTATAAACCTGTCTGGGCGCTGAACGCATACGTGTCACTGTAATGAAGATTTGAACATAATCGAAGGAGCCCCTACGCGATTTATTTGCAGCCAACCGTGCGGATAATAATGTCTTTAAAGCCACGTGCACACCCAACACGGATACATTTTTTGTCCTACTTTGTGATATCTTTTTTATAAATAACTGAAAGACCCAAATTATGAAATCTTAGAATGTATAAAACCTAAAAAATAAAAAATACCGCGAGTCTTAAGGGTGCGTCTACACTAGACTAGCCCAGCATTAGCGGAGCTGTTCTGTAACCCTAGACAAAGTAACATTCTACAAGCGTTAACGCTGAGAGAAAACATTAAAAATGTATAAAATTGACACTACAAACCAATATATCACGTGATTAACGATAAAGAATTTTCATCAATAGCGGCTAGATAAAGAGAAGCAATTAATCTTGTCTATGTGGACTGGGCGTAGCCGTTAGCGGCTTCAAAAGTTAACAAAACAACGAATCTATAAGAATCATGATGATGCAAATCCTTTTGTCTTTGTCAAAAAGCCGACAATTGGTGTAGCAGTCAATGACGATCGAAACGTTCGCAGCGCACTCGTTCGTGGCTTGTACGTCGATCCACTATACGAATATGTGTTCGGCTCGTGCTCGGCTCGTCTAGCGTTAACGCATCGAGATAGTTAGCGGTTAAAAACTCATCTATCTATCCATCAAAGAACTTGTTAACACTACACTAGGCTTGCATAACATAGTTTGGATGCAAGCCTAGTAAAGAATTTAGAAGCCAGATAAACCTTGGATGCCGACAAATCTCATTGTATTTATAGTATTCTATTTAAAAAAAAGTATTATTAATTGATGAAAGACCTTTCTGAATTCATAGTCTAATAATATATGTACTGTATATTTTTTATATATGTAATTCCATGTAATTCATTTTTTAGACTACAATATTTATCTTTATTACATTTGAATAAAACAGCACTGTATCTAATATAATTTTAGGCAATCTGCTTTACAACTTCATAGAGGAAATAATTTTAAGACTGGTAGGTCAAGTAACATCGGATGTGTTCTTTGGATCTGAAAAAAAAAACTATAAGAAGCTTATCCAACTAAGGATAGTAAAACTCGCCTGTCCAGAAACCCAGACTAAGTCATTAGAGTAAATTACAATTCTTATTTCTGAGCATGCGCACATAGAGTACGTGTGAACCAAGATTAATTTATCAAAATGACAAAAAAGTCCGAATTCCCGGTGACTTGCTAACGCGATGTATACGTAGCCTTACAACCGTTAAAGGTTCATTGCACCCGCTGTAAACACCCACTCCACTTGGCCTGAATACTTATACACTTGTCTGATTTCACAAAACTGATCTTAACTTCGTCACATTACGCTCATAAACGTCTTATTTTACAATTTGCTTGAATATTCATGCCTCATATATAAAGCAAAACTATAAGTTTCTGAGCTCTCAAATCGTTTCCGAAACTGTCGCCCGAAAATAGAGGCCTAGTGCCTAGTTTGGGTCACATTAGGAATCAGATATTATTGTTCTCCATGTATAGTTTCAATACCCTATATTTACAAACATCTGAGTCCGTTTGACCACTTTTTAACTTGATGTTCAGTAAAGATGTAGTCGAAGACGTTATCACGCTAGACGTAGAATGCTCACTGGCTCTCAAGGACTGCTGCCTGAACACACTATGTGTTTGGTGACAGTTTTTCAAACTTGAGGGTGGTAGCTGGCCAGGCTCGAAAGTATCCAGTCCATGCTGCGAATTTGATGACGGTGTCACCTCCACCAGAAGCTCAAGCTATTGTTGCGGATCAAACCAGTGTCCGTCAGTTTGACAGCCGACGCTCCTCCCGCTGATCTATCATCACTTTATACATTCACACACAAACATTCACATTTGTTTGTAACTTATTACTTTAAGACTTTCCAAGCAGAACTATCAAATGACTGGATTAATAGATACTCCAATTTCAAAACTTATAAAACCTTAGATACCTTACATTTAAAATGCAACCTTAGCACTCTACAGCACTCACTTGAGATAATTTTACGTATTGTAGGTACCTATATAATTATTTGCTTTTTCATGCGATGTGCTTTTTCCAAGACGCTTACTAGGTCTTCTAGTCCACCGCAAGAACTGCTGCACACTATGCTTGGTGGCAGTATTTCAAACTTGAGGGTGGTAGCTATAGCCAGGCGGGAACACGAAAGTACCCTACCACTATGCATGATCTTGACAATCATTTTACTTAGGGTATCCTACACTTATACACAAAATAAAATCAACATTCAAAAGCCAGGTCAGCACACAAATAATAAACCACACCATAACTGCCTATATTATTTAAGCTGAAAATTATACTATATACTTTAAGCTTAACAACCTCGAGTGCATTATAGTGGCATAGCTTTGAAACATTAATTAAAACATCTCTCAACGTTGATTCAGTCGAAAGTCTCTCTATGGCGCTTATGTTATTCAATAAAGCGAGTTTGAAACTCACCTAATAACACTGGAGTTTCCGCGACATCCGCGTCAATAAACATCACAAAACAGGTCCATAATAAATATGGAATAGGGTTTCCAATCAAGTCAACTTCGCGCCCCCTGACGCGACCGACAGGAAGCCAGACAGACCTCGTCATGTTTAGACATGGACGAACAAAAAGTGCGTGCCGTATTCCTGCGGATATGAAACTCAGTTGTCTTTTATTTCATCAGTTACAAGTTGTGTTTGGTAGTGTGTATAAAAAAGAGACATCACTATCAAATTAAATTGTAAAGAGCTGTGTAACTGTAAAATGCGATCGCCGGGGAATAGCGTTTAACATTGACGTTGTAATAAGTTGACATTCCAATATAATATAACTTTTAAGTACTTTTAACTTTTTGGGTCTTCTTTACTTACTTTTTTGAATTGGAATGCCAAAAATTAACGCAGTGTTTGTTCACTATTTTTAAAATGAGCACTGATTGTACCCTAGTTTTACTATTATGTTTAGTCAGTGTTACATCTCATTAGTGAACCAATAAAAAAAAGAAACTTTTGTTAGTATTGCAGACACTAAAATACAAGCTCAGCAATTTGGAAGCGATGATCATATCAGTTTGACAGTCGACTATTACAATACAACCGGGTATTTTCTTTATTCCGTCCATCCACGTATTGATAGACGCAATGGAGGTCCTGTACTCAGTTATCTCCCGCCAGAACTCCCGCATCTCAATGAGACGTGTGTATGCGTCGATGGTAGGGTACTTTCAAGTATCCACCTGGCTAGCTACTAACCTCAAGTTTGAAATAACTGTCACCAAACACATAGTGTGCTCAGGCAGTAGTCCTTGAGAGTCAGTCAACATTTTAGGTTTTGTGTGATAGAATCTTCGATCGCATGGTCATTGACCATCAAGTGAGATAGTGGTCAAACGCTAGATCTATACAGTATAAAAACGACACTCAGCTAGCTCGTTACGTAGTTTCTACATATCCTTCGACCCGACGGGGGCAGTGGTGGCTGTTGGTATCCTGCTCGTACTCCCCAGCGATGCCCCGAACTGGGGCATCCGTGCCCTTGCGCACCTTCTGTTTATATTCTGGGCATGCCTAGTATTTATGACCACAGCATCTTAATTAACAGAAACACAATCCTTATGATAAATCATGGGCAGTGGCAGCAATACGCGGCCGCATTAAATAAATAAATTTCCCACGGGCAGCGCACTTTAACCTTCTGCAATTAAGTAATAAATAGCAAGTGTGATCGTAGCACTTTGACTGAGTAGGTCTCGTAGCGTTCGTAGCACTGCTACGAGACCGCTCTGCATTTAGCGGCCACAATATAGACAACTAGGCGCTGTGCCCGCCTTGGGACAAATTTTTAAATTGCCTTCTAGCCCTGCAGGCTGTCGTGAAGGCGCCTTCCCACCTAGCAACGACGCGATCGTGTGATTTAATGAAGATATTACACAATTTTATTTTCACGCCCACGAATTGAATTTTATCTGTTAATTGATGTACGAAATGAAGTATTTTATCCACAAACTACTCAAGTAAAATATTATACCATAATCGTAATATTATCAATTTTTCTTTCCGTAAGATTATTTTACAAAGTAGTAGATCACTTTAAAAAATATGAATCAAATCAGTAAATTAATTTTCATGTTATGGCATGACCAAGGTAAATAGGAGTTCAGTTTTATACCGATTTATAAATATGTCGATGAATATGTACCTTATACCCATGTTTATAATAATATTTTTCGATTATTACATCATTATAAATTTAGGCATATCTGATGTCCGCTATCAAGGGAGTCGATTTTGCCAATCGCGGGGACTTAAAGTAAACTTGAATAATCGATTCGTGTTATGAATTTGCCTAAAAAACTAATTTACAGACACCCGTAGAATACAATTTCAAATTACAACTTTAACAAAACGTATACCAATCAACGATTAGTAAACATAAGTTAATATTCGTAGAGTATATGCATATCATGGGGCTGATATGTTCCTATTAGGAAGTTCAAATGCTATCTGATACACATTTGACTACGTCTATAGTCGAAACTATTCCTTGCGGCCACAGCAGCGGTCGAGTTGTAATGGGAACAATGCTCGCAGGACCTCCGATAAGAGAAACTACGTCAAGATACGTAGGACGCCTCCTTGGAACTTTGTGTCAACCGCATTGCATGTCTCGGCTCTTAGTGCCTTTGTTAGGAGTACAGGCAATTTACATTATTTAACCTCATTATACCAATATATTCCTCAGCAAGTGATAATGAAACTGTGAGAACTGAAATATTAAGAGTCTGTCATCTACCTCACCACGCACAATTGGACGGACCACAGATATTATCTGTGGTCGCTCTCTCTGCTCTGTGCCTTCTACGAGAAAACTTTGTGTTATGAATAAAACCACAATTAATTAATTTGGGGCGTTTTATTGATATATAACAGAAACGAAAGAGTTTTTGAAGTTATTTAGTCAATTTAAAGGTTAAAGGTAAAGCTAGTTATACATATACGTGGTTAACTAGTCTCTGGCTGAAGAAAATGTATATCTTACAGACAATAGCACCTAAAGACCTAAAAAATAATAACAGAGTACAGCTAGTACGGAAAATAATAATATAATGGTCCATTAAATAAATTGTCGAAATCCTCAAGTATCATATCCAGCCAACAAGTTAATATATGTGTTACATACTATTTAACAATGATACCCGTTTTTAATAGTATAATTCTTATAGTATAAGCGAATTTGTATATGTGCTGTTTAACGCATTATCAAATTTAACAACTCACATAACGATACATCCTTATGTTAAATAAAGCGCCGCTTATTTATACAATTCATTTTTTATGTTTCCGGTGCGAAGGTTCCTCTATAACACTCGCTGTATTCATCATCATCATCATCATTTCAGCTATATGATGTCTACAGGCCTCCCTCATTGATTTCCACAAGGACCGTTTGGAAAAAGCCCGCTTCCAGCTCTTTCTTGCGATCATATTCAAGTCGTCTGATTATTTAGTCGGTTGCCGCCCAATGCTGTGCTTGCCAGTCCGTGCTATCAATCCGAGAACCTTTTTACCTCAAGGGCCATCAGTTGTTCGAGCTATGTGTCCTGTATACTACCACTTCAACTACCTACTACGCTGGGCTATGGCGGTGACTTTGTTATTAAAACTGAAGTGGTTTTGACACATCATTGTATAAAACACGGGAAATCAATGGGAATACTCAGTAATGAGTGCTAGGCGAACTGTGACCACGTCCGTGAGCGCCCTGTATTCTCCTTGAAAAAGACCACCGAATGTGGTAGAAACTATAGTCGGAACCCTCTGGCTTATTACGTGAGTAACTCCCGTGTTTTATACATTCATAATATGGCGATGATTTTCGTTCTTTTATGGATCTTCTCATTTCTATTTACATATATTGCGTAGACACAGAATTGACACTCCGAGCATAGTCCTCATAGCTTGTTTTGCGACTTTGCTTCCAAGACCCTGGGTTGGTTAGTGCACTCGCTGTATTAGCCAACGTTTACATACAAAATGAGCAAAAGCAGAAATCGCCTGACCTTTATTTCGTTAGTAATATAATTAAACACAATTTTTACGCGTAAAAGAAAAGTCTCTTACTAAATAGATACAAACTGAAACCATATATATTAAACTAATACAAAACAACATTTATTTGCACAAATAATGTATTTTAATCCTTATTTACATAATTCAGAAAGCCCCGGAATGATTCCGTACTAGATTTGTAATACACGAAATGAACGTATCCCAAGATCCCGCTTACAAATTGAACCCGACGGAGAGCTATTCTGAGTATCGTAAGTCATTCGCGCCACAAATAACAGGCGAACTCTAACTCTTCTAAATGTTGTTAGAACAGTTAATTTTGTGTAATATGTATTTTGTGTTTTGTGCAATAAATGTGCACTTTTAAAAGTTACTAAGATAATTTAAGACAGACAAGATATTCTATTCAGTATAGTAATCATTACCGTAATGATTCAAAACGTTTCTAATGTTCATGTTTCAGGCTTCTCTACCAGATTTTACCAGATAAATAGATGTTATAGGAACAAATAAATTCGATCGCTAGTGGAGTGGAGTGGTACTATAGCTTAGATGGAAAAGCGATATAACGGTATTCTGTAGTCGTGGGTTCAAGTCCAACTATTATCCAATTTTTTCCTTCAAATTAATATACGTAAGTATTTGTAAATAATTTTACCACTTAAAACAAAATGATTTTGTTTTGTAGACCGCTACAAAACAAAATTGTTTTTAAAATAATGTCAGTAAGCGCGCATAGCTGAACTAAAATGGTAATCAAATTTGTTACGTTTACCGTTTCACTGCTATTTAGAATAAAAGTGTACATTTGAATTCTTGATAATTCAGTAGGTAATATTTATTACCTACTGAATTATATTATATTATTTATCGATGACATCTGAATTGGCTTACACAGAAAAAAGTCCTTACTTAATAAGATATCGCATATTAGTTTGTTTAAAATAGAACGATCCTAAATGGTTATTGCACTTATACCGCTTTCTGTGTCCAGAATAATCGCTTTCGGCCCATTGGGAGCGCGGCAAGCGAATGGAGCGTGCATACTAATTCTTGGTCGTTCAGGCACATTCAAATAGCACCGAACCCAGCAGACCCGGCTTACGTGGATATGTGAGACAAACCCAAGATTTAGTTTACAGCTTTAGGTACTTAGATTACTGGTTGGTCAAGAATTAACCAAGTAATGGACTACACGTAACGTATACCATTAAGGAATCTAATTGAAATTCAATTAAAATGCATGCCTACATATTCGAATTGTACTGAGATGTAATGGAATTTAAGGTAAACCTACATTATTATAAGTAAGCCTCTGATTTTGATACGTGCAGCTTATCCAACGTCAGGTATTAAAATCAGAGATTTACTTTGAACATTTGAAAATCGTAATCCTACTAATATTATAAGTGCAAAAGTGTATGTGTATGCTTGTTACTTCTTCACGCTCAAGCTGCTACATCAATTTCGATGAAATTTGGTATAGAGATAGCTTATACCTTGGATTAACACATGGGCTTATGTGAATTATCACCATAATCACCGTTTTTCATCACCACGCAGGTAAACCGCGGGGTGCAGCTAGAAATATTCTAATTTCGATGTTTGTGTGCATTAGTATTTACTTTGTTACTACTCAGCGCTAAAACAGTTGTACGGTATGCAATTTGGATCTATTTTTTAATATTTATACTGTATATCTAGCGTTTGACCACTATCTCACTTGATGGTCAGTGACGTGGTCGAAGATGTTAAAACACGCTAGACATAGAATACTGACTGGCTCTCGAGGACTGCTGCCTGAACACACTATGTGTTTGGTGACAGTTTTTCAAATTTGAGGGTGGTATCTAGCCAAGCGGGTACTAGAAAGTACCCTACCACCATGCTAGGTATTTGATAACGGTGTTACCGTCACCGGAATCTCAAGTCCTAAGTGGGAATCGCACCAGCATCTGTCAGTTTGACAGCCTATGTTCCGACGCGGAACTATCATCGCTTCAGCGACACTTCACGAATTTGCAGAAATGTTTTTTAGTTAACAAATGGTTTTGTGATAATGATAAGTTATTAAAAGTTCTGTAAGTCTTAAGTCTTAAACTTTTAAGCGAGGACATGGATTTATTAGTAGACCCGATGATAAAATATGTTCTTGCAAACACAAACATCGCGCAAGAAATAAGCCGTTAGGTTTATCGAAAAAATAAAGCTAATATCCTCAAGGTAACTGTGTTACCAAATTTTGTAATCTACAATTCTAATTATTTGGGTAAAGGCGAGAGTGGGGCCCAATTAAATTGTAATTTATTCGAGAATTAGGTTTGGGGTTCTCTTGATGGATTTTTTTTACTGGCGTATTTTTGTATGTGCTTATACTACATCTGTTATAAATATAATATAGATTTGATAAAATTTAAGCACATACAACTGTGTGAACTCGGGGCCATATTTTACTCATGGTTATGATAAGAAATTGAGAAAAGAAGTAACCAATAAGTACTAAAATTTTATTATATAGCCGTGGTGGTACCGGCTTAGAATTGTACCCCCCCATCAGCTCTTCCTGTGGGTGCCGGAAGAGTCGGCTAAAGGATCACGTACCAGGTGTAAAGCAGCTCCATCTGAGGGTCACAAAATATATACGGCGCTCGCCAACCCGCCTGCCAAGCGTGGCGAGTATTGGCAAAACCCCCCTAAATGGGGGAGGCATATGTTCAGCACTAAACGTCTTATGTCCCAAAAAAAAAACGTTGATTTGATAACGGTGTTACGTTCACCGGAAGCTCAAGGCGTAGATGGGGATCAAACCAGCATCCGTCAGTTTGACAGCCGACGCCAACACCACTGAGCCATCATCAATTGGAAATTTCTGTTAAATACGTTTTTTATTCCCTAATCAGACAAGCAGTGGTTAAAATATTAAACTTGGGACATTTTTCATATTTTTCTAATTAGCTATCTACCTTTTTGTTACGTTTTACCTTAACATTTGTTACCTTAACACTAGATATAACAACCGATAAAGGTACAGATAATCTACGGTTTAAAAAAACGAATCACAATTTAGACTGACAAATTTCCTTTCTTTTCGTGTAAAAGGACACAGTCGAAGCGCATGAGTCCTTACATACCGCGAGATTTGTTTATAAAGGAAAAATGTGGTCGCTAGAAAATATGTTTTAACCGACTTCAAATAAAGGAGGAGGTTCTCAATTCAACCCGTATGTTTTTATTTTATTTGTGTCACTGCATAACGTCCGACTGGGTGAACCGATTTTGATCGTTCTTTTTTTATTTAATAGCTGGTGCTTCCTGTGTGGTTCTTCCCATTTAAATTTCATCAAAATCGAACGAGCACTTTTTGAGTTACAAGTCAAAAACTGAAAAATGCGTGCTTATACTACACGATATTATAGTAGCGGGTGAAGACATCGGTAAACATACCTACAACACAGTAACAATTGACCCCATGAGTAACAAAGGTCACTAAAAAGAGTGAAAAAAAATTTTTTTATCAAAACATTGGAACCGACTTCAACACTCAAAAGTATGAAATAACTTGTCGAAATCGGTACCATGAGCACAATATTTTGATATCAGTTAATTTTGAACTATCATGGTACCGACTTCAACAAGTTATTTCATACTTTTGAGTGTTGAACTCGGTGCCACATTTTAGTATAATTTTTTTTTACTAATAAATTGGCAACTTAAATCATATTTTGTTCGTTTAGACTTAACTTTCACAAACTCATGTAGTATTTTTTAAGTTTATTACACATGTAGTTTCAACATAATAAGCTGAAATGACTCACAATTGTCTATTACAAATGGTCAATCTTAAAAAAATCTAGGAAGCAAGCGACGGTAGCGGAGCATATTTAAACGATTTTAACAAATATTATAAGTTAAGCAAAGGTGGCTGCAACTGGGATAGGTAACTGCTGGTGCTATTTTTAACTAAACATTTCACGTTAATACGACAGTCCTGGTGAGCTTTTTCTAACAGTAGGTAAGAAAACCAATGCTATAGTGAAGAAGTAACAAAATTCAATTTAATTTATTATTTTCAATTTTATAATGTCTTTATTCAACTAAAATATTTAACAGTAAATTTCCAGTGTAAATTAGAAATCCTACAAGTACCAAACTGCAAATAATATAATGTTTAGTAAGCTACAGCGCTTTTATAAGCTAAATACTGCTAAACACAAATATCCATATAATTTACCCGTGGTTCATTAGCATTAAGTTATTTACATGAAGTGTCGCAACACTTTTTAGTCAATCCATCACGCTACCAATTCGGATTGCTATTAAACGCATGAAATGCGATCTTAATATGACAACTTTAGATAGAGCACATGGATACAACGATTTTTAGCAAAATTATTTATGAAGTTCAATATAACCGTTCAAATATCACCCATCATGCAGTGAACACTACACTTTCTTGAGTAGTCGATTGTTGAAATTTGCATAGGCAAACTCTATTTTGTTTTAATATGTGTATCTTAAAATTGTAATAGGGTTGCAACCAAGGTACCGTTCTCGTCTATAACATTTTTCTTGCCAAGAACTAAGAGCTATAAAACAAAGAAGAACGCATCCATTACTGCGACACCGGGCCACGATAAATCTTGGCGTGCCGTAGATTTTACAAGCCACAAAGTTGAAAATTGTTTACCTGTTGCGCGGCTTGCTCTAGCATCTCTTGCACGGTGGCGCAGTCTTTTTCTTTTTGTATGCATTTACGTTCCAGATTAAAAGATCCAATCGCCACCCCTACGCTCGGGAGCTTTCGGGAAAATCCGTACAGATTCGCTCGAAACCTGTGCTGTGATTGGCTGTCTAGAGATGGGGTGAGTGATGACGCGTTTGAGGGAACTTTTCAGCGGAGAACGTTTAGTTCAGATCGCGAGGTTGAGCTGGGAAGCAGTGCTCTTTCAGCTCCCGATCTTCCGCCGACCATCGTGCCTCCAGCTTTGAGGGTAAGTAAACGTTTTATTTGATTAAAAAGCAATTTCTTCGGAGAACGTCGCAGATCTACGCACACCTACAGCGCCAACCTAAACCAGTCAAATTAACTAGTTCTGGAAAAAAATATGGCTATAAAAATCCCATAACGGTTATTTTTACGAGTCGACTTAATAAATTTAATTTGCGTATTTGTTTTTTATGGTTTTAAGGGATTTGCTTTGTGTTTTTATATATTTATTTTATTGCATAGAACGTGAATTTAATTATTTTGAGTTATAATTCATTAATCAGTTTAGATATTATGTTCAATAAGTAAACTACAAATATGTAATTTTAATGCATATTCTAATGCATAATATATCTCATTTACAAATGTAACACATTTTACATAATGTTTATTGTAAATTATAAAATTGAAGTACTTTATTATATATTATGTTATTGAAGTTATTTTTTTTATGAGTAACGTTAGACTTATTGTATTTTATTCAGGAAAATGCCGGACTTCATTTACAATACCAATTATATTGTCAGATAAAAATAGCACTATTCTATACATACACATATACTAGTATAACCATTCGTACAATAATTAAAACATACCTATTACTGAGTACTTATATGAAGTACGTACGTACTTTATATGAGTTACGTAGGTACTTTATATGAAGTGTTTATTTGCCTACTTTCTTGTCAATATACAATTTTAATGGACTGTTCGGATTCACCGTCGGCGATATCGGAAATATTAATCTTCAAAGGAAGGGATTTGACAAAATGTTACCTTCGCCATGCCTTCCATCCATTTACATATTTATTTACATATATTTCAAAATGGAATGTAAAGGTAAATAGGTCATAACGCGAGTTACAAATTTACATATTGATTATTTAACACATATACCTTCAAGAATAATACATTTCCTTGTAATGCATTAATTATTTTTGTCGATTGAAACGCACCGTGAATAATAGAGTGAAAATATGACACATAATTTATCACATAAGTGATAAAATAAACACTAACTAATATAAAACGAGTACAATAAATATAACACACTAGGTGCACTCCGTGGTTTACTCGCATGGACTACGGATTTCCAGAAACCAAAAATTTTTCTGATTTTTTCAGTTTTTAGAGCAATTTCCTTATTATTATTTCCATTTAAACCTTCTTAAGTAATATACTATTTTAGAAAAATTCAAATGAATTCCGTGAGTTATCAAGTTATTGTGTGACCAAGGGAATAATTTCAATATCTATTGATATAGTTGAAAAAAAATAACATTAACTAACTACTACTAAACTAATAACTACTAAAATGCACCACGCATACACGTAAATGTAATGTGTGGTCAATCAATCCTTTAAAAACTAAATAATCCTGTTGTAATATTTTTAAAGAATTATAAATGCAAATTTTAAAATCATATTTATGTTTAAAAATTGAATGTTTAAAACAAATGTTATTATTTTTAGCATACCTTGATTTTTAAGAGAGGTACCATGAGTAATTATGGCAAGCGAACTCCAAGTCCTATTTCATTGATAAGTTATTAGTAGCTCATGTCGGATTTGTCAGAAGCAAGGCTATGATAATAATAATAATAGTATTCTTATATTTCATACTTCTACTAAGGATTCCAAACGAGAAAAGTAATTCTTTTATGGAATATAAAAAGTAATATTCTTCTTTATATACCTATTTACTTAACTCAAAAAAAAATACTGAAAAATAGAACCGACTTCAACACTCAAGTTACTCAGGTAACTCAGGTTACGATACAAGTTATTTCACAAGTGTGAAATATCTTGTAGAAGTCGGTACCATGATAGTTTAAAAGTAACTACATGTTATCAAAATATGGTACGCATGGTACCAACTCGATAAGTTATTTCACACTTTTTATTGAAGTCCTGTCTATATTTGTCTATATGTACAAGATTATTTTCATCCTTTTCAGTAACCTTTGCTACTCACGGGATTAATTGTCATCCAACCTCAATAAATAAGTTATCAAAGTAGACCTAACACTTTTCAGTTATTAGATCGTAACTCAAAATCACTTCACCGATTTTGATAAAAAATAAATGGGACCATCTCCGTATACTCTATCAAACAAAAAAAAAAATTTTAAGAAAAAATCGGTGAACAGTCATTGAACAAAAATACATACATTCGGCAGATAGCCTCCTTCTTTTTTTAAGTCGGTCAAAAAACAGAGATGGTTCTCAACGATATTATTCATTTATTTATTCATTACAAGTATGAACTTACAGCATTATTGCCAGAGCGCTCACATTGTTACATAACTTAAATAATCCTATACAGACTTATATAAACTACAGATAGGATCAGTATGAATATCGGCATTTTAGACCTCGTTTAAAAAACAGTTTGTGGGTGGAATAGCCCTCAATGTCGGTGCGTTATGGGCGTGGCTAGTGCGCACCGCATGAGATACAGCTAGTTGATGCCGGCGTCCATCGTTGATCGGCAATGGGTATAGTTTTGTAGTCAAAATTAGTAGTAGCAATAGTTTAAGAGTAGGTAGCACTCTATGTGAGACTTCGCCCGTGGAAGTTCTGCCACCATATGTACTTTTACCGCCAGCCAGTAGTGTTCGCATTACTGTGTTCCGGTTTGAAGGGCACGTGAGACTTAACAACTTTATGTCTCAGTGTGACAGGTACAGTGCGGCTCTTTACGAATTGTATATTTCTATAGGCAGAGGTTACCACTTAACACCCTGTGAGCATTTTGCTTTAGTACTGTCATCTTATCCCACAAAAAGAATAGTTTAATTAACTCAACATTGAAGGGTTGGCAACTTGGTTACGCATTAGCAAACCGTAATTAATAAATTAAATAAGCGCTTACCTCTAGCACCAAAGTGTCGAGACCAACCATACCCGAAAAAAAGAATGATGGGGAAAGAAATGGATAATAACCATAAGTTTTCTTGTAAAAATATCTAGTAATATTCTCTCAACCACTCTCTCAACCATTTTAGTATGCTTTGTGGTACTCGGGAACCAAGCGGCGCCAAATTCTTAAGTACTGCAGACGTAAGCGTTATACAGTGTAGACAATGTATCAATATTCTGAAACTGTACAGCTATTCGAGCAACGAACCCCAGAGTTTTGTTTGCTATTTTGCACATCTCTTTAAACGCTCATTAAAGTTAAGTTTAGTACCCATCATCATCATCTCAGGCATAGGACGTTCACAGCTGGACATATGCCTCCCCCATTGATTTGGAAAAGGACTTCGCCAACCGCATCCAACTCTTACCCGCGATTTTAGTCAGGTCGTCTGTCCACCTTGTCGGCGGCGGTCCTATGCTGCCCTTGCTTAGAGATGTTAAAATTTACTCTGAGTTCACCATCGCTTTTATACATATCATCATATTGCAATGTATATCTTATTACCAGAAGCCGTGTGGTTTATCTGTGTAACGTGATTGTCGCTGTGGTCAGTAAGCGACGTCACTTATGGTTCCCAACTCCAGGCACGGGCAAACATTTACGTGAGCATCAACGTTTGCCCGGGTCTTGGATTTTGTGAACTTGTGTGTGCCCATGGCTCCCGCTATACAGGGAATCCCAATACGCGGTGTAAGTGTGAAATAAAATAAAGAACTTTGATTTTCTCGATCTTATTATATCTTATCTTATCCATAAATATCTTTACTTAATACTATCTAATACTCTTATCTTTAATACTATAAAGTGGTAAATTTGTGAGGTTGTTGAGTGTACTCTGGATCTACTGAACCAATTGTCGCTGTAGCGCAGTGGTTAGTGTCATTGACATGACTTCTGTGTCTCCGGGACCCTGGGTTCGAATCCCGGCAGGGGCAGACATTTGTGCGATGAGTGCAGATGTTTGTCCCGGGTCTTGGCTGTTTGTGTGTGTCCATGCCTCCCGCAATACAGGGATTCTAGTGCGGGAGTGTGAGTGTGATAAAAAAATAGAAACATTTTTAAGCATTAGAAAGCCACGTTATTTGTGATTGTCATATTTTCATTATTATCATCACCACGCGGTAAAAGTAATTATAAAATCATATTAACAGTTATAAACCCTGAATGCACTACACATTCTTCTAAGCATGCTTTAGTTATTTAACCTAATATCTGGGTATAGAA
This sequence comes from Apeira syringaria, assembly GCA_934044485.1. NCBI lineage: Eukaryota > Metazoa > Arthropoda > Insecta > Lepidoptera > Geometridae > Apeira > Apeira syringaria. Next base: position 17,523,205 of record OW203663.1, on the reverse strand, counting down.
ACTTTAGAATATATTTGGCAAAAATGTTAACTAAAAGATTATATAAATACTTTGTATTGAATTATAATTTAAACATGTTGATGTGAACAGAGTAATCTTACGGTTCATTAATTAACGCAAAGTTCAATGTTCCAGCGGCATCTTTGGTAACACGGCAAATATGATCGGCTTACACAAAGCGGACATATTTCCAATAACTGTGAACACGAATTTTGGTTCCACAATAACTTCGGTTAATTACGTTTACTTTTGTGGCTAATTTATCATAGGATATGGAGTACTAATTGACACGGAAAATGATTTATACAGTGTGTGGCTCAGGCAAATAATTACCAATATGCACCTAGAAGGCTATGTATTTTAAGAGATTTCTATTGTCTCTCAGCCATGTGCGTCCACTGCTGGACAGAAGCCTCCCCCATATAGTGGGGATTTGCCAATACTCGCCACGCTTGGCAGGCGGGTTGGCGAGCGCAGTATGATTTCCAATCCTCAGAAGGCGCCGCTGCCCACCTTCTGGTACGTGTTCCCTTAGCCGACTCTTACGGCACCCGCGGGAAGAGATGGGGGAGTACTATTCTAGGCCGGTACCACCACGGCGGTACACAATTTCTATTGTGTATCGCATTAACGCTATGCTAGGCAGAACTTCAGTTCAAATATTCGACAGGACGGTATTCTGTAGTCGTGGGTTCAAGTCCCACTAGCAGCCGAATTTTTCCTTCAAATATTTGAACTGAAGGCTATGTATGTTTACAACTAGTTATTTTTTAGTTTAAAATCTTGAACGCAACGCATTGGTTGATATAAAAACCATACTACATCAACTAACTGATCAATAAGAAAATCCCGTTAAACATTATGATTATTGAGTAATCAAACCGAATCATTTTAAAATTTTAATTTTTGTTAGTATTTTATTTATTATCGCATTTTAAAAGCTTTAAACCTGCCCACATGTAGTGGAAATCACTACATTTATTATTAGAGAAACATTTTCTTGAAAATAAAAAATAAATTATCGATTTTGATAACTTTTGTATGAGATTAATATGAAATTATGCTATTCGATTAGTGTAAACGTCTTTCGAGTAAACTACTAACTATCACCCACAAATTTGAAAATACGTTTACAGAAAAGAGGATTACAGGCTTAAGTTCTACTTTTGTGTCTTGTTACAAAAATAGAAATATGACTATTTTTAAATTGAGAATCAGAACACTTTTTTTTCGAATAATGAGATACCTAGTAACAAAAGATGTTTAATCTTTTAATGTATAAAAATCTCGTGTCACAGTGTTTGCGTTCACACTCATCCGAAACGGGTCCACCAAGTATAATGTTTTCTTTTCGTATATTTAGTAAATATGAGAATATGTCGCAAAGTATTTTTCACTTCCATTCTTTTCGTTATCGTAACTACTACGAACAAGCAGGCCATAATTTGAACTAAAACTTTCCGCATTTTATAAAATGCTTTTGAATCACTAAATAAGAACTTATATATCACACTAATATTATAAAGGATATAGTTTGTCGTTTGTCTATATTTTGTCATTTCGGTCATTCGGTCATCTGGTGCGGTGATGCAAATATGTTTATATAAACATGTTGCTTAATTCTGCACAAATAAAAACATTATCGGAGTACCTATATAATTTTAATTTTGTTAATTTTCTTAAAAACACTTATATACAATTTCCATAAAATTTATGTGAGACCACGTCTGAAGAAAATCTACCCAACAAAAAAGAATCATCATAATCTTTTCATAATTAAGGCGTAATGTAACACATATAAAAAAACGGCCAAGTGCAAGTCGGACTAGCGCACCAAGGGTTCCGTACAAACCTGTAAAAAATACTCTCATTACATGATGTAATTTAAAATTTATGGTTTTCGCAATTTTTCCCTTATCTGTGCTATAAAACGTTGCTTTGTACGAAATTTTAAAATTCAGAGTTCACGGGAAGTACCCTGTAGGTTTTAAGTCCCTTACGAGTGTCAAAAATTTGTAGCATTAACGGCTGTATCTTTTGATTGCGATGGCTTAGAAGTTTGATTTTTTTACAGCTTCAAGGGACAGTAGACCTCTCCTCCACGCGTCCCTGAGAAAAAGGGCCTTGACGAACAGACAGACTGAGAACAAAGTGATCCTATAAGGCTTCTGTTTTTACCTCAAAGTACGGAACCCTAAAAATATACAGTCGAATTGAGAACGTCCTCCTTTTTTGAAGTCGGTTAAAAGTAGGATCAATCTTACTATCTACTAACATATACCTCTAATTCGGAATTCTGCTTTTTTGTATCTCTCAAGAGTAGATATCGGTGCCGCAAATCCCACTCGAGTTATGTCGATCGTAGAGAATATTTACGGAAATTATGACTTTGATGTTTTACGGATATTACTTTGTTTTACCAATAAACAGTTAATTTGAAACGAAAAATATTGACTTTTGTTTTCGACAACGCTATAACTATTTTATTAATTTGAACAAAACCACCGCCTCACGGTGATTTCGTTTACGCTTGCCAATTAACCTATATTTTGTTTTCAAATATTCCGTAAATGTCACAGGCTTATAACAGTTTTCCATGCCACATCTCTTTACAAGGCCTAAATCCAAATTAATGAAGAGTTGGTATCATACAATATGAGCTTTATATTCTACAATATGGAGTACAAAATCCGCTAAAAGAGTTCGTTAGTAGGAATGGATATAACAAAGGGAAATTGCAGCTTTTCATCCATCTGTCCGGTCATCTAGTAATGAAACAGTAGGCTCTGGAGGCTTGAGTGTTGTACACACTCGCGGCTCTGTTTTTATTTTCACTCGCTGAACACTTAGGTGGAGCTTTAGTGTACACTTTACTGGCTATAAAAGTGCATTCGAAACTGCTAGATGATATCTGTGTGTTTATGCCCTTTGTGCGTTTCTCCGTTATTTTTATTACGTTTTTATTGTCTATTTGCGGACGGTACACAGCTATTCAAAGCTTCTAGCTGGGATAAGTGGGTCTTGGAAAATTTAATAAGCTGCCATAGAAAATAAAAATATCAGTTTCCCACTTTCCTCTTTACTATGAAATACATTTTACATATGGTTAAAGTTACACTATTCAGTGCCGTCATGAGAAGACATCTTTTTTCATATTTATATCCATATATAAAGATGATTCCCACTGCTTTTCTATTATTTTTATCTGTGAAATATTGTATTAGGTTAACGTTACCTAAAAATATATTTAGTTTATTTGATGAATACTTAGATTCCAGATTAGTAGGTCTTGCTAGGTGGTGGCATATTGTATGCAGTGTCGATCTGTACATTTCATGTAAAAATCAGTAAAATGGCGGATTTAGGATTATTAAAAATGTAGGTCTCGCTTTGTAGGTCGTTTGTCCACTAAATAAACTATTTTTGTGCCTTTTTATCAGATGGAAAATTCTGAACACATTTGTACAAAATTACAGGTATAACGTCGGATATAGGCAGGTATTGCAGTACATCTGAATTCGTGTTTTGATTGGTTTTGCGACATTTCATGTTTACTTTTTAATGAGTTTCGAGAGCGACTTCGTGTGGTGGTTTGAAACCGCCGATGTTTGAAACCAATCAAACTTTTTTCTGTCTGATCTATAATTTACATTTGTAAACATTGCAGTATGATCATGGTTACATATTAGCTACTGTTTTCCCCGAGCGTGAATCGCATAAATATTATTCAGACTGGCAGTTGTAAAGTTCGTATTGTTCTTAATAACTTTTTTATGTTGTCGGTTGGCGCAGTTGGTAGCACTCTGCCTTCTGAGCTGCTGGTCCCGGGTTCGATTCCCAGACAGGTCAAACATTTGTGTGTATGAACATGTCTGTTTGACCTGTGTCTGGGTGTGTATATGTATATAAGTATATATATCAGTCATCAGGTTACCATAGCACAGGCTCTGCCTAGTTTGGGACCTGAAGACCTTGTGTGAAAGTTGTCCCATATTATTATATTATTATTATGTAATAGGTGGCAAACAAGAAGACGGGCCGCCTAATGGTAAGCGATCAGCGTCGTCTATGGATATCTGTAACACTAAATATTTTTATAATTAGCCAGGAATAAAGCCTCCCCTTTGCGGTGACCCCTCCCCCACCCCCCATCTCTTCCCGTGGGTGCCGTAAGTGTCGGTTAAGGGATCATGTACTAGAAGGTGGGCAGCAGCGCCTTCTGAGGGTCATAAAAAATACTGCGCTCGCCAACCCGCCTGCCAAGCATGGCGAGGATTGGCAATCATGGAACACGCGTGATCGTCACCGAACGCTTTCCATGAGCTATATGTATACTATGTATATACGTGTATTTTGTGGGTGAACAAAAATCGTGAAACTCGCGTCATCGTCACCGCACGATTCCATGTTAGCTTGGAAACCATGAAGTTTTCACATGGTTGTTCTTTATATCCTTGTTTGTAACATATTCAATGTATTAAAAATAAGATTCATTTCAATTCAATTTTAATCTCATCAAAAAATTGATGACATTGATTGAACCTAAACCAAAAATTTAAATAATTTATTCTCTTCTTCATGGGTTCTATTGAACAATACTGTGACACAGTATCAGAGAGATGACATAATAGAACTACAAAATAAAGGCTCTCTTCGTTGCGTTCACAATGAGCGACCGAACAATCATTACCATAGAGCGTAGTGCGGCCTAGATTGAGTGAATTCACCTTTCAATGACTATTGTGCACGTACTCGTACTGCAAGGACGTTATGCCATGAATAGGCCCCGTCTCTCACGGTGTCATGCATGCAGTCAAATGTCCCGGCTCGCCTCTCATTCGATAACTTCGTTCGATTCAGTAGCGTCGATTGACAACTGGAAGTGTGCAGGTGTTACCGACTTCTAGGCACTGACAATTAGTAGTCACATTATGCAACCTCAAAATTACAAATCTGTAATGGCTGTGGCAATGTTGTAAAATGCTTTGCGCCATTCATAACATACAATTGTTAACTTCGTCTGTTTCTATATAACGGTATCTTTGAATTGATTGTCACAATAAAACATCGGCTTAATTTAAAACTTTGCACACTTATCAAGGACCAATGACAATGTATCAATTTAAATAGTAATTTAAAATAATTCCTTACCAGTATCTTCAGGTCTAGCTTTTTTTTTATATCCGAAGACTCGGAAGTGTGTTGCGCCAAGTAGACAGAATTTTCTAAATATTTTATTATTATTTATATAAATTTAATGAAAATTATTCTCTATTATAAGTATGGTTTTAATAAAAGCGTTATTAAGATAAGATATATTCGGGGCAAGACGTAGGACATGCATCAAACAGCATTTAGATCTTTTCCCATCTCCGCCTTCGGTGAGGAGGTACCCGTAGCATTGTTATCGTTACAGCGAGATATAAAGTACTTTCTATAATCCACCTGGCCTGGTTAGCTACAACCCTCTAGTCAGAAAAGCTTTCATCAGACTCAGCATGTGTTCAGGTATTTGTTGAGATCTATTCATCATAGAATTGTAGGTTCTTTGACTAGGTACATCGAGATTGATTGGCAAATGACAGTAGTTGCATTTTTTGCGTCATACTTCCATTTCGTGCTCGTCTTTCACTATATACAAGACAATGTCAGATAAGTAAGATTAAAGTACTTTGTACGGTTAAGGAAGCGTTTATTACATGTCATAAGAACTCATAATTAGAGCTGAAGTCGGCTCGGTTACAATCGCTAAGTCCGCAGACGGAATAACGGTTACGAGCTCTGGCGGACATCGGCTGCGGCGGGCGGGGGCGGCGGGTGGCTTACCTCGCTCGCTTAACTTTGTAAGTCTGCCACGACTATGAGTACACCTAGGATTGCTTATTACAGCTTCGAGAAATATTCTTGCAATTTTTCTAACTTCTTATATGGCTGGAGAATGGATATGCAGTCATTTAGTAAAACTTTTATAATGCATACATCTTCAAATTAAACTATAGGTAAAGCTTTTAATAAATTTGTTCAATACTAGAAAATCCTTTCGTAGACTCATTTTATAGAGTGATGAAAACACGTGACATTTCTACTATTCGTCTAGAAGGAATCGGCGCATGAGTACCGAAAACTATTTCACCTCATTTTTTTTATGCGATTCTCTTCGAATTACCTTACTGATGATATAAATGCATGTTGCCATGGGGCAGCCCCGTGTCATATTGTTTAAATCGAAATTGTTTAAACAAATGCAAGGAATTGTTATTTATCAACCGTTTTTTTAAAGTATTTTTTATTGAAATATAAACTTATGACTTTTCACGATAAAGTTAATATTTTTAGAGATATGAATTTATAAAAGTTCGAAAAGTCTCAAATTTGGGTACTTTGGAACCATGAAAAATATATTAAAAAATAATCATAATTTCATTATCAAATTAATGAAGTATCCCATCCCACTCCCACTAATGAAAATAATATTATAAATGCCAAAGTTTAGATGGATGGATGTTTGTTACTCAATCACGACAGAACGGCTGAACGGATCTGGATGAAATTTGGCACAGAGATATATTATAGTCTGGATTAACACATAGGCTTATTTTAATCATTACCATCAGCACCGTTTTTCATCACCCAATCGGGTGTAACCGCGGGGTGCAGCTCTATCATATTTATCAACAGTAGCATACCAAAGAGCCTCAGTGCCTAGTTCATCTGACTTAGATTTTTACAGTTCGCTGCACGTGCATTTCGCATACGTTCTTGCAGAATGAACTTTGCTCCACGTTCGTTCCCCATAGGTTCATACGTTCCAGTAATCCCCTCAATAAGCGTAACCGTGCGTGCAGTTATTTGAATTGCTTTAACAAAAATACTGTTATAGTTTGTTTTATCCAGCCATTACCGTTTTTGTAATTGTATTACTTGATGAGGTTTTTGTTTCGAGCTGTAATATGCTTATTAAGCGGATATTCATATTGAATTAATTGTTAATATGGTTTCGCTTGATATAATTGGGCTGCTAATTGAAGAATGTTCGATTATGTTATTGGCTCAACGAATCAGCATTGCAATTCAACGTGGCAATGCTGCTAGCATTCTGGGCACGTTACCAGCCGGAAGCGGGTTAGAACATTTGAGTTATCTATAGGCTACCAATAGCTAGTAGTCCAGTCAAATAAACTTTTAAATCAAAATTTCAGTCTAAAGGCTGCATTTTTTATATTACGTAGTTTTAATCGTAAAAAAATGTGTAAAACATTTATGGGTGCGCAAACACCGGCAAGGGTTGAAATAAAATTTTTGAAAGTATATTTAGTATAAATCTTCTTCAGAACTTTTTTCTCCACCTTTTACTATTTTCGAGTAATTGCGAAAAGATATTTTCAAAAAAAAATTTTCAACCCTTGCCGGTGTTTGCGCACCCATAAATGTTTCACACATTTTTTTAACGATTAAAACTACGTAATATCATTAATGCAGCCTTTAGACTGAAATTTTGATTTAAAAGTTTATTTGACTGGACTATAGTGGATTGCTCAAATGTTATTGTAGTAGCTGCAGTATTGTAATTAGTTATTAGTGTTTTATTTTAATAAAGGAAAAAAAATGTATTATAATTATATTAAAAATATAGCGCTCAAAATATTATTATAGCGATTCACAATTGTGTATTCTATTTTTACACATTAAAATGTGTTTTACTTTAAAATATTGGAATGACTTTTATGTTTCACACTTACATGTTGACATTTCGACATTCCCTGTCCCTATTCTTTTTTCTGTAATCTTGCCATTGACCGCTGTCTAACCAGGGGCCTAAGTCTACTATTCAATATGGCAATATGATCGGCTCACAATTGGTGAAATTGACAGCTTTGGTAGTCCGCTATTTTTAATTCGTCCATATTGAATCAATCTTGATTCAATTCTAGATTCAATGACATAGCGCGTTATTTCCGTAGTCTGTTATTACATTAAATGTCAAATGCTCTACTAAACCGACACAGGCCGAGCATAGATTCAACATAGATTCAGGCCGCTATGAACTTAGCAGACTACGGACTTTTGACGTTGTCTTATTGGCACCGGCTCGGCCTCGCAGCAGACTGAATATGAACTTTGAATTAGTAGACTTGACACCCTGATGTTAAGTGACAACGCGTTATTAATTTTTAGTGTAATTTATCAAAGAGTTTGAGAAAATTGTGGAGAAATTCATATTTTACAATGAGAATCTAGAAATTTCCATTATAAAATATGATTATAACATATATCAAGGACAGTATTACTTTTGATAGGGATCAAAACAATTAACATGGTCATACTAATTATGATCATACTTGAATAACTAAATTTGCAAAGAGCTTCTGGTTCTCCGAGGCTCGGAAGAGCTCTATTGAAAATTGCACTAGTGTTCGCCCATCCAAGTTGTGACCGTAGCACGCGTTGTTTAACTTAATCCTTCTATAAAGCTCGTACAGGTAAAATTCCAGTCTTCTTCTATTTTCCGTGACCGGGCGCGTTGGTAAATACATACCTGAAAAAATAGAAACTTTCGCCCATCATTGCAATTTCTAGGTTATATTTATTGTAAAATATCTATTTCAATCGATTTGTCCATATCTTATAAATGTTGGAGTGATCAGACGCCAAGTGCAGTTTCATTGTCCGCGGAACACAGCGTTATTGCCGGTGAAACCAAACTACCTCCTTTATGTCTCGTTGTATACCTGCGAGCTTATTGGACCCCATGCCGTTTCCCCGATAGGCGAAATGTTATGTGAATATTTCCTTAATATCTGCGGTAAATTTTGTTAGAACGTTGATCCGACAGCCTTACTCAGTGTATGAATAGAATAGAATAATTTATTGGCCTTATAACATAAGTCATACTAGGCAAGTCACATAATACAATAGATAAATATGAATTCATAAAAATCATAAGTTGAATTGTTGAATTGGATAATTCATTAAAGATAACAATTACAAACAAATTACAACAAAATCATATGAAAATATTTTTTGCCTGCCCATTTGGTTGCCTGGAAGAAATCGCTTTAAGCGATAAGGCCCTTTGTATCACTGTATTTATATTTGTTTGTTTGTTTTTTTTATGTGTGTTTTTGAAATAGTGTGCAAATAAAGAGTTTTCTATCTATCTATCTAATATTTTTTATGAAAGTATGGTATTAGAAATCCAACAAATAACAGTCAAAAAGATTTTCACTAGTTTGTCAATAATTATAATTAACGATTCAATTTACAGCCTAGAATGAAGATTCCACAAGATGCATATTTGCGAATTCTTTTAATGAGTAAAATGTATTCATCTCGAAGAAATGTCTGAGCTTCCTTAAACTCATTAGCGCTTACATTGCGGATGCTGATTGGTAATTTGTTAAACATACAAATCTTGTTGTAGATACCTTGCTTTCTCGCTTTTTCCGGTCCGTTTCTACGTAAAATGAAAATATGTGGTAACACTGAAGCTATACAATTAACGCTTGTTACATTATCAAATCTATAAATCATCATCATCATCATCATCATCATCATCTCAGCCATCTAATCTATAAATAGGGAATTGAAGTGTTTACCAAGTGAGTCCTAGTCGGTTTGTTACATTACAATTATACATATGTATAATTATATGTAGTTACGTACAGTAATTTGTGAGCATATTTCTTATTTCATTTAGTTCAAATAGTAGGCACATCATTCAAACATTACTTGGTGATTTTAGTGATAAATAATGAAGCAAATATGTGCATTTTGAGCCGTTTTGTACCTTTCCCTATGAACAGGTACTCAGCTATGTACGATTATATGTGTGGACATCGAGTATATACGGCTGAACAGTCTAATAAAACGTGTCGGGAGTAGTGCGGATGAGTTATTCTTGCTCTTTTACATTGACACGTATAAATCTGTAGAATATTTGGGATAATAAAAGATAATAAAGGCGTGTTTAAAATTCTAAAAATTTTAAATTCTAAGAATTATTCTCTCCGGTTTCCAGTGAAGACATATGTATATTGATATATTGACAATGGGCAGGGTACATATCGGTCAGAGACCGCCACCGTGGCTCAGTGGTCAGTGACGTGACTTCTGGTCCCCGGGGCCCTGGATTCGAATCCCGGCAAGGTTTTGCTTGGTGGTAGGGTACTTTCGAATACCCGCCTGGCTAGCAACCACCCTCAAGTTTGAAAAACTGTCACCAAGCACATAGTGTGTTCAGGCAGCAGTCCTTAAGAGCCAGTGAGCATTCTAGGTCTAGCGTGATAACATCTTCGACCACATCATCACTGACCATCAAGTGGCTAGAGATCCGTAGATCTATTCAGAATAAAAAAAAAGGTCAACGTTTGAATGATGAACATGGATGTTCTTCTCAGGTCTTGTTTGTGTGTATCCATACCTCCTTCGATAAAGGGGATCCTAGTGCTCCCCTCACTAGGATTTTCTGTATGTGAGTGTGATGAATAAATAAAATTAAATATAAAATGTCTGACGGCTGATGACGTCAATCGTTCTCTAGTAGAGACCGTAAACTTGCAAATAGAGCGTAGGATGTCCACTAACGAGAAGGCTACACGACCTATTATGCTTCCTTTTTTTAGTTACTGTGGTAGTATAATGTACTGTGAATATGGTCGTACTCATTCAACAAAAAGCTGCTTTTTGACTTTATAAATAACACTTAAAATGTATTAACTTATAAGGTGTAAACATACAAATATACATATAAATCAATTAGCTGCGCGTGCGCAGTGTGATTTCACTTGCGTGGACTACGGGTTTTGCTATTACCACTGTGACACCACGGAAATTGTATATTTTTCCGGGATAAAAAGTAGCCTATGCCCTAATGCAGTCTACCGCTGCCTTATCTATCTTTAAGTCAACTTCATTTTGATCCATTCAGTCGTTTTGATGTGCTATTTGTAACTTCCATCCATTCTTCCCGTCCTAAAAATATCATGTATAAGCAGTTTTCGACTGTATGGTGTAAACGTTTCATATGAACCGTGTAAATTTTCTTTACAGAATCGAGCGACAAAGCCAGAGACGCACCTTTTTAAATATGACCATGAGTACTACGATGAAAACTGGTAAGTTAAATCTATGAAATAATTTGGCTCTGGTGTTCTGTAAGGTCGACTTCTCAAATAACTAAATCCTACTAATATTATAAATTCAAAAGTTTGTGAGGCGTGAAAGAGTAAGAAACATACATCCATTATACTCTTTCAAGCCTAAACAGCTGGATGGGCTTGGATAAAATTTGGTGCATATAGAGATAGACTTTACCCTGGATTAACACATAGGCTTATTTTCAACACCGTCTTCTGAATCACCATCATCTCCGGGTACAACGGAATTGGATGAAATTTGGTATGTAGGTAGATACTTCAGGTCACGGAATAACACATAGGCTACTTTTTATCATCATCAATCATCACCACATGGGTATAACCACTGGGCGCAGCTAGTTAATAATGAGTATATTCATTAATATTATATTACTAAAAATATTATATATTTGTCATAAGCAACAGTGACATCACACATCGCTGAACATCCATACGTTTTACAATGTCCCATGTGTGACCCATGCTCGACGAACAAGATTCAATGAGGCGTGTTAGGCCCGCGCAACTACCGGAAATAATGTCAAACCTTTCATTGCTTCCTTAGACACAAAACGTACATTCTACTGTGCACAGTTTTATTGAAACAATTCGTCGGACCGTCTATGTTTTAAATTCTATGGAAAATTTCATACTGTTTAACAAAACTCGTGGGATCTTACACTTTGTTGTAAGACGCAGCAGATGGCGGACCTACTGAGAAGTTCAAACAATAAAGAGGTCACGGCGAAACTCAATCTGTACGATCAAATTTGTTTTTTTTTTGTCCAGATTATTTCTTTTTATCTATTTTCAACTTGGCATCTTGCGTAGTGTAATAAAATACTTTTTTAAAAGTATTTTGTCTAAATCTTTTTTTGTTCGCGCAGCTTCATTCATAGCATGAAGAAATTGATGAGCAGAACCAGAACTTCTGATAGGTTAATTGTTGAATAAGCAACATGATCGTATTAAACTTTCGTGGGGCTTTTCGGCATGTTTACTGGCAAGGGGGACAATTGAAAAAATGCATATATACGGTCGAATTGAGTAACCTCCTTCTATTTTGAAGTCGGTTAAAAAAAGGCTGGATGTGGGCCGCTTACAACCAATCTTTGTAGTAATGAAAGGAGAAGGCCTATTTCCAGTGGACAGCTTATGGCTGACATGATGAAGATTATGAAAGCGTGTAATAAGAATTTAGGATATTGACACTATCTACTCCGATGGGGTAAAAGTTAGCCTATAAACGATTTTATTGTATAAATTACGTTTAATATATAATTTTGTTATTAAAACTGACGTAGTTTTGACAGATTAATAATGTATAAAACCCGGGAATTACTCACGTAATAAGTCAAAGGGTTCACACTATAGTTTCACATAGATAATTACGAAATACATACGATAAAAGTTTACATGTATAATGTAATACTATTACAGGAATTGTATATTCTGTTCCGTAGATATTTTTTTTTAAATAAACTCTTAATAAAAGATAATATATAGCTGGACACTCTTCCTACGAAAAAGTTGTAAGTTCTATAGCAGTTTATAAAAACTCATTATAATCTCTTAATTACTCTTGGATTGAAAACTGTTTAAAATAAAGTCGCAAAAACCAGTCACAAAAACAAATCGCACACATTTGCGTACTTAAAACATAAACAACTTTAATAAACTGTGTTTATGATCCAATTCTCAACCTGAAGAAGTATAAAAATACAGGTTGTGTTTTAATTGGAGACTTGGATTTCAAATAAAAAGCTTATCTAAAATCGGTGCATTTATTCAGCTATGATGTCACAGACGCCCTTTCGCAGATACACAGACAGACATATCAATCTTTAAACACCCCTATTTATACGGCAGCGGTTAAAAAATATTTAAAAACGAAAACGGCTGATTTTAATAATACGTGTATAACAATAGAAACCACAGCTAGAAAACGTTCTGTTGAATGAATAAATTTGCATCCAATTGTTATTCAATTCGGTTCGCGCTACAGACACACATGCACAAGCACAAACGCGCGCATGCACACACACACACACACACACATGTGCGCGCGCG